>CM073575.1:28218921-29496421 GCA_037074715.1 Magnolia kwangsiensis | reverse complement strand
TCTAAACATTGTCCTTGTAAAATCAACAATTAAAAACCTTCAATTAATCACTCGAACATGATCTTGTGCTTGTGGCCCATCCAAGACTTGAAATTTCATCATTTTCAAGAAAAGCATAGATATATAAGTGGTCTTATTAGAAATATTAAAGCTGATTGAGTAATTAAATTCAAACTCTTATAAATATACCATACATAACTTCTTTTGGATTAAAGTTGATTCCACAATCAAAGGAAGTCAAATCTAAGGGGTTCCGAATCCATCCTCCTAAACAAGCCCTAAGTACTTAACATATCAAATTATTAGGGGTTATATTGTAGAAAATAATTAACAACCGTCAAAAAATCTGTAAAGTCAGGTGGTGGCTGCTCTCCTAATGTTGAAATTACCTTATGCTTAGGTGGTGGCTGCTCTGCTAATGTTGAAACTACCTTATGCTTAGGTGGTGGCTGCTCTCCTAATGTTGAAACTACCATATTATAAATTTATTCAACTGAATTGACCTTTCAATTGTAAGGGGACTTCATTTCTGGACCTGACGGTGACCACTCGCCACCTTAGATTGTGGTGGGCCGGACCATCCATTAAGTGGGACTTACTGAGACAGGGCATGGTCCAAGATCCATTACGGGTAGGGCTTGGGTCGCCATCTGATTAGTGGCTTTTGAACACTCAAGGATCAGCCGATTAATATGTTTTCAATTATGGCACACCTGGTAGATGGAAAGTCTGCTTTCACAGGTTTCGAATGTACGGTGGAGATCATATCGGCACTCTTTTTAGTGCCTTACAGTTCCTTTTTTTTTTTTTTTCCTTCAAATGTGAACATGCGTTCCATGTTATAAACAGCATGCAGGCATGATGGAAGCGTGTCCATGTGCGGTGTGGGCCCCACATTTTGTATAATAAACTTTATAATTGTGGGGCCCACGTTTTAGTGATCTAGAAGATTCACATGGTGTTGTTGTAGCCGAGTCCGGTTCATGTCCTAGAAGATTCGGATAACACGCAGGGGGTTGTGTGTGGGGCCCACCTGGTATGCCACAAAAATCAGACCGAGCCAACCATCATATGAGCCACCCGTGTGATTTTGAAAGTTTTTGGGGGTGGTCGTTCATTGTTTTCTATCGTGTGGCCCACCTAGTAATCAGATTGATCCTATTTTTGGGGAATGCCATCATCATGATAGGATCACTCAATGGACGGATTGGATTGTGCACACATGACATATGGGGCCCACACGGACAATAGTGTGTAAGCGGACGAACAAGCAAGTTATTAGGCAGGTGAATAATTAGGTAAATAACTCAAGGAAATAACTTATCCACGCCATCCGTCTATTTTATCAGCTCATTTTAGGACATGACCCTAAATTTGAAATATATCCAAAGTTCACGTGGACCACACCGCAGAAAACAGTGGGAATTGAATGCCTACGGTTGAAAACTTCTGAGAGGCCACAGAAGTTTTGGATCAAGATGATATTTGTATATTCCCTTCATCCATGTCTCTGTGACCTTATTAACAGGTTGGATGCTAATAAACATCACTGTAGGCTTTAGGAAGGGTTCATCATTTTGATATGATCTTCTTTAGCTTTGGATATGCTTCAATTTGGGGATCATGGTCTCAAATGAGCTGATAAAACAGATGGACGGCATGGATAACACACATAAATCACGGTGGGCCCCACAGAGTTTGCTCCAGCATCTCCCGAATTTAGATACGTTAGGCTTTTTAAAAAAATTAAATTCCCTATGGTGTGCCCTCCTAAATCTTGGATTGGACAAGTTTTAAGATCTATGGTCAAAATGTGATGGTTCACCGGATGGACGGGGTGGATCTGATTTATGTTCCTCCCACACACAACTCTCCGTTAGAGCAGTCACATAAACATGGCATTCTTGTGAGACTAGGGCCATTCATTTCGTACGATGGATGGGCTATAGCACAAAATACTGTAACCGAAGAGATCCTTTGGATCATGTCATCGGAACATTTCACGGGGTATGAAGTATGACCCGTCCACTCTCTCTGGCCCACTAGATGAATGGTTCAAACTCGTACATGTGGGCAACATGTATGGATTATTGAGGAATTCCAATTGTCTTGAAGAGGCCCACTTAATTTGTTGATGCCTTTGAGCTGCTGGGAACGGCCTGGATTTTTCAAGTCCAATAAGTAATTAAATCAGGATGGTCCATGCTCTGAACTGGTGCTGATTAGCTAATTTTCACTTCAGCCGTCCACTAAATGGCCACTAATTGGCTAATTTGGGGTCCACATCAGTGTAAGTTTTGTTTTCAATCCATCTGATTCGTAGACCACAATTTCAACGGTTTAATTTGAGTTAACTACTTGCTACGATGTACAGACAATCTTCCAACTGGGCCAAAGCATCAAAATTTTCCATCTTCCTCGTATGGTACACGTGGCACGTGTGGTGATCAAGACCGTTGATCTGGTATCCCACTTCGTTGATAGCCATGCCCCAGAAACGAACAGTGGTATCCATCCAATTAGTAGCCCTGCAAAGAGGAATGGTCTCCGTTTCAGATAGCAAGGCTTACAATGATTGGACGGCTGGAACTGATCCTGTAGAGCCAGTAGAACTGGAAAATGGTAAAGCCATATTACTACATCTACATGACTACATGTGAAAAGGTTATCTTTCAATTAGAATGGTGCATTTAGTTGGACCCACTTGCTACTGACAGTAGTGAGACTCTACTAAAGTGACGTCACCTATTCATGTGGGTCCCATTATGATGTATTTGTTGTATCTACACCGTCCATACATTTGAAAAGATCATTTTAAGGGATGAAAAAAAGAATGAAGCAGATCCAAATCTAGAGCGAACACTACTAAAGAAAATAGTGGGGAGAGTGACTTCCGCCGTTAAAAACTTCTAAGGGTTACAAAAGTTTTCGATCAAGCTGATATTTGTGTTTTCCCTTCTTTAATGTCTGTTTTAACTTAAGAACAGGTTGAATCTTAAATAAACATTACGGTGGACCTTAGGAAACTTTCAACAGTGGGCGTCACTCTCCCCACTGTTTTCTTTGGTAGGGTCCGCTTTAGATTTAGATCTGCCTCATTCTTTTCTCATGCCTTAAAATAATCTTTCCAAATGGACAGGTGACGTAACTTCAGTAGCAAGTGCTGATACGCGTCTATCAATTTTGGACGTCCAAACAGCGGCCTTCGGAGGGAGGGTGGGGAAGAAAAACAGCTAATGGTCTGCATTAAATATTAAAAAGTAATGATAAACGAGTTTCAGTGCTCTAGTTAGGCTACTGTGTCCGACTTTGGATAGAGTGAGCCATGATCGAGTGCCTTTAATCTAGTTTAGAAAAGCTTTATCTTGATTTGATTGGTGTCCATTTTACTTAGACAAAATTACGGGTAGATTTTCAGATTGTAAGCTGTCCACTTTTATATGTTTTCAGTTCGATTGAGGTTTGTGAGTTAGTTTGGTTCAGTATAATTGAAGGTCCAATCAATTTAACTAATATAGCAAGTCTTAAGTGCAGGTTTTATATTTTAATTCTGTATGGAAATATATAAATATTTTGTTAATTATGATTAGGGTTAGAATGCGTGCGTAGAGTTGTAGATAAGTTGTCTGTAGATACGAGGGTTTTAGAGTCTAATGAGAATACTTAAGATTTTCATAAGAAAGTCAGAATTTTTACTATAAGTTGTTCCATCTCTTATAATATTTTTCTGATTATAATAGAGTGATTGTCACTTTATGTCTTGATTTTTTTTCATAAAAGTTTTTCATGTAAAATATCGTGTGTGTTTGTTTGGATTTATCTTTCTCTATTGCTTGTTTGATTCCTAAGGGTTCTTCCACGCCCAATAAGAGATATCAACACCCAATAAATGGTATCAAAGAGGAATATTAGATTGAATATAATAACATGGCATTAAAGAAATTGAATGTGACATTTGAGACGAAGAAGTTCACAGGTAAAAATAATTTTGAATCATGGAGATTAAAGATGAAAGCTATCCTAGTTTAATAAGGATTGCAGCATACACTATTTGAAAAAAAAAAAGAAAAAAAAAAAACATATCATCATCCAAAATCTACTAATAAAGAGAATTAGGATAAACTTGATTGGAGGATAATTAACACAATTTAATTGTACTTAGCCAAAGAGTATTCTAGGGCCTCCTTGCTTCAGGAGATTAAATGGTATAGAATTACATTAAATGGGTTAACACTGTTATTGCATAATGATTGCATGTTTTGAAATACTATATTGGTATTTTAACCATTCAATACCCACGTTTGAGATTAGATTTTTCCTCATGTAAATACAACCTGTTCAGCAAAACCCTTGTTTGGTGGACATGAAATTATAATTAACAGATTAGATTCACAGCTCTCACACATGTATATGACTCTAAGTTATGTATAAAGAAATCATGTGGATAGACCGCAAGGATAAAATACATACATCAATGTAAGGCTTACGGATGTAGTAAATTTCAAAATCTATAAAAAAACCCTGTGTAAACACAGTGATAATAATGTTTACCATCAAAACCTTTTTAGGACACACAGCTATGCTTATTTAGCATTTAAGTTGTTCATACCGTCACAATAACAAGGATGCAAGAAAAACAAAAATATCAGCTTGATCCAAAATTCCTGTGAGCCTTAAGTAATTTTCAACAGCGGCTTTCAATTCTCATTGTTTCTCATGGTGTGTAGATCTACTTAAGTTGATGATATATTTTAATTTATCATAAGACCATGGACTAAAATGAGTTGGCAAAACACATGGAGAGCATGGATTAAACACATGTCAAGGTGGACCCCACCAAGTCTGATGGGTCACAACGTAATCGGCTTCTCCACAGCTTGTGGTATTGTGACATCTTTCCCACTAGCATCCAATGAATAAGATATCAGCAACATTCAAGCCGCATGATCATTGTTACAAAAATCAAGCTGGTAATACTCATCAGGTAGGCCACTCTGTTGGAGTTATTAAACAAGCAGCTAAACATGCAAGCTCGGCCCACCTTAGACATCTAATTAGTTTGATTTTTTGGAAAGGTTATCTGAATGGTGGGGCCTATCATTTTCACGGTCCTGACGTATGGAACCAACTTAGCTACACGACCCGAGACTAGCGATGTGGGGGTACCCATCATGGTGCCCACATTGATGTATGCAATATATGTCTATACTGTATGGCACGAGCCCAAAAATGTAGCAGATACGAATCTCGGTGGACCACACTACAGTAAAGATTGATCATTGGACGCCCACCATTAAAAGCTTTCTAGGGCCCACTGTAATTTGCCATCCAACCCGTGGATGAGGTCACACGGGACTGAATAAAGGAAAAACACAAATATCAGATTAATCCAAAACTTTAATGGCCCACAAAAAAATAAAAATAAAAGTTTTAAATGGTCATTCACCACTATTTCCTCGTGAGATTTGTATGCTTCGTTTTCGGCTTGTATGGTGTAGATATACAATGCATGCATCGAAGTGGGCCCAGGGTACCACCCACATCTCTCGTTCCGGGTCGCGGCCAAATCTCGTCCACTGATTTTTCTAAACGGTTGGCAAGTTAGTGGGAAAGTGGGGACGGTACCACAAGCTGTGGTACGGTGGGAAATGGATTGGCTACTCCCTTGGCACTAGCCGATGGCTAGTGGTCGGTGCTCCGTGGACCCCAACATGATGTATGTGTCTCATCCATGCCGTCCATTCATTTTTCCAGATAATTTTATCATATAAACCCAAAACTAAGGTAGATCAAATTCTCAAGTGGGCCCCACAGTATTGGTTGAACTCTCACCATTTAAAACTTCTTGGGGCTACAAAAGTTTTGGATCAAGCTGATATTTTTTTTTGCCTTCATCCAGGTCTGGATGACCTAATCTAAAGTTTGGATATCAAATAAACGTTACAGTGGGCGTAGGAAGTTTTTAATGGTAGACATTCAATCATTACTGTTTTCTCATGGTGTGGTCCACTCAATATTTTAATCTATCTTGTTTATGGTATAAATTATTAAAATGACGTGTAAAAATGAATGGACAGTGTGGATAAAACAAATAAATCATGTTGGGGCCACATAGCACCGACCAGCGTCACTGGCCAAACCGCGTCCGGTACGGTGAGCTGTGGGTCGCAAGTCTCGGAAACGGATTGGCTACTCCCCCTGCCACCAGCCAATGGCTGATGGTCGGTGCTCTATGGACCCCACCATGATGTATGTGTTTCATCCATTCCGTTCATTTGTTTTTCCAGATCATTTTATTATATCACGACAAAATTGAGATATATCCAAATTTCAAGTGGACCACATTACATGAAACCCTGTTGAATGAGCGTCTACCATTAAAAACCTTTTTGGGGCATACAAGTTTTGGATCAAGCTAATATTTGTTTGTACATTCATCTGTGCCTGTATGACCTAATCAACATATTGGATATCAAATAAACAGTGCACTGGGCCTCAGGAGTATTTTACTGGTAGATATTCAATCACCATTGTTTTCCTTTGGTGTGGTCCACCTGAGATCTGTATACTCTGATTTATGTAACCATTTCTAAAATGATCTTTAAAAATCGATGAACGGAATGGATGAAAAACATACATCATGGTGGGGCCACAGAGCACCGACCATCAGCTACCGGGCCGGTGGCAGGGGGAGTAGCCAATCCGTTTCCATCAGACTGCAAACTCTCCTTTGTTGAGACAATTTTCTCCATTTGTGAGTACGTGACCTACAAATGGACGGTTAAGAACTCGAGTATACAGTGGGCCCCACTTGGTATACCGTGGAAAGCTCGAGGTCCACGAATCATATAAAAATCCCCTTACGTCACACATCACATGAACCCCTCTACCCAATGCGACCTTATCTCCACCGTTCTTTTAAATGGCCCACCACCCCATGCCTTCACCATCTTCCCTCCATTAAAAGATTCAAAACCTCCCTCTCTCCCAAACTTCCCTCCTTTTCTCTTCAACATACAAATTCAAATCCTCGCCACTCAGCAACAACAATCCTCCATCCCCCTCTCTCTATCCTCCCACCATCCCCTTCCATTCCCCAAATCAAGCAAGCCCATGCGCACATCATCGCCCTCGGCCTCTCCCGCCACCGCTCGATCGTTTGCCACCTCCTCGTTGCGTGCGCCATCTCAACATCCCCGTCCCCCGAATACGCTTACGCGATCTTCAACTGCATCGAACACCCAAATGTTTTCAGTAGGAATAACATGATTAGATGCTACGCCAAGGGCGGCACGCCTAGCCAATCGCTAGCCTTATACGCAGACATGCGCCGGAATAACGTGTGCCCAAACAAGCACACGTTCCCTTTCGTCTTGCAAGCATGTAGCAAGGTCTCGACGATCGCCGACGGTGTGCAAATTCACGCCCATGTTGTGAAGCTCGGGTTCGTGGAAGATGTCTATGTCCGGAACGCGTTGATTCATTTCTACTGCGCGTTTCGCGAATTGGATGACTCGAGAAGGCTCTTCGATGAGAGCCCCAAGCAGCGGGATGTTGTGTCGTGGAATGCAATTCTGGCAGGGCACGCTAGGGATGGGAAGATGGATGTTTGTGAGGAACTGTTCGATGAAATGCCTGAAAGAGATGCGATTTCTTGGAGTACCATGACTTTGGGTTATGTGGTTGTTGGAAAATTAGAGAAGGGGTTGGAATTGTTTAGAGAGATGAGAAATAAAGGAATAGCACCGAATGAGGCGACATTGGTCACGGTCCTCTCGGCCTCGGCTCAGTTGGGTTTGCTTGAAAATGGCAGATCGATTCATTCCACAATAAAGGCTCTAAATTTTCCTATGACCGTCCCTCTTAGAACAGCGCTCATTGACATGTATGCAAAGTGCGGGTGCATTGAGCTGTCTAGACAATTATTCGACGAAATGCCCCAAAAAGATGTTTTCGTCTGGAATGCTATGATATGTGGGTTGGCCATACATGGTCTAGGTGCAGAAGCAGTCAAGCTCTTCCAGAGGTTCACCCATGAAGGACTCCGTCCCGTGAATGTTACTTTTGTTGGGGTCTTGAGTGCATGTAGCCATGCTGGGTTGGTCAGCGAAGGCCGGCGTTACTTCAAGTCCATGATAGAGGATTATAGGATTGAACCTGAGATGGAGCACTATGGGTGCATGGTTGATCTCTTGGGCCGCGCAGGTTTTGTATCAGAAGCCCTTGAATTGATTGAGAAGATGACGGTCCCGCCAGACCCCATCATATGGGGAACGCTACTTGGGTCATGCAAGGTGCATAGGCTAGTAGACTTGGGTGAAACCATAGGGAGAAAACTTATCGAAATGGACCCCACCCATGATGGCCACTATGTTTCACTAGCTAGTATTTATGCTAGATCAAGGAAATGGGAAGATGTGATTGAGGTCAGGAGATTAATGGTTGATCGTGGCGCTAATAAAGTTGCAGGCTGGAGCCTGATTGAAGCTCAGGGAAGGGTCCACCGGTTTGTCGTGGGGGACAGAACTCACGAACGGTCTAGGGAGATCTACGAGATGCTTGAAGAGATCGGGAGGCGGTTGGTGGTGGCCGGATACTCGCCAGACGTTTCTGGGGTCCTGCATGACATAGGGGAGGAGGAGAAGGAGAATGCTGTTAGGGAGCATAGTGAGAGATTGGCTATTGCATTTGGGCTGATGGTGACTGGGGTGGGAGGTTTGATAAGGGTGGTGAAGAATCTGAGGGTGTGTGGGGATTGTCATGAGGTGAGTAAGATGATTTCAAAGTTGTTTGGGAGGGAGATTGTTGTGAGGGATGGGAGCAGGTTTCACCATTTCAAGGATGGGGAGTGTTCCTGCTTTGATTATTGGTAAGGAAGAGAAATCAAGTCATGTATACTTTTCTCTTTTTGGCCGAAGGGTCCGTTTGGAGCCCTCTGGATGAACGGTTTGGATCATGAAAAGGTGGTCCCAACTGTACAGCACAGGTGTAGTGCACATTGATTGATATAGACTTTCCAAATAATGGCCCCACAATAGATGGACCTTTGCCCAAAAATCACAAGGATCGGATGATCTCAATCTTCCAATTTCACCCATTGACTTGGGTCTGTTTTTGTTAACCGTTCTATTTCTGACAGTTCATCTATGGACAACCAATCAGACAAGATTCTGCCAAACGTGAATTGTGGGGTATGTATGCTACATTGCATAACGAAGGTTAGGGGTTATGATACAGCCATCTTTGCACTGTACACGTGGCCAGTGAGTTGACCGTCCATCTAATTGTTCCTAATGTGGTGGGAAATGATTGAAGATCCACAATAATCCGAACTCGGATTAGTGGTGCTGGAAAAGCTCTGTGGCCCCGCCATGATGTCTCTGTTTTATCGGCACATTTATATATTTTTCCAACTCATTTTAAGTACATGAACTTAAAAATAAAAATAAAAAATGAGACAGATTCAAATCTAAGGTGGACCACACAATTAAAAAAGTTGTGAGAATTGGGGGCCATTTGGCACAGGGTATTAGATGGGATAGAATTGCTTTTGGTAAAGTGCAATTCCATCCAATATTTGGAGAGGATGGGAAAGGTTGGGATTAAGTTGGATGGAATTGCATTTAGTCTTGTAGAATTGCATTTGGTCCCAAGCAAGATTTCCATGGATTTTGAAATTCATTACACATGTGAGCCCTACATTGATGCATGTGTTTTTTTATGCCGTCCATCCATATACACCATTTACATGTGACATTCTGGTTATATATGTGTACAAGTGAACAACGTCTGTTGTGAATTTGGCCCGTTGATTACAATTCCATCGTCCACCAAACATAATTTTGCTTAATCCTGTATTTTTTGATGGCAAAATTTTTATCCCAAACATGGAATTGGATGGCTACAATACCTTGGTATTTCCAAGTGAGTGACTGTCCAATCCACCTGGTTTGGGATCAAATTCTCCTTACGAGAGAATCATTGCATTAAGGAAACTTACATTTGGTGGACCATGGAATTGTAATCATTGGAACAGATTTCACAACTGATGTCAATCACCTGTATGTACATGCATCACTTGAGCCCATAGAAATGATGGATTTCCTAATCCACCGAAAGTCTCATCATGATGATATGATACTTAGATTAATCCAATCTTTCCCGGGGCTTTTTAAAGGTGGGATGGAATTTATAACCCACTAAATGCATTTCAATACCACATAATTCTACATACCAAACAAGCTCTTAGTTTCTCCTGTGGACCCGGTCTCGGCATGGCGTGTATGGCCTAATCAATTTTCAGGCCAAACTTAGGCTAAGCTTTTTAGCTAAATCCAGCTAAGCCAAGCCAGTACAACCCAACATGCTTCTTTCTCGGATGTTATACCTTTTTTTTTTTCCTGGGGTGTAGGTTGTTTAGGCCCAGCACATCTACCCTATCAGTTAGATACAACGTTCCATGGTGGGCCTCGTGCTTAGACATCAAGTCAATGCATACTTGTGTGGGCCACACCACATACAAAATTTGAGAGGGGTTATCCTCCCATTAAAACATTCATAATCATTTGTTTGGCCCACTGAGAAGTGGTTCACAAATCCAGCCCATCCATTATGTGTGTCCCACTTGTACGAGGGGATGGATCCAAGTTTCAGGTGGGCCCCACCAAGTGCTTTTATATGTTTTAGGTATGTCTTCACATGATTTTAGATGGTATGGCCTACTTGAGTTCTCTATACCGTTGATATTTGGGATATCCCATGATTTAAAGGGGACCATAAAATGCATGGTGTTGTTGTTCGACATACATCATGGGAATTTCTCATTAGCTCTACAGCATAGAACCTTTTCCCATGTGTGTGTGTGTGTGGGATTAAAGATACACGGATTAAGGAAATCGTCCTCAACTTAAAAATGCCAAATATTCATGGATGAGGAGACGTTATAAACGGCTTATATCACTTCCAACTGTTACTATCTTGATGCATTTTATTGCAATACCACCGAGTGTATTCTAGCAACCCTTCGTGAGGTTTTCTAATCCAACACGCAAACAGAGCTGTGGAAATTCACACATGGGCACACATGGAAATAAGAAATACATGTGTAAGATACGAGCTTCCCATGGTGTTGGAAATAATGCATAGATCTTTGCATGAGAAATTAGGAGCCGTTTGGGATCTCTATTAACCTATATTGAAGGTTGGTCCCCACATGATGGATGGTCCACAACAAAGGTGGGACCCACATGATAGATGGTGAACATCAAAGGTGGGTCCTACGTGATGGATGGCCCTCATCAAAATGTGGCCCTACATGATGCATTATCCACATCAAGTGGGCCTCACATGATGGACGGTCCATAGCAAAGGTGGAACCCACGTGATGGTTGATGGACACCAAAGGTGGGCCTGCATGATGAACAATCCATATTGAAGGTGGGGTCCCCTTTTATAAATGGTCCACATCAAGGTGAGCCTACGTAATGCACAGTTCACACCAAAGGTGGCGTTGGCATGATGAATGACCCACATTAAAGTGTGGCCCATCTAATGGACCATCCACATCAAGTAGGCCCCACTTGATAGATGGTCCACATCAAAGGTGGGACTCACATGATGGATGATGGACATTGAAAGTGGGCCCACGTGATGAATGGTTGACATCAAAGGCAAGCCCACATGATGAACAATTCATATTGAATATCCACATCAAAGTGGGTCCACATGATGGACGGAATGGGCTTCACATCATGGATGGCCCACATCAAAGTGCAGCTCCTCGTGATGGTCAATTTACATCAAGTGGGCCCCACCTAATGGACGGTCCACATCCAAGGTCTCGCATGATGGACGACCCATATCCAAAATAGCCCAACATGATGGATGATCCACATACAAGATGCTCCCTACATGATGGATGGTGGACATCAAAAGTGGGTGACCTACATGATGGATATCCCACTTAAAAGATGAGGCTCATATAATGGGCACGTCAAATGTGGACTCCACGTGATGGGTAGTGGACATTGAATGGCCCCATATAAAGGACATTAGCATTGATGGTGGGCCCCACATGATGGATGACCTACATCAAGGTGGGCCCCACGTGTGGACGGTCCACATCAAAGGTTAGCCCCTAATGATGAATGGTCTACAATCAAAATGGGCCTCGTATGATGGACATCCCACTTTGAACATTTGGTTCACATGATGGACGGTCCACATCAGTATAATGGATGATCCACATTCAATTTCTGACATAATGGACGGCCCAAATATCTTAAAATGTGAAGATTACAACCATCCACTCTTTCACCTTTTGGGGCATGATTCATTTATGGTGAGATCCACTAAAACAACAGTCTGGATTACTCTGATAATGGAGTTGTTGTAATATATATATATATATATATATATATATATATATATATATATATATATATATATATATATATATATAGTTAGTTAGTTATTTGATCATTTTCTGGAAATAGAAGCTTTCTTTGATTTTGAAAATGTGATTTTACCAGATGAACTTATTTAAAATAGGATTTAAAACAAAACAAAACAAAACAAGAGAGAGAGAGAGAGAGAGAGAGAGAGAGAGTTTATTAGAGTAGCTTTTATTTTAAAATCTCTTATTAAATTAGAGTAGAGATGCTGAAAAAACCCTTGGACACGCTCTTTAGTTTAAATAGGCCACAAAGTTCAAAGCATATTCGACCGTTAATTTATTATTTTTTATAGATATTCATTTGTTCCGACATGTTGTGGCGTGGCTGATGAGTGAAATGGCCTTGTTTTTTTTCTGAAAGATGTAAAAACAATGTATTTCACTTATGGATAGGTTGATATAACTCACTTTTTGCACTATGACACGTGTGTATAGTTCACATGCTTGTGCATTAGCGAAAAACTTTAAAATTCCTTATGCCAGGTACCTACTGGGGTTGCTTTCAATATTGTGCGAGAAATGACTCAACACGTGAAATCCACGTTATGGGCCATCACACACCATCATCGTTGTGCATTTCAATTTAAGATGATTTACTGCTAAAATAAGCTATCCGGAGCAATTATACTTAAAAATTCTAAAATTATTTTGTATGGATGATATAGACTTTGGATTTCAACGTATTTACACAGATTTTCGGCACTCCAATGTGAACCAATGAAAGGTTGCCACACGTTAATATTATGGGGCTAATACTGGTAGAAATCCTACTCTCATCTAAGAGCATCTTCATATGATCTTCTTTCGAAGATACACATTCTGTTATTAATGCGAATGCATAAACCCTCATGCCCACTATTGGGAGAATGAATTAACAGATGCCACATAGTCATATTCATCATGTCAATTAATGAGGCAATATGCCCATCACAACTATAAGAGACTTGCTGAGAGAATAGATCTTATCATTTATTTGGCAATTACACTCTTAATGAAGCCATCTCCCACAACCATTCCAAAATGAAAAATCTTCCTAGAGACATGTGGAAAGTCTGTAGCATTTGAGAAGCTTTCGAATATCGAAAAACCAAACTAATATCCATGCGAATCTAGTTTCAATTCAGGCCCAAGTCAATGCAGGTAATTATAATGAAGAAATCAAACAATTTATAAATACTCTTGTTAAATGCGCATATGAATGTATGAAATGATGCATACTTTTTCCAAATAGTACTCCCTTCCAAACGACTTTGACGCTTATTTCGCATATGCTAAAACTTCCTCACAAGCGACCCAATGACAAATCACAAAACATATCTAATGCAATATGGTGAATGCATATGTTAGTCGAGTAGTTATTAAGTTTCTTTCGTCCAACATATTGGAGAAGCTAAAGTACCCTCATTTTATCATGGTCTTAATCGGATCACGAGGCTCGAGGCGAGTGAAGCAACTCCTTACCTGTGTCCCTTGATCCGTTTATTGGCTCATCACCCGAGCGACAACTCCCCAGCCACTAGCCCAGCTAACTGGCTCCATCGATCACAATGGACCTGGATGACACAGCCCGGATGCACAAGGTTAGGAACCTAATCAGAATGTAGAAAATGCCCACAATTAATGCAAGGTCGTCACCCAAATGTAATTGTGGGATGGTGGTGCCATCATTTCAGGTTAATGTAATAGGCTCACAGCCTTCTCAATTGTTCATTGGTCACTATAGGGAGGCTCGTCACCCAAGTGTTGGCTAACAGCTCGAACACAGTATCCCATATCACCATGCCCAACCCATGAGCCTTATGCATTGTACCACTAACAGTTATAAGTAGAATCATTCAATAGAAATGGAGCATCCTAAATTATATTTGTTGTTGTTATATATCGCAAACATAAGTGGTTGGCCGACTCTTAAGCTAGTTTGATCGTCTTGGGGATCTCCAACTTGACCGAAATTGGGCGCAAGCATCCTATGTAGCCCAGTTACTCTTGCTCGTCCATGTTCGACTTGGGTCGATCGAACAACCTTAAAATGGCCAATCTAACTCGAGCCACCCCTTAGTTCATGTGATTTACTGACTGACTCAACATCCTAAGTAGTTCTAAACATTACTAAGGACTAATAATTAATTAAACAATCATGATGAGATTTTTGTATAAACCATAAATTTCGTAACTCATTCATTCAGGCACTTAATTAATCACGTGAGCATTAATCAAAACAAGATACTCACTTAAGCATTTCATCAAACATATGAGCATTAATAAAACTACACATTCACCTAGGCATTCCATAAAAATGTGAGCATCAATAGAACAATACGTTTAATCACTTAGGCATTTTATTAAACATATGAGCATCCATAAGCAATCAATAACACAAGCTGCTATCAAATCGAAATGTGAATATGTTAATGTACACCAAGCTATCTATAAATAACGAATCGTTAATTGAGACATTCGAGGGTTGATAAATGGCAACCTAGGAATAATAGTCCGCACCTTGTGACAATTTGCCCAACCCACGGTACTCGTGGGGTTATGGTGTTAGGGAATGATTGTAAGACCCGTATCCTAGTTCGTACTGTTCTGTCGACTCCCGCGATCCTTCCGGTCGAATTCGACAATCCTCGACTACTTTCTGATGTTTGCGCGCGATCCTAAGCTGAGATCTGTATACCAAAGTCGGCTAAAATTGAAACTTATACCTTAGCGACCGCGCCGTCGCCGCGGTTCTAACGCCGCGACTCGCACACCGACCCGATACCCAGGCTAAAAGATGTCAGTCTGCGTTCAATTCGAAGAAAACACAACACGTTGCGAATTACGAGAGAATCTCTACGAGATGTCCCATCAATCAATTAATCACTCATGTAAAATACAAGTCAAGTCACACCATATCCAAGTACAACAACCCATACCTTTCTCTTACACAAGCAAGCCCAAGGTCAACCCTCACATCACTTCACCTCTCTCTCTACCCATCCCTTCTTACAACACACCACTCCACCCATCACCCATCACACCACATCACTCCATCACCCTTTTTCACCCATCACTCCCCTCTCTCTCTCATTCATTCTAAAAAAAAAATCCCAAGCAAAAGAGCTTCACACGTCCAAGCTCTCTCTCCCTCTCCCAAATGCCAAGTGTGGCCCACCTTCCCTACACTCTCATCTCTCATCTCAACCGTTAATCCATCACCGTTAAAAGTCAAGCAAAGGAGCTAAGGAGGCTAGGGGAGCAAGGAAGAGGCTTAGAAGTGGGTGATCTTTGAATTTTCACTGTTGATTTCATGATTTAAGGGCCCACTTGTTATGGGACCCACTTGATGTACGTGTTGTATCAATGGAGGGCCCATAGTGGCGGGGTCCCTCCTCTCCATTACCGTCTCTTTTGTTCTCTCTCTCTTTTCTCTTTCTTTCTCTCTCTCTTATCCTTCCCCTAGAATGAAGTGGGCCCCACCAACTCATGTTAAATCTACTCCATCCATCAAACGGTGTGGTCCATCACATTTTTGGGTGAAGTGATGCATAACATATATATATATATATATATATATATATATATATATATATATATATATATATATATATATATACATATATTATATTATATTAATATTATATATATATGGTGGGCCACGTCCCATGCGGGACCCATCACGATGCATGTTTTTATCCATACCGTCCAGTGTCCCTGGACGCTGGACGGGTGTGGTTAACTTGGAGTGTGTGCACTGACATGGGTGTGTACTTGCATGCAAAAAAAAAAAAGAGAAAAAAGGTACTCTTTTAGAATGGGCCACTCATGCAAGCCCCACCTTGATGTTTATACATGATCCAAGTCATCCATTCTATTCTCGGGATCATTTTAAGCGTTGAACCGAAAAATGAGACCGATCCAGTCATCTGGCGGGCCGTGGTATTAAGAATGGTAGTATTTTCTGTTGAAACTTGGAAGAATAATTGCTAGGGTCCACCAGAAGCTTGGACCTACCTTAACCTTGTTTTGGACCCCTATTTTGTGGGACACATGCAATGGACGGGATAGATCTAGTTAACGTGGGTCCCACCTAGGATAAAAAAATTATTTTTTTATTGGCATGACTTTGTGCCATGACGTCCAGAGACGTCCACGTTAAAAAAAAAAAAAAAAAGGAAGAGAAATGGTGGGCTGCTCCAATATGGCCCCACCTTGATGTATGTGCTTGATCCAAGCCATCCATCCTCTTTCTCAGATTATTTTAGGCGTTGAGCCAAAATTTGGGATCAATACGATTCTCAGGTGGTCCATACCATCTAAAAACATGTGGAGACATGCCTGATCATATAAAAGCACTTGGTGGGGCCTACCTGAAACTTGGATGCATCCTAAACTTGGACTGAACGGTCCACCATGTGGGACACACACAATAAATGGGTTGGATCATCTTATCGTGGGCCCCATAAAAAAAAGAAAAAAAAAGAAAAGAGGCAGCAACGTCTGACGCTGCTGCTGCAGACGCCAGGCGGGCGGCCGATTAGGGCTGCCCCACGGGTCCCAGTTGTGGGCCCAAACGTGATGCGTTCTACCATCAACACCGTTCATTTGAGAGGTCCCCTTTGAGTAGGGGCTGTCACAAAAAATCAGCCGTATACGGGACTCAGGTGAGCCATACCATCTAAAATCATGTGAAGACATGCCTGAAACATATAAAAGCACTTGGTGGGGCCTACCTGAGATTTGGACATGGCTGAAACTTGGTATGAACCCTCCGTCTGGTGGGACACACATAATGAGTGGGCTGAATTTATGAACCACCTTACGGTGGGCCCCTAACTGTGACCTCATGAACCGGTTAGTTGGCAAATAAACATTACAGTGGGCTCCACGTACGTGTGACCCTATTAACAGATTGGATGTCAAGTACATTTTCGGTGGGCCCCTCCCCTGACCGTGTGGCCCTGTAAATAGATTGGGTGGCAAATGAACATCACAGTGGGCCCTGGCCCACGTGATCATATGAACAGGTTTAGATGGCAATAAATATTACAGTGGGCTCTCCCTGTCCATGTGACCTTATGGATAGATTGTATGACAAATAAGCATTTCTGTGGGCCCATGGTCCACTTGATTTTATGAATAGGTTGGATGGAAAATAAATATTATGATGGGGCCCTATGGTCATGTAACCTTATCAACAGGTTGTATGGAAACTAAACATTTTTGGTGAGCCCCTATCTATGTGATCTTTTCAACAGATTGAGTGGGAAAATAAGTATTATGACGGGCCTCACATGAGGCTCACTTCGATAAATATGGGCCCATGTATTTAAGCCCATCTTGATGTATTTTAGGCCCATGATGGGGCCCACTTGGATGCATGTGGGTTGATATGTTTATGCCCATCTTGATGTATTTTCAGGTCTATTATTGAGGCCCACTTTGATGCATATGGACCCATGTAATTAGGCCCATCTTAGCATGTATATGGCCCAATATTGAGGCCCACTTTGTTATATACGGGCCCATGTGTGTAGGCCCATTTAATGTATTTGTGGCCCATTGTTGAGGCCCACTTTGGTTTATATAAGGCTTATGTGATTAGGCCCATTTGATGCACATAAAGCTCATGTGATTGGGCTCATCTTTAATGCATTCTAAGGCCCATGGTTTATAACCCATTGCAAAGGACCTAAGGCCCATTGGTGAGGCTCATTGAGATGATCCATTTGATGAATGTAAAACCCATATAATACGGCCCAATTGATGTACTTAAGGCCCAAATGAGTGCAACTAGGTCCATTGCAATGCGTGATCCCTCCATGGCATATAACGATATTTATAGTAAGTAATGCCTTGGGAACAATGATGGTTAGATGCCCACATTGTAAGGATGACGTCGGTTAAATGTCCGCATTGTCGCTCTCCCTAAGGCCCACTAATAGGCTATACATGTAGTAAGTAACTCGTCTAAGCTCATCTCAGTTATACACAGAGCCCATCCCTATATACATGTTTAATATAGATACATGATTCATTATTATATGCATCATATGTATGACTGATATGAGAAGTGATTGATCATAGCATATGCCTTCGGGCGAACTGTTTATGGGCTCCCTGATAGGCGGAGTTCCCCTACATGAGTGCAGATACACGTACGACTGTTGCATGTCTGGTAGTGTGACTCATACATTAGCATTTGTGTGATTGTGATCATTGTATGCCCTAGCGACATCAGGGCCTTAGCCTCTACAGATGTATCGTGGGTGGCTGGATTGGATACCGAAAATGTTTGGTTCTAGTATACGGGCGCCATATATGTCCCTGGATGAAAATTTCTAAAACCGATGGTACCAGAGGATGACTCCAACGTCGAGACCGAGTGGATACATGTCACGCCCCAAATCCGAAAATCGGATTCATAAGAATCCCGATCACCGAATCCGGTGTCGACAGCCTCCGTAGTACCCCATTCTCGGCTCCTAGCGTTCATATGCTAAATTCCGATCCTGGGATCCTACAAGGAGGATTTTTTTTTTTTTTTGAAATGTTCATTTAACTAGTAATAAGCATAACCACAAGATTACCCAATTCACAACTGCAACATCGTCATCACATATCCACTAATATAATCATTTGAATACAATACGGAAAGGAAAATACATAAATAGAGAATCAAGCTCCAGAAGACCACTGCACGCTCCAAGCTCAACACTGCTGCAACCTAACATCAGCTGCATGCATCTATCGTGCATAAGCTTATAGAAAGCTTAGAGAGTGGTGTAAGTGTGTGCACAAGGTAAGTGCCAAGTATTCAATACAATGCCATAATCATATAATACCGAAAACTGGTAGTCCATAAACCATACAATGTCTGAATAAGCAGAACGCTAATAATATCAGGAATTATTAGAGTAAGCAGAAATACTAACAAGATCATAAATCATACGATAACAGGGTAAGCGAAAGTATGAACAAGTCCATAGGTCAATCAATTTCAGAATACGCAATATAGAACAGTTATGCGATAAGGAGTCATAAAGAGCCAAATATCAGATGTCGAGGATACAATGCAATATACAACTCCTGCTAAGTCTGTCTAGGCCATGTAAGTGCAGAAACATAGCAACCCAAAATGTCACATGCATGCGGATGTAATGCAATATGCGATGCAAATGAAATGACCATGCTGGAGTGTGAAGTCGGGATGACAATACGTAGTATCGCAAGCTACGGAGTCCACCACAAGGACTTCTATCCGAACCAGTCCCATACCTAGATTTGGATAGTCAGACTCAATGTGGGAGACTCCTGATCTCAGGTTAGTCGCGCGCCCAACCGAAATTCTTGCCATAACGAAGGTACAAAATAATTAGTTGCGCACCACCAGCCCGAGTGGATAGTGAATGAATGAATGAATGAATGAGCATGCAATTCCTACTCAATAAGTCCACATATCAGTACGGTTCCTCTCTAGAAAATTACCGGAGTCTAATACACTCTAAACCAGATCACCGCCACATCGCACGCAATAAGGTAAGTGGAAGAGACCTCACTATCCGTCTACCAATATCGGGCTCGACTCGTCAATAGCGGACCCATTCCTCGAGCTGGTCAGACTCAGCCTAGCATTGTCCCCTCCTCTCGGACAGGTAAGGCCGCACCCCCTTCCAACCGACCACGAAACAGTGAAGAGCACAGCCATCTGGTAATCGACACACGGCGCTCATCTACCCACTCGGTCTAGACATTGGAGCAACCTCTGAAACCAAGAGGGTTTAGGGACTTTCACCCAGGGATATCTATAGCACCCCATGTAAAATAGATTTTTGGTGTCTCATCTGGCCATCCACGATATGCCTGTGGAGGCTATGGCCCTGATGTCGTTAGGGCATACCGTAATCACAACACACAATGCAAGATGCATGAGTCATACAATCCAGTCATGCAACAATCCTACACATACCGTGCGCTCATGTGAGACAATCTCCGCCTATCAGGGAGTCTCATAACAATCGGCACTATGACATATGCAACGGTCAGTCATATCTCATAATAAACATACAAATGATGCGTATGGGCATATATCATGATGTTATGCAGTCACATACTCATAATCGGTACTAATAACTGACATCGACAATTGACAGCTAACATACATCACAATGAGCTTCATCTCCTGACCCTCAAATGCATCATAATGGGCCTTATCACATAGGCCTTAAACACGGGCTGAATACACATCACAACGGGCCTTAAATACAGGCCACATATATATCACATTAAGTCCCGACAATCAAAATCGAAAATCGGCTACGAAAAATCAGATCGGTAATTGGCCTCGATCGATAATCGGCAATCGGCCTAAATAATCGGTACCGATAATCAGCAGCAGTAATCAGCACTGACGATAAGCATCGATAATCGACCATGACAACCAGCATATATAGACAAGGCAGGGTCCATAGATGGACAACCAATCAACCATAATGTAAAGATCGGCCTTCGACCGTAGTTATATCAAATCCGATAGCACGGAGCCATCCGTCTATGACGAATGGGGCCCACTTATTTGGATTAACCCACGAAGAGAATAGGCCTAACAAGGCCTAAGGAAAGGTCACAATGAGGACATCTAACCGTCATTGCCTATCAATGAGGACATTCAACCAACGTTGCTCCCAAAGAGTGGCCTATGTAGGGCCAAACATACAATGGGCCCACGACCTCATACAAAGGTTTGTTATACATCACCATGGGCCGAATACATGGGCCTAATATACATTACCATGAGCCACAACCCATGGTCCTCCGATACATCATAAATGAGATATGACCCATAGACCCCAATATACATCAAGTGGATTGCATTAATGGGTCTCATATACATGACAGGTGGGCCCTGCAAATGGGCCTCAAACATACAACATGTGGGCCCTACACATGGGTCTTGAATACATCAAATGGGTCACGTACCTAGGCCTCGAATACGTCAAGTGGCTGTATATCATGGGCTTAGTACATATTACAATGGGTCTTGCCCATAGGCCACAAATACAACTTATTGGACCTCTTAAATACAATGAGTGGGTCGCACGAGTGGACAGTATGGGTGAAACATGCACAACATGGTGGGCCTGTATAGTGTAGGCAAGCCCAGCACATGCCAGAAGTGGGCCCTGTGCCATCAAGACGGGTAGATAGTGCGGATATAATATACATACATCGGGGTGAGTCCCACCATTCAGCGGCTAGATGACGCGAATATACAATACGCTTATCATGGTTGGATCACACATTGAAATGGGCCTTATGTACATCCCATTGGGCCCCGACCCATGAGCCTCAAATACCAAGGTGGGCCTCATAACATGGGCCACAAATACATAAAGATGGGCCTAATCATGTGGGCCTCACATATATCAAAATTGGCCTCCACAACGGGCCACGAATACATCAAAGTGGGCCCGACAAATGGGCCTTATAAATATCAAGGTGGCCTCAAATATAAATTATAAGTGGGCCTTGAATATACATCATAAATGGGCCACATGGATGGACTGCACCAATGGGCCTCATGTGTGCAATGAGTGGGTCTCTCAAGGTAATGAGGCCTATGACCCAAAAATAAATGGATAGTGTGTAGTACACATACATCATGGTGGGCCTCACAGGGTAGCCCTTCAATGGGCGCTCAATCACCACTATCCCCTAGTGTGGTCCACTTGGGATTTGGGCCTGCCACTCAACGGGACCCACGACCCTTACACTACCTGGGAAAGCGGATGGGTAGCGTGGAAATACAACACATACACTTACTGCTACAGGCCTTGATCGGTCATTCAAACAGATGGACGATCTGGATAAAATACATGCACATGGTGGGCCTCACACATAATACTAATGGACCCGTAAACATATGAACATCATGGATATAACGCATATAATGGAAAAAGGCCTCACCATGTGGGCCTCACATATATCACAAAATGGGCCCCACGAGGCAGTCCATGGTCCAGAAAATGGATGGGCATCATGAATATAGAGCAGGTACGACACGGTGGGCCTGCTAAAATATACATCATGGTGGTGTGGTGGCCCACCAGAGATTTAAATCTGCCTCAGTTTTAGTCTCAACCTTAAAACGATTTGCTAAATGGATGGACTGTTTGGATCTAACACAAACATCATGTACAGGCCCACATTGGCTGCTATGACATATAACTGGTGTGAGGTATACCAGCCAAAGTATATTCACCATCCATAATGTACAGTATGGATCACCACAAACATTGCTGATTGACCCCCCACAGATATAGCATACATATAAATATTATATCATTAAAATAATAATATAATTACCTTTTTAAGAGGACAGCAATGTCCAGGCCCTAGAAGGCCTGGATATTGCATCATAGTGGGGTCCACGATCACGTCCAGATGGACAGGTGGCGGCGAAAACGAAGCATACATCATGGTGCGCTCCTCACACCCGTCCATATGGACGCTGTGGATATAAAACATATACATCAAGGTGGGGTACCATCCCACACGTGCAACACGTGTGGGGCTGCAAATGGTTGGACAATATAGATGAAACACATCCAATGGGTAGGCACCACAGATTTAGCTGACGTGCAGCAGCGTGGGACCCATCGTCCAAGATTTGGACGGTGCAGGTTCAACACATAAGCAAGGTGGGTTCACACATGTGGGCCACCATATTTTTTATTCTCCATCCAATCAATGAATAAGGTCACAGAGACCTGGATTGAAATGAAAAATAATCAAAAAGAGAAAGGTTTCAAATGTAAACGTTCAATCCTCTGCTGCTATTGGTGTGGTCAACCTGAGCACCGATAACGGCAGATTTTTGGGGTATTCCCATGCCTGAAGGGAATCCATCAATTGCATGGTGTGGATACTCTACATGCATCACGGTGGAGCCTGCGGTGGGGCCCACCATTCCACCCTGCTGTGATGCTGGACGCTGACAGCAACAGCGTCAATGTCTTGCTTCCCTTTTTCTTTCTTTCTCTCTTTTTTTTTTTTTTTGATTTCTAGAAATATTTCATAGGTGGGGCCTATTTCAGTAAAATCCACACCGTCTATTGGTCCCTTCGGCTCGTAACAGATCTAACTAGTCCAATTATACAGTATTTTTTTGTCACATAAAAACATCACAGTGGGCCTTAACAGTATAAGTCACCCAAACTCACCATTTTCTATATTATGGCCCACCAAAGATCCGGATTTGGGCCCATTTTTCGGCTCAACGCCTAAAATAATCCGCTGAATGGGATGGACGGCGTGGATTGAATTCATTCAACAAGGTGGGGCCTACATAAGTAGCTAACCCAAAAAGCATAAAAGCTAAGTACCTTTTTTTTTTTTCAGCGAGTACACCTCACTGTTTGAGCACGTCCAGCGTCCCTGGATGCTGGACGGACGGTGTTTATATGCCATTCATCAAGGTGGGTCCCACGTGGAAGTGGCCTGCATAGTTTGAATCTATTTAATATTCGTGTTATCCATCACCAAGGGTAGGGCCCACATGGCTTGGACGGTTGGATAAGACACACATCAAGGTGGGGTCCATCCGAGTGGGCCACACATCACACAAACATGAGAAAGAGAGGGGGAGAGAGAAGCACCCACCTTTCCTTCTTCCTCCCTAGTGCTCTAAGGCTCCTTAGCTTCGATTCCAACGGTAGAGATGAGGTTTGAATGGTTGAGATGGGAGATGGAAGGGTAAGGAAAGTGCGCCACACTTGTAGCTTTCTTGGAGAGGAGGGAAAGCTTGGACATGAGGTGTGGGTTTGCTTGGAATAAAATTGAGAAATGAGAGAGAGAGAGAGGAGTTGTGTAAGGGATATGGCATGGGAATGTATGGGTTACCTTGACTTTTTAGTAAGAATGGGATGGGATAGGTATGGGTGTTGTTGACTTGAGGGTGAGAGAGGGATGGGTGTGATGGGATATGTATTTGACTTGTACATTGATTGATTGATGTGACGGGTCGTAGAGATTCCCTCGATATTTACAACGCGCGGCGTTTTTCCTTAAACTGAACGTGGGCCCACATCTCCTGGCCTGGGTATCGCCTCGGGGCGCGAGACGCGGCATCAGAACCACGGCGACGACGCGGTCGCTAGGGTACAAGTCTCGGGATGAGTCGACTCGGGTTAACGATGTGTGAATCAGGATCGCGTGCAAATGCCGGTTAAGGGTCGAGGTTGCTGAAATTCGCCGAGAAGACCGTGAAAGTCTACCGAACGATACGGTCTAGGATACCGGTCTTACAATACATGAGCGCACGAGGGCCCTATACCAGCAAGTCGCGTCTCCCACTGTGTCGTGGTCGGTTGGAAAGGGGTGTGACCTTATCTGCCTGAGTGAGGGGGCGACTTCTAGGTTGAGTTTGACTAGCTTGAGGAAGCGGTCCGCTATCGACGAGCCGGGCCCGATATTGGCAAGCGGATAGTGAGGTCTCTTTCCCTCTCTCAGTTGTGCGTTTGGATAGGGATGGCAAGCTGGTGTAGAGTGTACTACACCCCGGTGATTATCCAAAATGAGAACTGTACTGATGTATGATGAGGATTGACATGCTTGAGTTGCATCTCGCATCACATGGTCTCGATATGGCTGATAGCATTCATATCTTGCACCGCATAGCCTTGGTACGACTGATTGCATTCATATACCCATCATCATGTTTCTGCATTTACATTCCGAGCACGCTCATATTGCGCACACACTTACACCACCCTCTAAGCTTTCTATAAGCTTATGCACGATTGATGCGTGCAGGTGACGTCAGGATGCAATCGTAGCATAGTAGCAGCAGGAGCGTGCAGTCGAGCTTTTGGAGTTTTGTTATTAGCACTATCTTGTATTTCCCTTTATACACCTTATACTTAAAGTTTTTTTATCATAGTGAAATTTGTGATGGTATTCTTGTGGTTATTGTTCGTGGGTTATGCTTATGGTTATGCTCATTACAAATTAAATGGATAGTACAAATCCTCCTTGTAGCATCCCAGGATCGGAACCTGGTATATGGGTGCCGGGAGCCGAGAATGGGGTACTACGGAGGCTGTCAGCGCCAGATTCGGCGATCGAAATGTGAATATGTTAATGTACACCAAGATATCTATAAACAACGAATCGTTAATTGAGATATTTGAGGGTTGATAGATGGCAACCTAGGAATAATGGTCCGCACCTTGTGACAATTTGCCCAACTCACAGTACTCGCGGGGTTATGGTGTTAGGGAATGATTATTGATAAGCTAAGCAAGCATGCAAGCTTGTAATATTTGGAAAGAATTAGCAACAAGACCTAAACATACAAACATGATTCAATACTTACCTTCAATCTTTCCTGAATCGACACCGATTAAGGGCAAGGTTGTTATAGAGGGGATGAGAGGGTGAAGTTGCACAAATCCTCTCTCTCTCTCTCTCTCTCTCTTTTATCTCTTTAAAGTTATGGCTCAAATTTCATATGGGAAGAGGGGGTATGAAATGAATAAGTATTTATAGTATCATAAAGTGTACGAATGACCCTAATGGGCCATTTGTTGATTATTATAACCATAAGGGAGGTTGTTTCCCACTAATGGGATCGAATGGAAAGCATATGAGTCAATTTAAGTCATGTGATAGGTGTTGCACAAGGCGATCTATGTTTGGACATAAACATACAATGATTGGGCGTGATCGATTAACTGAGAAAGCCCTGACGTATATCGACGATCACCAATAATCAATTGAGGTCATGACTATACGGATATATGTGAGGAAATGTCTTTAGTCGGTACCCCGACTTAGGCCATGAATCACGGTCTAAAAGTTACAACTTCGTAAAAAGAGCAAAGGAGTTAATGTCACTTAAATTACAGGTTTTCACCTAAGGCATCTGCACATCTCATGTACTTAGCTTGCGGGCTTAAGTTGAGCAATCCTATACATTATCCTGGTTCAATACCCGCGATGGACGTTAAGCCCGGAAAGATGAGCGACTTTCTATAGTCTCGAATTTAGTGGCCCACTAACGAGCGGTCTAGACATATTTAGATAATCAGAGTATTTATTGAATGAATTGGATAATGAGATTTGTTGTACTTAATGATTAGGGTTTTGATTAGCTGAGTTCATAGTATGTCCTACTCGCAACTAGCAGAAATGGCAATTCGATTATAATAACCCTAAACCATCGGTTTTTATTCTAAATAAGTAACTATATCAATTTATTTTGTCAATTAAGATCTGACCTCTAATTGTCTCGGCTTTAAGTATATATTTATTTAGTTATGATAGTCTTGTTTAGTCAGTGATATGTAGGCTACATTTCGGGTCCTAGATAAATAAATCACGAGACTAGACTCGATGTTTAAGTGATCGAGCGGATTCATTGGCTTCTTACGGTTGATTAATCGGATTTGTACAGTTCTTTACTGTTACCACCTGCATATAAGCTTACTTCGAATGTAAGGGTCAATAAATGACAACGTAAGCTAATTATAGCGAAAATTTTGAAGGGTTTTTTAAATTCAAAATAACAAAAATTTGGGACGTTACAGGGGTCTATAAATTTTGGTGACATCACTTCTTGCTATTATCGGGTTTAGTAGCTAATCCATGTCCCAACCAATCTTAGGTACTGTGATTTTCATGTAAACCTCATCTTAACCTAGGTTTGGGCCATTACAATGTTCGTGACAAATCCAATTCATTCACTTGTTTTGACAGTTCATTTTAGGTTATATAATTAAAGAAGAGGTAGATTTGAAGCTCAATTTGAACAAACTAAGAGAAATAGTGTGAAATGATGCTCACCATTGAAATATCTTGAGGCCATTATGTAGCCACTTTGAACCTTAGATCTTCCTCATTTTATGGCTCATGCCCTAAAATGAGGTGTCAAAATAAATGGGTGGAATAGATTTATCATAAACATCAAAGTGGAACCCACATGTGCTGAAGGTGATATTTGTATGACAGTCAACATCAATAAATGTTGTTTAGGAGGGATAGTTGGACATTTAACCCTACATGTTAAGGGTGGCTTGACAGTAAGTGGCGTCATTATGATGCTCGTTACAAATCCACCCCGTCTATCGGATTTGTCATCTCATTTTAGAGCATGTGCTTGAAAATGAGTCTATTAGGGAACTTAAGTGGGCCACATGAACATAAAGATTGGGAAATAAAAGTTTACCGTTGAAATATTCGAGGGGTTACAGTTAAATTTTGACAAATCAACCTTGTCTATCAGTTAACTCAATTCATTTAGGGCAAAGGAGAGAAAATGACACAAATCCATATTCGACCTAGAATAATGAGCTATATGATAGAAAATAGTGGTAAAAAAGTCTACGTTGAAATACCTAGAGTAATCATGGGGCCCACTTTGATATGTGGATTTGCCTCATTTTTAGGTGCATGCCCTCGAATGAGATGGAAAAACAGATGAACGAGGTGGATTTCTTACAAACATCAAGGTGGACCCCATGTAAAAATAGGGTGAGGGTTGGTATGGTAATAATTCAACTTCAAATTGACAACGACTGTAGAGCAAGGGAAGTTTTATACATTCGAAAATACAAAAACCAATTCGTACGTGCACTTAATAATAGTAAGTTTAATGACTAACAGTTTGAACTATAAGCGGGTTTGGAAAATTAGTTTAAAGGTAGGAAGTTCTTGGTCCATAGCCGAAAAGGTAGGCGGCTATAAAAAAGATCCCTTAATAAAAATACTACACGTCGTCTCTGTATATATCACTTGAAGTTTCCACCTTCCTTTTTCTTCTTTTTTTATAGCCTGCATTTGGATGCCTGAAAGTTTTTTAAGTTATAAATAAGTTACAGGTAACCTACTTACACATGAAAGAATGTTATAGGTAATCATGTTTGGGTGTAAGTTGTAACTAACTTACAGATAACTTAGTTTCTGTGTTTGGATAACTTGTATGTTAGTTACGGGTAAAATGTTCTATATTTACACCAATTGGAGTTTAAAGTATAGAATTGTTAAAAAATTAAATTGTCACGTAGAAAAGTTTGGATAAAAGTATGTAATTTTATTGAGTCCATTTAGATGACTAGTTAGTCTGATTCTAAAGTTAAACTAATCATTATGTGATAAACATTATTTTTATTATGAAATATAAGTCTGAATAAAAGCTTTCATACATGCGAATATAAGTCCGAATAAAAGCTTTCATACATGTCGGGTCTTATATACTTAGGTGTTTTATACTATACCTGGATGATTTAAGTTTCCCTGCAAGCATATATATGTGCGTGTTTGTGTATGTATATGTATATGTACATATGTGTGTGTGTATATGTTTATATAAACATACACACACACACACACACACACACACACACACACACACACACACGTGTGTACATGTATATGCATATGTATGTGTATGTGTATGCATATGTATATGTGTGTGTATATGTATATATATATGTATGTGTATGTGTATACACACAAACATATACATATACATTTTATATGTATATGTATGTATATGCATCTGCATATGTGTGTGTATGATACAGATGCATACACATACATATACATAGATACATATACATATATGTGTGTGTGAACACATATACATATATATATATACATACGCATACATATAATATATACATGTATGCATATACATATATACATTCATATATATACATATACATTCATATATATAACTATGTATGTTGGTTCATTTTATAGGAGTCATGACCATTAAGAAGATGCGTAGTGTTCGTAATTTAATACCTTCTGCAAGTGCTCTTCTCTCAGATAATTCTTTACCAAATCCTCATATTCCCAAAGAATCTAGAACAGCTCTTGACGAGTAAGATGAGAATGAAGTTAATTAAGTAGGGCAAGCTCCACCACCACTATCACCTTCAGTTAACATAACAGAGGCTGGACATAGCATGTAACTTCCATTATTCACAACCATTATTTGAGCTAACATCACAAGACCAAATGTTCAGCCATGGGATGCTGCCTTTGGGTTGATAGTGCAGATAGCGACAATGATAAAAAAACAGCAAGATCAATTCACCGTTCAGTGGGACATGTTAGCCACCTTAAACCAGATATCTTAACATCACCGAAACACATCTCTACTAAGGTTTGATAAGTCATGTGAGGTGGATTTACATGAAAGGTTTACGAAGTTGCGACGACCGGTAATTCAATGGTGCATCTTACCCATCAATAGCAGAAGATTGGTTGAAGCAGATTAAATAAGTTGATGTAATGATTTGAATATTTTGTTGCAATATTTTATGATGTAGTAAATTATATGATAATCTCTGCTAAATTGCATAAAATTATAATTGCACCTTAAATTTATTTATTAAAATAACTATATATAGCAATTATGAAAATGATGTATTCATACACCATCCCTCATTCATATCAGGTGGACCGCACCTGAGTCCTTTAAATCCAGTGGACCGCACCATAAAAACAGGTGGCCCACACGTAAAGATCGGGTGGGCCAAGCATTAACAGCAGGCGGGCCACACCACATTCAAAATATGTGGGCCTTGCCACCAAAATTAGGTGGGCCTCACGTCAAATTCTGTTGGGCAGCACACTGCAGTAGGTGGGCCACACCTCATCTAAAAGGTCAGGTGGGCCGCACGCCGTGAATTAGTGGGCCACCCTCTATTAAAAACTACCTCACTGGGTCGTGATTGGCTGGGCCAGGGATAACCTAACATAGCTCCACTTTGGGCTTGTATGGGACCCAACAGTTTGGGCCTTAGCATGAGACAGTTCAGGCCCAGTTTTAAGCTATCAAAGGGCAGCCACGGCTAGGCCAAATCAGGCCCAAGTAGGCCCAGTACGGGCCTTAGCTTAGGCTAAACTCCAGGCCCAGTCAGGCCACTTTGTTAGGTCAAGTATTTGGTGGGCCTGGTTGTCACGCCCCAAACCCGAAAATCGAATTCACAGGAATTCCGATCTCCGAATCCGGTGCCGACAGCCTCCGTAGTACCCCATTCTCGGCTCCTGGCATTCATATGCCAGATTTCGATCCTGGGATCCTACAAGGAGAATTTTTTTTTTTTTTTTTTTTTATGTAAATTTAACTAGTAATAAGCATAACCATAAGATTACCCAAATCACAGAGGCAACATCATCATCATATATCCACTAATATAATCATTTGAGTACAACACAAAAAAGGAAATACATAAATAGAAAATCAAGCTCCAGAAGACCACTGCACGCTCCAAGCTCAACAGTGCTGCAACCTAACATCACCTGCACGATTTTATCGTGCATAAGCTTATAGAAAGCTTAGAGGGTGGTGTAAGTGTGTGCACAAGGTAAGTATCAAGTATTCAATATAATGTCACACTCATACAATATCAGAAAACTAGTAATCCATACACCATACAATGTCTGAATAAGCAGAAACACTGATGAAATCATGAATTATCAGAGTAAGCAGAAATACTGACAAGATCATAAACCATACGATAACAGAGTAAGCGGAAGTATGGACAAGTCCATAAGTCAATTAATATTAAAATACGCAATATAGAACAGCTATGCGATGAGGAGTCATCAAGAGCCAAATATCAAATGCCGAGGATGCAATGTAATATACAAATCCTGCTAAGTCTGTCTAGGCCATGTAAGTACAGAAACATAGCAACTCAAAATGTCATATGCCTCCGGATATAATGCAATATGCGATGCGGATGAAATGACTATGCGGGAATGTGAAGTCGGAATGATAGTACGTAGTATCGCAGGCTACAGGGTCCACCACAAGGGACTTTTATCCAAACCAGTCCTATACCTAAATTTGGATATCAGACTCAATGTGGTAAACTCCTGATCTCATATTAGTCGCGCGCCCAACCGAAATTCTTGTTATAACGAAGGTACACAACAATAGGTTGCGCATCACCAGCCCGAGGGGATAGTGAATGAATGAATGAGCATGCAACATCCTACTCAATAAGTTCACATATCAGTATGGTTCCTCTCTGAAAAAATTACCGGGGTCTATTACACTCCATACCAGATTGCCACCCCATTGCACGCAACAAGGTGAGTGGAAGAGACCTCACTATCCGCCTGCCAATATCAGGCCCGGCTCGTCAATAGCGGACCCATTCCTCGAGCTGGTCAGACTCAGCCTAGCATTACCCCCTCCTCTCAGGCAGGTAAGGCCGCACCCCCTTCCAACCAACCACGATACAGTGAAGAGCGTAGCCATCTGGTAATCGGCACTCTACGCTCATCTACCCACTCGGTCTAGACGTTGGAGCAACCTCTGGAACCAAGAGGGTTTTGGGACTTTCACCCAAGGATATCTATAACACTCCATGTAGAACAGATTTCTGGTGTCCCATCTAGCCATCCACGATATGCCTGTGGAGGCTACGACCCTGATGTCGCTAGGGCATACAATAATCACAACACACAATTCGAAATGCATGAGTCATACAATCCAGTCATGCATCAATCTTGCGCAAACCGTGCGCTCATGTGAGATAATCTTTTCCTATCAGGGAGTCTCATAACAACCAGCACCATGGCATATGCAATGGTCAATCATATCTCATAACAGACATGCAGATGATGCGTATGGGCATGGATCATGATGCTATGCAGTCACATACTCATAATCGGTATCGGTATCAATAACCGGCATCAACAATCGGCCTCGACAATGTGGACATCTAACCAACACTGCCCCAAGGAGTGACCCGCACAGATCCAAACATATAACGGGCCCACGGCCTCACACAAGGGCCTAATATACAACATAATGGGCCTTACTCAAGGGTTACATGTACACAATAGGTGGGCCCTGCTCATGGGCCTAACATTCATCACAATGGGCTCCTTCGCCTGACCCTCAAATGTATCACAATGGGCCTCATCACCTAGGCCACAATATACATCACATCGGGCCTTAAACACGTGATGAATGCACATCACGTCGGGCCTCGAATACGGGTCGCATGTACATCACATTGGGCCTCGACAATCAGAATCGGCAATTGGCCACGATAAATCAAAATCAGTAATCGGCCTCGATCGATAATCGGCAATCGGCCATGACAAATCAGAATTGGTAATCGGCCTCGATCGATAATGGACAATCGGTCACGATAAATCAGAATCGGTAATCGGTCTCGATCGATAATCGTCAATCGGCCACGACAAATCAGAATCAGTAATCGGCCTCGATCGATAATCGGCAATCGGCCATGACAAATCAGAATCGGTAATCGGCCTCGATCGATAATGGACAATCGGCCACGATAAATCAGAATCGATAATCGGCCTCGATCGATAATGGACAATCGGCCACGAAAAATCAGAATCGGTAATCAGCCTCGATCGATAATCGTCAATCGGCCATGACAAATCAGAATCGGTAATCGGCATCCATCGATAATCGACAATTGGCCACGACAAATCAGAATCGGTAATCGGCCTCGATTGATAATCGACAATCGGCCACGACAAATCAGAATCGGTAATCGGCCTCGATCGATAATCGGCAATCGGTCACGACAAATCAGAATCGGTAATCAGCCTCGATCGATAATCGACAATCGGCCACGTTAATCGATAATCGGCCATGATCGATAATCGGCCTCGATTGGTAATCGGTCACGATAATCGGCCTCAATCGATAACTGGTCAATCGGCCACGGCTAGTAGAATTGGCAATCAGCCACGTCAGTCGACAATCGGTCATGATCGGTAATCGGTCACGATAATCGGCCTCGATCGGTAATCGGTCATGATAATCGGCCTTGATCGGTAATCGATCAATCGGCCACGACAAGTAGAATCGGCCTAAGGGAAGGTCACAATGTGGACATCTAACTATCATTGCCCATCAATGTGGACATCTAACCATCATTGCTCGTCAATATGAACGTCAAACCAACATTGCTCCCTAGGAGTGGCCTACATCGGCTAGACATATAGTGGGCCTATAGCCTCGCGTACAATCATGATGGACCTCATTTACGTCACATAGGCCTCGTCACACGGGCCAACATAAATCACATCGGGCCTCGAATACACACAACAGGTGGGCCTCACACCAGGGCCTTAAATATATCTCATGGGCCTCTTTCGTCAAGTGGGCCACATCACATGGGTCTAATATACATCGCAACGGGCTTTGTATGCATTAAGTCGGCTGCATCAATGGGTCACACTAATGGGCCTCATACACATCAAGGGGACTACATCAATGGGCCGCACTAATGGGCCTCATACACATCAAGTGGGATACATCAATGGGCCACACTAATGGGCCTCATACACATCAAGTGGGGTACATCAATGGGCCGCACTAATGGGCCTCGATTTATGACTTTATAAACATCACCATGTGGGGTCCACGGACTGGACAGTGCTAATGAAACATGTACATCACGCCACGGTCACAAGGAAGGACGGTGTGAATACAACACATCACAAGGTGGGCCCCTCCCATCCAGCAAACGGGCGGCATAGATATATATCATCTGGGTGGTCCCCCACCGTCCACACCACTGGACGGTGTGGATGGATATAAAACACATGAATCAAGGCAGGCCACACCGTCCCTCGTCTGCACGATGTCGGTATATAACATATCGAGGTGGGACCCACCGTCCACGAGCTGGACGGTGGATGCAACACATAACACATATATATGGTGGGCCCTACGCCCCAGGACAGTTGGGATGTAACACACATCTCACGCAGGGACCCACGGAGCTTATAGACGGCAGTACAGCAGCAGTTGTACCTGCTAGGGTCCATATGGATGGACAGCGTTTAATAAAGACACATGCATCTAGGTGCGTCCCACCTGGATAGCCTACACGTCAGTAGGTGCATCCCACATGCATCTAGGGTGGGTCCCACACCCTATAAAAATAGATAGACGGAATGCATATAACACGTATGGACGGTGGACGGCAAGAATAATACACACGTCATGGTTGGTCATGGACGGTGGATGTAATCGCATCATTAAGGTGGTGCCACGTGGTGGCCCACTGATATATGTGTTTTCTCTTCGTCCAGATGGACGGCCAGTTTGAATAAAGTACACGCATCATGTGGGGTCCATGCAAATGGGCGGTGTGGATCAAACCCATAGAACTTGCTGACGCAAGTGCAGCAGCAGAGCTGCTGCAGTCCCATCGCAATGATTCCACGTTTAGGGCCAGCAGCATAGATAAAACACTTAGTTCACGGTGGATCCCACATCCTCAGATGGACGGTGTGGATTACATCATCCACGTGGGTTCCACACACAGCAGGTGGGGTCCAGTCCACGTCCAGAGACTGGACGGTTATATAAAACACGTATATTAGGTGGGACCCACAGAACTTCTGGCGTCACACATCAGCTATATAGCTGCTAAGGTACACCGGCCAATCGGCTTGGTGGGTCCCACGTATAGCCCACCAGGTATACCTATTTGGTATATAATATAATATTATATCTATTATTAATATTATATATTATTTATTTAAAGAAAATCCAGCGCCCACGCCCTGACCTCCGGACGTAGGCAGGTGGGCCCTGCAGTTGCCATCCAGCAACATGCTGCATATGGACATCCCGGATGAATCACATGCTCACGGTGGGTCCTACTTAGTCGTGGGGTCACCCAGGGAGTGGCCGACCCTCATCCTCTCCCAATCAGGTGGGCTGTGAGGATAAAACAAATACATCAGGGTGGACCAGCAACTGGGCAGACCCCTGCCTGCTGGATCTGACCCATCCTTAGGCTCAAACCCTAAGTGATCTCTTCATGGGTGGCGTGGATAAAAATACATGCATCATAGGTGGGCCACACGATCAAGAGAGAGAGAGAGAGATCGGATGGTGGAGGGACCCCGCCACTATGGGTCCCTCTTTAATACAATAAATATATCAAGATGGGTCCCACATATGTTGGCCCTCAAATCATAAATGAAATAAATGAAATCACCCACAAGGCAAAAGAAAAAGAGAGAGAGAAAGAACGAAGGAAGCACCCACCTTTGATCGTATATTCCCTCTTCCGCCTATGCACCCTAGAGCTTCAAGAGGACATTTTTAATGGTTGAGATGATGATCCAAGGGTTGAATTTGATGGTAGGAAGGTGGGTCACACCTAGCTTCTCCATGGAAGCCATGGATGATTTCTTGCTTGGAGGATGAAAGAGAGAGAATGAAAGAGAGAGAATGAGAGAGGGAGAGGTTGTAAGAGAGAGATGGGTGAGTGATGTGTGAGTGATGGATGAATGATGGGAGAGTTGACTTTAGGGATATGAGTTGTACTTGGGGATGGGTGAGTGATGGATAAGTGACATGTACTTAATTGATGGGATCGATGGGATTAATTTGACATATTGTAGAGATTCTCTTGGGATTACAAATGCGCGGCGTTTTTTCGAACTGAACGCTGGCCCACGTCTTCTGGCTTAGGTATCGCCTCGATGCGTAATACGTGGCGTTAGAACGGCGGTGACGGTGCGGTCGTAAGGGTACAAGTTTCGAGTCAAGCTGACTCAGATATACAGGACATGATTCAGGATTGCGCGTGACTGCCGATTATAAATCGCGAGTTGTTTAAATTCGACCGAGAGGACCGCGGAAGCCTATGGAACAGTACAGGCTAGGATACGGGTCTTACACTGGTCCCCTTGATACAAGCCCAAACAATCTTAATTATGGGCCTTTCAAACCCCACCAACTTTCTATATGCTTAAAACTTTAGGACTTGTTGTCTAATATAAACAAATTCTTTAAGAAACTACTTGCGTAACTTAGAGCCACTAATTACATATAGGAATTCGGATCAAAGGACATACTACGACTTTTCTGGTGATGATTCTTCCCCTTGAGTTTTCCATCTCCAAGTTAGTTAAACATAGTTGTCATAAATTAGTAGTTTCTTCAAAAATATCATATCCCAATGAAATGTTGAATTATGTTTACATTACATGTTAGGTCCTCATGTTGATAACCCATGAATAATGTTAGTACGCAAGGGTCACTAAGTTCCCATGATTTATTGTTAATGGTCGCATTTTGATTTTATAACGTCTTTTTATAAGTGCAATTATTATCACATGTTAATGCCTCTTCATAAGTACAGATACTATTACATACCTTTACTTATTAAATGATTGCCCTGAGTTACCCATAGAACTTAACCCACAACATTTCAAGTGGAGCAATTTCACTATTACATGTAGGTCACACTTGGGATGCAATTAGACTGATGATATGAGAAATAGGACCCCTGGCTTGAATTATACTTTGATCAACCGATGTTGTAAAGGGGTGTTCTGTCAAGCATCCTAAGGTGAAATACCTCATGAGCTAAGATGGTGGTCATGGGACGCTATGCTCGAGTTGTTGGCCTACGCTGGGTGATAAGCTCCTCGTAGTAACCATTAAGATGCTTAAATTGGCTGATTGTAACCAAAATAATAAGGATTTGGCTAATCATGTATTCATAGCATATTGGTGATGATAAGTGGCTAACTCTGAATGTTGTAGCACGTGCCCTAGGCTTATCGGGGTATTGTTTCGCTAGCTCTCAGACCACCGACTATCGGCCTATTTTTGGGTGACGAGTCTAAGTCCGACTGAGTACACCCCCCAGGTTGATGATTACATGGTTGACAAGCCCAAGTCCGACCGAATGAGCATCCCTAGGTCGATGTGCATTCATACATCCATGCATTTAATAAAAATGCATCTTGCCCGTTTTAAAATGTATCCTTGTTTTTCTTTTACTATGTTTGTTAAGGCAGAAGTGTGCAATCTTGAGGAGAATTCACACCGAGCTGGCTACTCATTCATCGAATATCTAACCGTACAGAGTACACAGGTGTAGACGGAGAGGACGGTAGCATTGGCCCTGACAGCACGATAGTGGAGCCTGAAGATGGACATTACGAAGACGAGCCACAGCAAGAAGCGGCCAATTACTTTGGGCTTAATCAGTAGTAGTAGTTCTCTTATGTTTAATTTGATACATTGATACTCTAAAAATTTTGTACTATGGCTCCCGGCTAAGTGGGCCAAATATTTAGAATTTATGATATTATTCATGTTTACTTATGCTATCGCACTCTGATTTTAATACTTTCGCTAGTTCTCTGATCTATTGACTTTCGAGTTTTTGGAACAAGTCTTGTACTCGGGTTCTAGAAACCGAGGCGTTACAGGAAGCCTACCCAATGGGTGGATGCGGGTTGATGACCTCCAACCCAAGCAGATGGACGATCATCACATCTTATACATTCATACACCATTTGCATCCATATCATTGTACATACATTTTTATGTTATTTTAATTATTATGATTATGAACCATATTGGGTTATTTCACTAAGTCTGCTCAGCTTACCTTTTTATTGATGAAAAAACCGTACAGAAGAGCCACTAGCAGATGATGTGACGCAAGAACCGAAAGAATTTACTACACTTAAACGTGACTCATGTGAAACGTAGTTATACTTATCTGAAGATGAAGTGGAAGCATTAGACCATTTCTAATTATACGATTTATTTACTAGGATAGTTTGATTAGCGTATAATGCATATTTGTATTGATTTTGAGCTTTTAAAAAATTATTTATATTTATTTAATTAAAATAATGTTAGTTTGGAATAAATATATTTATAGTATGATGATATAATAAATGAATAATTTTTAATATTTATATTATTGTAAGAATCGTCAAGATTTATATATGCATGATTGATTGGTGCTAAGTGTTATGTATGTGTGATTGGAGTTGGGGTGAAACTTAGACTGAATGTAATTATCACCTCTGATTAAACTGATTATGAAATTAAGTTAGTACACTTTGTGTACAAGTTACTAACTGAAACTCGGTTCCTGAGAGTGCACACTTTGTACTCGAATTTTGGGGCGTGACAATTATTCTCACTGTTTTAGAAAAAAAATGAGAGAATATTCGAAGAGGACTTGATTAGATAAGTCTCAACCCTTAGATATTTTTAATTTTTTATTATGTTATTAATTTTTTATTGATTTATACAATGGATGGTGTGGATTATCCACATGATCATTGTATAATTGTGTAAAGACAATTTTAATAAAGTGATGCGTTATGATTTTAGATCTGTTAAGTATTATTTTTTGAATAAATTTAATTCGTGCAATATGATTGTGTTAAGATAGAACTGAATGGGTCATTTAATACTAAGCACCAAAAGATAATAGTGCCTTAAGTTTCAGATCGATCTGACCATCGGATGGTCCACTCTAGTCAGATCTATAAATGTTTAATAAAGAAAGTTGAGATTTTTGCACAAGTATTAGTATCACTTGACATAGAAGGTCGAGATGGGCTATTGGTGTATGTGTGGTTAGATCCACATCATTCATCCAATGTATAGATGCAAAACATGACAAGACCTTAATAATTTGAATGATCTAATTATCCAATGAGTCATCCCGATCAAGTAATTTACAATCAATGTTATAATATTAAAAAGGAAATAAAAGATATAAATCTAAAAAATAAATTTTAATTATTCGATCATTTTGGATTTGGCCACCTAGGATGTCAATCAAAGGTGGGCCCCACAATGTAATAAAAATAGATAAATAATAATATCTTTGATATAATTAATAGGACCTTGGAATTCAAACCAACCTAATTACATTGTGGAGTCTATACTACTAGACTCAGGAGAGTAACCTAACTTGTCTCATAATCATTAAAATTGAAATGAATCATTTGTGATTGTTTGATTTATTAATATACTGATTTGAGTATTTTATTATGATAATTATACGTTAAATTCATATGTGAATATTCCGATCGAGACAATTATGTCAAATATGAAAAATATGCATTTACATATCATCCATCTTTCATTACATTTACATAATGCATGGTCGATCCTAAGAGCCCTCCCTAGAAGAAATGCCGATCTTGGTAGAGCATTACCAGATGCAGGCTATGCCCAAGCCTATCAAAAGGTGAAAGTGTAACACTCCGTACCTCCAGTACACAGGTGTTACCTCTTAAACCTACATAAGTAAAAACCAGGATTTGATTAACTAGATAACTTGAATCTAACGTATGTAGGATAGGGCTCCTAATCAACGTTGAAGCCATCTATCAAAGGCCCTAGGATTGATTTGCACACGACAGTCAAGAAGGTAACTTTGATTTATCATATTGAGTTAAAGCAATTCGTAAGCCAACTAATAGTCAGGAAATGAAACGACGCCTCAGTAATCGACCTTTAAGTGCTAGTGGATAACGAACCAAGCAACTGCTATGTCTTAAACTCATATTTGGTTGTTAAAACTAAGTACCAAGTCAATCCGAGCACTGGATCGACGATATTGGCCGTAAAGTGGCCTAAGAAGTGTGATACAGCCCACCTGGGGCCTCAGTTTCTCCCCAAACTGGGCCAAGGCCCCTAAGTGGGACTCCTGAGAAGAATGGACGGCATGGATTCATCATAAACATCGCAGTGGACCCCACGCACAGTGCATATGCACCTTGTACACCGTGCACGATGTGCACCGCACCAACCACGTCGGTCAAAAACAGCTTTGACCGATCAAAAACAAAAAAAAAATGAAAATTCTCCCGCCGTTTTGAAATTTGAACTGACGGACTTCAAACTCCAAAGTGGGCCACCCTGGCCACTTCTGGATGATCTAAACCATCCATCTTGTCCACCGGGACCAACAGACCAAAATCGTATAGGCTTTTGGGCCCATGCATAAGGACGAGGAAAATGGGTCAAAATCGTTCGGAATCCTTCACACGACAAGGATCCCTAGATGATGGGCCATCAGGGGACCTCACGAGCAAACTGACGATGATTTGGCCAGGTGATCACAACCATCCATGCACCGTGGTGAGAGGATGCTCTCCATTGCCAAAAATGCCCAGACAAAGAAAAAGTAAAAAAGGAGTTCTTCCTTTTCGGGCAAGGGACGCTAGCGTGTTTCTAGCCACTCTCTGGGCCACGTGGAGCAATCATAGCCCATCCTTGAAAGATAATACGAGATGAGCGGAGAACATCTCATCTCACGAGAAATTGGTGAGAATCGGACATTCTCGCAAGATGAACTGAAACTAACGTTTACGGCCTAAAAAGTGGGCCCTACGCTGATCAGAGGTCCCATTTGGTTTGCTCAAACGGACCAGATCACGTCAATATATATGGGATAGTGATCTGCCATTAATGGGCAGATCATCTTTCCCGATAACCCATCTGAACCTGATCTCGAGACGGGCCCCACCAGACTTAAAAGTTTACTTTTTTGGTGGGTCAGGGCATTAACAATCCATCCCAACGTGTGGATAGGCCCCATGCATGGCCATTTTTCAATCACAACTGTCGCAAGGGATGTCCTTTTCTAGCCTTTGATAGTTCTCTCCCCACTACTATAAATGGGGCACTGTTGCCCTCGGGATCAGCACCAGTGAGAGAGAAAGGAGAAAAGAGAGAGAGAAAGGAAAGAGAGAGAGAGAGAGGGAGGGAGAAGAGAGAGAGACTAGCGAGTGAGTTTGCAGCCACTCGGGTCGACTCGACCCGTCTCCAGCTCAACTTGGTTGAGTAGGGTTGTTGTCCCACCGAGTTCCGAGACCAGGAACCCATCAGGTATAAGCCCTACACCTTCTTAGCCATTTCCCTTCAATCCTTACTACCATGCTAACCTAGGAGCGGGCGTTCGCAGGGGCCTTCATTGTAGATGCTACTAAGTCAAGCTAACTCAGATTACGTCAGAACTGGCCAGGTAATGAGCTACCTCTTCTCATTTTTCTTTCACCCATTGACACACCGACATGAGAGTTACGGTCAGCAAAGAGTGAAAGGCATGATGTGAGCTGAAGCTGGCCTCCATCAGGCCATGGAGACGGGCTGTACCGAGCTCTATTGGGCCATGGAGTCAAGCCGAAATCAAACCAAATAATGGCCATTTTTTGGGCAGAAATCAGGCCAAATAGTGGAGTGTTTTGGGCTGAAACCAAGCCAAACAATGGCTATGTTTTGGGCCGAAACTAGGCCAACTAGTAGCTCAATTTTGGGTCGAAACCATGCTAAATAATGGCTGTTTTGGGGCCGAAAGTCTGGCTATAGTCCATGTGGTAGAAAGGCGTCTGGTGGGCTGTGAATGAGAAATGGAAACAGACCTTTGCATAGGCCCTGGGACAGACCAAAGGTAGGCCCTTAATGAGTTCTACAATGGGCTGAGGATGGCCGCAAATAGGCCGTGGAACCAGCCTCCTATAGGTTCAAACAGTGGACTGAAACCCCTTCTTAGTAAGACTGAAAACAGGCTTTGATTCGAGAAAGAATCAGCTTGTTGTTAGGCCATGTTCTGAGACCGAATAACGCCTTCAAATGGACCAAAGTTCAAGGCCTTCAAGCCAAGCCAAAATGAGATCTCAGCTGGACTAAAACTGAGTTGAAAATAATCCTCAACTAAGTCTTGATTTGGACTGCAAGCAACCCTCAGATGGGCCTGTGAGCTGAAGCTGGCCTCCATCAGGCCATGGAGACGGGCTGTACCGAGCTCTATTGGGCCATGGAGTCAAGCCGAAATCAAACCAAATAATGGCCATTTTTTGGGCAGAAATCAGGCCAAATAGTGGAGTGTTTTGGGCTGAAACCAAGCCAAACAATGGCTATGTTTTGGGCCGAAACTAGGCCAACTAGTAGCTCAATTTTGGGTCGAAACCATGCTAAATAATGGCTGTTTTGGGGCCGAAAGTCTGGCTATAGTCCATGTGGTGAAAGGCGTCTGGTGGGCTGTGAATGAGAAATGGAAACAGACCTTTGCATAGGCCCTGGGACAGACCAAAGGTAGGCCCTTAATGAGTTCTACAATGGGCTGAGGATGGCCGCAAATAGGCCGTGGAACCAGCCTCCTATAGGTTCAAACAGTGGACTGAAACCCCTTCTTAGTAAGACTGAAAACAGGCTTTGATTCGAGAAAGAATCAGCTTGTTGTTAGGCCATGTTCTGAGACCGAATAACGCCTTCAAATGGACCAAAGTTCAAGGCCTTCAAGCCAAGCCAAAATGAGATCTCAGCTGGACTAAAACTGAGTTGAAAATAATCCTCAACTAAGTCTTGATTTGGACTGCAAGCAACCCTCAGATGGGCCTCGATTTGAGCTCCCAGTCGAGCCTTGAATCAAGCCCAAATCTGAACTCGATTAGGCTTTCCATCTGGGCCTTAAACCTAGCTAAAACCAGGCCAGGAATTTTGCTGAAACCGAGCTTTAGCTGGGCCATGGAACCCGCCTAATTTGCTGGGTCTCAGCCACAAGCAGCGGGCCAAAACCAGCCCACATTGTGGACTGAAATCAGCTCGGAAGCGTGGGCTGAGAGCACCCTCATACAGGTCCGGGATTAGACCCTCATCGGACCACAGAACGGTGCTGAAAACGACCCCTTAGCAAGGCCTTGATCTGGGCTGCAAGTACCCCACCGGTCCAAATCCTTTAGGCCTCCCCAAGTGTTGGAAAAACCAGGTGGTCCGGACGGTCTGTCCAGTCCCACAGGTGAGCCGAACGACCAGTCTAGGACTAAAATCAGGCCCAGTCCAAACCCTTTAGACCTCAACAAATGCTGTAAAATCAGCTGGGCCAAAAATCAGGCTGTATGGGTGTAACGTCCCGACTTTTTAGGACCCGAGTATATGACCCGTATCTCAAGCCAAGTGTTAACCTTAAAGGATGGTCAGATATAATATTTTTTCTTTTATCAGAGTAAGCAGATGAGCGTAAAGTGGACAAATCATCATATAGGAAAATCACAATTTCATTTAAAGTATACAAGAGAGTGCCCATAATGACTTATACAAACCAATGTCTTCATTTTTACGAATATAAAATGAAATAACATTGCATGTGAAACAAGTAAATTTACAATAATCTTGAACCGTGAAATCCTGTAGCAGCTCTAAGCAAATGTAATCATGCACCCTTATCAACTATAGTCTGCTTCTCAGCAATATGAATGTGAACATCATTAGGGCTACCTGTGCTACCTATACGGTTATATATTTGATGGATGAGTGGCCAACTCAGTATGAATTTCCCTCAAGATTACACACCGCCGCATTAGGTAAGAAATAGTATAAAACATCCAAACAACTAAAACAGAGTAAATGCAGTCTTATTAGATGCATGAATGGGTGAATGCAATCAGTCCTGGGTAAGACATCCAGATAGACATAGGAGTCGTCACCCATGCAGTCATCGACTCAGGTAAGACATACAGACGGTCTGTGCCTCGGGTAAAACATCCAGACAGGCAATTATGTACGATAACAACAGATGATGGTTGGTGCCTCGGGTAAGACATCCAGACAGGCGAATCTGTATGTTACGTATGATAGCAATGTACGATAACAACAAATGATGATTGGTGCCTCGGGTAAGACATCCAGACAGGCGAATCTGTATGTTTCGTATAACAACAATAGATGTTGGTCTGTGTTATGCATGCATGATTAGTCAACCCGTTATTAGTTCAATTGCAATCAGCTAATTTAAATAAGCTCAAAAGTCACAACAGGAAGCGTATATCCCAGCGTAGGCCGACAGCTCGGGCATATGTCACATACCACCATCCTCGGCTCATGAGACTACCACCTTAGGATGTTTAATGGTACCCTGTCAACTGGTGGCCAATCATATTACAATATATGAGGCTTACCATTACATGGTTGTACAGTATAACACATCCAACCCATTCAGGAAAAATACTGGAATAAAGTCACATAGGGCGATATCAAAGTAGGCCACATAGGGCGAGTATCATAACCGTGCGATAAAAGACCGTCTTTGAATACCATCGGACACAACAACCCTGGATGGTAGGCCCACATCAATGATCCATCTAGGGCATCACTCAATAACCACCAAGTCGAAGGTCCATTATGAGTATAACTAGTCAAGTTACATCCCAAGTATGGGTATACATTCATATATGGGAGTTTTCCACTAATGTACCAGTTTAAGTTCCATAAACAATCCACAAAAAGAAATCCATAAGCATGAGCAATTATACAGGATAATCGTAAAACATGTAATACAGCAATTCAATTTTCACTAGCTAACACATGTGATTATAAAAGGAGATATTAATTATGAATTTAAATAAAAACTATAACTTAAGCTAATGAGAAGATGGAAAGCTCAAGGGGAAGAATCATCACCTTATGTATCGAATCCACCAACTGACGTTGCTAGGAAGCACGTGCATCCTTAGAATTGAACCCTACCATGAATTTCTAGATAACAACATGATTTCTAACTACAAGATCTTTACAGGGGTTCAAATTTCTAGATTTATAAAATTTGTTCTCCAAGGGTCAAGTCTCTCATTGGATCTCAAATAGGTTGTAAGACCCGTATCATAGTCTATACTATTCCGTAAATTTTTTGCCATCTTCCCTGGATGTATTTGTGGCCCATGTGATACGACCCTTAGTGATGTGTGTTTGGCCCGTGTGAGTGGCCTATAGTGATGTGTATTGGGCCCATGTGATGTGACCCATAGTGCTATGTATGTAGCCCTTGTATGAGGCCCATTACGATGTTTATTGGGCCTTTGCGTGAGGCCATCGGCCCATTATATGTTTGGCCCTATGTAGGTCACTCCTTGGGAGCAATGTTGGTTAGATGTCCACATTGATGGGCAATGATGGTTGGATGTCCACATTTTAACCTTCCCTTAGGCCTTGTTAGGCTCATTCTCATCAGTCCCTTAGTAGGTTAATCCAAATAAGTGGGCCTCATTCGCCGTAGACGGATCGCTCCGTATTATCGGATTTAATACAACCACGGCCGAGTGTTGATCAGCTAATCATCTATGAACCTTGTTTTGTTTATCTGCTGATTACTGGTGCGAATAACGTGACCGATTACCGATTCTGATTGTCGTGACCGATTTGCCGACTCTGATTACCGATCGATTCCGATTGACGTGACTGATTATTAATCAATTCCGATTGTCGTGGCCGATTGACGATTCTGATTGTTGTGACCGATTTCGATTACTGAGGCGTACTCCGATTTCGATTTCGATTGCCAAGGCCGATTGTCGAGACCTATATGATGTATATGCGACCCGTAGTTGAGGCCCATTGTGATGTATCTGTGGTCTTTGGGCAAGGCCCACTGTGTTGTATATTAGGCCTTTGTGTGAGGCCGTCGGCCCATTATATGTTTGGCCCTGTGAGGGTCATTCCTTGGGGCAATGCTGGTTAGATGTCCACATTGTCGAGCCGATTGTTGATGTCGGTTATTGATACCGATTATGAGTACGTGACTGCATAGCATCATAATACATGCCTATACGCATCATCCGTATGTCTGTTATAAGATATGATTGACCATTGCATATGTCATAGTGTCGGTCGTTATGAGACTCCCTGATAGGCAGAGATTGTCTCACATGAGCGCACGGTATGTGTAGGATTGATGCATGACTGAAGTGTATGACTCATATATCTTGCATTGTGTGCTGTAATTACTGTATGCCCTAGTGACATTAGGGTCGTAACCTCCACAGGCATATCGTGGATGGCTAGATGGGACAACAGAAATCTGTTCTACATGGGGTGCTATAGATATCCCTGGGTGAAAGTCCCTAAACTCTCTTGGTTCCAGAGGTTGCTCCAACGTCTATACCGAGTGGGTAGATGAGTACCGAGTGCCGATTACCAGATGGTTGCGCTCTCCACTGTGTCGTGGTTGGTTGGAAGGGGGTGCGACCTTACCTGCCCGAGAGGAGGGGGCAATGCTAGGCTGAGTCTGACCAGCTCGAATGGGTCCGCTATTGAAGAGACCTTACTATCCGCTATTGACGAGTATCATAACCGTGCAATAAAAGACTGTCTTTGAATACCATCGGACACAACAACCCTGGATGGTAGGCCCACATCAATGATCCATCTAGGGCATCACTCAATAACCACCAAGTCGAAGGTCCATTATGAGTACACCTAGTCAAGTTACATCCCAAGTATGGGTGTACATTCATATATGGGAGTTTTCCACTAATGTACCAGTTTAAGTTCCATAAACAATCCACAAAAAGAAATCCATAAGCATGAGCAATTATACAGGATAATCGTAAAACATGTAATACAACAATTCAATTTTCACCAGCTAACACATGTGATTATAAAAGGAGATATTAATTATGAATTTAAATAAAAACTATAACTTAAGCTAATGAGAAGATAGAAAGCTCAAGGGGAAGAATCATCACCTTATGTATCGAATCCACCAACTGACGTTGCTAGGAAGCACGTGCATCCTTAGAATTGAATCCTACCATGAATTATGACATTACATGTGAGATCAATGTCCTACCAAGCATTTATGGTCAAGACCCATATAACTTAGGGTTTTTAGGGTTCCACCCTCGAGTTTAGGTCTAGGCTTAGACTTTATGGTTTGGACTCTAGTTGGTGTATTAGTTACAATTTAAACTCAATAGTCATAAGATAATTATTTGTGTTAGTGTTATACTTTATATTAGTTGTCATAATAATCATTCTAATGATAATGATTTACTATTTATGATAATATTCAAGCATGATAAATAAAATACTAATATTTAATAACCGTAAATTTTTTTATTTATTTATAATAACTAATATAGGCATGGATAATCTTCTAATAGTTAATCATGCTATATAATTGCAAATATCATAGTAATACTAATGATAATAGTAAGTCATGAAACTTACCTAAGGAGAGGAAGTTAACTCACATTCGTTGACATGACTGCAGGTTGGGTTTGAAGGGTCCCATGATCATGGTTATTTGGGCCATCATTAGAGTGGATAGGCCCACACAATTTCTGCCCCAAGAAGTGGCCTAGATTGGGCCCAAAACTTCCCAACACCAAGGCCCGAACTGGGCTCGACTTTAGCCAAATCTAGCCCAACACCTAGCTGTCCATTTGTGGCCCGGACTGGGCCTGGTTTCAGCCCAATTTAAGGCCCAAGTAATGGCTAATTTCAGCCCCAAACCTGGTCCAGTTTGGTGGCTGGGCCTGGAGATGTTTGGTGCGGCCCATTGAGACTTGAAACGTGGCCCACCATCAAATGAACAAGGCCCATAGAGATTTGTGGTGTGGAATTTCAGGTGCGGCCCACCCACTGGACGTGGGGCGGCCCACCTGTTTTAAATGTGGTGTGGCCCACCTGGAGCCCTGTTCAACTTTACAAATGGCCCATTAAAGGCCCTGATTTCACTCAGCTTTCATGGCTGATCATGGGTAGATTCCGGCTTGCACATTAGTCCTCATTATGGCCTGGTTTCGAGCAGTTGTGGTTGGATGAAGGTGGAGGGATAAGAGCATTATCTAGCTTGACTTGGTGCTAATCAAGGATGGACCACAGGCAGCAATGAGGCAGCCCCACTCTCTCGGTTCTCTATTGAAAACTTATCAGCAATGAGCTCGACTGAGCCAGGACTCAGCCCAAACCCGGCCTGGACGAGTCAGTCCTGGTGGTGCAACAGCCGCACCACCCTCCTTTTTCTTTCTTTCTTCTTCCTGCTTCTCTCTTCTCTTTCCTTTCTGCTTCTATGCAGTCCAGACGTGGCTGGACCCATCACAGGGGTGGCCCAACATGACAGACTCGGTCCGCAGTTGGCCCGAGAAGCTCGGTGCAGCGGCTAGTGCGACACTAGGTCGAGTCCGCCTGTCTCTCTCTCTCCCTCTCTCATGGTTTCCTTCTCCTTCTTTTCTTTCCTTCCTTTTCTTCCTGGCCTTCTGTGAGGTCTGGAGTGGACCGACCTATGCGAAAATCGGGTTGCTGACCAGGACCAGACCGAACCTGGCTCGGCTCCAAACAAAGAAGATGATCCGCCATTAATGGCAGATTTGAACTCAGTTGATATTTCTCCAAAACGATGTTTCTGGGGTGCTCTAACATGTCCCAGGGAGCTTAAAGAAAGGGAAAAATGAAGCTCCATGGACATTTGGGTGGTGGGTTCGAAGAGAGGAAGATACGACATTTTTCTCTTTTCATCCGCAAGGAAGTGGAGATGAGCCTGAAGGGAGTCGTTCTCTCTCTCTTGTAGGGTTTTTCCAACGATCCTAGACCGTTGGATCAGGAGCAAGTGGTTCGGATTGCCATAGCCAGCACGTACGTCCGTCAGAGCCGAAACCGTTGCTGGTTTTGGTTTTCTGTGGGTGGGAAAGCTCTCCCACGTGGAGAGCTGTTGGATGGCTGAGATTTCTTGCCGAAGAGCGGACGATATTAAAGGATCCCCACGCACGCGGATCGCTGAGCCGGAAGGAAACATCTTCCATTTTTGGAATCTTTGTGTTTCCACGACCTATTTACAGCAAAGATTGTGCCCACGCACGGTTGTGTGAATGCGGATGGAGAGCATGGTCTTGGTTAGGGTCGTGATGCGCACAAGACGGACGGTTTGGATTGTCCAAATGGATCCTGTGGGTGGGTCATCGATCGAAATCTATCGGACGGTGTTCGTCCGCTGCTTTCAAACATAAAGAGAGGGAAAGCTTCCCTTTTCTGGTGAAACACGGGTCAGCTCATGCTAACCGGCCTGGGGCGCCCGGTGCACAGCGAGTGCTCGTCAATTGTGCACCTGCACCATCAGGGCGAGGCCCACGGTTGTGTTTGGATGAAATCTACTCCGTCCAGTTCACTTGGTGGGCCCAATCTCAGCCTTTAACCAAAGATCATGCAAATCCAAGGCTTTGGCGGGCCGTAAGCTACGATCAATGATTTTAAGTGTCTATAATGAGAATCCAACGGTCAAATTGATTCCAAATCGATCATCAATGGTTGAGAGATACTTAAGAATTTATTTAGGTGGTTGGGGCCGCCCGTTCTATGACTTTATAACATTAAATGTTTTTATTAGGGTTAAGTCAACATTTATTATTATTTTTTTCTTTTATATATTTTGTCATATATAATTTATATTATAACAAATTATTAATATCTAAAAATTATACGAATATCAGTAAGAAAAGATTAATATATATATTATTTGTATATAATTTGTATGGTCATATATGTGTTAGGCTTTAAATTTTTTTTTTATATAAATCATTCAATTTTTCTAGTATATTTCATTTTTATATATTACGGATTCTATAGTTCGTAATTTACATTAATGTTGTTGTAAGTATATGCATATAACATGGATTATAGTTACATATTATTTTAATACGAAACTTTAAATATTTATAAAGTATAAAAATAACATTCCATAGTATATATATTTAGGTTATATTTTTTTTTTGGTATTTATATTAAATTAAATTAAATTAAATAGTAACACTCAAGTACTGGAAAGTATGGTGTGTTACAATGGGCCCCACCTTAAGCAAATGTGGGCCGCACTTGAGTCCTTCGGATCAGGTGAGCCGCACCATAAAAACAAGTGGGCCACACGTAAAGATTAGGTGGACCACGCATTAACTGCAGGCGAGCCACACCACATTCAAAATACGTGGACCTTGCCACCAAAATTAGGTGGGCCTCACGTCAAATTCCGCTTGGCCGCACATTGCAGTAGGTGGGCTACACCTCATCTAAAAGGTCAGGTGGGCCGTACGCTGTGAAGTAGTGGGCCACCCTCTATTGAAAATGGCCTCATTGGGCCGTGATTGGCTTGGCCAGGGATAGCCTAACACAGCCCCACTTTGGGCTTGTATGGGACCCAACAGTTTGGGCCTTAACATGAGATAGTTCGGGCCCAGTTTTAAGCTATCAAAGGCAGCCCCAGTTGGGCTGAATCAGGCCCAAGTTAGGCCCAGTACGGGCCTTAGCTTAGGCCAAACTCCAGGCCTAGTCAGGCCACTTTGTTGGGGCAAGTATTTGGTGGGCCTGGTCCCCTTGATGCAAGCCCAAACAATCTTAATTATGGGTCTTTCAAACCCCACCAACTTTCTATATGCTTAAAACTTTAGGACTTGTTCTTTAATGCAGATAATTTTTTTAGGAAACTACTTACGTAACTTAGAGCCACTAACTACATACGAGAATTTGGATTAAGGGACATAATACAACTTTTCTGGTGATGATTCTTCCCCTTGAGCTTTCCATCTCCAAGTTAGTTAAACATAGTCGTCGTAAATTAGTAGTTTCTCCAAAAAAATCCTATCCCCATGAAATGTTGAATTATGTTTACATTACATGTTAGGTCCTCATGTTGATAACCCATGAATGATGTTAGTACGTAATGGTCACTAAGTTCCCATGATTTATTATTAATAGTCACATTTTGATTTTATAATGTCTTTTTACAAGTGCAATTATTATCACATATCTTTACTTGTTAATGCCTCGTCATAAGTACAAATACTCTCACATACCTTTACTTATTAAATGATTGCCATGAGTTGCCTATAAAACTTAACCCACAACATTTCAAGTGGAGCAATTTCACTATTGCATGTGGGCCACACTTGAGATGCAATTAGACTGATGATATGAGAAATAGGACCCCTGACTTGAATTATACTTTGATCAACCGATTGTGAAGGGGTTCTGTCAAGCATCCTAAGGCAGAATACCTCATGAGCCGAGGATGGTGGTCATGAGACACTATGCTTGAGCTGTCGGCCTACGTTGGGTGATGAACTCCTCATAGTGACCATTGAGATACTTAAATTGGCTAATTGTAACCAGAATAATAAGTGTTTGACTAATCATGCATTCATAGCATATTGGCGATGACGGGTGACTAACTCTGAATGTTGTAGCACGTGCCCTAGGCTTATCAAGATATCGTTTCGCTAGCTCCCAGACTACCGATTATCGGCCTATTTTTGGGTGACAAGTCCAAGTCCGACTGAGTACACCCCCCAGGTCGATGATTGCATGGTTGATGAGCCTAAGTCCGATTGGATGAGCATCCCTAGGTTGATGTGTATTCATACATTCATGCATTTAATAAAAATGCATCTTGCCTATTTTGGAATGTATCATTGTTTTTCTTTTACTATGTTTGATAAGGTAGCGGTGTGTAATCTTGAGGGGAATTCACATCGAGCTGGCCACTCATTCATCGAATATCTAACCGTACATAGTACACAGGTGTAGATAGAGAGGACGGTAGCATTGGCCCTGACGGCGCGATAGTGGAGCCTAAAGACGGATATTACGAAGACGAGCCACAGTAAGAAGCGGCTGATGACTCTGGGCTTTATCAGCAGTAGTAGTTTTCTTATGTTTAACTTGATACATTAATACTCTAAAAATTTTGTATTATGGCCCCCAGCTGGGTGGGCTAAATATTCAGAATTTATGATATTATTCATGCTTACTTATGCTATCGCACTCTGATTTTGATACTTTCGCTAGTTCTCTGATCTATTAACTTTTGAGTTTTTGGAACGAGTCTTGTACTTGGGTTTTGGAAACCAGGGCGTTACAGGAAGCCTACCCAACGGGTGGATGCAAGTTGATGACCTTCAACTCAAGCAGATGGACGATCATGCCATCTTATGCATTCATACATCATTTGTATCCATATCATTGTACATACATTTTTATATTATTTTAATTGATATGATTATGAACCATACTGAGTTATTTCACTAAGCTTGCCTAGCTTACTTTTTTTATTGATGGAAAAACCGTACAGAAGAGCCACCAATAGATGATGTGGTGTAAGAACCGAAAAGATTTAACGTACCTCAACATGACCCATGTGAAACGTGGTTATACTTATCTAAAGTTGAAGTGGCGGTCTTAGACCATTTCTGATTATGTGATTTATTTGCTAGAATAATTGATTAGCGTATAATGCATATTTATATTGATTTTGAGATTTTAAGAAATTGTTTAGATTTTTTTAATTAAAATAATGTTAGTCTGGAATAAATATATTTGTAGTATGATGATATAATAAATGAATGATTTTTAATATTTATATTATTGTAAGAATCGTCGAGATTTATACATGCTTTATTAATTGGTGCTAAATGTTATGTATGTGTGATTGGAGTTGGGGTGGAACTTATACTGAATGTAATTATCACCTCTAATTAAATTGATTATGGAATTAAGTCAGTACACTTTGTGTATGAGTTACAAACTGAAACTCGGTTCCTGAGAGTGCACACTCTGTACTTGAATTTTGAGGCGTGACAATTATTCTCACTGTTTCATGTGGTATGAGCTCTAGATTTGCTTCAATTTTGATCTTAATCCTTTAAATAAGCTGAAAAAATGGATGAATGATTAGATAAATCATATACATTCACCAGGGGCCCAACTAAGTTTACTTAATATGATAAGAGATCTAATTTCCTTGTCAATAGGTTGGATGAGAAATCGGATTGTGTATCGAGTTACTCAGTATACTCTTATCATATTAAGTAAACTCAATTAGGCCCACCTTAAACATATGTGGTCTATTCAAGTCATCCAGCCATTTTTCCATCTAATTTAAGGGGTTAAGCCCAAAATTGAAGCATATGCAAATATGAAGTGGATCATACCACATGACAATTAGGATAATGATCTCCATCTATAAAACCTGGATGAATGGAAAACAAAAATATAAGCTTGATACAAAACTCCGGTAGCCCTAAGAAATTTTCAATGGTAGAAGTTCAAGTCAACTGCTTCCCATGGTGTGGTCTATTTCAAAAATATATAAACTTTATTTTTGGCTCAAGCCATAAAATTATCCAGGAAAATGGATGGAGTGGCCGGACAAAATACAGGAAATCACGGTGGACCTTGTAGACTTTACTAGCACAAGAGTTACTCGCTGGGCAAACCGTTTCTGTTGGATGGAAAATAAGTATTTTAGTGGATCCATGATGTTTTTAGTAGTAGGAATTTAGTTAAGATCGTTTCTTGTGGTGTGCCCCACTTGAGATTCGGATCATCTTCATTTTTTGCGTTATAACCTAAAATGAGCTTTCAATACGGATGTACGGTGTGGATGCAAGGAAAGTACATCACTGTGGGCCCCACAGTTAGGCATCCGAAACCGCCCCCTGTTCCGCAGTAACGCAAAAGAAAAAAAAGGCAAGAGGAAAAAAATAAAAAAGAAAAACAGTAGGGTTAGGGTTCCCTTGCCAGAGCAGAGAGAGGGAAGGAGACGTTGAGAGAGAGAGAGAGAGAGAGAGAGAGAGGGAGAAGGAGACCTTGGGTCAGAGCAGGTAGGTGCACTTTCAATGCAGCTGCGTTTCCACCACCCTCTACCAAATTCGAAATGGATAGCCGTTGCTGTAACAAAGTGACCTGTTACTTGAAAAACACCTAATTCCTCTGTTTCGTTTCTTGCAATCTTACCTGATAGAAAGTTACAGGTTGAGACTTTGTTACCTGTAACATTTCTCCCCCAAACACAAACTGTAAGAAAGTCATCTGTAACTTTCTTACATTTTACAAAGTTACAGGCGTCCAAACGGCTAGGGTTTTTGAGCTCTTTCTATATTTCCAGTGTTGTGATTCAATTCTTCTTTTTTAATTTCTAGGTTTTTTGAGCTCTCTCTGTATTTCTAGGGTTTTGATTCGAGTTTTACAGAAAGGAAGGAGAAAGAGATGAGACCCATATTGATGAAAGGCCATGAGAGGCCACTAACTTACATAAAGTACAATAGAGAAGGAGATCTCCTTTTCTCCTGTGCTAAAGATCATACCCCAACCGTCTGGTTTGCCGACAATGGTGAGCGATTGGGAACATACAGAGGCCACAATGGCGCCGTCTGGTGCTGCGACGTCTCCAGTAAGTCTTTCATCCCTTCTCTCCACAGAATTATATAACTCCATGCAATCCTGACCCTCGAATCGAGGGCCCTACTGTGTATGTGGCGTAGTTTTTAAAAACTGGGGCCATGCTTTAATTATACTGGTCGTTGATTTGATGGGCCCGATTGAGTCATTTTCCAAAAACTTACTGGACTTAAATATCTTACCCATCCATTATTTGTTTGTTTTTTTTTTTTAATCAGTTGGATGTGGAATGTTGATTTGTTTCTCTTCTTAACCATCTATTTTTCAAGCCACCAATGAAAGGTTAGGATCGTGACAATGGTCAGAGTTAGAAGATTTTTGGGCCATGTTCCATCCATTGAATTGATTTTTGGGACTGCACCTGATATCAGATGGCTACATTTTCCTTCGATTGATTACATGTATTCATTGCGTATTTGATTCCTGAACTGGAGACGTAGTAATCTAATTTTCCTGGCTTCAATATGAAGAAATAATTTCCCGTTTTCGATTTAGTGATTATTTGATTTATATTGCACTGTATTATCATCATGTCATATGTTTGTTTGGTGTGATGTGCACTCTGTTGATATTTATGCATATGCTTGTTGTGAATTCAGGGGATTCAATGCGCCTGATAACCGGAAGCGCAGATCAGACCGCGAAGCTTTGGAATGTCCAAACAGGTGGTCAATTGTACTCCTTTAATTTCGATTCCCCCGCGAGAGCAGTGGATTTCTCAGTTGGAGACAAGCTGGCTGTGATTACAACCGATCCATTCATGGAGCAAACGTCTGCCATTCATGTGAAACGCATTTCAAGTGATCCCGCCGAACGTAAGCATTTTCTTTCATCTTGATTAAAATGAATGGACGTCTTTTAGTTCACTTGTTCATATAAATCTGTAAACCTTCAGATGAATGGTCTAATATGAGTGATTTCTATACACTTATCTATAGTTCGTTTATCTAATTACTTTTGGCTTGTAATGTGTATGATTGGAACTATTGGATGCGCTTTCTGGCTGGTGTGTTTGACTCATCACTTTTTGGGATGCTTGAGTTGATCGTTTCTCGCTAGTCATTATTTTCCTCTGTTTATTGTTGGATGTATGTTATGTCTATGTTGTCTTCAGCAATGACTCCTTATTTAAAAATATACCATTGGCGCAAATTTCAATCCACTTGTAATGTTATTTTGCAGAGAATGGGGAATCTGTGCTGACAATCAGGGGACCCCAAGGGAGGATCAACAGAGCGGTCTGGGGACCCTTAAACCGGACAATTATAAGTGGTGGTGAAGATGCAGTTATCCGCATATGGGATTCTGAAGTAAGTAACTTGCATGTATCTTGTGCTATGTAGACCCAAGTAGTATCTTCTGAGCTGTGACATGTGTTATAAATCTGTCAGCACTCATCTGGAAACTGAAACTATGATCCATATTTCTCCAATCACTATGACCCTCATGAAGAAAAGATGGAAATCGCTTGCCACTAAGTGGAATGTATGCAAGCTGGCATATGCAAATAACGTCTGCAGAAGTCATTTTTTCTTCTTAAGAAAATAGTTTTGGTTGAGTTGATTCCAAGTCCCAAGTTTTGCATCCTTGATTGAAACACTTCCTAGTTAGAATTTTCTAGTTGGTTGTGCTGAGTCCAAGTTCTGTGCTTTTGCAACCTTGATCGAAACACTTCCCAATTGTTTCTTATCTGCTTGTATAACAAATCTTAAACCTTTCTTTTCTACTTCTCCAAAATGCTTTGAATGGGTTTCTTGTTATCTACGTGTTTATCTGTTCAATTCCTTTTCTCATGGGTTCCCTGTTTCCTACGTCAAAAGTTTTTGGCCATTTACTTCCTGTATCTCATTTATGTTTGCCTTCTATTGCTTGTGCATGCCCTTATGGTAATGACCATTTATGATCCATGTCAAAATAAGTGAAATTTCTGTGATAAGCAAAACTCAGTTTGGAATTGTTTGGGAAATGAAAAGAGGTTTGGTCATGGTGATTTACTTGTATTTGAGTTGAAGCAACATTCTCTTTTGCATCTAATCTTCAATAATTAAAAAACACTTGTACATCTAACTTGACTAGCTCTCTCATCTTTATATTGTACAATCAACTTGTAATCTCATTTTCAAGTTTTCTCTTTAACTTGCAGACGGGAAAATTGCTCAAGGAATCTGACAAAGAGAGCGGTCATCAGAAGACAATCACGTCACTGACAAAATCCTCAGACGGGTCCCACTTTCTCACCGGTTCCTTGGATAAATCTGCCAGGGTATTATTGTATCTTATTCTTCTAGTGTTTGTGTTTCTATGTATTTATGGACTTTTTTTTTTTTGGTTTCATGACTGAGTTACCTTCTTTTCTGGCTCTTGTTGCTTCTTTGCAATTTTACTAGCTCTGGGACATCAGAACACTGACACTCATCAAGACATATGTTACGGAACGCCCAGTTAATGCATGTGCAATTTCACCGCTTCTTGATCATGTAAGTATTCATCCATCTTACAAATTGTTTCATTCTGTTCAACTCTTAATTATTGCAACAAGCATAATAGCATAACCTTGAAGCTATTTTCAAGTTCATTATGGTGGACTATAAAACTTGGCAAACAAATGGTTTGCTAGTTTTGGTGTACCTAAACAATAAAAAGCAGTCAACTTATTTTAGAAAAGAAATTAAATTTTTTACATATTATTGTTAATGTATAACATGATAAATTATGTCATCCAAACACCAATTAGTGCTGTTCACATAGGTTTATTCTAATAGTCAGTTCATTGCCAAACAATAGACACTCATCGTTATCACATGAGTAATCGTTATAAAATTACCATATCCAGATGACTTTATCCACATTGCCCTATGATGCAAGCCACTTAGATATTCTACTTAGACCCAGTTCGAATGTACTCCTGTACAATAATGGTAGTGAATAGTTTTGCGTGGGCTTCAATTGCAGAACCACGGACCCCACATATCCAATGGTCAGACATGACTGGTGGTAGGTCATTTGGGCATCTGCATAGGCAATATTGCTTTTGTAGGGCCCACTGTGCTGCATGTGTGCCATCCAAGTGTTGCATTAAGCCCCATGCTGATGATGGGATGACCCAAGAATCAGGGTATCTAGTCATTGGTGGGCCACCCTTTCTGCAATAGAGAACGCATCAAACTGTCCAAATTCATATGGTGGCCGAATGATGGTTGGATTGGCCTGATTTCGAGGCATCCAACTTTCATGATGCACAATCCCAGTTTACAGATTGATGCCATAGGCAACGTGTAAGGTTCCAATCATTAGAAAACTCTGCATATGGTTCTTTTGATCCTTCCCCTTTTTTCTCTGAGATCAGTTCCTCTCTATAGACCAGAAATTTCTTCAAAACTGGTTTTATGCAGAGCCTAAAATGCCCAAGCTTGTGGGCACCACCATGCTGTTTATGTAAAATCCACACGGCCTACACTGTCTGTCAGGTTCTATCCTCGATTCCAGGACATGGAAAAATAAAATAAAATCAGGGAGATCCCCAACTCAGGTGGTCTGCACCACATGGAACAATGGGGACGGGATACCAACCATAGGTTTGTGTGCGGGCACTGTGGGGCCACCACGGTGTTTATCTTTCATCAAACCCATCAATAAGGTGTAACTCACGATGATGATGTGAAAAAAATCAGCCTGATCCAAATATCAGGCGGGCCATACATGTGAACTTAAGAGGTTTTAGGAGTAGTTTTACATTGTATGCATAGTTTAGATGATGTTTCTCACCTGATGGACGGAGTGGGTTTACATATAAAGCATGGCGGGCCAAGTAGAGCTTTGGTATTTTAAGCAGCTGCATAAAACAAGTGTTGTAATATATTCTGTTCCTTTCTAGATTCATCATCATCATCATTTAAGCCTTAACCCAACTAATTGCGGTCGGCTGTATGAATCCTTCTCCACCATTCCACTATCAATTGGGGTCATTTGTAGATTCTTCCTTCCTTTTATCTAAGAATGGGTTTCTCTACCTTGTACGTTTGTAGAAAAAGTTACTCTACAACCTGAGGTGTGGGGCCCAGACCGTGATATGTGCTTGACATCCAATCCGTCCATCATTTGAGCCACTGCATTTCTCCTTCGATCCCAAAACTCAAGGTTCATCCAAATCTTAGGCGGGTCACATCATGTGAAATCATGCCTAAAACTCTAAAAACAAATGGTGTGTCCCACGCGAGTTTTGGCATGGCCAAATTTTTGGGTTGTCCATCTATCCTGACAGTTCCCTTTGTGTGAATGGACAAGATGCCAAATATAGAGCATAGTGGGCCACATAAATCTGGAATGTTTTATTGCTGGATATCCTCATGCTAGATGTTTTAGTCATATGCAATATAGACCAAGAACTGTGCCGGTTAGGTTTGAGTTGGCAAAAGTTGAAGACTCTAAAAGGGCAAGGGAAAAGCCCAAAAGGACATGGAAGGAGGACATATGGTCTAATGGTACCCTTGATGGAGTGGAATGATGGAACTGGAATAATCTAGTTAACCCTAGTAAATTGGTACAAGTCTTATCTAAGATTTGGCTGCGGCGGCGGCGGCTGCTGGCGGCGGCGGCGGCGGTGGCATCCCCAACCCTAAATGTGCCTCGTGGTGTGACCAAACTACTCTAGATTGAGCTGATTTTTGGGATGTGGTGTGAAATTGAAGGGGTGCACCGTGCACCTTATAGACGGATTGGATGTAGTCCCGACATCAAGGTGGGTGTCACACTGCATTGTATAGGAATCTTATTTTACAAACATTATGAAGGAGCCGAACTTTTTTTCTCTTATCAAAATACACATTCTGAATTTTTCTTGGAACCTAACTACACCGTAAGAAGATTATTTGGCTAGCGATGCCAAGTGCATAGTCTCTTAATGCACCAAACACGGTATTAACTATATCCTAATAGGGCTATTTTCATGCCAATAGCACTATCATGGCTGTCAAGCAGGCCCCAAGTCTTGAAGAGATATTCTGTCTCAGAGAAAGTTTGATCGAGTTTGGAAGTTTGTTGGGTTGCGATGAGGGGAGTGTTTTGAGCACCTAGTATATTGTGTTAGCCCAAGGACTAACACCTTTTTATTAAAATGAAACAAATATGGAAGACTCCATAGGATTACAAAATAGTATACACATGCACACTTACATTTTCCTACACTCCCTCAAGCTGGAGCATGGATATCAATCATGCCTAGCCTGGACCAAATGCGAAGCAAGTGATGTCCACCCACCTTGTGGGTTAAAAAATCCGCAAGTTGGTCATTAGAGTGCTGATACCACATGTAAACATCCTTTGATGCCACATTTTCACAGATAAAATGGCACAAACTCGATGTGCTTCTTGTGCTCATGATAAGCTTGGTTCGAGGAGATGTGAATAAAAGCGAGATTGTCTCGATGAAGAGTGATGAGAAGAAGAGACCGGAAGACTCAGCTCATCCAACAAGGTCTCCAACCATGAGCCATAGCTTGATATTCGGGTCATCATTTGAGTGGGTAACAACATATTGCTTCAATTTCCATGTCATGAGATTTCTACCAACCACAATATAATGTTCAGAAGTACGTCAGCAATCTGAAAGATACCCAGCTGACTCCGCGTCCTTATATGTAGAAGCTTGCCACTATCAAACTGTAGGTGGTGATCTGTTTGATACTTTGATCAGAGTGTCTGTTGACCGAGCGCCAAGAAGGTCTCTTTCCCAAAGAAGATCTGCTATACTCTTGATCTTTTCTGAAGAAGTTCTAGAGTATACACTCTGTTATATTACAATGCTGCGCCTAGACCTTGCAACTTTAATCCATAAAATATACCAGTGGGAGCTGAGATCCTTAATAAAAAGCTTCATAATAAGGAGAGACTTCAATGACTGAATCACTCTAATTTCATTTCCTGTTCCAGTTATATCATCCACATGGACAATGACTATAGAAAGACCCATGCTACGCTTAAAGAAGAGATTATGATTGAAACGACTTTGAGATTATCCAGACTTTAACAATGCATAACCAAAGTGCTTAAACTGTCTAAGGGAATTGATTGAGACCATAAATGGTCTTATGGAACTTACTTGCAGATCCATTCTCAGCTGCCGGGAGATAGCCAAGAGCAGGTGTCATACACATTTGTTTCTGCAAATCCCAATGAAGAAGACATTTTTTTACATCAAGTTGATGGGGGAGGCCATTTGAAATTGGTAGCTGATGAGAGTAGAACACACGTAGAATTTAACTTGTCAATATGACAAAAATTTCGTGGAAACTAATGCAGTCTGAGTAAATCTTTTCATCACAAGATGAGCTTTGTGGTAGTCGACTTCTTCATGGGGTTTGTGCTTGATGGTGATGACCCACTTACATCTGTCGACCGTTGTTTGAGATGTAACTGAACCATATCCCAAGGCTGTTTTTTTAAATCCAGGGCAATGATCTCCTCCGGCATGATAGTTTTCCACTCAGGAAGGGCGACATGCCAATGAACACTAGAAGGGACTGGGACAGAAGAAATATGAAAAATAAAAACACACACAAAAAAAAAAAAAAAAAAAAAACGGTTAGTAACTACAACAGTGACGGTGGTAACTGTTATGCGTTATGGGATCATAACGGCTGCTATGGAAAAAATGGCCCTGTAATGGCCCGTTATGGGGCCGAATCAAGTTTTTTTTTTTCTTTAACAAAAAGAAAAGGAACGGATGTAACAGCCACTGCGGTCACTGTTACCATTATGGAATAATTTGGGCACAATATAACGGTGAAAGAGAGTTGTAAGAGATAAAATTGGCAATAAGTTGAGTAGTACGTGACTCCTTTGTACAATGCAATAGGAAAATGAAGTTAATCAAAAGGGGAAGTCATACTTGGTTCTACAACATTAAATTTGAGGGAGACCCTTAAGAGGAAGAGTGTTATACTTTTTCTTCCATCGAACGCCTTCAAGCCTCCCAAGTTTCCAAGTAGGAAAAACTTAAGAGGTTGAGTGGTAGTCAAAAGATCATCAAGAGAAGACGAATGAGAAGGTTCGAGCATAGGAAAAGGTAAGCAAGGAGACATTGAGTATTTTCCTCCCCTCCAACGAGGGAGAATCGGGAAACTTCCCTTAAGACCCTTAAGAGGAAGAGTGTTATAGTTTTTCTTCCATCGAACATCTTCAAGCCTCCCAAGTTTCTTAGTAGGAGGAAATTAGGAGGTTGAGTGGTAGTCAAAAGATCATCAAGAGAAGACAAAGGAGAAGGTTCGAGTATAGGAAAAGGTAAGCAAGGAGACATTGAGGATTTTCCCATCCTCCAAAGAGGGAGAATTGGGAAACTTCCCTTAAGATGAATAAAATGGAATATCTTCAAAGGTGACATTGATGAATTGTTTGCTTGGAATTCTAGCAGAGTAACTCTTGTATCCTTTTTGGTAACTGGATCCATCTTATATTTTGCTTGGAAACCAGGGATGTGTGATCAAGATATGCTACATTTGGCTCGTGGTAATACTAATTTCTTTGTTAAGATGGTGTTAATATCACGTTGCAATCGATGAAGCAGAGCACCTTTCAAAGCCAAATCTAATAAAGGGCGGAAGCTACCAAGCAGACAAGTTCTGAAGAAAGAAGACATAGGGAAGTGAAAGGAGAAGATCATAGAGAACAAATCCAAGTTCCAAGAATGAACATTGCTAGAGAAGATATTTAAACAAGGTTCCATCTGCAAGGTTTTTGAGGTTAAATTATAACAAGCTTAAGTTTAAGCAGATTGGTCCATACTGAGTTACGAGGAAGGTCGGTGGCAATGCCTATAAAATTAAGTTGCTGGATGACTTGTATATCTTGTGTACTTGCAACATGGTTGTTTTGTTTGAGTACCATGGAAAGGTGCCTGATGTGTAAAGTTATTGCTAATATAGACACGCTGAACAAGTGTTGTGCACAAAGACAACCTACATCTGTTAAGGTTAATACAAGAGGTACTTGGTGAATTGGAAGGACAAGTCCTATTATGAATGCTCATTGAATTTCTAACTATTTTTGGGGGATTCTAGTTGAAGATCTTGCTAATTCTTTGAAGATCTTGGGGGGTGATTCTCTGGACTTACATAATCTTTTTTCAAGCCATTACATTTTGGCAAATTTTCTTGTAGATTCATTTTCTATTTTGGATGCATTTGATTTATATAGAGTAAATCTAATGGTTGTGAAATCTTGTTAATGGTCTAAAATGGATTTTAGGATGTTTCTTTAGGATCTATAAGTAGGGTTTGTTCTAGAAGGTAGAAGCATTACACTTTTCTTCTGAGTTTTGTGAATTTGTTTAATTTGTTGTATATAGTGCAAGACGTTGATGTTGATAAGTTGGTTATCCCTCTCTATTCAAGTATTTTTGTGTGGTGTGTGTTCTTCGTCCTTTCAAGTGATTTGGGCATTGAGATCTCATTATTTCTGCAACTACATTGCGTCAAGTAGCTAGGCTTACTGATATTAAGAAACATTGGGAATCTTTGATTCTCAATAAATCCGCCTTTTCTTTTTACCTTCTGGACTTCACATATTCCCCCTTAAGTTTGCAAAATTTGTGCAAAGGCATTCTACATTTTTTTCAAAAGTAAAGTTGCACAGTTAAATCATAAGAAGTTATGGAGCAATTTTTTCAGGGGTGTTTGTTTTTTCAATTACACTAGTAAATGCGGGTAAATAACTAATAATTAATTTTGAAGGGTGTTTGTTTGAGGGGAAAGTAAATATATAATTTCATCTTGAAAATTGTGTCCAAAAAGCATGAAATCAAGAGGGATTGGAAACTGTTGAAGTCTGTGGGTCCCACAGTAGTGTATGTGTGTGATCCACACCATCCATCTGTTTTACCATCTCATTTTAGGGCATGAGCCTAAAAAAGACAAATTGGAGGCTCAAGTGGACCACACCACAGGAAACCGGGGGTTAATGACATCCACCATTCAAAATTTAAATCTTCCTAGGGCCCACAAGGATGTGCATCTATCATCCAACCTGTTCATTAGATTACATTGACATGCATGAAGGGTATACACAAATATCAGCTTGATCCAAAACCTCTGTGGCCTCCAAGAAGTTTTCAACATTAGGTGTTCAATTCCCACCATTTTTTATGGTGTAGTTCACTTGAGCGTTAGATTTGCCTCATTTTTGGGCTCATGCCATAAAATGAGCTAGCGGAATGGATGGACAGTGTGGATAATATACATACATTACGGTGGGCCCCACAATGTTTATATGTGAAAACTGTACTTGTATTTTCAAAAGTGGGAAGCTTTTCAAACAAGCTCCCTGTCAATGTCAACTTCGGGACCGCCGCTGCATTTACACAGGTAAATAATCATTACTCATTTGCAGTGAAATCAATGGTTTATGAAAAAAAACACCCCCTTGATGAATAACATCAGATTTTTATTAAAATAGCACAATCAAACAGAACACGAGCCATTGGCTTGAAGATATATACATTAGTTACTCTAAAGCATGAAAAACTTGAAAAAAGTCCCCTCACTACAAATCCTCCACAATACAAAGTTTTGCTGCTTCTTGCTATTATGAAGGCTCTCTTAGTACCCCCAATTTTGCCTGACTATGAGCCTCAGAGTTCGCTTCTCTATGGACATTAGAGGAGGTCACTGATGTTTAAAACTCCAGGTATCATAGAATTTAAGTGCTAAATTTGAAACCTAACCCTCCAAACACGCAGACCCGGTTTGTCCCATTTAAATGCATTTTCCGAGTTGTCTTCAATGATCAGGGACCAGAAGTAATGGTTGCTGGCAGTTCTTGCTCCTTTCAGTGACACTGTGGCTTCTGCCATCTGCAGTATTCGAGTGACATTGTGGCTTCTGCCATCTGCAGTATTCAAGTGACATTGTCCCCAAGGACCAGTGAACTTCAAAAGGCTTACTGGTTCGAGATCCGAACAAACCATCAATGCCAGCCATACCTGGGTTTTGAATCAAACTCCCATTAAAATTTAACGCCCGCCATAGGAAAAAGTGGTCATTGAACACCCACCATTAAAAACTTCCCAGGGCCCATTATACTGTTTATTTGCCATCCAACCTGTTGATAAGGTCACAGAGACCTGGATGAAGGGAAAACACAAATATCAGCTTGATTCAAAAGTTGTGGCCCCAAGAAGTTTTTAATGGTGGGCACAATCCCTATTGTGTGGTCTACTTAAGATTTGGATCTGCTTCATTTTTGGGACCATACCGTAAAATGAGATGGTAAAATTTATGGACAGCATGGATATGCATGAAGGTGGGTCCCATAGTAGACCACACATACATGAAGGTGGGTCCCATGGTCAGGGCAACTCCCACTAGTCTAGTGGGATTGTGAAGCTTGATACACATGATTTATCCTTTGACACTTGTGAATGATGTTAACCATTGATTTATGGACACACTTGTTTGTTGAAATAGGACCATTGGATATTTTTAATTGTTCAACGTCTAATAAATGTCAGATGATCTGATAGTAGGATGATTAAATAAGCGTAAGTTGGGGCCAATTGGGTATTTTTATTTTTTACTGTCCAATAAATGTCCACTGATCTAAGACCAATAAATTGCATGAATTTGAGACCAATTTGGGGCATCAAGTGGTCCTCCAAATCATCCCCAAATCGGCAACACTATTTCATCCGAATTTAATTTTAGTTTTTTCTTAAAATTTATTTGGGAAACTGATGTCAAGTGGTCATGGATATGCATTAGTGGAATGGGTGCCATAGCTTGCATGAATTTAGGACCGATTTGGGGGAAGAGTGGCCCTCTAAATCATTGACACTGTTTATCCGAATTTAATTTAATTTTTTCTTATAAATACTTGGGAGAAGTTTTGTCAAATGCCTAGGTATATATATTAGTGGGATGAATGCCATACACTATGAATTTCGGGACTATTTGAGGGCATTCAAATGGTCCCCTAAATCAGTGGGCAGTATTTGTCTGAATTTAATTTTCTTTGGGGGAATGATATCAAGTGCATGGTGATGTACATTAGCGTGAGGAGTGTTATAACTTGCATGAATTGTGGGCCAATTTGATATCAATCTAAGCCTAACAGGTTAATAAAATCATCAGACAGGCTGAGACAATATTCTCACCAAAGAGTGGACTGTTACGCCACCATAACCATGGTTAAAACATAACCATGGTTAAAACAAAAAATAAAAATAAAATAAAAATTGAATACATATTTGGAGTATTTAGATTATTTGGGATTTTTGGATTTTTTTTTTTTTTGAAAAAAAAAAAACTGTCCGATACTGTGGGCGTAATGGCCATTATGCCCTCTGATACCTATATTGATAATGGCAGCATCTGACACGGCACACCTTGCAATGGAACTTTGCGGAGACTAGTGTCGACAGGAGCCATCAAACTATTCCTCCAACCACAAACTGTGTCAATGTATTTTGTGGAAACAAATGATGCATCCTAAGATATTTAAACAATTTAATACAAATACAGAACCTTTTACCAATCCCTAACCATTTCCTATAATATGAAGAACAACCACTTTCTGTTAGTATAATTCAAATTTTAACAGATTCATAACATGCTGTGTCTTTTATATAGTACCAGAACTAGGTAGGCTTCCTGATCAATTTGACATTTGAAAGAAATTTGTCGGAAAGCATGAAAAAACAAAGCCATTTTGCTTGCAGGGTGGGTAAATCTGACATGCTCCTCTTAGGGAGCTTTGTGGAAGGTTACCCTTCATGATCCAATGGTCCCTATGCCCAGTGCAAAATCAAAGAATCTTTAGGGGCTGTTCTTTTAGTATTTTGGAGTGTTTAACAAATCAAGGGTATGGCTGTTAGAATGGCTCAAATTGGACATTGAATTTCACGGCATCCTGAAGCAAATCATCAGTTCTGGAAGGCAGGATATCAGTAATTGTGAATTGTGTGTTGTGAAAAGCCATGAAAGATGGTCTCCCTCTGGCAGTCTGGTTCAAATAAAATTTTGACATTGCTCAGTCAACCCAGTTCTTTTGGGGGTTTTCAGAGATCACACTGGATGTTGTATCTTGGATTTTTCGGTCCTCTGTGTGTTGCTCTCTTCCAATTTTGCTGAGGCAGCTGCAATCTTGCATGGAGTTCAAATAGCTGCGGAGCAGGGGTTGTCTCTGCTGAGTGTGGTTCTGCAAATGCAATGAAATAGGCTACCTCCTGTTGTGTAGCTTGGGAACTGGCTAACTACTTGGGGAATTTCTGTGCATTTTCTCCAAACGGTATTTTCAAGCTGTCTCATGCCCACTGAGTGCCCAATCGTGAGGCAGATGTCTGGCAAAGGCTAGAATTGGCAGGGAGTTTGGTTTTGTTGCTTGAGATCCCTGTTTTTGTATTTTGTTAGTGTCTTTCTATATACTTGTTTCTTGTTTTAAAAGAGTTCAAGCTATTCATTAAGAAAAATAAAAAGGAAAAAAAATGAAAGAAGGAAATAAAGAGAAGTTAGTCTAAAGAAATTTTCTGCAATTCAATTTCATGTCATCTAAGAACAAAAATCACAAAGGTGGAAAAATCCTTGCCATGTATTTAACAATCAGGGCATAAAGTCATCAACTAGACTTTTGTGCTTTTGGTACACCACTTGTAAATGGTTATAAACTTAATATCGTGTGATGGTTGTTATTTTCGACCGTATGATATGCTGACCACTTTTAAATGGTTAGAATTGTCTAATCATTTTGATTTTCGGTTGTTGTCGTATTTATGGTTGCCCCCCATCAGTGAATGTTTTATATCATACGTGCAATTATGGTATAGAAAGTTGAGGCGCAGCAATCTAGTGCTTACTGGAGCATTGAGTCTCCTTCCATTTTCTGATTTTTGAGTAAGAGGGACTAGTGATGACTGATGAGACTATACATGTGTTGCAACTGTTGTTTAATTAACTTGATCTCTCTGGCTTATTCCCCCCCCCCCCAACAGGTGGTGATTGGAGGTGGTCAAGATGCATCGCACGTTACCACAACAGATCGTCGTGCAGGGAAGTTCGAAGCAAAATTCTTCCACAAGGTGAATCCTCTTCCTGCATGCATCCTTTACCATTGTATATGGCTCCATGATTCTAGTTGTCTTTCTCAACACTTCAGAGAGTGATCTGGTATCTCCATTTGCCTTCTGACAGATTCTTCAGGAAGAAATTGGGGGTGTTAAAGGGCACTTTGGACCAATAAACGCTCTAGCATTCAATCCTGATGGGAGAAGGTAGGCTTTCAACTCTAGTCCTATAGATACCTTCATGAGTATGGAAATACATGTGTTTGCTTTTCACTTTTCTATCTCAAAATGCAATAGTAATAAAAATCTGGTGGAGCTTGATAGAAAAGGGATAGAGACTTAAAACAGTAATACGTGAAGCACTTGAACGGCTAAAGTACTCTCGAAACAGTTTCCTATGCTAGCTTGGTTGGCCAATCTCCGTCGCAGTTGATCTCCTAAAAGGCTTGTCCCCTTCTGTAGAAACTCCACCGGCTTGCCCATTTTGTACGGGGAAACACCAGCAGTGTCTGTAGAAGCTGTTACATTCTGTTACAGATTACTTTTCAGATGAGATCTCATCTGTCATGACACCCGACATTAGGGTTGCATCTGGGCTGGGCTGAACGGTGCCCTCGCCTGGCACATTAGCTCAAGACCCAAGTCCAATCCTCACATAGAAGGAACTGTACCTAGGCCTGGTCAACCTGTCGGTCTATGTGAAGAGATAAAACCCAGACCTACTGCAATCAAGTCTTAATTAAAACCAAGGTGGATCTATGCCCAACAATGACATACCAGCCCCAAGGATGGGGTTGGCCTGGGACTGGGTGAGCCAGCCCAGTTGCAACCCTACCTAACAAATTCACAAATCTGGACTCTAAACAGAAAAATCTAAAATTGAAGTGTTTCATTGGCAACACTATCACAACACCATGATGTTATTGATATGAAAAGATCGCTTGCGTCGCTCAATGCATTCACACACACACACACACACACATATATATACAGGGAAAAGGTTCTATACGGTCAAGCTCATGGGAACTCCCCATGAGGCTGAGCTGTGTGGGCCCCACCATGATGTATGTCGAACATCTACCCCATCAGTCAGATGAACCATTCCATAATGAGCCTAGGGTTTAAAAATCAAGTCAATCCATGACTTGTGTGGGCTACACCACATACAAAAGTTGAGAGGGGTTACCCTCCATTAAAACATTCATAATCATTTTTGGGCCCACCGAGATGTGGTTACCAAATCTAGCCCATCGATTATGTGTGTCCCACTTGGATGAGGGGTCAGACCAAGTTTCAGACACATCCAAATTTCAGGCGGGCCCGACCAAGTGCTTTTATATGTTTTAGGCATGTCTTCACATGATTTTAGATGGTATGGCCCACCTGAGTTCCGTATACAGCTGATTTTTGGGATATCCCATAATTTAAAGGGGACCCATCAAATGCACGGTGTTGATGTTCAACATACATCATGGTGGGGCCCACACAGCTCGACCTCATGGGGAGGAGTTCCCATGAGCTCAACCGTATAGAACCTTCCCCCCCCCCCCCCCCCCCCCCCCACACACACACACACATATATAATAGAAATTGTACATGTATTCATGCATCAATATGTACATCCTCTTATTAATATACCATGTTCTCCTTTTCTTTGCACCTCTGTGATGGGAAGAGGACTTGAAATGGGATTAAGCAGGCTGTGTTTGCTTGGTACAATAATCCATTTTTACTGCGATTGGAATGGGATTAGATATACCTCTCTCTCTCTCTCTCTCTCTCTCTCTCTCCATTTTCATTTTTAAATAGATAACCATATAGTGATCTTACTTCAGTTTTTCTTAACTGAATAGTTTCTCGAGTGGCGGCGAAGATGGATATGTGCGGTTACACCACTTTGACCCAGATTACTTCAACATTAAGATGTAGCCGCATTTTCACATGCCTATTTTTATTTTCTCCCTCTTGCAATGTTATCTGATACAAAGACTTTCATTATCTTTAAAATGGTGTAATTGATCTGAGTCACGAACATGAGCACTGAAAGAAGTCATCTTGAATGGGACTGATGAAACACCCTTTCAAGCGAGGGATTTTTGGTTTAATATTCAGAGGGGCAATTTTCTTAGTGTGTGACATCATTCTGTTCTTACTTGTTACTAGAAAAAAATATTATTCCAGTTTTGTTTGTTTGTTTTTAAAATATACAGGCTGTGTTTGCTTGTTACAATAATCCATTTTTACTGCGATTGGAATGGGATTAGATATACCTCTCTCTCTCTCTCTCTCTCTCTCTCTCTCTCTCTCTCCATTTTCATTTTTAAATAGATAACCATATAGTGATCTTACTTCAGTTTTTCTTAACTGAATAGTTTCTCGAGTGGCGGCGAAGATGGATATGTGCGGTTACACCACTTTGACCCAGATTACTTCAACATTAAGATGTAGCCGCATTTTCACATGCCTATTTTTATTTTCTCCCTCTTGCAATGTTATCTGATACAAAGACTTTCATTATCTTTAAAATGGTGTAATTGATCTGAGTCACGAACATGAGCACTGAAAGAAGTCGTCTTGAATGGGACTGATGAAACACCCTTTCAAGCGAGGGATTTTTGGTTTAATATTCAGAGGGGCAATTTTCTTAGTGTGTGACATCATTCTGTTCTTGTTACTGGAAAAAAATATTATTACAGTTTTGTTTGTTTGTTTTTAAAATATTGACATGTTAGCCTTCAATTCTGGAGTAATTGTGCGCTTGGCTGGAACTATTGTCGTTTACATTCCGGCCAGTCTGGTCCTTGAACAAATCTCATCCATCCAGTCGCTGGACCTATTGCTATTGCCCATGACCGGACAAATGGATTGTAGGATTCACCCAATTGAAGTGCCAAGCCTTCCATCCATGGCAGTTCCCAGTAGATGTTTGATCAGGATCATTACAAGGTGGATCCCACCAGTATCAAGTGTTTCGTCCAAACATGAATTCCCAATGATGATTTTTACATGAACTCCTAAACTTTCCAAGATTGGGCGTGGCATGATGCCTATGGTCCCATTCCTTATGAATGGTCCTGATCTTGCACACATTTGAGCTTGCCGTTTTTTGGCTGTGGAAGGGCGTCTAGGTGGCCCACATAAATATCAATTTTACATCGGTCTATTGTGTCCTGACCTTAGACGATTAACTCAGAATTTCAACTGGTGAGATTTCTGATGCATGCTCTATCCACGGTGGGATCAGCAGATCAATAGTAGAGTATTTCAGTAGCTTCTCAAGGAGGGATTGTAGGGTTGTGGCGGCATGTTTGGATGACCCAAAACCTTAATATGATGGGCCGCATTTTCGTATTTGAATATTTCAACCCTTGGATGAGGTAACTATTTCTGTTCAAATACTGAGATCTCCCACCGTTTTCTTGTTGTGGGGATCTACAAGAGGTCAGGATCTTCCGAATGGTGGAGGCGGCAGCCCCCATCAGGTTTGAATCTCTAATAAGATCAACGGCTTGGATGACATTGGCCTCACACGGTGGTCAACAAAGTGAAGGCTGTGTTGAGTGGGACCATTAACTGCTCATTCGGTTACCACCGTAGGAAGGGGAGATGATTAGTTGCAGCCTGGTCTCACCCAACATGGTGCTGCCGTGAACGTGGGGCCCACTTTGATGTATGTATTGCATAGGCGTGCTCTCCGTCCGTTTTTCTAAGAATGAAGCAGATTCAAATCTTACGTGGACTACACACTACACCATAAGAAACGGTAGTGATTAACTATCATAAAACTTTTCATGGGCTACAAAAGTTTTGGATTAAACTGATATTTGTTTTTGCACTTCATTGTTGTGACCTTATTAACGGTTAAAACATTATGACTGACATTAAAGTTGGTCTTGCTATGTTTTTTTATGTGGTTATTAGTGATGTTTTTAACTGTGGGTGTTCAATTTCTGCCGTTTCTTATATTTCCAATGGTATGGTCCACCTTACATTTGGATCTACTTATTTTTGAGCTCATGCCCTAAAATGACTTGGCAAAACAGATTGATGACATTAAAGTATGATGTAGAGTGGGTTACGGACACTTTTATGTCCAAAATGGATCAGAGAAGGCCCGATCGGAGGCAGTAGTCGTCAAGACCATCAGAACTTTAAAACAGACATATCTCGCAAATCAGAATGAGTTACTCGATGTACTGTATATGATTTTAGGATAGCACGAGCTACTTTAGCCAACCAACCCGGCATAGCCGGGTTACCCACACCGAATTTGCGAGATTCCATCATATCGATGGTCGAATTCCATATTTATTTCCATTTTTACTATTTTAAGTAAGTTTTAGTTTGATTATAACTTTTCATCCATTGGGCTTTAGGAGTTATGTCCAACATGAAAAGTGTTTAGAAAAATTAGGAGAATAATGTGGTTTAATCACACAAGGCACTATAAATAGAAAATTTACTATTTATAATAAGTTATGAATTTTAGTGAGTTTTAGTTATAATTTAATTCCTTAATTTCTTTAGTATCATTATTTAAAGGGTTGTATACTCATTTATCAATCATTAAAAAATTTATTTCAAATATTTTAGAATTATTTCTATTTCTTTTTCTCATCGATTCGAGAAGTCTCTGTGAGGAGTCCAGAGAAGTTCTGTGGATTCGGAGTAGTTATCCGTAAGGAAGGCGATGATTGACCTTATCACGTTTATCCTTACGTCAATTGCTATCAGAGAGAGGACTCCCCTCAAACCGATGATAAACAGCGAAGGTATAAACCAAAATCCCGTGAACGGTGAACCAGAGATTCGTTATCTTTCGAAAAGAATGAAAGCTTTCCACTAAGAGAGTCAGTTGACCATGCAAGGGCTGCAAACAACTTTCAACCGTATTGCAGATGTGCTAATTCCGCCTCAAGCTCAAGGCAATGCTTAACCGCCTGTGGCCATTGTATGAAACAACCCTGATTTCCGCAAAGTACCCACCGATAATGGTGAATCGCATGCCACCACTATGAACATGAGGAAGCCATTGTACATGCCAAAGGTAGAGATAAATTTTCAACGGAACAACATATTTCGAATAAGGTGCATTGCATACCAAAAAGTCTGCAATGTGATCATCGATATCAGGAGCGATGAGAATTTCATGTCGAAAACGATGGTGGAAAAGGTATAACTGAAAAAAAAAGGGCACTCATCTCCATACACGATTGGATGGATCAAGGAAGTCAACAAAACAGTAGTAACCGAACGATGTCATATATCCTTTTCTATTGTTAAATATTATAAAGACAAAGTAATGTGTGACATAGTCGACATGGAAGCTTGTCACATGTTACTTGGTTGACCATAACAATATAATATTGATGTTATACATAGATGCTGAGATAATGTATTTATATTTATTAAAGACAGTAAAAAAATTATCCTCACCCCTATGGGAACACCAAAGACTTTTAAAGTAAATGGACAGTCTCTCCTAACTGAACATGATTTTGTTAAACAATCTAAGAAAACATGAGATGTAGATGCATTAGTTGAAAAAGAAAAACATATGGAGCGTTTGAACATTCCAGAGGATTTAAGACCAGTGTTGCAGAACTTCAAGGCAATTGTACTCAATGAACTCCCTAATAAATTACTTTTCATACGAGATATACAAATCACTGAGGAATGAGCTGGTGGTGAAGGATGGATGACCAAGGATCGTGAAGAATCTTTGGTTATGAGGCGATTCTTGTACACTTCACAAGAGTTATATCAACAATGACACAATATCTTCTATACGCTCGTGCACTATCAACGGCAAGGTCTGTTATGTGATCATAAATAGTGGTAGTAGCGAGAACATCGTTTCGAAAGTGATGACGGATAAGTTGCAGCTATCTACCATAAAACATCCTTCCTCTTACTCAATTGGTTGGATTAAAAGGGTGAATGAAACCAAAGTAACTGAACAATGTACGGTCTTATTTTAAATTGGTAAAACTTATAAGGATCAGATACTTTGTGATGTGGTCGACATGGAAGCATGCCATATGTTACTTGATTGACCATGGCAATCAGACCGTGATGCGACCTACCGAGGGCAAGACAATGTTTACGTCTTCGTTAAGGACGGTTGAAAGATAATCTTTGCCCCTATGGCACCAAAGAAATACCCCGAAGCTTTTAAAGTGGAGAGGAGTTCCCTCTTGACCATTTAGAATTTCGTGAAGGAATCTAAGGAAACAGGCGAGATGTACGCTGTAGTGATAAAGGGCAATGAATTGAAGCCCTTAGACATTCCTCCAAGTTTAAAGCTATTCTTGAACAAATTTAAAGAAGTTTGGCCTGAAGATTTACCCGATGGATTGCCCCTCCATGAGGGACATCCAACATCACATAAGTCTTGTCCCTGTCGCTAGCTTTCCCAACAACCCTTACTGTTGGGTGAGCCAGAAAGAATGTCAAATTTTGCAAGCACAAGTGAAGGAACTGATCTATACTAGCCAAGTCAAGGAGATCATAAGTATATATATTGTGTCAGCTCAAGAGCCTAATTCCAAGTACAAAAAAATGACTAATAAACATCAGCATCAGAAGTTATCTCAGAATCATGAACCAAGTACCTTGAGTAACTTGAGGACGAGTTTTTTTTTCTTCAAGTGAATGGGTATAACGTAGAGCATGTCACAAATACGTTCCTAGCATGGTTGGACAAAAAGAAGGTAGAACTTAAATTGATCGTAACTTTTGATCCGGGTATTGTTATGATGCACCTAACTGAGTATCAAGAACTAAAGCATGACTACTTTTTTAGAAGTGGAGGGGATTGATGTAAAGTGAGTCACGGACACTTTTATGTCTAATATGGATCAGAGAAGGCCCAATCGGAGGCAGAAGTCATCAAGACAGTCAGAAACCTTAAAATAGACATATCTCGCAAATCGAAATGAGTTACTCGATGTGCCATATATGATTTTGGGATAGGACAAGCTACTTTATAGCTGGGTTGCCCACACTAAATTTGCGAGATTTCATCATATCGATGGTTAAATTCCATATTTATTTTTGTTTTTATTATTTTTAGTAAGTTTTAGTTTGATTATAACTCTTCATCCGTTGGGCTTTAGGAGTTGTGTCCAACATGAACAGTGTTTAGAAAAACCACACATGACACTTGCTACAAATAGAAAATTTACCATTTATAATAAGTTATGAATTTTAGTGAGTTTTAGTTATAGTTTAATTCCTATACTTTTTTTAAGTCTTTATATCGTTATTTAAAGTGTGATATGCTCGTTTATCAATCATCAACAAATTTATTTCAAATATTTTAAAAATATTTCTATTTCTTTTCCTCATGGATTCGAGAAGTCTCTTTGAAGAGTCGAGAGAAGCTTTGTGGATTCAGAGTAGTTATCCTTAAGGAAGACGGTGATCGACCTCATCACGTTCATCCCCGCGTCAAAGTGGGACCTACTATTATATATATATATATATATATATATATATATATATATATATATATATATATATATATATATATATATATATATATATATAAATGCGACTCTTGCTATGTTTTTAAATGTGGCCATTCAATTACCGATGCTTCCTATAGTGTGGTCTACCTTGCATTCGGATATGCTCAATTTCCGAGCATGACATTTTTAGGCTTATGCCCTAAGATGAGCTGGCAAAACAGAGGCTGCACGGTGTTGAGTGAAGTGGGGCAAAGGATTAGGTGTGGCCCCAAGACGGGGTGACCCTTACAGCAAGGTTGAGCTTGATGTATGCATTTTAGATCCATGCCATCCATCAGTTTTTCCAAATCATTTTAGGGCACGAGTCCAACAATTAGGTAGATGTAAATCATAGATTAATCATATAATGGGAAATGGTGGTGATTGACAAATAAAAACTTTTTTTGGGTATAATTGTTTTGGATGAAGCTGAAATTTTGTTTTTCCTTCAACATTTAGTTTAGGCCTCATTTGGCACCGCGGATTTGAAATCCTTCGATTGTTTTTCGCACCCTTGATTCAAATTCCCTGTAATAGCTATGCACAATATATTTATAAGTGATGAGGGTCGAATATTTTATATTAGACCCGGTTATTACCTAATTTTACGTACATGATAATGCTTAATGGAATATTTTAATTGTATTTTTGTTGCAGTGTGTAATTAGGAGCGTTGATTGAAAAAGAGCACTACAAGCCTGGATTTGATGCTCCAAAGTCATCAGAGCAGGGGACGAACTCCAGAGGACTAAGACTGAAGAATTTATATGCCAAGGATCTGAGGAAATCAAGTCATTCACGTTAAAGAGTCGCGAAATCTGTCCAGAATGTAAGATCACAGGGTTCCCGCCATCCGATTGCCTCGAAACTTCATACATGGAATGAGGGCCATAAATTAATCGTACATATAAAATTTCAGCCCTCAGATCACTATGGAGGAGCTGCAACTAACAGATCAGCCCCTTAATTCCTTAAGTGGGGCCCACCTGATGACTGGATATATTTCAATTTTGGTCTCAATGCCTTAAATAGGGTGACAAATTAAATGGATGGATTGGATTTCCTAGAAACATCTCAGTGGACCCCACCTTGTAAGGCGTGTACATAGTGCACAATTGCACTGGCCATGCACCGCAACAGGGAGTCGGTCAAACCGACTCTTGACCGACGATTTTGAAGCAGGAAATTTCCTTCCTTGTGTAGTTATGCAGCCTGTTCGCTGGAGGGGTACGTGGCCCACTTACATTTATCGGACGGATGATCTGAACCATCCAGAATGTCCAGAGGGGGGCGCTGACCAAAACCCGATTGATTCTACGCTTCCATGCTTACATTCAAGACGACAATAGCGAGGAAAACGTTGCTATGTCAATTGATGGTGTGGCCCATCTGAAACATGAATTCACGTCAAACTTGGGGCTGTGATCAGAAACTGATGTAGATGCCAGAAGAAGGGAATGATTCTCTATAAGGACAGTCGATGTGGGCCCCACTGACTCCCAATCAAAAACAGAAATTTTCATTTTTTCTAACAGCGTTAACACTGTTCATGATCGGTTGCTGTTGTGGGCCCCACCCATTGTCCAAAAGGGTAATCCACACCGTCCATTCGTTCCCTATGGCATTCATAATCTATGCTTAGGTGAAAAAATTTATAGAAGACGGCGAAGATTGGTTTTTAACCGTTTAAACACAGGTTGGACGGTAGAGCAGAAAACTCTGTGGACCGCATCAATAGATACCCAAAATTATCCCTTCCCAAACGGTTTTTTGAGAGGAATCTAATGTACGGCTTGGATCGATGAAAACAACATTGAAGTGGGTCCCACCATCACCACAACGTAAACAACATGCGATCCCTATTTCACGTCCGGAAATCGATCGACTTTTGGTGCCATTGTCGGGGACTGTTTCGGTCCCAATTGGATTTAGGATTCTTTTTTTTTTATCATAATTCATAGCTTTAAGAAATTTCTTCCATAATTTTAGAAAACTTGATTTGTTTTTGTTTTTATTTTTGTTTACAGGAATTGAGGAAGGAAGCTGTAAAATAAAATTGTTTTCAAAAGGAGGAGCTCCCAAATCTTTGGTCATCGATCATCTCTTTTTCCGAGTTCTTTCTTCTAATTCTTATTTACATAGTTTTATTTTGTTTTTAGGAATTCATAATTTTTAGTTCCATTTTTATTTTTCTTAGGTTGCATCTTAGTTTAGTTTTCTTTCTTACATTGCAATAACATAGTTTATACTACGTCGTAGATCTCTGAACATAAAACTAATACCTTTTGATCCTGAAATAGAAAGAACCTTTCGTAGAAGATTTAGAAACATCCTATTTGAAATAGCGGACGAGAATGAAATTAAAGCGCTTAGAGATTATTCAGCTCCTGTCCAATTTAATGCACCTTCATGCATAGTGTTGCCAGCCACCACGACAGCACACTTTGAACTTAAGCATAGGGTAATACAATTATTGCCCTCTTTCTATGGTCTAGACAAGGAGGATTCATATCATCACATGAAAGAATTCCTAGACATTTTCTCTACCTTTAGGTTTCAAAACTTTTCAGATGATTCGATCCGTTTGCACCTTTTTTCTTTTTCTTTGAAGGATAAGGCGAAAGCATAGTTGAATTCTCTGAGAGTTGAGACTATCACTACATGAGACCAACTGTCTAAGAAGTTCTTAAATAAGTTCTTCCTTATTTACAAAACGAATGCTCTCCGTAGAAAAATTACTAATTTCACACAAAAAGAAGGTGAGCACTTTCATGAATGTTGGGAAAGATGGAAGGTCTTCTTAAATGTCCACACCATGGTTTTGAGAAGTGGCACCAAGTTTAATACTTCTATGATGGTTTGACACCCCAAAACCGTCGTATGGTTGATGCCACCAGTGGAGGGTCATTCATGATCAAAAGTGATGTCGAAGCGTGGAATTTATTTGAAACCTTGTGTGAAAATTCTCAGCAATGAGACTACTCGAATAGAGGTGAAAGAAGTCCTCAACCACAGAAGAAATGTGGTATATATAAGATAGGAGTCACTTCAGATCTTTATGCCAAAATTGATAGCCTGACAAAGAAAGTGGATGCTTTGATGTTAACTAATAGATCTTCATAAACAACTCAATTCGCGTCATGTGCCATATGTTCCAGTCCCGCACATCCTACGCAGTCGTGTCCATCTGGTGCAACATTCCCAGAATTTCTCTCTGATCAAGTACATGCTATGAACACCTTTCGAAGAACTGAGAATGATCCTTACGCGGACACCTATAACCCAGGGTGGGCTAGACATCCAAATTTTTCTTGGGCAAAAGGACCACAACAAGGAGGACCATCTGAAAATCCTCATATGAAACCTTACCCACAAGTTGGCAGTCAACAACTTCAACAGTTTCCGCAGTATCAACAAGTACCCTCACAATCTAGGAAACCATCTCTTGAGGATACACTCAATCTTTTTATGCGGAGTTCACTTCAATTTCAAAAAGATACCCAACAAACTTTACTAGCTAACCAGTAAAGCTTACATGCAAATGCGCAATCCATTGCCAAGTTGGAAGTACAGTTGGGTAAACTTGTTGCCACATTGAGTGAGACAGAGAAGGGCAAGTTTCCTAGTCAACCTGTGGCAAATCCAAAAGGACATTATGAGATTGGCTCTAATTCAAACCAAGAACAATATCATGAGCAAGCCAAATCAATTATTACCCTTAGGTCCGGTAAACAGATCGAGAACAAAGTAGAGATGCCTAAAGAAGAATCAAATTCCAAATCGGAAGACCAAAATGAAGCGGAGAGACATACTAGTGCATTCAAAGTCCAAAGGCACTTTGACTCTCTAAGAACCACTCATGTGTCATCCTATGTACTTAAAGCACCTTTTTCTCAATGTGTGGCACCAGTTAGGAAAGGAAACAACTTTAATGAGATATTGGACATGTTTAAGCAAGTGCAAATTAACATTTTATTACCTGATGCTATCAAGCAAGTCCCTGCTTATGCTAAGTTTCTTAAAAATTTATGTACTCAGAAGCGTAAGATGCATGTTCACAAAAAGGTTTTCTTGGCAGAGCGACTCAGCTCCATGATTCAACACAACTCCCCTCCTAAATTTAGGGATCCAGGAGCTCCTACCATTTCTTGCAGCATAGGAGATCATAAGATTGAGAAGGCATTGTTTGATTTAGGGGCGAGCGTTAATTTGTTACCATATTCTGTATATGAGCAGCTAGGACTTGGTGAGCTGCAACCAACTAAAATAACACTATAACTAGTTAATAGATCTGTCAAGGTACCCTGTGGTGTTATCGAGGATGTGTTAATCCAGGTTGATAAGTTTTATTTTTTAGTGGATTTCATCGTTCTAGATACTCAGCCTGTCCAAAATCCTGCTAGTCAAATTCCGATTATTCTGGAATGTCCATTCTTAGCCACATCTAATGCTACCATAAATTGTAGGAATGGAGTCATGAAGTTGTCTTTTGATAACATGAAGATAAAACTCAATATTTTCAATGTTGGACAACAACTAGCAAACTCGGATGATATATTTAAAGTGGACATGATTGAGAGTCTAGTGCATAAATCTTTCCTTCAATCTTCCGAAGACGCACTTGAGACTTGCTTAGCACATTTTGGCATGGATTTTGACATAGAGAGTTCCATCCAAGAAGTCAATGCATTGCTTGGCTCTACGCCTATAATGGAGACTATAAAATGGAAAGCGAAAGTGGAACCTCTTCTACCCTCTGAGTCTAAATCGGTCTCATCTATTGAGAAACCACCTAAACTTGACCTTAAAAAATTACCTGAAAACCTTTAGTTTGCATTCTTAGGTCCTTTTGAGACTCTGCCTGTCATCATAACTTCTAACCTTGAGAAGGAACAGGAGAGCAAGTTGCTTAAAGTCCTTAGAGAATATAAGACAACTATTGGGTGAACGATAGAGGACATGAAGGGAGTAAGCCTCACTTTATGTATGCATCGTACTGATCTTGAAGAAAATACGGAAACGTCGCATGAAATGCAAGTGAGGCTTAACCCTAACATGGAAGAAGTTGTTCGAGCGGAAATGCTTAAATTATTAGACGATGGTATATTTACCCCATTTCAGATAACATGGTTCAAGTTGTTCCCAGAAAGTCTAGGATCGATTAATCAAGGTGTTGAGGAAATTTAGTTGGCGGACCCAGGTTATCAAGATTGATTAATTCATGGTCAGTTCTTGTCTGGTTGAAGACGTTAAACTTAAAGCTCTTGGAAGGCAACCCAGCTTTTCATTCCATTTTATTTTCTTAGTTAGTTAGTTCAATTTTTGTGGGTAACATGACTGCAAACCCTCACGAGATTTCAACTCGTCCACTAGGGGTAACCCAGGGGTTTACAGGCTTGTTGCATACGCTAAATGCAATCGAGAGCACCTGCGAAAGTGGTATAGGTAGGATCTTCTTTTTGTGATTTTATTTTTATTATTTTGCGTTTGTTGATTTCTTTTTTGTGCTGACTCGCTTTTATGTTGATATTTTTGAAAAATCTCTTGATTCTCCGTCCAGGTATTATCTTTCCATCACTCCTCTTTCTTTTTTTCGTTGTCCCATGTGCATTGCATGCTTATTTCTTTTACATTGAGGACAATGTAGATTTTAGGTTGGGGGTGGGAGATTAGGTTGCCTAACAGTATTTTCTTGGTCTTAAGCAAAAATTGTGGAAAAATTGGTTCAGAATGCAAGATCACAGGGTTCCCGCCATCCGATTGGCTCGAAATTCATACATGGGATGAGGGCTATAAATTAACCGTACGTATAAAATTTCAGCCCTCAGATCACTATGGAAGTGCCCCAACTGACAGATCAGCCCCTTAATTCCTTAAGCGGGGCCCACCTGATGACTGGTATATTTCAATTTTGGTCTCAACGCCTTAAATAGGGAGACAAATTAAATGGATGGATTGAATTTCCTAAAAACATCTCAGTGGACCCCACCTTGTAAGGCCTGTTCATAGTTCACAATTGCACTAGCCGTGCACCGCAACAGGGAGTCGGTCAAACTAACTCTTGACCGACGATTTTGAAGAAGGAAATTTCCTTCCTTGTGTAGTTACGTAGCCCGTCCGCTAGAGGGGTGCGTGGCCCACTTACATTCATTGGACGGATGATCTGAACCGTCCAGAATGTCCAGACGGGGGCGCTGACCAAAACTCGATCGATTCCATGCTTCCATGCTTACATTCAAGACTGTAGCAGTGAGGAAAATGTTGCTACGTCGATTGATGGTGTGGCTCATCTGAAATATGAATTCACATCAAACTTAGGGCCATGATCAGAAACTGATGCAGATGCCAGAAGAAGGGAATGATTCTCTAAAAGGACAGCCGATGTGGACCCCACCGACTCCCAATCAAAAACAGAAATTTCCATTTTTTTTAACAGCGTTAACGCTATCCATGAACGGTTGTTGTTGTAGGCCCCACCCATTGTCCAAAAGGGTAATCCACACCGTCCATTCGTTCCCTGGGGCATTCATAATATATGCCTAGGTGACGAAATTTACAGAAGACAGCGAAGATTGGTTTTTAACCGTTCAAACACAGGTTGAACGGTAGAGCAGAAAACTCTGTGGACCGCATTAATAGATACCCAAAATTATCCCTTCCCAAACGGTTTTTCGATTGGAATCCAATGTACGACTTGAATTGATGAAAATAACATCGAAGTGGGCCCCACCATCACCACAGCGTAAACAGTGTGCGATCCATGTTTTCACGTCCGAAAACTGACCGACTTTTGGGGCAGTTGCATGATCAGAACGTTGATCAGATGGCTGATCCAAGCCGTCCATCATGTAGGCCATCGAAAACAATCCCAGGGGACGTTGAATTGACGCACAACAGGCAAGGAACAAAGGAGTTTTGAAGTTCCAAACATGGCTGCGAATAGGCTTTTGCTGCGCGGCTGCTGCTGCGAAACGTCTGATTTTCCCACTGATTTCAGCACTCCACCGCCCCTAACATCTATAAAAGGGCCTGAGACGTCTAAAGCAAAGGGGAGGAAAAAGGAGGAAAAGCTAGGAGATCCATGCCAAAGGAGAGAGAGAAGAAAGAGAAGAAAGAAGAGAGAGAGAGAGAGAGAGAGAGAGAGAGAGAGAGAGAGAGAGAGAGAGAGAGAGAGAGAGAGAGAATGGAGATCTTTATATTTTTTCTTTCTTTAATCTTATTGTTTCTTCTTTTTATTTGAATTCATGGATAGCTAATTTTTTTAAGTAGGATTGAAATGAAGCCCTTATTTTAAATGATGCTTATATTTCTTTGTTGATTTCATCCTAAATTTAATTGATTTATTTCTTTCTCTAGTGTGTTTAACTAAAATTTTTATACTTTTCCATTCTATGAGCTTAACCAAAGTCTAGATGTAGATGTTGTTTGGAATCTTATTTTAGGTGTTTGTGTCTGACCATGAAAAGGTTTCCTATAAAGAAAGAAATAAGAATCTATATCTCTTCATACCTGACCATGGATGGAAAGATGTGATTCGTACGCTTTAATGGATTATACATTCTGTGTGCCCGACCAAGGACATAGAGTGTGCTTTATTTATTAAATTTATATCAATCTGAATTAGGGTGAATCAACAGGTAAAAAAAGGGTCAAGATAATTAGAGGTGGATTTAAAAGTCCTAGTACTTTCTTTGATTAAGTTTTTTTCATTATTCTCAGTTATTTTTCATAAATTTTTGTTAGTAGTTCGCTAAACTACTTGTTGGATTAGTTAAGAAGAATCGTAAATTTCGAATTGTGACAACCAATCCTCGTGGGAACGATCTCGTAATACGTACCGTATCTACATCTGATTCGTATACTTGCGAGTTTAAAAATCATTTAAATCAGGTTAGTTTAAATAAAACATCAATAAAGATTTGAAATTAATTACTAAATAAATTTTAATATTTCTAATTAGGGTACGTATGTAATATTCGACACAATGGTTGTGATAAGCCTGTTAAAATATATATTAGCTAAAAATGACAAAATTCTAAATCTAGTATGGGTTATAAGCATAAGATCACATTTGAGTGATTAACCGGTGATTTTTAATCCTTGATTTACATGAACAATGTTTGGAAGGATTAAATCATTTTATTAAAGTAATTTTAGTAATGCAATTGATAATTTTATCATTTTGATATATCATCAATGAGCCAAATAATTATAACCTAGTGACACACATGTTAGATATGCCACTCTACTTTCCATTTCAAATCCTCTTTGGGAGAATTAGAAACCCCTATACATGAGTCATTGTTAAATAACATTGTTAATCTCATCTAATACAATTCCATGCCATTTAATCCAAGAATTAAATAGGCCCTAATGGTGCCAAACATATCAGGCGATTGAAATCCCCTTAAATCTCCCCCAAATCCATAGTGCCAAACGACCTCTCATGTGACTAGGTTGAATGCCAATTAAACATTACACCAGCTCCTAAGAATTTTAAACTTCGGATGTACTTCATATATTAGCTTCATGCTCTAAAAGGACTTAGAAAAGTGGTTAAAAAAATGAACAGACGGCCTCAATATATAATATATAATATATACATGAGAAAGGGCGGCACTACCTCAGGTGAGACGGTAGATGCAATTAAGGCGCTGCAACAGAGGGAGACGCGGATTGCGTCCTACCTCCGCACTTCTCTGGTCACGGACCGACACATTTATTTAGGAGTCCACGGTGACTTATCTGCTTATCCATGCCATCCATCCCTTTACTCCCATTATTCCGAGGCATGAGCTAAAAAGTGAAGCACATCTAATACCTGGGCATACCATAGATAAATCTTGCATTTAATGTAATTCAAGTTTTTTATTTTACGTGGTACACTTAAGTTTTATATCTATCTTATTTTTTAATTAATACTTTAAAATCATCCGAGAAAAATAATGGACGGCGGGGATAAATAGATACATCGCGGTGGGCCCCCATACAAATATGCCCATTCGTGGCTAGATACGGGTGGGATAAGAAGTAATCCGCGTCCGATCTATGGAAGCGGATTGGCTGGTGTACCTCACATCACCTGTATAGCTGCTGTAGTTACGTGTGGTGGGAAGACGAGCACCGACGCTCTTCGAGCTTCGAGTTGTACGAACGGTTCAAAGGAGATCAAAGTTAAACGGCCCACAGTGATGTACTTATTATACCTACGCCGTTCATCTATTTTAAAGTTTAATTTAGAGCATTATCCAATTAAAGAATCATATCCAAAGATTATTTGGACCACACCATAAATAGTGATGGGATAATGATTTTCACTGTTAAACAATTTATACAGCTCACGGTGACGTTTATTTTACATCCAATCTGTTTATAAGGTTACAGATATCTTCAAAAAAGAATAAATTTCATATTAATCGAAAATTTCTTATCTCCAAAAAAGTTACATTAGTTGACATTCAATTCTCCACTAATTATTACAATGTGGTTCATTTAATAGTTAAATCTATTTTATTTTTTATCTCAAGCCTTGAAACAATTTCATTAAATAAATAAGCGGTCTAGATATAACACATTATATCAAACCCATAAACCCTTTAAACGTCGGTACAGTAGTTATATAGCTGATGTGAGGCGCTCAAGCCGATCCGCTGCCCCAATCTAGGGATCGCACGATTGCTTGCTATAGTGGGTAGGGTTCGGGGTGCCTGATCTTTTATAAAGTCTCGCGTCCCGAGGATCCCCACTTTGCCGGCTTATTTTAGGGCATGTAATAATGATAGTGATAAAGCAGGTCCAACGTTCGAGTGTACGGCAGTTCCGAGTTAGTTCGGTAAGCTCGCTGGATTCAGCTTAGAAGCCCACTCACCTCAGCTTTAAAATTGCTTCGGACCGGGTTTAGCTGGTAAATATTTTGAAATGAGTCTGCCTAGCCAAGCTCAACTCGTCTTGATGGGGTCTCGAATCGAACTGTGCAGATCAAATCAACTCGATTACCCGGTTATTTTAATATGGATGTTGCTTGCCAGCGTTTGATAAAATGACTCAATGAGATGTTTGCGAAGCAGGAATGTAAGTGCTACCTGTTTGATTTTGGTGATCTTTGTCCAAGTGTTTGATTCTGATGTTGCTCTTCAAATATTTAATAAAATACCTATAAAATATTGTTATAGTTTTGCATTATATGAAAAATTAAAAATACATTTTATATGTTTGAAAATATACTACTTGATGATGTTAATTTTTGAGGGCGGATCGCTTTATCCGCTTCAGCCCGTCTTTTGCCTGCACAATGTCAAACACAAAGGAGACCTTGGCTTGAGCTGGGGAATCTCCAATGCTTAAGTCAACATTCTAATCAATGGAAAAGAGTTTTTAGAGTTTTGTGTTGCGTACCTTCTTCTGTAGAGGACTTGGGCATTTATAGATCCGAAGAATTTTCATCGTACGGGGATTCTTCTCTTAATATTCGGAGATTTGATCCTTTCAATTGATTTTGTCCGATCCCGAGAATCTCGGGATCGGACATCTCGGGATCAGACACCCGTATTTTTAAATTTTCAGGGCGGCGTTTATACTCACACCGCTTTTTCCTGTCTTGGCTCGACCGTTACTGACTCTGAGAGAATCTCGATTGGCTTAAGAGAATAAGTTTTCTGCCTCCTCACGGATGGAATAGTCTCGGTGTTTACCCGTCATCCTTCCTTAATCCGTAGCTGACAGAACCAACTTACTAGGCGGTTTTATTCTCTCGGTCGGACGACTTTTAACTTACTCGACCTTCTGTAGGCTTACGCAGATGCAGTTATCTCTCCGACTGAGTAACTTAAATCGTCTCATGCTTATGCCTTTTGGCCTTATTCATTACTCCCTCCGTTCCGACCATTGTCTCGGACTCTTCAGGCAGTGTCAGCAGAGCCGACCTATGTCATATCTGAGTCTCCGGACTTAACATATTTTTTCCCAACAGTGAGTCTCCCTTACTTCTTGTGTCGTTTTCAGCACCAAGGAGTAATGAGTTTTTAAGTCGGTTTGCATCAGAGTCCGAGGTCATGATGAGACATTTAATGCCTTTTGCGTCGTCCCTAACGTATGACAGTGCGTCTCTCGAGGTCGCACGTGCGGCCAGCCGTCAGGTCATGTCTTCCGCTTATGGGCGTTGGACGCGTGTCGAAGGCATTACTGTCATAAGTAGGCGTGCGCCACGTGTCAAGCGGGGGAGTCGAAGCAAGTGTCGTTTTCCTTCTTCATTAAATGCCCATGCCACGTGGCAAGGTTATGAAAGGATTGGGCGGGAGGCACGTGCGAATTTCATTTTCGCCTCTCGCTCTCCCGCTTTCCCTATTTTCCTGCGATTTTTCCTTCTCCTTCTTTTTCCTCCACTGTTGTTTTCTTCTCCGTTACCTTCTTTCTCGTCCGTCACTACCACCTCCGGTGAGTTCTTTCCCTCCCTCTCTATAAACGTTAATGGCTGCGCGTGGCTCTCAAAGCCCCCTGGGAGGGAACTTCCAGAGATGAGGGTGCGTCCCAACGTTTCTGGAATGTTGCAGAACCACCCTTTCTATTGGCAGAAATCGCTGTTGATGCGAATGCCGCCTTTTGCAATGATAGGAGGGCCGCTGAAACATCAGATGAGCGTTCCGCTCCAGCAGGCCCTTCTCGCTATGGGTCTTCTCTAGTAACTCGTCCATGAAGATGCAATCCAGCAGAGGATTTGCTGGAAGAAGTAGAAGGGAAAGAGGACATAATCATTGCTGGGGAAGCCGCTGTCCTGGATCCTGTAAATCAGCCTGTAGAGGCTTCTGAATCCTTTTCCAAGGGAGAAGGAGCCGAAGACGATCCGAGCGGTCTTGTTGCCTCGGTTTTAACTGATTCCGACCTAAACCGAATCCGATCTGGGTTACATGTCCCAGACTTAGTCGTACTTCGTCTTCCTCGTCCAGATGATCTGCCCAACCATCCCCCTGGGGGGATGGTCGGGATTTTTCAGGTCACGATGTAATGTGGCTTGCGCTTGCCACTCCAGCCCATTGCTTGAGATTTTTTATCCCGCGTTAAACTTGTCCCCTGTCAGATCATTCCAAACGGGTGGAGGAATTTATTTGGGTGCGCTGTGCTATGGGCCGAGCTAGAGTAGCCCCCACTAACAGTCGACGAATTCTTCTACCTGTATTAAGTGAGACCAAACCTAAATTTTTCTGGCCTATACTTCCTGAGTGCATGGAGAGGCAAAGGTGGGTCTCTCATACTTTTAACAAGCATTGGAAGCAGAGGTGGTTTTGGGCGTGCGGACAATGAGAGTCGGCCGATCCGTGGCCCTATGAACCTCGAGTCTCTCGCTCGTTCTGGAAAGCAGGTGACTCGGTGACTCGGCTTGATACCCCTTGTACCTCTACATTGTCTTGCATTGATCCTGACCTCATGATGTTTTGTAAATATCTTGAAGGAAGGGGAAAGCTCAGACCCAATGACCTTGCTTGGATCAAGGAGCTAAAGAAGCTAAATGCGGAGGACCGATCTTGGAAGCTACTGCTACAACCCGAGCGTCTTCATCTTACGGGTTTAGATTCATTTGTATCGGGTAATTCATCCCGCACTGCTTCATTCTCTCGATTCCTTGTTTGGCCCAGTTTTATTCTTCTTTTCAGATCTTTCCGAGGCTCGGCCATATCTTAAGCTGGCTTCCGCTAGCATGGCCAAATCTCGTCCGTCCTTAAAGCCGATCTCCAAGGTAAATGCTCCTCCGAGGTTAGCTCTCTTGTCAGGGTCTCCGCCTTTGAAGCAGAAGAAGACCGCTATAATGACAAAGGAGCCAGCTGCCCCATCTGCTCCTGTTCTAGCCGCCTCACAGGTAGTTGTGCTTTCCAACCTCGATGAGAGGGCGAAAGAAGAGGAGGCGGGTCTTCTTGTGTCTCAGTCGGCTCCTGAGCTTGGACCTGTTGTAGAGGAGGTCCCAAGACAGAGAGAAGGATCATGTGGAGAATCCTCGAGAGGGGAGATGACTCAACATGAGTTGTCACCCTTCCACAAAGTCATCTCGGGGATGATCCCTTGGGCCATCACTCACGAGAGCGAGAAAGATTTTGTCAGCTTCTACAATGCCTCGACTCTACAGACTCTGGGGCATACAACGATGCTACTTTTTGAGGTAAAATTTCTTCTTTTTATTTCTCTATTACTTCCGATTAGGGCTCCTGCTGCAACTTACTATCTCCCGTTTGCAGTTGACCCCATGCATTGTCAAGGCCTACTCGGAGTTGTCTGCTGCTCAGAAACTTGCAGCTGAGGCAGAGATAGTTAAGAGAATTGCGACAGAGGCTGAGGGAGGCCAAGAGATTGCCGAAGGCCATATCTGCATTATGACTGGTGACTTGTCAATCGCCAGGAAGGCAGTCGAGGATGCGAGGATGATGCTTGAAGGCGCCAAAGCCGACAATGCTCATTTGACCTCGCTTCTAAAGGAGGCTGAAGAAAAGCATCAGCATCTTCTTCAGATTCACAGCGCTTGCGAGAGCACTCTCGCTCGGGCTAGGGCCGACGCTGCGGCTCTCATCCAGAAAGTACGAGAGGAGGCCCGTCGAGCCAAGGAGGCACAGGACCGAGCCGTAGACGCCTTCCTTGAGTCTTCAGAGTTTGAAGAAGAAAGGGACCACCTTTATTAAGGTGGTTACAGGGCCTGCGTTCTGGAGATGAGGTCTACCTTCCCTGACCTTGACCTCTCCGCTTTTGAAGCTGATAGTCCAGAGGCCGAGGCTACTGGTGCTGATACCGCTGACGGAGAAGCCCCTGCTGCGGATGTTGCTGCTGACGAGGCCGGTCCCTCTGGGACTGCTTAAGGAGCGGCTCGCAACCGAGGGAGATCACTCTCTCTGTCGAAAATAGTGTCGTCCTTCGCTCATATAGTTTTAACAGAGTCTGATGTAATTCGATGCAAAGTACTTAGAAAAAATGGAAACTTTCAGTTTTATTGAATTGACTTCGTTCACATTTCTTTTTCATTCTCTTTTAGCACCTTCTGTTCTGTCTTAAGGGTAATAGACCTTGAGATGCTCGGCATTCCAAGCGTGAGGTAACAGTTGCCCATTTAGGTCTTTCAACCGATACGTTCCAAGGCGGATGGTGCTCGAGACAATATAGAGTCCTTCCCAATTGGGTCCCAATGTGCCCGCACCAACTTCCTTTGTATTTGGGAACATTTTTCGGAGGATCATATCCCCGGCTCGGAATCGTCTGACTTTGACTTGGTTGTTGTAAAACCGAGACACTTGCCTCTGCCAAGCCATCGTTCGTAGCCGAACTTTTTCTCTTTTCTCTTCCAACAAGTCGAACCCGAGCGACAGGAGTTTATCATTCTTTTGTTCACTGAATGTATTGACTCGGGTTGAACTTATACCGATCTCAATCGAGGCAACTGCTTTTGAACCATAACAAAGGGAGAAGGGGGTTTCTCCCGTGATAGTCTGAGCTATAGTTCGATAAGCTCACAATATATTCAGAAGTTCTTCGGCCCATGCTCCTTTTACTCCCTCGAGCTTCGTTCGGAGGTGCTGCTTGATAATCTTGTTAACAGCCTCAACCTGTCTATTCGTCTGAGGATGATGAGGGGAAGCGTATACGTTTCGGATCTTGAGATTACTACACATCTCACGGAACTGTCTGTTATCGAACTGCCTTCCATTATCAGTGACAATAGTCCGAGGTATCCCGAACAGACAGACGATGTTTTTCCAAACAAAACCGGTAATCTTCTGTTCGGTTATGTTTGTCAGCGGCTCGGCTTCGGGCCACTTCGTGAAGTAATCCACCGCAATCACGACAAACTTGGTCTGACCCTTTTCTAGAGGGAATGGTCCGATGATGTCGATCCCCCACTGTGCAAAGGGCCACGGTTCAGACATCGGGGTCAATTCCTAGGGGGGCTGCCTCGGGATAGCCGCAAATCGCTGACACTTGTCGCACCTTTGGATGAACTTCTTAGCATCATGTTGTATAGTTGGCCAATAGTATCCTTAGCGCAATACTTTGTTGTCGAGCGAACGTCCTCTTGAATGGTTTCCACATATTCCTTCATGTATCTCCCGTAAGACATAGTCGGCCTCATGAGAATCCACACATCTTAGTAAAGAGTGAAGAAACCTTTCTTGTACAATACCCCATTCAAGATGGTGTAGCGCGATGCTCGGACCTTCAGCCGCCGAGCCTCAGTATGATCTTCCGGTAATTTTTCATCGTTGAGGTAACGAACGATAGGATCGAACCATGTAGGTTCCGAGGCAATGGTATGTATAACTGAGTCCGTTAGCTCATTTATACTCGATTTAGCTACGTATTCGATCGGGACCGATCAAGGTATATCGTCTTCGTCGGTTGAGGCGAGCTTTCCTAACAAGTCAGCCTTGGTATTCTCGGCTCTGGGCATCCGAATCGTTTCATATTGCTAAAATCCACTGATTAATTCTTTAGCCTTCTCCATGTATGCCTTCAATTGTTCTTTCCTTATCTGATAAATGCCAGTAACTTGGTTGATGACCAGCTGCGAGTCACTGAAAACCTTGAGATGAGTTACACCTAAACTTGCGGCGAGTCGAAGGCCGAGTAACAAGGCCTCGTATTCTGCTGTGTTGTTCGATGCTTGGAATCCAAGTCGTAACGCATATGCATACAGGTTTGATCGGGAGTCTCCAATACTACCCCGGCCCCGCTTGCCTTAGAATTGGATGAGCCGTCAACGAATAATTTCCATGGCGCCAGGTCGGGAGATGGGCCGAGGGAGGAGGACGCCGCAGCTCCAATAATCCCGTCAGAGTCAGACATTATTTTATCTTGAGAAGTTACTTCGACAAGAAAGTCAGCCACGACTTGTCCCTTTATTGTTGTCCTCGGCTTGTACTGTATGTCGAACTCACTCAACTCGATAGCCCACTTTGTAAGTCGGCCGTAAGCTTCTGGTTTTTGGAGGATTTGTTGCAAAGGTAGGTCGGTCATAACAATGATGGTGTGAGCTTGAAAATATGGCCGGAGTCTTCACGAGGATACCACCAGGATTAGGGCTACCTTCTCAAGCGGAGGATACCTCGTCTCTGCCGGTAGTAAGGCTTTACTGACGTAATATACCCGTAATTGTCTTCCTTCGCTTTCTCGTATGAGGGCAGAACTAATCGCTACGTTAGACACTGCCAGATATAATAACAATGCTTCTCCTGATTCGGGTTTAGACAACAGCGGTGGAGACCCGAGATAAGACTTCAGTTCCTGAAACGCATTTTCACACTCTTCCGTCCATTCCATACATTGGCGCCCCTTCAATTGCTTGAAGAACGGGAGACATTTATCAGTGGCTCGGGACAGGAAGCGGTTGAGCGCAGCTACTCTCCTGGTCAACCTTTGTATGTCTTTAATTGTCTTGGGAGACTTCATGTCAAGTAGAGCCTTGATTTTCTCAGGATTTGCTTCGATTCCTTGTTGATTGACTAGAAAATCGAGAAACTTTTTCAAGCTTACGCCAAAAGCACACTTGCTCGGATTTAACTTCATTTTGTACTTTCGCAAGGTCAAAAATATCTCTTCTAAGTCAGCTATATGGTCGGCTGCATGTATACTTTTGACGAGCATATCATCTATATACACTTCCATGGTTTGGCCGATCTGTCGAGCAAATATTTTATTTACCAGCCTTTGATACGTTGCCCCAATATTTTTCAAACCAAACGGCATCACTCGGTAACAATAAAGACCTTTGTCGGTGACAAAAGTGATTTTTATTTATTAGTTTCATGCATTACAATTTGATTGTAGCCTAAATAGACATCCATAAAACTAAGCAATTGATGTCCTGCGCTACTATCCACCAACTGATCAATGCGGGGAAGAGAAAAACTGTCCTTAGGGTAAGCTTTGTTCAAATCTGTATAATCAATACAGAGATGTCACTTCCCATTGGCCTTTCTCACGATCATGACATTAGCTATCCACTATGGGTAGTATATCTTTTCAATGAATTTGGCCTTAAGGAGCTTGCCGACTTCCTCTTCAATGATAGCGTACCTTTCTGGTTCGAGAGGACGTCTCTTCTGTAGGATTGACCTGTAAGTCGGGTCGATGTTGAGTCGATGCATTATGACCGAGAGATCGATCCCGGGAATATCTTTGTGGCTCCATGCGAATACATCAGCATACCGTCGAAGCAAAGCGATCAATTCTTCTTTGAGAGGTGAGATCAAAGATGAGCCGATTTGTGCTACTTTTGATTCGTCCGTCTCGGTTAAGGATTTTAAAACAAGTTCTTCCATTAGTTTTTCCCATTTGTAAAATTTGACTCGGGGATCTAGCGATTTGATCATCGATATTTCCGTCGGAGCTTTCACCGCTGTCGCATAGCATCGCCGGGCATCTTGTTGATCTCTTTTCACGATTCCTACTCCCGACTCGGTTGAAAATTTCACAGAAAGGTGGTACGTAGATACCACAGCTTGAAAGAGGCTTAGGGACGGTCGGCCGAGTATAGCATTGTAAACCGATGGTTGGTCGACGATCAAGAAGTCGACCATTGTAGTTATCTGGTGGGGAACACTTCCAGCGGTAAGAGGTAGTGAGACAATTCCCTCAGGAAGTACCTGTCCACCCGAGAATCCTATAAGCGGGGTTCGGACCGAACGTAAAGCCGACTGTCCAATTCCCATTTTGTCGAATGCTTGGGTGAACAACACATCCGCTGACGATCCAGTGTCCACCAGTACTCGGAACACTTTCCTGTTGGCGATGGTGAGAGCAATGATGAGTGCATCATCATGAGGATGATGAATGCCTCGGGCGTCATCCTCAGTGAATGAGATGTAATATCTTTCTCTCTTCTTCTCCTTTGAAGGTCGAGACAGTAGAAGAATCTCAGATTCTGAACGATTGATGTTGCTGGCGTGATTTTTTCGAGCATTATTGGAATCTCCCCCGCTCTGATGCCCTCCGATAATCGTCCGAATTTCTTCCGTGGGCCAATCTTCTCTCGGTCCTGTTGCAGTGTCAGATCCTTCCACATGTTCTCTGAGTCGGCCCTCTTTAATTAGCCGCTCAATTTCGTCTTACAGGTGATAACAATCGCTTATATTGTGATCGTGGTCACGATGATAATGACAGTACTTGTCCTTATTCTGCCGATTCGGGTTCCCTCGGAGTGTTTCGGGCCAATTGACGAAGCCCTCATTCTTAATTTCCATCAACACCTGCTCCTGAGATTTATAAAGAGGGGTGTATGTTGAAAACCTTTTGTCAGGTATTTTGTCCGACCTGCCATCGTCTCGCACCCGATCATCTTTTCGCTTCTTCCCTCCGGCTGAGTCGGCTTCTTTCTTGGCCGATTCTTTACCCGAGGGTTTCGAGTTCTGCACTTTCTCGCGGAGGAGCCGCGTTTCTTCGGCGTTTGCGTATTTGTCTGAACAAGCCATAAACTCGCCCAGGGTCTCGGGCGGATTCTTGTCCAAGGACGCCAAAAAAGACTTATCTCTCACCCCTTGCATGAGTGCGTTAAGCGCTGTCTCCTCCGAGTGTTTTCGAACCTGAAGAGATTCGAAATTGAAACGCTTGATGTAATCTTTCAGCAGTTTTCCTTCCTTCTGAACTATATTGTTTAGGTGTGCGGGCGGCTTTAGCTTTTTCTTTCCACCGATGAAGTTGTTGAGGAAGGCGTCACTGAGTTCTGTAAATGAACTGATTGACTTCGATTTTAATTGTTTGAACCAGAGCCGAGCTAAATCGGTTTACGTGATAGAGAAGGCTCGACATATAACAGCGTCGGAGGCATCATGCAACTCCATATAGGTTTTGAAGCATTCAATATGCTCTGTCGGATCGGTCTTTCCGGAAAAAGGAGTTATTTGAGGTAAACAAAATCTCTCCGGTAACCGAGCTTTCATTACTTCGTATACAAATGGAGAAACTTTTGCCTTGGACTTGGTAGGGTATATGCTCCGACCGTGCTTCATGTCTGCCATCTCTCTTGCCATCTCTTTCCGAACTTCTTTTTTGAACTCTTGGATATCGGCTCTCCAAGGTTCCGCGCTCTATGCTGTTTCTTCCACGGGAAGCCGACTTCGCCTCCTCTAATCTATTTTATGCCGCAAATCAGAGGGGGGCAAAACGGCTGTCGCCGAACGAGCCGGTGTTGGTTGACTCGGACCTTGATGCTGACTAGGCTCTTGAGGCGACTGCGGAGCAACAGGCTGTGCTACAGACGCTAGTGGAAAAACCTGCACTTACTCGTGACACTGCTGCATCTGCTGATTACACAATTGCTCCAACATGTGTTTCATAATATCCATCTCGGAACGTATCTCTTGGACTTCTCGATCCAATTGTGAGTTCCCTCGGTTCTACTGGCTGGTAGTCGTAGTAGACGCCGCAGGCGGTGTTGCCGGTGGTATCGCTGGGGGAGCTCATTGAGCTGTGCTGGCAGCGGCTTCTCCCGCTTCATCTTGATCCACTCTTTTAGTTCTTGTCATTCAATAGAGCGTAAGAAACGGCTTTTTGCCCGCTTCCCACAGACGGCGCCAAACTGTTGATATTACTTTTTGAGGGCGGATCGCTTTATCCGCTTCAACCCGTCCTTTGCCTGCACAATGTCAAACACAAAGGGGACCCTGGCTTGAGCCGGGAAATCTCCGATGCTTAAGTCAGCGTTCTGATCAATGACGAAGGGTTTTTAGGATTTTGTGTTGTGTACCTTCTTCCGTAAAGGACTTGGGCATTTATAGATCTTAAGAATTCTCATCGTACAAGGATTCTTCTCCTTAATATTCAGAGATTTGATCCTTTCAACTGTTTCGTCCGATCTCAAGAATCTCGGGATCTGACACCCGTATTTTCAGATTTTCGGGGCGGCGTTTATACTCACACGGCTTTTCCCTGTCTTGGCTCGACCGTTACTGACTCTGAGAGAATCTCGATCGGATTAAGAGAATAAGTTTTCTGCCTCCTCACGGATGGAATAGTCTCGGTGTTTACCCGTCATCATTCCTTATTCCGTGGCCGATGGAACCAACTTACTAGGTCGGTTTTATTTTTTCGGTCGGACGGCTTTTAACTTACTCGATCTTCTTTAGGGTTACGCAGCGAGTAACTTAAGTCGTCTTATGCTTATACCTTTTGGCCTTATTCATTATTCCCTCGGCTCATACCATTGTCTCGGACTCTTCAGGCAGTGTCAGCAGAACTGACCTACGTCATATCTGAGTTTCCAGACTTAACATATTTTTTTCTCACACTACTCTCAAACTCGGTTCGTATTAGCTTGAGCTGCTAACTGATCTACACTGAGGTAGCTAGACAAGCTTATGCATCGAATTCAAGCCAGGGTTAGATATAGGCTGTATTGAGCCGGGCGGTGCCAAGTTTGACTCTATGCAGCTCTACTAAGAAACCCATCCAATCTACAAAGTAAGAAATCCATCCAATGCAGAACTTGCAATCGAAATCACCGAAGGCTCCTAAGAAGTTTTCAAGGGTGGGGTGGCGTGGTCCACTTAATCTTTAGATCTCCTTTACGTTTTTTGAAAAAATTAAGTTGAAAAAAAATGAATAAACCTTATTAATAAAACACATGCACCATGGTGGCCCCACAGATTTTTCATCATCCGTAAAAATGTATGGATAACAAAGATGAAACATATGTATCAAGGTGGGCCCTACACATCCCCTTGCATGGCCGTCCCTACCAAATCCACGTCTTCGGTAGTCATCCACTCGTGCATCAGTGCCGAAAAAGCTGTCGGCCCCACCATGATGTGCTCTCTGTACATTCGTCAAGTAGTTCGCACCGCAGGGAAGTAAACGATTTTTTGGGGGATAATGATACACCTGTTGAAATCTTTCTTTCTGAGGCCCACTGCAATGTTGGCTCATTTGACAAAATGGATGGACGGCGCCTGTAAAGCACATACATCTATCGTGGGCCCAGAATATCGGATGGTCGAAATTGCAGCCATCCAAGCCGCTGGGCAGAAATCCAGTCACTGCCAGTAAAATTGGTACACTACGAGATCAGGTCTCGGAGAATCGTCTGAATCCTCCGAATAGCTAACGTGGCATCATATCGACAGGTCAGATGGATATTCCTAGCTTTTATTTTATTTTATTTTTAATCTAATTTAATTTAAATTTTTTTTATGTGGGGAGTCATTTGATGCTCTGGCGGATGTGATGGTTGATACGTCAGGTGCCCATATGTTGTAAGTGTGACACACATTGACTCAAATTAACCGTCGAGCTTGTAGGTCCCAGAGCTAGGTCAGCGTTCTAAAATCAGATTTGATTGGGCGATTGTAACCTCCCATTCGTGAGTTGAATCTGTTCTTTGGTTATTTTTCATGACAACCATCCATCAGAATGTCCACCAACCGGCTAATCTAAAATCATATAAATGTTTTTTTTTTTTTTTCTTTTTTTTTTTGGTTGGTTTTTTTCATTTTATATACCTAAATAGAGGCCCACCATTTGGACGGTTTAATTTAAGTGCCTTGTTTGCCACGTGCACGCGTGTTAACCATCCCCTTACCATGGATAGGGTTATGGGGATTCAGCTCTCCCTATAAATTCTTACGAACGGTTGACATTGAAGTGCACTGATCCAATGGTTGGGATCATCTCCAGGGAGAGGTTATTCACCGCTTCCTGTCTATGAGCAAGAGAGAGATCCTATGCTACCAACACGTCGTGTGTTTATGAGAAACTATCCAATGGACAGCTGATTGTATGATTAGAATGTTCTGGTGTGGTCCACTCAATGAATGGACCGGCCTTATTTTCGTATCAGGTGATCATCATTTATGTGGCCCAGCTTTTAGACAGATCCAATATTCGTCCATGTTTTGCGACAGGGTGGCACTAAAGAAATGGTTATTTCGTAATTCCATACGCCATTTGGTGGGCCATGTTTATGAGTTGATCCAAGCCGTTGAAGAGTGGGCACACCATGAATAGGTTTTAAAAAAGAAGCACCCAAAATGACCTTAGTCGTGCATATGCATTCAAGTGCACTCTTTTTGCTTCGCTAGGATCATTTTAACAGAAAAGGATAGCTGATGGTGGCTGATCCACCGCAGGCTGTTTAAGATTTCCGGTTGTAGTAGGTGGACCACCAAACTAGCCAACTTACTCACTTTTATCTTTTCATAGGGAAAAATACACGATGCTTAATGATGTGGAATACATATAAGGCGCTGGCTCTAATCTAGAAAAATACACAATGCTTAATGATGTGGAATCCTAAAGAGTTCGCATGGGTAGTGGCCCACTAAGGTGTTAGGCAAATCAAGCATTTGATGATTGGCCCACTTAAAGTGAAAGCTTGTAATGTGGGAGGAGGATTTTAGTCAAATAAATTTATTCTTAGGATGGTGTTTTTTTCTCTTATAATTTTTATTTTATAATTTATTTTTAATTTTTTAAATTTAAATTTAAATATAATTATAATTTAAATATTTTTATTTAATATATTTATAAATATAGTAAAAGTTTAGAAATGAAATTGCTTTCTAAATAATTATAATAAAAAAAATATTTTATAAGCTATGCATCGTTTTTGACAGCTGTCTCCTCTCTTTTTCTGTGTGGGGTGCGCAGGTTGATCTTTCTCTCTCTCTTCTTTGAAAGAGGGGTTTTTTAGGGTTTGGCTTTGATATAATACAACCCGATTCCATCGCAGGAGAACACAATCAAGAGAAGGAAACAAGCAGAAGATCTTGTCCAAGAAATAGGAGTATTTTTGTAAGTTGTGAAAATCCACGTCTATTTTGTAAAACCTTTTTTTTATTTAATCTCTTTTATTGTTATCTTAATCAAATGATCAGCTCATCCATGCCGATCTAAGTTTCCTCTACGGAATTTCATCAAGAGGGAGTTGCAGTCGTTAATGGGGGTGGATGGTTTCGATTTGGGCGAGATTTCGTTTCCATTATAAAACCCAAGAAATAAGTTCCTCGTTTTGTTCTTCTTTTCCTTAGAAAATTTTTGTTTCTTTGGAATTTTCAGGACTTGCTTGAAGGAGGACTGAAGAGATGAGAAGGAATGCTATGAAGAGGAGGCCTGAAGAGTAAAAGGGGAGGAGGGACTGAAGAAACAAGAAGAAACTCCACGAAGAGGACTGAAGAGTAAAAGGGGAGGAAAGCCAAGAAAGGATTATTGGTGGGACCCACCATTTTCACCTACCGTCATTGATAGGTACTGCCGCTCTTCTTTCTTCTGGTTTTAAGTGGGCCCGGTATGGATCCAGCCCGTTAAAGGCCCGTGGGATGGGCGTCTGCCCGATAATACCCTGTTGTTAAAGAATCGTCGACTGATGCCAAAGGGCTAGGGCTGTTAAACTGGCCTTCACGGGACGCGGATTTCCTACGAAAGCCTTTCGCACGAATTTCTTACTCTGGAAAGCCACGTGGGGTCACCATGATGTTTCTGAAAAATCCATTCCGTTCATCCGTTTTTTCAAATCATTTTAGGACATTCGACTAAAAATCATTTGGATCCAAGACTCAAGTGGGCTGCACAAGAGGAAACAGCGGAGATTCAGTGACCACCGTTTAAACTTTGTACGGCCACAAAAGTTTATTATAAGGTTAATGGCTGTGTGTTTTAATTTTAGGGAATGAACGTATAAACCGTTTGGATGGCACATAAACATTAAGATAGAGCCCTGAAAGGTTTAAACGGTGGAAAACTCTTGAGTTTTGGATTTTCGTGATTTTTGGTCTCATCTCTTAAAATAATCTTAAAAAACATTTAAACCGGTTGGATTTTTCAGAAGCATCAGCCTAGGAACTTCCTGAATCCGCGTCCGCTTTCACGCCTACTTCTTTCCGTAGAATAGCTTTTCAGCTCCCATTCTGGTAGGAGTGGTTCGAGGCGAGAAGCGGATTGCTTCCCCGCCCTTTTCTTTCAGGGACAGATGCATCTTGTAGTTGTTTATCCATGGCGTTCGTCCTACCAAAATGAGAGCTGAAAAGCTATTTTACGACTTAAAAAATGAGCTAAATTCGTAAATGAATTTATTTCAAAATGACTTACATTTAATGCAACTCAAAATTTACTGCATTTTAGTTCACTTGAACTTTATAACAATTTTTAAGTTTATAGCTTAAAATGATACGAGAAAAGGGATGAAATGCGTCTATAAACAGATACATCACGATGGGCCCTACACAGATCTGACGGTTAGCAACTAGAGACGAGCAGCCAATCCAGGTTTTGTGAGAGGGCATCCAAACACACCATATGAATTGGGCTCATTTTAGAATATGCTAAAAAATACGAGTTGGGTCTAAAACTCAAGTGGGTTACATGAGAGGGAAAATTTGGAAAAGAAATGACTAAGGTTAAAACCTTCTCAGGAAACTTTGATAGCCATAGGAATATTTCAACCGTGAGTTTTGTATTGCCCACTTGAGTTTTGTATACACGTCATTTTTGGTGCAGAAGTCCAAAATAAGCTTTTTTTTCTTTTCATTTGAGCTAGCTCGTTAGTACACACCCATGTCAATACACACTCGAGAAATAAGCTAAAAAAGGAATGGACAGGATGGATTTCTAAAAACACCTCCGTAGAACCCAGCGAGTATCCTTGCGCCAGAATTTCCTGCCAAGCACAGGGATGCTGGGATGGGTTCACTGATATGTTTGTGAGAAATTCACTCCTTTCGTTCATTTTTTGAGCTCATCTCAAGACATGCCACCAAACAAATGAGGTGATCCAAAATCCTATTGAAATTGAACGCTTTTTTTGGCCTCGGGTGGAGTTATTCATACTCCAGCTGTGTACGACGCTTCATGCACAGGCACTATTTTTTTACACGTGGCACAAATTGACCCGACTAAACCGATTAAACTATGGAACTTACCGCAAACCTGAAATCAGGTTGGTTGAACAATCGTAATCTCTGATTTGCGGACACTTGTTTATCGAAACAGAACTATTTGAAGCTTTTCATTTCTGACCGTCCCTTAAATGTCCAGCAATCTTGCAGTCAATCAAATAATCTTAATTTCTGGTCCATGATATCTTTGTATCTTGAATTACTCACTGCCACCCATGCAAGTTCTAAGTGCCTGTGTATCATCCATCATACTCTGCCGTTGTATATAATTTTTTTTCACCTTATTTAATTTTCTTGCTGGGCATCTTTTTCTGGAGCTCAGCGAAAGGTTCTTGCATAGATATTCGGCCCAGTCTGCTCACTGTCTGAGATGATCTGACCGTTGATCTAAAAGTTCCCACTATCATATGTAAAAATCTCATCATCTCTCAACATGAATAGAAATTAACCTTAAAAATACAAAACCTTTTTCCCACTCACCTTTGTATGCATGGTGCTCCGACCGTTGAGATTCCATCCATGTTGACCATGTACTGTGTCATCTTCGAGATGAACCGCTTGGATCATCACAGTCAAACCAATTGGGAAATGAAATATTATTTCTGCTATTTGTACTCCACAAGTAATAATAATAATAATAAGTGGTCTCCACCAGTAGATAACTTCCAATATTTGATGTCTGTGCAATATCTAACCCGTCCGATAAGTTGGCCCCGTTGTGACGATCAGCTGGTGAAAAATTCAGCCACATCTGATTTCTGAGGAGACCACACTTGTATTATTTTATTTATCAATGGCTAGATATTGTTTATTTGGTTTGTCATACCTACTGAGTTGATGAGGCTGATTTTTGTAGTAGGGTGTCCTGGTGATGGGAACAACATATTGAAAGGGTTGGATGTCACATAAATGATATATTTGAAATTATTCTTTCAGTGGACCGCAATCCAACTGATTGGACTTGAAACCTTCTCTAATAAACCGGCCTTAAGTTGGTTAAGATGGGGTCTACTTAAATATGATGACTTGCCATTTGTCCCTAATTAGGGCCCACAGTTAGAATTAACGTCGTTTAGATGGACTCCATGTGGAAATACACATGATTGCGAATGATTTTTGTGTGTGAAAGTTATGGGAATGGTGTATTAATTTTTGAATTAGTGATATAAAAGTCACTATTTTAAGAATATTTTTATCTTTTAAAAAAATTATAAATAAGTTATCCTTGAAATATAAAAATGAAGTCTCATTTGTGTTGAAGAGAGTAAAGAAGAGAGAAGAAAAAGTAAAGGAATCTTAGAAGACAGGGTTAGGTGTTACCCACTAGGGTCTCTTAGTGGGTGTGTTACCCTCACCGTAGGGCTGCCTTGATGATGTGTTGTAGATCCATTCTATCGATCTATTTTTTCATCCCATCTTAGGATGTGGTTCTAAACATTAAGCATATCTAAATCTCGAGTGGAACACACCAAAAGAGACAAAGGTGATTGGACGAAAACTTTCTAAGGTCCAACGTAAGCAAATCCATGACGTTTAGGGTCCTCACTCTTGCCCCAGCGATAGACTCTTAGGAGTTTCAACTCCCAGTCAAGGGTTCGAGTATCTATGGGTGGTGAAATTCCACTAGTGTGAGTGTGTATAAAAAAATAAAAAATAAAAAATTCATGTTTATTTGACATTCCAGTCATTTATGGGGTTATGTAGGACTAGATAAAAGGAAAATTCAAAAATTAACTCGATCTAAAACTTTCATGACCTACAAAAAGGGTCATTCACCACTTTTGCCCGTCGTATGGTCCATCAAAAATTTAGGTCCAAAGTTTGAGGATAACTTCCTCAATGGTTCCTACTCATGGCTTCATGGTAGACTCACAGGAGTTTCAACAAAGAGGCTTTGGTACCCATTGTTGTGTGTGTGTGGCAGTGTGGGTTCAAGTGTGTTTGTATATCATTAAATGGGCTAAAAAAACGGATGGACATTATGGATGGGAAATAAACGGACATTCATGAAGGTGGGTAACAGCTAATCCTCTCCCTAAGAAGACAAGAAAGATTTTCTTTAAAAAAATAAATAAATTAAAGCTTATTTTAAATTATTATTATTATTTAATAAACCATAGAAACCATACATGTATTTTTCTATTTCTATTTCTTGAACCCATAGAAACCACGTACACGCGTCTATTTTGAGTTTTAAGGTGGGCCCCACTGTGAGGACTGCACCATGCTAGGTGAGGTAGGGGCCGCACATAATCTTCTCCCTGTCAGAAGAAGACAGACAACTAGTTGGGACCTGTGGACCCTATGATAGTAGGGTTTTAGGTCTGTGTAAGAGTACAGTTGGGGCCGTCAGTTCTGTCATAAAGTCTCCTATTGAGAGAAGTGGACAGTGGTTGGTTGGGCATTGCTATAACGTATGTGTTTTATCCAGATCATCCTTCCACTTTGCCTGCTCATATTTACGCCTTAGCTAAAGAATGAAGCATGTCAAAATGAAAATTAATTGCTTACCAACTTCTCTGGGTTTACATCAATGTTTATTTGCCATCTAACTTGTGAAGTTATGCACTTTCATGGATTATAAACACAAATCGGGAAAGCAGCCACTGTATATACTACCTTTTACCTGGCATCTTTTTTGAACTATCTCAAATTTACATTTCCAATTTAAACTTTTCATGTTAGGATAGACTAATTGAGGACGAAAACAACTGCTTTTTAAAGAAATATCTTTAAGAAGTATAGGTATTTTCGTTCACAATAATTAATCTTTCCGTACATAAGAGGTTTAGATTGAAAAAGTTAAGTTTGAGAGCGTTTGGAAAAGACAGTGTAAAAGGTGGCATTCACCGTGGTCAGTTTCTCTTTCTTATAATGTGATCGGAACATTGGATATGTTATATTTGGACTCATGGCAAAATGAATGGACAATATGAATAAAACACATATATTATGGTGGGATCTATAGTACTTTTTCACCATCTAACTCGGTGGTGATTGGCCAGTGACCTTTGTAAAAATCTTAGTGTGCCCAACATGATATGATAAATAGATTTCACCACATGAAGAAGTGGGTATAATGATGCCCACCATTGAAAATCTTCCTATGGCCCGCCACAATGTTTATTTGCCATTCAAGTCATTTAACGTATTGGCTTGGTTGAAAATTCCTTTCGCTTTAAAGAAAAGGTTTTTAACGTTGGCGTCGGATGCTCACTCACTGGGTCCACTTGAGTTTTGAATTAGGCTTTTGCACTAAAATGATTCTTTAAAATGGGTGAACGGTGTGGATAAAACAGATATTAATATAGTGGACCCAAAATATTGGATGGTGGAAATTGCAGCCATCCAAGGCGTTGGACGAAATCCTGTCACCAGCGATTGCTGGTATAATTCACACCTACAGTATCAGTTCCTGGAGAATGGTATGAATCCTTGGAAGAGCTGACATGGCATCATATCAACATGTCAGCTGGATATTTGTAGTATTTTTCTGAGGGGAGTCATTTGATGCTCTGACAGGGGTGATGGTTGATACGCAGGTACCCGTATATTGTAAATGTGACAAAGATGGACTCAAATCACCCTTCCAACGTGTAGGACCCACGGATAGGTTAGCATTCTAAATCAGATTTGATTGAGTGATTGCAACCTCTGATTTATGAGGTGAATTTGTTCTTTGGCTATTTTTCATCACAACCAACCAGTTTAAAACAGGGCCCACCATTTGGGCGGTTTAATTTGAGTGACGGTGCATACGTATCAATGACAACTCTTTGACAGATTATCGAAGTATATATATTTTTTTCCTTTTCCTCTCCATTTGAGGAAGATACGGGTAACATGCTAGAGCTCCAATTTCTCATTGTTCGGAGTGATTAAGTTAACTTGGAAACCATTAAAGAGGTGAACTAGACCATAAATAGGGTTCAGAGGTAGTTGTCACGCCTCAAAATTTAAGGACAGGTTGTGCACCCTGGTACTTGAGTTTTGAATTGTAACTTTCACATTATGTATACTGAACTCATTCTATTATACAATTATTCAAAGATAAAAATGAATATTCATTTTACATTCCAACTAGATCCATTAACAATCGTTCACACAAGATGATTTAAGCACTAATATTCTTTCATTTACAACATCCATAAATATTTAATCAACATAAATTTTACATAATTCATTAATCAGTACAACTTACTAATGAATACTTGTTATAGACATATAATAATTTAATTAAATAAAAACAATCAAATGTCTAAAATCTTATAATCAATTCCATCTTTTATTATATAAAAATCAGACTATCATAGCAGGTAAAATTTCAATTAAATAATTAAGAATAATCTAAACTCGGCTAGTTTCTTTCCTGATAGATATGACCATGTTTCCCATGGGTCATGTTTAGGTTGTACTGTATGTTTTAGTTCCTGATCAACTTCATCAACTGTATTTCTATCTGTACGGTTTTTCTATCAATAAAAATGTAAGCTGGTCAAGTTTAGCGAAATAACCTAACATGCTTTATGTATATACCAATTAAAATAGTACAAGATATATAATATGAAATGATATGAATGCATCAGATGAGGTGATCGTCTATTTGATGCAAAATGTCTATGTGACGAATAATATATAATTTTATCATTTTATAGATATTCATAAATTTTTATCTTATTATGAGTATACATACATTATTCTATCTTGTTTCAGTAATCAGATGTGAGATCATAAATTAACACGTGTCACAATTTCATATATTACTATCAGTTAAATCAATGAAACAATACATCACTAGACACAACACATCAATCATTCAACTACACAATCAATTCTATTTTAATTTACATGAATATTAAATATATTAGGATTACTCACCTAGGTCTAGCAGTGAAAAATCTATAAGATGATTAGATTGATTTGAATTCATAAATCTTAATAATCATATACACCAAATTATTATTTGATCCAATTTCATCACACAATGGGGTCAACATTTGATTAATTATTTTAAGTGACTAAGTACTATTCAATAAACCCTAAATAATTTATACATTCTTAATAAGTCACTGATTGAAAATTAATTTAATATTGTGAAAGTTTTTATTTTATAATTTAGATTAAAGGATTATTTATATGTTTGGATTAGATCCAAATCGTCCAGTGGCTTCCACCTGATCAATTTAAGGAAAAGTCAATGAATTATTCAAATTAAAACCATCTAAAATCCACATTTCTCCTAAGACAATAATAATAATAGTCATTTTTATGATCATTGTGACTTACAAGACGATCGGATCCATGCACAGTTCTAAATATCATTATAGATTTGTCCAATAACGTATATGAATGGTAGGGATCAGATTCGATACTTCTGATTGCCTAATCATCCACTTAGGATCAAATATACAAATTAATGTCCACAATTAAATCTGACTAGTATGGCTCATCCGATGGTTATATCAATCTAGAAGTTTGGACCTGTGAATATTTTAGCCATAGGAATCTTATAATTCATTCATATTTAACCCGACACATACAGATGATCCCATACCGGTCTCTATAACCATGAGGTTTTCATATGAAATAAGTATTTTTATGGAATCAGCTCATATATAAATGTGATGATTGAAAAAATAGATAGAACTTGGTGATATAAATAAGATATGAGATTAGAATTAGGTAAGAGATAAAGATAGGATTAAAGATAGAATTTTAGATAAGAGCTCTTTCAAATTTAAATTTAAAATAATAATAATAATTATTATATTTATTTTATTTTATTAAAAATTACTACTGGCGTTACACCAGCCCTCCCAATAAATGATTACCACCATTTGAGGAAGGAATGGCTAAAAATTATGGTGAACAGCTGACATTAAAGTGCACTGTTCCAGTGGTTAGGATAGTCTGCAGGAAGAGGCTCTTCCCTACGTCCTGTCCATGAAACAAGATAGCCATCCCATACATCCAACACGTCACATGTGTATAACAAACAATCCATCGAATATACAGCTCATGGTATAACAGAATGTTGTGGTGTGGTCCACGCAATGGATGGATGGACCTTATTTTTTCATATCAGATGATCATAATTTATGTGGCCCAGCTTTTCTACACATCCGGTATACATCCATGTTTTGTGACAAGGTGGCACTAAAGACTGCATACATGCCACATGGTGGCCCATGTTTACGGTTAATCCAAGCCGTTAGAGGAGGTGACCCACGGTGAATAGGTTAAAAGAAAAGGACAGCCAAAAGGTCAAGTGCAGCCTTTTGCATCATTAGGATCATTTTTACAGAAAAGATGACTGACCATGGTCCATGGCCAGAAAGCAATTGCAGGCTGTCTAAGATTTTCGTTTGTACTCCACGGGACCACCAAACTAGACAACTACCCTGTTTTGTCTTTTGGAAGAAAAAGATACATTTAAGTAACAAAATTAAATATATTACAACAATAAAATGCTATGTTTTTTTTGCCTAAAAAAGTGCCCGCTCATCAAGCAAGGTACATAATAATGGAATTATAAGGTGTTGCATGTATGGTGGCCCACTAGGTGCTTGGCAAGTCAAGCACTCGGTGGAAGATCCACTTAAAACAGTGACTTGTTGATTAATTGAATTTAATTTGATATTTAAATATAATTTTAATTTTAATTTATTTAATATTATATTTTATATATTTTTATTATATTTTGATAAAGTTTAGAAAAGAAATTGCTTTCTTATATAAATTTGAATTATTTAAAAGGATATTTTAAACATTCACAACCTATTGTGTCAAAGCATCTTTTTAGATGCCTATCCAATGCGGGCACGCACCCTCTTTCTATCAAACCTAGAAAAGGTTTTTCTCGGGTGCAGGTTTTGATCTCTTCAAGTCCAACTCCATGGGAGTAGGCAAAGAGAAAAAGGAAGGAGGAGCTTGCAGTGCAAAAGGAGTTGAAGTAATTTTGTAAGTTGGGATGATCCGCATGTATGTGTGTGTATATATAAAATTTAATCTTTTTTATTATTTCATTAATCAATTGATCGGCTCATCACAAGCCGATCTAAGTTTATGCCACGGAATTTCATTAATTGGGAGTTGCACGTGTTAATGAGGGTTGGATTATTTTGATTTGGGTGCGATTTCCTTTCCTATATGAAACCTAAGAAATCCCTTCCTCATTTTATACTCTCCTTAAGAAATTTTTAACGTTGTTTGATTTTTTGGGCAATTTTTAGGGCTTTCCTTCGAGAATTGGTGAGAGAGATAGTTTTCCAGGAAAGAAGAAGAGGGCAGAAGAGATGAGAAGAAATACACCGAGGAGGAAGGACTGAAGGGTAAAAGGGGAAGGAAGGCCAAGAAAGGTTCTTTGGTGGGACCCACCATTCATACTCCCCACCGTCAGTGATAGGTACTGCACATATTCCTTCTTCTGCCGTAACTAGGCAGGCCTGGATCCAGCTCGTTAAGGGCCCATGGGCCTGGTGACGGGCCGAGCCTAAGTTTGAGCCCGTGTTCCTGCCTGACAAAATCTCCACCGTAGAATCAGATTGCTCTGCTGTCAATGGGCCAAGGCTGATTATTGAGTGCTTGATCCCGGCCCTTTGACGGCCATGATCAGGGCGGTGGTTTTTAATATAAGCTTAGGCCCACTAATGCACTTTTGCAAAGAAGCTTTCACTCCTTCCTTTTGAATTGAACGGACAGAAACCAATCCGATTGGTTCTGAAAGTGTCTTCAAGTGGGCCCAGCTATAATGTGATACCTAAACAGTGTTGATATTGGGCCCACCTATTTTCGGACGGATATTTCTGAAATGTTTACTTGTATCCGACATCAAGGTCCACTTTGATATTGGGCCCACTTATTTTTTAGTCGAAAAAAAATCTTTCGATGTGGGGTCCACTGCTTGTGGGCCAGTCGGTTTTTCTGGTTGCTTAGCTCCTGGGCTGGGCCTGCACTTAGCTGGGCCTGTCCCCGGAACTATTGGGCGGCGATGATGGGCATGGGTATTGATTCCTCTCTACCTTCATGAATGGTTTTGTACTGTCCTTTAGCCCGTAATAGGAAAAAGAGGGTATATCTACCATAATGGTGGGTATACACGTCATTTTCCACACTTTTTTTTGGGCAGTGCAGTGTTTATTAGGGTGTTATTTCATACTCCTGCTGTGTATGATTCTTGATACACAGGCATTCAGAAATTATACACGTGGCACGTATTGACTTGGACTAAATCGTTAAAACTGTGGAAATTACTGTCCTTACGTAGCAGTCCTCAAATCAGGTTGGTTGAACAGTCTAACGTCTGATTTTTGTACGATTGTTTCGGTGAAATGGTCTCATTTCCAACCGTCCCTTGATGTCCAGCAATCATACGGTTAGAAAATCAAATAATCTTAACTTCTGGTTCGTATATATTTAAATTGAGGATGGTAATTTGGACAGTTTATCTTCAATTACTCATTGCCACGTATGCAAGTTCTAAGCACCTGTGTATCATCCATCACACTCACATTGTATAAGTTTCTCTTTCCCTTATTTAATTTCCCAGTTTGGCATCTCTTCTTGAGTTCTGTGAAAGGTCCTTGCATGGATGCTCGGCCAGGTCTGCTCGCTCCTTGAGATAATCCTGACCGTAGATCTATTCCATCCATTGTATGAATGTGGATTGGATAGTGACACAGCCAACAGCTGGGTACTATGGTGCTCCATGGGACCCACCATTATATATATGTATTATCCGTGCCATCCCTTTATTCTCCAAAAATGAGACAGTTCCAAATTTGAAGTGGACCATGCCTCCTGAAAAAGTGATGAGTTAATGCCCATCACTGAAAACTTCCTGATTCCCTACATAATGTTTATTTGCCGTTAATTAGGTTATAAATATCAACTTGATTAAAAAATTGTGGCATTAAAGAAGTTTTTAATGGCATGCATACAATCACTTTTGTTGTTATTATTATTCTTATTCTTTCTTGTCCACCGTAGATTTAGATCTGTCTTATTTTTAGGCTTGTGTATTAAAATGAGCTAACAAAATGGATGGCCTGGATGGCTAAAACACATGCATTATATTGAGGCAGTACGGTTAGGATGCAATCTTGTCCATTATATGGAAAAATCTCACTGAATCTCTTAATCCATAGAAATTAAGATTAAAATTGCAGAAGCTTGGTCTGTTTAATACAAAAGGCGAGGACTGATTAATCAAAGCCTTCTTTTGGTGTGAATGTTATAAGTGGTGTATCAACTTTTGAATTAGGGATAAGAAAATTACTACTTTAAAGGCTTTTTTGTCCTTTTAAAAAATATAAGTTTCATTCTTGTCTTTTTAATATAAAATTAAAGTCTCATTTCATTTGTGTTCACCAGCAATTACAGTAAAACAGTAAAGAGAAGTGAAAAGAAAAGAAATTCAAATAAACAGCAAAAGATTTTCTTTTTTATAGAAAATTTTGTACTTTTCTGTGATTATATTTTGACATTGAAGGAGCAGTAATTTAACATTTATTTCATCAAATTGATCAGTGCTCGTCTCTCCACTAAATTGTAATTTGCTTTTCTAGAATGATGAATTACTTGCTTGCTTGCTTTTTTGCCTGTGAATGTAATACATTGGGGCGAATCATATAAACCTTCTGTTTCTTGTAGATTGTGATTTTATATATTGGTGTAATTTTTACCATTTTATACTTCTTTATTTCGTAGTGCACAATTCTTAATTGTGTAGGTGATTATTGGGTTTGCATGCAAGGTGTTTGTGATTTTGCTCCAATTAATGGCTGATCTTCTGAATCATTGAAGTTACATGCGTTTTTTTGAGAAAATATTTATTTTTGCTTTTTTAGCTTTTAGTTTTTAACTTTGATCATGCTTCTTTCATATACAGGTTGTAATCAGAGACATCTCTTCCACCTCTCCTATTGAATGCCCGCAGCCCTCTTTGTTTTTTGTTTTTTCAGTGACAAAAATAACTAATCTGCTACTGGACAAGATCTTTTCCATGTCGTGCTTGTAATACAATCCCCTGGATTTATCAGGATTTTTGGGCTATCTGCATGGTTGAACTTAACGTGGGTTTGGCAATATAAATTTGTTTTAATCAAATAGCCAAAGCAATTCGGGTATTTGGGCAGAAATGAAAATGATTCCTCTCTCAAACACGGTATTACTTCGTGGGTATCCGGGGCGTCGTCATTTCGAATCCGCCCTCAAATGGCATTTTAACAAGTATTTGCGGCGGAATCAAAATGATTCCACTCAAAAATGCATTTTACCCAGATGGGTGGAAGTGCTGTTGAAATTGGCTAGGCGCATCTGCATTCCTGCGAAAATCATTTCCGAAGGCAGTTGAATTTGGATGAACGAGCGGAGGAACTACTGAAAAATCTAGAACCGTAGTGGGTTCGGAAATATATTAAAAGAGAAGGGCATTTATGTCAATTCATAGTTTTAATGAAACGTGTCGTTTTGTAACTCGGATTTTAGAATAATTCAATTGTATTTAATATATATAAATCAATTTTCTTCTTAATACACGTCTCTCTCATCTTGTCGCACAAAACAGACTCTGAGAGTGTCCATTTCTCGGATGGGTTTCAAGGGTAGAATCTTTGAAGAAAACTGGCTGTTTGGTCTTTATTAACCTTTTCCTGTTACGGGTTTTGTGGGAAATTCCTAAAAAAATTCAATCTTTCACGTTCTTTCTTTTGATTTTTCTGAGATGGGTTTGTGAATAGAGTTCAATCCATGGTCTGTTGTTCTCTCTGGCTGCATTTTGGTAGTGGAGTCACTGTTAGAGCAGAAAGCAGCTTTCTCTCGCCCTTCTCCTAGATGAGTTTTAGAGGATTTTGAAATCCAACCGTTCAGTTCTCTGATTGCAATATTTTGTCAGTTCTTCAAAACCATAGCTGGAAAAAAAAAATCCATTCTTCTTCTTCTTCTTCTTGTCATTCTTTTGCTGTCTTCAGCACTCACACTGCATTGTCAGCACTGTCCTTCAAAATCCAACTCTCTCTCTCCCCTCCTTCTGGCTTGTTTGCGAGATAGCTTTTTTGAGGATCCTTTAAACCGAGCTTTTATTCTCTGCATGCATCTCTGCAGCATTGTTCTTCAAAAACAGAGCTGAAAATCAAAATTTCAGATTTTTGCTTTCAATTTTTGAGATGGGTTTTTGAGTGCATTGTGCTTCTTGGAGCTCTTCTCTTGCATGCATGAATAGAGAAGTTGTCCAATGAAGGGGGATTATAGGAACAAGGTAGATATTGCAGAGGATTATTGCTTCATCTGCAAAGATGGAGGCTTGCTGCTCGTTTGTGATTACAAGTGAGTTTTTTTTTTTTTTTGGACGGGCTTTTTATTTTTAGTTTTGTCTTTTTCTTTTTTTTTGCATGGTTTATTTCACATGTTTGCATGATTCTGCAAGTGGGTTTTGTTACAACAGTGATGGAGCTTTGAAAGTGAATGAGTATTTCCTCTCTCCTTCTCTCACACCTTTTTCTCCTTCTTTCTAGAGTTGCAACTGGGCTCGCCCAATTCAACTCCTTTTGGGCTGGGTTTCTTCTAAGCCTTGAGACCTGTGGGTTGGACCAGGCCTGCATTTTAGGCCCGATGACTAGTTGGACAGGGCCTGGGTTTTCATCGGTCAGATGATCAACAGGGGACTTAGGTTGGACCAGGCCGGGAACGGATTAGGTGTCACCTGGGTAAACACCACATTAGTGGGTGTTACCCTTACCGTGGGGCCCATCTTAATGATATGTTGTATATCCACGCCATCCATCCGTTTTTCCAGCCCAGTTTACGATGTATTCCTAAAAATTAAGAAGATCCAAATCTCTGGTGGACCACACCAAAGGAAACAGGGTGACTGAATGCCGACTGTTAAAAACTTCCTAGGGCCCACAGTAATGCCCACCTTAATGTTTATTCCACACCCAACCCCTTGATAAGGTCAAACAGATCTGGACGAAGGAAAAATATAAATATCAGCTTGATATAAAAAAATTTTGGCCCACAAAAAGCTTTCAATGGTCATTCACCCCGATTCCAGTGGTGTGGTCCACTTGAGATTTGGATCTGCTTTAGTTTTGGCAACACATCCTAAAATGATATGGAAAAATGGATGGACGCCGTAGATATACAAAAAGTTCATCAAGGTGGGCCCTACATGGTAAGGGTAACACCGGGGGAGTGGATTAGGTGAGACCCCGGCCTCACCCAAGATGGAGCGGCCCCGTCGAGCCATCTTGATGTATGTATTTTGCATCCATGCTGTCGATCCCTTTTTCCAGATCATTTTGGTGCTTGGTACCAAAAATGAAGTAGGTCCAATTATCAGGTGAACCAAATCATAGGAAACGGTGGTGATTGATCATTAATGGGCCACAAAAGTTTTGGATCAAGCCTATATTTGTTCTTTCCCTTTATCTAAGCTTATGTGACCTTATCAATGGATTGGATGGTACATAAACACTACGAAAACGTTAAAGTGCACCCTAAGAAGTTTTTTATGGTAGGGTGTTCAATCACCACTGTTTCTTAGAGTATGGTTCACTTGAGTTTTGGGTATTATTTATTTTTGAGCTCATGCCCTAAAATGATTTGGAAAAACAGATGGACAGCATGGATATATTATAGATACATTAAGGTGTGTCCCATAGTAAGGGCCGCATCGCCTTGGGTGGGGCTGGGTCTCACCTAATCTGCTCCCATTACCAGGGAGAAAAAATGCCTTTTGCTTAGAGAGACTTATAGCAACATTTGAGGTTTTTCTTTCTTGGAGAAGGGGAGGGGTTGTAGCGGAAGAAGATCAAGAGCTTTCCACCACCGAAATCTTCACGTATGGGTTTGTGAGTCTCCATCCACAATGCCGGTTTCTTCAAGAGTTGTGTTGGGGGTTTGTGCAATCCCTAGTTGGTGAGAGAACTCTTTTCTTTCATTGTTGCTTCTAATCCACCTTTGGGTGATGTATTTGGATATCCAAGAGATGTTGGTCTCTTGATGATTGTATTTCCATTATTTTTAACATAGTGGATTTGTGCCGAATTAGGTCCCATGGTTTTTTCCCTCCACATCGAAGAGTTTTCTACTTAGTTTTTTTTGTCTCTTGCACTACCTGTTTGATGATTTGCTTGCTTGCATTCATTGGAAGTGATTATTATCCATTAAATATTTTATATTATTAATCCCATTGATTTGCATCATAGAAAGGAAAGGTGTGTGGTTTCCCAACATGTTTTAGCCCGATAACTAAGGCCGGTGGACCTAGGCTTGCATATCTTGAAGGCCCAACAAGCAGGCCTGACCTTGTGGGCTCATTTAATAAAATTGGTGGGCCGATTCTTTGGCTTGTGGGCTGGGCGTTTGGTTAGTTCATGGGGCTGCGCCTGGCCTGGGCTCAAGTCCTTACTGATGAGCTGGACCTGGACATTCTTTGGCCTGGTGTAGTTGCAAGACCTGTCTTTCTTTGGTGTCTTTAGTAGCTTGATTTTTCATGGAGCTTCAGATTTTGAAGATCTATCTGTATGGGGGGTCTTTTTTTTTTTTGGAGTTGTGCATGAATTCAAGTTTCTATGCACATTCCTGCATCTGGTGCTTGCGAGATTCAAAGCCGAATTGAGGAATAAAATGGGCCTCCTTCTTTCCTTTTTCTTTTTTTCTTTTTCCTTTTTTCTTCTTCTTTCTTTTCTTCATTTGTTCTAGTTTGCGTCTTGAGGTTGAGTTTGTAGATGTTGCTCGATGTCGCAATCTTGGTATGATCCTAGCTACCAGCCCAGAAAAAAAAAGAACTGCAAATTGAATTGTTCTTCTTTCTGTTTACAATGTATTTTTGTTTGGAAATCTTTTTCTAGAGTTCTCTCTTTATTCCCTTCTTAATTTCTTTTCCTTTTTTGTTCTATGGCACTTCATCTGAGTGGTTGCTGAGTTAAGAGGTCAACATTATTGTGTTATGAGCAAGAAGGAATTGGAATCTGTGGATGTGAGGTGGCTTGGTATATCAGGACAAGTTTCCTTGGTGTATTTGAAATTGAGAGGGTGCCATGGAGCTTGGTGGTCAATGGAATGGTGCAGCTTTCAAACCTCGAGGAAAAATCTTGTGCCGAATTCTCCCTGATGATATAATGTGGAGAATTTGGAACACGTGCGCACACACACACACACACAAAAGAAGTAAGGCAAATCATCAAGCCTGATCCACTTTGTTGCGCGGACAAAGCTTTCTTTGACAAGTTGGTGAAGTGTCTCGAACATTTCCAAGGGAATTCCTCTTTCTGACCTTCTCCATGAATGTTACGAGATTATCAAGAAGGTATAAGTGTATTCCAAATAAAGTGTGATTTGGGTCCCTCCCCACTTGGGCCATTGGAAATTTATATCAACAGAATCTGTGTAACCCAAGTACTTTTGGAATGGAAGGAATTCTAAGGATGTGCATGGTGCAATCATATCCTCCTTTTTGGAGCCGATGGGGGTTGGAAACTTGAATAGTGGAATTGTTGGCTTTTAAAACTAGGGCTTGAGATCTTTGACAGTGGAGTGGACTTGGTGTAGGGAGATTCTGCAACTATGATTTCTTGGGTGTCAGGGAGGTGGCCCTTTCTCCCCCTTATTCTAAATGACCTAAAATTGGTGTCTAGGCCTGTGGAAATTAGTTTTCGTTAAATCCGTGGAGAGGCTAATTCCATCACAGATTCTCTTGAAAGAGAAGGGGTCCATAGTTCTTCTATTTGTACAGGCAACTCTTATCCATTGCCTTGATCAATTTTGTAATTGTTCAATTTTGACATTTTAAAAAAAAATGTTCATTTTTATGGTAGAAGGTTTCTTTATTTCTTTAACTTGTCCAGATCCCTTGCTTTTTGCTGTTAAGTAGAGAGTTGTTTGAGTCATGAACATGGGATGTAATGCAATTTCCCTTCTTGGTACCTTCAAATCCCATATGCAGCATGGAGGTATCTTGGCAATGTGCAGTGAGGCCCTATAATTCAGGATGCAAGTCATTTGATTTGATTTAAACCCTATAGCAGATGTTTCAAATTCATCTTAAACCTGTGACAGAAGTCATACATAAATCATATAAACATGTGAAAAATGAAAGGGGACACTGTTTAGTGTTTAGTGATGTATGATGGTTTCGAAGTTTGTCTTATCTCATGGATGAGGGAAATGAAATAGCTTGTAGATGTCATACTGAGACAAGCTTCTTTACAATGTTTGATCAGTCTAGATGCTTTGTACAATCTGTTATTACATTGAAATGCCTCGAAATGTTAGCACTTGACTGAATTTGATGTGGAATGCTAGATAGTTTTGACCATAAGTTCATAACCTATTTATAACCTATTTATTTCAGACTTTTGTGTATTTTTAATGTTATAAATATTTTTAAATAATTATTTTCTCTCAGATGTATGATTCAATGCATCTGGCCTTCGTAATGTGATTTGATGTGACTTTCGATGTGTTTATTAGTCAATGCTTAATCATGCTTATTTTCTGCTTATTGAGCCGTTTTGTTTTATTTTTATATCTCATTTAGCATGTCTAGTCTCTGTGAAATGAAATCTTTTACACTTCCACCTCTCAAAAAAAAAAAAGGAGAAAACTTTTATTCTTCCCATGATTGGCATGGGAGTTGCTTATCTACTATTCCCATGTTTAATTAACGTGATGCTATTGTTTATCAGATGTTGTCTTAAAGCTTATCATCCTGAATGTGTGGGCAAGGATTCCACATTCTTGGAGACGGGCGATCGATGGACTTGTAGTAAGCCTCTTCCTACTCCATATGCTTGCTTCCTTTGAATGGATTCGTTTTAAGTTTGAATCTGTCATACCTGGCACTCATTTTCTTTCACTTACCTCCTAAAAACCTTCTTGTTTTCACCTCTCTCTTTTTCGAGATTATTCGAACATGGGCCTTTTGAGGGTAAATAATCTCTGTTTGTTCAATAGATTCAATTACTTTCAATTTCGATAGAAGAAAACATGAGCATGATTAATGCCTACTCCATTTAAGATATCTTGAGAAACAGCACCATTAACTAGCATTAGAAATTTAATGCGATAGCTTGGTATAACTGTCTTATCTGCCATAAAAGCTAAAAGCTTCAAGGTATATTTCTAGCATGAGAAATAGGTTGGCATTTACTAGGCTGAAATTTTACACGATAGAAGAAACAGGACCATTTACTAGCATGAGAAATTTGATGTGATAGGTTGGCATTCCTGCCTTATCTGCCACAAAAGCTCAAAGCTTCAATGCTTCTGCTGTCCAAACTCAGTTTGCCGAGCATGTACAAGAGCTGCTGCAGTTGTGCATGTTAAAAGGAAAAAAGGCTTCTGCACTAACTGCTTAAGACTTGCTCTACTGATAGAAGAAAACCTGGATGTCGATTCCGATGGTGTATGCTCTCAATCAAGCTGTTGTAATTTCTTTAGTGTCTTATGCTACTTTCATCCCTGTGATAAGTTCTGATGCCGTCTGATATTGTCCTTCTTTGTTGGCTTTATCTTGCTCTTTTCAGGGTAAAGTGGATTTTAGTGACACAGAGACATACGAATTTTTGTTTAAGGAATACTGGGATTTGATAAAGCAGCATGAAGGCTTATCAGTTCAAGATCTTCATGCTGCAGATGCCCTATTGAAGAAGGGTGAGAACTGTGAGGAACTCTCTGAAGATGAAAGGGATTTAATATTTGATGTTGGTAAAATGGACCAAAAAAGTGACGACGAGTGTCCATTAATTGGAAAATTCACAGAACAAGATGTTTGGGCAAAGACAGGAAGAAAGAAGTATACATCCAGAAGAAAGGAGTTCAGTGGTTGGGGGTCAGCTAAACTCATAGAATTCCTCAGATCTATTGGTAGAAATGTAGATAAACCTATCTCCCAGGATGAAGTCTATGACATCATACACAGTTATATACATGAGAATAAGCTTCGTCATCCACAGAAGAAAAAGAAGGTGATATGTGATGTGAATTTGCACTTGCTTTTCGGAAGGAAGTCATTTAACCGCCTTCGGATCTCTGGTTTGTTGGAATCCCATTTTGCTGAAAATCAGAAATCGGATAATGGATCTCCTGATGTCTCAGAAGACGAGGACGCTACAGTGGCATGCAATAGGCCACAGAGGTCAAGATCCGAAGCAAAAACTCACATTTCAGGGCTGAATGAGTTGAAGGAAAAGGTTTTTGAAGCTCATAAAAACTGTTTTGCCTCTATCACAGCAAACAACATAAAGCTAGTTTACTTGAGGAGGAGTTTGGTTGAGGAGTTTCTGAAGAACCTGGAGACATTTGAAAATAAAGTGATGGATTGCTTCGTAAGAGTCAAATCTGATCCCAATGGCTTCTATTTGCCAAAAACGTATTTTCAGATTGTGCAAATTACTGGTTAGTATGATCACACTTCATTTTTGATACGCTTTGATTGGAATTCCTTTCTGTTCTCGGATTTGCAGCTTTTGATTTCTGTTTTATCTTCTCAGGCATAAAGAGGGCTTCCGAGTCTTACAAGACAGGAGAGATTAGTACAGACATTGTCCTGAAGGTGTCCAATCTCATGAAGGATATTCGCATTTGCATGGTATCAGACGATGACTTCTCCGAGGTAAATGTTGTCACCGATTGCTTATGTTTTAAAGATATTGTGGCAAGTATACTCAACAGTTGATCTCAATTTTCATAAGCTACCAAATTAATTGACTTGGAACTCAGCTAGAGCGACTCAGTTTAGTTGATTCTGAGTATGAAATCAAATTGCATTTCTGTAGAATTTCTTATGCGTTGGTTGACTGGCCAATTTCAGAATAAGTGTGTATATATATATATATATATATATATATATATATATATATATATATATATAGATGGCTTTCTGTCTATATCTCAGAACGAAAGACAGAATCAATGAGAAATTTAGGATCAGTCCATGCAAAAGCCATTTGGTCCATTTGTTTACTATGGAAATTATTTCACTCCACCATTTGCTTGCCTTTTTTTGAAAGATTCACCATACCCTTAAGGGTGTACAATACATGAATTCCTCAACATTTTTTTCTTCATCATGTTGTGGGTTTTTAAGCCTGCTATCAGTATATGTTTGCAGATTTTTATTGATCTTTTGTACGCGATGACATTAGGTTGTAGAGTCTGTCTGTGATAAATCACTAGAACTAGTACATATCAATGCCCATGCAAGCACCATCTCTTAGAATTGCTCTTTGTTGCATGTTTGTGGTCGCAGGAAGAATGTGAGGATCTACGTTACAAAATGAAAGAAGGCCATCTTAAAAGGCCCACTGTGGTAAGCTCACTTCCATTAGCAATTCATTTATTTATTTTTAAAATTGAAATGTCTTAAAAAAAAAAAAAAAAAAAAAAAAAAAGCTTCTATTTTCATGATATCATGATCAACTATAGATCACTTCACAACATTATGACTTCGAATCTTCGGAGCAAAATTTTCTTTCTACAAGCAAGGTATTCCATAACGGTAATGGTGGCCGTAACAGCCACTACTATTACCTTTACAATATGAGTTGTAACAGCCGTTGTGGTCTCTCTCTCTTTTTTTAAATTAGAAAAAACCAAAAAACTTGTATCTGCCCCATAATGGGTCTCTTTTTTTTTTCATAACAGCCGTTATGATCCCTTAATGTGTAACGGTTGCCACTGTTACCTTTACGGCACACCAAGCTAGTGAGCAATTAGATAGGAAAGCTTCTTTTTTTTTAAAAAAAAAATTTTGCATTTTAGATTAATCATGTATTTATGTGGATTTGACAGTTGGGTATTGGTACTTCAAAGACACTGCATCAATGGTAGTATGCTACACAATCCAAAAACGGTTGTGGTTTCAATTTTAAGTGGCTCATTACTTTTGTTATTGCTCTTTGGTGGTCAATAAAATATAATATCTTTTATTTGTCCAATTCTCTTGTTGTGCCCATTGGTCCCATCCAAAACAAAAGATGTTATCCCACATTTGGAAAATATTTGATTATAAGATCTTACATATTCTTAACTAGCAATGTATATATTGGCTCGTTGCAGCCATGTAGATGGGCAAGGGCCTTTTGTGTTATGTTCTTTTTATCATTCACCTGCATTCTTTTCCATCTTGTAGGTTCTATACCTTTGAATTAATTAATTACTGTCAAAAGTTTGTTTTATTTTCTACTTTAGTTTTTAGACATTTATGAAATTGCCTATACTCTACTTTTCAAACCCATTAACACAGCCATAACTGAGAACTTTCTTTTTAGAAGTTGACATGACTAAGTTCTATGTCCCATGTAGAACTTGATACCTGTACACACGTAACATGGCATGTATATTCACATACTCGATTTTCTTATTAATACTCAAACTAATAATACTATCTTGCTGTTGGCTTTCCACAGGGAGAGCTGGATGAGAAGGCAAAAATCATACATGAGGATTTGACCAATCATGTATGTACCTTGATTCCCCTTAAGAAACTGTGACAATTATGTCTCTTCATTTCTCATTAGCTGCAAAATTTTGGTTTCATGGATTGAAGCAAGCCACAGCAGGATTCAATTTTCTCATGTTAAGACAGTAAATTTTGTAGATCAATCGCCTTACTTCAAATGTTTGATTAGGATGTAATCTTCTTATGCCATTCAAAAATAAAAATAGAAATAAAAGAAGTAATCATTGTATGCTGATTTTTGAGTTGTTACTAATCATCAATTTGGCCCTTTCTCTGTTGCTTTAAAAATAATGTTTGATCTCAAGTCTGGCACATCTGCAATAATTTATCATCAGTTGTTTATGGTTCTGTTATGATTACTGGTTGATTTTCAGTGGATTGACAGAGAAATTGTAATGTTACAAAACCGGATTGATCGAGCAAATGAAAAGGGATGGCGCAGAGAATATCCTTCATGTTTGCAGTGAACTGCCCTAGCAGGATTTTTGCTTGTTTTGCCAAAAATCGTATAGAAATCTCACAAGACCTGTCCAGCATGGTGCTGTTTCAAAAACTTTTCTCAAAATTCACTAATCTTTTGTAGTTATCAGATGTGCATGTTCTTTTGGGTCAATGTCAGGGACAGTTCTATAAAGAATCTTTTATTTGCGGGATTGGATCCCAGATAGAGGTTGAACAAGCTGCGTTGACTCAGCAGATTTCCTAGTCAATCTTTGATTGTCCTAACATTCTTCTAGGTATTATGTTCAACAATGCTATTGTGTCTCAGGGTCAATTAGGATTTTTAACCAAAAAATTGTTGTTGCTTTTATATATATATATATATTAGAATCCATTTACAATCCCCTAAAATTCTAGAGTCATTTTCGAAATTCCCATTTCAGAAACATGACTTTTGCGCGAAAAGCTCAGTTTATTTTCCTCGTCTTTTCTTGCTATTATTTACATACGATTCATGTAGTTATATTGATTTATAAAAGGATCCAGATTGGACACGTTTTTAAATATCTTATTCTTCTAAGAACTATTATTGAAATGGTGGTATATCTTCATCATCACATATAATTGTACTGAGGTTCCTGCATGTCGGGTTTTCCGCATTCAGTGTGTTTGATGTCTCAGCTGTCACCTGCATGTCTTTCTGTCTAAGTTATGCAAACCCTGGACACCGAATCCTATATTTTTTGGTTGGTCACGTTTTCTTTGGTCACCTTCTCTTTTGCCCCTTTGATCCACGAGAGCAACATGTGCCATGTCGAAGTTTCAGGATCCTAGACTGTGAATCCTAACATTTGGATATAGTCGTGTGAACCTTGACCTGTTTGGCCTTACGCTTTTTGAATACATTGAGAGAAAAGAGCTGCTTCAGACTCCATCAGAGCGGTTGAGACTGTTGAAGGAGCCTCCAAAAGTTGCTGCAGAGGAAGAAACAGAGCGTGAAGACCCCCCAAATTCTCACACAGATGCGGAAAGAGTAAATGAAGGTTAAAGATACTCAAGTTGTTGGCTTTCAAATTTGTTTTCATTACTTTTGCATTTACCTGTTAGAAAGAAAATCAAAGAGAAAAGGGAAGGAAACTTGACCTTTGTCTTTATTGAGTTGAGTCAACTCTGAGAGATTTTTAATACTGCTTGATTGAGTTCTCGAAAACCATCTGGCAGGGAATGAAGCTTCTTCCAATGATATGGATCAAGAAGTTTCTGCTAATCTTATGGTGGAAGAAAGAGAAAATGAAGGTTCACTGAGCTAAAACTATTCTCCTTTTGACTGAAATTTTTGGTTTGTTCTAAGAATGTTGTGTTTGATTTGTCAGGAAATGGACCTGTATCCCATCACAATGTGGATTTGGCAGGAAATGGATCTGTACCCCTTCACAATGTGAATGTTATGCTTGATTTGGCAGGAAATGGAGCTGTATCCCATCAGAATCCTAGAAAGAGAGGGCGGCCTAAAGGTTGTATAAATTCAAATTGTTCATTTCTTCTATACTGTTTTGGAACCTGAGTCACCCCAACCCCCCACCCCTTCTCTCCCAAAACATACGCACTACAACCCACAGACACATGTGCACACCATGCGAAGAAACAAATAAATAGATAAATAAATAAAGAGAAGCAAATGGAATATTAGCTTTAAGACGGCTGAAAGTAGTGTATGTGATTGATCAGGGAACCGAGCTGCCTCCAAAAAGAGGGCCGCTGAAATAGAAGGTGAAGGTAATTTCATTCTTTTTTGCGACGTTTAATTCCAGAACTTCTGCCTTAAGACATGAAGTGTCGTGTTTGATTCAGCAGAACGCACAGAACTAAGTAAGACTCCAATTTCTCTCTATGCATTACTAAACCTGGTTTGAGTTTGGGGTTTGAGGATATGGCATGTGGCGTTTTGGAACCATCCCATCTGTTCCAAAGACGTTCTTACTGATTTCTAACTCCATTAGATCTGAGGTTTGAGCATGAGAGATATGGAGGTAACACGTGGAATTTGGGAACTCCCTCCACCCTGCACTCTCTTCCAGAAGCCTCAGCCAATTTCGAACCCAACACGACCCCTTCATTTCTTCATGCACTATAGTCTATCAGCTAATTTTCATCAAGAGAAGATACAATTTGGCTTTGATGGTGGCCTGAGTTTGATTCACCTAGAAACTTGGTCAATTACTCATGTAAGTTGCCAAGGTTTAAAGAGCTCAGATTGTGTCAGTTTTCATGATTCTTGCAGATACCTAATCAATATCTCTTTCATTTTTTCTTTATTTTTTTATTTGAGCCTAGACCAGATTATTGTACTTCTTTGGGTGCTTATATTTTTCAACCACGATTTCTCTAAATTCTCACCTTGTGAAATTAATCTGTTTGACTCGGCAGGAAAGACAGGAACTGAAGATTCAATAAGTTCGATATATTCCTTTTTCTTTGGTAATGTTCTATTTTCAAATATCATTTCATAGTACTCCCTAAGTTTCAAGTTGTAGCCCACCTGATGATTGGACTGGTCTCCTTTTTGTGTTGTTCCATGAATGGCGTGGCTGCCATTTCTGATGGGTTGGATGCCTTGCAAAAATCACCACGGACCCATTCCAAATTTGTAGGATCTTGGGTGCTTGTTGATTGTTCTCTCTGCTGTGGCAAACTGATTATTGCATCGGCCTGATTTGGGGCACAGCAAATATTCTGTATGACAGACAACCAGCCAATAGGTGCCCCTGCAATCCACACACACAGGAAAGTGATGGCCCAAAAACTCGGTCAGTCCGAGCAGGTGGGTCACACCACTTGAAAATGGAAAACTACACAAAAGCTCTAAATTCATGTGGTATGGCCCACCTGATGCTGGAGCTCAATGTTTGTCCCATCTTTATGGTGGGGTGCACCTGATGCATGGTTTGGATTCCTTACATGCAGCACTGTGGGCCCCACACACAACTCCACATGGAGTTAATGTGTTCATGTCTGCATGTGCATCCACACATACGTTGTGCGTGCACATGCATGTGTACTCGTGTTCATGATATGGAATAAATTGCATATGGCTCCTTGGAACTGTAATGTGTTCGTGTTCAGGAATAAATTGCATGTGGCTCCTTGGAACTGTAATGTGTTTGTGTTCATTGATGTGTTCATGTCTGCGTGTGCATCCACTTAGGCTTGACCACAATCTCATATAGATGCAACATGCCAAAAAACAAAAAGGAACAAAGAAAAGAAAAGAAAAAAAAAAAGAAAATTTAAATCTAATGCAATTTGTTTGATCATCTTTTTTTTTTTTTTTTTTTTTTTTTTTAAATTTAAATATTTTGGTGGCTAGCTGGAATAAAAATTATTGCATCAGGGAAATCAATTTAGTTTTGCCTATCCATTCCATATAATTTCCTGAAATGTAGCAGACGGGATGCTGTCCACAGAAAAGCCCAGGAGGGAATTTTGATTTGGCCCGATCAAACTGTTATATTTGATTCTGCAGGGAATGGAACTGCTTCTGGCGAGAAAGTTGTTGAAAGAGAAACTGAAGGTTCACCAAACTCGACATATTGCTTTCTTTTGGATTGATTTGGCTTTATCACTCATATGCTTTAATACTTTGTCTTATTTGTTTGATAATAGGGAAAGTAGCTGTCTCTATAGTTCCAAGACTGCTTGGCTTTGGTATGCATCCATTTGCTTCCTGATCTCAACATTTGCATCTCTTTTAAGTTCTAATTAAGAAAGCATGCTCACTGTGAAAATTTGAACACAGGATTTTCAGACTACACATTTGTTGACTCCTTTCAGAAAAAAAAAAAAAAAAGAAAGAAAGAAAGAAAAACCCAATTTTTTAATCCCACTACTCATGTGTTTGTGTGTTGAAGTTCCTCAATCAAACTCATTAAGAAAAAAAAAGATTTGAAATGTTCTTAAGGTTAAAAAAAATATCCACTCACAATAAATAAGACTCATGATAAAAATCATTCAGCCAGTCAAGAATTGCATACAATTTTATCTCACTAAAAGAACTCTTCATGATATTGGGCTGAATCATGGTGGATCCTGTCACTAAAATCAAAGCACCCTGAAAAGATATTTGCATTGGGCTTCTGAAGACATTATAACTTGGCAGGGGATGAAGATGCCATCATCAAGAAAGCTGCTGAAAGAGAAGATGAAGGTTTCACCAGATTCCATTGATTCTGTTCTTTTGGCTGGACTAAATTTCAAAAATTGGCTTATTATATTTTCTTAAATTGCTTGTTTGATTTTGCAGGGATTGGAGCTGCCTCTAGGTCCCCTACAGTTTCAAGGCAGCAAGACAGTGGTAAAACTCCCAACTTAGCTATTTAGATATTCTAATCACTTCTCACTTAAAAGTTCAGTAGATTTATTTCATTATTCCTCTTTTGGCCTTTCTTTACGGTGAGTTGATAAACGGGTTGAGTTATGCCCAATTTTTAACGAACAGACTTTTGAATCTCTTATTTAGATATTTTTAGACAGATTATAATTTTTTTTTGAAATGCAATTAATCCTAATCTGAAAATTATAGCAGATGGACTAATAAAACCTGCAAGTAATATAAGGGATTCATGTCTTTGTGGCAATCAGTGTTTCAAAAATGCAGCCTGAAAATAGAAATAAAATAAAAAATCAGTTCTCTTTCCCCCCCAAAAAAAAGCTCAAGATATTTTCATTAGGCTTCTGAAGACATGACAACTTGGGCAAGGGATGTACATGTCATCAATGAGAAAGTTGGTGAAAGACAAGAAGGTTTCACCAGATTCCATCGACTCCATTCAAAGATCTGGCATTTATTTATGAGGTTGTTATTTTTCTTTTTCTTTTCCTTTTTTTTTTTGGTAGGAATTGGAGCTGCCTTCATAGTTCAAGGCAGCAGCAAGACAGTGGTATGACTCCCTGACTTGCTGATGTAGATATTCCAATCACTTCTCCCTTTGAGCAGTCATCTAGCTGCATGGATTTTAGGCAGTTAGAAACTGTAATCAAGGATTTTCAATCCAAATCATGTTTGGAACCCCTGAAAATCCTAGATTTCAAATCCAATGTAGGTTTAAAATCTTCAAAAGGGCCCTTTTTAAAATCCAAGAGAAACGGTGGGGCACAAAATCTTGGATTTCAATTCTCTCCAACTGTCATAACTGTTCCCATCTCCTCTCATTGAGGCCCCTTAAGTCAAAATCATGGCTGTCAAACATAATTTATGGATTCCACAGGATTGAAGATCCTGGCTGCCAAATGCAATTAAAAGAATGCAAAGCCAGGATTTCAATTCTTAAGTCAGAATCCAGAATTCAAGTACAAGTTGCGAATCAGCCCCTAGAGTTTAGTAGGTTTCTTTCATTATTTCCCCCATTGATTCTCTTTAAATTGTTTTCTTGCATGTCTTGGACTTGTGATTTACAGCCAAAAGTTCCACTTGCTGAGTTGTTTTGCAGGCTGAGTTATGCTTATTTTCTTTATATTTACCATGAGGGCACCACTATTTATGCACCCTCCTTTGATAATATAGACACCCTTTCTATCTACTTTGGGGTATGCAATGGTACGATATTTGTACTGTTGCATAATCAAAAGTAGAAACAGTGGTGTTTCTATCAATCTGGGTGCATATGGATATCCTTTCCTAGTAATTCCCTTGCATAGATTATTAGAATGACCAGGATGTCTATGACGATTACTGGTTTTCAAGGCCCCTCTGTGCCCTTCTATCTAATTCTAGGAGTGCAATAGTACAAAAGTTGTACTTTGCATGATCAAAAGTGAAAAAATGGTGTTTCCAACATTCAAGGTGCATGTGGATATTCTTCCTCATATTTCCCTTTTCATTTATGTATAGATTATTAAAATGACCAGGATGTCTATGGTGGCCACTGGTTTTCAAGTGTTCTCATTTTGGGCAGAATTATATGATAGAGAAATTTTCCTCTGTATACTTTCCTTTTAGCTAAGCAGTCTACCTAAACCTTCAAGACTTTACTTTCCATTTCTAAACCCTGGAGCTTTTTTTTGGACAAAAATACCCTTGCTATACCAAAAACCCATCTTCTTGTCTTCGTATTTATTCTAAAATCATCCCCTCTCTTTGTATTTCTTCCTCAAATAGTCTCCTCATTTTTCTTCCTGAAATCTCCATTTCGTTTTCTTCATTACTTCAAACCGGTTATGTTGAAGAGGGATTTGATTCAGGATTTGAAGAGATAGAATAGGAAAATTCTCCTCTATAGACCTTCAAAACTTTTGTTTCCATTTCTAAACTATACGGATGTTCTAAATAGTGAAATGGTGAAAGGTGAATCCTATACTCTATGATTATACCTGTACTTGGTCAAATTTTCAACTGAACTCGGTGACTTTAGTTTCTATTTCTAAACTGTTCGGATGTTATAAATAGTGAAATGGTGAAAGGTGAATCCTGTACTTGGTCATTTTTCATCCTGTATTCTGTGATTATACCTATGCTCGGTCAAATTTTCATTTGTACTCGGTCAATTTTCAACTGTACTCGGTGATCACCCTATACTCAGTCAATTTTCATCCTGTACTCATTGATTGCACAATTACTCTGTTAATTTACACTATACTCAGTCAATTTATGAGTACTTGGTCAATTTTCAATTGTACTCGGTGAATTTGCATCTTTATTCGGCACCTGTACTTGGTTAATTTGCACCTATACGTGGTCAATTTTCAACTCTACTCAGTCAATTTTCAATTGTACTCGGTAAATTTGCAGTACCTGGTCAATTTTCAAATGTACACGGTGAATTTGTACAGGTACTCGGTGAATGTTCACTTGTTTTTGGTGAACTTTATTGCGAACTTTTGAACTATTTGTGGTATATTTTGCAGAGTTTCTGAAGAAGGGAAGCGATTTCGGTAACCTAAACCTATCCGCTAAATGTTCATTAAGATGGTGGTTTGATAAAGTAAAGAGTGGTTTAAAGAAGAATGAGACTAGGTTAAATCTATTTAAGAAGTCCCCATTTTCTTTCTTGTTAGACATTCCATCATTTAGATTTATAGGAGCTCTGTCACACTTTTTTTTTTGAGACACAGAGGTGATCTTGTATTTGAGATACGGGGGAAGCTTTTGAAATTTACGGAGATGGATTTCGCCCTTATAACCGGGCTTAAGACTGGAGATCTTTCTATACCCAAAATAGGGACTACCAAGAAGTCAATAAGAGAGAAGTACTTGAACAAAAAATATCCCATATTAAAGAAACATCTAGGAGAGGTGTTTGATAAGATAGTTGACACCAGTAAGCATGAAGATGTTGTGAAGGTTGCCTTATTAATGTGTGTAGAGTTGTTTATTAGGGGAACTGACACCAAAATTATGTGCAAATCGGAGTACATTGACTTGGTTGACTCTTTAGAAGAGTTCAGTAGGTATCCTTGGAGTAGTTTGGCATTCAAGACAATGAGTAAAGGGGTTGAAGGAGCCGTGAAGGCATCACATAGAATAGGGAATACCTACAACGTCTACGGCTGCATCTTTCCGTTGCAAGTAAGGATTCTTTCCTTATTCCACATAACCAGTGTTTGTATTAAACTAAAGTTTTTTAATCTTATGCAATTTCATTGTAATAGATATGGGCCATTGAGAGAGTACCGGCCCTTAGAGACTGTGTGATTTCATTTGTTTCCTCCCAAATTCCACGCTTCATTCAATATCGAGGCTGGAAGGGTTGGAGGTACAACACAATATACAACATCTTTGAGAGTGAAGATGTAAGTCAATTTATTATAAGCTATTTGGTCGCTTATTTTAACACATAGGCTTTATACGTGAGCTTCAAACAAGTTATTTTACAGACCAAAGTTATCCTTACCTTGGAACCTACCAGTCAAGAACTGGAGACGGAGGCCATTCGTTTGATCTGTGAAAAGTTTGAGGTAAGATGTCATGCAATCACTTTTTTCCTGCTAAAGATTATTGATTTTTTATACGTCTTTGATATATTACATCTTTGATGTATACATTGTTACATTTTATAGGGCATTGAAGCGGGTTATATTGAAAGGACGATAAAGGGAAATGGGGAAGACAACGATGATGATAAGGAAGATGGGGAAGATAAAGATGAGGAGGAGGAAGAAGACGGGGAAGGAGAGGGAGAGAAGAAGGGTAAGGGATATAAATTGGTTGAAGAGTTGAAGAAGGAGAGAGAATGGTTAAAAGAGGACAGCGAAGAATTGAAGAAGGAGAGGAAATGGTTAAAAGAGGAGAGGGAATGGTTGAAGAAGGAGATGGAAGAGAGGACAGGGAAGAATTGAAGAAGGAGAGGAAATGGTTAAAAGAGGAGAGGGAATGGTTGAAGAAGGAGATCGAAGGGTTGAAGAAAGGGAGGGAAGGGTTAAAAGAGGAGATGGAATGGTTGAAGAAGGAGAGGGAATTGATGAAAAAGGAGAGGGAAGAGTTGAAGATGGAGAAGGAAGAGTTGAAGGAGGGGGTTAAAGGAGTTAGAAGAAGACTCCCATAAGGTGCGTTTGTGTATTAAGTAAACTATTTAATGTTCAATGAACAATTTTGTGATATATTTTATAAAATTCTTGATATATTTGTGATATTTGTCGTACTACTATTGTGTCCTTGATATATTAATTGTAAACTCTTTTGTGAATTATTCCGTCCTCGAGTAAATATTCTTATCTACTTAGTAGGAGAAGGAAGAGGGGAAAGAATATGTGGAGATGCAACCCTTTATTGTGATGGAGGATACGGAAGAGATGGAGAGACAACCCTCTATCACAATAAAGAAAGAAGAAGAAGCAACAATAGCTACTCCTACATATGAAGGGAGACCAAAAAGGCTCTTGAAGCCTTCTTACTATAAGGTCTCCCCTAAAAGAGCAAGAAAAAAAATGCTAGCCCCTAAGCGAGGCCGAGGATCCTCCTAACCTTCGAGACCATGGCCATCTTCTTCTTTTCCTAGTCCCAATCCACCACCCTCAGCTGGACCTTCTTCAACCCCAAACCCGGTTGATTCCCACTTCACAAAGCGCTAGGTCATTTGTAAACGGGATGTAGACCACTAGTGTCTCAAGCAAGGTGTTCCGTAATGGTAACGGTGGCTGTAACAACCACTACTGTTACCTTTACGATACGAGGCATAACGGCTGTTACGGTCTCTCTCTCTCTCTCTCTCTCTCTCTCTCTCTCTCTTTTAATTTATTGAAAAAACTTTCGAAAAACCTATATCTGGCCCATAATGTTGATTAAAAAGTATGAAAAACCTATATATGTCCCGTAATAGACCATTACGGGGCTATTACAAGTCATTTTTTTCCATAACGGCTGTTACGGCCGTTACGACCCCGTAAAGTATAACGGTTGCCACTGTTACCTTTACATAACGGCCTTTACGGCACACCATGGTCTCCTTGTAGTATACATGAGCTTCTCTTTGAAAGGGGGGTGGGACTCCATTTTATCTTTTGGGTGCCAGGTAAACTCAAACCTAGTTCGGTTGTTTCTTTTAAGTTGCATTCCCCCAAATGATACAGACTCCTTGACTTTTGAGGTTACGTATAGGGGCCGAGTGACGGCTATCATGCTCAATCTCATTTATCATTTTGTCAAAGTACCGCAACGCCATGATCGGCCCGTCGAGCTACATGCATCTTATGAGGCAAAATAGGTCATCTGGACTAAAATCCTCTGCAATGGGGAAAAACATCCCATGGAATAATGGGAATGTCCTTAGTGCCACCGATTGAGTCAAATTACACAGGGATTCCTTTTGGGCGATTGATGTATTGTATCGCCCTCGATTAGGGCTTCAAAGAGCCAGAGGATTATTGATTTATGCATTGTGCTTCGACACAATGTATCCGCAAGATAAACGTCAATCAATGCCCCGGTCTTGCACCATCCAGAGCTCAGACTCCTCTGCCCCAACTGATCCTCCGGTGGCTGATTCTACGACAGATATTGACAAGGCGCCACCAGCCGATCCCAGGCCTTCAACAGCCTCCGCTTCAGCCTTCGCATCTGTACTTAATCTACTCAAACACATGACACATTAAGGAGCAGCAGACACAAATCATGAGCGGTGGTCCAGATTGGAGCAACTTTACTAGTCCATGCAACACACCATCTAGAGCGTTGCGACCCACTTGTCTTGTTGATGCGACGACAATGTCGCGACTCCTGGACCAACTTCTGAGAGTTGAGGAGCTGTTGAGTAGTTTTTGTTGTTGTTGTTGGTATGTTGAGAGTGAGAGAGAGAGAGAGAGAGAGAGAGAGAGAGAGAGAGAGAGAGAGAGAGAGAGAGAACTAGGAAAAACAGTTACTTGTACTTATTTTGACCAACTTGGTCATTTATTGCCATCTTCTCTAGTTGTGTGATTTTTTATGTCTATGTGGATGTTTATGGATGTATGATTAACAGTATAGGTTGCCCGCCTTATAAATGGCTTTTTATATATATATATATATATATATATATATATATATTCTATGATGATCAGAGACATTTTCATGCGTTATATATGTGTATATACTTTTATGGAATGTCTGATTTTGTGTGGATATTCTTTATATCTCCCAGAGACTAAATGATGAGGACATCATGTCATGTAAACCCTTGCGTATGTATCAGAGTAGGTGGGCTACACTGATTTCCTTATGGCTAGGCGAGTAATTGTGATCGTACTAAAGACCCCATGTGCATGTGCAAGCATCTGGAAGACCCCATACTGGGAAGATGTACATGGATTGCTTTATGGAGTGATCCAGTTTGTTGGATTGGATGGACATAACGATTGGGTCGTTGGATCACATGATCGGACCATTGATCGTGGATCGTCCACACTAGTTTTTCTTAGATTTTATTAGCTTATAGGACTTATTTTTGTTTATGTTATGTTTGGACACCATTATGAGTGTTTTTAGTTTATTTTAGTTAGATTAGGAATAGTTTTTGTAAAAATTCACAAAACAGGGTGTTTATTGTAATTTTTGAACTTTCTTGAAGCTATAAAAGAGTGTGTGTGTGTGTGTGTGTGAACACCTCCCTCATTGGATTTTGTGATTATTTTTATTTTTAAAAAAAAAAGAAGAGAAAAAGCTCTCGCTTTCTTCTTCCATTTTCATGCGATTTGAAGATACTTCCATACGATTTGGAGGGGAATTGGTGTGAGGTCTCCATCTATCCTCACACCATCTTCTTTTTTTCCTTCTATCAAGGTATTTTCTTCAAGTTCTTCGATTCCTCAATCTAAGCCTTCACCTTCTCCTAAACCCATCTTTCCTTTACCTATCTACATTTTTGAAACCTAAACCTAAAATCCCTAACTTTCCTACTTTTCCCAATATTGAGGGTCAAATATTGCATATTATCTCCCATTTATATCTTGGTTTTATGAACATGATAATGCTAAATGTTCTATTTTACTAATATTTGTATTGCAAGGTGAATTTAAGAGCTTGAATTGAAGAGGGTGCTAAAAACATGAATTTGATGCTCAAGAATCACCAAGGCAAGGGATGGATCTTATGAGACCAAGATTGAAGAATTCACATGCCAAAGATCCAAGAAAACCAAGTGAGGAATGAAGAGAATCAAAGAGTTGAAGTGAAGAAAAGGAATCCTGAAATCGTCCTGAAAAAAAACATATTTTGAAACTCTGGGTCATTTTGTGAAATTGCGCAGAGTGAAGTCTATTTTGGAAAACTGCGCAAAGTGAAGTTATTTTAGCAAACTGTATAAATTTGAGGCGGTTTCTAGAGTTTTCCAACTAGATGCGAAAGTTGGAGTTCCACAACTATAAATAGGACTCCCTAGGATGTTCCTAAGCATTTTCTAGGGTTTAAGGAGTGGAGCATAAGGGTGGAGAAGTCGTCGTCAAGAGTTTTTCTTCTTCTTCCTTAGTTGTTTTCATGTTTTCTGAAAAGACTTTAGTCCAATCATGTCTATGGTTGGCATAACCTCATAGCTAGGGCTAAGAGGTGAAGCTTGTAGCATGATAGGATGTTTCTATTGCTTTGATTCATGTTTATGTTGAACGTCATAGATTCTAATTTGATATTTAAGGAATTTTTTCAGTTTTTAATGGTTTATTGTGACTCAAATTACAGTAGATCTGCAATAGCTTTGAGTATCTTCTTTTCCTGATTTGAGATTGTGAAATTAATAAGTTCTATTGTTCATCATCGTCCCTTGAGCATGGTAGGGTGATGGAATCCTTCCTAATCTTCATAATTCTCCTACTTTGAGATTATGAGATTGGTAAATCCTGTTGTTTGCCATGGTCTCCTGGGCATGGTTTGGTGATGGAATCCCTGCCAATTATCATAGTTCTCTTTCATTGAGAATTAGGTTAATGGAAGTTCAAATTTGGTTTTATTGATATATTTTTCAATTGGATAGGATAGGATTTCAGTTCTAATTGTGTTACTTGAATCAAGCAAGAGGGCTTCCTGATTGCTACAAGTAGATCTCTAGCACCTTAGTTCCCACCTTTAAATTTTTAGTTTTAATTACTTTATTCACAATTACTCTCTCAAATACTTCAGAATTAGTTTCACATTTTCATCTAGTTCTTCTTCTAGTTAATTTTAGAAACGTACAAGTTTTAATCCTTGTGGATTCGACCTCGGTCTTACCGGGATTATTACTACATTGCGACCCTAGTCTTGGGGTTGTGAACACCAAATTACCCAAATCTTAATTTTTATCATAGGTTGTATTAGGTTTTCTATTTTGAAATAGACTATATCCTATGCTAATTGGATGTCCCTACATCCATTAGATCCTAGTTTCTTTTTATTTAATGTTGTGTGACGATGTTGGTGACTTAGGCTAAGATTATACATGTTCTTTTGGTTTTCATGGGATCTGTGATGATTATGGCAATGCTTGTCTTTTTTAATTGTCTTCATTCTACTACTTGATCTCATATGTTTGGTTCATGCATCGGTCCTGCATCACTAAAGTAGAAATGAATGAAAGGAGTGTATTTCAAGGGTATTCGGTCACGCAGAACATATCTTCAGTGCCACTGAGGGTTGCTTAAAATGGACAGCAAGCAAAGAGCCTTATTTGGCGGCAATCGAATGGGAAATTCAGTGCCACCAAAGGAAACACTTGATGGGACCAAACTTAGCCTTAATAAGACAACAACCAGAAGGCCTAATTCGGCTACAATTGAATGTTAAATTCGATGCCACCGGTGTGTACTCGGTCAAATTTCACATGTACTCATTTTGACTAGAGTTAGGCAGAATCTGACCCGATTCGACGGATCCGATCTAAACCGAAGGTCAGGATCAGATCGGATCAAGTAGGCCTACTCAGATCCGATCGTACTTCGAGTCGAGTTCGGATCAGTGGCCAATCCGGACCGATCCGATCCGTTCCGCACAATGTTCATTCGTCACTATTTCCTGTAATGTTGTCCACTTGAGATTGGGATATACCTCATTTTTTGTTTAATACCATAAAATGATCTAGAAAAATAGATGGACGACATGGATGAAATAAATACATCATGGTGGCTCCACAGCATTGACCACCTACCATTGGCTGGTGGTAGGGGGAGTAGCCAATCCGTCCTCTCAGTTTCAGCTCACGGCTCAAGGTGCATCGAGCACCGAGCTCTGACACAGGAAAAGGAAAAGGGACGCGGATTTTCATGTGAAAGGCAAGTTCCTATGCAAGGATGCTATGTGGGGCCCACTTCAATGTATGTGAGAAATCCATTCCGTCCATCTATTTTGTGAGCTCATTTAAGGACGTGCCACCAAAAATGAGAACGATATAAAACAAAAGTGGGTCACACGAGAGGGAAAATTGGGGAAAGAAATTTCTACTGTTGAAACTTTCTTGGGCTCCACCTTGATGTTTATATGCTATCTAATCCATTTATAAGGTCATTCCTAATGGGATGAAGTGAAAAAAGTAGAAAGATAGCCTGATACAAAACTTTTATGGCCAGAGGAACGCTTTAACGGTGCTAGCTGAATTCCCACTATTTCTTCTTGTGTGGCCCAGTTGAGTTTTGTATCCATATCATTTTTGGTGGCACGTCCTAAAATGAACTCGCAAAACAAATGGACGGAATGGATTTCTCATATACATTGAATTGGGCCCCAAATAGCATCCTTGTGTGCGAAAGGCTTTGGCAGGAAATTCGTGTCAAGATAAAGGAAGCGGATTGGCAGGTGTACAACGCACTAGGCCAGTTGGTGTATACCGTGTATTGACATCAACAAGTTTTGTGGGTCCCATCATGAGGTATGTGTTATATCCAAACCGTCCATCCATTTGGCGGGCTCGTCTTAAGGCTTCAGTCGAAAAATAAGACAGATCTAAAGATCAAGTGGACCACACTGCAAAAGGTAGTGGGGGGTTGAACGTCTACCATTGAAACTCTTTTAGAGGTCACGGAAGTTTCAGATCAATATGAAATTTGTTTTTCCTCTTCATCCATGTAGTTGTGACCTTATTAACAGATTGGATGGAAAATAAACGTTATGGTGGGCCCTACAAAATCTTTAAGGGTGAAAATCATTTTATTTATTATTATTTTTTTTTTTTTTAAAAAAAACAGAAGATTTTATTCGAACCGTACCCAACTCGATCTGACTCGGTTTCTCTGACCGAGTCAGACTCGGTTCAGGTCAGGCCAGCAGTGCAACGTTCTGTTAGTGCATTGAAAATTTTGGACCGAGTCGAGTTGGACCCAATCTGGTCTGAGTCGACTCGATGCCCACCTCTAATTTTGACCTATACTTTGTGAATTTTCACATTTTCACATGTACTCGGTCGCATCGAACCTACATTCGATTGTCACCGAAAAAAGCTTGAATGAGACAACAAGCAAGTGGCCAAACTCGATTGCAACCGAATGCTAAATTCGGTCCCATCCAGTGCACCTTCAGTGCCACTGAAGGTAATACTCGGTGCCATCGAAGTAAGCCAAAATGAGACAACAAGCGAATTGCCAAGTTTTGCTGCAACCGAATGCCAATGTCGGTGCCACTGAACCTTCGGTGACACCAAACTTTGTGCCACTTACTAAAGCACTTACAAGTCTCACTTGTAGTAGTAAATCCGCAATTTCAATAATGTTTAAAGATGCCTTGTAATTAAATCATTCACCGTCACATTGCATTCAAACAAAAAATATATTAATGCACATCACAAAAAATACATCAATGTGGATCTCTTTAGGGAAAGTGCTATATATTATTCGCTTGGTATTAGAAACTTGAACCTCCATCGATTATACCCTGTTTGTTTGCACCTTTTGCACTTTATTGTTTTTCGCTCATCTCCACATGAAAGAATTCTTGTCTTCTTCAGTCTTCCGGCTGACCTTTTTTGTCGTAGGGGTTTAATTTTCGCACAATACTCTCTGAATTCATTTGATATTTTCCATTCGCTCTTATCACGTATTCAATACACGAATTCATTATATGTGATCTAGTAATTTTGCGCTGTATAGAATATGGAGCAATAGGTATAATGAGGAAGATTATACTTTATACATGCTGAAAGAACTTGCAAATAAGGCAACCCTTTCACGTTAAACTCACGATATGTACACGAAAGCTCACTAAGCTTAACCGTGTCATTATAATCTCCCACAATATGATACTCGTCTCGAGAAATTACATGACAATGGACATCATGCGCCTTTGGTAGAAGACCCTTTAGTTGTTCATCCACCTATGGTGTTAATGGTCCAATAAATGATGATGCAGATTCTCTTCTCTTGCAGAACATTTCTTGGATCTTAAATTTGATCGTCTCTATTAGTATGGTCACGGGGCATTCTCTTGCTTATTTGATCAATGCGTTAATGCACTCTAATATGTTTGTAGTGACTAAGTTGAATCTTTTTTGAAAAATGCGAAGATGCCCATCTTTCATATATAATTTTTGTAAAACATGCATGTACTGTGGGGTTAGCCATTTCGATATCATGTATTAGCTTTTCAAAAGTAGTCTTCCTGCACGTCTTTATAGCCTGCCAATAATACTTTTCCAACGACTTGCTTTTAAATGTGTCAACCAAGTTTTTGTAGATATAATAGGTATAGTAGCCATGGATTACATATTGGAAGACTCCAGGGACTTATTTCATTAAACCTTAATGTCGGTCTGATATAATGACAAGACCCGGAAGATATCCTAACTTACAATTGAGGTAAGGAACCAATTCCAATTTCTATTGTTTTCCGATTCCCCGATACCAAATGCTATTGGTAGGATATGATTGTCTCCATCGAAAGTTGTAGCTATGAATAGAACACCCTTGTATTTCTCTTTTAGGTGTGTCCCTTCGATAGCCAACACCCTTCGCAAAGACTTTTGAAAACTTTTAACGCATTGTCCGGAAATAATAATAATTTTAAAAAAACATATCTTGAACCTGTTCGTTTATGGGTTAGCAAGCACGACAGTCACCGTCCCTGAGTTGGCCCTCAGCTCATGCAAATAGACTGTAAGAATCTTCATAAGATCCCATTATGCGCTTGATTGTGATCTCTTTAGCTCGCCGTGCCTTCTTATAGATGATAAGAATATTATATTTCTCATGCATAGCCAATATAATGTCACTCGACCTTAATCCCATGCATTGCTCAATATGACTAATAACCAACTCATTGGCTAAATTACTACTCGCTTCTCGGTGATTGCTCTTTATCGATGACATGCCACATGTGTGTTTGGATGTATAAGTACTATCTTGAATATCCTCGCATTATTCACCTTAAATGCATGATCCCTCCATTCACAATTATTTTTGAAACACACTACAATGAACCTCTCGGATGATAAGTAGAAGACCCTATATTCGAAGTTTTCGCGAATTGTAAATTGGCTCAAAACATATTAGCATCAGCTCTTGTCCTTAAACGTTTGTCTAACGGCTATCTCAATTGGGTCATCCAATGAATCCGAATATTCTGATAGATATGCATTGATGAATGTGCTATCCTCAAAAGGCAAATTAACTTTATCAGTCATCAAGTTTGATGTTCGAGGTGGCTCGGGCAGTGGAATGTCTCTTAGATGTACACATTCGTTATTGGTGGTGGAGGATGAAGGCACATGTATTCTTGTAGATAAAAGGTGGTGCCATATATTCATATTTGAGGTTAAGGTCAACTGCCTAGCTAACGCCACGTTACTCACCTAGATTTCTATCCTCAAAAGGATCATTAACTTGATCAGTCATGAAGTTTGATGTTTGAGGCGGCTCGGGCAGTGGAATGTCACTTAGACGTACTCGTAAAGTTGGTGCCATATATTCACACATCATCCTAATATCATAATCCTTCGGTGTAGACTGCAGTCTTAATAATTATGCACATTTTAGATAGAAGCTCTCCATATGTAGTCCCGACACTCAAACCTATTGTTTTAATATATTAACTCCCCACCACGAGCATACAATGATTCTCCCAGCCATTAGCTGAAGACAAACACATCAAAATATTCTCAACGAATCGTTACACAATAAGAGCTTACCATAAGAGAGAACTCAGTCAATATTCACTGCACTTGGTGAATTTTCACCGGTCAATTTCACTGCAATCTTACCTCCCACAGTCGCCGTTCCAATGAAACAGGAGTTCAAAAAGAAGAAGAGTGCAGTGAAGTGAAGCATTATTTCAAAATAGAACCCTGTGAAAGATTGCAAAAAACCCTTATGGACAACCTAGAAGATTCCAAGTACATTAATGCGATCGGATTGAAGCAATGAACAGAACCCTAAGAAAGATTGTAGATGTAAAATGACAATAACTGGATATTCAACTGGATATTTCAGGAAGAAAACTGAAGAGGAGAAGATGGGTTTTGGGTTTTTGGGTATAGCTGAATGAAAGGAATATTAGCCAAAAACAAGGATATTTTTGTCCAAAAATAGTCAATCCATATAATGTACGTTTAGAAATGAAAAGTAAAGTTTTGGATGTTTAGTTAAGCTGGTCACTTAAAAGTGAAGTTTACAGAGGGAAATTTCTCTATATGATACTTAACCTGAGGGTATGTATGGTATCCCAAGGCCCTAAATTCACACTTATGGTTTGGGCCTTTCTGAAAGGAACCTCGGTTCTCACAATTCCGTTTGTTTAACAAAACTACTCGAAATGTTTCAAATAAAGTAGCCATATGACGTACAAGAACCCCATACCATTCTATTTCTCTACAGATCGGGTGTCCTAACCATCCAACAGCCTGAACCTCCACACTGTTCTGATGGCCCTACTGTGGATAGACATTGTCCCAAAAGTCTCAGATTTGAAGAACCTACTCGCATTGAATGTAAACCATTAGCTGCAATTTTATTTTTTTTCTTAGACTGTCTATTTGCAAGCAATAAATCAAAAGGGTTAAGATCATCCAGTCAAGGAGATTTTGGTGAATATCCCATCTAGTATGTTCCGTCATGTCAACGATCTAGGTCACTGAGCCATGGGCTAACTTGTACAGACTGAGGCTCTCAGTATACAGTATACTGTTTACTAATGCTTGTGTTGAGGATCATACAAGTCATTATCGATTTTGGTGCGTTAACCTAAAATTGCTATCAGGTCCGGATGAGGTGCCATGAACAGGTTTGGAGGTTGGCCCAAAACCTGTTTTGCTGGGGAATATAACATTGCCCTTTAAAAGATAAGACAGACATACCCCATCTCATTAACCACCATACACTTTGTTGCTGTCAGAAAAGCATGCTGTTTTTTCCCATTCATTACCTTTCAGGATCAGTCTTGGTCTTACAAACCATACCATACCAAAGGCAAACAAACACATCTGGATCGTATTATTAGGAAATCTCATTTAGAGAGCCAGTATCTACTCCCAACATATGATTGATTTACACAGCCATTTTTTTCCCCCATTTTTTGAATCTCATTAGTACAGTAGTGTAACTATTCAAATTCCAAAAATGGAAAATGGGTGTGAAGGAAATAAGCCAGGTTCTGTAGTTATTCATGTTTGTGTGTGTTCATTGTTACAGAAGAACCACAGCATCAGCAGTCAGCAGAAATCAAGGATACCGTGAGAGAAAAGGATGTCATTGATTTAGATGAGGAAGATGAAGATCCAGATGATGCCGCCAACGGAACTAAGGAAGTGAAGGCATCAATTCCTGTCATTGATATAGATGACGATGACGATGATGGAGATCCTCGTGCTGTTACCAAAACAGCAGTTCCTGAATCAACACAAAGCAACCCATCAGCAGTTACTGGTGAAGAGAGGAAACTAGCGGTTGTAAGTCGCAACATGTGGCACTATGTTGACCCGAGCGGTGAAACGCAAGGACCCTTTCCCATGTCGGCACTGAAAGCTTGGAGAGAAGCTGGTTACTTTGATGCACATTTTAAGGTGTGGGAAGTGGGCCAGTGCCAAAAAGATGCAGTTCTGTTGACGGACGCGATTCGCCTGATGGCTTCCCAAGGGTAGATGCCACGAGTTCACCGAAGACAACACTCTGTATAGCAAATGGATGTAATGTTTGTACATGTACTGTGTCATTCTGTCGGGCGAATGGAAAATTTTCAAATGGATAGTTTTGGTAGCTCCTGAGTTTCTGGAGCCCTATGAAACTCAAGTGCTGGTGTTTGGATGATTTGGATGTTCTGGATTTGTATACACAGAACTGAAGCCACTTGGATTTCCAAGTTTCCACCATTTGAGAAATAGTGGAAAGATATGGAAAGTACCATCTTGATTGCTACTGTCCATTTTTGCTGGCCATTTATTTTAATGGCTGTGATTTTTTAATTATAGTTGGTTTTGGGTCATCATGTGGTATCTGCGGCAGTTTCCTCTTATCTTTGAGTCTTTGTTGATTATAAATGGGCTAACTTAGGTAAAGACGATCTTAAACCTAGGATTGAGTGACTGTCAATGCACGATTAAGAATCTTGATGTTCGATGGAAGATGACTTAGCATTGATGGGTAGGATCTGATTCTGGAAGAATTGTAGGGATGATCCATCCATGGTAACCAGATCATAGGCCTCTCCCACTGTAACTTGGTGCCTAGAGGTAGCGTGCATCTCTATGGAGGATCATATAATCAATGGAAAATTCATTAATCAGCCCCGGACTTAGATTAATCTGGAAATTCTATCAGATATGGATCATATACACACACACACACACACACACACACATTCACAATTTACTGTCCACCCAACTGAAGTGCCTAAGTGGGGTGTGGGTGCGTGTGTTAAAAAAAATAAAAAAACTTCCCACCTATTAAGTGCATTTGACATCCAACCCATCCAATCGCTTGGCGCCACTATGAGGATCTGCATGGCCACACCATAGAAAACAATGTCTGGCCATTGATAAATTGAAAAATACAAGTTTGGCCTACTCTATGAATGGATATTAATGATTTTGCACCAGGTGATTCTTGTGGTTTGGGCAAGCTATTGAAAAATAGAAAAATACGAATGTGGCCTACTTGATGAGTGGATATTAGTGATTTTGCACTGGGTGATCCTTGTGGTTTGGTCAAGCTATAGAGAGATAGAAAAATACAAGTGTGGCCTACTAGATGAGTGGATATTAATGATTTTGCACTAGGCGATCCTTGTGGTTTGGGCAAGCTATTGGATGGGTTTGATGTGGCATAACAAGTGGAAAGTTATCATTTGAGTAGATTGTAACCTGTAGTCCAACTAGTTAGACTTGAGACCTCTCTCGTTCTCAGTATATGTGTGCCTGCGCATGCACAGTGATGTACCCCACCGAAACCTGGCCCCATCGATGGCCCTAATTATTTCTCAATAAAATTTCAAAGGTCTTGAAAGTAATTAGGTTGTGCTAGGACCATTTTGATAGAAGCACCTTTTAAATGTCTAATAGTTCATATTTCTTTGAAGTTTTGTCGCACCTAATACAATTCAAGCACACTACCCTTATGTTATTGAACTGATCACCGTTATAGGGGCTTGTTAGTATGCTTAGTCAAAATAATCTAATGATCATATCTAAAGTATTGAGCATGTGAAGCCACTTAATAGGAGCATTACATTGTTCCCTAAAAAGTAACATTTTTGAGAAAAAAAATTTAACTCTTTAATTTGTAACCTACATATAAGTGATTAAGAAAAATACAATGGTCTATATACAATTGAAATGGCAATGATGAAAATAAAGTGGATATTATGATTGAAGATCAATTAACCAATGCGAATAGATTTAAATTCGTAAAAATAAATAAAAATGAATTAAGACAAAGGAAAGATGGCAATCAAATATGTATTTGAAGGAGATGATTCCTGTCTCACCGAATACTTGCCTTGGCTCCATTAATTGCTTTTGGCTTTTTGGTTTTCCAATTACAATAGTAATTGGTTAGAAATGGGTAATTATTACTTACCCCTCATGTGACATCACTTACAATTGATTACTATAATTATATTATACCATTGTTTGTTTTATTTGGACATCAATGTAAAAATGGGCCTTTTGGTGAGTAAAAATGCAATGATAACAATTTCCTGTACTCATTTACTTTACATGTGTATTTGACTCTTTTTTTTTTTCTTCTTTTTTCCTTTGTGTGTGTGTGTGTGTGTGTGTGTGTGTGTGTGTTGTGTGTGTGTTGTAATTCTCTCTTAATCAAACACCTTGAGAAGATAAGAAGGCTCACTTACTTTGAATTACACTGAAATTGAGAACTAAACATGCCTTTACAATATGGAAGCCCTGAAAGATGAGTAATTGTGATTAAACTACTCCAACCCAATCTCTTATAAATACACAAGTCTTAGTTCTATGGTGGGTTTAAGTGTGGAGGTTGCCTAAATCAAGTGCATCCTCATCAATCAGCAATAGAGTGGCTTCTATTCAAGTATGCCATAAAGATTAATATTTCATCAATTCTTATCTAAACAATTTACTACCATTACAATATGTGATTATTATTCCGTAATTTATGCTATCACTTGGTTGACCCACGGTGATATCCAATGGAGGATTTAAATTACAGAAACTGGACTTTACTGTTAAGTGGGCCCCTCAAGGCAAGGGACAATCCCAAACAATATGATGGGTGGCTTACAAGAAGAAAATTAAAAACTTAGAAGCATGAGAGGTAGGTAGCTCGGTTTCAATATGAAACGTCCATCAATCAGATGGTTGAGTTCATCTATTTATCATTGTCACCTATCTACTATAGGGCCCACTTGTATGATCGTGGATTACTAGGGGTCGTTTGGCACTAAGGATTTGGGAGGATTTGAGGGGATTCAAGTATTCCAAATCCATCGATTATTTGGCGGGTAGATTATGTTAGGGGCCTTGCACAAAACCTTAGGATCTAGGCCTCCAGAACAAACTAGAATTATAGAATAATAATGCAATGAAAATAAATCAAAGCACAAACCACACCACACAAGAGATTTTTACGTGGAAAACTCTCAAAGAGGTAAAAACCACGAAACCTCGTCCAGATCAACAATCCACTATAAAGTAAAACATTACAACCGATCACAAGTACACCTTGCTAGAACATTACAACCGATCACCAGTACACCTTGCTATGATCAGACCTTCACTCACGTAGGAGTGGATAAACAATAAGAGAAACAAAGAAAACTGAGAGATCTCACCAATTACGAGGACGTAGAAGCTTTGAGATATGGTAAATCACCTCTACGAACATAACCTCCCTTCTATAAGCTTCCTCTCTCTCTTTCTCTCTCTCTCTCTCTCACCCCTTTGATAGCCTTATTGTGTTTTTCTCTGTACACAATCATCTATAAAAATCCTAGGGATCCCTTTTTATAGTTTTAAGAAACTTTCTTCCGCATTCCAGTTGCGAAAGGTCTTGCGAAACAAAATCCATGCAAAATCGCGGAACGAATCTGTGTAACCTCGACTAGTCGTACCGAGTCCATGACCGGTCGAGAGCCACCTACAACCGGTCGAGAACCTCTCACGACCAGTTGAGCACCCCGGAGAAATATTACCTAAAGTCGTTGGACTTTGAGTCGTGTCACGACTCGAACCTACGACTGGTCGAGCGCCACCCGCGATCGGTCGAACACCTCCCACAACCGGTCGTGCAGCGCAATGAATTACTCCAATTTTGCACTCGCTGTATCGTCTCTCCTCTGAACTGAGGAGGAAAACCCCATCAAATCTCCTCATTTTCGACTTAGGAGGGATTCACCTTCTTCAAGCCAGCCTGATTTATACAAACCTTAAACTTGCCCTCGAGCAAAGCCTTAGTCATCATATCTGACCCATTATCGTCCGTGTGGACCTTCTCAAGCTGTAACACCTTTTGTTCCAAAGTATCCCTGATCCAGTGATACCTAATCTCTATGTGTTTCGACTTGAAGTGCTGACTTGGATTCTTGCTCAAGTGTATAGCACTCTGACTATCGCAATAGACCACGTGCTCTTCTTACTTCAGGCTAAGTTCCTGTAGGAACTTCTTCATCCAAAGTATCTCTTTATATGCTTGTGTGACTGCAATGTACTCGGCCTCTATCGTCGACAATGCTATAACCCTTTATAGCTTGCTCTGCCTAGAAACCGCTCCCCCTGCAAACGTGAATATGAACCCCGATGTAGACTTTCTGGAGTCTATGTCACCTACCATATCTGTATCTGTGTAGCCCTCTAGCACAGGTTTACCGTCACCATAGGATAGGCTCAACCTAGATGAGCTTCTTAGATACTTCAATATCCATTTCACTACTGCCCAATGTTCTTTGTTAGGATTGACAATATACCGGCTAACAACACCAACCGCATATGTTATGTCTAGGCGTGTACACACCATAGCATACATCAAACTTTCTACAACTGATGCGTAAAGTATCTTCTGCATCTCTTCCACCTCTGCCTTTGTCTTAGGACACTGTTTTTCGCTCAATATAAAGTGACCATCCAGTGGAGTACTGACCGATTTCGCTGCATTCATATTGAACCACTTTAGGACTTTCTCAATATACCACTCTTGTGACAGCCAAAACTTTCTGCTGCTTCTGTCACGGGTTATCTCCTGATAAGGGTCGAACATTGCATATTAGACCTCAATTATTATCCGATTTTACATACATGATAATGCTTAATGTGATATTTTAATCATGTTTTCGTTGCAGGGAGTAATCAGGAGCGTTGACTGAAAAAGAGTACTACAAGCGTGGATTTGACGCTCCGAAGTCATCAGAGTAGGGGACGGACTCCAGAGGACCAAGATCGATGGATTTATATGCCAGAGATCTGAGGAAATTAAGCCGTTCACGTTAAAGAGGCCCAAAAATTGGTGCAGAATGCAAGATCACATGGTTCCAGCCATTCATTCGGCTCAAAACTTTATACATGGGATTAAGGACATAAATTAACCATACATATCAAATTTCAGCCCTCGGATCACTATAGAAGTGCCCTAAATGACAGATCAGACCATAAACCGTTGATTCTAGGTCCACCTGGTCTCTGGATATGACTCAACTTTGGTTTCAACGCCTTAAATGAGATTATGAAATGAATGGATGGATTGGATTTTGCAAAAACATTTTAGTGGACCCCACCTAGTGTGGCATGTGCATAGTACATATGTGCACTAGCCGTGCACGATAAACGCAAAGACAGGTTGACCATCTCTGACCGAAAAAAAAAAGAAAGAAGGAAATTTCATTCTTCTTTCGCGGCTGCTGCTGCGTAACCGACGGACGGACGAGTTTTGCAGACGCTAGTGGGCCACCATCAGGTCTCACGAGAACGATCCAAGCCATCCATCATGTAGAGGGCCTCGAACCCATCAAAATCTTGTTGAAAGTTTTCTCCCATGGGTACACACGTGTGCGATATAGAGGCCACAAGTAGACTGCCCTACAACGTTCAAAACAATTGCAGCGTGATTTATTCCGTTGACTACACCAAATCCAATCCAAAACCATCCATTTCTTATCAGAATTTTGAGGTGCATCTAATAGATGGTGTGGATTTCCCAACCGACGTCAATCATGGACCCCACCAATCAATCAGGGCAAGCCAACCCCTATTTTCGCAGCCGGACGCTGCCCGATTTTTGCGGGCCATTACCTGATCTCAACGGTGATTGGATGGCTGATCTGGACCATCCATCATGTATGTCGTTCAAAAATGTCCCAAGGGACGTGGATCTTTTGGAAAGAAAGCAAGGACGAAGGGAGTTGGGACACTGTTTCTTGGCTGTGTAAAAGCCTTTGCAGACAGTCTCTAAACAGGACTCCAGCCGATTTCCTTTTTCACCGACTTCCAGCCTAACATACGATCGACCTTCCATCTGTATAAAAGAAAGAGAGGAAAGAGAGGAGGGGGGTTGAGCATTCAATGTGAAGCATCTTTTCTGAAGAGAGTTTTTTTTTCCTTTTATTTTATATATTTTTTTTTAATTTAACATAATCATGTTTATGCTAGGCTAAACTTCTTAGTTAGGGCTGAGATGAAGCCCCTAATTTGAATAACCCTTGTCAAGTATTAATTTTTATTTGGGTTTGATTGATTTGTTTTTTTCTCTAGTGTGTTTAATTGAAATTTCTGTACTTCTCAATTCTATGAGCTTAACCAGAGTCTAGATGTGGATGTTGTTTAGAATCTTATTATAGGTGCTTGTGTGTAACCATGAACAGGTTTCATATAGAGAAAGAAATAGAAATTACATCTCTTCATGCTTGACCATAAATGGAAAGATGTGATCCTTATGCTTTAAGGGATTATACATTCTATGTGCCCGACCAAGGACATAGAGTGTGATTTATTTATTAAATTTATATCAATCTGAATTAGGGTGAATCAACAGGTAAAACAAGGGTTAGGATAATTAGGGGTGGATTCAAAAGTCATAGTATTCTCCTTGATTGAATTTTTCCCATTGTTCAGTTACTTTTCATAGATTTTTATTTGTTTACTTAATTGTTAGGAAAATTATTTGTTGGATTAGTTAAGAAGAATTGTAAATTTCGAATTGTGACAACCAATCCTCGTGGAAATGATCTCGTAATACGTACCGTATCTACATCTGATTCGTATACTTGCGAGTTTAAAATCATTTAAATTATATTGGTTTAAATAAAACATCATCTCCATTCCTAGGATCTGTTTAGCCTGACCCAAGTCTTTTATTGCAAACGACTTGCTCAACTTCTGTTTCAGCCTATCGATCTTCTTGATGTCTTTTCCCATGATGAACATGTCAACAACATATAATAGTAGAACTAAGAAATCACCATCTAAGAACTTGCGCGTAAACACACAGTGGTCTAACTCTGTTTTGTCATACCCATGCTGTAACATGAACGAATCAAACTTCTTGTACCATTGCCGTGGAGCTTGTTTTAGCTCATACAAGCTCTTCCTCAACCTACACACCATATACTCTTTGTCCTTGACTTTGAACCCCTTTGGTTAGTGCATGTAGATCTCTTCTTCTAGGTCATCATGAGGGAAAACAGTTTTAACGTCTAACTACTCTATCTCCAGATCCATGCTAGCCACCAACCCAAGCAACACCCGTATGGATGTCATCTTCACCAGTGGTGAGAATATCTCCTCGAAGTCTATGCCTTTCCTCTGATCGAACCCTTTTACTACAAGTCTGGCCACGAACCTGTGAATTCTTCTGCTCAACCTTCTTTCTGAACATCCACTTGTTGCTCAGAACTTTCTTGCCCTTTAGCAGTTTCACCATATCATCGGTGTGGTTCTTATGCAAGGATTTTATCTCCTCTTGCATAGATTTCAACTACTCCCCCTTATGCTAGTCGGCTAGGGCCTCAGAATAGTCTTCTGGCTCTCCCCCATCAGTTAGCATAATATACTCTCATCACTGTACCCTAAGAACATACACTGCCTGATCTTCATATCGAGTTTAGACCTCTCGTCCTTTGGTACGTGAACAGATGCCCTGCATCCAAATACCCTAAGATGACTGTATGATGGATCCTGTCTAGTCCACACCTTTTCAGGTACTTCTCCATTCAATGAGGCTGATGGAGACATGTTTATCAAATACACCGCCGTGTGCATTGCTTCTCCCCAGAACGTCTTGGGCAACTTTGCATGGGATAACATGCATCTGATTCTCTCTACAATGGTGCGATTTATTCGCTCAGCTACACCATTATGCTGGGGGGCCTTGGGAACCGTTTGTTCATGCCATATACCCAAGGACTTGCAGTACTCATGAAAGTCGCCAATGTATTCACCAACATTTTCAGTGTGGATGCACTTCAATGATCTACATGTCTCTCTCTCGACCATATCATGAAACAATCTAAACACACTAAAGACCTCATCCTTAGATTTCAAAGCATAAACTCAAACCCTTCTAGATACTCTATATTATTTCCCTAATAAACAATCAAGACAAGTTTTGAGAGGCATATCTGTCACGTCTGGAAGGAACCGCTTCCTCGCTAGTAGCTGAAATCCTTTTTCACTCATGTGACCTAGACGCCTGTGCCACTTGTCAATAGCTGAATCTTCCACTGCGTTCAACCCACCCTTGCATACACTAACACTTGCCTTGTTAAGGGTGTAACACTTCTTTCCTCTGACTGCGTTCAACGTACCCTTGATGAGCTTCGAGCGCCCACCAACAAATCGGCTTTCATAGCCATCATTATCTAACCTTCCTGTCGACATAAAGTTGAGGCAAAGGTCTGCGATATGTTTCACATCCTTGAGAACCAATGTGCAGCCTACATCGGTCTTCACACAAATATCACCGACCCCTACGATCTTTGATATGTCAGAATTTTCCATCTTCATTGTCCCATAGTCACCTAACTTGTAGCTTGTGAAGAAATCCCTGCATGCAGTCGCATGAAAAAAGGCTCCTGAGTCAATCACCCAATCAGTGTTCTGACTTGTGGCCGTGAGACATACATCATGATTTGTAGAAAGAATAAATACAACGTCGCCATTTGAAGCGACCGCAATGGAATCTAATTCATCTTCTTTCTCTTTTTCTTTTCCTTTCTTGTCGTTCTTAACCTTACGACATTCGTGCTTGTAGTGGCCTTTCTTGCCACAGTTTCAGCATTCAACATCTTTTCTTTTACTCGACTTGCCTCTTGATTTATCACAGGCATTTTCGCTATTCTTGTTCTTTCCTCTCCCTCGTTCCTATGTCACAAGGGCCTCTTGTTGAGTAGACCCCCGAGACTTCCTCCTTGTCTCCTCATTGAAGAGACAACTGGTTACTTGTTCCATGAATATTTTTCCATCTGGCGCGGAGTTACTTAAAGACACCATCAATGTCTCTCAACTGTCAGACAATGAACTAAGCAAAAGTAAAGCCTACAATTCATCATCCAGGACCATCTTCATAGCGGAGAGCTGGTTCACTATATTGTTGACCTCATTCATGTGCTCGGCCACAGAACCACCATTCTCGAACTTAAGATTCACAAGTCGCCTTATTAGAAAAATTTTATTACCGACTGTCTTCCTCTCATACAACCCTTCTAGTTTCAGTCATAAGTTAGCGGCTGAGGTTTCCATAGACACATGGTGGAACACAGAATCATCCAGTCATTGTCTAATAAATTTCATCTCCTTTCGGTCCAACTTCTTCCAATCATCATCAAACATGTCCTTGGATTTTGCCGATATGCTTAAAATTGGATAATATAGGTCCTTGCAATAAAGTAAGTCTTCCATCCTAGCCTTCCATATGGTCCGGTTAGAACCATTGAGGGTGATCATCCTTGATAAGCCACCTTTCATAATTCCAAACCAATACTACTCGTTCAATGAACTTAGCTCTGATACCACTTTGTTGGGGGCCTTGCACAAAACCTTAGGATCTAGCCCTCCAGAACAAACCAGAATTATGGAATAATAATGCAATAAAAATAAATCAAAACACAAACCACACCACACGAGATTTTTACGTGAAAAACCCTCAAAGAGGTAAAAACTATGGGACTTCGTCTAGATCAACAGTCCACTATGAAGTAGAACGTTACAACTGATCACAACCACACCTTGCTATGATCAAGCCTTCACTCACATAGAAGTGAATAAATAATAAGAAAAATAAAGAAAACTGAGAGATCTTACTAATTACGAGGACGTAGAAGCGTTGAGATATGGTAGATCACCTTCACGAACATAACCTCCCTTTTACAAGCTTTCTGTCTTTCTTTCTTTCTTTCTTTCTCTCTCTCTCCCATCCCTTTGTTAGCCCTCTTGTATTTTTCTTTGTACACAATCACTTAGAAAAATCCTAGGGACCCCTTTTTTAGTTTTAGGAAACTCCCTTCCGCATCCCAGTTGTGAAAGGTCTTGTGAAACGAAATTCATGCAAAATCATGGAACGAATCTGCATTACCTCGACTGGTTGTACCGAGTCCACGATCGGTCGAGAGCCACCTATGATCGGTCGAAGACCTCTCACAACTGGTTGAGCACCCTAGAGAAATATTACCCAAAGTTGCTGGACTTTGAGTCGTGTCACGACTCGAACCTACGACTGGTCGAGCGTCACCCATGACCGGTCGAACACCTCCCAAGACCGGTCGTGCAGCGTGATAAATTACTTCGATTTTGCACCCGCTGCATCGTCTCTCTTCTGAACTAAGGAGGAAAATCTCATCAAATTAGTGAGCATTTCAAATCTAGTAGATCTCAAATCCTCACTTTAGGTGAGTTTTGCAATCTCTCCCTTTTACTTGGATTTTCAATTCTCTCTCTTTTTTCTCCTCGTTTTTAAACGCATAAGAGTCACACGTGTAACATGTGTCCCTAGGTTACTAATCTATCGAGCACGTGACCCATTGATGATATCCCAAAACAATTATATTATTAACTACATCACTAAAATTACTTTAATAGAATGGTTTGAGCAGTGCAAACTTTGCCTATGTAAATCAACAGTTAAAAATCGTTGGTCAGTCACTCAGTTGTTACCTTATGCTTGTGGCCTATCTAAGGTTTAGAATTTCATCATTTTTGTCTAAAGTATACATTTTAATTGACTTCTTATGATAATTGTTTTAAACAATACATTCATATACTAATTAGAGATATTAAAGTTGATATAGTAATTAAATTCAAACTCTTATTTAAGTGCATAGATATGCTTAGATAATGTGGGATTCGAAATCCAGAATTCCAAACTTCACATGCAGATTTTAAATTCAGGATATTCAAATCAAAGAGTTTTCTAATGTGAATATTTTGAATCCACGGTGCCTAACGAGGCCATGGGTTTACGAGCGCGTGTGATGACTCTGGGGATCCTTTAAGATTCCCAAGTCACGTGACATCTTCGGCTCCTTCAAACGATCACCTCCAATCCACCGCGATGTATTGCTTGTTCTCTTTGTCAGTACTGTAACTGTTACACCTGTGATCATATTTCAATGATCGTAACCATCTACGTGTTTTTCATCACTGTTGATTGATGATGCTTAAAAGAATATTCAAGATTGAAGTCCTCTCATTGAATTACAAAGCAACGGACAAAAGAAAACATCACATTTTCACAACAAAAGAGTTAATGATAAATGAATTAGAATACTTCAATCTAATAGATTGTTCATGGATACCCTCCATACACCATTAAAAAAAACAGTTGAACGGCTTGGATCGATTCAAAATAACCCAGATCCAACGTATAAGCCCCGGACATGATGTATAATTGACAATATACCTCATCTTATTATTATTTTGGTCTCCGTCTGGATGAAAAGACCCCCGAGACACACAAAGTTCTAGTTCACCACCACTTACATAAGCGTGGGGCTCCATCTTCCGTACACGTAGCATGCTTGAACACTAATCAAGGCCGCCCAAATTGTGTATCCCATGGTGGAAAGAGCACGTTACAAAATTAAGGACTGATCCAATGATCATAAACATCAAACTGAAATCTCTCATTGAACCTGGACCGTTCACCACTTTTTATTTCACCATCTACTTCGACTGTCTCCAAATAATCTTTGAGATCATTTAGTCAGTGAAATTTTGTGGTTGTCATCCATCCACAATGAGATAAGTTTATGCCACTGGTATGTTAGGAGGACTATTTTAAAATGGTGGTAAACAAACAATGTAGTTGCATGATAGGTCACCCGTTCATATAATATACAGCGGTTGCATCTAAATCTACAATACAACCATTCTTTTATTTTAACGTCTCATATATATATATATAATATCTTATCCGTAAAAAAGTTTATATACACTAATTTCATCACTAAATAGGAAATTAAAACTGATGATATTATTCAACGGTCCACAATATTATACTATATCATACTGTCGGCTAATATTCATATTGACTCTTGTCTTTTTTGAACTCTGAATTGGCCTCATTTTCATCTAATTTCATAAGAATTGTATGGCCCATATTTTTATGGATGGGATCATTTCTGCATTTGACAAGTTGGCGAAGGAAAATGACTGTATAATAACATACGATACAGTTGCTGTATCAAATCATCTCTACGCAACGTGCGAGATGATCCAGTGCTTCTAGAGGCATGAGAAATACCGTGCCTCCTGTCATTTCTACGTACTTGGCATATACAGGAAAGATCTGGACCGTTCATTCCGTAGGACCAAAAGCGAGTATTCTATATACAGAAAAATATACTTTTTGGAAGATCTATCCTTTGAAGTGTAGCGTAAATATGGCCACCTAAAGACAAAAATAAGCAACAGATCGCATCCGTTGATAAATGATTCATTTTTTCGACGGCAAAGATAATCTGATAAAAGAAATTTTTGTTCAGTGTTCAATCTAAAGTATATTAAATCTAATGAACAGTTAAGATCATCATAAGAATTTAGCACGTGTGAATATTTACCTCTCAAGTGTTACATGCAGCACGTGTACCCTATTCTCTGGGACGTGGTTGGTTGATGACCTCTACACCAACCAGTTAGCTGATGTCAAAACTCCGTGGGACCCACCATGATGTTTGTATTTTATCAACGCCGCCCATCCATTTTTACATCTCATTTTAGAAAATGGTGCCGAAAATGAGAAGATACAAATCTCAGCTGGAGCACACCATAGGAAAATAGTGTTGATTGAATGTCCACCGTTAAAAACTTACTACCGCCCACTGTAATGTTTATTTTCCATCCAAACTGTTGATAAGATCAAGAAGACATTGATGAAGAGAAAAAACATATATCAGCTTGATCCAAAACTTCCGTGACCCCAGGAAGTTTTCAACGGTAAGCGTTCAATCCATACTGTTTCCTGTGGTGTGGTCCACCTGATCTCCGGATCTTCCTCAATATTTGCATCATGCATAAAATGAGCTGGAAAAATGGATGGACAGCGTTGATAAAACATATACATCATGGTGGGTCCCACAGAGCTTAGACATAGCTAGCCTGCTGGTGCAGGTTCACCAGACAAACCGCCTCCTCTCTCTGTCTCTCTGCTTTGAAAGGAAACAAACAGCAAGACGGCCAACCGAAAAGTCTCTCTCTTTCTCACGAAAGTCCTGTCTTCTTAGAACGAATCAATCGGCCAGAAAAACCCCGTTTCGTCTCCAATCTAGAAAAGCACATCAAACCCATCAAAGATCTCTCACTCCAAAATTCCATTTAAAATCAATCCGATCCCTCTCACAGTCAAAACCCACCACCCAAACATGCCAGCCTACAAAACCCTTCTTGGGTTTTGCCTGATCTCATCTCTCTCCTTCATTTCTTCACTACCTCATGATTCAGCCAACCTTACTGCCTATGAGATGCTCGAGAAATTCAATTTCCCAAAAGGGATCCTCCCAGAAGGTGTTGAAAGCTATGTATTGAACAAAGATGGCAGCTTTGAGGTCTATCTTAGTGGAGACTGTACATTTAGGGTGGCTGGAGAAGGGTATTCTTTGAAATACAAGAGGAAGATTGCAGGGAAAGTGGCATTTGGTTCTTTGAAGGAATTGAAAGGAGTGACTGTGAAGATTTGGCTCTTCTGGTTGAGCATTGGAGAGGTGAGTAGGGATGGTGAGGAGCTGAATTTCTATGTGGGCCTACTTTCCGCCTCTTTCCCGCTATCGAATTTTGAGGAAAGCCCGCAGTGTGGGCGCGGGTTGGGTTTCATGGACTTGGTATTGGATTCTTAGGATGAAAAGGGATTTGGTGTAGGATCATGAGGTGATCTTGATGGATCCATCTTTGGTTTTTGATGGGTGCTCCCGATCTGCTATGCCGCAATTTGGTTGTTTAACAAATGAATAGTCTTCTTTTCCAATTGTGTTTATGGGCTTGATTCTAGTGTCTTATGTTGGGATAATCAATAATCGTGCGTAAATGGTTTTGAATTTCCTTAAAGTGGTTAGAATATTCATCTTTCTTTCTTTCTGTGGGAAAATATTAGGAAATGAGAAAGCTTGAGTATGATTGTTGAACTTTGGATTTCCTTTCATTAGATATTTCTCCTCTTTTACAATGCAATGTGATTGATGACAACTGCGTTTGTGTTTTGTGTGAATCTTTACATTTGATTCTGATAATTTGGGTTAGCATATATGGATTTGATGTGGGAATAATCATGTGTAATGGCTTGATTGTCTAGAAATACTGAAATTAGGCTTTTTATTTCATGAAATATTTGAAAATCCCTATTGATTTGGTAATTTTTCATCTCTCTGCCGTTTAGTTTGGTAATTTAGGTTAGGTGTATGTGAATTGAGTCCGGATCCTCTGTTTCTAGGAGTCAGAGAGTCGCTGACTCCAGGAATCTCATTGGTCCAGCTCGACAGACTGCCACGTAGGCAGTTTTTATTATTAATAAAAATAAAAATCTGTCTTCTGTATTTCCTAACAGCGACGGCAGCGTTTGACGGTGCTTTCCATTTTCGTTCTCCAATCTTAGCTTTTTTCAGAAATTTATTCTCCTGTCAAAATCTGTGGAATTTAATTTGAAATTCCTTCCTATTTTACAGATGGATTCGATCAAAGCTGTCGCTGGAAGAAAAAACCCCTTATTTCTTTTGACGATTGGAGGCCCCTCCTTCCTCAATCTCTCTCGCCCATTTTTTCTTCATTCGATTCATGACAGGCCGCCTGCTGATAGCCAAGTTCGGCCCATTGAAGTCTATTTCATCCATTCATCCATCGAAGATTGACCCCATCTCACAGGTATTTATTTATTTTATTTATTTGATATTTATATTTTGACTTGCTAAAATAATACCATAGAAACATTAAGCTAGTTAAAAGACTTGAAAGTTTCTAGCATACAGTAATCAGAACTTACATAGAGGACCCAAGATAACCGTTGATTTCTCTGCAACCCCCTTGTGGACATAGATAACTTCAAAAAGATAACCAAAAAATCATAGAAGAATGAAAAATCATTATTGGTTTTATTTCTTGTGTTAGAAACTGACAATAGAAAAGGAAAAACCTAAACAGATTTCAAAATTATATAGGGAATGGATCCAAACACCTACATGAATTCTTTTATCAAATTTGTCGACCATGTCTTATTATACAGGCCTTCGATAGAGTAAAGCAATGGAGTGTCTTCCTTGACGAATGCAATATCTCTCAACTCTTCAACCAGGCATCGGATTGCCCCTGAATGACCATAGTACAAAGTCAAGCAACACGAACCATTCTCCATCAGAATTGGTGGGTTTGGAAATGAGAATGGTTCGTGTTCCTCGACTTTGTACTATGGTCATTTAGGGGCATTCCCGTGCCTGGTTGAAGAGTTGGGAGATACTGCATTCGTCAAGGAAGACGCTCCATTGCTTTACTTTATGGAAGGCCTGTATAATAAGACATGGTCAACAAATTCAATAAAAGAATTCATGTAGATGTTTGGATCCATTCCCTATATAATTTTGAAATCTGTTTGGGTTTCCTTTTCTATTGTCAGTTTCTAACACAAGAAAGAAAACCAATAATGATTTTTCATTCTTTTATGATTTTTCGGTTATCTTTTCGAAGGTATCTATGTCCACAAGGGGGTTGCAGAGAAATCAACGGTTATCCCGGTTCCTCTATGTAAGTTCTGATTATTGTATGATAGAAACTTTCAAGTCTTTTAACTAGCTTAATGTTTCTATGGTATTATTTCAGCAAGTCAAAATATAAATATCAAATAAATAAATACCTGTGAGATGGGGTCAATCTTCGATGGATGAATGGATGAAATAAACTTCAATGGGCTGAAATCGGCTATCGGCGGGCGGCCTGTCATTAATCGAATGAAGAAAATGAAGAAAAATGGGCGAAAGAGATTGAGAGAGATTGAGGAAGGAGGGGTCTCCAATCGTCAAAAGAAATGAGGGGTTTTTTCTTCCAGTGGCAGCTTTGATCGAATCCATCTGTAAAATAGGAAGGAATTTCAAATTAGATTCCACAGATTTTAACAGGAGAAGAAATTTCTGAAAAAAGCTAAGATTAGAGAACGAAAATGGAAAGCACCGTCAAACGCTGCTGTCACCGTTAGGAAATACAGAAGATAAGTTTTTTTTTTTGTTTTTTTTTATTTTACTTTGAATAATAAAAACTGCCTACGTGGCTGTCTGTCGAGCTGGACCAATGAGATTCCTGGAGTCAGCGACTCTCTGACTCCCAGAAACAGAGGATCCGGACTCAATTCACATACACCTAACCTAAATTACCAAACTAAACGGCAGAGAGATGAAAACTTACCAAATCAATAGGGATTTTCAAATATTTCATGAAATAAAAAGCCTAATTTCAGTATTTCTAGACAATCAAGCCATTACACATGATTATTCCCACATCAAATCCATATATGCTAAACCAATGAGCTAGGCAGATCTCCGGTCTTAAAATTTCTTCGAATGGTTGGTTTACACCTCTCATTTTCTGAAGATATTAAGAAATATATGTAAAATTCTAGGTTTTGAAGACCATATCAGTCTGGTTCTCTCGCAGAGTTTGCGGGTATTCTTTCAACTGGTGAAAAAGCATATTTATTAAAATTTCTGTATTATTAAGAATTTGAAGAACCTCACTGATTTGGTAATTTTCAGGAGCCTCTTATTTCTATGTTGTGTTAACAACACAAGTATCGACTACTGGGGCATGCATCAAAATTTTAATGTTGATGAAAATTTCAACTCCTTTCCCTCTCTCCCTCCCAATCTATGTTCCAAAGATTTATTGATTGTAGCTACTGAAATTGTTACGGAAGTTGGATGAATCTTCCATATGTTGTGGATGTATTGTAAGTGGGGTTAGGCCCATGTATGCGGCCATGACTGTATCAAAAGTTAACGTTTTGAAATTTATGGAAGCCGTTGAATTATTAAATTTGCTGAAAGTTGCGGCTAGCATATAAGAACCGGCAGTTAAAGCTCAGTTTCTAAGAATGTTGTAAGAATTTTACATGAGTTCGCTTTCAAGAGCAGTAGCTTTGTGAAGGATCAGTGCCTCTCATTTTTAAAAAAAACACTGAATCTCCCTATAAACACTCGCCTTCAGAGCATCTAAGGGTTCATGAGCCACTGTCACAACGCTGTCAACCCCGTGAGTTAAGTATCTTGCCTCCATATTGCTCTTTACTATCTTTTTCTTCTTCTGAAATTTTCATTATGATGTGCAACTAAGTAGCATTTTTATGAACTTATATAGGAAAGTGAGGTAGATTTCACTTTGTGTCTCTTTTTTGTCATTCACTGACTTGTTTCATTAATGTAAAGAACTTCCAATTAGAGTTCTTTGAAAAGAATTCAACCAACATAAATCACTTAATTATGTAATTGTAGTGCTGGAATTGGAAAAGACTTACAATGCATGTAGCTTCTATTACAATTCTGTATCCGTCGAGTATGGTATATTGAACTTGGGTAGATGTTTATATAGTGGGTTGAAACTTCCATTGATTTGAATGTTGGAGTTTTTTGTGTTTGACTGTATTGCAGATAACATAGTAATGTACCCACTTTGCATCTCTCTTTCATCATTCACTGGCTTGTTTCATTGATACAAGAAAGTTCCAATTAGATTTCTTTGAAAAGCATTAAATCAACACATAGCAATTAAATTCTAGTGCCAGAATCAGAAAAAAAACTTATGATGCATATAGCTTCCATTACATTTCTGTATCTATAGAGTATGATAGATTGACTTGGGTAGATGTTTATTTGGGAATTAAAGAAGAGGCCATTTCTGGCAGGTTTTTTAAGTGCGGTTCACGTGGGTGATCTGATTAATGTTGACCCCCAGAGGTGTCTTGTTATTAGACAATTCACAGAAATTTGGTATGGATTAGATGTTTAGAGCTGGTTTTTTGTGGTCTTCTAGTCTTTTGATGAACCCTCTTATTGGTTGTGCTGCTTTTGATTTGTGGATTTAATTTCTGATGGCTTGGAAAGTGGCCGACCTTAATTTATAAACCAGCGACAAAGTTAGAAAATGATCTAATTCTATTCTATGACCGTAATTGTCTAGGAATTATGATATTCTCAAGTGGGAATGTCACCCTAAGTAGAATGTGGAACATTTGTGTGCTAGACCAAGTCGGTGTCGGATGTGAATTGTATGATTGTGCAACTGTTTAACATGTAACAATACAAAACCAGTGATTTAGGGCCCGTGTGGAAGATGAATCTCTACTTATTTTTGGGTTCCTTTTTTCTTTTTTAAACAACCCAAATGGAATCAGATCCAAAATAAGAGTGTTTACTTACCCAAAACATTTAGGCAGAAGTAGAAAGACATTGAAAAGGCTTCCTCATCCCCATCTGGTTTGATTGCTGCCAAGCGCTGCACTGCATCGGATTGGATTGCATATTAGTTCAGTTAAAGTGGAAATGGGAAAAAAGAAAAGAGAAGTAATTGTGAATTTCCTTGTTATAGTGTTCATGTTGAGGGATTGGGCTGTGTGACCTAGCCTTTGTCTTGCCCGGTATATTGTCAGTTCATGTCAAGTCTGCTGTATTAGGACGCGAAATTACTTGTAACCCCTGACATGTGAGCACACGTTTGATACAGCCCCATAGTGAAAAAGGCAACATCGTCATTTCTTGCAGGAGATCTCTACTTGTTCACTTCTTGCCACACATTTGATGCGTGCACAACACTTTCGCTTTGGACCATGTAAGGATTAAGGGGAGCCTTGTAATCAAGGGTTATATGCAATTCACACAATGTATTATCCAGTGTTCGAAATATCAGTATCACACCCTAGGGATACAAATATGTATCGGTAATCGCACGGGGTATATCGTTTGTATCGAGTAATTTATCGCACTTTTTGAGAAACATGGGGAAACATTGAGAAAATGGTTGAATTTTTCAATGAAAATTTAGGGGATTATTTTAAAAAAAAACCTTAATACACACTTTTAAATCATAAAATCTCAAAAAAGAAGTGTACATTATAGGTTTCCTTTATATAGAGTCTAAGCTATGTGTTATCCAATTGAACTTAAATAACTATATTAAAAAATGATGCATAACATTCATAAATGTATCAAGGCATGTATGAAAATACGACGGGTGCATTCAAAATCAAAAGATATAGTAGAACACATACATCATGGTTGGGCCATAAAGCTGTAAGTAATTTAAGACAAAAACACATGCAATATATAATAAGACACTAAAATTGGATAGTCTCATGCAAGTTGCCATTTTCTTGGGAGTTATTTGATAGTCTCGTACATGGTGGTGGGCCCTACAATTTTTTTAGATCAAGCTTATCTTTGTATATTACCTGCATTTGGGTATGTTTGACCTTATCAACGGGTTGGATGGAAAATAAACATCATCGGATAATACCTTAGTGAGTGTTACTCTAACATGTGGGGCTCACCTTGATGTACTTTTTGTATATGCACACCATCTATCTGTTTCCCATCTTATTTTAGGGCATGATCCCAAGCTTTAAGAAGATCTAAATCTCAGGTGGACTATACCACTAGAAACAATGATGAATGATGATTAAAAACTTTTTATGGGCTACAAAAGTTATGGATCATGATGATCTTTGTATTTTTCCTCAATCCAAGCCGCAGAAGCTTTGGATCAAGATGATATTTGTATTTTCCCTTAATCCAAACCTTTTGTAGTGTGGTCCACTTGAGCCTTGAAAAGGTTTGTTTTTTGGACTGATGCCCTAGAATGATCTTCTAGAATGATTAGACGGATTGGATAAAACATATACATCAAGTGGACCAAGTGAAGTGGATTGGCTGTGTACCACCCACCAGCAATATGGCTGGTGTGTTGATTGATGTCACCAAGTTTTGTGAGTCCCATCATGAGGTAGGTGTTATATCCAAACCATCCATCCATCTGGCGAGCTAGTCATAAGGCTTGAGCTGAAAAATAAGACAGATCCAAAGATCAAACCCATCGGTAGCTAATCCACTCCCATTTTCAAACATTTGAGTGTCTATTATGAAGAACGGGGTATTAAACAAGATTTGCAAGTGCATGGAAATGCGCACAGAATGGAGTGTGGCTCAAATGCCCTTTTTGAGGGTATGTGCAAATAGGCCCCAAGCATGGGAGAGAAAGAAGGGTAATTGGTTCTTTTTTCATGCTAGGGATGGTGTTAGGAGATCTAAAGATGTTGGGAGTGTACTGATATCCTTCGCAAACTGCACAAGACGTTTAGACTGACTATTTTACAATGCTTTGGATTGCGAATTACATCACTAATATCATGTAAAAGTGTAATGATTACAAATTACAATTTCTCTCCTAAAAATATGTATTTGACTGGCAATTCATATATTTAGTTTATAATAATAAATTTGGGATAAAATCATAATAATAATGCTTTTACATTATTTTATTGTCAAATCATTATATATATAAAAAAACACTGGTGTGAGTATTTGGATAAAAGATTTTCACTACAATGCAATGTAAAATTATAAGAATAATAACTTACAATACCGGTCTCCCAATACATTAGTAGTTTCACAATTAAATCACATGGTAAAATCATAATAATGGCACTTGCACTTCTATATTACATGATTGACATTATTAGCAGTCCAAACAGGCCTTGGCACATGTGACGCTTTAAAGTTATGTTGGCTCATTTGCTACTATGTAGTAGCAAAGCAAAACAGTATGGCATGGACTACTACAAATAATCCTATTCCAATTTGGTCTAGTATGAAATGAGCCGATCCAGTTGATTCTACAATTATAAGTTGGTATCCCCAGCTCATTTCCATTTTGGGCACAACATATCTAAGAGAATAAAAGAAAAGGTAGATTCTTTAGAAATCATGAAGGCCTTCCAACAGATTACAAATGGGCACATGCACAAATGTATGGGATCCCCAAGCTCATTTCCATTTTGGGCTGAACAGATCTAAGAGAAATTTTTTGAAAAAAAATAAAATAAAATATTTTAAATCAATTTCTCAAGGAACCATAACAGTCTTCCAACATGGTGCACATGGGCACGTGCACAAATGTCTCGGATGCAGACCATTCATTGGGTTGGGCTCAAGTTAGCCCTAGTCCCCTTGGTCCTGGCCTTAATCCCTTGGAGCGTATAAAGAACAAATTGACATGGTAGAGGTTTGACTTCGTTTTAAATCTAAGATTTTTATTTAATTTTTCATTATGTTTCTTCCATCTATGACAAATTTAATCATATAAAATGATTTTGATGATAGAAACAGTGACTCTTGTTGTGGGGAAAGCCAAATTGGTTCGCAGCATGGAAAGGGCAACCGGCCATATGAAGGACACCAAAGCAAGTTTTCTACAATGACAAAGCATAAAGCTCAGAGAGCTCGGAATACATTACTAGTGAGAAATCAAACTCTAGCTGAGCTCCTTGAAGACAGGACTCAAGTGCAAAGAGTCATTCCCCAAGTTGAGCTGGTCGCTCACCTTAAGGGTAGATGAAAATCTCAGAGAAATTTCTGTCCTGAATTAAGGGATCAAATCTGATATAGCTGAAAATCAGGCCAACTAAGGCGAGCATGCAATAAATTTGGAAGAAAATCTATATCCATGATAAGATCTCAGCATACCCCTATAAAATTCCATAAGATATGAGATTTCAACATGATCCTATGACTTTTATAAATACTCTACGCTGTGGATAGAGAGGAGTAAGTAATAAAAAAATATTGATTCAAGTCTAGCTTAAACATCTCAGGTGGGCATCATACGAGATCCCTGGCCGTGGCAGGTACCCTCACTGTTCTCTATATAGTGTCCGCGCAGGTATACTCGACGAAATCAACTTACATAGACGATGACACCAGATTCCAGCAATAACAACCCTAAACTACATCTGAAAGTGTGAATTGAACTTGAGAATTGTCTTCAAATCATAATAGCGACTTATTTGAATATTGGACCAGGAGACTGGCTGGTCTGAGCTATGCATCATTGGCCGTGGCTCAGTCCAGATACCGAGCCTAGGCCTGGCCCTGGGCCAACTTGAGAAGCCAAAACCCTACTAGCCCTACATGTCAGGGCTAGGCATCCTGACCCATTATCACCCCTGCCGTGCCACACGTGTATGCTATGTGGTTTGTTCATAAGATGGGCCCCCTTTCTTTTCAATGGCTAATAGTAATGATGGTCCTGCCCACATCAGGTGGGCCACACATTGATGGCCAAAAAACTGACGGCCTGATGCAGACTAGCCCATTTGATTAAAGGCCTCAAGGCCCTGAACCTCTAACAGCTGGTTGGTATTCCACATCTTCTTGCACGTACCACATACGGTGGATCCCATCTGACGAACAGCTCAGATCACTCACAGCTTAGATACATGAGAAGGTAGAGTCGAGTGAAGCCAGATATACAAGAGCTATCTGCCATAGTACACGTGGCACGTGACTCATCATGTGGGACCGTCTATCTAGCGGTCACCACCGTGCGGATCGGATGATCCCAATCGCATGATCAGTTGAGGGTAAAAAATAAAAGACAGCAACCGGTCGATTAGGAAAATTGATGGATGGTATTGTTTTATAGGTGCGATTTTATTTTTTAAAAAAAAATGGTCCGTCGATGATACTGTGGACAGATGGACGGTCGAGATTGATACATCAAGGGCCACGTGTACCATGGAGACCCGCTCCACCGGATCGTCCCACCCTCTCCAGAGGAAATCATGGTGGTGCGTACAGTTAACACCCCAAGCAGTAACCGCGCAGGTTAGCCTTATCATGCGTACAATAAGCCCCAGGTATCATAAGCGCATGTTAGCCCTCATCGTAAATTATTATTTTATCCTAGCTTTAAAATCCTTTTTCTCTCTCCTCCTCCCTCTCTCGCCATGGATCTCCGAATGGTAATCTCTCTCCCTCTCTCTCTCTCTCTCTTTGTAATTTTCTCTCTGTAATTTCGAGATGTCTATCTTATGCCAGATTTAGAGGGCATGGAAATGAGAAATGCGGCGTTTACATTCAATTTCGGTAAGACATTTCCTACCCTCATATATCCTTTTCGATTTTTTTTTTAAAATTATTTTATTATGGGTGATTGTAGTTCACTGCAGGAATGACGATTTTGTGCTTTTCCAGCTTCGTATCGATTCCTTTAATGTGGTTTTGGGGTTTTCTTCAAATCGTCATGATAGAGAATAACCGGGTTTTTTTTTATTTCGATTCAAATTGGAAAATGGAGAGATTTAGTATCTGGGTTTTCTATTCTTCTGTGAAAGTGACATGTCTTTTAATGGCGTTGTTAGTAATTTTATGTCGATGGTGAACTTCTTACAATTTTCTATTGTTTTTCTTTCCAGTGGGAAGTTGTAGAGAGAATTTGTATCTGGGTTTTTATTTTTGTCGCAAAATTCAATAAAATTGATAAGGGTTTTTGATATCCTGATGTTGTTGGCGGTCTTTCTCTGTTTGGTGGTGAATTTGATGAGATTTTCTGTTGTTTTTTATGGGAAGTAGAAGTACAGTTGTTTGTTTATTTTAGCTGTTCATTTCCTTGTTCTGATTGGCATTTGTTTGTCACGATATATCTAGGATTATTTGAATGATGATACTTCTAGCGTCATGTTTTAGGAGCTTTAATTGGTGTTATTTGCACAAACAAAAGGCAGGTTGTTTTCTGAAAGGGTACGTTGAATCTATCTTTTGATTAGTTTATTTGAATTCCTTAGGTTATTTCATTTATTGGAAGGTTATTATGATATTGCACTTTCCTTTTAGGATGCTGTACCGTTTGAGTATTTGCTATTAATTGATCGGTTATGATGCTTCAGTGTGTACTTCGAAGCTTTGAGTAGTTCATTGATCAATGTCCTTTCAACTAGTGTAATTAGAAAATGGTGGCTCTTTATTTATACATATAGATGTCCATTAAGTACAGACTCATGGTGTTTATGGGTGTGCCAGAACTTGTCTGTGCTTGTATAATGGGTTACTGTTTGGTGACCAGGTCCATGCGATTGTGCCGCGAACCTAGTTCCATCTATGATATTAGGATCCTAAAAAAAAAAAAAAGAGTACCCTAGTTGGATACATAGGGCGATAGTATAGGATCCCCCTTCCCCTTGACTTGCACTCTAGATCTACTGGGAATTTTCGACTCTAGATTTGTTAGTCATTTGGATTTTAATTTTATAGCGAATCGTCCAGTAAGGAAACAGATTCACCTTGTGATATTGTTCGGGAAGTAGTTTGACGCTACTATAATTGTGACTTATGGGCAATGATTATCGTTGCTTCCCAAAAGAAAAGTATTGTAGTCATGAGCAGTGATTAGTACTCGTGATACCCATAACCGAGAATCTGGATTTTGAGGATTTACCAAATCTGGTCCTTGCTGTACTCTGTACTTGCACCCATATTCGAATAACATAGAATGACATGGTAGCCAGGAAATGAATATTACTCCAACAGTATGCAATTCGAGAATTGGAGAAGAATCACTTTATGCATTATGATGGGTATCGAACAATATGCTATGTGCCTTCTATGTCAAGTCATGTTAGCACAGGTGCAACATGTCCTAGCTGGTCTGAATGTAAATTCCTTTAAAGACAGAATTAAACATTGAGTTCAAAGGTGTTTTGGTGGTGGATACTAAGAGAGATCTTAGTTTGGTGATTGATTCCAATGCGAGTAAAATCAAGTACACTTACAAATGGTCTGTCCTGATGATATGGTTGTGGTAGTTAAACTTGCATGGAAGTTCACTTAATAGCCCTAGGAAATCTCATATTGGAAAGAGTTATCGGAGATGATAAGGGTGAGGTGAACTAAATAGTTTTGGGTCCCTTTGGAATTGATGATTCTAATGAAGCAGAGCTTAGTCTTGAGGGGGGCTTGATCCTCTTCAAAGAATCTTTCTTTAGGCTGGTGATGGTAGTGGGAGACTCGAGAGTGCAATTTCTTGGGTGTCCAAATCAAACCAAACTAAGTAGTTTGGGGGCTTCTAGAATTGATCCTTTTTTTTTTTGGGGGGGGGGGGGGGGGGGGGGGGGGGGGAAGAGTAATGGAAAATTTTGTGAAAGACCTGCAAACAAAGTAGGAATATAATACAAAACTTCCATTTGAAAACCAACACTTTGATCACCTCCATAACTGACTTGACCGAGCAAGTGGAATTCTTGAAGCATCTGCTATTCTTTTCTTCCCAAATCACCCACCATAATGTTGGCAACGTTAATAGCCAATCAGATCAGCATCTTAATTACACATGCAACACATGTCGGAATAACCAAAGATCTCTTCAGGAGGTTCTTTATCATCAAAACCCAGTTTTTACCCACCAACCAAGTGAAGGTCGCTACTTTGGCAGTGCACTACAAAAAAAAAAATAATAATAATAAAATAATAAATGATAAGCATGCCCTCCCTCCTTGGATCGCACAATCTTTGTGCTGGATCAGCTTGTAGGACAACCAAGAATCGACCTGAGCTAGGTGAGCATGCTGCAGGTGGGTCAAGAGGGCAATAAATTTATCCATCTCGCTATCTGATAAACTTCTCTTGCAGAGATGGGACCAAGAGACAGACAAGCCATGTATAGAATAGCAACTGCCACACTTAAGGCCCTGAAAAGGAGCGAGACTAACCAGATTTGGGAATTCAAGATGCAATGAGGAGTCACCACACCAAATATCTTCCCAGAATTTGTCTCTAGATACGTCCCTCACGAAAAGGAGATGCCTCGCCAAAGCTCCACTCTAATTGTTGAAACTGATTTCCAGACGTGGGAAGCCCTATACAAAGAAGATCTCTTACTTTCCCGCCCACTCTCTTGAAGGTCGTACTTACTAGCAATAATCTCATGGCAAAAACTCCCTTCTTCAGTCCCAAAGCACCATAGCCATTTGCCAAGGAGAGTAATATTCATACCACCCAGGTCCGGCAATCCCTCCTCACCTTAAGTCACAAGTTTGCATACCTCCTCTCAATTCAACAAATGGAACTTGTTTCCTTCATCAGATCCTCTCCAAAGGAAGTCTCTTCCGAGCTTGTCCAATCTTTCACTTACCGCTTGAGGGCACTTAAATAAAAACATGAAGTATAATGCATGTTGAAAAAAGCCGATTTGATTAGAGTAAGACGACCATCTAGCAAAAGGTAGCGGCTCTTCCACTTGGATAACTTTCTTTCAATTTTCTTAACCGCCTTATCCGAAAGGTTCTTGGGCAGCTTACCTACGCGTAAGGAGAGCCCCAAATTAGTGGAGGGAAAGCAGCCATCTTTGCATTTGAAAATAGATGCTAAATACGAGACTTCTTTATATAGGGGAATTCACAAATTTCGCTTTTTCCCACATTGATCTTCAAACCAAACATTGCCTCAAAACACATAACCACTTTCCCAAATTGCAGACCATAAATGGATCTGCTTCACAAAAGATGATTATGTCGTCGACAAATTGAAGATGAGATAACCGGCCCCCCATTTTAGCCACGCTGACCCTGAAGCCACTAATAAGACTGGTCTCTTGGCCTTTAGCTAGAATGTGACTAAAGGCTTCCCCAATAATTAGAAAGAGATACGGAGAGAGCGGGTCCCCTTGCCTTACCCGCCTAGACGGTTTGAAGAAACCTTTTGAGGAACAGTTCACAAGCACCATAAAGGTAGGGAACCTGACACAAGCCTGAAGCTACTTCCTTCACTTGTCCTTACTACCCAATCTGCCCAACATGTAGTCTAGAAATTCCCATTCAACGTGGTTGTAGGCCTTCTCTACATTGAGCTTACAAATAATTTCCGATTTCTTTCCTTGAAGCAAGAATCAATGCACTTATGAGCTATGATGGTATTGTCCAAAATTTGCCTTCCACCCACAAAAGCCTTGGGTAAATAATATTCCCCAACACATCTTTAAACCTCAAAGCGAGAATTTCTGCCAGAATTTTATACGGGGCCCCCTATTAGACTAATTGTTCCGAAATCTTTCAACTTCACTGCTCCTTCTATCTTAGGAATTGTAGCAGTGAAAGATGCTCCCATCTCTGGGATAGATTGACCTTTCTCAAAGAACTCTATGACAAAATTCGTCACTTCTACTTTCACCATGTTCCAAAATACTTGGTAGAACACAAGAGGGAAGCCTTTAGACCTGGGCGCCTTGTCTTTCCCCAAACTATCCACATCTTCTTTAACTTTGGATTCGGAAATGGGTCTCTCCAACCACTAGGCTAAGTCTTCCGGTATGCTATCGAAATGGAGCTGCTCTAACCTCAGTGCACCTAATGGTCTTTGGATAAAAGCTTCTGGTAGTATCCCACAATTGCCTCACACACCTTATCTTTCTTATCAAGTCTTGAACCGCCACCATTAAGGAGCAAATCCTGTTGGTTTAGGCCCTCGCTGATGCTATTTCATGAAAAAAAAAAAGAGTGTATTCTTGTCTCTCTCCAACCAAAGTGCTCTTGACCTTTGTCTCTACTTGATTTCCTCCTTAAGATGCTTGGAATAATCCAATGAGAGAATGGACCATCTTTCTTTATCCTTAGGAGTTAACTCACTCCATTCTTCCTTTAAATTGATAGCATGAAACTCATCCAACATATACCAACCATCGCATTCTCTTTAGCCCCAAAGAACTCTCTGTTTTAGACCTTTGGATTTTCTTTAAGAGGTTTCATTTTCTTAAGCAACTTGAAGCCAGCCAACCCTACTTCTTGGTATGAGTGCTACCATTTATCTACTAACTCGGGGAAGCCCTTTGTCTCCAACTACATCAACTTAAACTTGAACGGTTAGGGGCCCCTACGCTTAGTTTCAACCTAGAGAAGAATAGGTTTATGAATCCTCTCACATGTGCCAATGGAAACCGGTCCATCCATCCAGCATTGATTAGAAATCTATCCAACTGTGGCATGATTGGAGAGCTCTGGTTGTTACTCTAAGTAAACTTGGCCCCTGCCATAGGAAGATTAATGAGCTCAAACCTCTAGATCTAGTTGGAGAATTCTTTCATACTCCTGATTATCCGAGATTCCTAAGATTTCTTGTACGTGGACTGAGAGACATTGAAGTGCCCTTTAGCTCCTGCCAGAAGCTTGATCTTTGCTCTACCTTGCAAGGACCATGGACTGTCGTGAACAACCATATGAACCCAGAAGAAATTTCAGTAAGAACCACCAAGACAGAGAACTCACTGCACCAACTTTCTTCCTTGTACCAAATGTTGGTGTTCAAAGCCACTAGAATGCCCCTTGAGGTCCCATTTGCATCCAGACAGATGAACTCTTTCGCCTTAAGACCCCAAATTGAGCCCATAGTCTTTATGTCAAACTAGGATAATTTGGTTTCTTGAAGAGTGACTTGGGCTTTCGTCCTCTTACACAACCTTGATTTAGGTTCGTTTGGCCCTGCACCTCAGCCCCCCAACTTAGAACATTGATTGGGATATAGATCTTGCCCTTTTGCTCCTGATCGTTGCGCTGGAATTGCTCCCCATCTCATACTGCATTGAGCTTTTGAGCCTATTCAGTTCCCTCTGCTTAGAAAGAGTACGCCTCATCGATTGCTTGATACTTGAGGAACCTCTCTACTTGTTGAACTTGAAAAGAGCCACTGCATCATTGTCACATGCCTCATCGAGCTCGTGTTGACAAAATGTTGATAGTAGGCCCCCTTTTGTTTGTACCAATTGCCTCAAGAAGATGGTTTACGCCATTGACTTGGACCTCCACCTTGTTGATTGTAGCTTGTAATGGAGTAACGTCCAAGGCCTTCATGTCGTCGTCCCCCACTAACGTCAGTTACCCCCTTCTCCTGGCATAATTGCTTAAGCACTTGCTAGAGCCTTCGAGTCCCCATCATGCTCGAACTTGTTATCCCTTGCTACATCTTCCCCTTCGCCCCAAAAAATTGACATGGGGATTCATCGCTTTAAAAATTGACCCTATTTTCCACCGGTGCAATGATAAGATGCCCATCCCGAGTACAACTTCTCTTTATCCCCTTCGGAGAAGGAACGAAGCTATCCTTTTGAAGGAGATTCACACAAGGCCCTCCTCTGTTGTAGGGAAGTAAAAATATCCTCTCTGGAGGTAACTAAGAAAGGTCGGGGTCCTTGGCACATATTGATGTCGGGACACGTGTGGCGACCTCTAACTCGTGTGCAAGAACCAATGCAAGAGAGTTATCACATGCAGTGACACACGTCGATGTATCTGACCTTTTGTCTTCTCCTATGGGCTGCATGAGACATGCGTCGAAGAGCGTAGGCCTGTTGGTGACAACTCAGTCCTCAAGCTAAGCATCTTAAGCTGTGGAGGGGTCACCTGGAATCATCGTAGGGCTCGAGGTGATGGTTTGCCTCTTAAGAAGACCACCTCTCACCTTATTGTGCGCCTCGCTAGAGGTTTAGACCCAATCCAACTCCTAGTCCCTATTCAAATCCGCTACATAAGCCAACACTTGAGGAGAGACTCTAACTACGGGTGGAGCCTCACTCCTAGCCCTTATCATAGTTTCAAGAGTAAATATCTCGTTAGCATGAGTGGGAAAGACCACCATGTGCGACTCACCTCCAATAACTATGCAATAGGGATGTAGAGCACACAACCCACCTAGATCTCTTGTGAAGTACCCAACACCTAACGGTGGACAAGAAATCTTCACCCGTCCACCTACCCTTGACCTTTCATCCAAGAACCACATCATGTCGCTTCTGTCTGGTGCTCCGCCAAACCACTAAGGATGAGCACCTTCCTTGCAACTCTCTCCGACTAAAAATGGTCATTGGATTTCTTTGCGCTGCATCGAGGCCTCCCCTCGCGTACAAGGAACCCCCCATGACACCACCTTTTTTACCTTCAAGTCTTCAATTAGAAGCAAATCTCTCCTACCCTAAGCATGATATGTAATGCGGGGGGCATTTTCACACCGGGCTCGAGTGGGGTGGCCTGTGAGATGCAGGGGCACACTCGGGGTGGGCGACTTGTGTGAGGCAGGTGGCTCGTGAGATGCGGGCCCCACGCGTGTGACTCGGGTGGCTCGTGTGAGGCGGTACCCATATGATTTGGGGCCCACGAGGAGGGTTCGACTGAGGGCCTAACCCATGAGACGTGGGGCCTGGGCAATGAGATAAATGGATTAATTCTCCATGCTCTAACAGTTCGAGCTTTTAGAGCAAGTGGTTAATTCTCCTACATCAAATTGGTATCAGAGCGAGAGGTCTCGTGTTCGAGACTCCTCACCGGGGGTGATTAATGCGGGGGCATTTTCACACCGGGCTCGAGTGGGGTGGCCTGTGAGATGCAGGGGCACACTCGGGGTGGGCGACTTATGTGAGGCAGGTGGCTCGTGAGATGCGGGCCCCACCCGTGTGACTCAGGTGGCTCGTGTGAGGCGGTACCCATGTGATTTGGGGCCCATGAGGGGGGTTCGACCGAGGGCCTAACCCATGAGACGTGGGGCCTGGGCAATGAGATAAAGGGATTAATTCTCCATGCTCTAACAGTTTGAGCTTTTAAAGCAAGTGGTTAATTGTCCAACATCAATATGTCCTGGTGCTAGTAGTGCTTTTCTCCTCTTAATGCATAGGTGAGTGGCACTGATGTCTTCTCCCGTCTCAGAAGCCCCATCAATGGCCTTGATCTCCTCGATACATTCTCCTATCACTATGAAAAATCCCATGTTCCATTGCTCCAGGGGGAATCCCCAAATCAAGTACCATGCGGTCTTGATCCCATGGATAAAGCCATCTTCCCATTTACGAATGGAGAGGATCAATCCGTCGTTGAGCAACACAACGGCCAACAACATCTGGTCGATATTGGCGCCTAGTTTTACCGAAATCCAGATTTTGTTAGCCTTTAGAGGTTTAATCTTGTACTCACAATCGTCCAACCTGTAGCAGGCCTTAAGCCAGACCCTTATTTGAGAAAGCCGAGCCCCCCTTCCTTCATCTCCACCATGACCGACCATTGGAACAAATCTCTTGCTTTCTCCACTACCATCAAGTTGGCGCAAACCTTAGGCCTCGATTTTGTGTCCTTTCTCCAAACCTATCCCACCGCTTTAACTTCCCTCTCCAGTTAGAGGTGGGAGGTATCGATCCCTGCTTGCACTTCCTTGAAGGACCTGGGCTTCTCCCCCACAATGGCCCTTCCCAAAGATCTGCCAGCTGTCTCCACCTCCTTTGATCTCCTTCCCCCCTTCTTGATCTCCCCAACTTCGTGCTGCCCCCTATTCTACCAGCCTTTACCTTCTCCTCTCGATTTGCCACCTCTGGACTGAACTTTGCCCTCTTCACCAACATCTTCCTCCCTACGAAGCTTTCCCCATTCAGCAGCCCTATAGCTTCTTCCAACTCCGTCGCTATCATATGAACGAAAGCAAAACCCAAGGGAGCTCTCGACCCTTGGAATCGAGGGATTACCACCTCCATAACTTCGCTTGCCCTTCAAAATACCCTAGAAAAATTAATCAGCAACCATCCTTCAAGGTACCCCTTGACGAACAACGTCCAAATCTCCTTTAAGGTGGACTTCGTCTTCCCCTTCCTCCCCACACCATGCCCCCTCTTGCTTCCTACTTGAATCCACCCATTTCCATCCTCAACTTCTCTCTTCTTCCCCCCTAAAACATTAAACCCACCTCCTTCAACCTCCTTACCATTCTCTTTCCCCAAATGCCGATGCTTTCCCTCATACTCACTACCCTTCTCTAAGATCTCCCTCACCAATGTGGATTGTTGGACTCCCCCTAACCTCCTTCTGGTCAAAATACTCTCTCCTCTGGCGTCTGATCTTCCTCTACCAACACTTCTTCAACTTCCAATTGATCTACTTCTTGCCGACCCACCCCCAACTCGCGACGATCCTTGCAAGCTTCGAAAATCTCTCGTGCAAGCGCGAGAATATACTCCAATGAAGTAGAGAATAGAGCCTTGAGGTGGGGCTTGATCCTCTTCAACTAATCTTTGTCAATGCCGGTGATAGTAGAGGGTGACTCAAAGTGGGTAACCAGGTCAAGTTCGGAACCTGGGACGATCACTCTCATTTTAGATGAGATTAGAAGTAATACATTATCCTTCATTGTGCCTCTAGAGAAGCAAATCAGATGGCCAATGCTTTTTATTGGTTTGTCACATCTAGTCTTGATGGATATTATATATTGATCGACTAAAAATGTATATTATATATTACTTCTCTTCTTCATTAGAATTGTTCTTACCTGTCAGAATAAGCAGAGTTTCTTCTTCATTGCGAGGAGGGAACTTCCCTGTTTGGTACCTAATCTGTACATGTGTGGCCCATAATTGGTTGATACACACACACACACACACACACACACACACACACACACACACACACACATATATATATACACACACACATATATATATATATCCCACATTGGAAGATACTGACCATCAAATCTGTCTTTTCTCCATTGAATGTGGACTGTTAATGCATTTCTGCTTAACCATGCATTTACATGCCGACAATGGAAAGGTGGGTCCCACATGTATAGATTAGGTACCAAACAGGGAAGTTCCCCATTTGTAATGAACAGGGAACTTAGCCTCATAAAATAAATAAAACAAAATCAAGACATCATTCATTGTGGAGCAAACAATTGTTGTAGTCAACTATGTTCTTTGCCCAATAGAACGCTTCTCATTTTTACATGCATTGGTAGTGTGTAATAAGGGGATATTATGAGATCTTTTTATGTATAAATAACAAATGTTGGCATCAACCTCATCCCGTCCCCCCCCCCCCCCCGCACACAAAATTGTTTTTTACTCCGAAAATTTTATATATATATATATATATATATATATATATATATATATAAAGAGAGAGAGAGAGAGAGAGAGAGAGAGAGAGAGAGAGAGGCATGCTCACCTGCGCACGTGTCATGGACTCATGGGCCCAAAATCCGAATGGTCTATGTGATGCGGCACCCCATGAAACCCCCTAGGACCAATTTTCACCATGATCCAAAACTCTGGTGGGCCATAGCAAAGAGAAATGCAAATCAAGGGAGGAAAATATTTTCTTTTGCCACGGCCCACCAAAGTTTTGGATCAGGGTAAAAGTTGGGCCTTGGGGGGTTTCATGGGGGTGTTGCATCACATGGACCGTTCAGATTTTGGGCTTACATCACGTGTGATGAGTTCTCACGAGAACTCGTGAGAACCGGGGCGCAGTTGAACATTGGGCTCTATATATATATATATATTAAGTCGAACTTCCAAATATAAAAAATCACTCCAACTAGGTAGACAAAATAGAAATTCCCACTAAGACTATTTAACTAGCATACCCCTTCGGCTTAATTTAATTACAAAACTACCTCACCATGTAGTTAACTGAGAAACGTATAACTTCTATATCCCTTCAAAGTTGGTGCCGCATTCCAAATATTATTATTATTTTAATGTAACGATTTTATCATAAACATGCCAAAACAGCCAAAAGTCTACAAGACAGCCCAAGATACTGATGAAAGGAAGCACTCACCTATGGTCTTGATATTAGAAGCCCAATCTAAAATATCCAATTTTGCCCTCCTAAAAACTCCTGAAACTAACCGCTACAATTACGAAAACACCAGTTATTCCTCTCTCCCGTAAAGCCCAAATGCCTACCAATAAGGACAATCTCCATAGCATCCTCCTCCTTTTCCAAATCCCACCACCATGCCAAGAAAGGAAAAGATCCTCAATAGACTCTGGCGTCACCCACAACACAAAAATGCCCAAGAATCTCCCAAAGTCCACTAGCAAAGGAGCAATGAATAAAGAGATGGTCAATTGACTTCACATTCTTGCATATGCAACAAGCAGACATTGGTGATCATCATCTTCCTCCTCCAAAGGTTATCGATCGTAAGAACCTTATCCTTCTCACCACCCATTCCAACTTACCAAACATATGAGGAAAAGGTCTTTGCTAGCAACCTTCCTAAGTAGATGAAGAAAAAGGTCTTCGCTAACATCCGTCCTAAGATGAAGTCTTTATGATCCCTTTGCAAGCATTCTCTCACAAAGCAACAATCAATAGGCATGTGTTTGATTATGTGAGACTTTCAAAATACACATGCATATCTATATATGAAAAACTGATATTGCAAAACATGGTAAGGGGTTCCTTCATGACTATCCCTGATGCATCCAGGCCCCAGGTTACACATGTGATCACAGGAAGCCCAGGCTAGGCCCCACTTGATACATGTGTGGCTGAGGACTGAGTCCATATGGTTTGAAGAGAATGTCCAAAATAACCCTGCGCATGATCATACATCAAAGTTTGTTGTACCGTACCCAAACGGCTGGGTAAGCAGTCCCATAGAATTTGGAAAAATGTTTTTACTGATTTTAAAAGCTTCTCATAGTTGCTTACTTTCCTATTTAGTTTGGTGGTCCATGTTTATAATTTTAAGTGGCTTATGATATGTCATAGGTCTAGAATTCGAATGAGTTCGGATCTAGTAGACCTTCTCTGCACAAGGTTCTCTAAAAGACCTCAAAAACCACTCCCATAGGCAGTTCTCTACTATTCATGAATGAAAAGTAGATCTGATGTCTTTTCTTTGCAGACAGTAGCAGTAAAGGGCTTGGTGTGTGAATACTGGCATATGGCTAGTAGTCTGCTGGCTATTGACCCACAATCCAATCTTCTGTTCCCTCTGCATATTTTGGGTTATTTATTTATTTATTATTATTTATTTATCCATATCTGACATAGATATAGGATCAAATCTGCAATTTGGTTGCATGAATCCCACCCTGATTAAGTAACGACTTGTCCCAATGAGTTCACTTATTCACCGGTAGTAGTGGCCAGTACTTTTTATTCTTTTTCTGTCCATGACTTGACAACTACAGTTTGCCTTTTGTTGTTCTGAGAAAGGTTAAAAATCGGTTTCCATGTACCACATCCGTCACCACTGAAACCCTGGTATGCATCAGCTGATACAAGCCAATACTGACTGGTGCACAAAGTTCTGTGGAAGTGGGGCAAATGGCTGGGTGATCCAGATCATTGTTCTGTTGTGTTCACCATGGATTGACTATTCCCAAAAAAACTCATTCATATGAAAATCTTAACCACGATATGTCGCCAACATAGATTGTTAAGAAGTTGAATACAACAACTGCATATTCAATTGAACTGGACTCCCAATCTGAAATTATTTTTGGGAACAGTCCCTCACAATGTGACATATCACAACAATGGTCTGAATTACTCCATCCCTTCCCATGAGCTGTGCCATTTGATAAAAAAGAATGGGCTCTAAAATTTTTTGTTTCATAACCTTTCAAAAAAGAAAGTTTTATTGAAGGATTCAATAAGTTGATGACGTTGCTGTAACCTACTATCACATATCGTGTAGCTGTTTGTGGGCCCAGCTTGATGTGAGTGTGGCATCCAACCCATTGGTGTGCCTCACCATGAAGATAAAATGTGCCAAAAATCAGGCTGGTCCAAACTCAAGTGGACCACACCATTGGTGTAAAAATGTGCCCAAAACCTCCAAATTAAGTGGTCACCTTTTGGATTGGTCTGATTTTCGAGTGTCCCTTCATCATGGTGGAGCACACCTTCTGAATGGGTTGGATGGCATACATACAACATGGTGGGTCCACACACAATCTGATATTTTTCTATGGTGGGTTGTACTGGGAGCAGAATTGTTGTACTGGATCACCCAGGACTGAAACTGGTATATATATACTGGTTCCAGCTGCTACTTTAAACCATGGTTCTGACTTCTGAGACATCAAAGCATTGCCAAAAAAGTTGCAACCCTATTTGCAGTGGTGTAACCACCAGACTGGTGAGGATGGTTGCACAGAATCTTGAAATACGTCTGGAACTAGGCCCAAAAATTTCATCAAGCAGATCATCCAGCCACCGGACTAGTTGCATACTTTTTGGTTGTTGTTAACCATCCATTAAAATTTCCTATAGATTTTACAGTTCGATCATCATATTGATGTCATTTTGGGGTGTGGCCTATCAAAGAGGTAGAACATCAATCTATTATTTCTTAAAAGGCGGTTGTAAATCAATTCCAGACTGTCCAATTGGTAAGCCCCTTCCTGGATGGAGCACTACCCAAAATGATGATGGTTGGTTTGTCTTACTTGTCTATGAGTTCCCTACTTTTAGATGCTCAAAATATTCATGATCGGAAGTTTAGAGGCATTTATTCTGTTGAGTTTTGGACTAAGTCCACTAAGAAAAGGTGAATTTTGGACTCACTTTGATCCAAGTGGCAGACTGTACGTTGGATGGTCTAGATGGACGATGAGCTGATGAATTTTAAGGCATAGTTGGATTGTGAATAATATCAAATTTATAATGTAAATGTGCCATCTTTACTTTTTTGTTTTTTGTTACAACGTTTGTTTAAGCACATAATTATGCGGTCAAATGCAAATCTAATAGGAGATAGGTAAAGGAATTTATAATCATTACAATTTTACCATGTATTGCAGTGGAAATCTCCTATCCAAACAATTTAATCAGTATATTTTCTTGTTGATTTAACATTTCAGTAATGTAAAAATATCATCATTATGGTTTTACCAGACCTATCCAAACACAGGAATTGTCGATCAAATTACCGTCCTTTCCAAGAGACAAGTATTGTAATTTGTAATCATTGTATTTTTACAATACAATACTGATGTAATTCGCAATCCAAACACGCCCTTAGCACAATTCACCACCCACGTGGTGGAAGTTGGACAAGCCTTGCAAAAGTTGTGGAATTTGGGAAGTTTGATTTTAGGTCTATCAATTCATGGGGTAACTTGCAAAATGAATAAATGGTGTTGCTGCATTGTGATAATTCCAGATAAGTGGTATTTTGTACATAAACTCACCCCCAAATAGCCGGGGCATGGTTATGATGGTGATTATGATGGGAAAACATTTGGGGATGGTTCTAGATAAGATTCTGGGAAGATCTTTGGTTGGAGAGGAATAAACTTGCGATATCTTTCTCTTGTCCTTAACTGGCAGCTTCTTGAAAGCGTATTGTCATTATTTCTGTTAGGAGCAGTGTTTGAAATATCAGTATCACACCATGTATCGCACCCTTGGGATACAGATACGTATCGGTTATCGCAGGGGATATATCGTTTGTATTGCGTAATTTATCACACTTTTTGGGAAACATGGGGAAACATTGGGAAAATTGTTGAATTTTTCTATGAAATTTCAAGGATTATTAAAAAAGACCTCATACACACTTTTAAATCATAAAATCTCAAAAAAGAAGTGTAAATAATAGGTTTCTTTGTAAAGGTCCGAAGCTATGCACTAGCAGGATCCTACAATGTTGTCAAATCCCATGTGTGATCGCTTCTTTCTTTCTTTTTTTTTTTTGAAATATATATATATATATATATATATATATATATATATATATTCAAAAAATTGTAAAAAAAATATAAGAAATTGAGGAGAATTTTTCTAAGTTAATAGATAACTAATTTTACATATTTAAAATACATTTAAAGAGAGAAAATGAATTAAATATCAAGTCATCCACATTCAACAATATAGTTAACAAGAAGTAACAACAAAAACAACAAGCTATTAATTTATTATGGTTGAAAATCAACAAGCTATCTTCCTTGAAACTTTAAAGTGCTTGAATCTTGATCTTCCAACTTCCAGAGAGAGGGAATGTAAGAGAGATGGATTAAGATCACTTGGAAGTAGGGAAATACAAGAGAGAGGGAGATTAAGACCACTTGTAATTAAGAAATGTAAGAGAAAAATGGAGTAAGAGAGTTTTGGAGTGAGAATATTGCAAATGGAGGAGATTTGAAAACCTTTTTATATACAAAATGTTATTTTTTTTTGCAAAAAAATAAAAATAAAATAAAAATAAATTCAATGTGCCATGGCCAATATGTGATCGCATACATCGCATATGCAACATATGCGATCACATATGTGCCAGATCGCATATGCCATTATCACATATGCAATCTGCATATGGATATGCGCATATGCGATCGCACATGACAACAATGGGATCCTAAGCTATGCGTTGTCAATAGGAAACCCGTATCCAACGGAAGTTTTATTTTCCATCCAATAGACTATTTAATAGAGATTGGTGGATTCTTAATTGTAGGGCCCACTTTGATGTATGTGTATTACATCCACACCATCCATACATTTTTATGTCTAATTTTAGGGCTTGATTCTAAAAATGAAGCAAGTCCATGGTCTTAGGTGGACCATACCACAAGAAATAGTTGTGATTGAATCCTCACCATTAAAAACTTCATGGGGGCAACGGAATGTTTATTTTCCATCCATATTGATGATGTCACAAAGACCTGGATGAAGAGACCACAAAAATATTAGCTTGATCCAAAAATTTTGTGGCCCATGAGAAGTTTTCAATGATCGATTACCATTGTTTCTTTTATTATGGCCCACTCAAGATTTGGATCTGCTTCATTTTTTTGGATCATTCCATAAAATGAATTTTCAAAACTAGTGGATGGTGTGGATTTAAGGAACATATATCAAGGTGGAACCTACTGTCAGTGATCCCACCCACCTTGGTGAATCGGGGGTTCCGCTAAAGTCACGCTCGTCTTGGTGTGGGTAGTACCCAATCCACGCACAAAACGGAACATGGAATGTGAGTGGGACCCTAACTATGGGCCCCACCATGATGTTTGTGTTGTATCCACACCATCCGTCTATTTGGAGAGATCATTTTAGTGCATGATCCAAATAATGACGTTGATCCAGAGCCCAAGCGGACCCCACCACAGAAAACAATGGGGACAGTGATGCCTACTGTTTAAACTTAAAACCATTTCTAGGGGTTCACCATGATATTTGTTTGAGATCCAACCTGTTCATAAGTTCAACTAGATATGGAAGAAAGGAAAGTGAAAATATCAGCTTGATCAAAAACTTATGTGGCCCCATGAAGTTTTTAAAGGTAGGAGTTCAATCCCCACTATTTCTTGCTGTGGGGTCTACCTGAGCTTTGGATTTCTCTCAGGACCTAAACTAATATTTAAAAATGGATGGATAGAATGGATATACAATATATATACATGAAAGCGGGCCCCATCGAAAGGTTCGTACCAACTTTAGTGCAATCGAGTCACACCGAACCCACTCTCAGGAGCGGATCAAGTGTCTCGGGTAATAGCTTAGTGGGTGTCACCCTTATTGTAGGGCCCGCCTTGATGATATGTTGTGAATCCACTCCGTCCATTCATTTTTACAGCCCATTTTAGGACTTGGTTCTAAACATTAAGCACATCCAAATATCAAGTGGACCACACCACGTGAAATGGTTATGATTGAATGCTTACCATTAAAAACTTTCCAAGGCCTATTTTAAAGATATCAGTAATGTTTATTTATCATCCAATCCGTTTATAAGGTCAAATAGAACTTGATGAAAAAAATACAAATATTAGCTTGACCCAAAACTGTTTTGGCCTACAAAATTCTTTGAATGGTTATTCACCATTTTTTCTAGTGGTATGGTCCACCTGAGATTTGGATATGCTTAAGTTTTGGCACAGAGTCCTCCAATGATATGAAAAAATGGATGAACGGAGTGGATTTGAACCACACTCATCAAGATGGGCCCCACATGGTAAGGTTGACACCTAATAAGTTGTTACCTGCGTTACACCTAATCCACTCCCTAATCTAAGAGATCGAGAGAGGTAGAGCTCAAAAGACTCCTCTTCTCCATTAAAGGTAGTTCGAAGTCTGCAACCGCGAACTGAAATCCTTGCCAGAAATCCGTAGTTCTCAACCCAAAATTACTAAAAATCTATCCCAAAATTCCACCTTTTTTTTTCAAATCCTAACTCGAATCCCCATAATTCCTGGCGAAAATTTGGTTTCCTTCCAGAACAATTATCCTCAAAGAACAAAAAAGGGTGATTAGGGTTTTTCTTACTTGATCTGGCGATTTCGACCGCGGCCCACTAAATCCAGTCGAAAGGGACTCAAATGTAAGAGAATCGTTTTCTATATTTTTGGAATTTCTGGATGGGAAGACAGAATTTCTAATATCGTGCGATGTATCTTCAATATCAGCCACATTTGACGATATAATGCGATATCTTGTGATATATCTCACGATACAAAGAATTCCGGGATTATTTTTTATTTTTTTAATTTCAGAGGGCTTCTAAGGGGTTTCATATCGCTGGCTCACGATAACAATAATATCAGCTGATAGTATCGATATTATGAACACTGGTTACGAGCGTGATAATGTGGAATTTAATTTTCTGACAGAATTTGAAAGATGAGGAAATCAATGATTTCTCGAACTTTCTTTTGATTTTGAGGGAGATTGGCCATTGTCCCTAGTAGAGAGGATATGTGCATTAGTGCATAAGGCAAGGGTCCATTAGTAGAAATTTTCCTCTTAGAGTAATGCAAGTAGGAATGACCACAAAAGACTTGCAATGAAGATGTGGGACCCAAAAAGCCAGTTTGTAGGTCCTATTGCCAGTTCAGTGGGACTCATATGTGGAGTTGTGTTTAGAATGTGGTTGTAGTTTGCTACTTTGAAGTCTTTATTTAACAATGATTTTGAGGGATTTTGTTGAAGTTCGAAATTAGGACTCTTTGTTTTCCTTTAGTAATAATTTCAGGTATGAGTATGTGTCATTAAATCATTTAAAGTTCTCTATTTTAGGAGATCTGTCTTGAGGGATCTTTTGTAGGATGTAAAGCCATTGTTAGTTTTCTATATTGGGAGATTTGTCTTAGAGATCTTAATAGGATGTATTGAATAAGAAAACAATGAACATAAGAGAATAAAAGAGGTGGAGAGATTTAGGTCCATATGTGTGGTATTTGGGTAATTTTTCTTAACTTAGCATATATCATCTTTGTAGATGCCATATGGAAATTAATTATAGTTTGGAATAAAAGGACAAAAAGAAGTGTGAGTTTTGGGTAAAATCATTGATTGAAAACTGGTCAAATCAACTAGGGACTTTGTCAAGTTGACTCCGTTGATCCGGCGCAAAAACTTGGCCCGAGTTAATTTTGTGTAAAAGTTTACTAAAATCAAGAGCAATCCTTGGCATCAATGTTGTCAAAATCGTTATCATATTGCACATCGTAGTATGGGTTGAATCATATCGGATCACAAATCGTATCATAAATCGTAAGATTTTTTACAATTTTCTAAAAACTTGAAAAAAAATATAAATAAATCAGATTTTTTTTTCTTTAACTCATCTATCGTCCTCCACCATTAGTGTGCACCAAGTAATACCATGTCATGATAGCGTTAAAGGATTCTTAGTCCTTTATTTTGTCTTCCATGGCATTTTCCTTATAAAAACGTACAAGGGTCCTTTAATAATTTATATTCTTATTACCTTTCTTGAATGTTGAATCAATGGAAAAGCGACCTTTGATACTGTAGACTGACGAAAGAAATTTTTATTTCTAAGCATCATTCCATAATACATGTAAATTAGCATGATCATAATCATCCAAAAAGACATTACAGGTAAATCATAGAACAATTTGTTGTTTTGCCCAATTAAGAAGTAAGAAATTACAAAAAAAAAAAAAGAAACAAAAAAGCTACATGATTTAACGTTGAAGAAAATATATATCATTTAATCTCTTGTAAAGAACAAATAAAAATAATTTACCTTTTCTAAACAATTCTTAAAGCCTCCACCAATTTAAAAACATAAAATGAAAGCCAAATGAAGCTTAAAATAGAATAGAACAAGTATAATATGAATCATAAATTGGGATTTGAAAATTGTAGGAATCATGTAAAAGCTTAAGATTCGACTAAAATCATATATCGTAAATCGTAAGATTTTGACAACACTGCTTGGCATAGGCAAATGATTTTTCTTTTCCTTTGTTATAATGTTTCTAGGAGTTTCTTTTTTATTTCAATTCATCGACAATTAATAACCTTAATTGGATTTTACACCTATTTAATTTCAAATCATCATATTTCATTCCCTTTCTCCTTTCCGTATCATAATCTTCTACTTCTTTATCGGCCAAGAACTTTTCTTATCACAACATTCAAAGCCATGATTGAGATTCAACACAAAGCTACACTTCTTCAAGTTAGTTATGCTCATGGTGCTTAGTGGCTTAAGATTACAAACCACTAGACGATCTTGGTTTCCCAATCAAAGGAGATTTTCCTATTTAATGTGAATGATTTTTGTTACTCTTTCAATGTGTTAGTTGGTAGATTTTTTTATAGATAGTTTGGATCCCCCAATCAACGTGACTTTTGAGCTATGGATGCTCCACAATATGGCTCACATGATAGATAGTTGAAATCTAATTCGGGCGTGCTGTATGACTGTTTGGATCAAGGACAATGAAAAAGAATTATACCTCATTCACCATTTTAGTACATTAACCTTCTCTTCTTGAAACGCCTTTCAAATAAATAAATAAAATCTCCCTTAGAGACCTATTTCACCCCTTGAACAACCGATGTTGTGCACTTGGGGCCCATTGTGCTGTGTCAATGAGAAGCATCAGCTGGTGCTCCTTTTTTTTTTTTTTTTTTCCCTAAAGTTTAACTGAAGCTATATTAGACTTGGTCAAAATTTATGAGACTAGGTGAAGTCACCTCATTGGCTTGGCTGAGTCTTTGACTCATTGGTCCACTGAGCTGAGTCCGAGTTCCTGGTTTGGAACAATGGAGAAAATATTATCTTGTAGAGGGAGACAACCCTAGAAAATCAGCCTCTTTGAATTGTGTAGTTTATAAAAAAATCCATTCTCCTCTTTCTTTTCTTCTTTCCATCTATCGTATATGACAAGCATTTATTGATGGTCATTCTTTTGTTGGGAATCCCTGCCCTGTGTGATTGTATAGGTAAAGCTGATTCTGCCATGTTTGACTGTGTTTTTCTAGAAGTGCATTAACAAGATTCTTACTGTGGACAACCTCTAGAATAGGCAACTTTGTTTTCCAGCATCTGCTTCATTTGTGATTGGAAAGCTGCTTGGGAATTGGCGAACCACCTTTTCCCTCCCTTCTCCCCTTAATTTCGAGGCAAACATCTTTTTTTTCCCATCCTGATCTTGACATTGGTAAGTGGGTCATGGATTTAGCTTGGAGTCGAGTGAATTGCCTGCAGCCTTCAATTGGGGATTCTCTCATGTTCTTGTAAGTCTGGCTTTTGGGGTTTGTCTGCTTGTCAGTTTTTCTTTTGCTATGGTAAATTACCATCATACATCAAAAGAAAATTATGAAATGCTGCACACATTTCATGACATAATACCAATTTCTCCTCTCTAATGTTATTCTCTCTCTAGTCAATGATTTTTGAAGAATACGACTGTTGAAGAACTTACTGTCCTTCCTGTTATCAATGCTATATGGGCGGGGTTTGTGTATGAGCTTGCATGTGCATGTGTGTTTGTTATTGTTCTTCAGTTTCTCAGACTTATGATGTTTTATTTGTTATAATTATAAAATGTTGCTCACAGGTTTTGCTTCTGATATCTTGGGTCTCCCTGAAAGATGTCAGAAGAAGCTAGGCATATGATAGAAGCTTATGATGATCCCTCAGACCAAAGATCACTATCTTTGGATGAGACAAGCAGCACTGAAGAATCACCAGAGGACACAAGGCTATCACTAGAAACCTCAAATGATGCAATTCCATACATTGGCCAAAGGTTTGTTACTCATGATGCTGCTTATGAGTTTTACAGTGAATTTGCGAAGCGATGTGGTTTCTCGATTCGCCGCCATCGAACTGAAGGAAAAGATGGGGTCGGTAAGGGACTTACGAGACGGTATTTTGTCTGCCACCGTGCTGGCAATACACCGATAAAAGCATCAAACGAGAGTAAGCCACAGAGAAATCGAAAGTCATCACGTTGTGGATGTCAAGCATACCTGCGCATCAGCAAAAGCATGGACATGGGAGTCTCGGAATGGCGTGTTACGGGCTTTGCCAACCACCATAACCATGAACTCTTAGAACCAAATCAAGTGCGCTTCCTTCCTGCCTATCGCACCATATCAGAAACAGACCGAAATCGCATCTTCATGTTTGCAAAAACCGGTATTTCTGTGCAACAAATGATGAGATTAATGGAGCTAGAGAAGTGTGTGGAGCCGGGATATTTGCCGTTTACAGAGAAAGATGTGAGAAACCTATTGCAATCATTTAGGAAGGTGGATCAGGACGATGACAGCATTGACCTTCTTAGAATGTGCAAGAACATCAAGGATAAAGATCCAAATTTCAGATACGAATTTACAATAGATACAAATAACAGGTTGGAAAATATTGCTTGGTCATATGCTTCATCAATCCAAGCATATGAAGTTTACGGCGATGCAATCGTTTTTGACACTACACATCGTTTGACTGCCTTTGATATGCCTTTAGGGATCTGGGTGGGCATGAACAATTATGGCATGCCTTGCTTTTTCGGTTGCGTGCTTCTACAGGAAGAAAATACACGTTCTTTTTCGTGGGCATTAAAGGTAAAAATGGTAGTTATGTCATTTCTTTATGCATGCTAAGAGTATTACATGTGCTTTCCATCATTCACGAGCATTGATTACTCAACAACAGTGCATATATCATAAATGTTTGTCATTCTTGACTGCCCAAATTGCAGTCAACATTTTGGATGGAGCATATCCCGAACTTGTTGATGCAACAATCCGAACCATCCAACTGGCACCAATCAAATGGATGATTAAAAATGGTCATTTATAAAAATTTAATGGCATGTATCAAATGGTTAAGAGCATCTTTAGTGTGATCTTTGGGCTATGCTCTGTGAATGTTGTCACCAATTGGGGCAGTTTGGATTGACATGCATGTGTGTTATGTGCATTTTGGATGAATCACCACCATTTGAGAAATGATGGAAAATGCATATATTAATCATGATCTCTTCATGCTTAATAATAAAGCTTGTTGTGTATGTCAGGCATTTTTGAGCTTCATGAATGGAAAGGCGCCACAAACGATCTTGACTGACCAGAACATGTGTCTTAAAGAGGCGATAGCCGTTGAAATGCCAACTACAAAGCATGCTCTCTGCATTTGGTTGATTGTGGCAAAGTTCCCATCTTGGTTTAACGCAGTTCTTGGAGAGCGATACAATGAATGGAAGGCGGAGTTTTATAGGCTTTATAATTTGGAGACAATAGAGGACTTTGAACTAGGATGGAGGGAGATGGTCAATGCTTTTGGATTCCATACGAATAGACACATTGGCAATTTGTTTGCACTCCGGACACTTTGGGCGTTACCATACTTGCGAAGCCATTTCTTTGCAGGAATGACTACAACAGGCCAATCAAAGTCAATAAATGCTTTCATTCAACGGTTCTTGAGTGCGCAGACCCGACTAGCACATTTTGTGGAGCAAGTATGTCCCAGCTTAGAGGAATTGCAGGGCCATCAAAAACTTGCTTAGGTGCATGATTCAGTACATGGGGCCCATAGTTTGGTCTTTCAGACTGTTCATCTGATGAGCTCCTCTCTGGATGGGGGATGCCCTGAAAATATCCCAGATTGGAAGACGTTAGTGCCCATTCGGACACACTTTGGCAAAGGGGGTTTTCCTGCCTGGTTTTTTAGTTTACTTGACGAAAACCAATTGGATTGATTTTCGTTGAGTTGGCTTTGTAGCACCAATTTTCATCAAGCAAGGGATGAGACAAGGTTTGCAAAAGTGCATCCAAACACACAACGCAACCTGGGATTTGGCTCAAAAGTCCGTTTAGACATCAAATGAATGCACCCTTAGTCCTTTAGTGGGTGGCCTATTTAATGTTGAATGTAGACTCTTTCCATAATTTTTTACCCTTGATTGTCTATATGTCAGCCACTGTTCGAAGATTTAGGCTGAGTTTCTATGACATCTCACATCCACACCATCAGATCGATGGTCCAACCATGGGTGCCATATGTATGGGATCCCATGCATCATCATTTATATATTTGCCAAGGCTCGGCACCTTGTAACTGCACATTTACAAGCTGACCCCTATATCACTTTCTTCTTGTAGGTGGCTGTTGCCGTTGATTTTAAAGATCAAGCAGGGGAACAGCAAACCATGCAGCAGAATCTCCAGAACATCTCTCTCAAAACAGGGGCCCCAATGGAATCACATGCAGCTACTGTTCTTACACCTTATGCATTCTCTAAGCTCCAGGAGGAGCTCGTCCTAGCTGCACACTACGCATCGTTTCAGCTGGAGGAAGGCTGTTTCCTGGTGAGGCACCACACAAAGATTGATGGGGGACGGAAAGTGATTTGGGTCCCACGAGAGGAGCTCCTTTCTTGCAGTTGTCATCATTTTGAGTTCTCAGGGATCCTTTGTAGGCATGCTTTACGTGTCCTATCAACCGTCAACTGCTTCCAAATTCCTGATCAGTATCTACTGATCCGTTGGCGTCGTGTCAATGCATTGCCTACAAAGCTCATCCAGACCACTCCGAGCGAACATGCTGAACGGGTTCAAGCCTTGCAGTCTATGGCATCTACGCTGATCACGGAATCAGCCAAATCAAAGGAACGATTGGATATTGCATCCGAGCAATTATCCATCCTTTTGTCTCGCATAAGAGATCATCCTATTTCTGCACAAGGTATTAGAGAGATGGCCCACAAGAGTCATTGATCCTAGTAAAAAAGGAAGGTGTTTGTTTGCTGACAAGGCTTATATTGTTGTAACCATGCTGAAGCTCTGTTCTAGTCAATCATGAAGGCCAGTGAAAGATGGTTTTCAGTTTGTTAAGAGAGATGACAGGGTAATTGCCACCAAGATGGTGGGATGCGAGCGGTTGTCCAAGAAAATGAAAGATTGGACCGGTTGGGGTTGTCTAATGGTTTGATTTGGGAGATGTATATTGTGAGAGTGAGAGCTGGTGTTAGGCTGATTGAGGATCATGCAATACTTGTTGCATTACACATTTTTGTAGCACATGCAGTCATATTACGTTCTGTTGTCGTTCTTACTTTTTGTTCTATGCCATCCTTCATTTTTCCTGTTTCTTTTCGATTCTCAATGATGTGCACTATCATGCATGTGTTTCTTCGGGAGGTATGCAGGGAGTTTGTATGTGTTCAGCTATTTCAGTTTAGGGCCCTTTTGTTTCACTAATTACCATGGTAATATAAAAGAAATGTGCAATAATTATAAATTACTCGTCTACCCACAATATCTGCATTTGACTGTCAATTCTTGTGTTTGGTTTTTTTGTGGTAAAAAATACCGATGACATTTTTTTATACTTGTAATATCAAGTAGTCATTACCAAAATGCAGATGGTGTTGTTTGTATTTAAGATTTTCACAGTAATGCTGTGAAGAAGTGCAGTGATTACGAATTCCATTATCCGTCTCTTGGATGCATCTGCATTTTATGACAGATTCCCACATTTGGTTTAGCGGTGACAAAAATGTACTAGGGTAATTGACGAAACAAACAGTCTATTAGTACAACTGGGTCCTCACCATGGATGGATACAGAAAAATCCCCTAGATTGGGAGATCATGGCCATAGAATATTTTGCCTATTTTTGGTTTGAATGCAACAGTTCATGTATTTTCATTCTTAGCCAGTGTCTTTTTGGCCATCTATTGAATTGTAACGATTCTTCCATCTGGTAGGGTTTAGTTCATCTGCCACCCGAAGATTGCTTCATAATATAAACGGTTTGGATTACTGAACTATGGACCCTACTTACACAAACTCAAAGCCTGAATGATACAGAACAAAGATTCGCAGGACGCATGATACCTTCTACAGAGCAACTGTTGCGATGCAGCGCATATTGTTTCGTTTGGATGGTTTTATTGTGAGCCAGATTCCTGTATATTGAAACCATTGCCTCATGCGGGCCACCTGTGCTGGATCCAAGCCTTAACAAGTTATAAATTTTTTTTTTTTTTTTAAAAAAAGTATAAGAACAAAAGAAAGAATAGAAGAGACTGTTACAAAGGAAAAGGATGGTTTGACACGATTACTTCAAATAAAGCATGCAAGAGCGTGTAGGTGCTCGAGCATGCAACATTAACTTTTTATTTGAATACACGTTGGAAACTAGATTGGTATTTTGGAACTGTGGGCCTGAAAGATTTAGTGGTGCAAAATTAGGTCTAAGGATTTCCTGATCATCCTTTCCGGGCCATTCATTAAAGAATCCAACCTCCCTCCCTCCTTCCTGATGAGCTTAGTGGCCATTTAGTGGCAGATTAAAAACCTTCAATTGAATCATTTCTAGCAGACCCTTTTGTATAGCCACACTAGAAATGGAGGAGCTGGTGATATTTGAAAGTGGAATCAATATCCAAAATGGAGAAATGCACCATGGATGCACCAACTTCATCAACTCCCGATTCGAACTAGTGTTAACTGAACCAGATGGGCCCTGCACATTTCATCTTGTTGGGATGCTCCTTTGACCAATTCCGACGTATCAGTACTATTTCATGCATATTAGTAATCATAGCATCTTCATTGAATGTCATCAAGGACTGTTCTTCAATGAAAGTCGGGTTAAGTTATAGAAAGAATCTGCCTGCTACAATGTAGAAATGATCAGTCAAACCAAGGCTTTGGTTGCTCATACCATAGCTGATATGTATTCAAAATCTACATGCATTGCTGGGTACTGCATTTTTTACCTCTAAATGTCCTTCACCTGGAATTTCAGGCTTAAACACCAATAGAGAAACTTGGGTCAGGATTGTCCGATGATATGGATATGCTGAGGGTGCGTTTGGATGCAGTATTGAATTGAATTGCAATTTTCAAATTGCAAATGCCTTTTTACCTTTGGGTTGTACTTGAAAGGAACATAACAAAACTGCAATTTAAGGGCCACTTCTTCATTATGAACGGTAGGAGACCTTTTTTCACCCTCTTTTTAATGAAACTGAACTTTGGCGTTCAACTGCAATTTAAGGGCCACTTCTTCATTATGAACGGTAGGAGACCTTTTTTCACCCTCTTTTTAATAAAACTGAATTTTGGCGTTCAATTCATTAATGCATCCAAGCAATTCACCGAGTGCTTTTGGGTGAGTAAAACTCTCATTAGACATGGCAATGAGGCACATGTGTGTGAGATCATATCACGATAAGGTCTCCCTATGAAGATGCCTGCTCTAAATCAGGATTCTTGACTGCCGGGTGGGCTGCTCGTAGTGTGGGCCCTTGGTCGATGTCCCTAAGCCGTTCATATCTTCTCCTCCCGAGAAAACAAAACTTATTGAACTAAAGATGAGGAATGGAATCCCTGAAAATACAGAGAAGGCTGTTAAGCTCCAGAACACTGCAAGCTGAAGAACAACGGGATTCATAACACCCACCACCGAGTGAAAACAAAATGTTGAGCATGGTGGCAAGAGCATTAACCTCCTGAAACACAAAATGATGATCCCACAGTTCCTGATAAACCCAGCTAGCTCAACTGATTACATCTGAAATATTCCCTTAAATAGTAACCTGAAATATCATTTATTTCATACCTGCACCACCTACCTGATGAGCGTGTTGGCCTGATTTTCAAGATATTGCAATTAGCAGTGGGTTGCTAGGGCTCCAATTTCTCACAAGTGGGCCATGTTGCCACGTCTGAGGTGAACTCACAGAGTGCACTCGGGAGAGTTCATCTTCAGTGGGGAAATCCAAACATGGGTCCTTGATTTCAGGATGATTTCTGACCTGTAAGTTGTTTAATGCCCTGGACTGAGGTCTGCTCCATGGTCTACTTGAAAAAAAATAAAATGGGTTGTCCCGTCCGTCTGAACTGAACTTTACACCATCGCTCACTTAAATGAATGGTTCAGATCACCAAGGGTGGTCTACAAACAGTAGAGATAGGTTTCGGCTCACAATTTGGTGGCCAAATATCCAATATATAAATAATTTATTTAAAAAAAAAAAAAAAAAGTACCAGGGAAATAATAAAATCAACAACTGCAGCTGCCAAAAAATAAGAAAAATCTGGATGGACAACCAACAAAAACACATGTAAAGTACCATCTGGATCCAATTTTTTTTCTTTGTTCTTCTGTTATAAAAGATTTATTTTTATTTTTTTTTTTCAAAATTTCATTACTGTGGAAGTGAGGTTGAGCAGGGGCTCTAGCGCACTGGGAGCAAACTTCCTTGCAAAGAGGAAACAAACAGAAGTCCGCCCAGAATTATACACACAGTCAGTCCCGTTATCCCTTATTGACATAATAAAACTTTCTGTAATGTCAGCAGCTCCATATGTTGCTGGGTGGGGGCCACCCCTTGACCAGTCGACCCATGTCAAGCTCCGATTCGAGTTCAGAGGTGCATAGAACATGTTCAGGAAAGTCGGCAGGTAATGCTCATCTGAGTAGCAAGAAGGCTTACAATATTTCCTAAATAGCAGGTAGTATTTGGTGTCCGCAACTATATTTACAGCTAATCCACGGTTGAGTTCGAACCATTGAGACCCTTTTCTCCATTGGAAGAGCTGGATATCAGGCAACATGTTCCGGCTGTAACGGCCGCGACCATAGCGGGTAGGGTCATCGTAGGAGTCAACGAAGCTGTGGACAGAGCCGGTGATGTATTTGTAGATGGTGGGGAAGTCATAGACCGGAATGCAGCTCTCAGAGAGTAGAACAAACCGCTCATTGGAGAAATCAAGAAGAGCATTGGCTAAGAGGCGCCTCTCTGCGCCTACCAGTTCTACTGTTCCCCACTTAACGTCCTGTGAAGGGGAAGTCAACTGTTAAAGTCAGCAGCAGGTAACAGAGACAGGATGGTGAATTAGAAATTTAAGAGTTCAAGAAAGACACGGACATTCAAGAAAATTGCATAGTGAAAAGAAGAGATATGACAATTAGATTGGGAAGAATCCATGTTCTTATTTTTATTCAGCAACTTAAATATTTATTGTTTTTGTGGTTAAATATTAGGAAAAAAATGTATATTAGACTTAGAGGAGAAGCAAATACCCTATGGGTTTTCCAGGTAATTGGTCACTGTGACTCCAAGGCATGAGGTTAGTTGTCAGATATGTTTCAGGGAAAGAAGGAAATGGTAGGTTGAATAAGAAGCTTAAAATTGAGGTTCTCGAAGAACAAAATGTTGGTTTTAAAGGATTATGCATGCATGGGAACATCCTCTCATGCTCATATGTGCTGGTTTTGAGATCAAAACCTGATAAAGGGAATAAATGATGTAGGACCATATCCGATCGCAAAATAGGCTCAGGGTGGACCCCCACAGTTTACATGATTAAGAAATCACGCCCTCCACCTGTCGAAATGCCCGATCTGCAGCTTTGGCCACTTTTTGGCTAGTTACAGCTGGACAGCTGCCCTAAGTAGGGTATAGGGCACTCAGTGGGCCCCGCGTGTTGTCCCACACATGGATACCCTCTCAGTAAAATTTTAGCCTTCTACAGCCTATCCAGTTGAAGATAGGTTCTTTTCCAAGTTCATCTCCTTATTTAATTGAACTGCAAATAATTTAGCTAGATTTAGTTACTTTATTTAGAAACAGTCCTAATCGGGCAGTTTATATGATTGTATATCCTATATATGGGCATGCGTTTGGAATGAAAGACCACATATTTAACTGAAGCAAAAGCCTTCTTTTTGGAAATTCCTAGAAATGAAACTCTCCTAGAATCTAGATGTGAGACTCCACAAAATCTATCCCTTCTCTCTCTTTCTTGTTGTTTTCTCCCATTCCCTACTACCTGTACTGCTGTGAATGGCTATTGTTGATATTGGAAGAAATGGCCAGGTTTTTGAGCCAAATGGCTAGAAAACATGTTTTAGCCATCCATTTGTTTTCTACATCATGGCCCAGGAGGAGTGAAATGGCTGTGTTTTTGAGCCAAATGATCTAATCGATGTGGCCAACCTGATAGACAGCTCAGATCTCGCACACATCCATCTTGGCATTTGTGCTCCTATGTGAGTGGGCTTTGCATATATGCGGGCTTAGAAAACCTCATATCTAGAGAGCTTCAAATGTGAATTCTACAGTATAACTGATCAGTCTTTTCCATTATTATCTCTATAAATGGTTGACTAGATAATACAGCTAAACTGTGAGAAAAGCTAAAGGCATATGGAGGAGGTCAATGCAGTGTAGAAAAGGGTAAAAAGTGAGCAATACTATTTTTTAATTCATTATAATACAAAAATATTTTCACGCAAACATTTATAGCATGTTTGACCAGATATATTCCACTTTACATCAGTGAGTTGAAAATCAAGCTCAGTCACTGCTAAATCTTTAAATAACTCAAGCCATGTCATATGAATTAAGAACAGGTTGTATATTTATTAGCATTCAGGTTCCTCATAGTTCAATTGCAGTATTAAAAAAATGAAGGGCATTTGGTCTAGTGGTATGATCTCGCTTTGGGTGCCAGAGGTCCCAAGTTTGATTCTCAGAATGCCCCCTTAATTCCCAGCTGAATTTTTGTTTCCAAGGTTAACAAAAATAAAATAAAAATGTTTCCAGTAAATGTCTCACTCATGTGGGAACAATCATATCTTGCAGATGGAAGTTATAAATTTACAATGAATTTTAACTTAAAGGTGTCATTGTATGTACTAGTAACACTTTGTAATGACTAATGATTGCAAATGGAAGGTCGAAGCCAGGAATTTTTGGGGGACATGGCATTTTAGAGACAAGGGATGAGGGATTTGCAGCAAACTCTTCCTTCTTCTTTTTTTTTTTTTCTTATTCTTATTTATTTATTTTGAATGGGGATTTTTAACTGCAGCAAACCATTCTTGAGGACAGTATAATGAAAATAAAACAGAACTATCTAATGAGGCTATATCAAAATCTTATAACACACCACAGAATTGATACTTCTAAATTCAACTAGATTGATCAAACTCTGTTGACAGGAATGCACCAGTCAGTCCCCAGCCTGAGCAGAGGAGGGTCGTGTTAGGTAGGTAGGCTTTTGCTAAGCAATCATGAGAATTCCAGTTCCAAATTTTGATGAATGGTTAGAGTTTGGAAGAGGCTATGATGATTACGATGATGATGATTGACAAGATAATTACCAGAAGAAGATCTAGGTCTTTTGTATTTCATGAAATTAGATGTGTGCACAGTACAGCATTTTGGAGAAAAAAAAAAAAGTTCAGAGATTTGACCAGGCCTTTGATTCTTGATCATGGTACCCATGACTGCCATAGGACAGCTGGAAGGCCACCCCATTCAAGCAGAGAGGAAAGCTGCCATGGAATCTTCTCCCGCAGACTCTATGTTGGGAGGTGTGGCTGGAACAGAACAGGCCTGTCTTCAATGACATTGAGGAATGAGGAGCCAGTGAACAACGTAGCAGACAGGATAAAAGGATAAAAGGAAACCTGCTCATATGGGCCTCTAACCACAGAGCATTCAGGGGCCTATCAAATGAGGAAATGGAAAGAAGATCGAAAGCAAATTGTAGGGCATGCCAAAGAAAAGATCTCAGCAGAGTTAATTGTGCTGGAATGGGCAGCAGGCTGGTGGTTCGAATTTGGTGGATTTTTCTATTAGAGATTAGGTAAAGGAGGAATGGGGGTGCTCACATTGGCGGAAGCAGCAAGGTGTACCTCGCTTTCTCTGGCCCTTCCAAGGCATGTTCAAGTCAGCACACTAAAGCAATTGACCTTCAGGACCATGCATCTCATCCAGGCTCACCATCGTGACAAATCAATTAGAGTGGAATGCTCCTCCCTAGACATTATTTGCAGGGTCACAGGGGAAGCTGTTGCTCCTTGGTCATTGTTTTAATCTTCCAAGTGCCTAACACCATTGTTGCCAGGCCAAACACCTTGTTTGCCCTGGCTCTGAATGGCGGTAGTCCTGTTGTGTCTTCTATAGCCAGGATTGGCTCATCCTGCCATGATTTTTGTACTGGGAATTCCATTCCTCTTCCTTAGTTTAATATATTTGTTTCTTATCTTCTAAAAATAAAAAGCTTGCCATAGGAGACCACTTGTGGTCTGCATAATAGCAAGTTTGTCGGCCACATACTGCAAATTTGACGTCTAAATGCAAGTCAACATCCTGAATTGGAAATTTGTTTCCATGAAGAATGATTACAAGTGGCTTTGATTTACACAACAATATTGCAACAAATTTCATTATCTGTATGCATGCTCCATCTTTCCCTGATTGGCAAACCAACAGAGGATATTTTAAAACAACACAAAGGTAAAAATAAAGATACATGTATGATGTATCAAAACATTTCTTCAATAGAAGGATAATCTAACACAAAGCATTTGCAAGCATACCAGATCAAAGGGACCTTACCTGGCTAGGAATCTGCCGCCCAAAGAAAGCTGAGGTTTGGGAAACATTGAGCTTGTAGCCCGGAAGTGCATGCACATAAATAGTAAACAGCTCTTCATGGCCATAGAAAAACCTATCCCACAAAGGCGCAAGTGGCAAAGGCCCCCGCGTCAAAAACATGAACGCCACTTTCGGCACTCTCTTATATGGATACTTCTCTTTTCTCGGTACCATTGAAGCCCTCCAGAAAAGCTCCTCATCTGTCATCTCATGCGTCATATGCCGTGGGTGGATGAAATTCCTCATGCTCAAACAATCCTCATCCTGGCAAACCGGCATTTGACGTGTAGGAAAGAACAGTTCAGTGTGAGAGGTAAAGTATCGAGTGACATGGGCACTAGCTGACAAGCCTATAAACACCCCAGTTACAAAAATAACCAAAGCTGAAATGATCTTTAATAGTCCAAGTGACCCATCCTTGCTTGTAGTTCCATTCAACAACTTATCACCTGCTTCCTCATCTGCCCGACTCCTCACCACTGGCTTCATCGCACTTCCCTCTAGAAACTACAAAACTCTATCACCAATCTTCTTAGATCTTTATTGTAATCCCTTGTCTTATTTATCAACAATCAAACAAACTTGGTGAAAACTAGATCAAACAGTCATCAAAACACTTACAGAAATCGGAATCAAAATCCTCATTTGTGGAAATCTAGCTTTTTCCACAAATCCTTCAAACTGCCATTCGCGAGTTTCCTGGTTGAATAAATGTATATAAAGATCGCAAGAATCAACCTCGCAAGCTGCCTCCAATCAAACTAAAATTCAAATCTCCTCTCTGCTTACAGTGAAAGCAAGCAAGACCAGATTGCGTTCGAATCTCAATCAAACAGACTGCTGACAATCGAATCACTCCTTCTCGAATCCAAAACTAAAACATGTTCCAAAAACCCTAGAAAAATCCAATCTGAAGAAAGAACGCCTTCAAATACGACTTGGCGGCAGTCAAAACTCAAACCTCTTTCATGATCGAAACCCTAGAATTCAAAATCTCAATAGAAAATAAAATGAAACAGTAAGACGTGGAGCTGACCTTAAAGAACAACGAATCGCGTCCGATCTTCGATTGCTTTGCTGGAAGCTTATGATTAATTGAACTGAAACTCTCGGAATTCAAGTTTTCTACGAATCTGGGTTTTTTATTTAGACAGATCAAGACGAAACAATAACTGAATTTCAATTGCCAGAACTCGAAGAAATCCGAATCTGGTCAGATTGAGATTGAGAAGGGTGGTTTTACGTGGATTTGATGACTGGAATCGTCGGAGATTTGAATCGAGAAACCTCTCTCTCTCTCTCTCTCTCTCTCTCTCTCTATATATATATATATATATATATAGATATATCTGTGGGAACGATGAGGCGGTAGCAGTTAAGAAGAAACGGTCTTTCCAGGTAACGAGTGAGGGCGGGCTAATGTGTACCGGTCAGCGCACGGGAGGGATGATATGACTGACCCCACTAACATGAGCCAGGTGGTTTGTAGCTGAAGCTGGTTTCGCTCGGTAGTGCAGAGGCCTTGGGTGGTGGGCCCCGCAGTCTGGTCCCATATCGGACGGTCCTGTTTTACCAAACTAGACGACTCTTGGCCATTTAACGCGACTGATTGGATGGTTAGGACCATCTGGTCCTGTAGCCTGGGATCGTGGGGTCCGGTGGAACAGGCCTATCACGACGCACTATTTCAACGTCGGGGCGCCTCTTTTATTTTTTGAGAAGATTCCGACCGTAAATCTCACCTTTTACCCAGCGTCTTTTCCAATCGCTCCCAAATTAAACCATTATGTACGGATACACTGTTTTCAGGCGATTACATCCTTCTTTACACCTATATATACGAATTATAAACGCAACTCTTTACTACGAATATTCTAGCTACGGTTATAACCCGTAGCTATAGATGAAAAGAATGAACGGTTCAACCATGCTGAACGAAGGTATTTTCGACTGCAAAAGGTATTTCCGTACAAAATAGTTTAGCTTGAGAAAGTAAAGTAGAGCATTGGGAAAAGACAGTAGGTAAAAGGCGGGATTTTTAGTCGGAAATTTCTCTCTCTCTCTCTCTCTCTCTCTCTCTCTCTCTCTCTCTCTCTCTCTCTCTCTCTCTCTCTCTCTCTCTTGTTTTTTCTTGAGCTTGTCTGGCCATGGGATTAAATGGTATGAAATTGTATCAATGCAATCAACACTGCTGCTGTACAGTGACTGCACGTTCCAAAATAACATGGTATTTGGGCAATCCAATCTCGGTGTTTGAGATAAAATTCTTGTCATAGGAAAAATGCTAGATTAAGCAAAATTTTATATGGTGAAGCATGAAATTGTAATCAACAAACTAAATTCTCAGCTATACATGCATATAACTAGGATTAGAGCTACACATGAACCGAGTTAGCTCGGTTAGCTCACTCGATTTGGATCAAAACTGAGTTCGAGCCTAGTCGAGCCGATTTTTTTAGCTCAAAAAAATTTCGAGCCGAGTTCAAGCTCGACTCAACTTGAATGGAACCTCAACTCGAATCGACTTGTATTGAATCGACTTGGTGACTTGGTTATTTTGACACTAATGTTACACACCAAGTGTTTGAAAAAACGACTGAATGAAGTGCTGTTTCGAGCGCATACATTCTCCGCGGCATCAGCTAGTGGCGAAGAAGGAATAGATATGAAACAATTCACTTCAAAAAAAAAAAAAAAAAACCAAACTTCACATTATAAAACTGCCCTCAAATCATGATTTTGATGTTGCCCGCCTAGCGTTTGATAAAATACATGTATGTTGTTGTTATTGTTTTGTATTCTGTGAAAAAATTGAAGATGCGTTGTGTGTATTTGAGAAAATGTCGCATAGGCTCAAACTTGCCTGAGCTACTGACTGAACCAGGCTGAGCTAGCCAGTCAAGCTCGAGGATCAAGCTAAGCCAAGTTCGAGCTGAGGTTAGCTATTGGCCCAGCCGAGCTGTGCCAAGCTTGACTCAATTCAACTTGTCCACATGCATAGTGGATTTTAAAAATCACTGGAAACCCCACAGATTCAAATACAATTTTATCCTACTAAATCCCAACCCTTTCCGTCCTCAACATTGGATGGAATTTGCATAGAACCCAATGCGATTCCATGCACCAGTCCCATCTAAGCTGACATACCAAACAGGTACATGTAGAAAATACGCTAGGAGAGTAGAGTCACGAGCCGATTAGCAGTTACCTAGGTAACATCTTAGTGGTTGTTACCCTAACTATTTGGAGCCCATCTGATGTATTTGTTGTATATGTTTTTCCATCTCATTTTAGGATGTGATCCCAAACCTTAGATCCAAATCCCAGGTGAACCATACTGTTAGAAATAGTGACGAATAACTATTAAAAACTTTTTGTAGGCTACAAAAGTTTTGGATCAAGCTAATCTTTTTATTTTCCTTTCATTCAGGTCTTCTTAACATTATCAGGAGGTTGGATGGAAAATAAACATTACGAAAACCTTACAATGAGCCCTTCAAAATTTTAATGGTGAGGCATTTAAACACCACTGTTTTCTGTGGTGTCCTCCAGCTGAGATTTGGATCTGCTTAATTTTTGGGACGACGTCCTAATATAGCCTGGAGAAACAGATGAACAGCATGGACTTATAACACATCATCAAGGTGAGCTCCACGGTAGGCGTAACACCTAATCCACTCCCAATAGAGTTGGGTGCTGGTAAGGTTGCGCCGAGGTAACAACTTAGTGAGTGAGTCCCTGACCATGGGGCCCACCTCCATGTATGTCTTGTATATTCATGTGTTTTGCCCATTCATTTTAGGGCATGGGCCCAAAAATGGAACATATCCATATCTCAGGTGTACTGTATCACACGAAATAGTGGTGATTGATAATTTAAACTTTGTGTAGGCCACAAAAGTTTTCCTCTCATCTCGGTTTATGTGACTTTATCAACAAGTTGGATCGTAAATATATATTACAGTGGACCTTAGGAAGTTTTTAATGGTGGGCATTCAATTACCACCTTTTCATATGGTGCGGTCCACCTGAGATTTGTATCTGCTTCATTTTTGTGTTTGTGCCCTAAAATGAGCTGGTAAAATGGATGAACAATACAAATATAGAACACATATATTAAAGTGGGCCTCACAATCAAGGACTCACCCGTCAGGTTGTTACATGGACTCACCTAATCTGAAGAAGAATAAAAATATAAAGAAAATAATGGAAGAAAAAGGAGGAGAGAGACTGATAAAAAAATACTTAATTAAAAAACTATGAGAAAAAAAAGAAAGAGAGAGAGAGAGAGAGAGAGATTACTTACTCACTTAATTATTTGTATAGAAAAAGCTTTATATTTTTAAATTTCAATTTTAAGAAAGAAATTCCTAGCTATTTGTCTTTCTAATTTAACTCAACTAAATTAAGCTTGTTTAGTAACTACGTATCGTAATTATATTAAGACTTAACAATGATTCTCAATGCTCCTCATCATTAAATCTTACTTACATATATCTTTTTATAAAAAAAAAATTAAAGAGATCAAACTTATTTGTACTTAACACTCAGTATTTGCTCACAACCTTTTCACAAGTAAGGTAGTAATGGACCTCTATATGCTTTACACAAGCATAAAATGTCATATTCAATGCCAGTATAATTGAGCTACTATTGCCATTCGTGATTGGAATGAGATAATCAATTTTATTTTTTGTCAAAGTCTTTTAATAGTTGTATCAACTATATGCTTTCACATGTAGCTAGCATCACTACTCAATATTCAACCTCTATAGTAGACACCATAACAATGTGTTGCTTCTTGCCCAAGACACACTTCTCGAATGAAGACTGAAATAGAAACTCGATGTTGAACGATGTGTAAATAGGTTATAGGTCAAATTTGCATCACAATCGACTTTAAGCTTTATCAATAGACTGTATGCATAAAAGTCACCTTATATATCTCAAGATATGCTTCATTGCATCCATATGTAGCTTCCTCAACTCTTACATAAACTGACCATAACTAGATACATTAAATCTATATGAGTAATTATAAGGTATATTAAGATATCAACCAACTCTCGATGAGCATATGCACATATGAATAACTCTCCTCCATTACTCGTTAGTTTGTGATTCATTTTAAGCAGCATCATAATTGGTTTTGAACATGGTAAACAAAACTTTACAAGCATGACTAAATTGAATTTTCTATAAATAGTCTAAATACACTTCTTTATATGTAATCTCTTATCACTTCAATTCTTAAAAAATATTACAAGTTTCCAAATTCTTTCATCTTAAACCTTTGAGAGTGATTTTTTTAACTTCTTCACATCTTTTGAAATATTATTGTGATAATCAAATATTCACAATAAATAGCACTTATAACTACTTTCCATGTGGAATCCTTTATAAAAGTGCATGCATCAATGAAAGATTAAACAAGGCTATTTGAAAAGAAAAAGAAAAATCTCTAACCTTTATAAACCAAGCTCGAGGTGCTTGTTTTAGACCATAAATCATCTTCTTAAACTTGCATATATGTCTCCATTTTTTTAGGATATTCAAATTCTTGGGTTGCTCCATATATACTTCCTTATCAATGTTGTTATTTAAGAATATATTTTTTTATATTCACCTGTTAAGGCGTCCAACCATTTGCAATTGCAAAAGGTATGGTAACATGTATGCTTGAAATTTTAATCGCAAAACTATATGTTTCATCGTAGTCTTTTTAATGGCTTGAGAAAAATATTTAAGACTTGTTTGGTATAGTAAATTAGAATGTATTTACCATGAAATAAGCAATGATTACCTAAAACGGATATTTGTCAAGTTGTCATATCCATTCATTCTATTTTGGAGCAATCAAAATCCTTTTAAATTAGTCAAACACCAATGGTCTTTGTCCAACCAAACGTGTGAAAGATCCACACTGTTGCAAATGTTGAAGGATAAAATATGTTGCAATTCTCTCTTATACAATCTAGATGCTAATAGCATAACTCTACGTAACTCCATGGTCAAATTCCGTTGACAATAAAATTTATGTAAAATATATTGTAATCATTGATTATTTACCATATGATTCTTAAATAAATTACATATTTAAACAGGCCCTTGGCCACAAAATGCGTATTATAGCACTCAACTTTACTTGTAGCTTTTCATTTTATTTTGTATATTTACTTGTACTAATTTATTTATTTTTCACAAGCTCAACTAGATCTTACATGCCATGCTTTTTCAATGCACTCATTTCCTTTTCTATAATCAACAGCAATTAAAGATCATCTATCACTTTTTTTAACGCTTTGGCTCATATGAATATATATAACATGCATCATATAAACATAAGGTATATTCATGACATGATAATATATAAGTCTTTTAACATTAAACATTTTACGAAATAGGATATCTGCACTCTATATCACCACTTGAAAATGTTGTGATTTTTCTCTTTTAATTTTTTTGACTTAAATCTTTTTGCTAGTTTAGACAATTGTAAAGTGGACGGTCTTGTATCTTATTCTACATCTAGTAGCCTCTAAAGACTTCAACTCACTATTTGGAGCTTGATTCAATTATGAGATCCTATCAAAATTAACAGATACAGTGATTTATTGAATTATAATATTGGTATACGCACTCATTTCCTTTTCTATAATCAACAGCAATTAAAGATCATCTATCACTTCTTTTAACGCATTGGCTCATATGAATATATATAACATGCATCATATAAACATAAGGTATATTCATGACATGATAATACATAAGTCTTTTAACATTAAATATTTTACGAAATAGGATATCTGCACTCTATATCACCACTTGAAAATGTTGTGATTTTTTTCTCTTTTAATTCTTTTGACTTAAATCTTTTTACTAGTTTAGACAGTTGTAAAGTGGATGGTCTTGTATCTTATTCTACATCTAGCAGCCTCTAAAGACTTCAACTCACTATTTGGAGCTTGATTCAATTATGAGATCCTATCAAAATTAACAGATATAGTGATTTATTGAATTATAATATTGGTATACATTTTTCTCAAATAAATATCTAAAAAATATATAATTTAAAGCCTTTGTAGCAACCTTGTTATAATTTTCATCACTATACCATTCATAAGGCACACATCCAAACACCCACGTATGTATCCAATCTAGCTTTTCCTTGTAAAGAATTTGATGTAGAACTTTCATATCTGGCCGCAACATCATACAATTGATCAAGTATATTACAATATGAGTAGCTTCTGCGTAACAAACTTTAGACAAATTCTTTTAGTTCAATATAACACGATGGGCTTTTCTATATGGTAGTTCTTCCTCTAAGTAATTTCATTTTATTAAGGCATTTATGGGCAAGTGATTTGTTTTTTATTTTACACACTTTAAAAAAAAAAATTTTAAAAAGAAAGAAAAAGAAAAAGAAAACATTAAAATCATTAAATACGCATTCTCCACTATTAGTATGAGGCCCACCATCATGTCCGTGTGAAATCTACTTTACCCATTAATTTTACTGGCTCCTATTAAGATGAGAACACAAAAATGAGATAGATCCAAAGCTTGAATGCGGCACCCCACATACAACAATAGGGATGGAGACAACCACCTACGAAACCTTCACATGGTCACTTGATGTTTATATGACATCTGACCTATTCATGAGGTGATTCCCATGAGGATGATTGGAACTTCTATGCGTGATGTTTAATTCTCTCTGTTTCTGTGTTATATAGTTCATAGGAGTTTTGGGTCTGTTTTATTTTTAGGCTTGTAATCTAACCTGAACCAAAGAAGTTAACGATCGAAGCGGATTTCACGGGGATGGCGCCACTGTGAACCCTAGAGACCTCTGGGCTACAGAAGCCAGCATTAGCAGTCTTACAAGCGTCCATGCCATCCATCCATTTTGACAGATGATTTTAGGTAATGAGCCACCAAAACATGGCAAATCAAAGGCCTGAGTAGACCACACTACAGGAAACAATGGCAATATTGACAACTACCATTAAAACCTACCACACTACCGGAAACAATGGCAATATTGACAACTACCATTAAAACCTTCTTAGGACCGAGACACTGATGTTTATTTGCCATTTTATCTATTCATAATGCAACATGGACCTGGATTAAAAAACATAAATATCACATTGATCGAAAACTTCTGCAACCCTTCAAGAGTAGGTGTTCAATCCTCGATGTTTCCTATGGTGTGGTCTACTTGAGCCTTTCCACTTCCATTTGCCTTTTTCTATAGGCTCGTGCTCTATCAAAATGGATGGACAACATAGGTAAACATATATACATCTTGGTGGACCATCCATTTTGAAATATCATTTTAAATAATGATCCCAAAAAGTTTAGACCATCCATTTTGAAATAAAGCTCAACATATTCATACCACAAGGAACAGTGGATATTTACTATTCAATGCCTACTGAAAAACTTCTATGTCCCACAAAAGTCATGGATGAAGATGATATTTATGTTTTCCCTTCACCCAGATCTACATGGCCTTACAAATAGATTGGATGGCAAATAAGCATTAACGTGTACCCTAGTGAGGTTTCAATCGCTAGTATTGTTGTCACCATCATTGTCATCAATGATTCCTGTGGTGTGATCTGCCTAAGCCTTCAATCTGCCTCTTTTTTTTGGCTCATTACCTAAAATGATATGTAGAGGTGTGGATCGAGTGGAGTTGGACCTGCCAACTCCCTGACCCGAACTCGAGACCGAGTCCAGTAGGCTTGACTCGATCCGAATCGATTCTTGGCTGGGCTGACCCGAATCGAGTCTGACTCAATTAGGGATACTGAGTTGTGTACAATTTGGATCCGAACCAATTCTATGGCCCATAAATCAACGGTTAAAGACAAAGCAACCGGTATATGTTTAAAAAAAGAGATTTGAAATATTAGAAGTGATAAATCTTTCGCACAGGTAATTTTTTCAATCCAATGCTTCATTTATAGCATGACCCATTATATAAATGGTTTGGATTATCTAAACATGAATTCAATAGTTGTAGTTCATTTCCTTTAACAAAAAAAAAAAAAAAAAAAAACTCAAGGAAAAGAAAGGAAGAAAGAAAATGATTCCTTTTCTTCTTCTTCTCTGCTTTCCAAAATACATCAAAACCATAGCTTATGCAAGGAAAGAAAATTAGGAGAAAATCATTGTTTTTTCTTTTTTGTTTGTCATCTCTCCTTCTGATCGGGTTCAGGGCGGCGCCGATTCGGATAGAGTTAAGGTTTAGGTAGACGAAGGGTAAAGATAAAAAATAAAAAAATAAAAATTTACTTTATAATACCCGATTCTAGATCGGATCCGATTGAGTTGTTGCGTGACCCGAACTCGTCTCAGTTGGGCTTCACATCCGAATGGGTCTACTCAATCTAACCCGATTCTAGCTTTTGGTTTGGGTTGAGTCGACTCAAATCCGACTAGTCGGGCTGGATCGTGCCCACCTCTAAATATGTCCAACTAAATGGACCATGTGGATTAAAAAATACAACACGGTGGGCCCCACAAAGCTCCTGCGTGGACCGTCTTTCTCTGGCTAGGTTCTAGTGAGGGAGTACCCAATCCGCGTCCGTGGGCTCCACTTGTACAGCTGATAAACCCGAACAGGCTATACAACCTGCCGGCCCAGCATCGTATGATATTCTCGTTGACCTGTGGCGGCCGTGATGTATGACTTGGATTTGGATTGCACTCGTAGGGGTTGAAAATTGAAATTAACGCACGCCACTTTGTGGGCTCCACCGTAGTGTCGTGCGCCGCACAAATCGATCGGGTCGGCCATGAATTTAATCATGTGATTTGATTGACGGGTTTTACAAACACTTAAAAGTTAAATGACGTTTGCAAGAATACATCCCCGCGTACCGCTTGATGAACGGTGATTTTATAATGATCTAAATCTTTAATTTAATGGGCCTCACATTTTCAGGAAGATAGAAATTTTTTTAATTTTAATCTAACTATTTCAATCCATCGATCATTTGACTCATTTCCTTAGAATATGGACGGTCTTATTAAAATATAAAAAATCAAAAATTTTAACTATATAAATTTTGTATTTTGTATTCTAATGACATTGCATCATGAGAATCATCATATAAACCGTTTGGATCATTATGAAGGTCCCCATTGAACAGCTAAAGTCCCGATGTTACGTATTTTAATATGTCGCGATGCATTCTAGCGTTCCTCTGGGCTCTGGGGGAATTACCGACTCCCACGTCGATGCCGAGGTTTTCTAATTCCGCATGTGTGCAAACCCTGCACAGCCACACGCAGACATATGTGCTAATATAGAACTGAATTCTTGATCAGATCTTTCCATCAGGTAGGACACATTGATTATATTTTTCTTTTCAAAATCAAGCTAAATACACCTTAGGTGGGCCACAACATACATAACAAATGGACGGTCCTAAATTTTTTGCTAACCGTTGGTTTACCTTGTATATTGTGGCCCCTATGAGGAGAAAAACTATATGATTTTTAATTCATAAGATCTACACCTTGTTTTACATCAAATGGAAAGCTTGGATCTTATACTCATATTCCATGCTGGGAGATGCACCTGCGTGTGGATGGCAGCCTTCTACACTCACGTGGATTAAGCAAACATGTATTGGAACCTGTCCGATCCATGCGCGACTCACGCGTAGCGCACGTTAGTTCTCACGTCGTCGGTCTGCAAATGGACAGTCATAACTCAAAATATTCTTCAGCCACTGGGCCGGAAGCGGATTGGCTGGTGTACCACACATCAGCTATATGGATGGTGCGTTCACGTCAGCAAGTTCTACGATCATATCATGAGGTATGTTTTATATCCAAACCGTCCATCCAATTGGCGAGCTCATCTTAAGGCTTGAGCAGAAAACTAAGACGGAACTAAAGGTCAAGTGGACCACACTGCAAAAAACAGTGGGGGATTGAACATCTACTATTGAAATCTTTTTAGGGGTAATGAAAGTTTCGGATCAATATGAAATTTGTTTTCTTCTTCATATATGTATTTTTTACCTTATTATAATATTGGATAGAAAATAAACATTATAATGAGACTTACGAATTTTTTACCGGTGAAAATTATTATCCTCATTGCTATTTTTGATGTGGTCTATTTGAGCTTTGTATATGATTCATTTTTTTGTCTAAAGCTCCAAAAATGATTTTGAAAATGGATGAACAGTGTGGATCTAATACATACATCATTGTGGGGCCATGTAACTTTGATCTCATTTGAACCGGTTGTACAACTTGGAGATCGAGGACCGTCTGCACTCATCTACACACGACGTGTATCTACTCCAGCTATATAGGTCATGTGTGGTACATCAACCAATCTGCTTCCGGCCCACCATGGATAGGAAGCGAATTGGCTGGTGTACCTCAAACCAACTATATAGTGGTTGTATTGACATTAGCAAGTTCTGTAGGTCCTATAATAAGGTATGTATTATATTTAAATCATTTATCCATTAGGTGAGATCATTTTAAGAGTTGAGATGAAAAAAAAAAGGATCTAACTATCAAGTAGGCCACATTGAGAAAAACAATGAAAGATTGAATGTCTACCATTAAAACCTTTTTTGGGGTCATACAAGTTTTGGATCAATATAAGAAATAAAAAAAAAACCTCAGGACTTTGTGATCTTATTAACTGATTGGATGGTAAATAAGCCCTACGAATTTTTTTAACGATGAAAATCATTATCTCCCATGCTATTTGTAGTCTAGGTGATCTTTGGATATGATTCATTTTTTGGATTATGATCTAAAATGATCTCTAAAAATAGATGAACGGTGTAGATATAATAAATACATCACCGTGGGGCCATGTAGCTTTAATATCCTTCGAACCGTTCGTACAAGTCGGAGCTCGTGGAGCGTCAGTGCTCGTCTTGCACGACACGTACCTACAGCAGCTATATAGCTGGTGTGTGGTACACCAGCCAATCCGCTTCCCATGGATGTAACCAGTATCACTTTGATATCAGACGGGTCATGTCAGGCCGTCTATTTCGCTGCGACACCTGTAAATATAAAATATCCAACACCAGTATCACGCAGAGCTTAAAACAACTAAGTAAGTGGGTCCTACCATGCTGTAAACTTAAAATCCACTCCGTTTATCAGGTTATGTCCTGTATGTTAGACACTTGAAGGCTAGAAATCATTGGAACCACGACTCAGATAGGCCACACCAGATGGAACAATGGGGATGGATTGCTAGCCATAGGTTTTTGTGTGGGCCACCATAGTACATATCATTAATCAAACCCATTGATCAGGTGTAAAGATACGAAATCAGAATGATGAAAACCTCAGCAGGCTGCACAAATGGGAACTTTACGGTTTTGGAAGCAATTTTACCTTGTTTGTTTCTATTGGTGTGGTACATGGAAACAAACATTCGACTTGTGATTCAATGGTTGCTAATCAACATGTGAAATCTGCTACTGCTAGAACACGTAACTTAAGTAGTCAGGAGCTTCCCCACCTGGTACATATCTCAAGTGTCAGACCGAGTGAAAGATACTTGTTTCAACCCACAGTGGGTATACTTAGAAGCTAAAAAAAAAAAAAAAAAAACCCGGAAGTTCTTTTGGAACTTGCCTTGTACGTAACAATGAGGTACCCTTGCTTGAGATTAGACACACTCCCCAAGCAATCCCCACGTCCAATAGTCACAACTTTAGGTCTGTTTTTTCTCTCTTGAAAGATTACTCTCTTGTTATTTACTTAGGTAAAGCTTGCAAAATATACAACAGGAGGGCGAGGACCCTCCAAAAAATTAACCCACACCCCACACCCCAATTACGCAGAGGGAGAAGAAGAAGAAGAAAAAGAGAGAGAACATGACAAATTAACTTATTTTAAAAATATGATAAATTAATCTATTTATCTTATAACCTGGGCCTCACATCGTATAGGTTCGGACCTCAATTAAATTTCCTTTAGGCCTCATATCATATGGGTACCACCTTATATGAGTCACCCATCCTGAGTATACCTCTGTATCCTACGGACAATTCCACTCAAACCCGGTATGAAAATGCTCCTACATTAAAGAGTGAATCTACAACCCTAGTTTTCTCCATGCATGTAATTTGTCAAGTGATGTGTGAGTTTAGAAATCTTAACCACTGTTATAAAATCTTAGAAGTGGACAAGGAAATGAAAGAAAAAATAAATTCCTTAGGATTATAATTTACATAGAGAAATTGGAATTTAATAAAAATAACCCTCATGAACCCTATGTTTACGGGGATTTAGGTATCTATTTGGCTAGGTACTGAGACTGTTCTAGACTGGCACATGACTGCTCTAGGCAGTGTTTCAGCTGAATCAAGGTCAAATATACGAGTTGACATCACCAATTTCAATAGCACATACATCTAAGGTTGTCAATGAACCGGGCTGGCCCGTCGGGCTTATGGGCTTGGCACGCCTCAGGTCAGGCTCAAGCTAAAGTAGAAAGCCCACGAGCTGGATTTGGGCTTAAAAATCCTCCCCGTTCATCAAGCAGTTTGGGCTTGAACTTACCTATCCGAAAGCCCATCAGACCAGCCTAACCAACAACCTTTTCAAATTTCAAATTTTAAATAATGTTGTTCCTTCTTTCTCCTCTCTCTTGAAATGATACATAAAACCCATCCATGCTCTCTCTCTCTCTCTCTCTCTCTCTCTCTCTCTCTCTCTCTCTCTCTCTCTCTCTCTCTCTCTCCTGAAATGTGAAGAGTAAGGGTATAGCTGAAGTGGATGAGAACAAAATTAGTTGGGTGATTGAAAAAACAAGCTTCTGAAGAAAGTTACGAATTCTCCGTGGTCTAAGATGCTCAGGTGGCTTTCATCATCTGTGATTGAAAAACGTCTTAGAAATGGTCTTCTCGACAATAAATGGAGTTGCGATCTTAGGACCTCTCTCTTTGGGAGATTCTCTTTTCAGAGATTAGTTTCAAAATATAGCTAAACCATCTCTCTCTTAATGATGAAAAACTAGCCAAAGACTATTTTGGCTTGTGGGCTTCGGTTGGGTTTGGACATATGTTTAAGAAGATGGGTGGGGTTGAACAGGGCTCTGCCCTACCTTAACCCAGCCCATTGACACCCTTACGTACGACTGTCACTTAAGGCCCATTTGAATACCACCAAATAAGTAGTTTTTATTAACTTACATATGTTAATAGGTTACTTTTTTTTCAATAAGTTAGTTTGATTATTAAACGTAAATAAGTAGCTTTTTAGCGAAAGTAATTTATTTTCATAAGTTAGTTTTTATTGCTTTTCAACTTCCCGAAATAACTTATATCCTTTGTTTACATAGGCGACACAGCAACTTAGTAAATTATTTAAGGGAATATGCTCTATGTGGCAATGAACCTTCTAAGTTTATGAGAGTGGAAAATCATCCAATGAATGGTTTGATGATCTAGTGGGCTCCACATGATGATGGCCCATATCGAGGTGGCCCCACTGATGGATGATCTATATCAAAGATCCACCCCTAATGATGAACGGCTTACATCCAAGGCGAGCCTCGCAAGATGGGCAACCCACATTGAAGGTGGAGCCCATATGATGGGCAACCCAATCAAAGGTGGGCTTCGACAATTAATAATGGTGGGCCCACATGATGGATGATCCACATCAGGGTGGCCCCACATGATGGACAGCCACATCAAAGGTTGGCTTAATGATGAGTGGCCCATGTCCAAGGCAGGTGCCGCATGATGGACAGCCCGCATCCAAGGTGGGCCCACTTGATGGGCAATCCACATCAAAGGTAGGTTTCACATGATGGGCAGTGGATATTGAAATGGACCCCACATGATGGACAATAACATTGATGGTGAGCCTCACATGATGAATGACTAACATAAAAAATGGGTCCTACCTAATGAATTGTGCACATTAAAAGTCGGCCCCTAATGATGAATGGCCCACAACTAAGGTGGACCTTGATGATGGACAGGCCACATCAAAGGTGGGGCCCACACAATGAATGATCTGCATCAAAGGTTGGCCCTAGGGGTGTACACCGAGTTGAGCTGGCCACTAGTTGGCCCCAACTCGAACTTGGTTCGGCTCAGTTCAATCAGCAGCTCGAGCTAGTTTGAGCCAAAATTGAGTTTCTACTGGATTTTCACAAACACGTGTGCTTTCAATTTCTCATTGTATGTAAAACAACAACAGTTGTTTACAAGTATTTCATCAAACACCTTATGGGCAACATTAAAAAAAAATGGTATTTGTTTCATATACATACCTTCCTTGCCACTAGCCGACACTTCATTGAGTCATTTCATCAAACACTTGGTAAGCAACATTAATATCAAAGTAAGCAAACCACCAAACTACTTCGATCCGAGTTCGATTCGAGCTGGGGTTCGATCTGAGCTGAGTCGAGCTCAGGCAAGCTTGAACTCAGTTCAAAATTTCTTTGAGCTAAAAAAACAGCTCGAACTCATCTTCAAACTGAGTCAAATCGAGCTTTTTCGAGTCAAGTTGAGCAAGCTAACTAATCTAACTCAATTTGTGTACACCCCTAGTTGGCCTAACATGGTGGGAGATAGATGTGACGGGGCGAAAGGACTTTGAGAAAATTACCAATGATGTTGGAAGCCAAATATGTTTTTTTACTTTTTAGATGATAAAGATGTAATTTGCTGAACATAATTATCTAATGAAGAAATGGAAACTAAGATAAACTAATTATGGCATGAGTAGCATATCTAAAATCACTTACCATCCAAAGTCTCCTTGAGAACCACCACGACTAAATAGTCTATGCTGCAGATACCCAAGTGCCACATGTCACGCAATGCTCAACTTCTTCAGCCACCCACCGTAATGATAGAACCGGGAGCCGACTAGTGCGGCCTCGCCTCACCCAAGATGGTGAGGCCCTTGCCATGGCCCATCTTGATGCATGTATTCAATGTCTATGCTTTACATCTGTTTTTACATATCATTTTAGGGCATGAGCCCAAAAACGAAGAAGATCTCATTCTCAAGTGCACCATATTATAGGAAACCATGGTGATTAAACGATCTACCATTAAAAACTTCCTAAGACCTATTGTAATGTTTCCGTAATGTTTATTGTCATCCAACCTTTTGATTAGGTCAGGTAAACTTAAACTTGGATGAAGGAATAAAACAAATACCAGCTTGATCCAAAACTTTTGTGGCCCATTAACGCTGTTTCCTGACGTGATGGTCCACCTAAGAATTGGATCTACTTCATTTTTTGGCTCATGCACTGAAATGACATGGAAAAACGGATGAACAGTGTGAATATAGAATTGGCTACTCCCCTGGCATCGGCCAATGGCTGGTGGTCGGTGTTATGTGGGCTCCACCATAATGTATATGTTTCATCCATGCCATCCATCTATTTTTATAGATCATTTTACAGTATGATTCCAAAAATGAGGTATATCCAAATCTAAAGTGGACCACATTACAGGAAACAGTGTTGAATGAGGGTCGACCATTAAAAACATTTCGGGGGCCATAAACTTGTTTTTCCTCTTCATGTGGGCCTGTATGACCTAATCAACAGATTGGATGTCAAATAAATAGTATAGGGGGCCTTAGGAGGATTTTAATGGTGGATATCCAATCACTATTGTTTTCATGTGGTGTGGTCCACTGAGATTTATATCCCTCTCATTTTTGGGATCAAGATGTAAAATGATCTGTAAAAATGGATGAACAGAATGGATGAAACACATACATCATGGTGGGGCCCACAGATTACCAGACCACCAGCCACGGAGCTGGTGTCAGGGGGAGTAGCCAATCCGTTTCCAGAATAAATACATCAAGGTGGACCCACAGTAAGAGCCGCACAATATTGGGTGAGGTTGGGGCCGCACCTAATCCCATCCAATAAAGCCACGCATCACCTAACAGTCCATATAACCACTCAAGTGTGTTATAACACACAACAGTCCATGTGACAACTCTGTCAACCGTCCATCCAGGTGCTAGGTTGGTTGCGTAGAAAAAGTTTAAGAACTCTCAAAGTTCTCAAGTTCTTCAGGAGGATCTGCATGTCCAAAATGTAAAGTACACCCAGCTAGTCCTACAACACACGTACCACACCGTCCATATGCGAATGAGAGTGGTATTACAAATGATTTTTTTTCCAAAACAACTTCAAAATAAGCTCATCTTTTTTCCAAAACAACTTCAAAATAAGCTCTGTATGTCTATGGGGGTGTGGATTGGGTACTCCCCGCAACGGGATCTAGCTAGAGATTGTCGGTCATGTCAGGGGCTCTATGAGACCACTATAATCTATATTTTTTATCCATGCCCTCCGTTTATTTTTAGATATCATTTCTATAGCACAAGCATGAAAAGGAGGTAAAGGCTCAAGTGGACCATACCATGTAAAGCAACGGGGATTTAAAGTCCACCGCTGAAAACTTCTCAGAGGTCAAGAAGTTTTCAATCAAGCTAATATTTATGTTTTCTCTTCATATGGGTCTATGTGACCATATGAACAAGTTGGATGGCGGCAAATACAAATCACAGTGAGCCCTAGGAAGTTTTCAACTATAAAAGTTCAATCCCTATTGCTTCATGTGGTGTGGTTCACTTGAGCCTTTGATTTGCCTCCTTTTTGGGCTCATGCCTTAAACTAATCTCTCAAAATAAATGGACAGAGTGGATAAAATCATAAATATCATCATAGGTTCCACATAGCCCTTGACATGACAGTCTGTCTCTAGCTAGGTCTTGGTGGGGATAGTGTATGGGGCTTTATGAGACCACCATAATCTATATTTTTTATCCATGCCCTCGGGCTATTTTTAGACATCATTTTTATAGCATGAGCTTAAAAATAAGGTAGATCAAAAGCTCAAGTGGACCATACCACATAAAGCAGCGAGGATTTAAAGTCTACCACTAAAAACTTCTTAGAGGTGAAGAAGTTTTCAATCAAGCTAATAGTTATGTTTTCTCTTCTTATGGGTCTATGTGACCATATGAATAAGTTGGATGGCGGCAAATACACATCACAGTGAGCCCTAGGAAGTTTTTAACTATAAAAGTTCAATCCCACTACATGTGGTGTGGTCTATTTGAGCCTTTGATCTGCTTCCTTTTTGGGCTCATGCCCTAAATTAATAGGTCAAAATAAATAAACAGAGTGGATAAAATCGTATATATCACTGTGGGCTCCACAGAGCTCCTGACATGACAGTTTGTCTCTAGCTAGGTTCTGGTAGGGGGTAGTACCCAATCTGGGTCCAAGTTTATGATAGATGACTGTTTGAACCATGTTTGGTTTTGAACAATCCCAACACCATCTTTAAGCATAAAACAAAATAGCCTCACATGTGTAGCAATAGCTCCACAACACATACTCTTTAAACCTTTTCGCAGCGGGACCATACCTTTTGAAGGAATTCGACAACACATACCCTCTGGTCAACAGCCGTACTCTTTTGACCTTATAATCTTTGGATTTATGGAAGGGAAAATCCAATTATTAAATGGTTATTTGTGGGCATTGAAAGTATGAAATTGAAAAGAAAATATACATGCTCTTTCTCTGTTTTACCACAAACATACCACCTACAAAAGGATATCAACGGCATAGAAACAGTACTTCCCACCATGATCTTCACCTATGACATAAATCAGTTAGTGGGCCATGCCTTTGGAATCAATGGACAATAAATGGTTTGACTTAACATACTGCTACAACACACCTAGTGAACAGACAACCTAATTTTCGAGAAGGCGGTCTTCATGGTGAAGCTTGATGGGGATTTTCTCCTCATTGTTGGATTCGATAAAATCGAATCAGTTTCGATATCATCGATAATTGTCGGATTTTTCACGGTTGGTCATTGGACAGTTTTTGTCCTGTTTCGATATCATCGAAGGACTTTAGATGATATCGAAGGTTGTCATCAAGAGACCTTCGATGACATCGATAATTGTCAGATTTTTCACCCCTGGTCGCTGAACAGTTTTGGTCCTGTTTTGATATCATTGAAGGACCTTAAACGATATCGAAGGTTGTCATCGAGAGACCTTCGATATCATCGAAGAGTTACGTAGATGCGATTGCGAAAACGCGGATTCTACGAAAACTGTTTCCTATTTTGATTCTACCTCTTTCTATTCTTATATAAAGGAGTGTATGTGGGATTGAGGTGTATTTCAGAGTATTCTAAGATTTTCTAAAGGTTTTCTAGGAGGGCTTAGGGCTATCAAAGGTGAGAGAGAGAGAGAGAGAGGAAGCTTATGGAATGAAGATTCTGCTCGTAGAGGTGATCTACTTCGCAGCCCATGTCTCAGCGCTTTTACGTCCTCGTGATCAGTGAGATCCCTCTATTTTTCATTATTCTCTTATTGTTCATCCACTCCTGCGTGAGTGAAGAAGGTTTGATTCAAGCGGTGTGTGATTGTGATCGGTTGTAACGTTCTGCTTTATAGTGGATTGTTGATTTGGACAAGGTCCCGTGGTTTTTACCTCTTTGAGGGATTTCCACATAAAATTTTCTGGTATCGTGTGGTTTATGTTTTAATTTATTTCATTGCTTTATTACCCCATAATTCTGGTTTGATTTGGGAGGCTAGATCCTAAGGTTTTGTGTAAGGCCCCCAACAAAGTGGTATTAGAGCTAAGTTCATTGAACGGGTAGGATCGGTTTTAAAATTATGGAAGGTGGCTCATCAAGGATGATCAGCCTTAATAGTTCTAACTAGACCATATGGAAGGCTAAGATGGAGGACTTGCTTTATTGCAAGGACCTATATTCTCCAATTACAGGCATATCAGCAAAATCTAAGGATATGTCTGATGATGATTGGAAGAAGTTAGACCGGAAGACGGTGGGGGTTTATTAGACAATGGTTGGATGATTCTGTATTCCAACATGTATCTATGGAGACCTCAACCACTAGCGTATGGCTGAAATTGGAAGGGTTATATGAGAGGAAGACAGCCGGTAATAAAATCTTCATGATAAGACGACTTGTGAATCTCAAGTTCAAAGATGGTGGTTCTATGGCTGAGCACATGAATGAGGTCAGCAATATAGTGAACCAGCTCTCCACTATGAAGATGGTCCTGAATGATGAATTGCAGGCTTTTCTATTGCTTAGTTCATTGCTTGACAATTGGGAGACATTGGTGGTGTCTATAAGTAACTTCGCATCAGACAGAAAGGTATCCATGGAACAGGTAACCAGTTGTCTTTTCAATGAGGAGACAAGGAGGAAGTCTCAGGGGTCTACTCAGCAAGAAGCCCTTGTGACACAGGAACGGGAGAGAGGAAAGAATAGGAAGGGCGAAAATGCCCAAGAGAAATCAAGAGGCAAGTTGAGTACCAGAAAGGATATTGAATGCTGAAATTGTGGTAAGAATGGCTACTACAAGTATAAATGTCATGGTTAGAAGAACGACAAGAAAGAAAAGGAAAGGAGAAGGAAGATGAATCAGATTCTACTGTAGTTACTTCAGATGGCGACGTTGTAGTTATTCTTTTAACAGATCACGATGTTTGTCTCACGGCTACGAGTCAGGATACCAACTGGGTGATAGACTCAAGAGCTTCTTTTCAAGTGACTCCACGCAGAAACTTCTTCATAAGCTACAAGTCAGGTGACTATGGGACCGTGAAGATGGGAAATTCTGGCGTATCAAAGATCGTAGGGGTCGGTGATATTTGTATGAAGACCGATGCAGGCTGCACATTGGTTCTCAGGGATGTGAGGCATATCCCAAACCTTCGCCTCAACCTGATGTCGATGGGAAGGCTGGATGATGATGCTGTGAAAGCCGGTTTGCAGGTGGGTGCTGGAAGCTCATCAAGGGTTCGTTGATCGTGGTCAGAGAAAAGAATTGTTGCACCCTTTACAAGGCAAGTGTCAGTGTGTGCAAGGGTGGGTTGAACACAGCAGAAGATTCAGCTATTAACATGTGGCACAAGCGTCTAGGCCACATGAGTGAAAAAGGACTTCAGCTACTAGCGAGGAAGCAACTCCTTCTAGACGTGACAGGTACACATCTCAAAACCTGTCTTGATTGTTTATCAAGAAAACAACATAGAGTTTCATTTATTAAATATGTTTCTCATATTAATAAATTGCATGCATTAGATTTAGTTTATTCTGATGTTTATGGTCCAATGAGGACAAAAACTTTGGGTGGGGCATTGTATTTTGTCACTTTTATAGATGATGCATCTAGGAGGGTTTGGGTGTATACTTTGAAATCTAAGGACGAGGTCTTTGGTGTGTTTAAATCGTTTCATGCTATGGTCGAGAAAGAGACAGGTAAATCATTAAAGTGCATCCGCACTAACAATGGTGATGAATACATTGACGACTTTCATGAGTACTGTAAGTTTCTAGGTGTACGGCATGAACAGAAAGTTCCCAAGACCCCCCAGCATAATGTTGTAGCTAAGCGAATGAATCGTACCATTGTTGAGAGAATCAGATGCATGTTATCCCATACGAAATTGCCCAAGGCGTTCTGGGGAGAAGCAATACACACGGTGATATATTTGATAAACAGGTCTCCATCAGCCCCATTAAATAGAGAAGTGCCTAAGAAGGTGTGGACTGGACTGGATCCATCGTACAATCATCTCAGGGTATTTGGATGCAGGGCATCCGTTCAAGTACCAAAGGACGAGAGGTTCAAGCTCGATATGAAGATCAAGCAGTGTATGTTCTTGGGGTACGGTGATGAAAGGTTCAGTTACAGATTATAAGATCCGACCGAGAAGAAGCTCTTCAAGAACAGAGATGTGGTTTTCTTTGAAAATCAGTGTATAAAAGACATTAGAAAGTCAGAGAAGAACCAGCCTAATTCAGGTGAGCGAGAGGACATGGATCCGATTATTCCTCTCATGGTGCCTGATGATGGGGGAGTACAGTAAGGTGCAGAGGACGAGGGAGTTCCTTCAGAAGATGGGCTAGGGGAGCAGCCCCCACTTGATCCACCTGCTGAGCCACAGGTGAGGAGGTCATCTAGGGACAAACAGTCATCCAAGAGGTACTCACTGTATGAGTACATTATGCTGACTGATGGAGGAAAGCTAGAAGATTATTCTGAAGTCCTAGCCAACGAGCATAATGAGGAGTGGTAGAAATCTATGTAAGAGGAGATAGAATCCTTGCATAAGAATCATACCTATGATATGGTGAAACTGCTTAAGGACAAAAACGCACTGAGCAACAAGTGGGTGTTCAGAAAGAAGGTTGAGCAGAAGAATTCACAGACGAGGTTCAAGGCCAGACTTGTGGTGAAAGGGTTTGGTTAGAGAAAATGTATAGAGTTCGAGGAGATATTCTCACCACTGGTGAAGATGACATCCATACGGGTGTTGCTTGGGTTGGCTGCGAGTATGGATATGGAGATAGAGCAGTTAGATATTAAAATTATCTTTCTCTATAGTGACCTGGAAGAAAATATCTACATGCACCAACCAGAGGGGTTCGAAGGCAAGGGCAAGGAGCATATGGTGTGTAGGCTGATAAAGAGCTTGTATGAGCTGAAACAAGCTCCACGGCAATGGTTCAAGAAGTTCAACTCGTTTATGTTGAAGCATGGGTATGACAGAATGGAGTCAGACCACTGTGTGTTCACGTGCAAGTTCTCAGATGGTGATTTCTTAGTTCTGCTGTTATATGCCGATGACATGCTCATCATGGGAAAAGATATCAAGAAGATTGACAGGCTGAAACAGGAGTTGGGCAAGTCATTTACGATGAAAGACTTGGGCTCAATTAAACAGATCCTAGAAATGGAGATAACTGGTGACATAAGCAGCAAGAAGCTTTGACTATCATAAGAGCGGTATATTGAAAAAGTCCTAAAGCGGTTCAATATGAATGCAGCAAAGCTGGTCAGTACTTCACTGAATGGTCATTTCAGATTGAGCAACAGGCAGTGTCCCAAGATGAAAGCAGAGGTAGAAGAGATACATAAGATACCCTACGCATCAGAAGAAGAAATTTTAATATATGTTGTGGTGTGTACACGCATAGACATAACATATGCGGTTGGTGTTGTCAGCTGGTATCTTGTCAATCTTGGCAAAGAGCATTGGGCAGCAGTAAAATGATACTGCAGTATCTAAGAGACTCATCTAGGTTGAGCCTATACTATGGTGATGGAAAACCTGTATTAGAGGGCTACACAGATGCAGATATGGCAAGTGACATAGACTCCAGAAAGTCTACATCAGGATTCATGTTCACGTTTGCAGGGGGAGCGATTTCTTGCCAGAGCAAGCTACAGAAGATTGTAGCATTGTTGATGACAAAGGCCAAGTACATTACAGTCGCAAAGGCATGTAAAGAGATGCTTTGGATGAAGAGGTTCCTACAGGAACTTAGCCTGAAGCAGGAACAGCACGTGGTCTATTGCGATAGTCAAAGTGCTATACACTTGAGCAAGAATCCAAGTCAGCACTCTAGGTCAAAGCACATAGAGATTCAGTATCACTGGATCATGGATACTTTGGAATAAAAGATGTTACAACTTGAAAAGGTTCACACGGACGATAATGGGTCAGACATGATTAGGGATGCACATTTAACCGTTGGAACCGTGAAACCGGACCGGAACCGTTGGATCGGTCCGGTTTGGTCCGGTTCCAAGGTGCTAACGGTCCGGTTCCGGTTCCCAAATGTTGAAAACCGTTTATTACGGATCGGTTTCGGTTTAGGGTCCTATAGAACTAATCCGAACTATTTAACCGAACCGTTGACCTTAACCGTAGAACCGAACCGTGATAAGATCTATGGATCCGAACCATCGATCCGTATTTAAAATAAAAAAAACCTAACATAACATAACATACATAAGTCCCCTTCCCTCTTTCTCGCACCGTGCTCCATACCCCTGCCCTCTTTCTTGCGCCGCACTCCTTGGCCTACCTCATCAGTCCCTCTCTCACCGGTGTCGCCACCCTCTCTCTCTCTCTCTCTCTCGCCGTCCCAGTCCTAGACACCGGCACCCCCGTAGTGTGAAGGCCGTGCGGCGCGTCTGCCGTCTGAGATCTCTCTCTCTTTCTCACCGTCCGCCCGTCCCAACTCCCAATCATCAAAAATCTCTCTCTCTCACCGTCTCAATCACCGGAATGCTCTCTCTTTCAATACGCCATTTTCTTTCTAGGTTTTCCAAATTTCTCTCCCTTTTCAAAGCCCTAGCTCCAAATCTCTTATCCGTCTCGAATTTCTCCCCCATTTTCTTGCATTTACAGTGGTAATCTTCTCTTTGCATGGTAAATAGCTCAAAAACACCACGTCCAGCCAACCCTCTCGCGCTGGCCGCCCCTCTCCGATCATCCATCTCTGGTCGTCCCTCTCTGGCCATCTCGAATCTTGATCCGAACTTCAACAACGACTTCTTCATCATTCTCTGTGATGGTAATTAACAATTATCAATGATTGATTTTTTGTAAATGTTTTATTGAATATGAACCATTGTTGCATTTGTTTTCTTATACTATTTGTGGGCCACTAGTGTTCGTTGCAAGGAGAGACAGTTGACATCTTCCCTGACAGGGACGGGAACCACTTTCGGGCTTTCCTGTTACCACACATCCCTATTTGCGGACCACTATTCCAAGGGCTACAACTTTGGACTGCCCTGACAAAGAAATTTTTAGGTGGCAAGGTCCATGAGAGCAATGGTCTAGATAATTGAACCATGGGCCTGCTTACTCAAGCTAAAAACTTAGAGTCCTGCATCAGATAAATTCCTGGTGGTTGAAGGGTGCATTTGATTGCACTAAATACCAAGAAATCTCCTGTTATATCACTAACAACCTAAAACAGTTATTGGGATATTTGTTTGGTTGAGTTTTGAGAGTTTGTGTTGTGAAGACTACTAAGTTTTTTAGGTGGTTTTTGTTTGCCTTTTGTTACTTGCAATGTTAACTGAACATGATTTTAGATCCTAATAGTTGAATTTTAGAGAGCCATTATGTAATGCCTCTTGTTTTTTGTGCATGCTAACTATTTGATAAAATGGATTAACAAGAAATGTTTCGTGTGGATTGTAGTATTTTATGTTTAGATGTGATCTTGAGTTGGTAAATGTGGTACACTCGACTGCAGCCGCAGTAGTCAAGTGTACTTCCATTGGAAACTTTGAAGCTACAAATGTTTTATCTTGAGGCATACTTGCATATACCTTACAAAGAGCTAGCATGGTGTTGTTATTAAGCCATCATCTGCTTTCTTTTGTTTTGTCACTCTCATGAATGGATGATAAATGGAAAAGGCTTTTTCCTCCATGATTGGTTAACGTATTCTCCCTTGGTTCTAGGCTAAGTTTGCAAAAACTGTATGTATGGTTTCTTCCTTCTGACATGCAAAATGTCGGTTACAAATGGAATGAAATGATAATTTACGTTGTTTTTATTGAATGTTTTAGTGTGTTTGGTTGCAACTAAACACCTTACATCAAAGTTTTATTGAATGTTAGGTGTTTCATTGATTTTTTATTTTTATTTTTTTTGTATATCTTAATTCTTATTATATGTCAAGTACTGGAGAGACAAATAATCCTCAAGAGCTCTTTATCACTAATTCTCCATCTCATGCAAAGATATGTCTTCCTAAAGACAAGGGTCGTAAATCTGACATTTGGGATCATTTTACCAAAATTGTAAATGACGGGGATGGAAAAGCAAAAGGGGCTAGATGTAACTATTGTAATTCATCCTATGCATGTTTGAGTGAGAATGAGACTAGCACTTTGAGAAAACATATATCAAAGTGTCTCAAGAATTTTCAAAATAAAGACAAGAAACAAAAACTTTTGTCAATGCATTCAATATCAGAAGATGGCGGTAGTACCCTTGGTGTGTGAAAATTTGATCAAGATCTATATAGAGAAGCACTTACAAAAATGATAATCGTAGATAAGTTGCCTTTTAAGTTTGTTGAGCATGAAGGATTTCATTATTTTTGTAGCGTCATGCAACCTAATTTCAAAATATTATCACGTACAACAATAACAAGTTATTGTATGGCATTGTATGCGAGTGAGAAAAAAAATTGAAGGATTTATTAGTGAACTCAAATCAAAGAATTTGTCTCACTACGAATTCATGGAGCTCAGTGCATAATCTTTCTTACATGTGCCTTACAGCTCATTTTATCAAAGACTGAAAATTGTATAAAAGAATTTTAAACTTTTGTGTAATTTCTAGTCACAAAGGTGAAGAAATTGGTCGAGCGGTGGAGGCATGTTTAATGGAATGAGGTATAGAGAAACTATGCACGCTTCTTGTGGATAATGCAAGTTCCAACGATGTTGCTATTTCATATATGAAAAGAAAGATGTATAAGAAGAGTGATACTTTCATTTTAGGCGGTGAATTCTTTCACATGAGGTGTTGCATATATTCTTAATTTAATTGTGAAAGATGGGTTAATTGAATTAAAAGATTCATTAACTCGAATTCGTGGGGCAATGAGGTATGTTAAGAGTTCTCTACAAAGAGAACAACGTTTTAAGGTATGTGTAGAGAAAGAGAGAATAACATATAAAAGTTGTTTGTGCCTAGATGTTCAAACTAGGTGGAACTCCACATATCTCATACTAGATGCTGCAACAAAGTTCCAAAAAGCATTTGAGAGATTAGAAGAGGAAGATCCACATTTCACCATAGAACTTCATGATGGACTGCCTACCACTAGTGATTGGGATAATGCTCGGGTTTTTACAAAATTTTTGCAGAAATTTTATGATGCAACTGTTCGCTTGTCTGATTCTTTATATGTCACTTCTAATTCATATTTTCATGAAGTTTGTGCCATTAAAAGTTTCTTATCCGAATGGTCAATCAGTATGGATTCTACTTTAAATGCCATGGCTAAGAAAATGAAGATTAAATTTGAGAAGTATTGGAAAAATATAGGCAAGGTGAATATAATGTTATTGATTGCTGTTGTATTGGATCCTCGTTATAAATTGAAATATGTGAAGTTTTGTTATTCTGAAGTTTACGAACCTGCCATGGTGATTGAGCTCACTAAGAAGATAAGAGACACATTCAATCGTATTTATGATGAGTATTAAAAGTTTCAGTCAGTTGATTCTTCTTCAAGTCAAGCCATTTTTGACATGAATGTCGACCAATCAATTAGTTGTACAAGTAAGCAATTAATTTCTCTCAAATCGAAGTTTCAAAAATATTTGGAAGAAGAAGAGAATTATGGAGGCAAGTCTGAAGTGGACAAATATTTGGAGGAATATTGTGAAAAGGATGATCCAAACTTTGAAATTTTGAATTGGTGGAAGGTGAGTAGCTCAAAATATCAAATTTTTTCTCAATTTGCAAGGGATATTTTAGTCATTCATGTATCTACCGTTGCTTCTAAATTGGCTTTTAGTACTGAAGGTTGTGTTTTAGATTAATTTCGTAGTTATCTTACCCCTAAGCTTGTGGAATGTTTAATTTGTGCACGAGATTGGTTACGTGTTTCGCCTCTCCCTATTCAAGTTGAAGAAAATATGGCTGAAATTGAAGCTCTTGAATCGGGTAAATGTTCATTTGATCAATATAATTTTGTCATATAATTCACTTCTAGTTATTATGTTCTTCTTGATTTTAATAAATTATTATATTTTTGCAGCCCTAACTTCTATTTGAGGACTTTCATATCGAGTTTACTTGGATGTAGCATTGTGAGTTCTTCCTCTCTCCTTGGCTTGCATTGTTTTAGTATTACTATTTTTGATGTGTTACTGCACTTTTCTATTCAAAGATGTTGTTTGGGATTTGGTTATTCTTTTATTAGATTTATATCCAGTATTTTGAATGCATCTAGAATGATTTGCATCTAATCATAAAGCCTCCATACACATGCAATGTTATGCTAGTTGGCTCCATTTCTCAGGTTTGGGTAGAACGGAGTTCTCGGGGCTGAGGAAGAGGCTGTTTTGAGCCATCTTCCTCAAGCAGTCAAGCTGATGATAGTAGTCAAGACAATTGTCTTCTTTTGGATCTTGGATTAAGGTGTGTGGGTTTTGTTTTAGGGTGTTTGGTTGCACCTTATTTCATGAATATGAAATTTTTGACCAAATTAGATTGAAAAATCATTATTTTGGTGCAACCAAACGCACCAATCATGGCTGTTTTGGGCAAATTTAGATCCAGATCTACGCTTCTCTGAACACTACAGCAGATATTTGCTTATTGCTGTTTAATATGTTGTTGTTGTTAATTGAATTTGTTGGTTAAGAAAATATGTGGAATTTATATTAGCGCCATGAAGCCTTTGTTAAATATAATTCAGTATGATTTTGAGAAAATCCGAATTTGTAATTTCTCTTATGATGCTTACTACTGTTATGCTTTGATCTCTACTTATTGCTTCTCCGGTGGTTGATCTTTGGTTGCTGGTTCTTTAGGGGGGTTGTTTAATAATTTGGCTGCATATGATGCTTGAAACAGTCAAAAATGGGACACACATTATATATTAACTCAAATTAAATCAACCAAATTGCAGAAGCCACTCTTGCTAAGTTACAGTCTAAACATCACATTGGTTTAACAATGTTAACCTTTGATTCATGGATACTTGATTTTTGAAATACGTACGTTGGATAATTTCCATTTTAACCATCTAATAAATGTCCTGAAATCTAATATTTGGATAATCAAATAAGAGTGATTTTGGTTATGATGCATCTAAAATGGTACACATAATTTAGATGCTCTATTTTGAAGGACTTGCATGCCATGTATGCAATTTCTCAGTAATTTCTAACTGCCTGCAAATCATCCATCACACTCTGCCAGAATATCATAGTATTTCTCTAAGAAGGTGTTGTTCTTACATGTTATTGCCCTTAAAGAGTTCAAAATCATCAGTAGATGTTCATTGGAGACGGCTGTTTTGACTGAAATATGCTTTATCCCACTATTCGATGTTTTCATTACTGAACTTTTGTCTTCAAAGAAGAAATCAGCAGCAGGTAGCAATTCTTTTATCCAGCCCATTGTTTTGACTTTTAACTCGCTACTATAAGCTATTTCATCAGTATTGTTTTGGTGGAAACCATTGTGGCTTCTACCCAGTCAAAATCCATTATTTTTATCTTGTTGAGAATGGACCATTTAATTGTTACCAAACGGGATACTCCATGTGTCTCCACTATCAATGTTGACCCTTCACACTCCCTCATCTTACTATTTTGCAATATTCTCTTTTCTACTTCAGGCACTCTTGTTAGCATTTCAAAGAAGGGTAGCTTATAATCCACATTTGATGAATTCTAGCATTTCAAAAGTTTTTGCAATGTGGAAATAATTTATGCATCTTTACAAAACAAACCTGCTCGTATTTGACCTATGTTAATAACCAAGTCATCATGGACTGTACAAAAATCATTAAGTGCACAAATCAAATGTCTTGAAGGGACTGTACAAAAAAAAAAATGGGTTGTTCTGGGCTGACGGATGGAAGGTTGTAAGCTTCAATTGGACTACAATGTCACTACACTTCAACTTGTTTAATGAAAGAAAACATGGCATTTTGTATATCAATTCAAGGAGTTGTTTGATTCTCTGGATTTATGCAATGTTTCAGCTGTGTTATTAAAATGAGGCCGTCTAAATCATGGGTGATGGGAGCATAATGATGCAGGAAAGGATGGGATGAGGTGGAACCATTTTTGAGTATTTGTAGATACAATATTATTGACTTAGAATTATGCAAAAACCATTTTGAGTTAATATATGCTACATGTACAATCTTGGAGTGCCTGTTTATGTTTTGTCATGATTGATCATAAATGCAGAACTTCTTACTTGTATTAGAAAGGAAATGGTAGCTGGAAGGTTGCCTTCTGATGTTGCTGCCAGGATGGAGAAAATGTATCATTGTGCTTCCTATTTTCACAGGCTCTTTGAAGTTTGAACCACCCATGCCAAATTGGTATTGCATTTGTGATGGTGTGTATTGCAAAACGCATGCATTCATGTCTAAGGGTCTAAACAACTGAATGTTAACTTTGATTGCATTTTGTACTTGTAGCTTCCTACTATTCTGAAGTTAAGAGAATGGCCTCTAGCCTCTAGGTGGTGCAGTGGTGGTGGTCGCTTTGCTGGCATTGCAGCTGCTTGGTGCTGGATTTATAAACTTTGCTTTGGATAAAAATGTCTGGTGCTGGATTTATAAACTTTGCTTTCAATTGATTTTCATTTCATCAGATCTTTTGTTCACCTTAGAGATAATTACAACTGTTTGGATAAGAGGCCTTCTGTTATGCAGTTAGATTTTTACAGCTTTTTTGTTTCACGCATAGCTTGGTTGGTATGAAAACAGCTGTTTTGTATCTCAGTTGGAATGAAAACAGCTTTTTTTTTATCTCGGTTGGTATGAAAACAGATTGCAAACAGCTTTTATTTTTTTTGGGTATAATCCAAAATAAAATTATGCAAATCCAAGGCTACGAAGCAGTAGTGATAATGACACCATGTGGGCCCACCATGATGGTTAATTGCCATCCAACTTATTCATAAGGTCACAAACCTAAATGAAGGGAAAACACAAATATCAGCTTGATCCAAAAAACTTGTGCCCTCAAGATACTTTCAACAGTAGGTGTTTAATTCCAACCGTGTTGTCCACGAGCCTTGGATCCATATTAGTATGGTTAAAAAAGTGCAATTGGGCTGGGCTTTAAAAAGCCCAAAACCGTGGAACTAATCCAGAACCGTGGAACTAATCCAGAACCGAACCGGTTTTCACGGTCCGGTTTCGGTTCAATTCTAGGGTGCTAACAGTCTGGTTCCGGTTCCAAAAATCCTAGAACCGTAGGGAACGGTTCGGTTCCGGTTTCACCCCAAAATCGGACCAAACCGAATCGTGTGCACCGCTAGACATGACGACCAAGGCTTTGCTCAAGGGCAAGTTTGAGGTTTGTAGAAATCAGGCTAGCTTGAAGAGGGTGAATTCCTCCTGAGTCGAAAAGGGAGAAATTTGATAGGAATTTTCTCCTCATTGCTGGATTAGATGAAATCGAACCAGTTTCGATATCATCGATAATTGTCGAATTTTTCACCGTTGGTCACCAGACATTTTTTATCCTGTTTCGATATCATCGAAGGACTTTAGATGATATCGATGGCTATTATTGAGAGACCTTTGATGACATCAATAATTATTAGATTTTTTACCCCTGGTTGCTGGACAGTTTTGGTCCTATTTCGATATCATCGAAGGACCTTAGATGATATCGAAGACTGTCATTAAGAGACCTTCAATATCATCGAAGAGTTACGCATATGTGATTGCGGAAACGCAGATTTTGTAGAAATTATTTCTTATTTTGATTTTACCTCTTTCTATTCTTATATAAAGGGGTGTATGTGGGATTGGGGTGTATTCCAGGGTATTCTAAGGTTTTCTAAAGGTTTTCTAGGAGGGCTTAGGGCAATCAAAGGTAAGAGAAAGAGAGAGAGGAAGCTTATGGAAGGGAGATTTTTCTCGTGGAGGTAATCTACTTTACAATCCATGTCTCAATACTTTTATGTCCTCATGATCGGTGAGATCCCTCTATTTTTCATTATTCTCTTATTGTTCATCCACTCTTGCGTGAGTAAAAAAGATTTGATCCAAGCGGTGTGTGCTTGTGATCGGTTGTAACGTTCTGCTCTATAGTGCATTGTTGATCTAGATGAGGTCCCATGGTTTTTACCTCTTTGAAGGTTTTCCACATAAAATTCTTTGGTGTCGTGTGGTTCATGCTTTGATTTATTGCATTGCTTTATTATCTCATAATTTTAGTTTGATTTGGGAGGCTAGATCCTAAGGTTTTGTATAAGGCCCCCAACAAAGCTAACCCATTTTCATGGTGGTCTTTACATGAAAATATAAAACATGTGCATGAGATACGAACTTTTCGTAAGGTTAGAAATAATGATTAGATCTTTTTATTTAGAAAATAGATAATTTTAAATTTAAAAATCAAATTTATTTGGAGGTGCTTTTAATTTTTCACCAAAAAAATGAAATTGAATCCCTTTAAAATGTTTTCTTGTATGTTTTGAAAATGCTCTTTCTAACATTAAAAGGTCTAAACTATTAGGGCCCATTTGGATCCACCAAATAAGTTACTTTTTCTACTTTCAGTAGTAAATAAGTGACTTATTTCAAATAAGTAAGTTTAGTTTATGGTTAGTTTTAGTTAACTTTTTTACTTAAAAGTACTTTATCGCTTTAGTTTTTTTATATAAAAAAAAAATTAGATTTTTTTACTTTTCATAAGTGGCTGAAGAGAGGCATCAGGGAGATGAAAGAGAGAGGAAGTTGATAAGTATGCTATTTGCCAAAATTACTTATCTTCTTAATAAGTAGAAACTAAGATAAGTTACTTGGGAAATAAGTAGCTTATCTTAAGTAACTTGTGATCCAAACGGGCCTTAATGACATGAGGAGAAGGAATAGGGTTTTGCTATATTAAGGTCTCGAACTGCAAGCATTGTAACCTATGTGACAGTTATGTATACCTATTTCTAATGGGAAGAACAAGGCATTCACAAGGAGATTTTGAAATTACAAAAGTTTGGTCCACCTACTCTTCATGTGAACCACAAATTAGGGGTGAACAGAGTTTGGTTCAGTCTAGTTCTGGGGTGAAATTGGAACCAAACTGTTCCCAACAGTTCTAAGAAACCTAGAACTGAAATCGGACTGTTTGCACCCCAGAACCGAATTGGAACCAGACTGTAAAAAACCGGTTTAGTTCTATAGTTCTGGGCTTTTTATAATCTAACCCAATTACATAGTTTGTTTTTATAATACAGCCCAATTGCATAGTTTTTTTTTTTTAATCCAACCCAAGCTCCTCTACTGAAAATTTTCACAAAGAGTAATCTTGTCATGGTTTGTTTTTATGACCCTTTCATGTTCCTAAAATGATTTTGATGCCAATGTATATTCGTGTTGTGATCCATTTGATGAATGGTCTAGCTTTTTCTTTTAAAAAAATTAAATATTTATTGACCAAGGGGTCCGGTTCCAGGGTTCAATTCTATGGTTCGGTTCACATTCTGGTTTGGTTCTACAGAACCCCAAACCAAGAACCAACCCAAACTGACCGATTCTTTGATTTTTGAAACCGGAACTAGTGAACTTTAGAACTGGACCAAACCGTGCAACGTGGTCGTTGTTTCCAGTCCAATTTACCGGTTCAACCGGTTTCATGTGCACCCCTAAAAAAAATACAAAGAAAATTTGTAGTTAAATATTTGTTTCTAGCTATTTAGTTGTCTTGGTACGTTGTGGTCTACTTGAGGCATAGAATGGCTTGATTTTTATGTTAGAAGATCTAAGTGTTAGGCTCTCTCCTTGTGTGAAGGTGGGACCCACACGTGTGGGCCTAAAGAACCAAACATGTGTTGCCCTAGCGGGGCCATTTTGATCTTTTGGCCTTTTTTTAACCAATGTAGAGAGAGAGAGAGAGAGAGAGAGTTCTTACAACATTTTGAGAGAAAAATTAATATAATAAGTTTTGTAGAAGAATATCAAGAGCCTTCTACTACCAAAATCTTTATTTTTGGGTTCATGAAGCTCCATCCATAGCACCATCTTGGTTGGTTGTCCTCTCTAGAGTTATGTTGGGGTGTGTACAATCCTTAGTAAGAAAACTCTTTTCATTGTTGCTTGTAGTTTATTTTTGAATATTTTTGAATAATGTATTTTGGATATCTAAACAATGTTGTTTTTTTTATTGGAATCTTCCAGTTGGGACCAAAGAAAACTTGTATTTCCATTTTCCATTTTATTTCTATTAGAGTGAATTTTCTCTAATCATTTCCTATAGTTTCTCCTATACATTGATGGGTATTTTACATATAAAAAAAATATCCCTTATATTTTACATATTCGATGATTTGCTTACTTATATCAGAAGTATTATAATCTATTAATTCTTTTATATTATTAATTCCATTGATTTGCACATTGACACTCAAACAGCGTACATATCTCATGTATTAAAATACCTTCAATCACCTCCTAATTGCATGATTACGGACTGAGTTAAATAATAAGAGAAAACATGGGCTGACATGCAAAGCACCAACATGACACGTCTGTACAAAATTTAGGCTATTCATGGATTGACTGATCCCGCCATACATGCATGACGTGATGGATGGTTAAAACAGCAACAAAGTAGCGTTTTACATTCAATGGACAACTGTTACTGACGCAGGGATGAACATGATGAGGTCGAGCACCGTCTCCCTCAAAGATAATTAGTCCAAATCTATGGAACTTCTCCGGATTCCTCACAAAGGCTTCTCGAATCTATGAGAAAGAAAGAAAGTAAAGTAAAAAATAAATTTTATAAAATTCAAAATTGATTAATAAATGAAATAAACAAGTTCAATACCCTTTAAATAGGGGTAGCAAGCAATGAGAGAGAAATAAAAAACAAACTATAACTAAAATTCCTAGAATTCGCAACTTACTATTTGATGTTTACTAGTACACAAGGTTTTCGGCCAAAAATAGTGTCCTATTTGGCTTCACCAATCTGTTCTCCTAATTATTCTAAGCCCTTTTCATGTTGAAAACAACTCCTAAAGCCCAGCGGATGAAGAGTTATAATCAAACTAAAACTTACTATATATTTATGGTAAAAACAGAATTAAAATATGGAAACGACTATCAATCTAGGGTTATTTCGCAAATTCAGCTTGCGTTACCTGGGGTATTTCACAAATCTAGCTTGCGTAACCCGACATAGTAGGGTTAGTTGGCTAAAGTAGCTTGTTCTACCCCAAAATCATATATGTTACGCTCGATAACTCATTACAAATTGTGAGATACGCCTGATTTAAGGTTATAAGACCTGTATCCTAGACCGTACCGTTCCATATGCTTTCGCGGTCTTTCCGGTCGAATTCCGGCAACCTTCAACCTTTATCCAACATTTGCGCGCGACCCTGAGACGCATGTCATCAACCAGAATCTACTCAACTCGAGACTAATACCCTACTGACCGTATCGTCGCCGCAGTTCCAACGCCGCGTCTCACGCGCCATGGTGATACACAGGCCAGGAGATGTGGGCCCGTATTCAGTTCGAGAAAAATGTCACACGTTGCAATTCTGAGAATCCATCACATCAATCTCATTGATCCCATCAATCAAGTACATATCACTCATCCATCACTCACCCATCCCCAAGTACAACCTTCATCCCTAAAGTCAACTCTCCCATCATTCATCCATCACTCACACATCTCTCTCTTACAACCTCTCTCTCATGTCTCTCTCCCTCATTCTCTCCAAGCAACTGTCCATGGCTTCCATGGGAGAGAAACTAGTGTGGCCCACTCCCTACCACCCAATCCCACTCTCCAAAATTGATCCCAACCGTTGAAATCGTACCTTTGGAGCTTTATCAAGCATTGGCAGAAAAAGGAAGGGGAGATCAAAGGCGGGTGTTCATCTGTCAATTTTTTTTAGCTTGATGGCCCACTTGTGATGGGACCCAATCGATGTATGCATTGTATCTTGCATGGAGGAGCTTATAGTGGTGGAGTTCCTCCCATCTCCACCATCCATTTTTCTCTCTCTCTCTCTTTTGATGTGTGGCCCACCATAATCTTATCCACACTGTCACATTTGAGGGGCCCACCTTACCAATGTCCAGCAGCAGGCCTCCTGCCTGTCCGCTTGGACAGACTTGGATGGAGGAGAAAATACAAATGTCAGCTCGATTCAAACAGTGGTGGGCCACCACGTGGACCCACCATGTTATATGTATTTTTATCTTAGCCGTCCACTATCCAGACGATGCTAAACGTGGACCCCAGAGTGATGTATGTGTATGATCTACACTGTTCGTTCGTACATGGGGCATGGGACCCATGATATATGGGCTGCATCTTCCCCATCCAGCAGCAAGCGCTGCTGGAAAGACAGATCAAAATATCTGCTTGAACCAACAGTGGTGGGCCACCACGTGGCCCCACCTTGATTCATATGTTGTATCTGCTACCGTCCAGCAGATAGGGACGTGGGATCCACCGTGCTGTGTATGTTTCATTCTCACCGTCCAATCCCGTATAGTGGAAAACGAGTTGGCTAGGTATCTCACACCAGTCGCTGGTGTATTAACGCCACCAACTCTATGGGTCCCATTGTTGTGATGTCAGTAAGGTCTATGGGACTCATACATCCATACCATCAATCCACGTGTGTGGAACCACATGTGTGTGGCCTACCATCCTTCCACATGTGTGGGCTTACCATGACTGTATGGGTCTCATCTCCACCGTCCAGCTGTTGGACGATGGCAACCCACATTGATACATGTATTTTAATCCCCACCGTCCAGAGATGTCTGGACGATGCAGTGGATCTAGACGGTGTAGAGAAAATTCCACCGTGATGTGTGCTGATGCGCACCGTCCATTTGTAGAGCCTCACACGTGATGTAAGTGTTTAAACTATGCCGTCTAACAGCGTAGGCCCCACACACGTGGAAATCACATGATGCATGTGATGTGGCGTATGGACCCCAACTTGACGTTTGTACAATATTCAAGCCGTCCGTCAGTGCTCCTGGACACTGGACTTATGCAATATTATATATATATATATATATATATATATAATATTATGGTGGGCCCTGATGTACGTGGGACCCACCTCATATGAAAGCATATTGGCTATTGTGACTCACACTAGCTATATGGCTAATGTCATGACATCAACAGGCCCGTGGGACCCACCAAATGTATGGGTCTGATCCAGACCGTCCAACATGTTAAACGGGTGGAACCCACCTAATGAATGTATTTTATATCCACCCCGTCCATCTGTTGTGGACGTGGGACCTGCCCACACGCATGACACATGTGGCCAAGTGGGACCCACCTTGATATATATCCAGCGGTCCATCTATTTTGTTATGTGGGGGCCTACCTTTATGTATGTATTTTGATCCATACCGTCCAATGTTTGGATGGTGTTGGAGTGCTATGAATCCTACCATGTTATATGTATTTCATCCACACCGTCCACATATTTGGACGGTGTTGTTCAATGTTTGGATGGTGCTGAACAACGTTTACATGGTGCCGATTTACATGGATAAATGTTTGAACGGTGCTGATTTACAAAGGCAATGTTTACACGGTGCCATGAGCTCCACCGTGATGTATTTGTTATCCACGCAGTCCATCTTATGCAATACGGCCCACCTTGATATATGTATTCTATGTTTAAATCGTCCATCGCTGGACGGTGCCATGTAGGTCCTACCATTGATGCATGTATTGCATATCTCCATCTTCCACCCCTTGGATGTGTGGCCTACCTTGAGAAACGTGTTGTATCCAAACTGTCAAACCATCTGTATCACTCATACCGTCCAGATCACGGGGCCTACCTTGATGTGTATAAGGCTCATTAGTGCAGCCCATTGATGCAACCCGCTTGATGTATATTAAGCCCATGTGTAGGGCTCACCTATTGTGTATTTGAGGCCCATAGGCGAGGTCCATTGTGATGCATTCGAGGCCTATGGTTGAGGCCCAATGCGATGAATGTATGGCCCATTACGTTGTGTATGAATCACTTGTATGGGCCACTCCTTGGGAGCAATGTTGGTTAGATGTCCACATGGATGGGCAATGGTGGTTGAAGGTCATCATTGTGACCTTCCCTTAGGCCTTGTTCGGTCAATTGTCGATTCCGATTGTCGTAGCCGATTGTCGATTAGCGATCGAGGTCGTTTATCATGATCGATTAACGTAACCAATTTTTTGATTCTGATTATTGATCGATTCCCATTGTCGTAGTTGATTGTCGATTTCGATTGACGTGACCGATTTGTCAATTCTGATTATTGATCGATTCCCATTGACGCGGTCAATTGTTGATTTCGATTGACGTGGTCGATTTGCAGATTCTGATTATTGATCGATTTCCATTGTCATGGTCGATTGTCGATTGACATGATCGATTTATCGTTTCTGATTATTAATCGATTCTCATTGTCATGGTTGATTGTCGATTCTGATTGACGTGATCGATTTACCGATTCCGATTATCGATCGATTCTGATTGTCGTAACCAACTTACCAATTTCGATTGGCGTGGCCGATTGCCAATTCCGATTTACTTGGCCAATTTTTCGATTCCGATCATCGAGGCCGATTACCAATGTCAATGCCAATTGTCGATTCCGACTCCGATTGTTAAGGCTGATCCCGAATCTGATTTGTCGAGGCCAATTGTATAGGCTGATTCCAATTGTCGAGATCGAGTATCAAGGCCGATTTTGAATGTAGATTCCGACTGTTGAGGCCGACCTCGATCATCGAGGTTGATTTCGATTGCCATGACCGATTGTTGAGACCTATATGATGTACATGCGACCCGTAGTTGAGGCCCATTGTGACACGTATTACGCCCATGATGCATGGGCCATTTGATGTATTCAAGACCCATGTGTAGGACCCACATGCCATGTATTCATGGCCCATGGGCAAGGCCCATTGTGATGTATTCATGGCCCATGGGCAAGGCCCATTGTGATGTATTCATGGCCTATGGGCAAGGCTCATTGTGATATGTATTACGCCCATGAGCAGGGTCCATCGGTTGTATATATGTGGCCTTTGAGTAAGGCCCATTGGGTTGTATATTAGGCCTTTATGTGAGGCTGTAGGCCCATTATATGTTTGACTCTATGTGACCATTCCTTGGGGGCAATGTTGGTTAAATGTATACATTGTCGAGGTCGATTGTTAATACCGGTTATTAATACCGATTATGAGTATGTGACAGTATAACATCATAATACATGCCCATATGCATCATCTGTATGTTTGTTATGAGATGTGATTGATCATTGCATATGTCATAGGACAAGTTGTTCATGAAACTCCCTGATAGGCAGAGTTGCCCCACATGAGAGCACAGTATGCACAGGATTGATGTATAACTAGATTGCATGACTCATGCATCTTGCATTGCATTGTGTTGTACTATACACCCTAGCAACATCAAGGTCGTAGCCTCCACAGGCATTTCGTGGATGGCCAGATGGGATATCAAAAATCTGTTCTACATGGGGTGTTATAGATATCCCTGGGTGAAAGTCTCTAAATCCTCTTGGTTTCAGAGGTTGCTCCAACGTATAGACTGAGTGGTTGTATAAGCGCATGAGGGTCGTATACCGTTAGGCCGCGTCTCCCACTGTGTCGTGGTCGGTTGGAAGGGGGTGCAGCCTTACCTGCCCGAGAGGAGGGGGACAATGCTAGGCTGAGTCTGACCAGCTTGAGGAATGGGTCTGCTATCGACGAGCCTGGCCCGATATTGGCAGGCGGATAGTGAGGTCTCTTCCACTCACCTTGTTGCGCGCGATGGGGCGGCAATCTAGTTTGGAGTGTAATAGACCCCGGTGATTTTTTAGAGAGGAACCGTACTGATATGTGGACTTATTAAGTAGGAGTTATATGCTCATTCATTCATTCACGATCCACTTGGGCTGGTGGTGCGCAACTAATTATTGTGTACCTTCGTTGTGGTAAAGATTTCGATTGGGTGCGCGACTAACCTGAGATCAGGAGTTTACCACGTTGAGTTTGACTATCCAAATTTAGGTATGAGACTAATTTGGATAGAAGTCTCTTGTGGTGGACCCCGTAGCCTGCGATACTACGTATTATCATCCCGACTTCACACTCCAGCATGGTCATTTCATTCGCATCGCATATTACATTACATCCGCAGGCATATGACATTTTGGGTTACTATGTTTCTGCACTTATATGGCCTAGACAGACTTAGCGGGATTTGTATATTGCATTACATCCTCGGCATCTGATATTTGGCTCTTTATGACTCCTTAGTGCATAACTGTTTTATATTGCGTATTTTGATATTAATTGACTTATGAACTTGTCCATACTTCCGCTTACTTTGTCATCGTATGATTTATGATCTTGTCAGTATTTCTGCTTATCCCGATAATGTATGATTTATGGATTACCAGTAATTTCGGTATTGTATGATGATGGTATTGTATTGAATACTTGACACTTACTTTATGCACACACTTATACCACCCTCCAAGCTTTCTATAAGCTTATGCACGATAGATGCATGCAGGTGTTGTTAGGTTGCAGCAGTGTTGAGCCTAGAGCATGCAACAATCTTCTAGAGCTTGATTTTCGATTTATGTATTTTCCTTTCAGCATTGTACTAAAATAACTATATTAGTGGATATGTGATGATGATGTTGCCTTTGTAAATTGGGTAATCTTGTGGTTATGCTTATTACGAGATAAATGTATAAAAAAAAATCTCCTTGTAGGATCCCAAGATCGGAATCTGGCGTATGATGCTAATAGCCGAGAATGGGGTACTACGGAGGCTGTCAGCACCAGATTCGGCAATCGGGATTCCTTTGAATTCGATTTTTGAGTTTGGGGCGTGACAGAAGTTAGTATCAGAGCATAACTTGGGAATACCTAAAGATAACATGACATATCTGCTGATAGTTACCCTACACTCTATGATTGTTGAGAACTTAGAATAGTTAGATCCCCGAGTTCGAATAACTTAGAGATTTTCTGACATAGCTCCCTACCGTTGAGATTATGAGACTGCACAGTATTCCCGCTTTGATTGTTTCTGATCCGGGATCCGAGGATTCGTATGGTTCACCATTTTGTTAAGGAGACTTCTTGGGAGCGCGAGGCCAAGATTTGAGAGCACTATCCCCAACTCGTTAATGATTGATTTTGTGTTGTATTTTTCACGCTGTCTCTAATTTTATATGATGATATTATGTTTCTTTTTCCTCATTAGTTACGTCTAGTTACGATGATTGCCTAAATTTCGAGGATGAAATTTTTATTTGGAGGGGAGAGCTGTAAGACTCGTATCCTAGACTGTACCGTTCTATATGCTTCTGTGGTCTTTCCAGTCGAATTTCGTCAACCTTTGACCTTTATCTAATATCCAACATTTGCGCGCAACCCTGAGACGCATGACGTCAACTATAGTCGACTCGACCCGAGACTTGTACCCTAGCGACTGCGCCGTTGCCGCAGTTCCAAAGCCGCGTCTCGCGCGCTAAGGTGATACCCAGGCCAGGAGATGTGGGCCCGCGTTCAGTTTAAGGAAAACGTCGCACGTTGCAATCCTGAGAATCCATCACATCAATCCCATCGATCCCATCAATCAAGTACATATCACTCACCCATCCCTAAGTACAACCCCCATCCCTAAAGTCAACTCTCCCATCACTCACCCATCTCTCTCTTACAACCTCTCTCTCTCATGTCTCTCTCCTTTATTCTCTCCAAGCAACTGTCCATGGCTTCCATAGGAGAGAAACTAGTGTGGCCCACTCCCTATCACCCAATCCCACCCTCCAAAATTGATCTCAACCGTTGAAATCGTACCTTTGAAGCTCTATCAAGCATTGGTGGAAGAAGGAAGGGGAGATCAAAGGTGGGTGTTTATCTGTCAATTTTTTTTAGCTCGATGGCCCAGTTGTGATGGGACCCTGTAACGCCCTGAAAATCAGGGGTCAAGCATAAACTCCACTCCTGAGTTCCAGAACATCACTTATGCAACATTTTCAATGATGGATGAATGTCAGCTATATTAGTGCATAAAACATGAAGTGGATTAAGCTAGAACAGCATATCATACTCCAGAGATAATTAAGTTTCTCTAGCGGAAGACTGTGATAAAAATATTAACATGTGTATCACAGTCTTCCGCGTATGTTGGATGTGTAGGCTAAGTGTGGGTCACTGGTTACTACAAAGGGCACCTATCACAGTCTCCCATAGCAAGAAATTTGAAGAATGAGGTGGTGAAAGGTGAGATTTTGAAGGAAATGGGTTGAAAAATGATTTTTAGACTTTGGGATTGAGCTTTAAGAGTGATATGGTTGAGTCATTGCCTAAGGACGTCTAACTCCAGGTTGGCAAAAATCCGGGGCGTTACACACCCAATCGATGTATGTATTGTATCTTGCATGGAGGAGCTCATAGTGGTGGAGTTCCTCCCATTTCCACCATCCATTTTTTTCTCTCTCTCTTTTGATGTGTGGCCCACCATAATCTTATCCACACTGTCACATTTGAGGGGCCCACCTTACCAATGTCCAGCAGTAGGCCTCCTGCCTGTCCGCTTCGACAGACTTGGATGGAGGAGAAAATATAAATGTCAGCTCGATTCAAACAATGGTGGGCCACCACGTGGACCCACCATGTTATATGTATTTTTATCCTAGCCGTTCACTATCCAGACGGTGCTGAACGTGGACCCCAGAGTGATGTATGTGTATGATCTACACCGTTCGTCCGTACATGGGGCATGGGACCCATGATATATGGGCTGCATCTTCCCCATCCAGCAGCAGGCGCTGCAGGAGAGACAGATCAAAATATCTGCTTGAACCAATAGTGGTAGGCCACCACGTGGCCCCTCCTTGATTCATATGTTGTATTTGCTACCGTCCAGCAGACAGGGACGTGGGATCCACCGTGCTGTGTATGTTTCATCCTCACCGTCCAATCCCATATAGTGGAAAACGGGTTGGCTGGGTATCTCACACCAGTCGTTGGTGTATTAACGCCACCAACTCTATGGGTCCCATTACTGTGACGTCAGCAAGGTCTGTGGGACCCATACATCCATACCATCCATCCACATGTGTGTGGCCTACCATCCTTCCACATGTGTGGGCTTACCATGACTGTATGGGTCTCATCTCCACCGTCCAGCTGTTGGACGGTGGCAACCCACCTTGATACATGTATTTTAATCCCCACCGTCCAGAGATGTCTGGACGGTGCAGTGGCTCTAGACGGTGTAGTGGAAATTCCACCGTGATGTGTGTTGATGCGCACCGTCTATTTGTAGAGCCTCACACGTGATGTAAGTGTTTTAACTATGCCGTCTAACAGCGTAGGCCCCACACACGTGGAAATCACATGATGCATGTGATGTGGCGTATGGACCCCACCTTAACGTTTGTACAATATTTAAGTCGTCCGTCAGTGCTCCTGGACGCTGGACTTATGCAATATTTTATATATATTTATATATATATATATATAATATTATGGTGGGCCCTAATGTACGTGGGACCCACCTCATATGAAAGTAGATTGGCTGCTATGACTCACACCAGCTATATGGCTGATGTCATGACATCAGCAGGCCCGTGGGACTCACCAAACGCATGGATCTGATCCAGACCGTCCAACATGTTGAACGGGTGGAACCCACCTTAATGAATGTATTTTATATCCACCCCATCCATCTGTTGTGGACGTGACACCTGCCCACACGCATGACACATGTGGGCAGGTGGGACCCACCTTGATATATATCCAATCGTCCATCTGTTTTGTTATGTGGGGGCCTACCTTTATGTATGTATTTTGATCCATACCGTCCAATGTTTGGACGTTGTTGGAGTGCTATGAACCCTACCATGTTATATGTATTTCATCCACACCATCCACATATTTGGACAGTGTTGTTCAATGTTTGGATGGTGCTGGACAACGTTTACACGGTGCCGATTTACATGGATAAATGTTTGAACGGTGCTGATTTACAAAGGCAATGTTTACACGGTGCCATGAGCTCCACCATGATGTATTTGTTATCCACGTCATCCATCTTATGCAATGCGGCCCACCTTGATATATGTATTCTATGTTTACACCGTCCATCGCTGGACAGTGCCATGTAGGTCCTACCATTGATGCATGTATTGTATATCTCCGTCTTCCACCCCTTGGACGTGTGGCCTACCTTAAGGTACGTGTTGTATCCAAACTGCCAAACCATCTGTGTCGCCCATACCATCCAGATCATGGGGCCTACCTTGATGTGTATAAGGCCCATTAGTGCGGCCCATTGATGCAACACGCTTGATGTATATTAAGCCCATGTGTAGGGCTCACCTATTGTGTATTTGAGGCCATGGGCGAGGTCCATTGTGATGCATTCAAGGCCTATGGTTGAGGCCAAATACGATGAATGTATGGCCCGTTACGTTGTGTATGAATCACTTGTATGGGCCACTCCTTGGGAGCAATGTTGGTTAGATGTCCACATGGATGGACAATGATGGTTGAAAGTCCTCATTGTGACCTTCCCTTAGGCCTTGTTCGGTCGATTATCGATTCTGATTGTCGTGGCCGATTGCCGATTAGCGATCGAGGCCGTTTATTATGATCGATTGTCGATTTCAATTGATGTAACCAATTTACCGATTCTGATTATTGATCGATTCCCATTGTCCTAGTTGATTATAGATATCGATTAACGTAACCGATTTGTCGATTCTGATTATTGATCGACTCTCATTGTCGTGGTTGATTGTCAATTTCGATTGACGTGACCGATTTGTTGATTCTGATTATTGATCGATTCTTATTGACATGGTCAATTGTCGATTTCAATTGACGTGGCCAATTCTGATTATTGATCAATTCCCATTTTCGTGGTCGATTGTCGATTGACGTGACCGATTTGTCGATTCTGATTATTGATCGATTCTCATTGTCGTGGTTGATTGTCAATTCTGATTGACGTGACCGATTTACCGATTCTGATTATTGGCCGATTCCAATTGTCATGACCGACTTACCGATTTCGATTGGCATGACCGATTGCCAATTCCGATTTACTTGGCCAATTTGTCGATTCCGATCGTCGAGGCCGATTACCGATGTCAATGTCGATTGTCGATTCCGACTCTGATTGTTAAGGCCAATCTCGATTCTGATTTGTCGAGGCCAATTCTGATTTGTTGAGGCCATTTGTATATGCCGATTCCAATTGTCGAGGCCGAGTATCGAGGCCGATTTCGAATGTCGATTCCGACTGTTGAGGCCAACCTCAATCGTCGAGGTCGATTTCGATTGCCAAGACCGATTGTCGAGACCTATATGATGTACATGCGACCCGTAGTTGAGGCCCATTGTGACACATATTAGGCCCATGATGCATGGCCCATTTGATGTATTCAAGACCCATGTGTAGGGCCCATATGCCATGTATTCATGGCCCATGGGCAAGGCCCATTGTGATGTATTCATGGCCTATGGGCAAGGCCCATTGTGATGTATTCATGGCCCATGGGCAAGGCCCATTGTGATATGTATTACGCCCATGAGCAGGGTCCATCGGTTGTATATATGTGGCCTTTGAGTAAGGCCCATTTGGTTGTATATTAGGCCTTTGTGTGAGGTTGTGGGCCCATTATATGTTTGACTCTATGTGACCATTCCTTGAGGGTAATGTTGGTTAAATGTCCACGTTGTCGAGGCCGATTGTTGATGCCGGTTATTGATACCGATAATGAGTATGTAACAACATAGCATCATAATACATGCCCATACGCATCATCTGTATATTTGTTATGAGATGTGATTGACCATTGCATATGCCATAGAGCAAGTTGTTCATGGGACTCCCTGATAAGCGGAGTTGCCCCACATGAGAGCACAGTATGCGCAGGATTGATGTATGATTGGATTGCATGACTCATGTATCTTGCATTGCATTGTGTTGTATTGTACGCCCTAGCGACATTAGGGTCGTAGCCTTCACAGGCATTTCATGGATGACCAGATGGGATACCAAAAATCTGTTCTACATGGGTTGCTATAGATATCCCTGAGTGAAAATCCTTAAACCCTCTTGGTTTCAGAGGTTGCCCCAACGTCTAGACGGAGTGGATGTATGAGCGCATCAGGGCCATATACCGTTAGGCCATGTCTCCCACTATGTCGTAGTCGGTTAGAAGGGGGTGCGGCCTTACCTGCTCGAGAGGAGGGAGGCAATACTAGGCTGAGTCTAACCAGCTCGAGTAATGAGTCTGTTATCGACAAGCCGGGCCCGATATTGGCAAGCAGATAGTGAGGTCTCTTCCACTCGTCTTGTTGCTCGCGATGGGGCGACAATCTGGTTTGGAGTGTAATAGACCCCGGTGATTTCTCAGAGAGAAACTGTACTGATATGTGGACTTATTGAGTAGGAGTAACATGCTCATTCATTCATTCATTCACTATCCTCTCAGGCTGGTGGTGCGCAACTAATTATTGTGTACCTTTGTTATGGCAAAGATTTCGGTTGAGCGCGCGACTAACCTAAAATCAGGAGTTTACCACGTTGAGTCTGACTATCCAAATTTAGGTATGGGACTGATTTGGATAGAAGTCCGTTGTGGTGGATCCCATAGCCTGCGATACTACGTACTATCATTCCGACTTCACACTCCAGCATGGTCATTTCATTCGCATCGCATATTGCATTACATCCGCAGGCATATGACATTTTTGGTTACTATGTTTCTGTACTTATATGGCCTAGACAGACTTAGCAGGATTTGTATATTGCATTACATCCTCGCCATCTGATATTTGGCTCTTTATGACTCCTCAGTGCATAGCTGTTTTATATTGCGTATTTTGATATTGATTGACTTATGAACTTGTCCATACTTCCGCTTACTCTGTCATCGTATGATTTATGATCTTGTCAGTATTTCTGTTTATCCCTATAATGTATGATTTATAGATTACCAGTAATTTCGGTATTATATGATGATGGTATTGTATTGAATACTTGACACTTACTTTGTGTACACACTTACACCACCCTCTAAGCTTTCTATAAGCTTATGCACGATAGATGCGTGCAGGTGTTGTTAGGTTACAGTAGTGTTGAGCCTGGAGCGTGCAGCAGTCTTCTGGAGCTTGATTTTCGATTTATGTATTTTTCTTTCAGCATTGTACTAAAATGATTATATTAGTAGATATGTGACGATGATGTTGCCTTTGTAAATTGGGTAATCTTGTGGTTATGCTTATTACGAGATAAATGTATAAAAAAAATTCTCTTTGTAGGATCTCAGGATCGGAATCTGGCGTATGGATGTTAGTAGCCGAGAATGGGGTACTACGGAGGCTGTCAGCACCGGATTCGGCAATCGGGATTCTTGTGAATCCGATTTTCAAGTTTGGGGCGTGACAAAGGTCTAATGGTTTGGATTACTTTTGTCGTCGACCGGGCCTTTTCTGACCCATCTTGGCCATGAAACTGTCCATGACCTACTCTACATCAGTTGTCAGCCTTTGCAAAAAGAGGACTGTCTGGTGATCATTTAGGAGGGAACACATGCATGCGATGTTGCCACGTATCTTATTTTTGTTTCCGTGTCATCTACACAATAGCCAATAGGGCTGACAAAGGAAGCCAATGGATCCGAACCCAATTTCAATAACTCTAGTCAGAATTCTTGGACCTGTATAGAGATCTGTTTGCGTTTGGGTCTAATAAAGGCACTTGTCTGGTCAAGTATATTATCTTAAGCCTGGTTAAAATCGAATTAAGTAAGGTCCTAATAGGTCCAGTTAATTTCAATAGTAATATTAATTATTCTAAGAGTTTTTATAAGTATAATTTTTTTTATTACATGCTTTGACTCTCCATATTTAATAAAGCATTTCTCCTCATACAAAAGTGAAGGATAAAAAGTCAAAATTACCTTAATATACTATCTTTCCACTACAGCGGTTGTGGAAGGGAATTGTGATATGAAAAAATTAGAAGCCCCACTTTTCCCCCAGCTCATGTTAGCATTTTACCAATGGAGCCCACCTTAATGTATATGTTGTATATTCATTGTGTCTATTTGTTTTTCCAGCTAATTTTACGGCATGGGCCTAAAAATTGAAGTAGATTCAAATATCAAGTAGACCACATCATAGGAAATAGTGGTCATCAACTATTAAAAGCTTCTATGAGCCACAAAAGTTTTGAATCAAGCTGATATTTGTGTTTTTCCATCATCAAGGTGTATGTGACCTTATCAAAAGGTGGGATGGCAAATAAAAGCTATGATGTGCTTTAGGAAGTTTTTAATTGTGGGTGTTCAATCATCATTATTCCTCGTGGTGTGATCCACGGGATATTTAGACTTGCTTCTTTGTGGGCTCATGCTCTAAAATGAGCTGACAGAAGGGATGAATGAAGTGGATTTGTAACACATACATCAAAGTAAGCCCGCGTTCACTGCCTGACAGAACATGGTAAGACTCTGGCCCAACTAAATCCGCTCCCATCCCAATGACCAGTGCTAGCGAGGAGTTAGTAACATGGGGTGGGACTCACCATGTTTTTTTTTCTCCGAAATCCAATCCTATCACTAATTGCATGACCTAATTTTAGGCAAAGATGTAAAATGTCAGTTTCATTGGTGATTTAGGTGGACCATATAATTGAAAACAGTGTACAGGCAATTCCTCCCCTCCAAACTGTTTACCTCGATGTGACCCACTAGAATCATGGATTGCCGTAATTCTTGGACCTTAGGCTTAAATGTTTTTTTGGTGGAATCTAATGGTTATAACCGTGACAGTGGGCCCCGTAGAAACTGAACGTTTGACATATTTCCCATTTGTTTCCTTTGGCATGGCTCACCTTAATCACCATGCAGTTTAGCCTAATTTTCTTGCTTGGTTCCTAATGTGGGATTACACAACTAACAGTCCAAGTGGATTTCACATACACATTATAGTGCGTTCAAGTGTGCCTCTCATAATTTTTTCTTTTTCCAATATAAAAAAGCTAAATCTCTTTCCAAGTAGTTGTGAAAAGGATGCCAATGCCAATTTTTACAGGCCCACTATGATGTATATGTAAAATCTATTTTGAACATTAGATGTGTAATACAACAGTAGGCCTATCACAAAAAATAATAATAATAATAATAAATAAATAAATGAGAGAGATGTCTTGTTAGAGATTGTAATTCTTTGTACACAACGGAGGATAGAAGAAAATGATAACGAAACGATCGGATTTATCGGGTTCAAGGCTTGACTTGAATAGTCAATTTCTCAAGACAGATTTGCTGCCCCTTTTCTGAAATTTCCAGCAAGTGCAAATGAAGGAAATCTGCAAATTGTCTTCAGGATACAATGAACTCTCAATCCGATTTTCAACACGAAAATTTGCACATTTAAGTGTTGAACAGATCTCTAGTTTAAACACTGATATGCCGTAAGACGTTCAGAAAAAATTCAGTAAGAGATTAGATCGAGAGTAATTGCTCAGAAGATGATATAATCTTAAGGATAAGAATTACTTCATCTGGATTATAGCATCCAGGATTTATATCAATTGAAGGGTTATGGATTTCTTCCTGAAGAGGTGCTAAAGAGACTCTTCAAGAAATCCACACCCATTCACAGCAAATAATTGCCTTCCATGAAAGGACATGACCTTTTGTCCTATGACAGTTATTTCTGTACCCATTCAGACAGAAGCAGTTATCCAACAGGAAAAACTGTATCCACATAAGCGACACATGGCATAGGTGCCACATGTACAATCATGTCATAATTACTCTTAATCAACAAAAGATAATAAATCATCAGGGTTCAATTCCATGACCCAAAAAATTTGAACCATGTGCCAAAAAGACTAAGTTCTTTTAGCTCCTTGCGACGATGCGAACGTGCGAAGTGCTAAGTGCGCCTAATAAAGCGCCAAAAAGCGCCCAAGCAGCCCTACAGCCCACGCCACGCGCGCGGACGGTGCTTCGCACCGTCCTCGAGGAGATTTGAACCCTGGTTGCATAAGCAAAAACCCCTCCTCTCTTACCGACAGGCTATTCATACTATTTATGGAAAGTTTTAAATAATTAATATATTTATTTACTTTCTAAAAATAACTTTATTTTTGAAATTTATTTTTATTTTAAAAAACACAACAATCCCCCACAATTTCAAAAATAAAAACAGATTCCGAAACGAATGGCATATCAGTATAAATAGGTGCATAAGTAAAGGTATCTTTTGGATTTGAACCTTTACATTAGTGTATACGTATCAAAGTTATGCCAGGTACTTAGTGACCCATTAGTCTTGAACTAAGGACCTTATATGACTCGCCGGACACATAACACACATCTATTCATATATAACTGGAGATCTAAAAGTTCGCACATTTCTGGCCTTGTGCGTATCCCTATTTCATGAGTATTCTAGAGACGATCCCAATCTCTTCAAAAGCGGCCTCACTTTTCTACCCATATAGGTAGATCTATCAAAGATGATTCTGCTTCATCTCAGCAAAGTCTGCTTATAGATCTATTAAGAGTTAGTACTCACCCTCTTATGAAATGCAGAAACCAAACACTAGACTTTTAGGAATGAGACTCTGTTTTTCTTTTTCTAGTGTATGTTTCAGTCACATACTTGATTTGTTTGTCCCTTTGAACCTAGCCTATATTTCAAAACATAGGTAGGGTTGCCATCAAGAGTGAAAGTTACATCTTTATGGATCTTAGTCCCATTCCTTTAGTGGTTCTTCTTATTTGATCTTTTGATAAACCTTTTGTTAAGGGATCTGCTAAGTTCATGATGGATTTAACATATTCCACTGTGATTACTCCATCTCTGAGCAATCCTTTAACAAAGTTATGCCTTAGACCTACATTTCTAGACTTACCATTATAAGTCTTACTCATTGCACGACAAAGAGTAGCCTGACTATCACAAAAGATAGATATGGCAGGAGTAGGTTTTGGCCACTACGTGATTTCCAACAATAGATATCTTAGCCATTCACCTTCTTTACAAGCAGCACCAAGTGCAATGAACTCACTTTCCATTGTAGAGTGAGATATGCACGTTTGTTTCTTAGATGCCCATGATATTGCTCCTCCTCCAAGAGTGAATATCCAGCCACTTGTAGATTTAGATTCTATGTTATCTGCATTCCAACTTGCATCGCTGTACCCTTCAAGTACAGCAGGATATGATTTATAATGCAGTCCATAGTCTATGGTTCCTCTTAGATACTTTAAAACTCTCGAAATCGCATTCCAGTGTACTTGTCCTGGATTACTGGTATACCTGCTTAGCATTCCTACTGTGAATGCTATATCGGGTCTAGTGCAATTCATTGCATACATTAAACTCCCAATAGCACTCGCATATTCTTGTTGTGCTTTACATCTACCAGTATTTTTAACCAATTTAATACTTGGATCAAATGGGGTTGAAACCGGTTTACTATCATAATGATTAAACTTCTTTAACACTTTCTCTAGGTAATGAGATTGTGTTAAGGCTATTCCATCATTAAGATTAAAAATCTTAATACCTAATATTACATCGGCTTTGCCCATATCCTTCATGTCGAAGTTGGTACTTAGAAACTTTTTCGTTTCTTTCACACAGTCCTCATTTGGTCCAAATATTAGCATATCATCTACGTATAGGCAGATAATGATTTGACCTTTAATATATATGCACTTATCTGCTTGGTTTACTCTAAAACCATTAGATTGTACTACTTGATCAAACTTCTCATGCCATTGTTTAGGAGCTTGCTTGAGCCCATAGAGAGATTTGACCAGTTTACACACTTTCTTCTCTTGCCCGGGTTGAATAAACCCTTCAGGTTGTTCCATATAAACTTCCTCATCTAGATCACCATTTAAGAATGCCGTTTTGACATCCATTTGATGGATTACTAGGTGGTGAATTGCTGCAAGAGCAATTAAAGTTCTAATGGTAGATATTCGAGCAACAGGAGCATATGTATCGAAAAAATCGATACCTTCCTTTTGTCTAAATCCTTTGGCCACCAATCGAGCTTTAAACTTATTTATGGTTCCACCAGGATTGAACTTTCTTTTAAAAATCCACTTACATCCTATAGGCTTTGAACCTGATGGAAGATCGACCAAACGCCATGTGTTATTGGAGACTATGGAATCCATTTCATCGTCGATGGCTTCCCTCCAAAATTGTACGTCAGGAGATGAGAGAGCTTCACTAAGTGTTGATGGATCACTTTCAATACTTAGTGGTAGAGTAATCTCCTTTCTTATTTCATTTCTATCCCCTTCTATAAGAAACATGTAGAAATCTGGGCCAAAAGATGTTTCTTTTCTTGCCCTTTTCGATCTCCTTGGTTCATTTCCTTCTGGATGAGTGTTAGATTTATAATGAAAGTTGTTAGGCTCTACGTTCATTGGTTCTATAATATTTTCATCAACCTGCCTTTTTGTATGATTATTCATATAGTCTTTGTATACTGTATTTTTAAAAAATATAGCATCTCTAGACTCTATAATCATGTTTTTGTCAGCAAATGAAGTTTGTTCTAGAACCAAGAATCTATATACGGGACTATGATTCCCATAACCCACAAAAGCACACCTGATTCCTCTAGGGCCTAACTTTACTATCTTGGAATCATTAATCCTGACTTCTGCTATACTTCCCCACACTTTGAAGTAATGAAGATATGGTTTCTTCTTTTTCCATAATTCATATGGGGAGATATCCAATTTTTTGTGTGGGATAGCATTTAGAATACGGTTTGCTGTTAACAATGCTTCCCCCCACAAATTCAAAGGTAATCCAGAATTTAATATCATACAGTTGATCATCTCAACTAATGTCCTATTTTTGCGTTCCGCTAGGCCATTTTGCTGAGGTGTGTAAGGTGCCGTAAATTCATGGATTATACCATTTGATTCACAGAAGTCGTTGAATTCATTAGAAGAGTACTCACCCCCTCTATCACTTCTGAGGGCTTTAATTTTTACATTCAACTGATTTTCCACTTCGGCCTTATAAAGTTTAAACTTTTCAAAGGCTTCATCTTTAGATTTTATCAAGTATACATAGGAAAATCTAGTGAAGTCATCGATAAATGTGATAAAATACCTTTTTCCTCCACGAGTTAAGGTATTATTTAAATCACAGATATCAGAATGAATCAACTCCAAGGGTTGTGATTTTCTCATGCCAGTCCCAAATGGTTTTCTGGTTATTTTAGAATGGGCACACACATCACATTTCCCTTCTTGTTGAAATTCATGATTTGGTATAAGGCCTAGGATCATCATTCTTTTCATTGAACGATAATTAACATGACCTAGTCTAGCATGCCATAAAGATACAGAATCCACTATATAAACGGAAACATCATTATTATTATTAATATTTAGTTTAATCATACCATTACATGAATATCCTTTGCCTACAAACATACCATTCTTGGTGATAACCAACTTATCAGACTCAATCACTATTTTGAATCCTCTCTTATTGAGAAGATCGCCTGACACTAGATTTTTAGACATGTCAGGTACATGCAATACATTTGTTAGTGTCAGTCTTTTGCCTGATGTAAACTGAAGCTCTACTGTTCCTTTTCCAACAACATTCGCACGAACATTATTACCCATCTTCACTTCTTGTCCAGTTGTTATACCTTCATAGGTCTTGAAGATGTTTCGGTCCTTCGATATATGAATGGTTGCACCAGTATCTAGCCACCATCCACCATCGGATATTACTGTGTTAGCTTCAGTAACCATTGCAACAAGTTGGTCTTCTGTCATGTTAGCCTGAGCTTTCAGTTGTTTCTTCCTGTGTCGACATTCCTTTATGTAGTGTCCAGGCTTATTGCAGAAGTGACACTTGCCCTTTTTCTTTCCCTTTTTCTTAAACTCTGTATCTTTCTTTGGGGGAATAGATTTAGAGTTTTGAGATTTTGGCTTGTCATCTTCTACTACATTTGCTTTGGAATGATTTTCCGAAGCATTTTCTTTCTTGTCTCAGTTTCTGGACTCTTCTTCTATACGAAGATGTCTTTGAAGTCCTTCAAGAGTGTACTTCCTTTCATCATGTTTCAGTTTCTTTTTATAATCAAACCATGATGAGGGTAATTTTGTAATTACTACACCGACCAGGAATTCTTCAGGCAGATCTATCCCACCAATCTTCAATTCATCAACCAAGTTCTGTAGTTCGGCTACTTGGGAGAGAATTGGCTGATCATTTTTAAACTTGAAGTGGACGTAATTGTCGATCAGAAATTTCTGAGTACTAATTTCTTCAGTTTTATATTTTTGATCCAATTTTGTCCACAGTTCTTTAGCAGAGGATATTTTACGGTATGAATTATAGATTGAATTAGAGAGAGCGTTTAGGATATGACCTTTGCATAAAAAATCATCCTCCTTCCTTTTCTTTCGTTCTTCCTTCACTTGAACTGAGTCGTCTTCCTTTGGCTCGGGTAGAGAAGACAGATCATCATCTAGAATGTATGATAACTTGAGAGTAGTCAGAAAGAAAAACATTTTCTGTTGCCATCTTGAGAAGAACTGACCGTCGAAACGATCCAGTCGTACAAAGTCTTGGTTCATAACTTGAATTGAATGAATTGCCTCCATTGTGAAAAGATAAATAATCTGTCTTGAATGTTAGAGATTGTAATTCTTTGTACACAACGGAGGATAGAAGAAAATGATAACGAAACGATCGGATTTATCGGGTTCAAGGCTTGACTTGAATAGTCAATTTCTCAAGACAGATTTGCTGCCCCTTTTCTGAAATTTCCAGCAAGTGCAAATGAAGGAAATCTGCAAATTGTCTTCAGGATACAATGAACTCTCAATCCGATTTTCAACACGAAAATTTGCACATTTAAGTGTTGAACAGATCTCTAGTTTAAACACTGATATGCCGTAAGACGTTCAGAAAAAATTCAGTAAGAGATTAGATCGAGAGTAATTGCTCAGAAGATGATATAATCTTAAGGATAAGAATTACTTCATCTGGATTATAGCATCCAGGATTTATATCAATTGAAGGGTTATGGATTTCTTCCTGAAGAGGTGCTAAAGAGACTCTTCAAGAAATCCACACCCATTCACAGCAAATAATTGCCTTCCATGAAAGGACATGACCTTTTGTCCTATGACAGTTATTTCTGTACCCATTCAGACAGAAGCAGTTATCCAACAGGAAAAACTGTATCCACATAAGCGACACATGGCATAGGTGCCACATGTACAATCATGTCATAATTACTCTTAATCAACAAAAGATAATAAATCATCAGGGTTCAATTCCATGACCCAAAAAATTTGAACCATGTGCCAAAAAGACTAAGTTCTTTTAGCTCCTTGCGACGATGCGAACGTGCGAAGTGCTAAGTGCGCCTAATAAAGCGCCAAAAAGCGCCCAAGCAGCCCTACAGCCCACGCCACGCGTGCGCGGACGGTGCTTCGCACCGTCCTCGAGGAGATTTGAACCCTGGTTGCATAAGCAAAAACCCCTCCTCTCTTACCGACAGGCTATTCATACTATTTATGGAAAGTTTTAAATAATTAATATATTTATTTACTTTCTAAAAATAACTTTATTTTTGAAATTTATTTTTATTCTAAAAAACACAACATGTCTAACATTCAATTTTTATTAGGCCGACGATGACAATTACAAGAAATTCATTCCAACCATTAGATTCCACAAAAGCATTTAGAGTTAGAGCCCAAGAATCAGGATAATTCATGATTCAATTGGTCACACCAAGGAAAATATTTTTTAAGGCAAGCATCACTATGTACATTGTTTCCAATCGTATGGTTAGCCGAAACTAAGAATAGAGCCTGTTTTTTAAATATACACCTAAAATTAAGTCATGCAACTAATAACTGAATTGGATTTTCAAAATACAACAAGTTAAAGCCAGCATAGCTTTGGTTTTTGGAACCATAAGTCACTTTCCCATGAGGCGAAAAGATAGGGCTTAGAGCTTCTAGTTGCATAAATCTCCCCAACAAGTGTAATTTTAACTTTTCATCATTCCCCTTTACAGTCACATGAACATCAGAAGCGCATTGTGTAGTGACTCACTAAGCTTAGCGTACTGAGTAAACTCTGTGAGGTCCACCATGATTTATGTATTTTATCTACTCCGTCCATCCATTCTATCAGATAATTCTAGGCTTAAGCCAAAAAATGAGGCATATCCACTATTCATATGGACCGCACCTCGGGGAATAATTGAATTGAATGTCTACCGTTGAAAAACACTTGGGGGCCACAGAAGTTTCGGATCAAGCTTATATTTGTGTTTTCCCTTCATCCATGTCTGCATGATTTTATGAACAGGTTGGATGACAAATAGACATCACTATGGGGCCTAGAAAGGTTTCAACAGTGGAAATCATTGTCCCCACTGTTTCTAGTGGCATGATGCACTTAATCTTTTGATATGCTTAAATTTTGAGCTCAACCCCTTAAATTAGACGAAAAAATGGATGGACGGCGTAGATGGGCCACATACATTCAAGATGAGCCGAACTGAGTTTACTCAGTAAGACAAGAGTGCACTGAGTAACTCAGTATGCAATCCGATTTCATGAAATCTTGGTAAATATGGAGAGTATATTATGGGAATATCATATACTCCCGGGAATTTGCATATAAAAACCATACTATCTTAGGACCGGAGTGAGGTTTGTTAGGAAGCGGATTGGCTGGTGTACGTCACACCAGTTATATAGCTGATGTATTTACACCAGCAAGTTTTGTGGGTCTGATCATGAGGTATTTATTATATCCAAATGGTCCATCTATTTGGCAGGCTAGTCTTAAGGTTCGACATGAAAATAAGATAGATATAACTATCAAGTGGACCACACTACAAAAAGCAGTAGTGGAGGATTGAACATCTACCATTGAAACCCTTTTTGGGGTCACGGAAGTTCTAGATCAATATAAAATTTATTTTTCCTTTTAATTCAGGTCTTTGTAACCTTATGAAAAGATTGGATGGAAAATAAATGTTATGGTGGGCCCTACAAGTTTTCTAACGGTGAAATTCATTATCTCCGCTGCTATTTGTGGTGTGGTCCAAATGATCTTTGGATATGATTCGTTTTTTTGTATAATGCTCTAAAATGATCTCTAAAAATAGATAAACAGTGTAGATATAATAAATATATCACTGTAGGGCCATATAACGTTGATATCCTTTGAACCGTTGGACAACCCAGAGCTCGAGGAGCATCAGTGCTCATCTTCGCACGACATCGTACCTACAGCAGCTATATAGCTGGTGTGTGGTACACCCGCCAATCCACTTCCGGTTTGTGAAGCTATACACATGTAAGAGAGCCACGTATGTGTCAAAAGTGGCAAAAGTATGTGATCTAGCCAATCCTTTCAGGTGGGCTGGCCGCTTAAATACCTGTAATTGGGCCTATTCGGACACACTTCTTTAGAACAAGATTTGGGAAGAAGTGGGTTTGAAGCCTGCTTTTTAGATCAACTTTGATTGGGTTTTGGCCTGGTTAGTATCTTGGCCATCCTCCTCCTCCGTTGAGTGGTAGAGGAGACTTGCAAAGTGCATCCAAACACACAACAACAACAACAACCGCCATTTAGAATAAAGGATGTTTTGATCACAGAAGCCCCTTTGAAGGGTGCATCAACATATGCACTTGACATGAACCTAGGCTGGACCAACTTTAAATAAGGTCAATGAGTGTGCAGCATAAGCCCAACTGGATATGATTAGGGTCCTTTAAAAAAGAGCCTAAGTTAGACCCAGACTTGGCAAGTCCAAAAGCGAAAAACATAGTTTTTGAAACTTTAAGACTTAGATATCGATGATCAACACTAAATATCGGTGATCCACTTTGAAAATATTGATGATCCATGATGAATATGGGCGATTTATAGTAAATACCGATGATCCACCATACAACATTTATTCATTATAACATGCTTCCATCTTAGTATTCTTCCATTATAAAAATTCATCCATTAGAATAGTCATCCATTCCAACGTTCATCACATTAATCCATTACAACATTATTTCATTACAAAATTCATGCCTTATAACTTTTTTTATTACAAAATTTATCCATTAGAACATCTTTCCATTATAAAAAGTAATCCATTACATTATTCTTCAACACCTTATTCCCTTTCACAAACTCTCATCATTCATACTAACTTAAAAATAAAAATCTAAAAAATAACTATAAAGGAAATCAATGAATGAAGAAGGAATGGAACCAAAAAACATCATCTTTTCCTCTCATGAAAAAAACCAAAGAAGAAAGAAATGATCAAATGACCCTCATGTGGAAGGGCTTCATGTTTTGAATCTATCTATATCTTATGCGGGGCCCACTAGATTGTCTAAAAGTAAAACAATCTCATCCACATGTACGAGGTTTTAATTTTATGTCATCGGCCTAAGTTTAATAGCAAAACTCATCACAAATGGACAATGCAAGAGAAAAAAATTGATAATTAACATACAACATTAGTGTAGTTGTGGGTCACAGATAATTTCAAGCATATAATTGAAAAGACCCTTCCGTGAATTAACGGTTGTCTGATTAAAATGAACGGATCAAGTCGGTCAAGGGATGAGCCAAATTTCAGTTTTAGGTGGGGGTCCACGTCCCTTTTAAAAAGGACTTTTTCACTTCCCAAGGTGAGAGCCTATCGTACCAAGGGTAGTTGTGGCAAAGGGGCATTTTTGTCATTTGAAAAATGAACAAGTGGATTAAGGGATAAATTCCTTATCCTCTTCCTACCAGGCTCCTGCCACAACCACGTTATCTTATGGGACCATGTAGACCAAAACCCAGTACCCATAGGTGGTAAAATCCCATTATGGTGTGAGTGTGTGGGTGGGTGTGTGTGCGCACGTGTGAAGAGAGAGAGAGAGAGAGAGAGAGAGAGAGAGATGGGGCATCTCCCTCAGAGATGTTATGAAGGGCAAGTGAATCCGGATTGTCCATCAAAAGGCCCATGTCCCAAAACAAGCTACCAACACCTGTAGCCTTTAGTTAAGGATAAAACACCAGAATGTCCAAAGGTTGACATTCAGTGTGGTATAGAAAGTAGAAAGATTCCCTGTCAACGTGGTTTTTAAAACAAGATGATCCACATGTTGGACCACTAAATAAACAGTCCTGATTCACACACTCTTATAACATGTAAGGTGGAGCGGAACCTCTAAACATAATATTCGTCGTTACTTTTAAGTTGTGTTGTGTTTCCATAGTTATGAGGCATACATGCATGTCGTCTGCAATGTCCACATTATGCGACCCACTGTGGGTGGAGCATGGCCCACAAGGCTATAATTCACACTCATCATGTGATCTTAATCATCTCTGATTGTCACAATTGTTCGATGTGCGAGTTTTTAGGTCCGTGCTTCATTGACATTTGATGGCTATGATTTTGATTGTCCAAATTAATGCCTACGTAACACGATTAAGGAAACAAAAGCGAATCTAAAGTAATTTGGGTGCATGCACTCACGCACTAGTGTTCACAGAAGGAAATCCAAATCTCAGGTGGACCACAACACACACAAAATAGTGCTGATTGGATGCCTACTATTAAAAACTTACTACAGCCCATGGCAATGTTAATTTGCTATATGAAAAACACAAATATCATTTTGATCCAAAACTATTATTGCCCATGAGAAGTTTTTAATGGTGTGCATTTAATCACCATTGTTTCTTGTGATGTGGCTCACCTGAGATTTGGATCAACTTCATTTTTGGGAGCTAGTAAAATGGATGGATGGAGAGGATATAGAATGCATACATTAGGGTGGTTCTCACGGTTATGGCCTCACTGAACTAACATTTTGATAAGATACCACTATTTGCGTGATTCAATAAAACAATAGGCCACTTGTGTGAATGAGGGCCTATATTCGATTTACATGTGCGATCAGAACTATGGGTGTGCCGGAGTCATATTCGGTTCAATGTTTGATTAAACGTTGGTGCACCTTGTGTCAGATGGACCGATTAAAACTGGATTCAGGGATCTAGGTGCCCTCTTAACCACCGGTTGTAACAATAATAAGGTGATTTGCAGAAGAGTGGTGGTTAGTCCTTTCTAATGGATTCTTTTTTCCTTATATTTAAGATTTTTCTCTCACCATTAATTGCAACTAATGTATTTCTTAAAGGAATAAAGATACGTAAATAAAATAAAAGAAGGCTAAAAGACATTGCTAATTTTTATTGATTTATGAATGATGCTTGTTACAATTGATAGAGTGTTAAACGAACTAAAGAATAAAATAAAACGAAAGATAAATACCTAACCTACCTATATGAACAGACGATTTAGGTAGATAATCAATAGGATGTGACCAGAGTGTTTGATCTTTGAAGTAAGAACTCATTTGATCGGAATCCAACAGCGGAAGGTTGCGGGCATTTATTCTACTCGTACAGTACGTTGGACAGTAGCAGTCTAAGCTAAAGCTAGGTTATACTATGCTAAGATAAAAGAAAGGTAAAGATAAAGACTATGTAAATAAATTATGTTTGGTGTAGGCCTCAAGCTCTTCATCACATTCTCCTTTATAACTTCTGAAGGCTGCAAAATTCTCGTTGGGTTTCCTTGTTAGACTAGGATCTTTCGTAGCTGCAGCTTTTATATGATCTTCCCACAAGAGATTTCCATAAATTTGAAAACATTTTCAGATCTCCTGCCAACATGACTATAATGATCTCCACGGATCAGAAATTATTTTTAGGGCTCTATTGTATCTAGTTATGACTCGATTAGAGCCATCTCTAGAGATCTCATATTGTAACTATGAATATTCGTGGAACTTTTGGAATCGGTCCCACCATATCCAAATCGAGTCCCAATCCATCGGTGCCAATCCACTCATATATTGGTTCAATCTTCAAATATTTGGAATCTTCATAATCATCGTGAGAGCTCCAAATGTCTCTAGGAAAAGCTCTCATTTTAGAAGGATTGGGAGAGACTTCCAAGCATGTTTGGATATGTGATGTGATCTTTATAATGACCCTAATTTTTCTAGGCACATCAGAACCAGATCAACTTGATTACTAAATTGATTTTCAAGTTATAATAAAGTTGAGCATTTAGGATAGTTAGTAAAGGTACCCTTAGTGAAAGGATAAGTCAAGGGATTGACTTCTAACATTGCATTGTTTTTCTCTTTTTACCAAAATTTATAAAATTCTACTGGAATCTTCTAGATCCAGTGCTCTCTCTCTCTCTCTCTCTCTCTCTCTCTCTCTCTCTCTCTCTCTCTCTCTCTCTCTCTCTCTATTTAAAAATCAAAGACGCGAAAAATTTCCTAGAAATATAAAACCCTAAAATTACGTAGAGCAGTTGAAATAGGGAAATGCCTGAGGAAGAGAAGCCTCTACCAGTAAGATCTCAACTATTTTTATCTTTGAAAATCCTACAAATTTATTTATGAACCATGGATCTAAATAATGAACGGTGTAGATTGATATGACATTCATTAATTTGATCCGCAGAGAAGTTAATAGAGTAAGGAAGAATGCTTTGTGTAAAATTAATCTCATAGAGATCAACTTTGAGAAATTCTGTAAGCCCCGTACCCTAGACCGTACCGTTCCATAGACTTCCACGGTCTTACCGGTCGAATTTCGGCAACCTTCGATCCTCAACCAATATTTACGTGCGACTCTGATTCGTATGCCATCAACCCGTATTGACTCAACCCAAGACCTTTACCATAGCGACCGCGCCGTCGCTGAGATTCCAATGCCGCGACTTGCATGCCGAGGCGATACCCTGGTCAAGAGATGTGGGCCAACGTTTGGTGCGAAGAAAATGCCGCACGTTGCGAAACCTAAGAAAATCTCTACGAGGTGTCACATCAATCCCATCAATCCATCAATCCATCACATGTCAAGTACATGTCAATTACACATCACCTTTCACCCATTCCCAAGCAACTACAAAAGTCAAGAATCTCTTACACCAAAAGCCCTCAAAGTCAAAAAGTTCTTACACCACCTATGCTTTTCTTACACAAATGGCCACAAAAGTCAAGATTTTCTTACACCCATCACTCACCACATCCATCACCCATCTCTCTCTCCCTTTACAACTCTCTCTCTCTCTTTCTCATTTTCAAACTCAAAAAATTCTAAGGAGAGAAATCTCATACGTATGAGAATTCTCCAAGCCTCTCCATCTCTTTCAAAACTTCAAGTGTGGCCCACTTTCCTACCCCATGATCTCCCATCCTAACCATTCATTCCCCATCTCCTCCATTGGAATCAAAGCTAAGGTGCTAAGGAACTCATATGAGCAAGAAAATCGAATGGTGGGTGCTCCTCTAGATGTAAAAAAAATCTGATTTATATAACCTAGATGTTTTCTTTCTTTCATGAGGGAAGTGTAGGACCCACCAATCAATGGTGGAGATCTCACACAATCCCATGGTTGTGGCCTAATAGCCTACCTTATGCATGCATGATCCATGCATGAGGCCTTTCTCTATGGGCCCCATCATGGTAGTTTTATTTCATATCATATTATGTTTAGGTCATCTAGACCTTATAACCATGGTGGGGATGGCATCCTCACCATGCATTTTAATTATAGGCCATATATGTGCAAGATCCATGTTGTAAATGTAAATCTAGGCATGATGTGCGGGTGTGATTGATCTTGGGAGGGCTCAATAGTGGCGGAGCCCCTTTCCCTATGGCCGGATTGTCCTTCTATCTCTCTTTTTCCTCATTTTATTTCCTAATGTGTGTGGCTCATTAATGTATTTCTCTTTTTATTTAACTTATATAATAAATTTTATCTAAGTACATGTAGCCGTCCAAAATTTTCTGGACAGTTTCTGGTTGTTTTTGGACCAGATTTTGAGACTATTTGGGGGACTATTCATACCTATTAAATATACTTTTCTGAAAGGTGGGAATCTCATCTTAATATCTTCTAAATTTCAGCCCTAACTGACCTTCATTGGGGTCCCAAAGGTGTGGTCCAAGTGAGGTGGACAGTCTGGATTTTCTGCATTGTTCCAGCAACATTCCACCATGGACAGTTAAATTTTTAAAATTTATTAAAATACTTATGGGTGTTTAAAAATTATAAAAATTTTCAGGGGGGTGGCCTACTTATGGTAGGACCCACCTACAAAATTTTGGGGTCAATGGACGCCTGTACACACCATGGTGATGGCGGGACCGGCCCATTATAATACGGTGTCCAGATCAGTCCGATTTTCAGGACAGATTGATTTATGTAAATGAATTAAAATATTTACAGGTGTCCAAAAATTCTGAAATTTTTTAGAAGTATGGTACACTTATGTTAGAACCCACCTACAAAATTTCATGGCCAATGGACTCCTGTACACACCGTGGTGAGGGCCGGACTGGCCCACCACGTTGGGACGTCCAGGTCTGTCCGATTTTTCTGGACAGTCTGTTTTGTTTAAATTAATTAAAATACTTAGAGATATCTAAAAATTATGAAATTTTGTGGGGGTGTGGCCCACCTATGGAAGTATCACTCTGTGAAATTTCAGCCTCAAGTGACCCCGTTTGGGTATCCAAAAGAATGGGCCAAGATGGTTGGACTCTCAGATTTTTTCTGTTGTGCAGTCCAGCAATATGCCTTGATAAAAAATCATAATTCAAAAATATTTTTTCTAATGGTGGGCCACCTTTTTGGGTTTCCTCTCATTGCATGCATGATGAGGGACCTTGGCCCTCAATTTTCAGAGTTTTAGAGGCCTTGGACACACTCCAATGGAGTGCCCAAATTTAGGACAGCAACATGTTATAATTATGCTGGCCTTGGGCTGAAATTTTGAGGAGTGGGGCCCACCATATTATAAAGATCTTAGAAGAAATGATTTATACCTTTAGTTCCTTAAATGTTGGGTTTAATGAATGCACTTTTGAGGTCCACCACAGTTGAATTTAATTGGGTTCATGAATGTAGCTAGTTGTTGAACTATTTAAGGCTCATAGAGTGGACCCATTTGATGTGTTCCAAGGCCCGTGGGATTATGCCCATTTGATGTAATTTAAGGCCCATAGAATGGACCCATTTGATGTGTTCCAAGGTCCATGGGATTGGACCCATTTGATGTATTTTAAAGCCTATGGGATTAGGCCCATTTGATATGTATAAGGCCCATGGGTCGAGAACCATTTGATGCAATCTAAGGCCCACGGGTTATGACCCATTGCAATGCACATAAGGCCCATTGGTGCAGCCCATTGATGTGGCCCATTTGATGAGTAAAAAGCCCATATGACATGGCCCATTTGATGTATTTAAGGCCCAATGGGGTGTACCTAAGGTCCATTGCAATGTGTGATCCCAACCTGATTTACGTAATGTTATTCACTACGGGCTACACCTTGGGAGCAATGTTGGTTTGACGTCCACATTGCGAGTATAATGTTAGTTAAATGTCCGCATTGTGACTCTCCCTAGGGCCCATTGGTAGGCCCGTACTTGTTGTATGCAAGCCGTCTAGGCCAGCTGCGTTGTAAGGATAGGGCATTACTTTATAACATGCTTAGTGTAACTCCATGACACACAGTCCATTTGTATCAGTCCATTTGATCGGCCTGCTCGTATCGGCCATTTGATTGATTTAGCCCATATGATTGATTAGGCCCATCTTGATATATTTGTGGCCTGTTGCTAAGGCCATATATGAGGCCTGTTATTGAGGCCCACCTTGATATGTATGAGGCCCGTTGTTGAGGCCCACCTTGATGTGTATGAGGCCCGTTGTTGAGGCCCACCTTGATGTGTATGAGGCCCGTTGTTGAGGCCCACCTTGATGTGTATGAGGCCCGTTGTCGAGGCCCACCTTGATGTGTATGAGGCCTGTTGTTGAGGCCCACCTTGATGTGTATGAGGCCTGTTGTTGAGGCCCACCTTGATGTGTATGAGGCCTGTTGTTGAGGGCCACCTTGATGTGTATGAGGCCTGTTGTTGAGGCCCACCTTGATGTGTATGAGGCCCGTTGTTGAGGCCCACCTTAAATATATATGAGGCCCATGTTGCAAGGCCCATTGTGATGTATGCAAGGCCCATGGGTCATGGCCCATTGCAATGTATGTAAGGCCCAATTGGTGCGGCCTATTCGATATATTTATGGGGTCCATGTCATTAGGCTCATCCTGTTGTATTGGTGACCCGTCCATTGAGGCTCACCGGTGGTATATATTTAAGGCCCATGTGTAGGGCCCACCTATTGTATATTTAAAGCTCATGGATTGTGGCCTTAGTGATGTATATTAGGCCTATGTGATGTAGCCCATACTGATGTGTATTAGACCCAGGTATGTGACTCACCTACGAAGTATATTTGAGGCCCATTGTGATATATCTAAGGCCCATGGGTGCGATCCATCCAGATGTATTTGAGGCCTATGGGCAAGGCCCATTGTGATATGTGTTAGGCCCATGACCAGGACCCACCTGTTTCGTGTATTTGGCCCTTGTGTGAGGTCATGTGCCCATTATATATTTGATTCTATGTGTGTCATTCCTTGGGGGCAATGTTGGTTAAAAGTCCACATTGTCGACGCCGGTTATTGATACCGTTTATGAGTATGTGACATCATAACATCATGATACATGTCCATTCACATCATCTGCATGTTTGTTATGAGATGTGATTGACCATTGCATATGTCATTGGGCAGGATGATGTGAGACTTCCTGATAGGTGGAGATTATCTCACATGAGCGCATGACATGCGCAGGATTGATGCATGATTGGATTGTATAACTCATACATCTTATGTTGTGTTATGATTACTGTACGCCCTAGTGACATCAGGGTCGTAGCCTCCACAGGTATATCGTGGATGGCCAGATGGGACACCGAAAATCTGTTCGAGCATCGGGCCGCCATAGATAGCCCTGGGTGAAAATCTCTAAACACCCTCTTGGTTCCAGAGGATGCTCCAACGTTTAGACCGAGTGGGTAGATGAGCGTTGAGTGCCGATTACCAGATGGCTGCGCTCTCCACTGTGTCGTGGTCGGTTGGAAGGAGGTGCGGCCTTACCCGCTCGAGGAAGTAGGCATGACTAGGCTGAGTTTGACCAGCTCGAGAAATGGGTCCGTTATCGGCGAGCCGGGTAGGTATTGGCAAACTACTGACAGGCGAATAGTGAGGTCTTTTTCACTTACCCAGTTGTGCGGTTGATTGGGGCGGCAGGTGGTGTGAAGTGTAATAGACCTCGGTGATTTTTCTAGAGAGAAACCGTACTGATATGAGGACTGACATGATATTATGACACCCCATCACTGTTGTACATGTGGGCGGGTGCACGTGGGCGGACGCTGATGTGGGCGGGTGTGATGTGGGCAAGGCTGAGGCCTGGGCGAGCTACCATACTGGGCGAGCTACCAGCGGTTGGTAGGCTACTGTGCTGACAGGCTACTGAGTAGGAGTTGCATACTCATTCATTCATCCATTCACTATCCACTCGGGCTAGTGGTATGCAACTAATTGTTGTGTATATTCGTTGTGGCAAAGATTTCGGTTGGGCGCGCGACTAACTTGAGATCAGGAGTTTACCACGTTGAGTCAGACTATCCAAATTTAGGTATGGGACTGGTTTGGATAGAGGTTCCTTGTGGTGGACCTCGTATCCTGCGATACTACGTACTATCATCCCGACATCATAATCCAGCATGGTCATTCCATTAGCACCATATACTGCATATTCTATTACATCTTCGGGGTGTGACATTGTGGGTTGTTATGTTTTTGTATTCCTGTGACTTAGATGAGAGTGATGATATTTGTTAGCTCTTTCGAATTGTTTATTACATTATATCCTTGTCATTCGATATTTGATTATCTTGACTCATCATTTGCATAGCTGTCCTATATTGTGTATTCTGATATTGATTAACTTATGGACTTATTCATACTTCCGTTTATTCTATTATCGCATGATTATAATCTTGTCAGTATTTTTATTTATGCTGATAATTCCTGCTCTTATCAGTATTTCTGCTTATTCAGTCATTGTATGGTTTATGGATTAATAGCTTTCCGGTATTGTATGATTATGATATTGTATTGAAAACTTGGCACTTATCTCGTGCACATACTTACACCACCCTCTAAGTTTTCTATAAGCTTATGCACGATAGATGCGTGCAGGTGATGTTAGGTTGCAGCAGCATTGAGCTTGGAGCATGCAGCTGTTTTCTGGAGCTTTGATTTTGACATATATATTTTCCTTTCAGCTTTGTATTCAAATAATTATATTAGTGGATATGTGATGATGATATTGCCTTTATAATTTGGGTAAACTTATGATTATGCTTATTACTAGTTAAATATACAAAAAAAAAATCCTCCTTATAGGATCTCAGGATCGAAAATTTGGCATATGAATGCTAGGAGCCGAGAATGGGGTACTACGGAGGCTGTCAGCACCGGATTCGGTGATCGGGATTCCTGTGAATCCGATTTTCGGGTTTGGGGCGTGATAAATTCTACCATGTCAAGCTAGGTCGATTCAAAACAATAGTTTTACAAGCCAAATGTGTTTGGGCCTCAAATCATTAAGCGATCTAACTGGTCGATTTCCTAGAGTAATCTCCAGGTAATATGGATGATGATAGATGATATTATGTAACATTTATAACTGATGTTTGTAGATTTTTAGATATTTTAAATTCAAACAATCCATTGGATTAAAAAAAAAAATCTAAGAGTAAGAAGATGAATGGATGGTTTGAATTCAAACCTTGAGTTTATATAAGACTATAAAAACTTAAAAGTTTTGGCAGAAACCCTAAACTTTTAAGAGAAAACGGATTGTATAACGGTCAAAACTCATTCAACGTCGATCGATCGATCGATCGAAGGGTTCAATTGATCAAAGAGATTGATTTTTGTCCAACAACTAAAAAAATTAATTTGGATTCCGTTTCGATCAATTGAGACTAAGGTTCGATCAATCGAGGATAGCTTTGATTGGTTTTGATTAATTGGACTCAATCGATCGATGTTAACCAAAAGTGTCTAAAACTTTAAAAGGATTAATGGTGGGCCATCCTAAGTAGATTAAGGGTGTGCCCCACTTAATGATATAGGCTAATTGAATTTGGAATGTGTTAAATTATATTAATAGGGATTTGAAACCTACATTCTCAAGCATCCGACTGTTTAATGTATTCAACCCTAATATGAATAGGTGAGTAAATCCCAACATGTCTCATATCTGTACAATTAAGATATATGATTGGATGGATGTGAGTGTTATGACTAATATGACTATAATATAATTATTGTTGTGCTAGTATGATCCTTATTTTGTGACACGTCCTAAAATATTTCTGTTTTATATTGAACATGCAAACATGCAAAACATTGATATTATGAACTTGTTGATCCTCTCAGAGAGAGATGTATCTGTTAACTATATATGATCATACATAGACATTGAGCAAGCATTACATGCATCCATCGTGATTGCATACACACCTCGTTCCTGAGGGATCTCCATGGATGGTTATGCTTGGTAGATTTATTATTAGATGCTCATGATAGTGTAGCCTACTCTTACTCACTGAGTGGATGTTGATTGCCAATGCCTACCTACGGTAGATGTTTATTAGGTACAGTTTTGGGTTGACGAATATCCAACCTAAGCAAGTGAATGATCATCCCACTTGATATGCATCCCATGACATATATACATACATGCTTATACTACATACATACGTATCCATTTTGTTTGTGCTATCTTATTTTGTGCTACGTATGAACCATGTTATGTTCACTTACTAGCCTGGCAAGATAACATTATGGATTGACAACTGTACAAAAGCAAATGAGACAGGCAGTTCGAGTCAAGTGCCGACTAATGAGGCTGGGCTGGAGGATGATGCTCAAGATCAATGGCCGCTTTTGGCAGAGGATGAGCTCGCTGTATTAAACAGCTGATTCATTAATGTTACTGATTCATTATGATATTTACTTTTCATTTTCTATATTTATCGCTACTTAAATTAAATTTGAGAATTGTTTATAGTATGACTTTGTTAAGTCATGATTGATTATTTTAGTCAAATAAAGTCCTAAATGGGTGGACATAAATTGATTTTGATAAATTGTTATATGATTGTGATTGTTATGGATTGAGTATCAACTAAAGATGTGAAAGCAAGTAGGTATATGGACGTCGACGTGGTGATAACATTGCCTCGAAGTAACTAGTTTTTGATTGAATTTATGTACACTTAGTGTACGAGTCATGCGTCGTAACTCGGGGATGAGAGTACACACTCTGTATTCGAAGTGTGGGGAATAACAATCCTTGCCTCGGTGGGTCTTTTATAAACATGTTGAGTACACTTCTTTGGTCACGTGCCACATAAATGAAGGCCACGAGTCTTTCAATGTTTTGTTTCCCTAAATGCATGCATACAGGTTTGTGCCACCACATTTATGATGGGAGGCGTATTATTAAAGGAAGATTAGTAAAATATATCCTCAAGTGCAAGTATGATTCGAACACCATCGGGCTTTAAGTGACGCCATGTGGTAATACCTTATTGGTCCACGTAGGTATGTAAAAAATAGGTGTAAACAGTTACAACTAATGAATAAAGTATCGTGATCAATCTTAATGGTTTATGTAACACCATATGTTAGTGCATTGATTTTTGTACCTTATTTGTTAATACTTGAGTCTATGCGTCATATAGTCGGTTGAGTCATTGTAAGTTGAAGACCGAAGACATAAGTGGACATGGAGCATCAACGAGTAAAGAACAGATAAATGAGGTGCCTTGGTGACCCTAATTCTTAACTCAAAACAACCCTTACACTTCTAGATGATCCTAACCCCATAGGTAAACTTTGTTGATCATCCTTTAGCGTAAGAAGCTTAATTGGAATATAATATGTAAGGCTAGAAGATGTGATAAGTTATTGTGAAAACATATCCCCAAAACAGCAATTTTTAAGTGGTCCTCGATCTCATCGATAGGTTGTCGTTAAGACTCTATTCAATTAAGGGTCAACTCAATTCGATCGAATAATAAGTCCAGTAACTAAACAGAAACTTTGGATTCCTCGATTGGATTGACAAAGGGTTCGATCATATCAAAGGACCGTTGATCCTATCGAAAGCCATTTTGATCTTATCGACAGATCCGTTAAATAATCATTTTATAGTCATTGCAAATTAATTTCTTATAAAAAATGCATTCGGTTCTTAGATAAAATGATGAATTTTTGGTGCAATAGAAGCTTAGGAGATTCTCCACTCATATCCCACATTCCAAGCCTCTAAATCCATAAGATCTAAATCATCTTGCTTGTGATTCATCACTTGAAATATGATTTCAACCTCAATGAAGAAGATAAACTTAATCTCCATTTTATTCTAAATATTACACTTGAACCAATAGTCAAATCCTTATCTAAATTATATATAATGCCCATTTAAGTGAATCCACTAAGAAATTACAACATTATCACATGTTGTAAGAGATTCACCTAACCTCTTATCACTCACTTTAATGGAGCATTGCATGTAAGGTGTTTGATCTTGTAGCTGAAGCCTTGGCAAAGTATCGACATAAATTATTGGAAGAACAAAAGAGGGAGCTGATTAAAGTACAAGAGAGCATTAATCAAGCAATTTGAGTCAGCGCATTAAAGGGCTCGATTCGACAAGTAAGTGTCAATTAGGCCTGTTTATTTTTTCAAAGCAATGGTAAATACACTGTAAATAGTAATTATTACAATTTCATCGTATTTGAAAACTAATAGAAATTTGTGCCTTTAAAAGTGGTTCAAAAGAGATAATTTTAATTTTTGAAGCGTAAGGTAATGCATATGATATATCCGTTCCGTCCATCTATTTTACTACAATATTTCGAATCATGAGACAAAAAATAAAGCAGATCCAACACTCAAGTGGCCCACACCAAAAGAAAAAGTGGCCCCACAAAGTTTTTAACGATAAGTATTCGATTCCCTTTTTCATATGACGTGGTCTACTTGAGTGTTGGATATGCCTCATTTTTTTTCACTCATGCTAGAAATTCAACTAGAATAATGGATGAATGGTGTGGATAAGCAAAATGCATCACAATGGGACCCACAGATATTTTGTAATATTCTTGGTTTTTGTGTCAAAAAGTAAGCAGTCAAACCAGGTATGTTATGAATGTAAGAGGAAATAATTATTACTTTTTTACATGGTATTTTTCAGTTCACCGAAAAATCAAACAAGCCCTTAGTGAGTCCATACTCTTTTCTTATGTAGGATTGATGGTAAGAGCTTGTAGCCCAAACTCGATAGGTTTTTGTTTAGGACTTAGACTCTTATGTAGGGTTGGATTCACCAGCTATGGGTGTGTACGTGTTAGTCTCTGTGGGAGCATCCACCGGGAGTAAACGTAGGTTATTAAACTATGACCGAGATTGTTGGTTAGCCAATGAAAAATCAATTGAAGTCTCTTATGGGTGCTTCCAGTGGGAGTGTACACTAGATAGGTTATTGTGTAGGATCACAGTTCTTATGTAAAGCTGTAAAGGTTAGAGGTAGACCTGATTTAAAACTTCCGATAGTGAAATCCAGTGTATTCACCGGAGTAGAGTAGGGAAACTAAACCACTGTGCATGCTTGTGTTTGAGATTATCATTTGAGCACTTATTTAATTATACTTATGTGATTGATTAATGAATTAGATATATGCATGATTAGATAAATGTTATAAGCTAATAATTAGCACATCATAGACATATGTACACTATCATTTATAGACTAGTTGCTCAGCACGACATATCTATTGTAGTCTATGTGATTAGAATCACTACTGGCTTGAAAGTCTTAGCGTGCGTTAAATTGATTTACTTAGTTTATATTCACATAATAGTCTAAGTAAGCAATTGAGGTTTAATTGGTAAAATTTTCATTTGGTCCTAATCACCCTCATCTAGGACATGACCTTCATTCTATAGCTCTGCTATACTTTCGCACGTAACCATGATATCCAATACCACGTGTGATTTCACCATAATCCTCCGATACTTAGGTATTAGATGACCTTTGGTGTTACCCTGAAGTTTTTCCAAGAAATATGTGTTCGCACGTACATACACATGTTCAAAATTTATGAATTTAAAGAATTTGTAACTGAAACCCCAATCCATACTCTATCATTCGTCTCGATAACACTTTACATGAGAATAACTTATAGAAAATATAAACCAACCGTTAAAACCAAGGATGGTGGTTGCGTTAGGAGTGAAATCAATACTCTATCGTTTGATCGACCCATCTGTCGATTCGACTGACCTAAGAAAATAAAAAATAGGAAGAAAACATGTCTTGTCGATTCAATCGTTATTGGTTTGACTGATGGAGCTCAAATTGGGACAAACCCCTTCATGGTATAAATACCATTTTTTTTCCATTTGTGCAACCCACAAAAATCTTAGAGAGAGAGAGAGAGAGTATGAGAAATCAGGAGAGAAAGTGAAAGGGGGGAAGTTAATCTACCGATTTGGGTTGTGTGTCTCCATGTTCGTAGGTCAAATTCATCGTCGTTTGCTAGGTAAGAGGTCTTTTAGCCATGATTTTGAATCTTTCCCCAACTTTCTTACCATTTGAGGCAAGTGAGGTTAGAAATCTTCCGTATTCCCTTAAATCTCAAGAATTTTAACACTATGGTTTATGCATATTAAGTTTTAAGATACCGATTGTTGATTTGTGGTGATCCTTACTCTTGTAGAGGCCATATTTGAGATTGACTCTAAGTGGACTTTAGTTTCGTATCGAGCTCGGGCTCTCATCCACCGAATCAAGTTGGGAATTGTTCTAGCAAGATAGGTAAACCTCCAAACCCTTGTTGATCATTTTATTATGAGGAAATATGAGTAATTAACGATGAGTTTACGATTAAATTATGATTTGGAGATCCTCCTCCCAAAATTTGTATGCTTAGGCCGTACTTAAGTCGAGGAATCCTGACTCTAAGGTGAAGATTTGCCCTTCAAGCTTTCCTGCAATATTTGTTGGTCTTACGGTAGTCTCAATATTTAATAATCATGTTGATTAGCATATGAATCATGCGATGTCTCATGTGTTAATTTTAGGATCATTTGGAAGAATTCATTAGTTTAAAAATCTGTTTAGAAACACCAAACATGTTTAGTCATTTGCATAAGTTAATTCACACATGTGCACTCCTTAGAATGTACAATCACTTAAATATAATCATTTCCCAGTGAGATACATGTGGACATAAAGTATAATATGTCTTAGTGTAAGTCATATGTGATTTGTGTGGTATAAAACACACTTGAATTTGTATCTCAAACTACTGGCCATCTAGTGAAATGAATTAAATGGAATTGGGTGTAAACTTACCATCCATGTAAATTATCGTGCCCTAGTTGGCTTTGTTAGGTGGAATTCCTTTTTTATCGTGTCTTTGAATAGACTTGATGCCTAGTTAGCCTTGTTGCGAAGAATCCTTTGTTGAGATTATATATATGAATTGGGGTGATAATGTCAACTTGTTGGATCAAGGTTGGCTACTAGTTGTGGAGGTTTTATTAAATAGATTGTTTACAAATCGACTAATAAATATTGAATTAATCATGCATTCATAGCACATGAGCGTTATTGGGTGGCTGATACTGTAGTAGCATGTACTATAGGTATTTTTTATGGTTGTTAGTCCATCGTTCGAATGACCATTTGTATGCTATATGTTGTGAGCCCACACTCTGTTTACTTTATCTGGCGACTAGTTACTTGTATTTGTGGGCTAGATATAATCAAACTAATGGTTGATAACTCCAAATATAGGGATACAATGTAGTAATAACTCGGTAAGACCAAAGTCAATTCATAAGGAATTTCGTTAGAATATATTAAAAAATAATTATATAGAAATGGTTTGTTCGAATTTTTAATCTAGCGGAATAGAAAAGTTATGAAAATAATTATAAAAAAAAAGTACTAAGGATTCAAGAATCCCAAATCAATAGACCTTAAATTCAAATTGTTTTCTCAAGTTGATGACTCGATTAGAACTAGATTCCAATCCTTTAAATAGGAAGATAACATAATATTATCAAAAAAAAATTTATCCAATATATATTATAATCATGATAGGCTCGATCTCTCGTGAAGGTATAAGTAATCACATCGTAGGAAATTGAAAGCATCTAATGTACCCAAAGGCGACAATAAATCAAACAACTTTACAAATTGATTCATTCTCCAATATAAGAATTCAATCACATCTCATCACAATTTAACATAAAAACCTTTATTTTTATTGAAGAAACGAATTAAACATCAAATATCCATTAAAATGTTCATCACTTAACCTTACCTAAGAGATTAACTAAACATGACTAACATCTTAAGAAAAATATAAAGAAAAACTAGAAAAACAAACCAGAATCGAAGGATTGAGAATGAATGATGATTTCGAAGAAACTCCGCAACTCTTAGGTTTATCTCCTCTATCTTAATTCGTACATAAGAATGCTTATAACACCTATTTAAATAGAAAAATTTGCATTATCTTTTAAATAACTTAAATTTTCACTTTTTTGTTATGTTTAAGATAAATATGCAATATTTATACGTTATTAAGATACTGTGGTAGCATGTACTCAGTTTACTTTTATTGGTTCCTAACCACCATTACTATGGGTGGGTAATCATTATTGATGCACATACCTAGAAGTATTTTTGTTGGTGGCTACCCTTAAAAGTCAGCTGGATGTGCATCACAAATTAATGTGCATTTAAGCATTCATGGATTTAAATAATATCACATTATAGATTTTATTTGTGTGATATTTATTTCTTTAAAACTATACTTGATTAGTATATCGATTGTATAATAATTTTTAACTGAACTGGCTACTCATGCTTCAATTTTCAATCGTATAGATAATACATGTGTAAGTCAAAGATTTACCTAAGGATACTCCAATAGGGAGCGATGATGAGCTAGCTGATGAGCTAGGGTGGTTGAGCTATATAGAGTCAACCAATAGGCCGCTGGCTCTTCTCTTGTCAATAGTTTTTGCATCTATATGCATTTGGTTATTTGTGGATTGTATAAGCTCCAACTGTAGTTATTTGTGAATTATGTAGGCCCCTAGCTTAGTTTAGATAAATATTCATGACCCTGTCCTTAGATCCCCTCCAAATCTTTATATCCTTACTTAGCAATTATTCCTACTCATGTCTTATTGGCTAAAACTATGACCGTTTCATGATCATTAAAAGTTTTTCCATGACCATCTCTCGATTATCCAAATATGAAAGATCGTCTAGTCTATGGCCGTTTCGTGATGTCAGTGACTTTTTACTACTTTATTCACTCTTATATGTTGATTGGAGTATACTTACATTTATATTAATAAAATCCGCATTCAGCTTTTAAATTTCTGTTTTACTTCCTTACCATATGTTTTTAAACTAACACAATTAAATTATTGCAACTGTAATAAAAGTAATTGTATTTAAGATACATGATGCGTTTCGAACATTTACCCCATCAGTCAGATGCATCATTCCATCGTGGGCCTAGGTCTCAAAAATCAAGTCAATCCGTGACTTGTGTGGGCCACACCACATACAAAAGTGGAGAGGGGCTGTGCACCATTAAAACATTCATAATCATTTTAATGGCCCATCGAGATGTGGTTTGCAAATCCGGCCCATCCATTATTTGTGTTCCACTAGGATGAGGGAAATTTCAGCAGTATTCAAAACTTAGGTGGGCCCCACCAAGTGCTTTTATATGTTTTAATGGTGTCTTCAGATGATTTTAGATAGTATGGCCCACCTGAGTTCCTTATACTGTTGATTTTTTGGATATCCTAGAATTTAAAGGGTGTCCATCAAATGCACGGTGTTGACGGTCAACACGCATCAAGGTGGGGCCCACACAGCTCGACCTCATGGGAGCTTATTGTGAGGTCGAGCGCATATATATATATATATATATATATATATATATATATATATATATATATATATATATATATATATATATATATATATATGAGTTATGCTCTCCTGCGCACGTACACACCTTTGTACACATGCCATGGGTGTCTAATCTGAATGGTCCATGTGATACAGAATCCCATGAAATCCTATGTGACAAATTTTCACCCTGATCTAAAATTCTGGTGGGCCATAGCAAAGAGAAATGCAAATCAAGGGAGGAAACTATTTTCATTTTTCATGGCCCATCAAAGTTTTAGATTAAAGTAAAACTTGGGCCCGAGGGGTTTCACAAGGTGTTGCTTCACATGAACGGTTCAGATTTTGGATCCACATCACGTATGATGGGTTCTCAAAAACGTTCTTACGTAGTACATACAGGTTTGCACGTGAGCATTTCCCCTCTCTCTCTCTCTCTCTCTCTCTCTCTCTCTCTCTCTATATATATATATATATATATATATGTATATATATATATATATATTACACATAAATAAAACTGGGCCCTTTGTTGCGAGGCCGCGTATGTCTGAATTGAACATCAACAAACTGGTCTAAGGAATCTCTCATCAGTACAGTACGAAGTTTGCAATATGGAGTGGCCATCAGATGAACGGTTGCATTTCAGCGGTTGTGGCCCCTACCATTTGGAGAGTCTCAGCCTGCTGTCATTTTCCGGACGACGAGAGAAAAAAATATCTTTCCCTAGCCGAGGTGTGGGCACTCGTGAGATTAGTCAACTGAATCCTACTCTCACACGCTTGCTACTCAGCACGTGTGTGAAAGATCCATCCAGTCCTTTTTGGCTCTGCTATTCATATGATCGAAAGTTCTTTCCATTCTCAGCAAGTGAACAACACGCACAAACCGAACATCCGGTGCTTTGCCGCTTCTCCATTCATCCAACCGTACAATTTCCTGAGCACATGTGGTCCACCAGAAGACCTCAATTACCTATTTCTCTGCCACTGAAGATAAGCACTGGAACCCCACCAGATGAACAACTCTGATCTCTTACACGCGAGCCACTTTGGCACGTGTGGTGAGAGTATGAATCCAGAGGCTACTAATGCCAAATGCTAATGATAATTTCATGCAATTAGCTGCCTGTGGAGCCAACTGGGGTAAATGTATTGCATCCAACCCTTCCAGAAGTACCCCCCCACAATGAAAATGCTAAACCTCAAAATCAGGCCAATCCAATAATCAGGTGGGCTACCACATGAATTTGGAGATTTTTCAGTGTGGTTATTCACTTGTGTGGAACAAGAGATGATCGGATCATCCCAATTTTTTTTAGAATATTATTTTTACAGTATTTAAATCCTTATTTACGGTTTGGATTCCATATACTCTCCACGGTGGGCTCCACAGACAGTTAGTGGCACGAAAATCTCATGTACAACACCGTTGTAGGGGAGCAGGTCCTCTATCCGCCCTGGGAAAACAGAAAAGCACAGCCCATAAAAGTCCCACCAACCGTTACAGATGATTTTTCTTAGAAATATTAAATCCATTCAATAAAGCTGAGAGTGAGTGAGAGAGAGAGAGAGAGAGAGAGAGAGAGAGATTAGAACCACGGGGAGAGATTAGAACCCTGCACTATCTTTATTTCAGCTTCGAATTTCAGACCTCTGTTTGGAGCTTAGGTCTGAGAGATTAGGGCAAAATCAAGAACAGAGAAACATGGGAGTAGAGGTTCTGGCGCTTTCGCTTCCGTCTCCGGCCTCTCAATGTAATTCTGCTTTCTCATCTCCATCTCCAATTCTCATGTCGTACTTCTCCACGATTCTCATTTTCTTTCCTTTTCTTTTTTGGGAATTTTCTGCACGTGATTTTGTTTTTCGGAAGTAATTCAATTTGAAGATTGTTAGGTCCGATTTGGATGCACAGCTGGTTTTAGTTGCGAACTGTTAGTTTAATGAAGAGGAAAATGGCATGGAATATTGAAATTCCCTAGTATGGGTAATGGGAAAGTAGCCCTTGAATTGCCTCTTCATTACTTTTGAGTCCAACCTGAAATTAATGTAATCAGAATTTGGGGTGGATGTAGCACAGCTGAGACTCTGACAGGTTCTCTCTGCCCCTGTGGGGATGGAGCGATAAAAGTCCTGAGAATCCAAGATGGCTAATATCAATGCTAAGGAAGGAAACCAGATTTTGGTTATATTCGCTCTGTTGGATGATTACTGCAATTCAATTTCCATTGTGCATCCAAATGCACACTAAAGGATGTTGAGATTGAGATTCTTTGTCCTACTCATTGATCTCTTTTTTGAGACCTACTCATGTGGAATTTGGGAAGTTTTAGATCTAGTAGGAATCTTGGGGTGGGGCTTACTAGGATAGCTTATTGGTTTCTGGTAGTAGGATTGCTTGCCTACTCTATAACTTCAGCTATCAGAAGAGGAAACATTTAATAGATGATATGCTCTTTTAGAAATCAAAGTGTCTACATATTACGAGATTTTGAATCATGAGTATCCTATTAAGTAAAAGGTTCTTCTGATTCTGTTATTGGGTCAAATAAATAAATAAATCCGGAATAGTTGCCAAGGAAGATTTGACAAAGCCCAAAGAGAATCCAAAACTTTAGAATGTGATGCGATTCTGGTGCATGGTTCCATATCACAAGCCTCTTGTGAAACCATTTGATGCATGTTCACTTGTTGCATGGAAGTTGATCCGGTCTTCCTTGGATGCAAGTGTTTTAACCTATAGTATGGTTAAAGCTTGTGCACTGATTTTTTGTAGTTTGCATTGCATTTGGATGCGAAAAATTAGTTGTCTTACAAGCATATAATTTTGATTAATGGCAAAGGGATTTTATTAAAAGAGAGAAAAAAGGGCAGAAACCAAAAAAAAAAAAGAGGCAAGGATGATGAGGAATCATCCCTCTACAACGAGGGAGGAATCCAGACCCCAAGAGATATGAAAACGCCTCTATATTACAATCCAAGAACAAATTGATGCAGGATGGCCATGATATCACTCTATTCTTAGTTTTGAGGAGAACATGCCCTGAAGACTTTGTGGAATTGTAGAGGACTAATTATTTTGTTCCTTCCAAACTGACCATGAGCCTGCTAAGAGAGATCCCTAGAGAGCTTTCCGTTTCTTTCCTTTACATCCTCCCCTCTAAGCTTTGGATGGTGTTTGGCATACTCTGAAGGAACTCAAACCGCTTGAAGAAACCCCACCAAAATTTGGAGGAAAAGCCACAAAAGATGAAGGGGTGCTCCACCATCGTCTCCTCAGCCCTAAGGCATATGGATCCATACATTAGGTATATTGAGATTCCTACTTCTCAAATGATTAATAGTAATGACTTTATCGCTTTCCACTAATCAGATGAAAGCAACTACCATGGGAGGTCCTAGTGAAGGTTGTAGGAGCAATCAATAGATCTCTCCCTGCCCATGACAACATGGAAGACTTGACCAAGAAGCTTCCCTTACTATCCACATTCCACTACCAAGAATCCTTTTTGTCCACACAAGAACTATTAAGGGTTAAGGAGATCCATTAGGCAAATAATTTCCTCAAAATACTCATCTGATAATGCTCTTCTGAAGTGAGGGCACCAAAACCTTGGCCTCCAACTGAATTAAAAATCTGGGTGATTGTCACATCATTGTCAATTGCAAACGGGGAAATTTGGGGAAACATATGATATAGAGCTTGAGAAAACATCTTCAAAAAACTGAGTACATGACCCATCACCAATGACATTCACTAGGGCTTTCAAGAAATCTTCATGTTGCAGACCTCTTTTCGCAACTAAGAGGTCCTATAAAAGAAGAGTCTATTGTGAAACACCCGCTTGCACTTAAGCCATATTTGTTTGAAATTACATGTTTCCACAAAGGGTCATCTTTTACCCCAAATCTCCACAACCATTTTTGAGGAGCAGGCAAGATTCATGAAATTAAGGGATCTTACCCCCATTGGCTTGTAACTCTTTATCACACTGGACCATTCTCCTCAGCATGTAACTTAGAAACTCTAAGTCTACATGGTTTTTTGTGATGAGGACATCACTTCACGCACACCCTTGCATACGTATCAGAGGAGGCGGGCCATACCGATTTCCCTGTGGCTAGGCGAGTATCTGTGATCGTGCTGAAGACCTCATGTGCATGTACGAGCATTTGGAAGACCCCACACTGGGAAGATGCACATGGGCTGCTTTATGGAGTGATCCAGGCCGTTGGATCTGAGGGACGTGACGATCAGACCAATGGATCACATGATCGGGCCATTGATCGTGGATCATCCACATTAGTTTTTCCCAGCTTTTATCAGTTTATATGATTTAGTTTTGTTTATGTTATGTTTGGACACCATTATGAGTGTTTTTAGTTGACTTTAGTTAGTCTAGGTCTATTTTCATCAAAATTCACAAAATAGGGTGTTTATTGTAAATTTTGAACTTTCTTAGATCTATAAAAGAGGGTGGGCGTGTGACCTTCTCCCTCATTGGATTTTGTGATAAAAAAAGAGAAAAGCTCTTGCTTTCTTCTTTCATATTCATGCGATTCGAAGATACTTTCATGCGATTTGGAAGGGAGATTGGTCATTGGTGCGAGGCTAATCTTCATCAATGGAGGTGTGAGGCTTCCATCTATCTCCCACTGTCTTCGCTTTTGTCCCCCATCGAGGTATTTTCTTCAAGTTCTTCATTCTCCCATCCCAGATCTTCTTCTCCTCTGAAACTCAACTTTCCCACACCCATCCGCAATCCAAACCCTAACCGACCTAAACCCATCCACCCCACGCCACACGTGTGACCATACAACCACCCGTGTGAATCCCACATTGCCCCTTTTTGGTTTTCCATCATCATTATATCAAAACCCCTTTTTTCCATTCTCGAAACCTTTACCCCAAACCTAAAATTCATAATTTTCCTATTTTCCCAAATTACCCAAACCTTAATTTTTATCCTAGGTTATATTAGGTTTTCTATTTTGAAATAGACTATACCCTATGTTAATTAGATGTCCCTACATCCATTAGATCTTAGTTTCTTTTTATTTAATGATCTTGTGTTATGATGTTGGTAGCTTAGATTAGGATTATGCATGATGTTCTTTTAATTTTCATGATATTTGTGATGATTATAGCGATGTTTGTGTTTTTTTTTTGGTTAAATATCTTAATTCAGTTGCTTGATCTCATATGTTATTTGGTTCATGCATCGGTCCTGCGTCAGTGTGCCTTTTCCAAGTCAAGCTTACAAACAGTACAATGGATTGCCTTCTCCAAATCTGTAATTGGTGCATTTGTGGCACCAAAGCCCTGTTGAGAATCTGTTTGCCATGGGCAAAAAGCCCCTTATGAAGGGGAAATTACATTGCCTAAGGTGCGAGGATTTAATAAAAACTTTGTAAGGATGGGCAATTAGATTAATTGGTCTGAATTCCTAGAGACACTCTATGACCTCCTTAGAAATAAGAGCTATGCAACAAGCACCCATGTATTTTCAAAGCTTCCCCCTCTCATAAAGTTCAGTCACATAAGAGAGGTAATGTTTAACCTCTTCCCCAAAACACTTGGAAGATAGCTAAATGAAAGCTATCTTGATTCTTGACCCTACGTGTAATCCCTAACTAGCTCGAACTGCTGATTTAATGTCAGCTTTGGTAAAAAGGGCTTCCAAGCCACTCGGCCTCTTCTTACTTGATTTGATCAAACAAGAGACTGTTGAGTGTAGGCCTCACCAATCCCCTAAAGGAAACAACTTAGCATAGAAATTGACAATTACATGGCATATCTGTCGATGCCCCTCATCACTTATCCTGTTAGTAAAGAGACTTGAAATTATGTTATTTCTCGTTTTGGCATTTGCAATTTTGTGTTTTGTCCTCCTCTAGCCATAAAGCCTTTGGCCATTGCTTCCACTTGATTTCTTCCTCAGCTTTTATGCCAAATTTGAGCTTTAATTTTTGGTCTTCTCTCTCTATCTTTGTTTGATAGAAGCCCTGCTTCTTCTTTCAAATCATCTCTTGACTATGGTCTAACACTGCCTTTTTGGCCGTCTCCATACTCCCCAGCACTCGTTGAGCCATTTTTCAACTTAGCTTTTAACATTCTCAGCTTATGCATTAATTTGGATCCGGCCCAATTTGCAATGTTAAAACCTCCACCACTCTACAAGGTTGCTAAAACCCTCTACTTCCAACCACATCAGTTTGTATCTGAATGGAATCAGACCCTACATATCAAAGGTAGATTCCAACACCAGGTGTTCTTCTTCCTACTCATAGGAATCTTGACAAGTTCATGATTCATGACTATTGACCCAACCACTAGAGCCTCGCTTGCTGCTGTTGATATGGTGTCCACCTCTCTTTTCCGAATGGAAGCGATGACATTGAAGTTACCCCCCACACAGCACAAAGCATTCCATCTTCTATGAACAAAATCGCGCTCAACCCATAATTGAGACAGACTTGAATTGTTCAGTCCATACACGGATGACAAAATCCAACTGCAGTTGTTGGAAGCTTTCTTGAAAACAGCAGACACAGAAAACCCCTACCTAACTGTCGATCTTAACCATATCATTGTTTTCCACATCATCACAATTTCCCCTGAAGCCCCAACAGCACCCAGCTCTTCCCATTGAAAATTTCTGCTTCCCCCACACCAAAGAAATTATGTTTCCCGTCAATGACTTGCAATTTGGTTCCCCGGCAATGTTGTCATAATCGTTATCATATCGTAAATCGTCAAGGGGTCTAAATCGTATCGTATCATGAATTGTATCGTAAATCGTAAGATTTGCATCAAAAACATAAAAATTGTAAATAAATAAAAATAATAAAAAACACATTAATCATCCATTTGTAATGAATATGGAATGATAATAATAATAATAATAATAATAATAATTTAATATAAAATTGTGATAAGTTGTATACTAAATGTATCATTGATTCATTGTCAATGTGTTGTATCATCATGTCATAATCAAATTAAAAAAAAAAAAACCTTTTTCCCATCCCATGTACATGTAAATTTCCTATATGATTCAAAAAATAACATTTTTCCCATCCCTATGTACATGTATGATGTATTCTCTATTCACTTGCTTCTATAAGTAAAAAAGGAAATAAAAAGTCCAAATGAATCTATTCTTCTTTGGCTATGGCGGCGCCATCATCATCCTCCACCTTATCACCAATGAGATCAACATTATCAACATCATCTTCATTTTCAGAATTCGATGTTGAAATAAACTCCTCTTTCTCCTCTTCTACCACTTTCGCTTTTCCTTTCGCTTTACTTTGAATAGCAAGTTTTCTAGGACCTGCAACTGGAAAGTAAATGAGCCAAACACACCTGTTTGATTTGGGATCTCTTTATTGGACAGCCAGGACCCCTAACATTCCGTGAAACCACCTTCGTTGGGACACCGTGACCACTTCACATACTCTCTTTCCGAGGCCCTCTTCTGCAATCCGATGTGGTTGAGATTCCTTGCCCTAATCGTAATTGATCAATGGAGAGAGCCACGATAATTCCCTCTTACCTTTTTTTTTCCCCCTACTTCCTGCTTTGCTGAATGACTGGAATAACACCTTTTGCAAACGCTTTATGTAATTAAAGGACATAAAAACTGGTATTTCCTTGCTTCATAATGTAGTCTTCAACTTGCAGGTTTGTTTCTCTCAAGTCCAGCTTGAATTTGGCAATTACAGTTTGAGCCCAAGGCCTCAATATGATTGCTACAGAAGGAAACTATAATATGTTTATTTCCAGTTAATCAGACAAACAATTGTAATTCAACTGGATTTTGCATCCAAACTCACCCTTAATGTGGAGAACATTGTTTTGCTTGCAAAAGGACTTTAAAATGTGTTTTTCTCAAGGCATCATTTCCGGCTTTTCTTAATGGTAGGGGAGCGGGTCGCATCATCCCACCAGGCTAGTACTCGAGGTATAATTGAGATGGGGAGTGGGGAACTCAGAGCTTCAAATTTGACCTGTCAAGCTTCATCGTCAGTCAGGTAATTGTGTATCCCAAGAAAACATGTTGCTAATTGATATGTGAATGTATTTGCAGGTAATACAAGGTATAATTGTAATGACTGTTGTTGAAATTTTGGATTCTAAATGTTTATAAGATCATTGAAAAAAATTTGTGGATCATCTCATGGAATTGACTGGGTGTCTTTACAAATATTTGACCGTATCAGTCTATTTGTTTTTTTAATCTGATTGCAAAGCACAAAGAAGTGGTACTAATATACAATGCAAATACCTTGCTAAAAAAATTTACAATACAATATCCTGAGTGGTTTATGGTGAACTGCCAAGCATATTAAGGATTTCATTTGAATCATTTAATCTTTGACTTCATGTTTTCCCTTTTCTCTTTAACAGTGAACTGCTACTGCCCTGGAGATTCTATATGTTTCAGTTAGTCTTGAGTTAATATGCATCCACTGTTTGTGCAATGAAATCCTTTATGCTACTATTATAGAGGTTTGCTAACCCCACATGCACTGTCACATGCGGCACATGCGCCAACCTGGTGCAAGTGTGGGAAATCTAAACTGCATATGACATGGGACACACTGTGAAGATGACCTGGTAAAAGATCCCTGGCGCTGTAGTGTGGGCTGGGCTCAACCAAAAAGCCGACCGGCCCAACTTGTTTTTAACTGGGGCTGGGTCAGGATGGTTAGGGTTCAGGTTGGATGTTTGTATCCTGATTTAAATAGGTTTGGGTTCAGGTGGAATTATAACCTATACTGACCTGACCAAAATACTCACTTGACCTGACTGGATCTGACTCAAATATATAAGAGTTTTGGGTCATCCCTGGTGGCAATCTTCATATCAATGTTCTGTATCAAGTTTCCTTACCCAAATCCAGATATTTGGGCTGTCTCAGGTTGGGTAATATAAAACATGGGTCATGCTTGGATTGAAAATTTGGTTTGGTTGTATTCTGGTTCATGACTGAGTTGTTCATCTTGGTTTTGGGTTGACCAACCTTGAGGCCAGCCAACTCATCAAGCGGGCCACCCCTGTACAAAACAATGGACTGTTTCAAATACTTGCCAAAGGTCCACATCCATAAAAAAAATATGGATCGGTCCACATTCAGTCTATATATTTGCCCAACAAGTTGACCGGTCTGATTTTTTTTATATTTTTTTTCCGGGTTGGCACATCTTCTGCGTGTGGTTGTGTGTGGGCTAGTAAACTTACCTTTATACCATAGTTCTTTTTACACAGCTTTTCCTTTTAAAAGAAGTCAATGGACTTGGTTTTGCATTCCTCCCACTTGGACATAGCTTTGATATTGTTACACATATAGTTTGCCTAAGATATCTCATTTTTAGATCTGGGTTCTTGTGTATTCAGTTTTTGATCTATATCTTTCACTCTCCTTTTTTACAGGCCATTGCCACGACCAACATGTGCAACTCAAATGTTCCAACATTATTCTGGGGTCCAAATGGAAGCTTCAGGGAGATCATACATTCCTAAGAATTTTGTAGTTTCCAGATACAACTCAGGATGGTTTGAACCACCTTCATTGGTTTGGAAGCGACCATTTGAAAAGCATTCATTGTCTCCGGGGGCATTAATGACCTCTAAATCTCAAGAGGCCTCCAGTAAATCTCTTGTTGGGGAGGAGAAGGTTGGAGTTTTGTTGCTTAACCTCGGAGGTCCAGAGACACTTGAAGACGTGCAGCCATTCTTGTTTAATCTGTTTGCTGACCCGGTTAACAAACCTTTCCATGTGCATTTATTATTCTTATCTGCACGATCTATGATTTCCACACATCACTTGAGATTTTAGATCAACCAACTTCTGTCAATCTTCCTTGTGGAAGACTATTTTAGCTTGTCAATCATTTGGGATTTTAGATCAACCAACTTCTTGCAATCTTCCTTTTGGAAGACCACATTTTCTTAACTTTCTGCATATGGTGTACATCTCATCGATGCAATTGGCTATTAGATAAGAAAGCATTTGAGACTTGAGGATTGGCTGTAGATGGATTTTATAATTATATGCCCAGATTTTTAGTTTCACCTTTGGGTGTCACTGCCATTGTGATCACTAGGGTTTGATGAGATGGAAAATTTACCTTAAAAGGGGCTATCTTGAAAGTTCTTTAGCTTATTATTTAAAAATATCAGGTACTTTTGGACCAAAAACACTTCTAAAAGGTTGGCTTTTTATTAATATTTTGTTCTCATTTCACATTGTGAGTTTTTTTTTTTTTTATCAATCTCTAATTATGCGTAATTGTGTAAACGACAGGATATTATTCGCCTGCCAAGATTGTTTCGTTTTCTTCAAAAGCCCTTGGCACAATTTATATCTGTTCTCAGAGCACCTAAGAGCAAAGAAGGATATGCTTCCATTGGTGGAGGTTCTCCTCTTCGACGGATAACTGATGCACAGGCATGATTTTATGTAAATTCAATTGCATTTTTGCTTATGGTATTTGATGTTTATTACGGAATCTTTTTTTGTTAGGAAATAATTCTATCGGTTTCAATGAATGTCTTCTGCATAATCTAGTTAACTATACTCTTCAAAACAATAATAAATCTAGTTTAATATTTTATTAGTCTAAATGATATGTCCACAAATTTATAGCTCTCAACAAAGCTCAACTTTGTCTTGTCCATTATTTGATCAGTTGTTACTTGGAAACAATTTCTTGAAAGAAGGAATTACGAAGTTCAAGGACAATAATCCAAATGTTTAACATCCTACAAGTCTTACCTTTTATTTATTTATTTTTTTAAAGGTAATAACTTTATTGAAACATTGCTTCAAAGGAAGTTGGGAAAGAAAACACAACAAACAAAAGAAAAATTACAACCCCAACAGGGCAACCAGGACACAAGCATCTATATCCTTAAAACCAGAAGCCCAATCAACCACCCAAGAAACAACCTTACGAATAACCAGATTTTCAGGGTCTAATCTATTCTCAAAGCACCGCCTATTCCTCTCTCCCCAGATGGCCCAAAGGATATCCATCGCCATCAACCGCCACACCACTTTCCGATCTTTACCAACACCGCATTCATGCCATGCAGTTAGAAAGGCCAAGATTGAGCCCGGCATAACCCAACTAATATTGAGATTCAAAATAAAGAAATCCCAAATCTTTCTTGTAAATGTGCAATGAAGGAATACATGATCCACCTATTAGCATCCCTGATACACATGATACATAATTGGTAGTACCAACTCTCTCTTATGCAAATTATCCACAGTTAGCACTAGAGGTGGGTAGGACCCGACTCAATTTGACAGATCCGACTCGACCGACTCGACTCGAACCAAATGCCACAGTCGGGTTCGAATCGAGTAGACCCGCTCGGATCTGAATCCCGACCGAGTCGAGTTCGGGTTACATAGTAACCTGACCCGTCTTGATCCGAAATCCAATCCGGACGGACTTGATCCAATCTGAAACCCAACTTGAAATGGTAATTGTGTGCTATATATACAAAACCAAAAAATAACCATTCCCCTCTCTACCCTAAGTCCCTAATCCTAGCAGCCGGTCATCGCACCCAACCCGATCCCGACATCCCCTACTCCGGCACCCATCCGGCTTTGAGCTCCTCCTCCTCCTCCTCTCTCTCTCCTTCACCTGTCCACACAACAACACCGGTTCGGCCACCCAACCCATTCTCGAGCTCGATTTTTCAGGTTTTTTTTTTAAAAAATTATTTTACTTAAAATGGATGGCTCTGATCGTCCTGGCCCGCTGTGTTGCATTTGGGCCGAGTTGGGATCGGCCTGGCCTGCCATGGTGCATCTGGCCTTGCTCGGATTGGGTTGCTGCGCTTGGCCCGTCGTGGACTCTGCTCAGATCGGGTTGGTGCAGCTTGGCCCGCTGTGGACTAAAGATCCAATTTAGATCGAATCAGGGCCGCTAGACTCAGTCCTGAGTCGGATAGAGTTCGGGTCAGGGTTTTGACAATACTAGATCAAGTCAAGTTGGACCTAACTCGGTCTGACTCGACTCGATGCCCACCTCTAGTTAGCACCCTGTTTCTACCCTTCAAGCAAACAAAAGTTGCCACCTTCAGAGGAGCCCCATTCTTCTAGAACCGAAAATTGTGGTAAGGAGGAGAGGGAGAAATGGTGAGAAGCTTGGAGAAGGACTAGACAGAGAACCTCTGCGACCTAAGACCCTTCCAAATCACCAAATCCTCCCTCGACTCTGCTAGCGAGATGCTCTTCAATCTCTCCAAAAGACTTATGAACATCACCGCTTCCTCATTTGAGAGATCTCTATGATAGGGAGGCGCCCAAACCACCCCCTCACCAGATCTGGAAAAACATCGAGCAACTGAAATATTTCTATTTGATGCTAAAATGTCTAAAATAGGAAAAGCTTCCTTGAGCAAGCAATTGCTTAGCCATCGATCCTCCAAGAAGCGAATATGATTATCATCCTTGACTGTAAAGGACGCGCCTTCTTTGAACTTAGAAGCAATCGAGAAGATCAATTTTCAAAACTCCAAAGCTTTATACCGCAAAAAGTCTTTCCCAGACAGGTACCATACTTTCTAGCCATTGCCTCCCTCCACAAACTATCTTCCTCCATGGTGAACCGCCATAACCACTTTCCTTGACTCGACGCTACCCTAAAGAAAGTCATGCCTGAGCTTTTCAAGTGCCACTAACAATGATTGGGGGAATTTGAACAAGGACATTAAGTAGAGAGGCGTGTTGGAAAAGGCCACTTTAATCAAGGTTAAGCGACCTCCCAAAGACAAATGCCGACTTTTAGAAGAAGAAAGCTTTCTTTTAATTCTTCCTACAATTGAGTCCCAAAAGTGTCTCGTCGACTCTCCTGTGTATAGAGGCAACCTAAGATTAGAAGAAGGGAAAGATCCCACTCCACAACTGAATGACTCCTCATACCGACGAACCTCCTCCCCCGACATGCGAACACCAAGCATTTCACATTTCGAGGAATCCACCTTCATGCTCGGGACAAATTTAAAGCATGTAAATATTTTTTGCAGATTGTCAACCATAACTTCATCCGCCTCACAAAATAACATGGTTTTCGCAAATTGAAGATGAGATATCCTGGGACTTGTAGCTGCCATTTTGAAACTTTGAATTAAACCCACTTCCTGGCCATTTAGAAGAATTTTGTTAAGAGCTTCAGCGAGCGCCACAAACAAAAAGGGTGATAAGGGGTCACCCTAACGTAACCCTCTGGAGGCCCTAAAACATTTTTTGGGGGAGCCGTTAACAAGGACCGAATAGGAGATCAAACTCACACATTCTTAAATCCAAGATCTTCACTTTCGACCACGTCAAAATTGACTCAACATATAATCATGGAAGCCCCAATCAACATGAATGTAGGCCTTCTTTATGTCAAGTTTGCAAACCACTTTGGCCTTGCCTTTTTTGAATTTAGAATCAATACATTCATGGACAAGCAACACACAATCCAAAATCTATCTTGCAGCCACAAAACACTCTAGTTATCCGAAATGATGGAAGTAAGAACAACTTGAAATCTGGAAGCAAGGATCTTCACAAGGATCTTATACCTAAATTCTTTCAAATTTTTCGCACTTTCAACTTTTGGAATGACCGCAATAAAGGAAGCTCCTGACTACCTCAACAACCTCCCCTTCTCGAAGAATTCCTTAGCAAAGAAAACCGCATCATTTTTCACTTTGTTCTGAAATGCCTGAAAGAGGGCCATCTGGCCCTGGGCCTTGTCCCTACCAAGTGAATTGACTACCGCTTTCACTCCTCCTCCGAAACCAGGCTTTCAAGAGCATTAACTTGGAGATATGATAATCTAGGAAAGTCCATATTGTCCAACAATGGCTGCTTCCATCCTTCATTAGAGAGCAAATGCTTATGAAAAAGCACAATAGATCTGCATATTTGCTTCTTGTCTACAACCCGGTTACCATTAACCAAAATGTTGCCTATTTGGTTATTTCTCGCTCTTGCACTAAGCCATGTTGTGAAAGAACTTAGTATTCTTGTCCTCTTCTTTGGGCCAAATTGCTCAAGATGTCTCTCCATTTAATTTCCTCTTCCTTGACTCTTTTTTGCATAATCTAAAGCCAATTTTGATATTCTCTTTCTCTTCGGTGGAAATTAGACCCCCCTCCGCTATTTGCCCAATTCTTGAATTTCTGTAAGAATCAAGTCCATTTCTGACTCCCTACTCCCGAGGACCTCTTTCCTCCAAACGTTAAACCTCCCTTTCAAGTTTCAACAGCCTTAACTTTTGCCTCAACCTGAATTTCGCAAAACCTTTCATCTCAAAAGAGGCCCACCAATCCCTGTCTGACTTTTGGAAGCCCTCTGCCTCTAACCAGGATAGCTCGAAACAAAAGGGTTTCAAACCCCACTTCTCTTCCTCAGCGTCCAACATAATGGGTCTGTGAGTCAACCTTGGCAAACCAACCCGCTTAGAAATGGGAAACTTTTCTATCCATTCCACTGAGACCATGAATCTGTCGATTTGAGACATAGCTAGACTATCCTGACCACTCAACCAGGTGAGCAAAGCTCCTTCCAATGGCAAGTCAACCATGTCATTCTGCTGAACCCAGCTTGAGAAACCTCTCATGCTGGAAGTAGCATTACTGTTGTGCAACCTCTTGTAAGAGAAACGGGTGATGTTGAAGTCCTCTCCCACATAACCAAGGATTGCCTACCCCAAACTGAATTAAGTTCATCCCACAGCAAAGGTCTTTGGGAGGCCAGATACGGGCCGTAAATTGACATGAAGGTCTAGAGAAAACCAGACACCTTATCGTTGAGAAGAACAGATACAGAAAAGCAACCCACCCAGAAATCCACCTTATCCCAAGTCAGATTATTCGAAGCAACAACAATCCCCCCTACTGAGCCACTGGTATCCAGTGCCACCCAATCTTTGTGCTTCACTCCCCATTATGAATCTAGCATCTTACTATAAAAAGATTGCAGATTTGTTTCCTGAAAAGAGATCACCTGAACCTTTGCCTTGTGACAGATATCATGGATTTGCAGCCTCTTATCCCTGCAACCTAGGCCTTGGACATTCCATGAGAGATCTTCATTGAGCAAGCTGCTTAACCCCATTTCCCTTCTTCGTTGTAGAAACTCTTCCATGTGAATCGTAGTTGATAGAAGACTCCAAGTTGCATAGCTCCCTCCAGCCCTTGGGAGAATTCATTGGTCTTACCACCGATTGGACCTGCAGACTCTGCCTTCCCCGTGTCGCCACAAACTGCAGAAAGGCTTTAACAACATCGTCTGTATCCCCATAAGAAACTCCCACCAACCTCCCCACGTGTCCTAGAGCATCTTTCGTCCATTTCTTCTCTCAGACAGAAGGCTTCCTGTCCCCAGCAGGCTGATCCTGTGCGAGAGGCTGACCGTGCAGATTGCTTACTTCCCAGACTCGAGCAGACAGATCATTTCCTAGACCGTCTTGGACTATCAAGGACTGAAGAGGGGTGATGTTCAATAGCTCCTCACCTTTAGAGAAATCCTTAATCATTGCAGTATTTCCAATTGAGCCCCCTGCCAGGGGAAGGAACTCATGGCCAAGAACTCCTGCCTCCAGAACCACATCACATTCACCTTCTGGAGAGGCCAAGCCATCCTTGAGGATATCCTCTGAGCAGACACTTAAGACGCATCCCTCTCCCTTGCCTTCAAATGGGGATACAATAATAGGAATTGCTAAATCTTAGCCCTTGAGCCGTCTATGTTTTTTTTTTTTTTTTTTCCCTTTTCTATAAATAAATTGTGGTCAGTGGCATCATGGCCAGCATTAGAGCACTTTGTATTACTATGTAGTTTTTCAACCATTTACTAGAACACTTGACTCTAGCAGCTGTCAAGTGAGTAGTCTACCTATGCAAGAAATGTTACTTTCTTTATATATTCTTCGTTTCAAAGGCTTGACGACCTTGGTCTAATTGAAGGTACGACCCTTGATAGAGTGGAATGGCAGAAAAGGATTCATGTAGCCGACTCCAATTAATTGGCATAAGGGTTAGATGATGGTGTTGATATATTCTTTGTTTCCTGGAACGCTAAACGAGGGGTGAGGAATCTTGATCACTTGTGTTTGTGCCTTGGTTCTTGATACTTGAAAGCATGAGGGCCTTTGAAGGATCTTTGACTTTCCTATAAGATACTCATTATGGAGACTGCAACAGGATTGAGGCATCATAATGGGTGGTCATAACTGTAAGGAACTTCATGAAACAATGGCATGTCCAACCCATAGTACCTCAATTCAAGTATTAGAATTTGACTATTTGAAAAGTTGAAAGTTAGGTAACTTGTTAGTCAAACAATCTTTTGTGTGACATGATAGTCAGCGCAAATTTTGACATAACATATGGTCAAGGTAGCAAGGCACAATTCTATTGGTTTGGAAAATTGAAGAACTTAGAATAAACTGCAAGATATATATATATATATATATATATATATATATATATATATATATATATATATATATATATATAATGAAAGTTCTCAAATACATAAACAGAACATTTAGAAGCTGGCAAGTGGTACCCAGACTTGATTACGGCTTGACCTCATCAGGAGCCTGCTGACTTTCTTGAATAAAGTTTCTAAATATTTCAAAATCAAGAAGTAACAGAATCGAAGAAGAAAAAGAAAACATATTAGAGCACAAGATATTTTTTCAAATTCATGCAATCTTAAATCATTACAAAGTTGATACCTTTTGATAATCATCCCCTTGCCACAGCTATCTGGGGTTTGCATTCTTACAAAATTGATGTTTACTTCTCTGTTCTTCTTCTTCTTCTTTTTTGGCAGATGAAAATTGATATTTATGTTAAATACTATTCTATGCTCAAGTTAAAATAGTGCCCCATCTATAGTTGTCACTCAAATAATCTCATAATTCAGAGATAACGTCATGAATTATATATTTTCTGTCCCAGTTCCCATCAATTTTGTTAATCAAAAGAGAGATCCCGTCAAGTTTCTTCATTTTCCCATTTCTAAAGGAGTCTGCCCTTTCAAATAAGGGAAAAGTTTTTGTGCACACTGTGTGCGTTGAGAACTGGTGTGCACATATTTCCCAACATCCAATAATGGTAAGGTGGGAATCTTAAAATCCATTTCAAAATGGCATTTGAGAATATGTTTTTGCTTCCTAGATTCTCGCAAACATTTTTTGAATGGTGGGAGGTAAAGTGCGCGTGTACTCTTGGTGTGCATTTTTCTTGTTTAAGTCTTCTCTTCAAATAAATCAAGGTTAAACAATGCAAGGTGATAGTGGTATCATGCAAATATGGGGTTCAGCCAAGGGTGGTTTACTAGGCCTCATCTTGGCACACAACTTCACAGGAGAAAGGTGTTTCTAGTAAAAAAGGATTTCTCATAGATGGCAGTGGGGAAAATTGGTGACAGTATGTGTTACGGTTCTTGGGAAGATGTGTGGTGTGATAATGTTGCGTTCTGCAGGTTGTACTAGGTGGCATCTGAAAGAGATCATAGTTTTCCAGGCCTACAATAGAGTTGGAGGTTAAGTGGTGTGTTGCTGATTTGTTAGGAGGGGTCTTAATTATGTTTGGTCGAGGAATTTGGATGTTCCATGGAGTGTTTGAATAGATGTAATCCAATATCTGGGAAAGGGACGAATGGGGGTGGGCATAAAATTGGATGGGCTGGATGGCAAATTATCAACCATGTCTTTCTACTAGATGATCTCCGGGGATTTAGGAAGGCAGTTGATGGCTTCAATTGTTTTGGCTTTTCAGGCCGCTCGTGTTTTCCTTTTCCTTTTAATAAAATCCTTGTTGCCTTAAAAAAAGTAAGATTATAATTTGATTTATTAGAGCCATCTGACCATGATCCATATTGGATCCCATTGCTGTTCGATTGGCAATGAGGCCATCAGATTGTATGACAGGCTTTGATCAGGCCCATCCACTGCCCTGCTTGAAGATGTGACAGATCCAATCGTCCGGATTTAAGATCTGGATCCCTTCATTGGTCCACATTGGCTTGATTGAGGGTATGCTTTCTCTAGGTAATGGAACTAACTCTCAGGTATTATTTTCTCAAGAGCCCACATCTCTTCCATCATAGCTTGTTTCCAGCTAGAACTACTTAAAATCTCCTTAGATTATGACGAACAAATGGGGAGGATATGGAGGCTGCAAAAGGACCTATAAGAGGCAGAAAAATATTGGGAAGAAACAAAATTATTGATAGGATGCTGAGTACATGAATGAGTAGGCTTACACAAGGCAATGGGAAGATCATAGAGTGATGGAGGGCGAACCATTGGAGGATTTCTTTCAATGCTGGTTCACTAGAAGAGGCTTGGCAGGCCCATGAGAAGTGGGAACCTCATTAAAGAAAGGAACTAGAAGGGATATAGAGTCTCATAGCAGAAGCTCCCCCTGACTAATAAGAGGGTCATGCAACAAATGTCCTTCCGGAGAGAAATAAGATATCCTTAAAGAAGGTGACATTGGCTAACACATATCTCGTACGAGTTAGAGGGTTACAACATTTATACTCCTGAAAATGATAATAACATAAGAAGGCACACTTTACGAACTGTGGACTCAACTTATCATTACTACCTTCAAAAATATGAACAAAATATTTACACCCAAAGACTGTAGAAGGTTAGGAAAAAGCTTTGTTATGAGGATGAAAGATTTAAAGGCGGATTTATTCAATAATATTTTAGGTGGTATTTTGTTAATGAGGATGATAACAATAAGTAACGCTCATTCAAAAAACGTCTAGGAACATTCATACCAAGAAGGCGAGCACATTTCCTCTAAACAATACTATTTTGTTGGGGGGTCCTTGGACATGAAGTCTAACACAAAATGCCATGGTCCTTTAAAAATGACTAAAAGGCTTTTGACATTTGAAACTACCATTGACAAAATGAAGAATTTTAATAGGGCATTGAAATTGAGTGGTAACTTCATTATGAACGATCTTCAACATATCAAATACCTCATGCTTAAATTTCATAAGATAAATCCATGTCATCCTAGAATGATCATCAATAAAAGAAGCAAAGTATTTATAGCCAGAAGTAGAATTCACAGGTGCAACACTGCAAAATCAAAATGATCTAATTCAAGTGGCCTAGATTTCCTCTCAAATGAATGAGGAAATACAATGCAATGATGTTTAGAAAACTACCAAGTATCACAACATAAAGGCCAAATAACAGAAATAGAAGGAAACATATGCTTCGATCTAGACAAAGATTGATTTTCTAAACGACAATGCCATATGAACACGTACTCCCCATGTAAAGACAGAGCACTAGTAGCTCTAGTAGTGGGGCACTAAAAAAAAAAATAAATCCCTCCATGTCATGGCCTCCACCAGTCGTCCGCTTTGTCAGGAGGTCTTGAAATACACGGTGAGATGGGAAAAAGGTTACATAACAATTTAATGACTTCATAAGAGAACTAACAGAGAATAAATTAAGCGGAAAGCTAAGACCATATAGAACAGAAGAGCACTTGGGAAAAAGAGTGGTGAAACCAGTTCCAGGGATTGGAGTGTGGTTACAATAACAAAACAGGTTTAGGTGGAAGATTGATAAGATTTGAAAAGATGGAACTAACCAATCATATGAGAAGTAGTTCCGAAGTCAATGATCTAGGAGGAAGAAGACACATTGAGTGTAGTACTTGATTGGGCTACTGTAGCTCTAGAAGTAGGAGTTGTATTGTGAACATGAAGTTGCATCAAGGCACCACATGCCTTTTAGAATAGAGTAACAGAATCACCTGAGGTAGGCATCACGTGGGCATTGCAAAAGTGGCCCTTGGAGGCTTTCGGGAGTCAAAAGATGCAACACTAGTCAATAGGGGTGTCAATGGGCCAGGCTCGGGCTTGAAAGTTCAGAATTTTGAATAGGTCTGGCCTGATGGCCTGGCCCGAAACAGTTCAAAATCTGGGCCGAGACCTACCCCAGGCCCGGCCCGTTGACAACCCTACTAGTCAAATATGCTCCTGCCCATGAAGGGCAACCAAAAATATCCGAACACTTGTCAACAGTATGGTTCGTGCCATCACGGTGAGTGCAAACACAAGTAGATCTATCATGGCCACGGCCACCATCAGCCCATGCATGATTGACACGACCGCCTTTGATAGTATTGAAGCCCCTGCCTCAACCACCACATCCAGAATTACATCCGCTACCATGAGTGCCCAACTTAGGGCTTTAGAGCCATGACTATCAGAAGTTTGATCCCCAACAGTGTAAACAAATCTGTCAAAAGATACAGGAGCAGTGGAAGATGAGGTAGCATAGATAACAGTAAGAGAAAGGGAAGGGCTCCACAACAATACTCTAATCACGAACACTCAGATTCTTGGAATTCAGCCCAAGAAGAAACTGCATAATCTGAGTTTCTTCTTGTTGTTGTTAAATGAGATCATAATCTTGAGTGCAATGAGACGGAAAAAGGTGATAAATGTCTAACCAATCCCACACACCAGTAGTTCAGTGAAAAATTCCTTCAGGTTTCTGGAATTCAGTTAGAATTTACAAACATCGAAAATCAACTTATACTCCCTGGATATGTTATGAGCCTCTGAATACATGTCACAAATGGTATCCCTTATCTTTTTGTCTGATATTAGAAACATAACTGAGCTGCTTACTGAAGGCTCCATATTGTTGAGCAACCAAGCCATAACCTGATAGTTCTCTTTAGTTTTTAAAATTCTCATCCATAGGGTAAGGTGCTTCATCTAAAATATTTGTGAACCTTTCTCCACCTCCCTAAAACAATTTAACTGATTGAGCCCATTGCAAGTAATTATTGCCACTCAACTTTATGGTAGTGACCAACAAAGTGTGGGAATTAGAAGACCCCATCATAGCTCCAGAAGAGAGTTTATCTTCCATATTAGCACCCAAACTCAAGGCTAATTGCACACAAAACTGAGAGGGAAAAAAAAGAAGTCCACAAGATCATGGAAGGGTCCCAAAACACACCACAGAAGTTCAGCACCTACATCATAGACGGTATATCGACTTCCACCTCAAAACAGTCTCAAATCACCAAAAAAGGGAAAATAACCGTTGGATATACACCAACCAGCTGGTGTATCGCACGATTTGTGAAAAAAAAAAAAAGTGCAACCAGTCCACAATACTCATTTGAAATTCTCAAACAACGATGCAACAAAATGGCATGGATGACCTATTAGGTTAAAACTGACCAACCCTGTGCTGGATTTACTGTGAAACATCACCCAATTTGGAAGAAATCTTTAAAAAGGCGATTTGGGCATTTTCCTCAAATGCAAAGATTGGCTCAAAACTTACCTCAAATCAACCTGAAAAATTCTACAAAAATCACCACAATTCATCTAAAATCATGCTTCTTCATATCATACCCTTCTTGAGCTACTTATGTTCGTACATATCGTGTAGTTGCTAACATTAGCTGTACGGTTGCTGACATCAACAAGTTACTGAAGCAGAGATCAACCTGAAAACTGTAGAACTCCTTCCACCTTGCTTTGATACCAAGTAGAAATATGGAGAGGAAGAGTTGTCATGCACATACATTTAACTTCAGCAGGAGTACATGGAAACATACACACAAAAAACAATTATATATATTTTCCTATATATGTGTCCTCCAATTGTATTCCCAATCCCAAGTCGTATCAGGAAGCATTGTTACATAAGGAGTGAAAGCAGGTAATTGAAGAGGAAATGGCTGACCTTTATTAGAATACCACATGGGAGCTCAATACTTGTTGGTAAACGTGTTGTTGGTTGCAGGTGAGTGTACACCATTAAGTTTCACCCTAATGGTACAATTGAATGGTTAAATGCTCGCTTGATCTCTAATGGATATACTCAAACCCTTGGAGTTTATTATATTGAAACCTTCTCTCCTATTGCCAAGTCGAACTCTATTCATGTTATCATTTCAATAGTTGTTAATCATGGTCGGCCCCCTCTTCCGATTAGACGTTAAAAATGCCTTTCTTCATGGTGATCCCACTGATGTCTATATAGACCAACCATAGATTCATTGCTCAAGGGGAGTCTAAAGGTGTGTAAATTGGGAGAGACGATTTATGAGCTAAAGCAGTCACCACATACATGGTTTGATAAATTCAATAAAATTATGTTGAATTATGGCTTTGTTCGAAAGTTATGTTGATCATTCCGTTTTTTGTACGGAAAGGCATCTCGGGTCTTATTGTATTAGTAGTATGTATTAATGATATTGTTATTATAAGAAATAACAATCGATGGATTAGTAGCTGAAAAAGTATCTTTAGATGCATTTTCTCATAAAAGATCCGAGACCTCTCCAACACTTTCTCGGTATAAAAGTTGTCAAATCAAAGGAAGGAATTAATTTGTCTCAATGGAAATGTGTTCTGGATTTGCTTATAGAGACGAGTTTTCTTGGTACTAAATCAGTTGATACACCAATGAATCTTAATCAGAAACTTAGTGGTAATCAAGGAGATGTATCTGAAGACCTAGGGAAGTATAGAAGATTGGTTGGGAAACTCATTTATTTAACTATCATTCAACCATACATCTTATGTTATGAGTGTGGTGAGCCAGTTTATGAGCTCTCCGAGGTTACTTCACATGGATACGGTTGTTTGGATTTTGCAGTATCTTAAAAGAGCACCAAGTCTAGGAATTATATACAGACGAAACAATTATCTTCAAACCATAGGGTACTTTGATGCAGACTGTGCATGTTTTTCAACAAATAGGCAGTCTAGTACTGGGTACTGCACGTTTGCGGGAGGAAATCTAGTCATGTGTAAGAGTAAAAATTGGAGTATTGTGGCCTTATCAAGCATTGAAGCAGAATGAAAAGCAATTGCTTATGCTACTTGTGAGTTGATGTGGGTCAAGAAGCTATTGCCGGAGATGGAGTTTGAATATCTACTTATGCAGTTGCTTTCTAATAATCATGCAAATTATCATTGCAATTTCTTGGGTGGGCACCGGTACCTTTTTGGGAGCGTTTGTTGAGACTAAAGATTTCTTTTCATCCACGACGACGACGACTAGCGCTGGCAGAAGATGACGACGACCACGATGACGACGACGAGGATGACTAGGACGTGAACGATGACGCAGTTAAAGGAGGGGTACACTCAACGCTGGGGAGGCTCATCATCTGATGAATCCAGGAAAACTAAGGGTAAGGGATCAAAAGAGTACAACAGAGATGCAGTGCTGGCAGAAGATGAAGAGGTTGACCTGCATGAAAAAGAATGGCATGAGGTTCTTCGTTGGAAGCCAGAAAGCAGGCTACATTCCCAACCTTGTTTGTGAAAGGTTTTTCGAAAGGCTGGAATCCCCTAAATATCGAAAGAATATTTGGACGTGCTGGTGCGATAATGGACGTAGTCTTGCCATGAGACTAGGAAACAGGGATATACAGAGGATTCGCCCTGGTTCGCATGTCTTCCGAGATCGAATTAGCTAGAGCCGTGACCATGCTCCACGGCATCAAATTCGCAGGTTGCCCACTCCTCGTTCAGAGGGCTCAATTCGGGCTTAACCTCAGTATCCCTCAGAAATCTCAACCCACAAAGGTTTATCGTCCCAAATCAACCCGTCTCCCCCCTTGTCCCTCTCTTCCTGCCTCCTTTCAGGGGCCAGCTATGTCCTTCAAGGAGATCCTAACCCAACATCATCAACCCCAACCTTCTCCTCCTTCGCCCCCACTCCCACAAGCCTTGACTCAAGCTCCATCAGATTTCCCCACCATGACTGACCCCTTTTGCTCGAAGATGGGAGTCCCTATATCTATCGACTTGGTGCATTTTCGAAGGGCGAAGCAAGATCTAAAGGAGTCGATGGTCATTCAGTATAAAGAGGGTACGCCAATATCTCAGGTGAAGGACTGGATCTCAGAAACTACAGGATTTCGTCCAGGGAATTACATCATTAAGCCGATGGGATATAATGATCTGTGGATTAAGGTTTGTCCAGGGATAAACTCGGAAATGCTGATGATGGCTGGTCATCTTCACTCCGGCGGGTCAATGGCTAGAGTTATACGGTGGGACGACTTTTCCATTTTCAGAATGGAAAATGTTTGGATTCAAGTTTGGGGCATTCCCCTTGAGCTCTGGTTTGATGAATTTTTTTATCTCCGTTGCTGCTTATCTTGGTTCTTACCTTGAGTTGGATGAGAAGACGAAGTTAGGAGAGGAGATTGGTGTGATTAGAGTAAGGGTGAGAAGAAGGAAAGGGTCTCCTTTGCCTCCGACGGTGAAAGTGACCGTTGACGACCGATGTTTCAATTTTCCGGTAATCATGGAAGCGAATGATGATCTGCTCCCCCAATGGGGTGATCTATGGCGTATCAAAGAAGATCTCTCGCTGGAGCAGACAACGATCCGTCTACCTATCTCAGCTATGGGTGTACACATTCCATGCTCTAGCGGAGTACCTTTTCGGGATCCTGTCAGTTGCTCTGACGTCTTTGGACGAGAGATCCCATCGACTCTCCCTCCATCGACACGTGGAGCAATCCAGACGCTCGAGTAGCATCCTCCAGCTACCTTGCCTCCCGGTCCGTCGCGAGATCTCTCGAATTCCGCTGAAGGAATGCCGCGTGGTGATCTTGCTGACTCCATATGTACGAAGGTAACCTCGCCTCCCGATTATCCAGGAGATAATTCAGGGACCCTTTTGATTAACCTGCAGCAACCTTCTTTTATTCAGTTACTCCACCGCCCCGAGTCAGAAACTCATAAAGATCTGTCCGCCTCCCTTGTCGAGACCCGTAAAGTGGGACGCATGGACCTAAAAGCGAGTGAGACGGTTTCGTGCTTGACAAATCAAGGGTTGATAGAGGAACACGTGGAAGATCTCGATCAACATTCGAGTCCTGATGCGGGACAGATGGCACAACATCCGGGCTCTTCTCCATCTTTACGTCTTACGTGTAGCGGATCCCATCTGAACCTGGACCCGATGGAAGGCTTTCTCATTGATCCGCCCATACCGGCCTCTGGACCCTTAGCCTGTACTCCTTCATTTCCTCCCATCTCCTCGCCTTGCTCCAACCTTTGTTCCGAAGATGTTAGATCGATCGACCGTCTCCTGACTGATTGCAGTAAGTCTGATCTACAATCCTGGACATCATTGCCTACCTCTCATTCAGGATCTTCATCTCCTGTCGACGCTTTAGAGATGGGCCCGATCACTCTTTTTCAAGAAAATGACCCATCTCAAATCCTTATGGCGGAACCCTTGCAAATGATAGTTGAACCCCAGACTGATCTTCAACCATCTAATACAAACAATGCAAATTTGTTAACCAAAATTCAAAAGAAACGATGGATCAGAGAAGCCATCGGAAAGGTGGGAAGATCCCTTGGTCTATCTTTTGGGGATAGGCTGAAGGATTATATTGTCTTATTCCAATGCATAGATAACTGAGGTAGACCCATTGAGACGAGCCGTTCTTCTTCAAAGCAGTTAGTCAAGATTTTAGGCAGTCGAGAGTTACAGCGGCTACAAGCAAGTTCGGGTTTTATTTCCGCTTCTATGTCAACACCAAGACGCTAGGGTAATCGGGGAAGTGTAGTTAGTTAATGAAGATCATTTCTTGGAATGCCAGGGGGGTGGGCTCTAAATACAAACGAAGTCTGATTAAAAATTCCATCAACAGAAAAAATCCGGACGTAGTTCGCTTTCAGGAAACGAAGGTCTCCCACTTCAAGGACGACCTTTTGACTTCGCTATGGAAGGAAAGGGCTGCAAAGTTCTTAACTTTGGACGCGGTGGGAAGCTCGGGCAGGATCCTCATAGCTTGGAAATCCTCCAAGTGGGATCTCATCTATTCCAACGCTGCCACATTCTCGTTGTGAATTATTCTTAAAGATAAGTCTTCTTCTTTTCAATGCTTGCTGACCGTTGTTTATGGGCCTAACAATGACTCTCTCAGGACTGCTTTTTGAGAAGAACTTACTCAGGCAAGAGCTTCCTTCTGGGGGCCTTCATGTGGTGGGCAACTTTAATATTACCCGTTTTGCGAAGGATCATTCAAGAAAAAGAAGGCCCACCGCCGCTATATTGCACTTCTCCGATTGGATCCAAAAGGAGCAACTTATTGATTTGCCTCTCCTGGGCGCCAGATTTACCTGGTCCAATGGGCGGGCAAATCCTACCCACTCCCGCCTAGACAGATTTCTTGTCTCTACGGAGTGGATCAATTCCTTTCCTTCTGCCCAACAATTCGCCATGCCTCGTACTACTTCGGATTACTGTCCTCTCCTCTTAAGTGAGGTAGATCTTAATTGGGGTTCGAAACCTTTTAGGTTCAACTCTGCTTGGCTTCAGACAGAGAGTCTCCGGCAGAAGATTATCAACTGGTGACAGTCTTTCCAAGTCGAAAGGTATGCAGGCCATCGATTACTTTGCAAACTCAAACTTCTCAAGACTAATCTCAAGGATTGGAGGAGGGATGTGTTTCAGAAGAGGGAGGCTGAAATCGAAATGCTCCAAGCAGACCTTCAGCGGTTGGATGCAGAAGCCGCATCAACCCTGTTGTCAAAAGAAATGATGCAAAGGTGCATATTGATTATTCAGGATCTTTCAATTATATCCCAGGAAGAGGAAGCCTCGTGGAAGATAAAATTCAGAGCTAAATGGATTGCGGAGGGGGACAAAAACATCAAGTTCTTTCATACCATGGCCAATATGCATTCTCGATCGAAGGCCATTCTCAGTATTTTCGATAACGGAAGCAGAGTAGAGGATAGAAAAGAGATAGCTGCTCTTGCAACAGCTCATTTCAAAAACCTCCTGTCCACTGATAAATGGGTTAGACCAAAATTAGAAAATATTTCTTTCAGTTGTTTGCAGGCTGCTGAAGCGGATCAATTGGAATCTCCTTTTTCGGAAGAGGAGGCTAAGGCGGCAGTTGAGGCTTTGGGTGCTAATAAGTCTCCTGGTCCAGATGGATTCCCGATAAGTTTCTATCAGAACTTCTGGGAAACAGTTTGGCTCGATGTGCTCTCCTTTATTCAGGAATTTTACGATAGAGGCAGATTATCGAAGGGTCTAGGCGCTACCTTCATTTCGCTCATCCCAAAGGTGCCAGGAGCAGCTTTGTTCGCTAATTTAGGCCCATTAGTCTGATTAGGAGCCCTTATAAAATCCTAGCGAAAGTTCTATCTTCTTGCCTCTCTAAGGTTATCGGGGTTCTCATTTCTAGCAATCAGAATGCTTTTATCAAAGGTAGACAGATTATGGATGGAGCTCTAATTGCTAACGAAGTGCTTCACTCCTGTCATAAGTCCAAATCTTAAGATGTTTTTTGCAAACTGGACATTGCAAAGGCTTATGATCATGTCGAATGGGATTTTCTCCTCTACATGCTAACTCGGATGGGTTTTGGCCCCAAATGGAGAAGGTGGATCGCTGAGTGTATCGGTTCGGCTCATTTTTTTGTCATCCTCAACGGCTCTCCCTCAGGTTCTTCAAAAGTTCGAGGGGTCTTCGGCAAGGAGATCCTCTTTCCTCCTACCTTTTCCTGATAGTGGCAGAGGTGTTATCCCAAATGCTGAAGAAAGGGCAAGATCAAGGTATTCTTAGCGGCACTACATTGCCAGGTTTGACGGCCCCTCTCACGCATATCCAATTCGCCGATGACACCCTCATTTTCTCAAAGGCTTCAGAAGAAAAAATTGATCATCTTCTCATTGCTATCCGCTGTTTCGATGCAGTGTCGAGTCTGACGATCAACTTCAGCAAGTCCAAATTACTCGGAGTTAACATCCCTCAGCACACCTTAAAGACCTATACGGATATTCTTGGTTACAACGTAGAGTCCTTTCCAACATATTTTGTCGAATAACCCCTTTGCATCAGTCCCCCGCCGAAACATGTGGGAGAGGGTTATCACTAAATTCCATAAGTATCTCGCTTCTTGGAAAAGTTGGTATTTGTCTCTTGGTGGGAGGCTGACCCTGATTAAACCCGCTCTTTCCAATCTTCCCTTATATTTCATGTCACTGTTCGCCTGTCCGGGATCGGTTCTTAAGGCCATGGACAAAATCAGAAGGGATTTCTTATGTTGTGGTAAGGAGAATCAAAGAAAGTTCGACTTGCTCGAATGGAAAGAGGTGTGTAAAGTGTTTAGAGAGGGAGGTGCAAACGTCAAGAATTTGAAACTTATGAATCAACCGCTGCTGGGGAAATGGTCCTGGAGATTTGCTTTGTGCCTTGTGGTGTTCAATTGTTATGGGCAAATACGGTGCATCCCAGGGAGGTTGGTGGCTTAAATTTTCTTCCTATTACAAGGCTTCCTTTATCTGGAGGGGTATCCTAAAAGCTAAAGACCCTGTTTGCTTCAATTAGATTCTGGGAAGACATTTGGCATGAGGAAAAAGCTTTCAAAGTCCTATTCCCTCAAATATACAGGTTGGCCTCGGACAGGAAAATTTACATCAATAGGTGTTGCTACTTCACATCCGATCATCCTGTTTGGGACATCCGATGCATTAGAAATCTAAACCAAAGAGAAACGGACGAATATATGAAGCTTCAGAACTGTATCTCCGATTTAAGGCCTCAACTTGATGGTATCGCATGGCCTTTGGAGAGAACAACTTTCTTTTCTGTTAAATCTCTCTACGCTGCAATTGATTCAGAGGTGCAGATTAGAAGTGATGTCTCCCCTTTTCTTTGGAAATATCAGGCTCCTCCGAAGTATCTCTGTTTCGGGTGGCTAGCAAGTCGAAATAGAATTTTAACCATTGACAATCTGATGAAGCGAGGCATGCAGCTCGTCAATATTTGTTTATGTTGTATGCGCCAAGCCGAATCAGTTAATCATCTTCTTCTCCACTGCCCCTTCATCAACTCTATTCTTAATGACTTCTGTCAGCAGTTTTCGGTCAGTTGGTGTGCTCCTGAATCAGTTGTGAAGATGTTGTCTAATTGGCATGGGTTTAAGCTTGGAAAACCCAATTCTATAATTTGGCGTATGGCTATCCTTGCCATCTGGTGGGCTGTCTGGGAGGAAAGGAATGAAAGGTGCTTCAATGATCGATCGTCCTCAGCTAGGGTAGTAGGGACTAAGGCTAAAAAATGGGTGATTGAATGGGCAATCAATGTAAATGCTTTAAAAGGGATTGATCTGTTGTTTCTAGGTGGTTAGGTGCTCATTGCTAGCTTAGCAGTCTGCTCCTTTGTTTCTTTCTTTTTTTCTTGTTCTCCTTTCCTTTTTTATCAATAAATTTGCAGTTATCTTTAAAAATAATAATAATAATAATCAAGTAGTGGCCCACGTTGCAAACAATTTGGTATATCGTGAGAGAACTACATATATTGAAGTCGACTATCACTTTATACGTGAGAAGGTCTCCACTAGCGAAATTTATACGTCCTATGTTCGGTCTTAGGATCAACTTGTTGATGCATTCATCAAAGCCTTTAGTCACAATTAATTTACATGCATATACTCCAAACTTGGCATCAACAACATCTATATTGTAGCTTGAAGGGGAGCGTTAACGAATGTGCATGTGGGCAGTACCACGATACGACCCACCCAGTCTTTTATCCTAGTGTTTTTCCTTTGTTAATTAGTTGTTACACTGCTTTAAACTTAGTGGGGATTTTTGCTTTTGTTACTTCAGAGTTTTTTCTATCATATTCTTTTTATTATAATATAAAATGGGAGAGAGTGACGCCTAACCCTAATTCTCTCTCTCTCTCTCTCTCTCTCTCTCTCTCTCTCTCCCCCTCCCAAACACTTCTCTTTCTTCTCTTTTCTTTTTATGTACACACTTATGTTGTGGAGTGCCTTGAAGCAAGGAACACTTTAACACCCCCACATCTCCAAAATAAAAGAGAAAGAAAGGAAAAGTGAGCGGAAGTTGTTAAAACAAAAGATAGGGGAGTGGAAAAAAGAGGTTTTCAATGGCAGGGAGGAGGAAAAGACCAACATGCTTCTAGAGATTCAAAGGCTAGATTCCAAAGAAGAGGAAGAAGATCTTTCAAAAGAGGAAATGGCTTGGAGGGAAATTCACAGAGTTAAATATAATGCAAGGTTAAGGGAGGAAGAGATTAAATGGCGACAAAAGTTCTAGGGCAACATGGTTGAAAGTGGAAGATAAAAATACCAAGTTTTTCCATGCAACAGCTAGCGTTAGAGTGCGTGTGAATAAAATCTCTTTGTTGGTAGAGGATGGTCAGAGGCTTGAGGGAAAAGATCAAATTTGCGATCTAGTGGTACAATTCTATAAAGACCTTTTGTTAAAGGAAAGGAGTCCCAGGCCGTCTCTTGATAATTTGCATTTTGATACAATCTCGGCAGAAGAGGTGGTTTCACTTGTGCAAGCTTTTTTTGAAGATGAATCAAGAGAGCAGTCATAGATTTGGGTAATGATAAAGCTTCAAGGCTAAATGGTTTTCCCTTAGCATTTTTTCAGAAATTCTGAGAGTGTGTAAAGGAAGATGTGGTTGGCTTCATCCAAGAATTTTTCGACAAAGAATTGATAGCGACACAATTAGGGGCTACGTTTATAGCAAGAAGCTAAATGTATGAAAGATTTTTGCCCTATTAGTTTGCTTGGGGGTCCTTATAAGATATTAGCAAAGGTTTTGGCCAAAAGATTCATGAAGGTGTTGGAGAGTGTTATTTTAAAGTCTCAATGGGCTTTTGTGGATGGAAGTCAGATTGTAGATTGCTCTCTTTTAGCCAACAAATGTGTTGATTCTTGTCGTAGAAAAGGAGATGAAGGTATAATGTGCAAGTTAGATGTTGAAAAAGCACATTATCATGTTGATTGGGCGTTTCTAGACTATATGTTGGGTAGATTAGGATGTGGTCCAAAGTGGCAGTTTTGGATTTGATCGTGTGTGAGGTCGGCTAAATTTTCCATCCTGGTGAATGATTCGCCAAAAGGTTTATTTGCGGCTTCTCGTAGGCTTCGTCAGGGAAATCCTCTTTCCCCTTTTCTATTCATCACAATTATGGAGGCTCTAAGTAGAATGTTAGACAAAGGTGCTTAGGTTGGTTTGATCAAAGGTTTTGGGTAGATAATACGAATTTTCAAATCTCTCATATTCAGCATGCAGATGATACCCTTCTTTTGTGTAAGGCAGACAAATTCTTGGTGGATAATCTTCGATCAATTATAGTAAATTTTGAGGCAGTTTTGGGCTTGAAAGTAAATATTTCCAAAAGCGAGATTTTGGGAATAGGCATTTCGGAAGAGAAAGTCCTTGAATTTGCAAATGTATTTGGTTGTAGGGAAGCTTCCTTCCTGACTTTGTATTTGGGTGTTTTGTTATGTATAGGGAGACCGGCAAAACACATGGGACAAAGTGTTAGAAAGATGTCAAAGCGGTGGTCTAGGTATTTATCATTGGGCGGGAGATTGATTATGATTAAAGCCTCTATGTCAAACTTCCCGATTTATTTTGTCTCTATTCAAATGTCCAAAATATGTAATCATTGCTTTGGAGAGACGTAGAAGGCACTTTTTGTGGGGAGATTTGGAAGAGAAGCACAAATTCCATCTTTTGAAATGGGAAGAAGTTTGCAAGTTGACGGTCTTTGGTGGAGCGGTTATTTCAAAATTAGAAGAGATGAATCTTGCTTTGTTGGGGAAATGGGTTTGGGGCGGAGGGAGAAGCTGGTGGACTAAGGAATCATCTTTGTTTCGATCTTCATACTGGTGGAAATAGATAGTGTCCCTTAAAGAGAGTGTGAGAAGATGTAGGTTTTCATTTGGGGGATGGTAACAGAATAAGATTTTGGGAGGATAGGTGGGTAGTGGGTGATAGGTTTCCATATTTAGCAGGGTTAGCTAGGGAAGTTGAGGTGAAGGTGAGTAGTTGTTACTCAGTTACGGATGGGGAGGTGGTATGGGGCCCTGTCTTTAGAAGGAATTTGTTGGATGAGGAGATTGCAGATCTGGCTTTGTTGTTTAAGCTGTTAGCGAAATTATCTCCGGTAGTCTTAGTGGAGGACTCTATAAGGTGGTTAGAGGCTAAGTCGAGCTTCTTCTCAATTATATCATGTTATCGGTTTTTCTGTGCAAAAGATGAGAACTACGATATTTCTTCTACAACTTTTCTATGGCATAACGGTGCTCCTACGAAGGTGGTGGTTTTTGGGTGGCTAGTAGGCAGGAATAAAGTCCTAACTATTGATAATCTTTGCAAGAGGAAGATGATTCTGCCAAACATTTGCTTGATGTGTCTTAAAGATGTGGAATCGGTGGATCATCTGTTTATCCATTGTGCATTCGTTAGGGAGGTTTGCGATCATCTTCTTCAAATTTTTGGGGTCATATGGGTGTTTCCGAACACTATTGTGGAATTTCTCATTCCTTGGCATGGCAGACGGATAGGGAAGTCAGGGAAAAAATTGTGGAGGTTAGGCATGGTTCGCGGTCCTATGGGCTTTATGGTGGGAAAGAAACAAGCGGTGCTTCAGTAACAAAAAGAAAGGAGTTTCTCAAGTTTTTAAATCAGCTATTTTCAATATGAAGGAGTGGGCGGAAATGTAGTCCTTTTCTTTTCTTTTCTCCTCTTCTTTTTGTCTCTTAGCGGAGCTGTTCTTTTGTATATTTGTATTTTTTAGCTTCGGCCTTTTTTAATGAAATCTCATCATTGCTTCAAAAAAAAAAAAACAGAGAGGAAAAGTGAAGGCTTTACTATGCTAATAGTCTTCTTCACTCTCGATTTGAACCCTAAAAGAGAACGGTGTCCTTTTAAAACTCTCAATGCTTGTTTGGTACTCGTTTCATTGTTTGGTTTTGTTGTGTGGTTCAGGCTGAAGAGTTGAGGAAGTTCCTTAATGCAAAGAATGTGCCTGCAAAGGTGTATGTTGGAATGCGTTACTGGCATCCTTTCACTGAAGAAGCTATTGAGCAGGTATAGGTTTAACTTGCAGCAAATTAGTACGTATTGTGCTTTTCATCCTTTGACCATGTTTCAAAAGAGCAAATCCATGGCTTATCAGCTATCATACTTACCGTCATCATGGGAAAGTGTGCAAATTGTAAATGCCGTAACTAAAAGATTGTCATTGCATGTGTGGCACAAATGTGCGTTTTAGTAGCGGTACAAATGTGAAATATGGAGATGCACAAGTTATTTGACTTTCAAATTTATGAAACATTTTTTTATGCACGCTATGTGGCATTCTTGTGATGAACCAATGCAGCTTTCTATTTGCCAGTTGATTACTGCAATGTAGTTCATATTTTTATATTTTTAGTTTTTGAATAAGGAATGCTGTTTCCGTGCCATGCATCCCCTGTCAGTGCCGTGTTGCCTGTAGATCATGATGTTATGTGATGGAATAATGTTCTCTGCATGCCATGATGGTCCTATTATCTTGGCTTCATAGCCTCTTCATATAATGACATTAGAAAACCTTCAACTATTTTGAGAATCAAGAAACCAGTTTGCTAGAGTACTTGTGACTCTTTTTCAGGTGCACTTGTCTTCAATATTTAATTGTTATTGTTTTGATAAAGTTGGAATATAATTAAGGATTTTTTTTTTTTTAAAAAAAAAGAAGCAGTTTTACTGGAAACCAATTAAGAAATGAAGAAATTTCTTTGACACTCACCTTTCAAAAAATATAAATAAATAAAAAGATAGAAAGAAATTTCTTTGATACTCACCTTTCAAAAAATATAAATAAATAAAAAGAAAGAAAGAAATTTCTTTGATACTCTTAATGCAAGAGAGTTAATTTCCTCCAATTTGGATGCTTGTGTATTTCTTCATCTTTCTTGATATCTCATGAAATCTAAATTCATTTATTATGCAATTTTACTCCAATATATGACATCTGATAATATAGTAATCAAATGAATTTATTAAAATCATATACGAGGGTTGGATTACAACGGCTGAGTGTTTTTTGCTGTTGGTATGGTTCTCTTTTCTGTTATCCTTGCAGATTAAAAGGGATGGAATAGCAAAGCTAGTCGTGCTTCCGCTTTACCCACAGTTCTCAATATCAACTAGTGGTTCCAGCCTGCGTCTGTTGGAGAGTATATTCAAGTGAAGAATTTCTGGGCGCAGAAAGCTATCATGTTTTGATGCTTCAAAGTTTCAAGCCTAACTCCAATTTGTCTGACATCTTTTACTATTGTTATCTTTAGGGAGGATGAGTATCTGGTCAATATGCAACACACAGTGATACCTTCATGGTACCAGCGTGAAGGATACATCAAGGCCATGGCAAATTTAATCGACAAGGAGCTACAAAAATTTGAATGCCCTGAGAAGGTATCAACTTTTGCTTGTGATTTTGGTCCTGTTATTTTGTCTACTTCCACCACTTACCCATCATGGTAGAAGTGTTTTGTATATATTAATTCTCCATGTATATTTGCATCCATGCCATTATCAAATAAAGGTTCTCAAGGATTAAGCACCATGGCCTGGGGTTATGGAGCTACACCTGAAGCCTTTCATGCTTGGATTTTACTACCAATGTCTTTCAGCCTTGCTAATTTTCAGCATGACTATTCTTGGTAGCAGAGACATTAGTATGACAATTGGAATTTGTTTTCCGTGCACAGGATGTACGACTTTTGGACTTGTGGGCTCCACATTCCAACCAGTTTTGGGCAACTCGATTGGATCTTTGTGTGTGACGATCCAATTGGACCAATTGTCCAGTCCATAACATCCATCATGACTGTTTTTCATGTTTCTGATCTTTCATCAAATCACTTTGGACCCTTGATGTGGTCCATATATTCAATACGGACAATTGGGTGGTTCAGATATTCAATACGAACCGCTGGACAGTTCGGTTCTTTAATATGGATGGTTGAATGGCCTTATAAATTATTTTAGACTTTCCATGGCCTGATTTGAGCCTGATTTGTAATTGAATATTTAGATGGTCCTGATCATGCAATCTTCCATGTCTGGGCATCATTAGGATGATCAGAAGGCCTGGATGCATCAAATTTGCAGAAGTTTCAATTTTTAGTTTCATAGTGAGTTCCATGAGCATATTCACAGTACAAATTATGTTTAGGAACAGTCAGGGTGTGAAGTTGCTGGTATCTTCAGGTCCTGTGGGAATCCAGGATTCAAACTTTGCCGAGGTTGCTGCGACCCTTCAGGGTATTAAGTTTAGCTGCCACTCATAATTTCGGCCCTGTTATCATCGAGGGGACTTTGGTAATTAAATGGACTAAAGATGGCAGTGGTCCTTGGAGACTAGCCAATATTATTGAATAAGCTACTGATATTTGCGAGTCAATTTCCACTTCTTTCTCTCATGCTAATCAGTTGGCAAATGATTTGGCAGATAAACTTGCTAAGGTTGCAATCTTTAAGGGGGCTTTATGTTGTGAACTATCAGTTGGGTCCTTAGTTGTCGGTTTAGTCCGGGTTTTGTTGTATTCATGTTTCGCGACCATTGTAGTGCTATCTTGGCTACTTGTGTTGTTCTTTTTTCCTTTTATTTTTTGATAAAAGCTCCATTCGTAAAAAGAATTATGTATTAGTTATTACCAGTCAATGAAAAGGAAGATATTGACTATGCTGTTGATGCAGGACAATTAACCACTTGCTCTAAAAGCTCAAATTGATAGAGTATGGTGAATCAATCCCTTTATCTCATAGCCCAAGCCCCACATCGCATGGGTTAAGGCCTCAGCTGAACCCCCCTCGTCGGCCCCACTTCACACAAGCTACCAACCTCACATGGACCGCCCACCCCGAGTGTGCCCCTGCATCCCACAAGCCACCCCACTCAAGCCCAGTGTGAAAATGCCCATACATTAATCACCTCCAGTGAGGAGTCTCGAACACCAGACCTCCCACTTTAATATCACTTTGATGCACGACAATTAATCACTTGCTCTAAAAGCTCGAACTGATAGAGCATGGCGAATCAATCCCTTTATCTCATAGCCCAAGCCCCACATCGCATGGGTTAGGACCTCGGCCGAACCCCCCCCCCCCCCCCCCCCACTTCACATGGGTTCCGCTTCACACAAGTCACTCACCTCACCCGTGTGGGGCCCACCTCACACGGACCGCCCACCCCGAGTGTGCCCTTGCATCTCACAAGCCACCCCACTCAAGCCCAGTGTGAAAATGCCCCTGCCTTAGCTGTTTTATCATTTTATTGTGAACACAATCCAGTTAGTTTAGCACTGAAATCTACTAATCTCTTTACATGTTTATTTTCTTGTCTTTAGAAGGTTTTCTGAAGTCATTTATTCCTAAGCTGACTTCAAAAAATGGTTGTTAGGTGATGATATTTTTTAGTGCTCACGGAGTGCCACTTGCATATGTGGAAGAAGCTGGTGATCCATACAAAGCAGAGATGGAGGAGTGTGTGGATTTGATTATGGAAGAACTGGAAAAAAGGAAAATTAATAATCCCTATACTCTAGCTTATCAGGTAATATAGTCTGTTTTCTATTGTTTTAGGCTTATACCGGGGGAAAAAAAAAAAGAAAAGAAAAAAAGAAAAAAAGAAGGAGAACCAATAATGCTTATACTCTGGCTTAACAAGTAATATATTCTATTTTCTATTGTTTTGGGCTCGTTTACTACTTACCTGCTTTTTAATCAGTAGCAAGTCCATCAATTGTATTTACTTGCATGCACATGCATAGGTCATCTGTTTTTGTTTTAATTTGTGGATTCCGGTACATTAAGCTCATATTCAGGAAGTGTCTTTTAAGCATCTGCTTGATGAATGCATGGGTCTAGTTACTTATTATTATTATTATTTCAAGTGTAAAAACTACTCGATATGCATATTTCCATCATGACTCTAAAACTTGCTGACTTGACTCAAAACCTGGCTGAGTCAACCTGACTTGGTGAAGTTTCAAGCCGAGTCTGACTCAGTCCTTACTCGTCAAGGGTCATCAGTCAGCTCAGTGACTTAGCCAACTCAACTCGAATACTGCTGATTTGGCCAAGTCACTCGCCTGGTCAAACCTTTTTCTGTCCGCAAAAAAGGCAGCAGAGAGTCTTGAACTGAAAAGGCAACAGGGAGTCTTGAACTAAAAAAGGTGATGGGTAGTCTTGAACTCACAACCCCACCAACGAAGCAGAACTCTCTAACCAGTACGTTATGCACTGTGCTGCTCTCACATTATTCACTGTTTTAATACTTGTCACTAATTGTGCAAGTGTATTTAACTTGCAGTGTCAAATTGAGTCAAGTTAAACTCGGTCGAGTCTTTGAGTTAACCTAACCCTGCTGGACATTGAGTTGAGTCAAGATTTCAGGTTTTTGAACTATGATTTCCATTGTTATGGCTCTGACTTGAGTGGCAGTGCAGTGTCCTCCCCATGACATGGCACATATTCGTGCCTATCTTTTTTTTCATAACACTGAGAAATCAAGGTTTTAGTGATTGGCAAAATAGGATTCTTAAAGCCAATCCCAAATAGCTTGGAGGGGCCTGTGATGACGACAATGCCAAAGATTATATCCAATGTGCTACCATTCTTATGCTTGGTCTATTTTCATTTTCTCTAAGTTAACCCTTTTTTTTTTCTTTTTTTCTTTTTTCTTATTTTTGCACTTCTAGAGCCGAGTTGGACCTGTGGAGTGGTTGAAGCCCTACACTGATGAGACAATTGTTGAGCTAGGGCAAAAAGGGATTAAAAGCCTTCTTGCTGTTCCCATCAGGTTTGTATTTTGGTACTCATCTGTTTACTTCTTGATTCCTTGATGTCTTTAATTTGTGTGATATTTTGGAGATTGCTTATTCAAGACTGAGTCTTGGGTAGCTATTTTCATGTACTTCTAATTTGCAGCTTTGTGAGTGAGCACATTGAAACTCTCGAAGAAATTGACGTAGAGTACAAAGAGTTGGCTTTAAAATCTGGAATAGAGAAATGGGGGCGTGTTCCTGCCCTTGGGTGTGAGCCCACCTTCATTTCAGATCTGGCAGATGCTGTAATCGAGAGTCTTCCTTATGTTGGAGCAATGGCAGTCTCAAATCTTGAAGCTCGTCAGGTAACCTCTGCAATCATGTTGTGAAAATAAATTGCAATTTCTGAGCTATTAAAATAATTTTTCCAAAAGCAAAGTCATTGAGATGGTAGTTACTGGGAATTTATGAGTGGATATTGTGCCATTTAAAGATTTGGCAGCAAATTTTAGCTGTATTAGCATGTTAATATGCACAATTTGAAAACAGAATTCTCCCTGTGAGATTTACATCACACTGCTACTTTTTTATGGCATGTTGCAACAAAACTTATGCAGGTATGAATGATTTTGATGGGGATCTGGAATTTGCAGTCTATATCTGTTTCAGCCACAGGACACTTTATTTATGTACCAGTACGCACAGATTCAAACTTCCAACACTTGTAGCAGACTGTTCACTTAAAGAGTGCTTTAATCTCACAAAAAGTTCAATTTGAATTTTCCAACTCAAATGCAGATTATAGAATAGTATGGAATAGAAGAAGATGAAAAAAAAGACGGATAGAATCTTGTGGAGTCTCACTGCAAGCAATAACAGCCCTAAGGAGCATCACCTTTAGGGTCTGGAAGTGTCACTTCTAAATGCAACTTCCTACTCAGCAAACAAGGAGGGAACGAATTCGTAAATGAAACGAAGTTCCTTGCCTAATCTTACTCTAATCTTATCCTAAAAACTCGTAAATGAAACGAAAGAAATGAGCAGTAGGACACAACCTTAAAGAGTCCAAACTTGACTTGATTTAGGGGTATAGTGGGCTGTACAGTTTGTTCAAAGGACCCAAAGCATTGTATACAGTTCATATGTTAGCCTAAGAAGATCTGATTGAACCTGTGGGCCCCACAGATTAATTAGTCTGTTAAATGGGCCATCCAATTGGATCTGTGGATGACACAGTCGAGTTGACCAATGGTCTAGTCCAAAACATCCATCAGGACCTTCAATCTGATCCAGATGGTCGATCAGGTCAATATCATCACTTGATGTGGTCCAGATCTACAATATGGACAGTTGGATAGGTCCCATTTTCAACCTGAACAGTCGGATGGGCCTGATATTTAATAGGCCTCCAGTGAGACAACACTTGGTTTCCCATTGGATGTTCACATGGTCCTGCATCAGATGTTCTATGCCCTCTGCTTTACTAAAAAAACTGTGAGATGCATGAAGAGTTCAGCTTACCCTGAGTCTAGTATATTGGTGCCTTGATGCATACCATCCCCGTTTTGCCTCTTTTAATAAAATGGTTTAATTACCAAAACAAAAACAAAAACAAAAACAAAAAAAAAAAAAAACATATGCAAGTCTCAACTGTCCTTTCTTGACAGAATGTCTATAATCACTAATCACTCCAGTGGAGTTTGAACCTACAACCTCCACAAAGAAACCTGGCATTACTATCAAATCTGCAAGAGGTGTTTTTCTGTTTTTTTTTTTTTTTAGATTCTTTTTATTTTGTGTAGTTTATTCAGTAATACTTATCCTGGGTTGGAACTGTTGAGAATGGTTGGGGCCGATCAGCATGCCAAAAACAGGTTGGATCTGGTCTAGGTTTTAAAATTTTTGTTCTGGGTACTTATTTTATCATCACTGCCCCTCCTACACTGCTATGCTGTTTCCTGCGCCACCAGGCTGCTGAGTTGGTGAATGTGCGTGTTTTAAGCAACTTTGAAAGTGAGAATATCTTGAAAAAATTCAATTGAGGCTGCTAATAACAAGGTGCTGTTGAATGTTCTATGGGAAAGGAGTGAAGATTTGAAATGCTCCTACTTATTCACTTGCCTCTTTGGCTCAATAAATGAGCAATTTATATAAACAAATATGAAAATAATTGCCATTGAGTTGGGCTGCTGCATGCACGAATCTCTTTTTTATATTATATTATATTATTTTATTTCCATTAAATAAATGCATACCGCATAATCCAGATAGGATTAGGGTTGTACTCTTTTAAATTAGTTTATTTGGTATCTTCTGGTCAGCGACAGAGATGCAGTGATCCACGATTTAGAAACTATGTTGAGTACTCTTCAAAATTCCTTATTGAGTCCAACTTGATGAACACTGGGATCAGGTAAAGGGTAACTTGGGCTCAGTTGAATATTAGAAGTTGGAATGCAAGAAAAGATGACATGGACCCTGATGGAAGTCCAAATTGTTAAACATCAATGAATCTCTTCCGTGTTAATTTGATTTCTGTAAAATTTATCATAGCATTTAAGATACTGTCCTTGTCTATCATGGGCACATCATAACATAGAGTTTTTGGTTTTGGCATAGTCCCTTGTTCCCCTTGGCAGCGTCGAAGAGCTGTTAGCAGCATACGATTCACAACGTAGAGAGCTGCCGCCGCCCGTGACAGTATGGGAATGGGGTTGGACCAAAAGTGCAGAAACCTGGAATGGTAGAGCTGCCATGCTAGCAGTTCTTGTTCTACTGGTCTTAGAAGTGACAACAGGCCAAGGATTCTTGCACCAGTGGGGCATATTGCCTTTGTTCCGTTGAAAACAGGAGCTGCAACTCCTTTTCAACTTTCAAGTGATTGAAGCTTACTAGAGTAAAGACTCATCTCATTTATACCACTTTGGAAGTCCCAGTCCATGTTTTCTGCCTTCCTTTACTATGGTACTTCGGTGATACGCAGATTATGTATACATTTGCGAAATGCGGACACTTGGATTTGAAGCTTTTGTTTATGGGGTACAATTAATGCTTTCTGCTTCCACACATTATGCATTTTGATGGCTATTGCCGACTTTGCATTTAGTGCTCTGTATGATTCACATATGTAATGTTGGCAGATAGACTTGAGTTGTATCGGTCCCTTCTTTATCCATATGTATCTGCATTTGGGCACGTATCTGCATCTCTGTATGAGTTCATTGTCCAACTCTTGTTTATCTTTGAATCTGCTTTTCGTTTCCAAGTTTCCAAGTACCGTTGGTGTTTTAAACTGACCAATCTTCATCTCCCAATGATGGCATCGCTGTCCACTCATTTTTTTAAATGTTTGTGCTCACAATGTGTGAATGAGAGTGATGGGCACATATCTCCCACCTAACGATAATGGTGGGTGGGAATCTTAGCGTGCATTTCAAAATGAGGGCTATTGGAATTTTGCATTTTGAAATGCTTGTTGGATTTGAGCTATTCAATGGGCTTGTGTGGTTACAAGAAATTCAAGGTGCGGATATGGAATTTGTAATGATTATTTTGTAGGGAGTAGGATTCCAAATTTAGGCGTCCTGATTATGTCGTAGGAAGTAGCAATGATCACCTCATTTCCTGCTATAGGAAATGCCAATGGATAAGGCTGATGATTACACTGCATAATGCCTCTAATATGGATGTGATTTGCGTGGTGACCCCGCCATGACTGACCTCCATGGGGGCAGGACTGTGAAACCCACCATGATGTATGTGGTTTATCCACAATGTCCATCTGTTTTGCCAGTTCATTTGAGGCTGTGCGCATAAAATAGAAGCATGTCCAAACCTCAAGTGGACCATCTTTGGGAAACAGTGGGGATAATGATGTCTTGAAACGTTCCTAGAGCCCGCAATGAATAAGGTCACACAGACCTGGATGAAGGGGGAACACAAATATCAGATTGACTCGAAACTCAAGTGACCCCCAAGAAGTTTTCTATAGTGGGCGTTTAATCCCCACTGTTTCCTATGGTGTGTTGTGGTCCAATTGAGCTTTTGTTACGTTTCAATTTTTGGCTCTAAAATAAGCTGGCAAAACAGATAGGCAGGATCACGGTTCCTCTAACTAGAGTGATTGGTTAGAAGGGGCTCGGGTTCTCTCTCTCTCTTTCTCTCTCTCTCTCTCTCTCTCTCTCTCTCTGTGGGTAATCGTTACCTTTCAAAAGAAAAGAAAGAAGTATTGGCTGATACTAATAAACTCAAAAATGGAGGGTTATATTGTGCCTTTTTCTCTATGGAAAATGGGAGCTAATCACTTTAAAATCCATTGTGGCCTACTTAAGTAATGGATGGGCCTGAATTTTTTAGTTAGAATATGCTTACATGACAGTGCACCTTATGGACGGTTTGGATCCTGGATATTTGCAACACTGGCATGTTTTAGGGCTGGTGGAAACTCTTACCTCTCATTTTTGTGCAAAAGAGCTGAGCTAGCGTCCCAGATAGCCATGCAGACGTCTAGTTTAATTCAAGGGCATGACCCCAACAGGCCCCTCTGGTCGTCAGCATGCACTCAACGTAATTGCTTGTGGAGAAAGGTGGGGCCCATCATGAAGATCAACTGTATTGAAAATTAGGTCAATCCACACAAAAAGCATTCAAACAATGAAAATGTATACCTTCTAAAATCCTCAATGTTACCTTCACATAGCCAGTACATAGACACTATAAAGAAAATAGGACGATCATGTCCATGGATTTGTTTGAAAGAAGAAAAAATTACAGTTGTGATTATCTCAAATGATTCTTAACACAATGCAATTATGAGGAACTCTTAACTGTTAAAAATCCATCTCATTTTTTTCTTCGAATTGAACTGTTGTCATCCACCCATGAGCCTAAAGACAAAATTGGGGGAGATTCCGTCATACTCGCCAGCCTTGCAATCCTGTTCAAGATCAATAAAAGTCACCCAATCAATTCAAGGACCAACATAATCCCATCATTTCCTCTGTAGCCCGATCATACAGCTACTACTACTACGATCTTGAATGATAATCCAATGCTTGGTACTGCATCGGCTCCATTCCCACAAAGCGTCTTTTGGTTCTCACATACCCTATAGAACCATCACCACATTGAAGGTACATAAACCTGCTCTTTCAAATTCTGGGCTGCACTCTCCGTCGGAAAACCTCTCACTGCACCGATGGTCCACTGCGATATGATGCCCGCTGCTATTGCAAACCGAACCTGCCTCTCCAATACATCTTGATTTTCATACATCTCAGGATGTGTTGTCAGCTTCCTCAAAATACCTGCCACAACAGCATCACCTGAACCAGTTCTATCACATGTAAATGGGGTGATAAGCACATCTTCTGTTCCAACCACTGCCCCATCGAACGAAGGGGTGTAATAATGAATGCGAAGCGTCCCATCTGTCACAAACAAGATCTTCAACCCGTCGTGCCACAGTGACGAAATCTCTTCCCGACTATAATGGTAATAGTCACGCCGCCTCTTCATTTGATCGAAGGACTCTGCGTAGTACTGAGGTGTGTAATTCCTCCTCATCTCATAGTAATCCTCATCTAAAAGGAATTCTAGTTCTTGCCTTGTTACCTCAATGATGTTTGCCTCGTTCCAGGCTTTCTTGATCACCTCCCTCGTCTCATCCCGAGATTTCCACAGCGGCAAAGGCAAATTCAAGTCGAAAAATATGAGCCCCCCGAATTTCTTCGACAGTGATATAGCTCTAAAGAGGGCAGAGTGCATAGATGGAGATGTGAGGACTTCTGAATTGAAGTGGAAGATCCTAGCCTGCCACAATCGAGCAAATTTGAAAAAAAGAAAAAATTAAAAACGAGCACGAAAACAAGAAAATTTAGATCATTGCAAGACACTAGGGGGCTGTTTGGATGCAACCAATTGGATTGGTTTTCAGTGAGTGGGCTTTTTGGCACCTATTTCAACGAGTGATCAATCATACAGGGTCTTCAAAAGTGCATCCAAACGCACAACATGAATTTGAGCGTTGCTCACAATGGAATTTACGCATCAAATGCTAATTTCAGAGTGCATCCAAACAGGCACTAAACTCAATTTCACTGGAAAAAAAAAAGGTTTTAGTTTATTCATTTCGTCTTCTTTTTGGCTTTTATCTTTTATATGACTTCCTTCCTGCAGAAAAAATTCAATGCCTACTAAGACATGCACCGCATGGTTCTTGATTGAGTGGAGCGGCGGAACTGGATTTGTGTAGCTGCACCGATTAGCTGGGATAAGGTTTAGACGATGATGATGTTGTGGCAATGCCTATAGTTATCACTACTGCTCATTTGGTGGGTTATCATGGGCTGAAGCCTGAAAATCAAGGTTGAGAAAAAGCAACAACAGCCAACATTTGACAGGCAAAATTCACAACGATCATTCGGCTAGAATCATCCCATCACCACAATTTTCAGGCAACAGCCCATTTGCTTAGTGATCCAGCAAATCAATGATCGAATTACCACTCATTTGTACAGGTAGGATCGTGCTTAGCATTTCTCAATTAAAATTCCAAAACATTCCATTTCTCTCCCATTTTCCTTTCCCAGTTTCTCCATCGTTTTCTAAACTCAGCTAATGTAATGAGAAAAAACTCTGATTACTCTGCTAGACTGTGATGGTTCATATAAATGGGGCAATCAGCCATCCTAAACGTCGCCTTTTAGTAATTCAAACTAAACCATCCAAATGGTGGGTCCCACTGTAGAAGGGAAATACTCCAAAAACTAGGCTTATCTGATGTCCTCACCAGCCGATTGCTGGACATCTAATGGACGGTTAGAAATGAAAAATACTCATCAGCCCAACTTCAACAACCAAACGTCCAAGATCAATCAATCATCGATCAGATTTCAAAGGTTGTGACCTGTCTAAACTACAGTGGGTCCCACAATTTCGACAGTTCAAATTTGAGTTACATGCATGACATGAGGGAAAGTGAAAAAGACAGCAACTCACCCGAGTCACTGAGTCGACTCATCCGACAGACCCGACTCATCTCATTACCTCTTTCAGGACAGCCATATTCACATCCTCCCTCGCCATCGAATCCTCCGCGCACTCCTTCACCGTCTCTGCTCTCATCTTCCCACCATCGAATCCGATCCTCAGATACGAGATCGCAGTCTTCACCGTCGGATCGATCTTCACGGCCCGCGTCTGCACCTTCTCCGAATTCATCGCGTAAACCAGCTCGTTCCCAAACTCATCGTCCCCGACCTTCCCCATGAAGGCGGCCCGCCCGCCGAGCCGGACGTGCGAGATCGCAACGTTCGATGGTGGCCCACCTGGGGCGCGGACGAACTCGGGCGGGCTCCACTGGAGCCCCTTCCACGTCGAGTACTTGTCGGGATCCATCTGGCGATCCGAGATCCTGACCGTCTGTATGAACTCCCGCTGCGCGGCACCGAAGCAGCAGATCAACGGCGGATATTCGTAAGGGAAATCCATCCCGTCGTCGAAATCCTCGTCTTTTTCTTCTTCAACGTCTGTGATATTTTCGCTCTCGGGCTCTGGCTTTTTCCTCGAGCGGCTGGTTTTCTTTTGGGAAGGAGATGAGAGTGTTGTCTTTGACTTCGGTCGGCCCCTGCGTTTGGGTATTGTCGGTGGTGGAGCACCGTTTGCGCCATCAACGGCTGATATGGAAGCTTGATTTCCTCGCGAGTGATGGAGATTGAACGGTCGGATTGGAAGGAGGAACGAGACTTGGGAATGAAGCGAAGAGAGATGGACGAGAGCCATGAAAGGTAAGCTAGGGTTTTTGTTTCATCTGTCTCTGTCTGCTGCGTTATCTGGTAAGAGGGTGAGGGTTTTGGGAAAAGGACAGTTTTACCCTTGTGTTATCATATAATGGCTGATTCGTTACAGAAGCACAAGCGCGAAATAATTCCCAAGGGTGATGGATGGAGAAACGATCTGGTATAGCAGCTGTATCATAAATTACGATGATACATTCTATACGTGGACCATCCTGATTTTCATATCAGCCGATCATCAGGTCATTCTCTACAATTTATACGGATAGGATTTTGTAAATATGTGACACGTAGGCGAGGAAAAGATTGCTGTCTCGTAACTAACGATACAGCTGCTGTATCTGATCATTTCTGTCATATTTCTTGAATAAGTTTTAAGATAATGACGAGCGTACCCCTAAAAGGGCGCGCTGCCATCTTGGTGTTTATTTGCCATCCGACCTGTTGATAAGGTTACACAAACGTGGATGAAGGGAAGCACAAAAATCAGCTTGATCCCAAAACTTTTGTGGCCCACCATCAGTTTTTAATCGTCGATCAACACTGTTTCTATGATATGGTCCACGTGAGATTTGGATCTGCTTCATGTTTGGGATCATGCCCTAAAATGATCTGGCAAAATGGATGGACCGCCTGGATGGGCCCCATAACAGCTGCACCTAATTGGCTACTAGTACGATCACAACCATCCATGAAGGTGGGCCTTGAAACGTTGGCCCTTTTTTTGTGGGGCTGACCAGTAACTCGGCTGATTTGGAGCAAAGGGCCATCAGGCCCGCCCAAACATAGCCCAAAACTAAGGTCTGATTCAGAGGCTTTCGGACTCAGCGACTTGAACTGAGTCATTGGTCCTGAGTCGGGTTAGTCAGGCCAAGTCAGGGAAATTGGGAGGGTTGAGTCATGGTTCGATGGTGCGTTGGTGGTACCGAACCATATTCGACTCACTGACTCGAGAAAATTTCAACGAGATGGCGATTTTATCAATTTTAATTGCTTCTCTTGAAGGCCCGATTCCTGCACCTGGTCAGCGTCAGCTTGAATTTCAGGACCATGGCCTAACGCAGGCCCAAAATTTTACACCAAAATGGACCAAGCATGAGCTTGTCTGAGCCCAGATAAGACAGCCCATTTACAGGCTGGGTTTGGACCAGATCAGGATTAGCCACCCAACCTCTTATCCAACGGCCCAAACCATCCATCGCATGCAGCCATCAGCTAAGACTGGAACTATCTGCCCATGACCAATCTTCTGTCTTGGCCCACAAACTCAAGGGATGGATGCGAGTATAAGTGCTTACCAAAATCTCTACCATATAGAATGCAAGCAGCTTTTGGAGATTTTTGCCAATGCAATTAACCATTAGATAGTCATTTTTTAAAGGAAAAGGGATGTACCCTACAACCATACCAGGCCATTTTTGTCCATAAGCTTTCCCAACATCGGCTGTGCGACATCAACTCCATTCATCTATTTCTCTTACTCATGTTAATACATCATCTCAAAGATTACACATCTAAATCTCAAGTGGGCCACAACACTAGAAAAGGTGAAAATGAATTAATCACCATTGAAACCATTCTTTTACTGCGTGTAATCACATGCCCTCTCCGTTCCCCTACTCTCTCCACGTGTGATGCACAATCAATTTAAAGGGTATGATCGATGGGGCATCAGTGATTTTGAATGGCCCCAAAGCTGTAAAGATCCATATTTCTTAACCCTTTGATGAGTGCCCTGCATTTGGATGTATTTAGAAATGTGCAACCATTCCATCATGACCAACATTGAAAGAGCCTGGATGGACAACCACATGCACCAATTGCATCTCTCAGACGTGGTGGTCCGATTATAAATTAATAGCTTAGCTAAGCCCACACATTCAAGTCCAAGCTGTGGGTCATGCAGTTCCCACCCTCTACCGATGACCCAAAGAAAAAACAAGGCCAGTAAATTCATTAGCGGACTGCAGGTATGAAGTAGCAGAGGGTAATAGGAAAATAGAAAGGTTGCACACCCCTCTTGAAGAGCAGGCCAGATTGATTATTAGGTCAGATCATGTTTACTCAAGGACCCACTCGACAAATGGTCCGATGTTCTACAAGTGCCCGCATGGACGGTGCATATGTGGGCACCACGAAACCCGACAAATAAAGGAGATAAAACTTAGATTGTCTGGCAGAGTATCACAATTCATAACCATGCATCCAGGCACCGTGCGCATGGCATAAACATAGCTCAAGCTGTCTGAATCGTGGGCCCCATTAGGGAAGGGTCATGGGCCAAAACTCACAACTAAATAGATGATCCCAACTGGCTGACTAATGGGCATCTATTGGACTGTTTAAACCGAAAACAGCCAACCATCCAAATTCAACAGCCCAACGTCCACTAACCATAGGTTGGGATCACCTAAAAAAAATTCTGATTTTGTATATGCCCCAAAAACGGCGGGTCCCATTTCTTCAACAGTCAAGATTTGGGCACAGAGCTGCAAATTGAGATGGCCTTGGACTCCAGCAAAGCCACGAGGAGATATGAAATAAAAATAAGGTTAGATGAAAGGCTCTCCGTATCAGTTATACCAGTCAAGAAAGATAATGGAAAAGGTGAGGACAAACAAGAAGAGCAGAAGAAAAGTCCTGCTGCTGCTGTTGCGCTGGATAGCTTGGGAGAGCTCCTTATTCCCACCTTCCACATTCTTTGTAGCTTCCACTGCCTGCATACACAACCACAAGATATCATAGAACCAAGCATACCCATCCCAAAAGGGAGAAGGGGAAAAAAAAAACCCTGAAAACCCAACTCCAGTCAAATGTCCAATTGGGTCAGGTGGACTCGAAGACTTGACCCAGAGTCAACTAGATATTCAATAATATATATATATATATATATATATATATATATATATATATATATATATATATATATATATATATATATATATATATAAAGGATTACTAATACATATCTAAAATAGTTAGTATTAGTATAAAGAATATAAAATAGAAACTCAACTGATTGATGATGCCTGATTAAGTGCACCTCTCCTCTTACCAGAGGTGGTGTCAAATCAATTCCCCTCGCCAACCTAATCTTTATTAAAAATAACACCGTGACTCACTGGGTAACTCACTTCAAGTTGTGTTGAGTCAACTGAGTGATTGAGTAGACTTGACGAGTCTTCCCAAGTCAGCATTGAGTTAAAACCAGGACCAAGTTTCCTAGCGATTCAGCTCAAAATCTCCTAGTTGACTTGGCTGAGTTTTCAGTAAGAGTCAGCAAGTCTTCGAACTCTGGTTTGCTAGAATACATCTCAACTTTCTTTCTTTCTTTCTTTTTCTATTTTGAAAGGCGGTGATCTTATTACAAGGCCAAAGCCTGAAAAATACAACTTATAAAAAGGAAGGAAAAAAAGAAAAGAAAAGGAAAACAATCCTACAGCTTCAAAAAGCCTTCTCCCATTCCATTACACACATGTTAGCCCTTTTGTGTACATCCCTACCCTCCTTTGGTTCCTAAAGCATCTATTGTTCATTTCCATAGGGACCAAATTCCAGCCAACATAAATACTTGGCGTCTTGCCTTTCCTTCCCTATTCCTCCACCATGCCAAGTCCAAAAAATAATAATAATAATAATTAATAAATAAAAACTTCAATGGAGCCTGGGATTACCTAAGAAACTTAAAAGCTTCAAAGAAATTATCCCAAATCTGATTTTCAAACAAACAATGGATGAAGAGGTGATCGACCGTCTCTTCATTTTGCATACATGTCAGACATACATTCAGCAACACCATCCTTCTCTTTTGGAGATTGTCTATGGGTAACACCTTTTTTTCCTTCCCACTAGGCAGGCCAAAGCTATCACTTTGGGGGAGCCTTGTAATGCCACACAAGCTGCACTGCAACTTTGACTAACTGATGAAGCCCCCGAAATGAATGAGTACAAGGATTTTACTGAGAATTTACCCGACTTTGCTTTAACCCACACCATTGAATCCTTCTCCCATAACTGGCAAAGCCTCTTGAAGCAATCCCAACAAATTCAGCATCTCTTCTTCTTCTTCTTCTTCCAATAGGTTCCTTTACATAAATGGGGTCCCACTTACCACATCTCTAATTATAGAGAAACAACAAGCAACAAGCATGTTCGGCTCCATCGATATTCTAGCCAATTGAGGAAAAATATCTTGAAATGGTGCATCTCCCAATCAAATATCCACCCAAAAATGAATACTTTGTCCATCCCCCAGCGAAAAGCCTATCCCCTCTTTAAATTTGTCTCACATTCTGGATATTGCTCTCCAAACCCCCATTAATTTATAGAAAGAAGATGCTTTAATCCATCTTCCCCCTTCCTCTGACCCGTATTTCTGTACTATGACTTGATACATTGTACGTTTAGCACTTGAATCCAGGTCATCCTCCAATGATCCAAACCATTTATGTGATGAGTCTCACTTTGTATGGTGGATAGACAACAAATAAAAGCTCTCAATTGGGTTATTTCAACCTTTTGATAATTTGGCTCTTCTGCTTTGAATATGTACGGTCACCACAATGTATAATCAAAAGGTTGAAATATTCAATCTGAGAGTGTCTTTTTTTTATTCTTTTTTTTTTCTTTTTTTTTTTTTTTTTTCAGGTATCCCCCATCTTGAGGGTAACTCTATAACATAAACGGTTTGAATCATCGAAGACAAGCACAAATCTAATGGCAAGAGTCGTAACATATCTTATAGCAATACATCGGGATTTATTCCAGCAAACCTCTATTTTTCTTGACGTACTGCTTTTGGATGGCAGTAAAGCTTCATCCTCCAATGATCCAAACCATTTATGTGATGAATCTCACTTTGTATGGTGGATAGACAACAAATAAAACCTCTCAATTGGGTTATTTCAACCTTCTGATAATTTGGCTCTTCTGCTTTGAATATGTACAGTCACCACAATGTATAATCAAAAGGTTGAAATATTCAATCTGAGAGTTTTTTTTTTTTTTCAGGTATCCCCCATCTGAGGGTAACTCTATAACATAAACGGCTTGAATCATCGAAGAAAAACACAAATCTAATGGCAAGAGTCATAACGTATCTTATAGCAATACATCGGGATTTATTCCAGCAAACCTCTATTTTTCTTGACGTACTGCTTTTGGATGGCAGTAAAGCTTTTTCTCCTTTCCTACGAATATGTCCTTACTAGTTAAAAGATTATAATGGCAATCAGCTAACATCTTTGATGCTCTTTCAGAGTATGATGGTAGTATGGTGGTGGATGTGCCGGCTCTGACTGTACACGTGGCTTGCAAGTAACTCACTGGTCCAAATCGTTGGTCTGAATTACAATAGTTCACTAATTCGATTTTCTAAGTGGCTGATTAGTCGACATTGAATGAACGGTCAGATGACGAAAAGACAACAATCGCAATAAATGAAACAGACACTATTAACCATAGATTATAAATTCAGTCAAACTGAAGTTTGGATGATGACCCATCTATAGTGGGCTACACAATTTGGATTATTTAACTTAAGATATGCCAAGTGTAGGATTTATGAAGGCATGGCTCCATGGGGCTCTACACGAGGCCACTGCCCTAGAAATAGCTACTTAAATCACTTTCCACCAAAGATTCCCCGAAAATTAGATCCCAGACCAAAGAAATTCATTTTAGTGATGACTTCCTGCTCTGCCCTATTCAAATACCCAATGCCAACCGCGCCAGAAAAGACAAACGTAACCACGCTGTTCTCGTCCCGCACCATACTGCCAATGCCCAAATTGCCCAGATTACCCAACAAGCAACCATCAACTTCCACCAGTTCAGGGGTGTTAGTTTCCAGACCTAGGAACTTTTGGAAGGATTCCACAAATCATGTATTGTCTTCACCCAATTTTTTTGGACATATGCGGTCGAAACACTTTCCAATTCCTTAGCAGCAGTGCCCGAACTACTCAGGTCTGATTTTTCTTTTTTCCTTGACTCGGCAAACCAAGAAAGCGGCCCCATAAGAAATCCTTTTATTATGTTATTTCCAGACATCCCATATAATCATGCACGGAAGCATTCTCCATAGAATTTCCCTCTTGGTCCAAGCAGGCCCAATGACCATTCTGACATTAAGTACCCCACTGACTTTTGCAGTACCCATGCCATCTTCAAAAGCTCAAAGAAGAAAGCCCAGATTTCTGATGAGAAGCTACACTGCAAAGAGAGATTATCCAAGAATTCCTCGGCTTTCCAAAATAGAAACCACAAGGAAGGATCATGTCCCACCTTTTTAATTATCAGTCGTAAGGATCATATTCTCTGTGGTCATATAGTAGAATGCTTCAACCTACGGCTGAGCAAACATACCCCACGTTTTCACACAAGGAGACAAACTGTATGCAGGGAAAATCACTTCAAAGAATTCATATGGGAAGAAGAACCTTAGGAGAGAAGGCCCATGTTCCTTCATCATTCTCATGGTGGAGAGAAATGTCCCCTTGAAAATTACCCAGCAGCTCGGACAACATAGCGATTTCCACATCGAGAAGGCTCTTCTAAATTGCACATCCCACGCCAGTCATCCTCCCATAATTTCAAAGCATCTTTAATAAGAGTGTTCCTAGACGAAGGCAAGAAAAGATGAGGAAAACTTTCAGCCAACAGATGTAGCCAACCCATGAATATTCCCAAAATATGATTATCTCACTTCCACTAACCGGAAATCTCGTTTCATCTGCAAAGATTATTCCTCACCCCTCTTCATCCATCAACGAAAGAGATCTTTCCATGCCACTGAGCCCCTTCTCTCCTAGTCCTAACACTGTGTTCCTCCGTAATGCCCTCTGCTCATAGCTGAACTGCTGCCACCCACCACATTGATAGAAAGGCTGAGTTCTTTCCCTCAATTCGTCCAATACCAACACCTCCATCATTGGTTTGCTTTTGCACTTCTTCCCAATTCACCAAATGGAATTTATTCCCCTTTTTGTCTTGCTTCCCAGTCCCACAAGAAATTCCATTGAATCTACTGTAGCATCGTGACCACCTTGGAATCTTAAATAAAGAAATATAGTACATTAGGAGGTTAGCAAATGTGACTTTGATGAGTGTGATATGACACCAAAGTGAGAGCTATCTTATCCAAGATGCAAACCTCTTCTCAAACCTTTCCACAATTGGATCCCACATATGACCAGAGCTTGTGGATTTGCCCCGAGAGGAAGACCCAGACAATGCATAGGGAGAAAGGAGTGGGTAAACCGAAGAGCCCTTGCCATATCAGCTGCCACGGTATGGCTCGTTGCACACTAGTGATTGCACTTTCTGACAAGTTAATCCAGGGGCCTGAAACCACCTCAAAACAACAACAAATGCCCTTTACAATACATGCTTGGGATCGTTCTAACTTACAGAAGATGATAACGTCAACCACATACAAGAGATGCGAAATAGGAATATGAGATTTATCTATTTGAAACCAATTAAAAAAGAACTTGCAGAAGATGATAATGTCAACCACATACTAGATATGTGGAATAGGAATATGATATTCATCTATTTGAAAACAATTAAGAAGCATCCTTTCCACTGCTATTTGTATAAGATTTCTTAGGCTGTCAGCAACAATGACAAAGAGAAATGGTGACAGAGGGTCTTCCTCACTCCCTGACATGAGCTTGTAGAGCTTTTGAAAAAGAAAATTAAATAAATAAATAACATGAAATATTGAAAAGGACGTAGAGAGAAATGCATCCCTCAATCACTTGATATATTAAGCACCAAAATTCATTCTTCTCAACAGAGAGAAATCCCAGTCATCAAAAGTCATAATTTTGCATCAAACACCAGGGATTTCGCTTCTTTCCCTCAAATCAATGCATTTGTATGCTATGAAAATGCCATCCAAAATCTGATGATCCTATAAAATCCCGTTGGTAGTGTGTCACCACATTACCCATTACACTTTTCGAGACGATTAGCAAAAACCTAAACTACAATCTCGTATAAACCTCCAACTGAACTAATAGGCCTGAAGTCAGTAACTCTCATGGCCTCTTCCTGCTTCAGAATGAGCATGATGAATGTGGAATTTGCATGTTTATTCAGCTTGCCTCTTGCGTCGAATTTCTGAAAAACCTTCATAGTCATTTTTTCATTGTTTCCCAACATTCCTTATTAAACGCCCCCAAAAAGCCATCAAGCCTTGGTATTTGTCTTCGTTTAAAGAAAATACCACCTCTTTGATTTCTTCAATTGAAACGGGTCGTTCAAGACACCTTGATTTTTCCTCCTGGATGATTCTGAACAATACTCCACCCAACAGCAATCTAGCAAAAGGCTCTAGGATACTCTATCCAACAGCAATCTAGCAGAAGGCTCTTTGAGTAGCGCTTTTGACATTTGCTTGGGTTTGATCTCCTGAATAGAGCAATGTCAGCTTTTCTTCTTACCACAATGTCCTTAATAGTTAGCCTCTTTTCCATAACCACTATTCCCTTGATGTTCCATAGAAGAATCTTCACTGGGACACTTTAGACAGAAAAACCTTTAACCCATTCCGCTGACAGCTGCGTGGATTTGATCTCCTGAATGAGAACAATATCAATCTTCTTCTCCCCACAATGTCTTTAATAGTAGCCTCTTTTCTATAACCAACATTCCCTTGATGTTCCATGAAAGAATCCTCATTGGGACCCCAGTCCTAGCAGATGTCCACTTCCTCGGACTAACTTCTCCACTTGATTAAGCATATTACATCAAGTAAAAAAGTTTTTATTACCTCCCTTCTTTTGTGTTTACAATGATCATGATTCCCATGCTTATCCAGATTTTAATCATATCCCCTTTTCCACTTTAGAAAAGAGATGTTGTAGATATACAAAGTTGTCTTTGTTGGATAACCCCAAGTTTCTCTTTATTATCAGGGGTGAAGTGCCTTGTTTGCTGCCCCCACCATGATACTTCAACCTTTGGAAGACGAATTCTAGAAGATTGGGCTGATCAGATTCATCTTCATTTCTGACCTCGCTTCTCATGAACAAGCCATTGGTGTCGCCACAAGCTTGCCACCATGTGCTTGTTAGATTGCAATAGGACATCATTCTTCTCACCACATCTTTCCTCCTACACTATGCATCACATCCAAGGGTCCACAACCTAGAGCTTCAAGATCTGGGTATTGTCACCATTTGGAGGTCCATCTTCCTCTCAAATTGGAATGGTGAAAGATGCCCCAACACCTTCAAGACCATTTCAGGCACCAGTGGTTCCTCGCCCTACGCAATAATGATGACTTTATAAAGCTTCTTACTACCTACAAACTCATGATTTACCTCCAATATGTCCCTGGCCATAGCTTCTATCTTTTAAAAAATTCTCAATATCTCATGCATGAAGCAGCACTTCATTAGTGATATCTATACCACAATGCAAGATGCCAGAATTTTTCCGCAATGTAAGAGATTCTATAGGGTCACTTTCAGCAATCCCCTGCCTGACAATGGTTACCGCTGATTTAGGGCTAGAGCATAGGAACATCACTGCAACTTCACACAGCCTCTCAATCTCCACCTTATACTGTGACAGCCAATTCAAACTAGGCCATTTCTCCAGCTCAACCATTGATTATTCCTCCACTTATTCTTTTTTTTTTTTTTTTGAACAATGATGTTGTATAAACAAGGCCAAAGACAAAGCAACCAAATATACAAAAATACAAATACAACTACACCCAACAAAAGTCCCCCAAAGGACAGAAGAAAATTCGAAAAAGTAAGCTTATGCCCACTCCTTCATATTATGAATTGCCCTATTGAATACTTGCACCGGCTCACTCATTTTGTTACTGAAGCACTAATGGTTTCTTTCCCACCATAAAGCCTAAAGACTCGCCAATAAACTTAAACGCCATAACCTCATCCCTTCTTTCCCTATCCCCCCCACCGTGCCAAGCAATGAGGAATTCCTCTATGGTCTTCAAAAACACCCAAAGCACGCCGAAAAAATGGAGAAGAAGATCCCAAGCCCTAATTACCCACTCCCTTTTATCTATTACCACAGAGGTATCAGCCAACCCCATCGCAGATTCTGGCGTCCATAATCGACGCCATGAATTCCTACACAAAGCCTCCATGGTTCCCTCCATATAATTGAGATTCGTTCCCCTTAAGCACCTTGGTTGGTTAATATTTCCCTTAAAGGATTTATCCAAAGAGGGGTACTCTTCTCCCCCCTCATTCGCCTACCTTTAATTTGGGACCAAAAAAATCCCAGGCCATGCTTAGGAAAATCCACACGAAGTCTTCTTCCTGAAAGCCATCCACCATGAAGGTCAGCAATTGCATCCTCACGCTCTTTTCTAGCTTTCTAGAGACAAAATTGAATCCACTACTAACCAACAACTACAGCTGACGAGGAATAACCACATACACCACCTTCCCAAACTGAATTCCAAATCATCCATTCTTCCAGGAAGTTTTCCACACAAAGAAAGGAAAACGCCCTATAGCTACAAGAGGCAAGTGCATTACAGAGGATCCCCTCTATCAATTTAGGTTTTTTTTAGCACTGCTGTCCAGCCACCATCTTATTTCTCAGATGCCGTCATCTGTGTTTTTTTCACTGGAAAAGAGATTGGGTTGGCCAGTGATGGTCAACCAATCACACAAACAGTCATGCCACTTTATAGAATGAGTTATGGAGTTGCAATGATGATCGACTAAAAAAGGGGTTAAGAGGCAGCCTTAGGAGTAAATCATTATCATTTTTTGTCATTTCCTTCTGGTTCACCTGCAGATCCAAATGGCCTTGGAAATGATGACGGACAGAGCGCTGATGTGTTTTCTTATGCACAGAGAGAGAAAACTTAAGGCAAAGATGCAATGTGTTACCAGATGAAGCAAATAGCTTACTTGTTCATACAAATGCTCGATCTGCTGAGCTTGCTGGAGAACATGCGTTGACATGAGATGATTCAATGCTGACATTTCCACCATCTTAGTTTCTGTTTCTTGAACGGCATCTAGAAGACTGGTCAACTCTACCTGCACCAGAATGAAGAGCCATTTTACTCAGCCAAAAGACCAAAAATCAAGCATTTCCAATGGAGGTCCCAAGAAAGACGAATTACTGGATCCTGAAACACCAAGAAGTCATACTGCCCTGATACGCTCACTCTGTACAAGTGAGGCCCATGTTTTGGTTATGCATTCTAGACCATTGATCTGATGGCCCCAAAGTTCACAAGGGATGCCAAAAAGAAATATCTGAGATCGAGAGATCTTACTCATCCAAACTATGGTTGAATCATTTTTTTCTGAAATGTCTATCAGTAGTCCGTTATCAAAGGGTTAGGATTTTCCAATTTGGGATATTTTGGAGGCATCCACCATGCAAAACGAGGCTCATCAGAACTATGGTCTGAAATACTGAGACATGGACCCCACTTCTAAGACCGGGTGCATCATGGTACTTCACATCCTGATGCATCAGGAACCAGAAGCCCCCAATAAAATTGAACCACTAGCAGAATACTCTCATTCATCAATATGTATGTCAACAATTTACCTGAAGAGCTTGTGTTTCATCGTCCAAAAGTTGTTGTTGTTGGACTCTAAGAGGTTCAGACAGGAGCTCTTGCTCCCTGAGAGATGAATGGTTAGATTTAGAGACATCTGGAGAATTTGAAACAGAGATCTTATGCATCCTTCTTGGTGTTGCTCTGGTAACAGCATCCTGGAAGCGTATGGCTCTTAGCTGATCAAACTGAGCTGTGACAGAGTGGAGTCGCTCGCTTAAGATCAAAACCTGCATTTATAAGGGAAAGTAGTATAGTCCCATGCATCTAAACAGTTGCAACAGAAGTATAGTGCTGCATAAATCAAGAGACTAAATAGGGGTTAGAAAGGAAGCTATAAAAAAGCACCTGTACATCTACATTGATATAAGGGTCACATATTCAAGTTTCAGCCGTTATTTTTGTCTCGACATGACCCAAGCAAGGCTTTTAACATTGTCATTATGACCCCATATAACATTAACGACAATGGGTTGTTCCTGTTATACACACAAGGGCGAGTATGTTGACATAACAGTTTGTTATATTGGTATCTGTAACAGTATAATGGTCATTTTTCACTTCATAAGGAATATAAAATATTATTTTACCCAGTTTAATAGTTTTTTCTTAAAAGATATGTATTATTAGAAAAAAAAGGAAATATCGACTAGCACATTGGATGCTAGTTCACAACTCATCCCTGAGCATTGCAGATGATTGTAGAAAGTAACCTGCAAAGAATATAAGAATGAAAAACAGACTAACTGAAATCCAGTCTAAATTCAGACAGCATGACTTAATACAGTGTCCGCTGAGAAACAGTGCCATGTATCTCCCACCATCTCACAGAATAATCCAGTTTTAATTCAAAGGTCACGGCTTCGGTAGACATAGCATGCACCAAGGTTTACATATTCCACATTGTCCTAAGAAGGGCACGCAGCAATGCAAACTGTAGTTCAAAACAGGATTTTAATATCCCACTTTGAAATACATTTTTGATTTCCACCCACCATATTTAGAAGGTGGCTTTGAACCGAGAGTCAGTGCGCACTGTTTGCCACACAAGGACTTCTGGATAGCCACAACACCCTAAAGAATTTGAGCTCTCGAACAAACCTCATCTGGGCATCAGCAATCAACAAGCTCATCAACTTCCTGACTCCTAAGGTGAATTGATAGGCTAGAACTTTCATGAATGAACTATGTAGCAAGGGCATAAACATGCCTATAAGGAAAACAAACTTAGTTATCTTTTTTGAAAAAAAAAAATTTTTTATTAAAAATACCAATGATGGATACGAACAGAAAATACAGATTAAAATAGTATGTATGTACGTATATTATCCTGAATTTTCCAATAAAGATGTAAGCACGAGAGAGAGCTCGGCTGCAAGTTCAATCTAGGGCTAGGACACAAGGAGGATCAAGAGGGGTCTCTAGAGGCTGATCTTGAAAGTAGGAAGTGAGAGAGACAATCTATCTCAACATCAAGAACAAAGACGAGGGCGTGATGGTCAGACCATGCTGGCGTGGAGAAAGGATATCACTAACCAAAGTCAATCGAGGGGGCAGCGACGATTGAAGGAGCGATGCCAGTGAAGGGAAAGGAGAGGGAATGGGGATATGAGTCGGTAAAGAGGGGATTTGGGGGCAGAGGGTTGTTATGGTGAGATTGGGGTGGGGAAGGACATTGTCACTAAGGGAGCAGTTGAAGGAGAAGGTGATTCAACTACAGGAAGGCATGGGTACTCAAGAAGTGGGGAGGAGAGAACTATTGAGGGAAAGAGGGCAAGGGAGTGGGTGCTAGTGGAGAAGAAGAGAAGGCTAGAGGTAGGAAAAAGGGGGTAGTCTTTCCAAGCCCCTACCTAAGCTCTACACTGTCTTCAAGGAAAACTTCTTGGAGGGGTGGACAAAGTTTCATTTCAAAACGGTGTTCAGTAGCATCAAGCATGGCTTCGATGGAGGAGGTGGTAGTCCACAGGGGAGAGGGTCCTGGAAGGCCAGGGGCTTCATGCTTGTGTGTCTAAAGAATATGGAAGAGGTTCCCTTTTACAGTGGCCACACTAAATGGGAAAAGCTTTAAGGAAGAAGATTGTCAGCTAGAAGGGCCCAGTATAGACCACATGTGGTGAATCGAGTTGCTGCAAAGGTGGTGGACAGAAAGGAGGTCAAGGGTCTAGTTGGGATGGAGGAGGTTGTCGGGTGTGAGGGCACAAAAGTAAGAGTAAAGCAAGGACCAATATCTCTTACAGGGATGTAGTGGCTAAGGATACACTAAGGCATGAAGGCAAAGGGGAACCAAAGGAGGAGCAACAACACAAGAAGGTGGAGGGTGGATATGAAGGGAAGACTCCAATGTTGGTTCAGTGGTGAGAGTATGCCCGATGGCGATGGAAAATGCCAGGGGAGTGCGTTAGTGGAGCGTAGGGGGACAAGTGAAGGAAAGTATCTCGGACGAAAAGGTGAAGGAATGGTTGTCCGACCATGAGGGAGTTGAAGACGGTGCATGTATAGTCAAACCACTTCCAGAGGATGAGGTTTGGATTTCTCCTAGCCCACAAGTGGAGGTGGATAGAGTCGTCATCGTTGGGGCTCTTTTCAATGATGGACCGGTGGTGCATGTTTGCAAATGGATTGATAGATCACCATTCGGATTGGATCATGGGACTGGTAGCAAGTGCAAGAGTGGCTGTTAACTTTGGTTCATGGTTTAAAAAGTGCAATTGGCTATTATATTGGAGAGGTGGTAGCAGTGGATCTGATGACGAAAGGAGCAGAGGTCGGGATGGTGAGAATATGCATTAGGAGGAGGAAGTCAAATGGGACTCCAAAGAGGACCTCCATCATGATTGGGGAGGAGAGAGCGTCAGTGAGGGTGGTGAAGGAGATGGTTGGGCAAGATTGAGGAGAAAAGGGAAATCTACAGTAGTGGTTAGTGTTGGAGATCCGTTGAGGGGGTGCACAGAAACAATGTTGGGAGACAGAGGTATAAATTCTCAGTGTTCCAATAGAGCACCAAACACTAGGAGAATACATGTAGCTCATTCATTGACCACCGGGCAACAAGTGGCATAGAAGGCATTAGCGAGGCCACACATGGAAAGGATGCTGACATCCCTATAGTGACAATAGAGGATGGTGTCTCGATTGATGGGCGAAAAGCAGTAAGCTTGACACGTGGAACAACGGAAGGATAGGTTCTTATGAAGGAGGTAGAGGCTAAAATGCCAGGTGTTGCTTTGGATGGTAGGCTTGACATTGTGGTGGCAGGGTCAGGCGACACTTCCTTGACTGTCAACCTGGAGCCTGGAGGTGACAATTGGCAACAATGAGATGATAGAGAGCCCTCCACGTCCCCGGCAAGTTGCCAGACGAGTGCCTCACGCATGTGCCTCTCCCAGCCCATGTGACACTTTCCCCTGAAGTGACTAATGTGGCTTGGACTCATAATTTTTGTACATGCAAAGCTATCCCCCTTTTGTCTTGCTCGAGGGACACATTTCAACCCCTGAAGTTCAAGGTGTGTCTTGCTTTAAGTCAGACTCCACTCAAAATGGAGGTGGCTCAGGCTCATCTCGATGGTGGTGGTGGATGCCTGATGGGGAAGCTATATCACTATAAGAAATATTGTGCTGAGTAACGTTGATAGGGCAATGTGAGCAATGGTGTTGTCCTTCAAGTGGGTGAGTTGGAGAAGGGAGGAGGGCCAACTGAGCCATAAGATCAAGATGACCATGGCAATAATGAGCTCCTAGGGAAGGTGCTGGATTTTGCACCACTGCAACTAGCAAATAGAAGATGATGTCCTACACAGATCACATGTTGGCAAGAAAGACCTGGTTGGGCTGTACCTGATCAGTTCTCTTTAATAAAATCTCCAATCCTAATCATAACACAACCCTCACAATTTACCAAATAAAATCCTTAACCAAAAGGAAAAACAACTACTACCAACCCTCTATTTTTTATGGATAACCAGAAATGTTTTAATAGAAAAAACCTTTCAAAAAAATTTAATAGAAAAAGAACAGAGAAAATAGGCCGTAACGAGATGGGGAGCAGCACCATGGGCCCTTAAATCATACAAAATACAAACAGCAGAGCCATGCACCTCCAAATTACAGACGTAGGGACACACTTCATCTTGTGTCCACCATAAGAAGACCAATCCTGACTGTTCCTAACTAGGCGAGACTGTCTGCCTCATTATTCTCTCTGGGGACACGAAAAGAATCTGAACACCAATGCACAAATCATACGCTTTCTCAACCAAATGAGCAACCCTCCAAGGACAAGAACCGCCACTAGCCCAATAACTGCCAATGCTCTTTCCCTGATTATTAGAAGAACTAACCACGCAACAACTCACCTTCGCAGTTGGTGGGAAATTGGGAATCCTTAAATTTTGTGTGTGAATCAGTTAAATGGTTACAATGTATTTTATTAATCATTGCAACTATAATTGTTCTAATGTATTTCAATAATATGTCACTTCCCTCACTCAGCTATGCAAACTACTGCTAAAGCCTACACACCTCTACATGGCCACACCTAGAAATATGTCACAAACTATCACAAGCGTGGGACTGTGGGCAATCAAAGCCATGCATCAGGTGGGCCCCAGACTATAGGTGGCATAGCATAAAAATTAGGCAATTCATTCCATCAGGTGGACCCAAAGTATTTTTTTTTTAATGTGGGCTGATCACAAATTTTTGAAGTTTCCATGGCTTTGGTATGCATGTCCAACACGATGATGCCCAGCCTGACTTTTGGACCAGGTCATCCACATGATGGAGCCAACCCGATGCATGGATTGGATGTCCCACACGCTGACACGCACGGCAAAGTTCGCACGTGCGATTGTGATTTAGAGGGTATGCAGGCTTTAGCAAAGTTCAGAGATCTAATAAAGCCAAAATAGTCAAGCTCAGAGACCTAAAGCTGAACATAGGGCTACCAGCTCATAAAAAGCACATAAACTTCCTATTTTTGGCATTGCTGATTATATGATGGCAATAAAGTAACACCACTATGCAATAGCAAAAGGTTGAGGGGAAGCTTGCTTTCTTCAATAAAATGTTAAATTTGAAATGTCCAGTCTTGGCAGCACAAAAACAAGAATTGGCAGCATGGCAAGTGAATTCAATAACAAGGTGAAGAAGAAATGGTAAACAGCATGATGATTGCAAAATGCAATCAGAGAAAAAATGAAACTAGGATCATAGTCCAAAGCACACTATTCTTGAAATCTTTAAAGGTTCTTTTGGTACGCGATCTTTTGAAGATTTGATCAATAATGTTAACGGAAACAGAAGGTGAATGGAAAATGACAGCTCCTTAAGATAGACACAGAGAATTTTAGATCGGAAAACTGAGGTTATCTGAATCCACGCGTGTAGATCTCAAACCCTCTATATAGCACTTGCCAACATGGGACACACACAAGATCCAAGCTGTCCATCAGATAGCCAATGGGTATGTGCCCTGGGCAAAATTTGAGAAGGTACGCTCATTGGCTGGGCCAAAGTGGCAAACAGATGGACAATTAACGAAAGAAACAGTCCACATTAAATGTACATGTCGTCCTCCTGATGATTGGACCAGCCTGACTATTGAGCCTTGGCATATACACAACAGGCCCACCTGATGAAAAGCTTGGATCTCACACACGTGTCATACTAGCACATGTAGGATCTGGGATCTACATCAATGGAATTAACAAAGCTCCAAAACTACTTTAAAGAAAATATATAGAGAAACCAAGGCCCATAAACCATACGATTCATACCACACCATGTCTGTGAGCTATGGTATCTGCATGCGAATTGTCTTCCCGCATGCCAAGCCACGTCTTTGAACTCCCATTTTTATCTACATCATTCATCGAGTTCTTGAGAATATCTATCTGATCCTTGCATGCTTTAATAAAAACACTAACCTGCAGAAAACACACTTGTTAAAACAAAAGCACATAAAAGTTTACTAGAATAAAAAAAATGCAACTATGAAGCACCAGGGAAAAGAGAAACATCAAGCCAAAGGAATGACATTTTCCCTTCAAATATGTGCAATGGCTCTCCAAAGAATATGGTAAGCATCGTCACAACAAAAGTTTCTAAACATTTTGGAGAAGAAAATATGATATTAAATGACTGAGATCCTCTACATGGATGAATGGCATGGACGAGCAAGTGAATATCAATTTCCTAGAGCTAGAAGGACTGCATGATCCTCAGCCTCAAGATATCAATAGTATGATCAGGCCCTGCATCCCTACAAGTGGGGCCCATTGTTTGGTGATCCAGTCCAGACCATCGGCAGACCATCGGCAGACCATGTCCCATTTTCTCCTATAGGACAATCCTAACCTTCAATCAGGGACCTGCAGATAGAAAATTAAGAAACAAAGTAACATCCCACATTCAATGGAGAACAGGCCAAAGATTGGATGGCTAGGATGTTTCAATCTGGTAGACAGGGAGGCCCATCAGACAAATATCTGAATCAATTTGTGGGCCACACATGCAGGAACTGGGGGCCCAAGGATAGTACACATCTCCTCAGGCCAGGATAGTATAATTGCTCCCTCAGTAATTATTGGATAGAGCTTTAACAGGTTTAGATATCCATGAAATGCAAAGATCTCCTTATCCTAGACATGATATAACATCACAGGATTCAGTCCTGTTATGCTGTCTTTCCGGAGCCTCAGCCATGGACAATTCCAAGAACCAGGTAAAAGAGGAAGACTTTTGTCTGTTGGGCAGAAAATGGTCAATCTTCTACGGTTCTGCCATTTAAAACCCAAATGATGATTATTACTACAACGATGCATTTTACACTCATAGTTGCAATTATTTTACTGAAACTGCTTGGTGTAACAGCTTATTCAAAGGCAGCAGTAAATAAAGAAATTTACAGCAATTTGCATCTAATGCAACCACGAAGCTTTGTAGTCATACAAGCTTACATATTCCATCTAGAATATTCTGCCTGCACTGCACTTTTCACGATTTAATGCATATATTTGCATGTTCCATCCAAAATCCACAGACTCGCATTTGTTAACAGAAAAGAAAGGGAAAAAAGAAAAGAAAAGGGATATATGTGATGCATATTTAGAACATTCTCCAGCACATATCTCAGGATGTAAAGCATATCTTTGTTGGTACAATCCATCCATGGACTCAAACACAATGATAATTAAATGACAAGGAAAAAGGCACAAATAGGTCCAGAATCCATCATGTCCATGTTTTAAAACATTGTCCAACATGAATTGCACGCTCAATACATGTATCTTCCTTAATCAAGTGATGCAATACAATTTTTTTATTGTACCACAAAGATGGAACTTACATCAGTCCAACCTTATATCAATACGGACAATACGGAATATGAACCATCCAATATGTATTGGTTTAAAAGTCAAGCAGATGCATGCTCCACCACCAATATAGTAAACCTTCATCTTCATAAAATTTGTACTAATACCAAACAGCAGGCCAAGAAAGGTACTTAAGAACTCACTTCATGCTCAATGCTGTCCCGTTCTTGTTCAGTGGTGCGATGCAAATCCACATAATCTCTCCGATGCTTCATGATAAAGCGTTCCAATTCTTCAATACTATCAAGCTGGACAATATAAAAGGGAACCAATATTACTGAAAAAACACATGTTTTTCTTAGAAAGATGATTAGTTTAGCATATATAAATATGGCACAAAAGAATTAGTTTTTTATTATTGCCACTAAGGGAACATCTAGGTATTGCTGGTTTACAACACTGACTGAATGAGGACTGGTCGTGAACGAGTCATGCACTGTTCAAACGACCGGTCGAGCAGTCTCCAGGACTGGTCGTGGCTCAATAAAAACTTCCGAAAAAAATCAACAAACTTAGGACTGGTCTTGAGGGAACCAATATTAATGAAAAAACACATGTTTTTCTTAGAAAGATGATTAGTTTAGCATATATAAATATGGCACAAAAGAATTAGTTTTTTATTATTGCCACTAAGGAAACGTCTAGGTATTCCTGGTTTACAACACTGACTGAATGAGGACTGGAAACACTGACTCATAGCTGAGATAAGAAAGAGACATTCACCCTCCCATTATCTTATACAAAGTGTTAGGGCTTAATGGCGTTAAAAACCCCACCAACCACAATCTGAGAGAGAGGGTACACCCAAATATTACGTATGTTATTTGTCAACATAGTAAAATCAGGAAAAAACAATACAAAAAAAGAAAAAGAAAAAAGAGGAAGAAGTTGAGAGAACTGTTTTTCAGTGTTATGTACCGTCCTGAGTGCAGCTTTGGTGAAAGGTGACCTTTGTGGAGGTTTGCGCATAATCATAGATGCCAATATAGCTGCCATTTTGGACTGCCAAGGGTACATTTCCATCAGATAAAATGTAGAGTCAGAAACAAGGGAACTTAACTACTATGAAAGTTCATGCAAATGAAATTACTCTGGCTTCAATTTTCATATACTTCTTAATTCCATGTAAATATTTGTCAACGGAAACTAATTGCAATGATCAAGTTAATGCAGAAGTAAGCTAACAGGATTGACAAAAGCTCAATCAATCAGAACCAAGTTCAACCATTGATAGGACATCTCAAGGATGAACAAATGGTCAAAACAAACAGCAAATGGTTTTTTTTCTAAGCATCCGATCTATAGACCTTTCTGAGCTGTTGTTCTGCACTTTTCCCAACAATGCAATGTGGGTGATGGATTGGATAAATTATGAAGCTCCAGCATGACTTTTTGGGATATGGCTCATCCAAAAGATGGTCCACTAATTGGACAGCCTGGGATCCATCGTCAAATTGCACCAATCCATTGGCAAATTTTGCTAAATGGTACACAAACATATCCTGAACCTCAACTTAAATTGACAAAGAACCAACTCTAACCAACATGCTGTAATTCTTTTGAATCAATTTTCAATTCAAAAACATTCCCATATAGATCATCACTAAGCATGCCAAAGTAAATCGTTTTGGAAGTATTCAAGAACCTCATTATATCCAAGGGAGAGAGCTACAGAGCGGACAGTGTCCTTGAAATCATCAGTCCTGTCCCTGCTTCTAGCCATTCCTTCACCACCAAGCAATAATCATCTTGAGTGTGAATTCACCAAGCAAAATTCTAGGATTTTTTCAAAAAAAAAAAAATCCAATATGCGAAAGGAAACAGTAAAATAACGACAGCCCCATACCTATAGAGTGTGTTCAAAAGTTGTTCTACTTGGAGTGGAAACAATATAAAACCATCAGAAGGAAACAAGGAGAGATCCAACAAACCAGGTATCAATACTCTTCCTAATCAGCATCTATCTCTAGAATGAAATCCCAGAGAACTGTAAGAAGAGGAAAAAAAAAAAAAAAAAAGGAGGAATAAAACACGCGCATGAAGAACATTGAACAAAATATAAGCGATAAGTATAAAATGAAACATAAGGTATTGTTTGATGCACTCAGAATTACAATTGGATCCAACATCCATGCTCAGCATTTTCAAGTATTTAGTTCCAAAGGTATAATGCAAAGCTCAGCCCAACCCAGCTCCTTTCCTCTGCGTCCCCAATCCATACAGGCGGATTGCATCTTCCAGTAATCCAAATGGTTCATCACTTGTGACCATTATGGATGGAACCAATGGGCCCTGACCCAAAATATACTGGATCAAACAATACCAGCCATGCAATCAGTGGACATTACCCATTTCATGTGGGCCTTTGATATATTTCATCCCCATCCATCCATTTGCAGGCCAACAATCAGATGTCTAGGATTGCCCCACAAGGCACTACTAGCAAGAGTGCCCATCCATGGTAGCCCCCACCAGACAGACAGTCTGAATCCCTGAAAAGCGGGTTAAACCATATGAATGTCGGGCCGAGCTAAAATGGCCACTGTTGTAAAAGAAGTGCGGGTTTGCCGCTTGCCATCAATGATTACAGCTATGTCTCTCCAAATTATACACCATGAAGTGCCACTGTTTGAGATTTTAAAAAAGTTTTGAAATTCAATCATATTATATATTGAAATCATTTTTTATTTGATTTTGTATTATCGAGATACAAACAATTTTCCAGGGGAACTGATATTCGCACCCTCGTTTCTTTATGCAAACACCCCTTTTTTTCTAATTTGAGTATTAGAAAGTAATGAAATTGGCAGGAAAGGGGGTTTCAACACACAGCTCAGCCTGTTGCCATTGAGATTGAGCATTGTTTTATCAAAAGATACAAACAACTCTCAAAGAGGGTTGATATTCGCCCCCTTTCTTTTCTATGCATGCACCCCTCTTTTCTAATTTTGGTATTAGAAAGTAGCAAAAGTAGAAAAAAAAGGGTGTGGTGGAGCAAGAACTAGAATTCAAGCCAGAATAGGGTGTATATCGGTTTCCATTACAAAAGGCAGAAATATGGATTTTGGAGAAAATGGAATTTAAAGAAACCAGAATAAATGATTATTGAAAATTCGATCCTTCTGTTCTGTGTGGTAGCAAAAAAAGGAAACAGTCAGGGAAAAGGATGACTCGCTGATTCGCAGGAACTGATTAGAACCACCTGGATAGATCTCAGAACTTGAACTGCGAAACACAGAGAAGATTTGAGAAATTTGAGATGACGATCCAACATTCATGCAAGCAACACTATAGGGTACAGTTGGGATGGAATGCTCACCGTTAGTTTTGTGTGGAGCCTATAATGGTATTTATATGCAATCTAATCCATTCATCTAAATGTGCGGCGTCAAAATGAAAGAACTACAAAATTAAAAATAAAAATAAAAATACAGGATTAGAAAACTCATGGCCAAGTGGGCCAGATCACGTGAATTTAAAGGTCAAACAAGGGTTGTAATTTGGTTTTCCATTACAGTGTTAGGGTTGCTTGTGGTTTGATTGAGATGGGGTTTTGCAGCGATTTTTGGTTTTGGGGCGTTTTTTGGCTTTGGGGCATTAGGGGCAATTTTTGGATTTGGGTGGGTAGATAGTCATTTGAGATGGGGTTTTGGGGGTAAGTGGTTTTGAGAGGCCCTGTTGGAAAAGGGAGCGAGAGGGGATATCTGGGTGTCCGGCTCCATGGCACGCCTGGAAGAATCTGAAGAAGGGGTAAGGTTAACAAGTTTTAGGGTTTTCTGAGCCTTCGCCATTTCTACCGTAAGTGTCCTCCCATCCACCTTCCTCCCGTTCAAAACTCCAATAGCAGCATATGCATCTGAAGCATACATGAATTTGACGAATGCAAATCATCTATGTCGCCTGATTTTCTTGTTCCATGGCGTGTATACATCGGTGATTCTTCCATACCTAACGAAGATCCGGTAAAGATCCTCCTAATTCATGTCGAAGGGGATGTTGCCGACGAAAACAGAGAAACCTCGAGCACCTCGTGATGCCTCGGCCATCCAGCTTCAAGCAAGGGATTAGATGGGTTTAAGTGGGATGGAATTACCAAAATGCAATGATTACAGTGTCAGGGATTGTCCTCTAATCCCATGGCTTGAAGGCCATCCCACTTCATGTTCTACTCATCATGCCACTACTAGTGATCGTGCACGCGTTTTCTTGAAAAATCAAAATCAGGGATTTGGACAATTGAATTACCTTACAAAATAGTCCAGAGCTATTTGTTGGAATGCTTCTGAGAGAGAGAGAGAGAGGTCGACCTGTTAAAGGCTCCATGCTGGTCCGGTTGTTCGGTATTTGTAAGGTGTGATATTCGGGACGGATTCTGGCGAAATCAAGCAGTTTGGGCGGAGGCGATGATCGAAGTAAGTTAGGAAGAGATCATAGCTTGGGAGATGAGAGAGAGAGACGGGAGCGTGGGTTGAAGCTTCTGACGATGGAGGGGCGTGGGATGGAGGAGGGCAGATTGGCTAGTGACCCTGCCACTAACCAATGGCTAGTGGTCGGTGCTCCATGGGCCCCACCATGATGTATTTGTTTCATCCATGCTGTTCATCTATTTTTATATATAATTTTATGTTTTTATATAAAAAATTAGTTATATCTCAATTTCAAATGGACCACATTATAGGAAATAGTGTTGATTGAACGTCCACCATTAAAAACTTCTTCGAGACCCTAAAAGTCTTGGATCAAGCTGATCTTTGTTTTTTCGCTTCATATGTATCTGCATGGCCTAATCAACAGATTGGATGTCAAATAAACAGGACAGCAGGCCTTACGAGAAATTTGATGGTGTGTATTCAATCACTACTTTTTTCCTGTGGTGTGATCCACCTGAGATTTATATTCCTCTCATTGTTTGTACAAAATCTTAAAATGATCCATAAAAATAGATGGACGAAATGGATAAAAATATACTTCATAGTGGAAAGCACCAGGCTAGTGGCAGCCACACTGGCCTAACCGCGTCCGGGATGGACAAAAGCAAAGGACTCGTCGGCTCGAATGTGCCTCACCATAATACTACGACCACCTGGTGAGTCACCCCATTTTAGGCCCATTTTAGCCTAGGCCAAAATACTGGACGCGGATTAGCTGCTACCTAGGTAACAGTTTACTGGGTGTTACCATTACCGTAGGGCTTGGGTTGGAGTTAGGTTGAGAATTCCCAACCCGGCAAAGCCCACTTGAGCTAGGCTTGGGTTGAGAATTTCCAAACTGAGATTCGGTTGGGTTGGGTTGGGTTAGGGTTGGGGTATAGGAATCTTGGGTTGGGCTAGGGTTGAGCACCAACCTGATCCAATCCGCCCCAATTTCAACCTTGGAGTTAAGGCTATTATGTAATTAAAAGATTCACATGGGAGACCATGGAGCATACGTGCGGCCACCGCCTCTCTAGGTTTATGAAAGCAACACTCAAAAAAGAGCCCGGGGCTGTTATCACAATCAATCAACCTATGCAACATAGCACTGCTTTATTCTTTATCCTCCATGGACACTAATTAGTTTATCTTAGATCTGCTACTATCCAGCACATCGCTGTAGTTTAACATTAAGAGTAGGTTAAATATTCACGACCCCATCATTAGATCTCTAATTATCGAGTTCTTACTTGATACATCATTTGTCATACCTTGTTGACTTCACACTATAAGCGTTTCATGACTGTCTGGTACTTTTTGTGGTCGTGTTACCAACAAGAGCCACTATAGGTACTTTATTTTCTATTGACTTATTTTTTTTCTTTTTGCAAATTGTACTACTTTTACATTCTAATCAATAAAATTGACAACCCGACTTTATTTTTAATTATGTCTAATCCTTATTGTTGTACTAAGAAACCTAATACACTATCACAAATTTGAAAGAAGAGTAACTGGTTCCAAAATTAGGTTTGGTTGTAATGGTGTTAGCTTGGAGCTCTTCGTGGAGTGTTGTTTATATAGGCTTCTGGGAGGCAATGGCCTTGCGTAGTTTTCAGCATTGTGAAGGATTTTAACGATTGGTTATAAAAATATTTTTTAATTCTTTCGCATCAGCATAGCCTATTGTATACGGTCATGTGTACAAGAGATGTATCTCGTATGCGTCGGTTGAATTCTTCGCGTCTCTGTACTCCTACATTGGAAAGTTGTTGTGATCCTTAGGTCACTTGGCTTTGGCATGTAAATAGTTGCTTTTAGAAATGCTCTAGCATTTAATGTTAGATAGAGATATCTTTTGATGGGATTCTGGCATTTAATGTTGAGAGAGAGAGACTTGCTTTAATGATTTCATTTCTTTTTGCAAAGAGAACTTTTGATACAACCCTAGCATTCAATTCTCTCTCTCTCATGCGCATATCATCTACACCACACATGGCATGACTACCTCATGATGTCTTCTTTATTGTTTGATCCAATCATGCCAAATCAGGTGTAAACAATGATGGAAGGTGCGAGTAAAATTTCACCCATCATTTAGCACGTAGTGCCAACATGTGGCGGCATCTCATTGGCCTATGTAAGTGTGCCAAAAACAAGTGTAAACAAGGATAATAGAATGTAGCATATATTTTTGAAAAACTTTCCATAACGTATCTTTTGGGCTATGGATCGAAAATCTCTTGCTTTAAATTATTTTTATAGAAACGGCTGTCTTTTTCACCATTTGTCAAAAAACCACTTGCCATGAGTCTCCAATACGGCTTGACTAGTAATTTTTGGTACCTTTTCCGAGCATAAGGAAAAAGAAGTCTTTTCACGCCACATGGAAGCTAGGTGGACTAACCTTCTCGATGTTTGTGACAAATCTAGTCAGATTTACTAATTTCACTAGACTATTTCAGGTGGTAGGCTAAAAATGGAGCAGACCTAAAGCTCAAGTAAGTCATAGGGTAGAAAGAAGTGGGAGGGAAATGCCTACTGTTGAAACCTTCCCTAGTCCACTGTGATGTTTATATGCCATTTAAACCATTAGCAAGGTCATTCAAACCCTTCATAAGGTCATTGTTAAAACTCAAATAATTCATAATTTTTTCCATTTATATCTTAGTTTTATGAATATAAATCAATTTAATATTCTATTGTAACGTCTCAGAAAAATCCGTACAAACTCAGGCAAAAATCGTTAATGACCGAATTATATAGAAATTGGATGAAAATTAATTAAGTACTAAACTGAATTAATTAGTAGATTAGCTCGAACCACTTTCTATACAAACTCTACGACCCAAAACCATCAGAATCGCTAACCCAACATTACCTAGAAACCTAGGATCAATCTCAAAACCCAGTTGCTCTCAGGAGTACATTGAAACTCCGTATCGGGCCTAGACCGCGTCGAAAGTCGGATGACTGCGGAACTATAAGGTTGTGACCGCCTTACTAGGCTTCACAACCATTGCGGGAATTGAGTCCAAATAGTATCCAAAAACACACAACTTAAGTCCGAAGCAAAATGTGTGAGAAACTCTTTAGAAAATTAACTCAAACTTAAGTGAATTGGATTGTTCACTAACAGGCCAAATTTAAAGTTTCAGACCATCAGATTCTAACCCAACTACACCCTTGGATCAGGAAAATTTTCCTACATATGACAGTGTACTTGTGGCCCTGATCGAGTGACGATAACCGTTGAACTGAAACTGATCCTCTACGGTCGATCCACTAATCTAATCAGACCGAAATCTTAACCTGACATAGATCCATTGTTAAGGAACTTTTTCTGGGCCATATGCAGGTAATGGACCTCCAAATGGGCTCCGTTGGCTCGAAACAAGTGCTTTTTTACTATAACATAAGTATACCATGGCCCTGGGGCTATTTGAACCAGTTCTAGGTCTATATAAAGCCCTTAACCCACCCCTCTCTCATTCCATACGAATTTTTTAAAACCTTAGGAGAGAGAAGAGAGAAAAGAGGAGGAAAAAGTGAGGAGAAGAGAGAGAGAGATAGTTGTTGGGATTCATTCTCATCACTCCACGGACCGAATCATCTCTCTTGTGTCGCTACACCGTTGAATTCGAATCTATTTTTGGGTAAGAAATCCAAACCCTAACCTGTTTTTAGGAATCCGAATAGAGGAATCGATGAAATAGCTAACCTATTTCATGATTTAGGTAGTCATTTTGCTGTAAACGGAGACGTAATATACGAACTAAGTTCGTAACGAGCGTACCGGTGAAAGGTGCGGACTATAAATGTTTAGGTTATGGTTTTCAAGGCTTTCAATGTCGGCAATGATTTATATCTGACTTGATTGCTGCCATATGATCTTAATTACGACGTATTTGGTAAATTATATATGTGTATAAACTGTGTTAAATATAATGCATTTTATGTGTTTGTTGAAATGTTTGAATGAATATGGAATTATGATTTGTGCTTGTCATGATTATTAATTGAGAATACATGATTGTTGTATGTATGACAATTCTTTTGTGAAAAGATTTGCTATAAAAGATGTTATAACTAATTTATTACATGTATATTGATATGTGTAGTCTAAGTGTTTGATAAATTGTCTGAATTAGAAGTTGTTTGTCGAGATGTATTTGTATTTACTGAGGGTGTTAAGATAAGATTCTCATTCACCTTATTTATAATTACAATTTCCTTACGTGATTTATGGATGAAATGTATATGTATGTTAATATGTGCACTATGTATTTGTTAAAATGCTCAAAAGAGATTTATATTTGAATTGGTTGTCACATGCTATTTGACTATCACATATGAATGTCTAATGTATTTAAGTATGATTGAGACTAACACGTAGTCCAGGCAATCGGTAACGGTTTACGATCAGTGGCCGAGTTAGTTTTGCCACAATGGATACATTTGATGAATCTGAGTTGTACAGTGATTATCAACAGTGGTTAGACCATGAGGAGTGCATATACGCTCCATGTCGATTACTTTAACGTGCACTCGTACCAGTCATACTTGTCAAATAACCCGATTGACCTAATGTGTGTTTACCATGTATGGACGCCACTACTTGAATCTAAGGTACCACTTACCAATGCAAAGCCCGTTTAACCTTGGTACCACGATCCGCTAAGACTCGTGAGCCATGCATGGTGGTATGGGACACCGTGGTCGGGCTGTCGGCCTATGCTGGAGTGACGAACCTCTCCGTAGTGACCAGTGAGCAACCCAAACTCGTGAGCCGAATACGGTAGTATGAGACACTGTATTCGAGTCGTCAGCCTACGCTAAGGTGACGAGCCTTTTCGTAGTGAGCCCGAGTATAAACTAGGCTTGTGCTGAAGTGGTGAGTCTCTCTGTAGCAACCTGAACTTGCCTATCCACTACTTTTCAAATTAGGGATGATGTTACCCTATAACTTGCCTATCGTATGTAAATAACTAGGATTGACAATCCTAGATGGATCATTGTTTGGATAAGTGATATAAAGGGAGGTACCTTAGCTCCTAAATAGACTGTATGAATAAGCCTAAATAAATTACCTGGCTAACACGATCATACACCGTATTACATGTGCTTTGACGATGAAGCGCACGTTTAGAGAGTTTTTCATGCGCGATTGTGAGATGATGTTGCTGAGGGAATGCAGGTGAGGACATGCATCATTATCACATACCATCCTTGCATTAACAAGAGTACTTAGGTTATGATTGTTGTATTGCTTTATCATTACTACTTGACTGAATTGATAACATGTTAACCTTTGCCTTATAGCTTCACTGAGTTGATCATTCACTCCCATTCTTGGACGGTGTTTTAAAACACTAACCAGACTCTGTTTTAGTTGCAGATGATGATGATGCTTGTAAAGCGGAGCCTGACTTCTACAACGATGAGGAGGAGTTTTTCTATATACAGCTATCAGGCGGGTCTATATAGACTATGTACTGATCGACGGGATTACAGGGATACGAATTAGTTGGACACTACACTTGTCATTTTGTAATTTTGAAACCATATATACAATTATTTAGCCCGGTGACATGTTCATACTTTGGGAACTTACAACCACTTATATACTTTATATATTTATCACAGTCTTCCGCTTACATAATCTAATTGTCTCTGGAGTATGATATGTTGATTTAGTGTTATCTCATTCATGTTTAATGTACTAATACGAACAACATTTAATCATCATTATCTATGTTGCATAAGTGATGCAACGGATCTCGGGAATTGAGCCTTTGTTTGACCCTCGATTTTTGGAGCATTACATCTATTTTACTCATGATTGTGTTGCAAGGTAATTTTAAGAGCTTGGATTGAAAATGGTGTTAAAAGCATGAATTTGATGCTCAAGAATCACTAAGGAAATGGATGGATCTTAAAAGACTAAGATTGAAGAATTCACATGCCAAATATCCAAGAAAACTAAATGAGGAATGACGAGAATCAAAGATTTGAAGTGAAAAATCCTGAAATCGTCTTGAAAAAGCGTATTCTAAAACTCTGAAGTCTATTTTGAAAAGCTATGTAAAGTGAAGTTTATTTTAGCAAACTGCATAAATTTGATGCAGTTTTTAGAGTTTTCTAACTTGGTGAGAAAGTTGGAGTTCCCCACTTATAAATAGGGCTTCCTAAGGCATTCATAAGTATCATTCAATGCATTCAAAAACAAGATCTAGGGTTTTATGAGAGTTTTATAGTTTTAATTTGTTTTTCTTTATAAGCTTTTAGATATTTATTATTTCTTGTTACTTTATTTCTCTATTTCGGTTACGTTTTTCAAAGTTCCATCTAGTCCAAGCTAGAAGGGAAGCATATTGGTTTAATATTTTCACAGTTATGATGATTGATTATTTTAATGATGAGAAGAACAGTGTATGCATATTATCTATTGTTTACGTTTAGTTTTTTATCCTAATGTGAGATCCATATGTTTTCATTATATGAGATTCACATTGATGGATAGGGTTACCCTAAATCAATTAGATTTCGTGGATAAGAGAGTTTCTCAACCTACTACATTTCTTTGATATTCATTATTTTATAAATATGAATTCTTAAAATCATCGGTGCTTGAAAATATATATCAATGGTGCAAATCCATGGTATTCTAATCTTTTATATCATTTATTTAAAAAATTTAAATTATTTTATTTTCTAATCAGGCTGACCATAGTGCTCGAGTCCTAATTGTGTTATACAAGTCATTATAATTTTGGAATATTAACTTATGTGTGGAACTTCGAAGCTTTAGTGTTGTTTTAATTTAGTTGAATTACATCCATTCAAAACTCCTAAAATGAAATCATCAGTTTAGTTTTTATTACTTAGTTTATTTCGCATTTGATTTTCTCCTTCTCGCAATTCATCTCCACGTGAGATCGACCATATATTCACAGAATATTACTTACGAACCTCTGCACTTAGAGGCAAGCAATCAAGTTTTTGACGTTGTTGCCAAGGAGAGACTGAGATAGATTAGATCTGTGCAAGATAGCTAAGGTAAGTTCTTTTTTAAATCCTCCAAAATTTCTGTAGATTTTCTGTTTTTCTTTAAAATCAAATTCAGTTGGGTCTTTTAAGCATTAACTGTGACATAAGGTTGCCCTGCTTGAGTGTTTATCACCTAAGTGTTATGGTTGTCCAAAGTTGTCATTTAATCACAAAGATCATCCATTGAATTTATTTTCTAGATTAGCATAATTTAATTTATACATTAGTTTTACTTTTGTTGATTTATTTTTTATTAGTTTTTCTTTATGGTTTGAACCATTATGGTCAACTCTACCACTTGGGTTGTTGATTTATTTTTTATTTGTATATTGAACCCTCATGGTCGGCTCTGCCGCCTGGGTTGTTGATTTATTTTTACTTTGTAGATTGAACCCTCATGGCCGGCCCTGCCGCCTGGGTTGTTGATTTATTTTTGCTTTGTGGATTGAACTCTTATGGTCGGCCTTGCCGTCTGGGTTGTTGACTTATTTTTACTTTGTAGATTGAACCCTCATGGTTGGCCTTGCCGCCTGGGTTGTTGATTTATTTTGCTTTATGAATTGAACTCTCGGTTCTACTGTATGGGTTGTTGGTTAAGTTTTTATTTTTATTTTAAGTATCATATTTGTTATTTGAATTAGTGATATTTATTGTGCAGTGTGGATGATTTATGTTCCATTGGAGTAGGGATCAAAACAATTGATTCTCCTCCAAAGGCGGACTAGTTACAGGCCTTGATCATTCACTTAGAAGAGGCACTTAACATCACTTGAATTTCACGACAGACCTAGTTGATAATCCAAATCCAAATTTGTCAGATCCAACTATAAATCAAAACAGAAAAAATTAACTTAATCCACCTCTTGATGATAAAAATGAAGTTCATAGGAATGTGTTAAACTAACCACGAACTTTACGTGAACGTCTACACCATGAGAGATCAAATTTACCATCTTGCATAGTATTCCCTGCTCACACAAGGGACATTGATTTAAAGCCAGATGTGATTCAATTGATTCCTAAATTTCATGGCTTGGATTCTAAAATCTCATACTTACACCTCAAGGATTTTGAGTAAGTAATTGCAACATTACAAGTAAACGATGACAATAGGGATGCACTTAAGCTTAGGATATTCTCATTTTCTCTGAAGGATCGGGTTAAAGCATGACTCAACTCTCTAAGACTTAATGTCATTATTATATGGCAAGCCTTAAGTAAAGAGTTTTTGAAAAAAATTCTTGCCCCAGTACAAAACAAATGCACTTAAATAGGAAATCATGTCGTTCTCCCAAAAGGGGAACAAACTATTTTTCCAGCCTTAGGAGCGCTTCTAAGACCTTCTTCTTACTAGTCTACATCATGGTTATGAATCATGGTATGTGATTGATGCGTTCTGAAAGAGGCTCACCATGGATACCCGTAAGTTCATAGAGATGATGTGTGATAGAACCTTTCTTGACAAGAAACATAATGAGGCTTGGAATTTTCTAGACATATTAGCAGAGAATACGTAGACATGGGATGTGTCTGCTAAACCAGACCAAACTAGACCCATTCCTAAAGAGAAAGCGGGGATGTATGTCTTAAGAGAGGAAAACGACCTTAATGCAAAACTCACTACATTGGCTAGAAAGGTCGAAGCCTTGGAAATTATGAAGGTTGATATGGTTAAAGAAAACACTTAGGTAATTTTTATAGCATTTGTGATGGTGCAGACCATGACACAAACGATTGTCCAATAATCCCAGTTGTACAAAATATCATGTATGAGCATGAGTCAGCAAATGCTATAAATAATTATCAAAGGTCAATTATGCAACTAATGAGAAACACGTATAATCCAAATTGGCGTAACCATCCTAATCTTAGTTGGAAGAATTGACCACAAATTAATGCGCCCAATTTACCTTAAATGCCTCCACAAAAGAACTTCTTTAGGGCATCTAACAATGCACCATATGTGCCCCCATCAAAGCGATCATCTGTGGATGATGCATTGACCGTATTCATGAACTCTCAAGCTCAAATGAATTAGTCTTTAATCTAATTAAATCAGGAATTAAAGATGGTTATGGCTGGGATTGAGACTCAACTAAATGATAGGGAAAAAGGCACCATTTCTTCTTGTAACATCCCGAAAATCGGAGGTCGAGCAAAAATCCAACTCCCGAGTTCCAAAATATTATTTATGCAACATAGATATGTATGATTGAATGTTGTCTATGATAACGCATTAAACATGAGTGAGATTAAGCTAGAACAGCATATCATACTCTAGAGACGGTTAAATTAACAAGCGGAAGACTGTGATAGTATGTATAACATATATAAACTGTTGTATGCCTCCGGAGTGTGGATATGTTACCAGGTTATATACATACATGTATACTCCAAAAGTAGATAAAACGAATATACATGAGTGCGTTAAAAATATAAAATGACAAGTGTCAAAGTATCTAATCAGCCTCCCTGTAATCCCGTCAATCAGAACACGCATAAAGGAGGGATCCTCCTCATCATCATCAAGTCCAGCTCCGCCTCGCAGGCCGCGCCATCATCTGCAATCACAAAAGGGTCTGGTGGGTGTCCAGGAACACCGTCCCGTAACGTGGGAGTGAGTAGCTAACTCAGTGGAATAATAGAGCAAGGATTAACATGTTCTCAAATCAATCATGCGATAATAGTAAAGCAATAAATCAAACATTCCTAATACTGTTGTTAATGCAATTATGACATGACGTGATGTATGCCCTCACCGACGATCTCCCTCATACGGCAACATCTTACGACCGCAGCATGCCACACTCCCTAGAGTGCTCCACATCTTCCAGGCACATGCAATGCTATGGTGATATGATTTTCGAGTTATTATTAGTCCATTCAAACAGCAGGATTGAGAAACTAAGGTACTTCCCTTATATCAATCCCAACACAGATCCTGTCTAGGGTCGTCACTCCTAGTAATCTCATACGATGTATATTTCGTAGGTCGCTGCAAGGGCTGCCAGGGCTGTTGCACGCACTCGTTGCTCCGCTCCCCCATCACCCTATCAATACGGGCCTACTGTACTCTACTGCTACTGAAGGGTCGTCGCCTCCCGTAGACTCAAAATACGCTCGCGGTCACTACAAAGGACTCGTCGCCTGATCAGTGTAGGCCGACAGCTAGAATATAGTGTCCCATACCACCATAATCTGCTCACGAGACTAGGTGCTCACTGGTCACTACGGGGAGGTTTATGGCCCCAGCGTAGGCCGACAGCTCGACCACGGTGTCCCATACCACCATGCCCGGCTCATGAGTCTCTATGGATCAAGGTACCATGGTTAACAGGGTTTACAATGGTAAGTTCAGTACCCTAGGTTCAAGCAGTTATGACTCATACAAGGTGAACATACATCGGCCAGTCGGGTTACTTGACGGGCTCGACTAGCGCGATCGCATCTCAAGTCGAACGACATGAAGTGCGTAAAATACTTCGCGTGGCCTAACCACTGCCGTCAACTCCAAACACGACTCGCGTTCATCGACGCGTCGTTCGTGGCGAAGATAAGTTAACCACGAATTCGCTCGGTTACCGACTGCCTGGACTAGGCATAGTCCCAAACAATCATAAAATCACATCAGCAGTTGTGTAAGGGTAATGGAAATGAAATACAACCATGAGAGCATGTTAACACATGTTATTACATACAACTTAAGCAAATCATCGTACACATGTCTTTCACACATATAATGAAATTAAGCATGTCGCCAACATATAGGAAATCCTCTCCATCAACATATTAATTGAGAATTCAATCTCAAAGTAACTCATAAGGAAATCATCAAGCACATGTTATAACATACAGCTTAAGCGAATCGTCAAGCACATGCATTTCATTCATATCATGAAATCATGCATATGGCTAACATGTAGGAAACCATTCACACCAGCATATTAATTGAGAAATCAATCTCAAACTAATTCATAACACCATTTAATTCAATACATACTAATACAAACATTTATACAAACACATACACTACACACTTAAGTCTACATATAGTATGTCGACCCGAAGTGCGCATTTAGGAGAATCTCTTCGCCAAACTAATTATGCACGTATTCCTAACATCCTAATGCGACAACATATCATGTCAATCACATCAGCAAAATATGAATGAAATCTATACTTCCTACAAATGACTAAAATGCCCTAAATCTCATATTCTTCGTTAGTTTACGAAACAGGAAACGGACAGCATGTTATACATGTCAAACGGCGTTTCCGTCAAGAATCTACTATTAAACGACATTGAAAGCTTTGGAAACAGTCAATCAAAGCGTCTAAAATCCGCACCTTTTCCCTTATAGGTGAAGTGATTCGAACGGAGCGTATACGCTTCGTCTACGGCGACTAAGGAACCTGATTTACGAGATTTATCAACTAACAAACTATGGAACTAAAGAAGCATCAAATCAGCAACTTTTTAGGGCGTTTTCTTACCTGCAAATGCGGAGAAATCACCGGGAAAGTGATTGGAATACGCCGCTTAAGCACGTGCAGCAGCAGTAGGAAAAGCTCTCCCACCTTCTCTCACAAACTCTCACCTTTTCTCTCTCCCAATCTAGGGTTTTTGCAAATTCGGATGGGAGAGAGGAGTGAGGGTTTCAAGCCCTTTTATAAGCCCAAACTTGCCCGAAATAGACTCGGGAACAAGTTTCACTTGAGGGGTAACCAAATCGGGGCTATTTCGGTCCAAAAGATGCTTTCTGGTGGTCCCCTGGTCGAATGCGATCGGACTTAAGCTCATGCGTACCAGATCTAGCGCGCATTAAGTTTTCAGTCTGGCAGGGTTCGCAGATCGCACGTGGCGGACCAGTTTCAGTTTAGCGGTCACCGCACGTAGATCAGGGCTGGAAGTCTCATAATAATAAATAGAAATTTTTCCTGATCCGAGGGTGTAATCTGGATGAATTCTGACGGTCAGAACGCTTAATACTGACGTGTCAAGTCGTGTGCCAGATTTGAATTTGAAATTCCAATTCTGTCCCTATTCGCGGTCTCTTCAGTCCGGGCTCAATGAAATAGTCTGTGATTATCGGTTTGACTTGATTTTCGAAATGATTGTCAAGTCCAGCTGGGCGGTTCTAACGGTCTAAGATGGGAAGTAACGGACTTTCGACGCGCAGTCTAAATCCAATACAAGAATTCAAAGTGGTCCAGAGAACAAACCCGCTTAGAGTTTGATCCGAGGTTATAGAGTATTATGGAGTCATACGTTCTACTCGATTTGGGTCTTGTAGAACGTATTTAAAGTGATCAGGGACTGTTTCCCAGCTACTCCAGCGTTGCGCTAGCTAACTTACGCTAAATTTCCATAGGAATTAATCCTAAGTGGTTTCTTTGGCTATGAAATTGGGTTCTGAGCGATTTTCCAGGTGTTTTAGTTGACCCATTACCTAAGGACGTCAAATCCCAGATTGACCAAAATCTGGGGTGTTACACTTCTCAACCCGTGTCAAACCCTAAAAACACATATTTCATTAGAGACTCAAATCCAAGTGAGCTACATCACGAAAAAGCTAAGGCCATCATTACCTTGAGAAGTGAAAAAGAGGTCAATAACAAGATAATGCAACCGGTAGAAATACTGGAGGATGAGCCACCATCTAAAGAGAATGATGAACCAGCTATGGTTTAAGAGTCGCAAAAATAAAAGGATAAAGAGACTAAGTTATATGAATCTCCAGTTCTGTTCTCATCTAGACTTTGAAATCCAACTGTTCTCATGAAATATTAAGAGGTGTTGGATGTGCTCCAAAAAGTTACTGTCAATATTCCTTTGCTTAATGCCATTAGACAAATTCCATCATATGCTAAATATCTCAAGGACTTGTGCACTATGAAGAAGAAATTAAATGTGCACAAAAAGGCATTTCTTACTGAGAAAGTAAACGTTATCATTCAACAAATGGTCGTACTCAAATACAAAGACTCGGGAAGTCTCACTATTTAACCTGGGAAGTCCCATTATTTCTTGTATTATTAGGAATTTCTAAATTAAGCATACTTTGTTAGATTTTGGTGCAAGTGTTAACTTAGTACCTTATTCGGTTTACTAACAAATGGGGTTAGGCAAGCTTAAACCAACCACGATTACACTCCAACTCGTTGACCGCTCCATTAAGGTACCAAGGAGAATTTTAGATGATGTGTTAATCCAAGTGAAGAAATTCTACTTCCCCGTAGATTTTATTGTACTAGACACTGAACCATGTGTAAATGCTGGAGCTCAAGTTCTCATCATTTTAGGCCTCCCATTCCTAGCAACTTCAAATGCAATCATAAATTATAGGAATGGAATGATGAACTTGTCTTTTGGAAACATGACTCTAGAGCTAAATATTTTCAATCTATGTAAGCAGCCCATTGACAATAATGAAATCCATAACTTCTATAGTTTGTCAACTAGGGCATTCAATAGCCATTATTTGTAGCTTCATGGAAAACTTGAGTTTTTTTATCTACCTCATTTTATTTTATTTTTATTTTTGGGCCATCCACTAAAATGATTTGACAAGATGGGTGGACAGCAAATTTCTCAAACATATTATCGTGGGCTCTATCATCTTGTCAACTTTGGGTAATTAATATTTACTAGTTTCTAAAGTTGATGTCTTTCCATGCATCTCCAAAAACTAAGTGATCCCATATTCGCGGTGCTTGTGTTAAATCCACCTCTCCCATCACTTTTTTCATATCATTTTAGGCCATGTGCCGACCATTTTGGGCAAGTTCAAAACTGAAGTGAGTTGTGCGCAGCACGCCAACAACGCAGTTGGCCTAGATCCAATCTCATGCCTCACCCACAAATGATAAACAGAAAGAAATATAAACTAGAAACATATCAAAGCAATCCAAACAAACCACAAGACAAGATATACATGGAAAAACCCCAAACTAGGGTAAAAAATCACAGATGCAAACTTCCACTATGAAGAAAAATAAAGATTACAAGGCAAAATACTAACCTCTCCCTTGGAAGCACATAGAAAACCCTTGCCCATACCTTAGAATAACTTTCATTCTGCTTAGAAAAATCCTAGGAACCCCTATTTATAGTTTAAGTAATTTCTCTTCCGCATCCTTGCGAAAGGCGACACCAAAATCCGCAGTCCACATCAGATTCAGAAATGAATCTGCGTAACCTACGACTGGTCATACTACGACCAGTAGAATAGTTCTTACGACTGGTCGAAGGACCCAAACATGAAAAAACAGGATTCGCTGGACTTTGAGTCGAGCTGGTCCACGACCGGTCGAGCAGGCCCCTACGACCGGTCGAGCATGTCCTACGACTGGTCGAAGGCGTCCCAGATGTGGCTCCACATTCTCAACAATCTCTCACTTGGAGACACATTGCCATAAACCTTTATCTTCTTCATCCGGAGTGCACCACTTCCCCGTCTTCAAGCCTGGAGACCAATCAAAGCTGAACAGAGCTTCAGTTTCTCCCTTGTGACCGCCTTAGTCAATATATCTGCAGGATTCTCACTTGTATGAATCTTCTTCAGAACAATCGATCCATCTTCCAGTAACGAACGTATGAAGTGATATCTGATGACAATATGTTTGATCCTTGAATGAAATGTTGAATTCTTAGCCAAGTGTACTACACTTTTGACTTTCACTGTACAGCTTGCAATATACTTGCTTCTTACCCAACTCTTCCATAAAACCTTGCATCCACACCATCTCCTTGCATGCTTCTGTAGCCGCAACATATTCTGCTTCTGTCGTACTGATAGATACTATCTTCTGTAACTGAGAGACCCAATTGATGCAGCACTACCCAAAGTAAACACATAACCTGTAGTGCTTCTTCTACTATCGATATCTCCTGCAAAATCTGAATCCACGTAGCTTTGTAGCTTGATTTTCGATCCACTATAACATAGCCCTACATCCTTAGTACCTACCAGGTATCTAAGGATCCACTTCATAGCTTCTCAATGTTTATTCCCGAGGTTGTTCATGAACCTGCTAACAACTCTCACTACTCGAGCAATGTCTGGTCTCGTGCTCACTATAGCATACATGAGACTCCCAATAGCTGACGCGTATGGGACTTTAACCATGTAGTCCCGTTCCTCCTGCGTCTTTACACCTTGCTCCTTTGATAACTTGAAGTGGTTGGCTAATGGAATGCTAACCGGCTTAGCACCTCCTATATTGAATCGATCAAGTACCGTTGCTATGTACTCTGCCTGTGACAAAATCAATTTCTTATTTTTTCTGTTACGTTTTATCCTCATGCTTAGGATTTATTTTGCAGCTCCTAAATCCTTCATAGCAAATTCTCTAGATAGTTGTCTTTTGAGATCTGGGATGTCCTTCATGCTTGAACCGGCCACAAGCATATTATCAACGTACAGAAGAAGGATGATGTACAATGTATCAAACTTCTTCAAGTAACAACAGTGGTCTGCATGACATCTCCTAAAATCATTTTCTTGACATGAAACTATCGAACTTCTTATACCACTGCCTTAAGGCCTGCTTCAGGCCATATAGACTCTTCTTCAGTCTGCACACCTTGTTCTCCTTTTCTAGTGCCACGTATCCTGTCGACTGATGCATATATATCTCTTCTTTAAGGTCCCTATGAAGAAAGACTATCTTAACATCTAGCTGCTCTAGATGTAAGTCCTTTGTAGCTACTATACTCAAGACCATGCGAATCGTAGACATTTTCACTACCGGTAAAAATATTTCAGTGAAATCAATACCTGCCTTTTGTTGAAACCTTTTCATAACCAACTGGCCTTGTACCGTTTTGAACCATCATGCTCCTCCTTCAGTCTGTAAACCCACTTGTTATGAAGAACTTTCTTACCCTTAGGTAGAGTGACTAGCTCCCATGTACGATTAAACTCAAGAGAGTCTATCTCATCATCCATGGTCTGCTCCCATTTAACCCGTGTATCTGACTGTAATGCCTCTTCAAAACACTCTGGCTCACTATTATCTGTCAGCAGTAGATAATGTAAGGAGGGTGAGTATCGGACCGTGGGTCTCCACTCCTGACTAGACCTCCTCATAACCGGTGTCTGTGGCTCTGCCTCATAATGCTCCTGTGCATAATCATCTTGTGGCGTTGTAACACCCATGTCCGGTAACTCTTCTAACTCTACGAATTTCTTTTTCTCAGCCTTATTTTCTTGCACACTGTCCTTATGCATCACTTTTTCGTTGAAGACTACGTCCTTGCTTCTGATGATTTTTTTATTTTCTGCATCCCAAAACCTATAGCCAAAATCATGCTGCCCATAGCCTACAAACGTTTACCTCTTGGACTTCGCATCCAGCTTGTTTCTGTGCTCTGCCTCAATGTGAACATATGAAGTGCAACTAAATACTCTGAGATGTGTAAGGTTCACTTCTTTCCCATTCCACATTTCTTCTGGTAGCCCACCATCCAATGATGCTGAGAGATTTCTATTGATAAAATATACAACAGTATTTACAGCATTTGCCCAAAAGGTCTTGGACAACCTTGCATGTAACCTCATGCTCTTGTTAATGCGCTTAGCTACACCATTCTGTTGTGGTGTCCCTAGAATCATTTTCTAATGTTTGATTTCACTTGTTGCACAATACTCCTCAAACCTCTTGTCACAATACTCTCTCCCATTATCAGATCTGAGACACTTTACTGCTTTACCTGTCTCGTTTTCTACCATAACTTTTCACTTCTTAAATGTATCAAATACATCAGATTTATGCTTTAAGAAATAAACTCACAGTTTTCTATTAATATCATCAATAAAAGAAACAAAATAACGTGAGCCACTAAGAGATGATACCTGTGTCAGTCCCCACACATCAGTGTGTACAAGCTCCAACAGATGCATCTTTGGAGTGCGTCTTGTCTTCTTGAAGCTTACCCTTTTCTGCTTGTTATAAACGCAGTCCTCGTAGAATTCTAAGTCAATAGACTTTAGCCCTGGTAGCTTCCCCTTTGACAATAGCACTTTCATCCCTTTTCTCACTCATATGTCCTAACCTCTGATGCCATAACTGCCCATTCACTCCAGTTGATGCGACTGCGAGTGAACTATACGATCCTAAAGTCATGTATAAAGTACCTTCCTTTTTGCCTCGAGATATCACCAAGGCACCTTTTGTGATCTTCCAAGAATCACTAGTGAATGTCGTCACATAATCGGTGTCGGCCAACTGCCCCACTGAGATCGGATTCCTTTTCAAACTCGATACATGTCTAACATCCTTCAATTTCAAAATCATTTCATCTTTTTGATTGACTTGAACCTCCCCCTTTCCAACTATACTGCACGGCTCATCATCACCCAGGTAGACTCTCCCAAAGTCACCTGACACATAATCACGCAAAACTTTCTTACATGAAGTGGCATGAAACGAAACACCCGAGTCTATAACTTAAGACTCATTCCTCACATCAAGAGACAAGATCAATGCCTCCGTATCGCTCTCCTGAGACAGATTCAGTGAATCCTTCCCGCCTTGAGAGCTTTCTTCTTGTTTCTTAAGCGCCCTGCAATCATGTTTCATGAGTCCCTTCTTGCCGTAATGCCAATACCCGTCTTTGTCTTTCGGTCCCTTAGACTTCTTCCTCAATTTAGAATGTCCGTGTTTATTGCCTCCTTTGTTCAGCGATCTTCCTCTTCCTTCAACATTTAGAGTATTTCCTGAATCCCCTGAAACTCCTGATGCCTTCCTTCTAGATTCTTCGTTGAGAATTAGACCGGCCACATCATCAAATTTCAGCTTTGTCGACCCTGAAGAATTGCTCACAGCAATCACCAAACCATTCCAACTGTTTTGCAGACTGGATAAGATTAATAGCGCCCTGACCTCATCCTAAAAAACGATGTCAATGGATTCCAACTTGCTCACGACTATATTGAATTCGTTTATATGTTCAACCACGCTCCCACCATCTGACATCTTCATGTTGAATAACTGTTTCATAAGATGAACCTTGTTGGATGCTGAGAGTTTTTCATACATGGTGGCTAGGGCTTTCATTAATTCTTTTGTGATTTTCATCTTAGATATGTTGAAGGCGACGCTCTTAGACAAAGAGAGTCAGACCATTCCTAAAGCCTTCCTATCTAGTAAAAACTATTCATCATCTATCATCTTTTCTGGTTTCTTTTTATTCCTCCTAGAGGAATATAAAGGTCCTTCTGATACAGATAATCCTCCATTTGCATCTTCCAGAGGGTAAAGTTTGAACCATCAAACTTCTCAATTCTAGTTTTTCCATCTTTCGTCATCGCTCCCAATAGAACTAAACCAATAGCTCTGATACCAGTTGTTGCGCAGTATGCCAACAACACAGCGGGCCTAAATCTAATCTCAAGCCTCACCCACAAACGATAAACAGAAAGAAATATAAACTAGAAATAGATCAAAGCAATCCAAATAAATCACAAGACAAGATATACATGGAAAAACTCCAAATTAGGGTAAAAAACCACGGATGCAAACTTCCACTATAAAGAAAAATAAAGATTACAAGGTAAAATACTAACCTCTTCCTTGGAAGCACATGGAAAACCCTTGCCCAAACCTTAGAATAACTTTTATTCTGCCTAGAAAAATCCTAAGAACCCTTATTTATAGTTTAGGTAACTTTCCTTCCGCACCCTTGCGAAAGGCAACACCAAAATCCGTAGTCCGCATCAGATTTGGAAACGAATCTGCGTAACCTACGATTGGTCGAAGGGGAGCTACGACTGGTCGTACAATGACCAGTCAAACAGTTCTTACGACTAGTTGAAGGACCGAAACATGAAAAAACAGGACTCGCTGAACTTTGAGTCAAGCCGATCCACAACCGGTCGAGCAGGCCCCTATGACCTGTCGAGTATGTCATACGGCCGATCGAAGGCGTCTTAGATGTGGCTCCACATTCTCAACAAGCTACACAACAGAAAAAGTGGGGATGGAAATGCCTACTGTTAAAACCTTCTAAAGGTCCACCATGATGTTATATGTCATCTAAACCATCCATACAACTATTCAAACAACTCATGAATGATAGAGTAAAAACAATAAAATAGTAACTTGATCCATGACTTATGTGGCTCGGCAAATGCCTCAACGATGGGCGATCAATACCTAATATTCCTTATTGTGTGACCAACTCAAGTTTTGGATCTACTTCAATTTTGGGCCAATGCCCTAAAATGATCTTGCAAAATTGGAGTATGAAGCAGATTTCTCAAAAATGTTAAAGTGGGCCCCGCCATCTTATCAATAAGTGGAACTGGACTTTTCCTCTATCTTCTCAATCAACTATGGAAAACTAGGTGGGGCTCCTTGTTGTGATGTTCATGAGAAATCCACCCTGTCCACTAGTTTTTCCAGAGCATTTTAGGCAGTGGGAGCAAATTCAAAACTCAAGTGGGCCACATGGTAGGAAAAAATGGGGAGTAAAATGCCTACCACCTTCAAAGGTTTCCTTACAATATATATATATATATATATATATATATATATATATATATATATATATATATATATATATATATATATATATATATATATATATATATATGCCATCCAAACCGCTTGATCATTCAGACATTCAGCCTAGCATTGCGGACCCATCCTCGAGCTGGTCAAACTCATTCCTCGAGCGCGACTCCTCGATAGCGGACCCATTCCTCGAGCTGGTCAAACTCAGCATGGCATTGCCCCCTACTCTCGGGCGGGTAAGGCCGCACCCTCTTCCAACCGACCACGACACAGTGGAGAGCGCAACCGTCTGGTAATCGACACTCAATGCTCATCTACCCACTCGGTCTAAACGTTGGAGCAACCTCTTGGTACCATAAGAGTTTAGAGACTTTCACCCAGGGATATCTATAGCACCCCATGTAGAACGAGATTTTCGGTATCCAATCCTGCCAATCACGATCTGTCTGTGGAGGCTACGACCCCGATGTCGGTAGGGCGTACAATAACTATGTCACACAAATGCGAAATGCATGAATCACGCTATCCAGTCATGCAACCAATCCTGCACATATCATGCGCTCATGTAGGGCAACACCGCCTAATCGGGGTCTCATAAACAATCTGCCCGAAGGCATATGCTATGATCAGTCACTCTCATATCAAGCATACATATGATGCGTATGATCATGAGTCATGGAACTATACTAAACATGTAATAATGATATGAACTATCCTTACAATGTAGATGGGCCTGGACGGCCTATACACAATAAGTACGGGTCTAATAATGGACCCTAAGGAGAGTCGTAATGTGGACATCCAACCAACATTACACTCGCAATGTGGACGTCAAACCAACATTGCTCCCAAGACACGATCTTTGTAAACATTGCTACATAACCCGTGTTGGGATCACACATTGCAATGAACCTTAGGTACACTCCATTGGACCTTAAATAAATCAAATGGGCCTTGTCATATGGGCCTTTTATTCTTCAATTGAGCCACATGAATAGGCCACACCAATGGGCCTTATGTGCATTGCAATGGGTCATAATCCGTGGGCCTTAAACTACATTAATTGGCTCTCGACTCATGGGCCTTAGACTACATCAATCGGGCCTAAATCATAAGCCTTATATAGATCAAGTGGGCCTAAACCCATAGGCCTTAACTAAATCAAATGGGCCTAATCCCGAGGGCCTTGGAATACTTCCGAATGAGCCCAATCTCATGGGCCTTAGAATGCTTCAAAATGGGCCCAATCCCATGGGCCTTTTATAAATCAAAGGGGGCCTAACTCATGGGCTTTTTATAATTCAAATGGGCCTAAACCCATAGGCCTTTTGTAAATCAAATGGGCCTAACCCATAGGCCTTTTACAAATCAAATGGGCTTAACCCATACCCCTTTTTACAAATCAAGTGGATGGACGGTCTGGATGCATCACATGCATCATGGTGGGTCCCACTGCCGCTGGACAGTGGGGATAACATAAGCATCACGGAGGGCTCCACCGTCCGCTGGACGGTGGAGATAATACAACGTCAAGGTGGGCGCCACCGTCCACTGGACGGTGGACTTAAAACACATACATCATTGTGGGTCCCATATGGGGCCCACTGTAATATTTATTTGGCATCCGACCCGTTGATAAGGCCAAACAGACATGGTTGAAAGAAAAATACAAATTTCAGCTTGATTCAAAACTTCTGTGGGCCCCAGAATTTGTTTCAATGGTAGATGTTCATTCACACTGTTTCCTGTGATGTGGGCCACTGGAGCGTTGGATCAGGCTGATCTTTGGAGGGGGCCCACCTGAGGAGGGGACCCACCTCATGAACGGCGTGGATCAGACATATACATCATGTGGGGCCCACGACAGCAGCCGTGGGTGGCTGTATGACCGCTCGCCCACTGACGCTGCACGCAGCAGCGTGCAGCTGCTGCTCTGCTGTCAGAGAGGAGGCAGCGCCTCTTGCAAAAAATCAGGGAAAACCATTTTTTCTGGGGTTTTCATCGTGTGGGGTCCGCATCATGAGAATCCACTCTGTCCATTAGTTTCCCTGGCTCAAGATAAGCCCAAAGAGTCTAGAGTTTGATTTTTTTTTATGATTAGAAAATGAAATAAAATAAGAAAAGTATCCTTGAAAGGTAATGATGCATTCTTCGATGCTACGACCCACCAGATCTTCCAACCAGCCCCATCACTTGGCTCAATGCCTAAAATGGGATGATTAAGAAGATGGACGGCTTGGATTAGAACTATACATCAAGGTGGGGCGTAAGCAAGTGGACCACCCCAAAAGACCCCTTTTTCTTTTTTTTTTTTGTATAGTAACGTCCAGCGTCCCAAACGCTGGACGGTTTGGCCTTTTAGAAAAATACATTGTGGTGGGCCTATTGAAGTGGGCCACCACTGATGGATGATGGGGGTACAACATGCAAGGTGGGCCCCACTTGAAGGACACTTGGACAAAATAAATACCTCAAGGTGGGGTCCATTCAAGTGGGCCACACAAACACAATATATATATATATATATATAAATGAAGTAGAGAAAGTGAGATAGAGAGTGGGACACGCTTGTGATGGAGGGACCCCGACATTATGGGCCCTCCCTTACAATGAATCATACATCAAGTGGCCCTTAAAGCATGTGGGACCACCGAAATCTAAAATCAAATGTGGAGATCCTTTCCCCACCAACATGGACGGTCTAGATGACCTTTGAAAAGAAAATAAACATCATGATGGGGTCCATGGAGAATGGCCCCATCATGGAATGATCATGATGATCCTAGTGGGCCATCGGCCTCCTCTTAGGGTCCCAAGTGAGATCCAAACCATTGATCGGTTGGCTTCACTCGGCTCATCTCAAAAACATGAAAATCTAGTATGATCAAGCACCCACCGTTCGATCTTCTTGCTCCTATGGGCTCCTTAGCTCCTTAGCTCCTTAGCTTGAATTTCAATGGAGAAGATGGGGAATGAAAGGTTAGGATGGGGAGATCATGGGGTAGGGAAGGTGGGCCACACTTAGAATTTTAGGAGTGCTTGGGAGAGCTCTCATACGTATGGAGCTTGGGATTTTTTTGAGTTTGAAATGAGAAAGAGAAAGAGAGAGTTGTAAAGGGAGAGAGAGAGAGAGAGAGAGAGAGAGAGTGATGGATGGATGGAGTGATGGATGTGGTGGTGATGGGTGTGTAAGACCTTTTTGACTTTTGAGGCCTTTTGTGTAAGAGAGGTATGGGCATAGAAGACTTTTGTGGCTTGCTTGAGAAAAGGGGTGAAAGTGATGTGTACTTGACATGTACTTGACATGTGATGGATTGATTGATGGGATTGATGTGATTGATGTGACACATCATAGAGATTTTCTTGGGTTTCGCAACGCGCGGCGTTTCCTCGCACCGAACGTCGGCCTACAACTCTCGACCAGGGTATCGCCTTGGCACGCGAGTCGCGTCATTGGAACCGCGGCGACGGCGCGGTCGTTATGGTATTGGTCTTGGGTTGAGTCGACTCGGGTTGACGGTGAAAGAATTAGGGTCGCGCGTGACTATCGGTTAAAGGTCGAAGGTTGTCGGAATTCGACCGGTAAGACCGCGAAAGTCTATGGAATGGTACGGACTAAGATATGGGTCTTACAGTAATGGACCACAAAAGTTTTGGATCAAGTTGATGTTATTTCTTTCATTCATTCAAATTTATGTGACTAAATCAATGGATTGGATGACAAATAAACATTACTTAAACATTGAAGGGGCCTAAGAAGTTTTTAATGGTATAACGTTCAATTGCCACCTTTTTCTACGAATACGGTTCACCTAATATTTTGGATCTTTTTGCTCATACCATAAAATGATATGCCAGAATGGATATAGAACACATATGTCAAGGTACGGTCCACAATAGGGGCCTCATTGTCTTTCGGAGGAAGGATTAGGTTTACCCCACCTGTACTAAGTTGGTAACTGGTTGTGGCCATGAGGGCCCCACTATAACATATTAGTTTATCAATATTGTACATTCATTTTTCCATTTCATTTTAGAATATAATCCCCAAAAAGAAGCATATCCAAAACTCGAGTGTGCCACACTATGTATTAAACACTCGTCATTAAAAACTTCTCGAGAGCCTCAAAAGTTTTGGATCAAGTTGATATTTGTGTTTTACCTTCCTTCATGTCTAGGTGTCCTTATAAACAGGTTGGATGGCAAATATACATCATGGTGGGCCCTAGAAAGATTTTAATGGTGGGTGTCATTATCACCACTAGTTCCTGTGGTGTGCTCTACTTGATCCTTGGATCTAATTTATTTTTCGGCTTATATCCTAAAAATGAAATGTCAAAATGAATGAACGGTATTGGTAAACCCATACATCATAGTGGCCCCTCATAGCACCAATAGTACCTATTTTTAACTTGGGACATGTGGCTAGTACCCAATCATTGTTAGTTTGTGTCAGCCGTAGGACGCAAAATGGGTACTTCTCCATCGGTCATGTGCTCGGCACAGACCAGGGCTACGAGGGACCACACCATAGAAAGCAGAGGCGTTTAGGATGCCTACCATTGAAACCTTCCTAGGGTCCACTAGGGAATCAATACCATTACCTCAATGTTGAAACGAGGTATCTTCTTTCAGTTTACCACTTGACTTAATCGGGTCATTAGTTAAAATTACCATCAATTATAATGTAATAAAGGTGTTGATGTTAGCTTTTGAATTCATATCTTTCTTAGTCTTTTAGTCATATGGGCATTTTTTGACTTTTTGATTGAAGAAAACGTCCATTAGTTTGTCATCCTTCGTATGGTGTTAGCTTGTCTTGAAAATCAAAAGGACCTTTTGAGAGTGAGGTATGGGTCCTAACTAAATCAACGATTAGGGTCATCCCTCGATCGATATAATCCATTTACTTTAATTGGACAACTGTGAACTTAAAATAGAGTCATTTCAAAAAATTTGGAGCAGTTTGTAGCCCATAACTAAATTAATGTTGAGTTAATTTTGAATTATTTTTGAAAAGGTTGAGCTTAAAGTCTTATAGAAGGGGGGTGAATAGGACTATACCAAATTAAAAAATAAATGCAGAATTACAAAGATAAATAAAGATAGATAGCACAATTATAAGCAACCTCAAATGCACAAGTATTGAGAGGTTGATACAAACTGAGTTCTAAGGACAACCTTACACAAAAAACCAAAGGCTTATGTAACACCCCGTGTTTTTCAGGGGCCGTATAGGGACTTCCCAAGTATCATGGGTGCCCTAATGGGCTTCAAATTTTAATTACATTTGGATGATCTCATAAACAGTGGAGAATTTAATAAGGCATGAAGCATAAGTAAATCATAAAGCAGTATCGAGTACCACTGATTATAAAAGTATCTAAACTACAAATTCCAAGTCATCTAAATAGGAAACTAGTCCCACCCATACATGATCCAAAGTGACTAGAGCCTTGACCCATACCCCGCGGTAGCTCGAACTCAAACTAAAAAGATTCGCCAAAATTCTGGAAGCAGGGAAGCTCCTCCTCCCTATCCATGCTCACCTCGCTCAACTCGTCAAGTTCCACCTCACCTACATCTAGTAAAGGAGCTGGTTGGTGTTTTAAAACACCATCCTAGAGTGAGAGTGAGTAGTTAATTCAGTCGTTACTATTAGCCTTAAGTTATAACAATCATCAATTATACAATGAATTTAATGAAAAAATATACATTCACAGATCCCTAACTAATCTTGTTAATGTATATGTATATATTATGATATAATGTATGCCCTCACAACAACATTATCTCGAGTGACTTCGTCTAACAATCGCGCATGACCAACCACCCTCATTGTGGCCTCAACTGCCGAGTCGTCAAATCCTAACTAATGCGATGCATGGATAATGTTAGCCGAGTATTTAGTTAATTCTATTCATCTAGCAGATTGAAAAAACTGGTACACCCCACGTGTCATTGTCCTCAACTAGTTGCGAGGCCAATGCCTCTCAACGTACGAGGCCAAGACCTCGCGATCCTTGATCCCATCGGGTTCTCCATCTCCGATTTCAAGCACATGGGGAGTGCTGAGAAGAGGGATCGCTTGCGGTCACTACGGGGAGGCTCATCACCCCAGCGTAAGCTGACAACTTGGGCACAGTATCCCATTTCACCATGTCCGGCTCTCGATCAGTGGATTGGTTTCAAATGGTTATCAATGAGCTTCAATGGTTGAAGGGTATTTTAAGTTCCATACATGCGTGACCAGACAGGGTTAACAAATATGGTTGGTCAGCATGTGGATCAGACTGTGTGAATTTAGGCGAGTACGTGATGGATAACATCGGGTACAAGCGACCCATGTAGTCTAACTACCATCATCCGTTCGCATCCGTCCAAATCCATTAGTTCAGCCTCAGGATAGTCCTACCAACGGGACCACCTTCTCTCACCCCAGTTTCCTAACCAACGTAGGGATTTGATGGTATTCAATTGAACTTCGACAAGTTAGGAAATATCATCTTGTATAAGTAATGTCGTGTAATCACGCATCAAACATATAAATTTAGAATTTGCTATAAATGTAAACTACTAACAATATTACGAAATAAATGTGCATGTATGTTGTGTGGGTTAGTGAGGAAGCCAAGAATTTCATATATCTCATAGTTTAAAAAAACACAAGGATTAATGCATCATAGATCCTATAAGAAAACATTGTACAAGAATCAAACAAGACATAAACATGTAATTATCAAATTCATACCCAATCATGTGAGAGACAACAAACATTCCATAACCATTCCATGTTGATTGAGAGGATCAAATGTGTGATCTTTCCTAGGTTTTCTCTAGATTATCCAAATACATCACCCATACATTCATAATCATTATATTCATACTAAAATTGGTGCTAGGCCACCTACAAGTAATAGTCCGCACCTTTAAGAAGGAATCTCTGATTTTGAGCTCCTAGGGTTAGGTTTTTAGAGAAAATTGTTGAAAGACCCAAATAAACATACAAGCTTATGAGATTTGTGATAAACAACTATTGAAACCCTAAATTATATTTGAAATTCAACACTTACCTCCAACCATTGTCAGGAAAGCTCCAACGACGACTTCGGCTACGGCAAGGGGGCTAAAGAGGGGATAAGAGGGCGGAGGTGCACCAATACCCACACCCCAAGGTCTCTCTCTTCTCCTTTCTCCTCCTTTTCTTCTCCCTTTCTCCTTTTTTCTTCTCTTGCTCTAGGGTAAATTCGTATGGGGAGAGGGGGTGCCTAAATGAGGCCCTTTTATAATGACAAATTTGGTGTAAATGGCCCCAAGGGTTGGATTTTTACTATACTAGTCTTATGGGAGGGTTTTTCTAGTATCTAGGGCCCACTATGGGGTGTATATATTGATATACACCATAGGATAGTTAGCCCTAATGATGATCTACGTATGAACATGTTTAGCCCGCCATTTGGATGCGTTGATCGACAAATATGATTAGAACTCTGTTCAACAGTCACTAATGGTCGATCGGGGCCGCGACTATACGGATATGAGTAGGGAAATATCCTTAGTCCACTGTGAAGTTTGGTCGTAAACCGACGGTCCGAAATCCTTAACTTTGCATAAGAGTGGACAACCCAATTCACTTAAGTAGGGTATTTGCACTTCTCATGTACACGTACTTTGACTCAAGTTAAGCGGTTCTGAACAGTACCCATGTCCGACTCTCGCGATGGACGTCAAGTCCAATAAGATGGACATTATTCTATTGTTTCGGAATTAGTGACCCACCAATGAGCGGTATAGAGCTTGTTTGAAAAATCGGGGCATCTCTTGAATGAATTAGGTATTGAGATTTTTCATGAGCAATGATTAGGGTTTGTATTAATTATGTTCATAGTGTGACCTATTGATAACTAGCGAAAGTAAAGATTTGGTCATGATTATTCTAAACCGTCAGTTTTAGCTAAAAGAGTAATGAGGTTGATTTAGTCTATTAGTTAAGATCGGGGCCTTGTCTGACTTGGTTTCGGTTAGATTTCTAATTTAATTATGATTGTCTTGATTAGTTAGCGATGAGTCGGTTAGACTTGGGCCCTATGTGAGTAAATCATGGGGCTAAACTTGATGTACAAGTGATCGGGTGGATTCGTTGGCTTCCTACGATTGATTAATCGGACTCGTGCAGTTATTTACTGGTTTCACCCGTGCATAAAGTAACATTAAGTGCTAATGACCAATAAGTGATAATATAAGTTAATTACATTAAATTTTTTTAAGGATTTTTGGAGATCTAAAACAGTGAAAATCCAGGACGTTACAACCTATGGTAGGACAACCTTACTAGAACGTTTGTAAGTATCAAAAACTCAAATTTAGAAGAGGCAAAAGAAATAAACTAAGTTATTACAACATTCATCATAAATGCATAAAAGGAAATTACATCATTCACCACAAGTGCATAAAGTAAATTACAACATTTACACACATAAACAAATACTATCATCCACCACAACTCCAGAAATTATAGTGGTTTGTTTGTGTGTATACCAACTGTTAGTACACAGCCATACAACTACTCCACTCCTAATATTCACACCCACGGGATATTGACTTTCATTATCAAATAAGGTTTTCCAAGGTTCATCTTAAAACCTTCACAATTGTGTCTTTTAGATGACTTACACAATTACAAAAACCTCACAATGAGTTTTTCTTGGCTGAATCTCACAAACCAAAATGCAGAAAATTAAATTGTACTTATTTGAAGATTCTTCTTCTGATGAAATCTGGTAGAACCAATTCGATGTAAACGAAGATGTTCAATATCCAGTCTCACAAGTGAAAGGATTCTAGGTTTAAATTAATTTTAAATTAAATCAACCTGGGCTAGCTTGATTTGATTTTGATCCCAAAAGAGGATAAATCATAATTCGCTTCTTTAATGAAATAGAGTTGAATGAAGATCACAAAATCAAATAACAAAAGCTATTAATATGAATCTAAAATGAGCACGATATATCTTAACAAATGCAGGAACTTATCTCTCAGAGTGATGACTTGATTTAGCTTGGAATGAATGAAAAACTCAGAGATTCGTCCTCTATTTATAGGTGAAAATACTGTTCACTTGACTGGCCTAAGGGTCGATTCGACTAGTTGAAGGACCAACCACATTTCAAAATTTCTAGCACGATAATATAAGATCGTTACTCGACTGGTTGAGTGACCTGCTTAACTGGTCGAGTAATGCATTCGACTAATCGAGTGTGACCAAAAAACCTTGTTAGACTTTGAGTCGAATACTGCACGACTGACCGAACACTGTTCACTCGACTGGTCGAGCAGTCTCCGGAACTAGTCGAGAGTCCAACAAAAAAATTTAAAAATTTACAATTAATCTTAGACTGTTCGAGAAAACTCTTGGACTGATCGAGCAAGAGTTTGAACTAGTCGAACAAAAACTAGGACTAGTTGAGAAAATGACCTATAAACTTATGTAATGACCCAAATAAAATATGTAGTGAATATGACTCACCCTATGATCAATCTAGGGTCATCCATACCTTGTTTGTGAGTTTGAACAATTGAAACATCGTTCGCTCTGCTAACTCGTTCACTTGAAATACTTGAAGCTTCTCTTCAAATATTGAACTTGAGCTTGAGCTAGGGCTTGAGTTCTTGAGTTTTTTAAGATATTGAACATGAAGATTAAATTTGAGCTTGAGCCTTGAACTTGTACCTGAACTTGAGTCTTGAACTTGTACTTGTACTTGAGCTTGAAATTTTGAACTTAGACAATGCTCTTCAACTTAAATACATAGAAAAGTTCGACGAAGATGTGGACAACTTTAAAATGCATAAAGTTGATCTATGCATCTCATCAACACATAATACAAATTCTAAATGATTTGATACAACAAAATTTGACAACTCTAGGTGCTAGATTTATAATATAACATTTACAGTTTTCCTCGGTGTACTTCATCAGCTCCTAAACTTGAGCAGATGGCATGAAATTAAAACCTATTTCGTTTGGACGACTTAGAGTTGCTATAAAAATATCTAGTGGACCCTATATCAGACATAGGATGTGTTTAATAGATGGGTCCCTTACATAAGGGAAACATTTATCATTTTCTTCTCTTTTTTATGTCTTTAATGTAATAGCTTGCTTAAGAAGTTGAATAGAATAGGTGATTGTGGGGTTCCTCTCCTTGCTTGATTTGCTCCATTAATTTATTTCGGGGAATCTTGAGACATCAGTGGGTATTTGGTATTGATTTCATCCTCATCGAAAGATGTATTTGACCTTGTGATAGAGATATCGATGGACTTTCGGTCTAAGTTGCGTTTCTCTGTCATGGTACACCCGTCATGAATTCTTCCCTCAATCATTGGGCCATACCTTGAAATTATTTCCACAGATGGTGGACCCTACAAAAATGATTTCAAAAGATGCATGCATGACAAGAAAGCTCCAACAGGCCAAAAATGTTCAGCCCGAGCTTGGCCCAAGGTCCATCTACCCAAGCCTAAGATAAGGTAATAAATTTTGGAAAAAGAAAGGAAGCACACCCTTTATTTTTTAAAGGACCCACCATGATGTTTGTGTGAGATCTAATCCGATCATTAGATATGTACTCCTATGCTAGGTCAAGGGCCAAAAAAATCAGACTTAGCTATGTTCAGGTAGGCCACACCAAAGGAAATAGTTGCAAGAGACATTTACCATAATTATTCAGGCAGGCCACACCAATGGAAACAGTTTGGAGGATAAGCCTCTCTTTATATACTGTTTCAAATCATGTGGCCCATTTGAATTATGAATAGGGCTGCTTTTTTTGCCACAGACCTAACATGGTGGATACACCTGATGAACTGGGTGGATTTTACATCAACACCAAAGTGGAGCCCACCCAAGCAGACTGCCTTTTCCAAGAAAGATTTGAAACAAACCCTCTTCCTGTGTCCTTAAGTGTGAAATTTGTTGATAAGATATCTCTCCTGGACCCACTTTATATTTTTTTGGACGCCCACCTTGACATGCATGCGTGATCCAATCTGGCAATTAGATTTGTAATCCTACCTTAAGCCTATGGCCAAAATAAATAAATAAATAAATAAATGAAATAAGTTAGACTCATGATTAAGTCAAATGGGCCACACCAAAAAAAATAGTTGGGAGAGAGACATCCACCATCGATATTTACAAGGCCCACTATGATAATTATATGAAATCTACTCCAAATATTAGATACGATACCCAAACCTAGGCTTGGGGCCCAAAGATCAGCCCCATCTATTATTCCAATGGGACATATGAAGGGAAATAATTTGGAGTAGTGTTAATATTACCTTGTACATTGTTTCCAAACATGTGGTCCAATTGAAACATAGATTGTTCTGGGTTTTTGACCTAGGGTCTAACATGGGGTGATACACATTGTGGTCAGGGTAAATTTTACATAAACAACAAAGTGGGACCCATGGACCTAGCAGCCCCATTCTCTCCTTCCAATGAATTAAATTATTAATGATGCCCTGATCATAGGGCCTTGATGTATGTGTTGTGTATCCACTCCATCCATCTAATTTTCCATATACTTTTAGGGCATGGTCCCAAAATTTTCGAGGTAGATCCAAATCTCAAGTGGACCGCATAATAAGGCTTGAATTTCCACCATTAAAATTTTCTTAATGGCCACAAAATTTATGGATCAAGTTTCTATTTGTGTTTTCCATTCATCCAGGTCTGCAGAACCTTATCAACGGTTTGGATGGCAAATAAACATTACAGTGGGCCCTACGAAGTTTTTAATGGTGGGCATTCAATCACCACTATGTTCCCATGGTATGGACCATCTGAGATTTGAATCTGCCTCATTTTTGGACCATGCTATAAAATGAGCTGGCAGGCGTTGATATACAACATATACATTGAGGTAGGCCCCATGGTCAGAGCCTCATCCACTAAGCCGTTAGCTGTTACCTTTGTGGGCCTTATCCTACTGGTTTTTGGACTTCTGAGTCCAAGCCCGCCTGAGTATAAACCGGCTTCAAATATAAGCCCAAACCTGCCCACGGGCCTTATACTGCAATTAAAGCCTGACAGGATGCCCGATGGGCCAACCCGGCCCAGTGATACCCTTACTACCATTAGTCCCGTAGGCTCTTCATTGGCTGCTGTGAAAGCATTTTCTGACCATATCATCCAACCATCAGTTTAGTTGCATGGAAAACTGTATGGACAAAATAATTCATAGAACATTGGTCAGGTCTCAGGTGCTCAGAACCATCCAAGTATTGTGATTTTTTTATACTGAAAATAATGGACGGTCCAGATAGATGATACGGACGAAAATGAATCTAAATTCAGCTGCATGTAGATTCCTTACTGAAGAATGAACGGCTCCTGTACCATCCTTCACCCCTGTATGCCTCTTGCATGGGATCGGATTCGCTGTTACGCAGGTAACACTTGGGTGGATGTTACTCTAACAGGGTGGGGCCTACCTTGATGTATTTATTGTATATCCATACCGTTCATCTGTTTTCCCATCTCATTTTAGGAGTAATCCTAAACCTTAAGAAGATCTAAATCTCAGGTGTACCGTACCATTGGAAATAGTGATGAATGACCATTAAAAAAATTTTGTGGGCCACCAAAGTTTTGGATCTAGATGATCTTTGTATTTCCCTTCGTTCAGATCTTCTTGACATTATAAACAGGTTAGATTGCAAATAAACATGAAGAAAAGCTTATGATAGGCCTTTGTGAAAATTTTAATGATGAGGCAGTCAATAACAACTGTTTCGTGTGGTGTGGTCAACTTGATATTCGGATCCGCATAAGTTTTTGGACCAGTATGGACGGCATGGATATTAAAAAAATCATCTAGGTGGGCCCCACAGTAAAGTTAATATGCAGGGTAACTGCAAATTCGCTCCTCTTGGCCTCTTCTTGCATGGGAGTACGGATGACCAGTGACGGTTGGATGTAGGCCAGTGGTCGGTTCTCCGAGGGCCCCACCATGATGTATGTCTTTTATTGGTGCCGTTTATCTATTCTTTCAAATCATTTTAGGGCTTGATCTAAAAAATGAGACATATCTAAATCTTAAGTGAACCACACAACAGAAAAATCGTAGTGAGTGAGTCTCAACCATTAAAGTTCTATTTGACATTCAACCCATTTATATAGACTTGAATGAAAATAAAAAATCAAAAATATCAACTTGATCCAAAACTTTTGTAACCCAAAAATTTTTTAATCAGTGGGCATTCAATCAACACGGTTTCCTATGATCTAGTTCAATTGAATTTGGTTTATTTCATTTTTGGGCTCATATCATAAAATGGCATGGATGGAACACATACATCATGGTGTGGCCCATAGAGCCACGATCATTGAGCACTGGCTAGTGGCAAGGTCATGCATCATGTATTACCCCCACTATGGTGTATGTGTTTTATCCACTATCTCTATATATACTTCCATCTTATTTTAAAGTATGATTAAAAAAAATGAGGTAGATCCAAATCTCAAGTAGACTATACAGTGGGAAACAGTAGTGATTAAACACTCATCATTAAAATCTCCACTGGTATACAAAAGTTTTGGATCAAACCCATGTGTATGTTTTACCTTCACGGTTTGTATGACCCAATTAATCTACCAGCTTGGTTGTAAATAAATATAAAAGTAGCCTTAGGAAGTTTTTAATGGTGGCCGGGCATCCTATTTCTTTTGGTGTGGTGCACTTCCGATTTAGGTCTACTTTGTTATTGGGCCCATGCCTTAAAATGAACTGATAAAATATATTGACATAGCAAAATAGATCAACAGTGTATTATAAGACATTGACCTAAGATCGGCTATATATGTGGGTCTCACTATAATGTATATGTTTTATATAAGTTATCCGTTCGTTTAGCCATATCATTCTAGGGTATGCCTCCAAAAATCAGACATCTAGAGTCCAAGTAGACCAGTACTGCACTATAGGAAAAACATTTAAATGGTTAGCATTCAAATGATCTTTGAATCTGCCTCATTTTTAGGCCCATGCCCTAAAATGGGATGCACTAATGAATGGATGGAAAGGATATAACACATATCATGGTGGGCCCCACTAAGCTTTGGCTTCAAATTATCATGAAATCTGATGCTGGCCAACTTCTCAGTTCCAAACCTATGCATTTAATGCTGAATTGAGAGAAATTACATAAAAATAATGTAATTAGGTCGACCAAACAGGCCTAAGCAATGAGTCCCGGCCCTTTTCAATATCTGTTCATTTCAGTTGTTACTGTGTGTTTCTGGAAAAGCTTCATGGCCCCATCACGATGAATATGTTTCATTCACGTTGTCTACCGTCAATATTTTCAGCACATTTCAGGACATATTTCAAAAATGGGGTAGAACCAAATCTCATGTGGACCACACCATAGAAAATAGTGGTGATTGAACACCAATCATGAAATTTTTTTAGGTTAAATTGATATTTCTTTTCTCCCAAGTCCGTGTAACCCAATGATCAACAGGTTGGATGGCAAATAAACATTACAATGAGCTTTAGTAAGCTTTTGATGGTGAGCATTCAATCACAATTGTCTCCTATGGTGTGGTCTACCCGAGATTTGGATACATCTCATTTTTGAACTCATGCCCTAAAATGAGCTGGAAAGATGGATGGACGGCGTGGATAAAACGCACACATCATGTACATAGGTTATTTAAGTTTGAGGTGATAAGTGAGTGAGTCCTTGGCGTAGGGCCCATCTCAATGTATGTGTTGTACATCCATGTTGTCCATGAAGTAGATCGAAATATTAGGTGGATCATAAACTTTTTGTGGGCTATAAAAGTTTTGGACAGCTGATATATGTGTTTTCCTTCATCAATGTCTTTGTGTCTTTATCAATTGGTTGGATGGCGAATAAATCTTAAGGTGGACCTTAAGTTTTTAAAGGTGGGCTCATTATACAATTGTAGGTTGGATGCTGGAGTTACTTAGACATTGATTATTCAAAATAAACTATCTAATTGTGGACATTGGATATGGACTATCAGGAAATTTTCTTTTTAACCGTCCATTTTATGGTCGCCCAATTGGATGGATGGATCTCATAACCAGGTAGATCTTTGGATAGGATCCATTGATACCAGGTTCCGCGATTTGGGTGGTCTGGATTGCATTCTTTCACATTACGATGGATGGGGTGTAGCTACAGACAAACAAATAAGAGGACGAATGATCACATGAAGCCCGGTAACACATGCTGCAACCTTTTTCAACCAAAGTGCCACGTGTAGGGGATCCGATCCGTTGCATAAGGTAGATCTAGTATGAAGATTCCTTTGCATGAAAATCAGGCCGATCCACCCACCCATCAGTTGGGAAATCAATGGACAGATGACGATCTCAACCAACTTACGGGTGTGGTCCACCCAGTAATTGGATCTAACTACTAATGACATCAGGTGATATTCATCATGGGGTTGACATTTGTCGCGGCTTGAATATCCAAGGTGACACGTTTTCGAGAAATCGGTGCTGTACAGCAAGCTTACCATACTGTGGGCTGTACAATAGCAAGGAAATTATGAACCACTTATCAGGTGGGCCACATTGAAATTGGGTTTGATCAACACAGATGGAACGGCTAGCATTTGCCCAGTCACTGCTATTCAATACGGACAAATCTGACACTTACCAGTCCCAACCACCACATGGGGAAAGGGAATGAACCAGGACCGGTACATCGACGTACTTATAAAAGCCGGTGAGGCCCACGGCTCGGTGATCCGGTCGGTCGATCTGATATCTGTGGGCTATCAGTTTGTTTTTTAATCGCATGTGGTGTATGCGGGCGTGGCAAAATTTTCTGTACGGTTCGATCCAAACCTAACAACTTTGACCCAAAGTATCAACAAATACAAATGCGTTGAATGTTTTCTTAAATGATCGAGACCCCGAGAAGAACGGCCATTTATTTAGGCACCCACGCAAGATTATTACAAAACATTTAAATTATTTGATGACAGGTCCTTTATTTGAAAATAGGTTGTGCGTTGCCTCTCATACAAAAAGACTTATACAAAAAGACTTTTAGTGGGCACTAATGAACTTTTCTGAGTGAAGAGTTGTTTATATTAAAACGGAACTAATTTGGCATAAGCATGTAGGCTTGGATTGTAATATAGAGTTAAAGCTATGATAAAGAAATATAAAGTGATTTGTCCGTTTAGTTAGTATTAGGCGTTTTACTTTGTTAAACTTCTTAATATTTATAAATTTCTTATGCACCCTTCATATGCTTCCATCTTTATTTCAGCGATTATGGTAACTAAATCATTGCCACGTCTGGTTTTCCATGTCTTTTTATTTCCTCTCGTCCCTTTAACTATTCTTTTCTGCTTGACTACTTTCAACTTTTGGGATTCTCGGTCGTGCCTAATCATCAAATGATGTGTATCATCTAGCTCAGCACCAACTGTACTTCCATAAAAAGTACTTCGAATATCTCTAAAGACTTTTTGCATGCTATACATTTTTCATGCAACGACACGTGTCCTTTTATAATTAGCTATTTTTAGAAACAGTTAGAAATATGGTATAACATTACATGCACGTCGCTTCGTCTTTGGACAAAAATGTGAAGACGACATTGGTTCGTTGTTCGACATAATAAAGGCAACCGCTCGATCGGACAAAAATATCAAATTTGACCATCTCGGTCGAAAAATATTAAAGTCAGCCATTTTAGTCGAAAAAAATTAAAGTCGACCATCTTAGTCAAAAGCCATCGAATTCAGCCAGTTTGGTTGGAATCGGGCATCTCGATCGAAAAACATCAAATTCAGTTGTTTTGGTGTAAAAACATTAGAGTCAGCCACAATAATAGAGAATGTCATTCAATCTATTTCGGATAAGACTTATGGTAGACAAGAATGGTAGTTTGCTTAATAACTTGGCATGACACCACTTTGACTAGTAGTAAAACTTCGCCACGGTCCACATAACGAGGTTCAACCATCGGATGTGGCTCAGGACCTACAAGGTATTGTTCTCCATTGTGAGAGATATTCCTAAGAAATAGTAGCCTCTTAGGTATTCCCTAATTCTTGACTTTAGAAATAAAAATCTTATTCTCCCGTTCAGGTCGTCTAACCTCAATAGCTACACTGGAGCAGGATGCATGTTCCGTTGTAAAAGAGGTGTTGTCGGTGTTGGTTGTGCTGGCGCCAAGTTTTCGACCTAACTTATCTCAACAGTTTGCTACAACACAGTTGGCTGAGGCACTATTTGTTGAGGCACAATGGGTGCTCTTTTAACAAAAGTGGCCATCATCCAATTCAGGCTCCTAATCTGACTAACGATTCACTTTTTGAAAGTTTTAGCTTGCATTTGAGACTACTCGGCCTCAGCTTGTGACTATTTTGTAATATGTTGAATCCCCATTTGTATATCGTGTAAACCATTAATTCGACATTATCTCAAGATGACTAGCCCGAGATGAAGATGCATGGTGCTAATTTGGAAGATTAGGTGCTAGGTTCATCAAAAAATCAGGTACTAGCTGCATTCGGATTTCCTTTTCTTATACAAGATGTTTAATAATGCTAGAAGTGTTACGACCTCTTTGACTCATATTGCACCAGCAAACGTATGGTCACTAGATAATTTTGCGTTGGTCATGTAAAAATTTGTTGCCTTTTTTGCATAGCTACTGCTCAATAAATTTTTATGATGGCCTAGTAGTTTGAAATCCTATGGGCATGTAAAAAATTATTGCACGGTTGATGCACAATGGATATTTATGGCAATCAAGTACTTATTAGTTTCATTGGGTATGTCAAAAATTTTTGGCTCTTGGTTTTTTTTTTTAGGTAACGTGTGGTGTGTGCATGCGTGCCAGAACCAATTGTGTGACTCGATTCAAATCGAACAACTTTGACCCTAAGTGCCAAGATAGACAGATATGTCAAATGTGATGGTATAGGACTAAGACCTGAGAAGATCAGTGGCCTATTTAACCACTCGCGCGGGATTGTTATAAGATGATCAGGCGATTCTCAGAGGGTGGGGTTCTTTTTCTTAATATGGGTTACAGTTTAACTTTCACATGAAAAGACTTTTGATATACCAGGGAATTACAAATTCATGCAGAAAAGGAATACTTACAAATAACCACAAGGAAAGACTATAATGAATCTTTATGAATGAAGAATTATTTGTATTTTTTCATGAATGAAGAATTGTTTGTATTGAAAGAGAACTAATCCAACTTCGTTTCAACACTGAGGTATTGGTGTCGATTCCCTTGTGGGGGTGGCTAACAGTGAAGTATGAACTGACGGTAAGTGTACTAACAAGCTAACAAAAACAAAAAAAGGCGTAGATTTAAATTAGATTTTCGATCAAGATTATCATTACTTATAAGATAGAGCTAAAAATGTGATAAATAAAGATAAAGTGATTGGTTTATTTGGTTGGTATAAGATGTTTCGCTTCACTAAACTTTGTTTTCTAATTTTGGAATTTTAAGATACCATATGGCATACGGTGATTGGTGGCTTACCTCGGTACAATACATCGTCTTGTACAATATCATTCGACATGGATAGACAGATCACGGTTGCCCAAAATGATTTCCGTACAGGGCTGCTATGTATCTAATTTCGGAGCGAATTAGGTGTGACAGGGAAACACTTTTAGCAGGTGTTATCGTCACCGTGTGGGGCACGCCTTGATGAATGTATTCTATATCTACACCGTCCATCCATTTTTCCCGGATCATTTTAGGGCTTGATCGCAAAACTTAAGCAGATCCAAATCTAAAATGGACCACACCAGTCTAATAGTGGAAAATGACCACAAAAAACTTTTTGTGCACGACAGTTTTGCATTAGTCTTATCTTTGTATTTTACCTTCATCCTGGTCTTTTGGACATTATTAATAGGTTGGATGGAAAATAAACTTTATCAAAACATTACAGTGCGCTCAGGAAGTTTTAATGGTAGGGTGTCCAACCAACACAGATTCCTGTGGTGTGGTCCATCTGAGATTTGGATGTATATAATTTTTTGGATCACATTCTAAAATGGCCTGTAAAAACAGATGGAAGGCGTGGATATAAAGCACATCATCAATGTTCGGTGTTACCCGGATAAAACCTAATCCATAGCAAAACTCTCTAGAAAAAAGTGTGTAAATTCATCCAAAATCGATCATAAAGATTAAAAAAAGTGTGTCAATTCATCCAAATCGATCATAATGATCAGTTCACTAAAAATAACTATATTTCTCGGTTGGATATAGTTTTTTTTTTTTTTAAACATGCTGATGTAGAGCAAGTTGCGGAAAATTTCATGGCCAAGATGGATCAGAAAAGGCACAGTCGACGACAGAAGTGATCCAGACCATCAGACCTTAGATTGGGCATATCTCACAATCCGGAATGAGTTATCTGACGTAAAATATATGAATTTGGGGTAGAACGAGCTACTTTAGCCAACCAACTTGCTATGCCAGGTTGCGCAACCCGGATTTGCGAGAAACCCCTTGATCGACGCTCGTTTCCCCGTTTTAATTTCATTTTTACTATAAACAGTAAGTTTTAGTTTGCATATAGCTCTTCATCCGTTGGGCTTTAGGAGTTGTGTCTAACATGAAAAGTGCTTAGGATAATTAGGAGAACAGTTTGGTGAAGCCAAATAGGACACTTACTATTTTTGGCCGAAAACCTTGCACACTAGTAGACATCACGACCGTCTATAAATAGTAAGTTTATTATTTATAGTAAGTCACGGATTTTAGGAGTTTTAGTTGTAGTTTGAGTTTGATTGCTTGGTTCCCTTATTTAAAGGGATGTAAACTCATTTTTATTCATTCATTAATCAATTGTGAATTTTATTAGAATTTATTTCTATTCTCTTGCTTTCTTTCCTCGTGGATTCGAGAAGTCTCTGTGAGGAGTCCAGAGAAGCTCCGTGGATTCAGAGTAGTTATCCTTGAGGAAGACGGTAATTGACCTCATCATGTTCATCCCTGCGTCAATTTGGTATCAGAGCGAGGTTTCCCCTCGGGCCGATGGTAAACAACGAAGATATGAATCAAAATCCTGTGGATGGTGATCCAGGGATTCGTTATCTTTCGGAAAGAATGAAAGCTTTCCATCGGTAGAGTCAGTTGACCATGCAAGGGCTGCAGGCAACCCTCGACCGTCTTGCGGATGCGCTACTTCAGCCCTGAGCCCTAGGCGGTGCTCCATCACCTATGGTTGCTCCACCACCCATAGCGGCTCCACCACTCGTGGTTGCTGTAAGACGTGACCCCGATTATCGCAGAGCACTACTAGTGGCAAACCGTAGGGCTACATGATTCTAGTTTCAGCGACAAGGACATTAATGAGGGTTTTGCCCGACGACCAGTCCATGGAGGCGATCGTCTAGATCGTGCTGAAAGAGACTATCAAGATAAGGCTGAACTTTCTAATTTTAATGGTTTATTATGTATAGAAGATTTCCTTGATTGACTAGCCGAAGTAGAGAGATATTTTGATTATATTGTAACACCTCAAATTTTTACCAACCTGAAATTAGACGTCCTTTGGCAATGGGTCAACCATATTACTCTTAGAGATCAATCCTAAAGTCTAGAAATCGCTTTTCAACCCATTTCCTTCAAAATCTTACCTTTCACCACCCCATTCTTCAAATTTCTCCAAGTACTTTCATATTAGACACAAACTCAAAGTTTAAAAGGTGAGAAACTATACTTAAACTAAAACTTACTATAAATGGTAAATACATGCGTAAAATGGAATTTTAACTATTTAATATTTAGAATTTCATGATGTAGATAGGTTATTTGGATGTATTAGCTTCTTCTACCCCAAAATCATATATTGTACGTTGCGTAACTCATTCCAGTTTGCAAATGAGACTTGATAAACGCCTCGACGGACTCGTGGGCCCAAAAGACTTAATTCGGAGGGATCCAAGGTGGACCCCACATGTTTCCGGCATTCCTGGGAAGTGAGGACCTCACCCATAGGGCGATCCCTCACCAAATAAGTCAGTGAACGGCAAGGTCCTCGCGGCATCGGCGAGGCCTCGTCCGTACAGCGGACAGGCAGCCTGGTTCCTGCATTTTTTCTGCGCATTTTTTTAAAATTTAAAAAATCATATCGTCTTCGTTATAACTCTGATTTATGTGATTCAAAAACTATATTAAATATAAATGAGTATAATTTTATATAAAAATATGTGAAAAATATAATAAAATATCTAATATAGTTTAAAGTAGGTCGTTGTGAGCAACTATCCGATAATCACTTTTGGACAGCTGCTGCTTCTGGAATTTTTAAAATTTTTCTACAACTCGAAATCTTATGAAATTTGGTGGAGTCAGGTTAAACTTGATGATGAACCACTACAAAAAATAATTAAAATAATATGATACCTAGAAGTTTCCAAAATGGGGTATAGAATGGCCCTAAGACCGTATTCTGCCATAATTAGGGTAGAATTTAGTTAAGTACTAAACTGAATACTCAGTAGAATTGACTTGAACCACTTTAAATATGAACTACAAGACTCAAAATGAGTAAGACTACTAATGCTATGTTACCTAGAAACCTAGGATTAATCTCTAAACCCAGTTGCTCTCGGGAGCATTCAAAAACTTCATATCGGACCTGGACCGCACGTCGAAAGTCTGATAGCGATGAACTTAGAAGATATTGACCGCGTTGTTGGACTTGACAAGCACCGTGAAAATCACGCCCAAATGATGTCCCGAGACCATTTTATTGCGTTCGGAGTGAAGAGAGTGAGAAAAGGAAGATATTTTAAAAATTAATTATAATTTAAAGATATCTGACACGTTTCACTTACGCGTTATTTTTAAGCGTTCTGACCATTAGATTTTGACCCAAATTTACCCTCAGATCAGGATAGGTGGCCCTTACATGTTAAAGTACTTGTGGCCTTGATCGAAGTTCAGTAACCGAGAATTGAAACTGGTCCGCCACGGATGATCTGGAAATCTGATCGGATTGAAAACTTAACTTCCTAAAGATCCGTTGCTAGTGAGCTTAAGTCCGACCGCATTTGATAAGAGGACCTCCAGAAGTACTCCGTTGGATCAGAACAGACCCGATTTGCTTATAACTTAAGTATACCTTAACTTCAAGTCTGTTTTCGTCGTGTTTGGGCTTATAAAAAGGCCTTAAACCTTTTCTCACAAATCCCATACGAATTTCAAACCCTACCCAAATCAAGAGAGAGAAAGTGGGAGAGAAGTTGGTGATTCTTCCTAGGATTCTTCCCAACTTTGCTACGTGCCTAATCCACCCCTCCGTATCGCTTTTCTGGTGACTCCGACTTCGTTCTTAGGTAAGAAAGCCTAACCCTAATCTGTTTCAGGGTTTCAATTGGTGCAAGTGGTGAAGTAGCTAACCTAAGTCATATTGTAGGTTGCCAATCAGTCGTTGACGAAGACTTAAAGTCTCTATTGAATTCGTTACACTTCTACGATGTAAGGTACGGATTTTAGACGCTTAGGTTACCATTTTTCAAAGCTTTCAATGTCGTTTAATGGTAGATTGTTGACAAGGATGCTATTTGACATGTAGAACATGCTGTCCATTTTTTATTTCAAATACGTACGAAGAATATGAGATTTAGGGTATTTTAGGTATTTATAGAAAATACTGTATACGTACGTATTTTGCTGATATGATTGTCATGAGTATTTATCGTGTACCTATGTTAGTTGTGCGTGTATGATCTGTTTGGCGAAGAGATTCGTCCTAATGCACATTATTGGCCGACATATGTTATGTAAACTAATGTGTGTAGAGTAAGGGTTTGTATAAATATATGTATTAGTAAGTATTGAGTAAATGGTGTTGTAGATTAGCGTTGAGATTGGATTCTCAACTAATTTGATGATGTACATGATTACCTCCATGCTTGTTGTATTTGAATTGATTACCTTATGTTTGAAATACTCGAGTATGGTTAACTGCTTATGATGTATGTTATAACATGCTGATAACATATTGGAATTACTTGTATTTCAATTCTATCTCTCTCATATAATTATTGATTTAGATTATAAGTGTTTGGGGCTATACTCTAGTCCAGGCAGTCGGTAACAGATTTGAATTCGTAGTTGGATTCTATTCGCCATGAAGTACACGTTGACTAACCCGAGTCGTGTTTTGGTTGACGGCAGTGGTTAGGCCACACGAGGTTTTTATACACTTCATGTCGTTCAGCTTGAGGTGCGCTCATACTAGTAGAGCTCGTCAAGTAATCCGACTGACCATTGTATGTTCACCTTGTATTGGTCATAACTGCTTGAACCTAGGGTACTGAACTTACCAGTGATAACCCTAATAACCGTGGTACCTTGATCTACTAAGACTCATGAGCCGGACATGGTGGTATGGGACACCGTGGTCGAGCTGTAGGCCTACGCTGGGGCCATGAGCCTCCCCGTAGTGTAAGACCCGTATCTTGGTCCGTACCTTTCCTTAGACTTCCGCGGTCTTACCGGTCGAATTCTGACAACCTTCGACCCTTAACCAATATCAACGCGCGACCCTGATTCATATGCCGACAACCCTAGTCGACTCAACCCGAAACCAATACTATAGCGACCGCGCCGTCGTTACAGTTCTGATGCCGCGACTCGCCCGCCGAGGCGATACCCTGGTCAAGAGATATGGGCCAACGTTCGGTGCAAGAAAACGCCGCGCGTTGTAAAATCTAAGGAAATCTCTACGATGTGTCACATTAATCACATCAATCCCATCAATCAATCAACCCATCAATCCATCACATGTCAAGTACACCTCACTTTATTTCCTTTTTTCAAGCAACCACAAAAGTCTTCACCACTCATACCTCTCTTACACAAAAAGTCACAAAAGTCTTCACCACCCATACCTCTCTTACACAAAAGCCTCAAAAGTCAAAGATTTCTTACACCCCCATCATTCATCCATCCATCCATCTCTCTCTACATCACTCTCTCTCTTTCTCATTTTCTCATCTCAATCCCAAGCAACAAAGAGCCCATACGTATGGAATTTTACAAGAATTCCTAAACTCCAAGTGGCCCACCTTCCTACCCCATCATCTCCCATCTCAACCTTCCATTCTCCATCTCCTCCATTGAAGTTGAAGCTAAGGTGCCAAGGAACCTCTAGGAGCAAGAAGATCGGACGGTGGGTGCCTCTATAGGATAATTTTTCTTATTTTTATGATGGGCCAAGTGAGGCCCACCGATCCATGGTGTGGATCTCACTTGCGACCCTAATATGTGGCTGATGGACCACTTGGATCATCATGATCATTTCATGATGGGGCCATTCTCCATGGACCCCATCATGATGTTTATTTCTTTAAGAAAGGTCATCTAGACCGTTCATTTTGGTGGAGAGAGGATCTCCACCGTTGATTCTCGATCTTGGTGGTCCCATGTGTTGAGGGACCCTTTTATTGTATCATTTACTTTTAAAGGAGGGCCCATAATGTCGGGGTCCCTCCATCAGAAGGCGTGTCCCACTCTCCATGTCTCTCTCTCTCTTTTATTTATTTTATTTTATTTTATTTTATTTTTATACAATAGAGTTGTGTGGCCCACTTGAATGGACCTCACCTTGAGGTATTTATTTTTGTCTAAGAGTCCTTCAAGTGGGGCCCACCTTGCATGTGGTACCCCCCATCATCCATTAGTAGTGGCCCACTTCAAAAAGGCCCACCACCATTTATATTTTTTTTTAAAAATAGGCCCACCGTCTAGCGTCTGGGACGCTGGACGTCCCTGTACCAAACAAAAAAAAAAAAGAAAAGGAAAGAAAAGGAGAGGCTTTTGGGGTGGTCCCTAGTGTAGGCCCCACCTTGATGTTTATGTTCGATCCAATCCGTCCATCCTCTTACCCACGGTATTTTAGCCGTTGGGTAGGAGTTTGGGGCTGATTGGAAGACCTGGTGGGCCATAGCGTTAAAAATCGCATCTTCACCATTCAAACATCATTTTCGTATTTTATTTCACTTCCTAAGCATATAAAAATTTGAACTCTGGACTCATTGGGACGGCCTCGAGCCACTGATCGCAATGTCCGGGACGGATTTTGGCGCAGCGGGCCCCATGTGCAAAAATCTTCAAAAAATGGTTTTTTCCCCAAAAATTGCAAGAGGCCTTTCCTCTTGCTTCTGACAGCAGCTGCACGCAGCAGCGTGCAGGCGCGCGGGTGGGCGGCGTCCAGCAAGGGACCCACGGCTCCAGCCGTGGGTCCCACCTTGATGTTTGTATGCCATCTAAACCGTCCATGAGGTGGGTCCCATCCTAAGGTGGGCCCCCTCCAAATTTCGGCTCGATCCAGAACCCAGGTGGCCCACACCACAGGAAACAGTGGAATTGAATGCTTGCCATTGAAATCTTCTTTGGGGCCCACTGAAGTTTTGAATCAAGCTGAAATTTATGTTGTCCCTTCATCCAGGCCCGAGGGACCTTATGAATGGATTGGATGGCAATTAGACATTTCAGTGGGCCCCACATGGGACCTACAATGTTGTATGTGTCAATGGCCACCGTCCAGGCGGACGGTGGCACCCACCTTATGTATTGCGTGGCCTCCACCGTCCAGCGGACGGTGGGGCCCTTTGTAATGTATGTGCTTCATCCGCACTGTCCACTGGACAGTGGGACCCACCATGATGCATGTGATACACCTAGACCGTCCATCCACTCGGTATGATCATTTTAATGCATGAGTTTCCGATTGGGTGGGCCACTCATGTAAGGGTCAGGCCCATTTGATTTGTAACAGGCTTATGGGCTAGGCCCATTTGAATTACAAAAGGCCTATGGGCCCATTTGATTTATGAAATGCTTATGGGCTAGGCCCATTTGATTCATTTAAGGCCTAAGAACTTAGGCCCACTTGATATGTAAAGCCTATGGGCTTAAGCTCACTTGATATTTAAGGCCTATGGGTTTAGGCCCACTTGATATGTTTCAAGTCCATGGGACTAGGCCCATTTGATGTACTTCAAGGCCCATGAAATTGGACCCATTTGTTGTATTGTAAGGCCCATGGGACTAAACCCATTTGACTATAAAAAGGGTCCGTGGGATTAGGCCCATTGGATTTATTTGAGACCCATGAGTTAGGCCCATTTTATTTGATTAAGGCCTAGGGGTTTAGGCCCATTGAACTCGTATTAGGTCTATGGGTTGAGGCCCACTTAATCTACATGTGAGGCCCAATTGGTGTGGCCCATTGGTCATATATTAGACTCATGAGACTAAGCTCATTTGATGCAATCCAAAGCCCACGGGTTTGACCCATTGCAATGCACATAAGACCCATTGGTGTGACCCATTTATGTGGTCCATCTGATGAATAAAAGGCCCATAGGATATGACCCATTTGATATATATGTAAGGTCCAATGGGGACAACCTACGGTCCATTACAATGTGTAAATTCATTACAGACTAAGTACTGATGTTTACAAAGATCAGGCCTTGGGAGCAATGTTGGTTTGACGTCCACATTGCGAGTGTAATGTTGGTTAGATGTCTACATTACGACTCTCCTTAAGGCCCATTACTGGGCCGTACTTACTGTGTATAGGCCGTCCAGGCCCATCTGCGTTGTAAGAATGGTTCATTACTCATATACATGTTTAGTATAGTTTCATAACTCATGATCATACGCATCATATGCATGCTTGATATGAGGATGGACTGATCATAGCATATGCCTTCGGACAGGTTGTTTATGGGCTCCCAGTTAGGCGGTGTCGCCCTACATGAGCGCATGATATGCGTAGGAATTGTTGCATGACTGGATAGCGTGAATCATGCATTTCGCATTTGTGTGACATGGTTATTATTACGCCCTAGCGACATCAGGGCCGTAGCCTCCACAGACGCACCGTGGTTGGCAGGATTGGATACCGAAAATCTCATTATACATGGGGTACTATAGATATCCCTGGGTGAAAGTTCCTAAACCCTTATGGTACCAAGAGGTTGCTCCAACGTCTAGACCGAGTGGGTAGATGAGCGTTGAGTGCCAATTACCAGACGGTTACTCTCTCCACCGTGTCATGGTCGGTTGGAAGGGGGTGCGGCCTTATCCGCCCGATAGTAGGGGGTAATGCTAGGCTGAGTTTGACCAGCTCGAGGAATGGGTCCGCTATCGACGAGTCGCGCCCGATATTGGCAGACGGATAGTGAGGTCTTTTCCACTTACCTTATTGCGTGCGATGTGGCGGTAATCTGGCTTAGAGTGTACTAGACCCCGGTGATATTCCATATTTGAGCTGTATTGATGTATGAACATTGATGAGGATCTATATGCTTGAGTTGCATTGCACATCGCATGGCCTTGGGTGACCGATACCATTCATGTCTTGCATTGTATAGCCTTGGTACGGCTCATGATGTTATGGTTCCATCTGCATATTCCGCATTACTCTGTCATTGCATGTTCATATTACTACCTTGTGCACACACTTTCACCACCCTTTAAGCTTTCTGTAAGCTTATGCACGACCGTTGCGTGCAGGTGACGTTGGTTCGCAGCAGCGCTGAGGCAGGAGCACCTTGCAGAGCATTTTGGAGTTTTTGTTCTTTATCATTGTATTTTCCTTTATGCTTATTGTACTTGTAAAGTTTTTGATCATAGTGGAAATGTAATGGATTTCTTAGTTGTTGTTTATGGGTTATGCTTATTACGAATCAAACTGACATTTAAAATCCTCCTCGTAGCATCCCAGGATCGGAACCTGGCGAATGGGAGCTAGGAGCCGAGAATAGGGTTCTACGGAGGCTGTCGGTGCCGGATTCGGTGATTGAAAATTTTGTGGCGTGACACGTAGTGACCAATGAGCAACCCAGACTCGTGAGCCGATTATGGTGGTATGAGACACTATATTCGAGTTGTCGGCCTACACTGATAAGGTGATGGGGGAGCGGTGCAACCAGTGCGTGCAACATCCCTAACAGCCATTTGTAGTGACCTCAAGTGTACTCTGAGTCTACGTGAGGCGACGACCCTTCCGTAGCAACAAGAGTACAACTAGGCCTGTATTGATTAGGTGATGGGGGAACGGTGCAACGAGTGCGTGCAACAGCCCTGACAGCCCTTGCAGTGACCTAGAACCATATTATCGTATGAGACTACTAGGAGTGACAACCCTAGACAGGATCCTTATTGGGAATGATATAAGGGAAGTACCCTAGTTTTTCAATCCTGCTGTATGAAAAGGACTAATAACAACTCGGTAATCATATTCATATTGCACTACATGTGCTCGGAAGATGTGGAGCACTGAGGGAAGAAAGCATGCTGCAGACGTAAGATGGTGTCGCATGAGGGAGTATGTTGGCGAGGGCATACATCATGTCATTTTATCCTTGCATTAATTACAGTATTTATGAATGTTTGATTTTCTTGCTTTATCATTATCGCTTGATTGATTTGATAACATGTTAACCTTTGCTCTATGATTCCACTGAGTTGACCACTCACTCCCACGTTACGGGACGGTGTTGTACACACCAACCAGTCTCTATTTTAGTTTCAGATGATGACGTTACTTGTGAAGTGGAGCCGGACTTGTATGATGATGAGGAGGATTTCTCCTATAGGCGGTTATCAGGCGGGTCTATGTAGACCGTGTTCTGATTGACGGGATTACAGGGAGGTTGATTAGACGCCATGACACTTGTCATTTTATATTTTTGGAGCACTCATGTATATTCTTTTTGATCATTTTTGGAGTATACATGTATATGTTTAACCTGGTAACATGTTCACACTCTGGAGACTTACAACAGTTCATATATTTTATATATCTATCACATTCTTTTACTTGCTAATTTAACTGTCTTTGGAGTATGATATGCTGTTTTGACTTAATCCACTTCATATTTTATGCACTATTACAGCCGACATTCATTCATCATTGAAAATATTGCATAAGTGATGTTCTGGAACTCGGGAGTGGAGTTTATCCTCGACCCCCGATTTTCAGGGCGTACATATATGGACGTGCCAGATCATAAAAAGGTAAAATTGGTAGCGTTTAAATTAAAATCTGACGCTTCTGCATGGTGGGAACAATTACAACTTTCACGAGCCCGCCAGAACAAGGCGCCCATCGCATCATGGCCTCGGATGAGACGTCTTCTTCGATTACGATTTCTCCCCAGTGATTATGAGCAGATCTTATTCCAGCAATACCAGAATTGTCGATAAGGAAATCGAACTGTTACAGATTACACTGAAGAATTCCAGCGGTTGGCTACACGAAACGATCTGTCAGAATTTGAGTCACAGAAGGTGACACGATTTATAGGTGGGTTACGACCGGCAATTTAGGACCGAGTTCAGATGTACCCAGTTGGGACCATAGATGAAGCAGTTCAATTGGCAGGGAGGGCAGAAACATAACTTGCAAGAGCTACTGCTCATCCTTATCCTTCAAATCGACCCCCTATGACGGGTCCCACACAGGATCCAGTGCTGGCTCGAGGAAAAGATCTGGTAGGAGAGCGTCCTCAACCTCCTCCACCCGTAAACCGTGATACGGGGAACGGCTCATCCAGACCTCAACGGGTAGTACCCACAACAGCGGGCCCGAGTAGGATTTCAAATCCTTATGCTCGGCCAATGCCGAACAATTGTTACCGCCGTGGCCAACTAGGCCACTTATCAAACACTTGTCCTCAATGCCCGGCAACATACTTGACTATAAATGAAGGGAGCACTGAAGATGAGGCCGCAGAAGAAGATCATGGCTTCGATGAATATGAACAAACCACTGAAGAAATAGCAGGTGACAATAAATTGACGAGCGAGGATTGTGGCGAATCTCTATTTGTGAGGCAACTACTGTATACCCCATGAACGGAATTACACCCACAGCGACACAATATATTTCGTACTCGGTGCACTGTCAGCGGAAAGGTTTGTGACGTGATCATAGACAGTGGTAGCAGCAAGAACATCGTCTCAAGGGTGATGGTGGTTAAGTTTCGGCTACCAACGACGAGACATCATTCCCCGTACTCAATTGACTGGATAAAACAGATAAATGAGACCAAGGTAACTAAACAATGCACTATCTCATTTTCAATTGGTAAATATTATAAGGATCAGATACTTTGTGATGTGGTCGATATGGAGGCTTGCCATATGCTACTCGGTCGACCTTGGCAGTCGGACCGTGATGCGACCCGTCGGGGACGAGACAACGTATACATATTCGTCAAGGATAGTCAAAAAATAATCCTTGCCCTTATGACACCATAGAACCACCCTGAAGCTTCTAAAGTAGAGGGGAGTTCTCTCTTAACCATTCAGGATTTCATGGAGGAATCTAAGAAAACCGACGAGGTATACGCCGTAGTGGTGAAGGGTGAGAAAAAGGAACCCTCAAACATTCCTCCAAGTTTAAGATTGTTGTTAAAAGAATTCAAAGAAATCTATCTTGAAGACTTACTTGATAGATTACCCCTTATGAGGGACATCCAACATCACATATACCTTGTCCCTGGGGCTAGCTTGCCCAACCGCCCTCATTATCTGATGAGTTCGAAAGAGTGTGAGATACTTCAGGGGCAAGTGGAGGAATTGATTTGTAAGGGTCTATTGAGAGAGAGCATGAGCCCATGTGCTGTACTAGCATTTTTAATGCCAAAAAAAGATGGAAGCTGACATATGTGTGTCGACAGCCGAGCAATCAACAAAATTATCATAAAATATCGGTTCCCAATACCACGGTTGGATGACATGCTCGATATGCTAGGAGGGGCTAAGATATTCTCTAAACTCGATCTAAAGATCAGGTACCATCAGATTTGTATCCGACCCGGTGATGAATGGAAAACGACATTCAAGACAAAGGAAGGGTTGTATGAGTGACTGGTCATACCATTTGGCCTATCAAACGCACAAAGTACTTTTATGCGTTTGATGAATCAAGTTCTAAAACCGTTCACTGGCCGATTTGTGGTAGTATATTTTGATGACATATTGATATATAGCCAGGATGAGGTGAAGCACAAGAAACATTTCAGGCGGGTGCTGCAGGTCCTATAAGATAACAAGTTGTACCTCAATTTGAAAAAATATAGTTTTTTAACTGACAACCTGTTGTTTCTACGATTTGTTGTAACGTCCACAGGCATTTGGATGGATGATGAAAATGTGTGAGCTATTAGGGAATGGCCGATCCCGACAAACATTCATGAGGTGAGGAGTTTTCACGGGTTGACGACTTTCTATCATCGATTTATGTGAGATTTTAGCACCATAGTCGCGCCTATAACAGATTGCATGAAAAAAGGGTCTTTCCAGTGGACCAATAAAGCTGACAAGAGCTTTCATGAGATCAAGCATTGTTTGACTACAACACCGGTCTTGGTGCTTCCTAATTTCGACAAATTGTTTGAGGTGGAGTGTGACGCTTCATATGTCGGAATCGGATGAGTATTATCACAGGAAGGCAGGCCGGTAGCCTTCTACAGCGAGAAGCTCAGTGAAGTCCGAAAGAAGTTGTCGACTTATGAGCTTGAGTTGTACGCAGTTATTCAGGCATTACGACATTGGCGACATTATCTGATTCAAAGGAAGTTTGTTCTGTACACTGACCATCAAGCATTAAAGTTATCAATAGTCAAACTAACGTGAATCGTGTGCATGCTAGATGGGTTGCATTTTTACAGGAATTTATATTCGTTCTGAAACACAAGTCAAGATAACAGAACAAGGTGGCTGATGCACTTAGCCGTCGTGCATCACTACTTGTTACGACGAAGAATGAGGTGGTCGGCTTTGACTGTCTCAAGGAGCTGTATGCCGATGATGAAGACTTCAAAGATTCTTGGTTGAAGTACCAAGAAGGTCACCCCAGTGACCTTCACATATAAGATGGTTTTCTCTTCAAAGGGAATCGATTGTGCATCCCCCAAAGTTCTCTAAGAGAGCAGATTATTCAGGAGCTATATGAAGGTAGCCTCGGTGAGCATCTTGGGCGATACATGACGCGAGCTCTTGTGGAAGAGCGGTATTACTGGCCGCAATTAGTACGTGGTGTGGGAAGAGCCGTACAATGTTGTCATATTTGTTAGACCTTTAAGGGGCAATCTCAGAATACGGGCCTCTACACCCCGTTACCTGTGCCTGACGGCCCTTGGGAGGATTTATTAATGGACTTCGTGCTTGGTCTCTCACGAACACAACACGACATGGATTCGTTGTTCGTGTTGGTTGATCGTTTCTCTAAGATGGTGCACTTTATCTCATGTAAGAAGACCCTCGATGCAACACATGTGGTGAATCTATTCTTCAGGGAGGTCGTACGGCTACACGGGGTCCCCAAGACCATTACTTCTAATCGTGACATGAAGTTCATTAGCCACTTTTGGTGAACTTTATGGACTCGATTCGATACACGACTTCAATTCAGCAGTGCATACCACTCACAGACTGATGGGCAGACCGAAGTTGTGAATCGTACGTTGGGAAACCTCTTTCGCAGTATTGCAGGAGAAAAACTGAAGCGTTGAGACTTGGTCTTTTCTCAAGCAGAGTTTGCGTTCAACAACATGGTGAACCGCTCGATAGGAAAATTGTCATTCCAGATTATCTACAGACGAGTGCCTCGCCACACACTTGAATTGGTCCCTCTACCCAAGCACCCAGGTGCGAGCATTGCAACAGATCATATGGCAGATAAAATCATGGGCATCCATGCAGAAGTACAGGTCAAGCTATATGCTTCGAATGAAAAGTACAAGGAACAAGCGGACAAGCACCGACGACAAAAGGTGTTCGAGGTGGACGACCGCATTATGGTCCATCTGCGTAAAGAGAGATTTCCGACTGGGACGTACAATAAATTAAAAAAGAAGAAGATTGGACCGGTACTGATCATCCAAAAGATCAATGACAACGCTTATGTTGTTGATCTTCCAGATGATATGACGATCTCACGGACTTTCAACGTCGTGGACCTGACCGAGTATTATGAACCAGCACAGGAGGAGAACTCGAGGACGAGTTCTTTTCAAGTGGAGGGGACTGATGTAGAGCGGGTCGTGGACAATTTCATGGCCAAGATGGATCAGAAAAGGCACGGTCGACAACAGAAGTGATCGGGACCATCAGACCTTAGATCGGGCATATCTCGCAATTCGAAATGAGTTATCTGACATAAAATATATGAATTTGGGGTAGAACGAGCTACTTTAGCCAACCAACCCAACTACGCCGGGTTGCGTAGCTCGAATTTGTGAGGAATTTGGGGTAGAACGAGCTACTTTAGCCAACCAACCAAGCTACGCCGGGTTGCGCAGCCCGGATTTGCGAGAAACCCCCTGATCGACGGTCGTTTCCCCATTTTAATTTTATTTTTACTATAAATAGTAAGTTTTAGTTTGCTTATAGCTCTTCATTCGTTGGGCTTTAGGAGTTGTGTCCAACATGAAAAGTGCTTAGGATAATTAGGAGAATAGTTTGGTGAAGCCAAATAGGACACTTACTATTTTTGGCTGAAAACCTTGCGCACTAGTAGACATCACGACCGTCTATAAATAGTAAGTTTACTATTTATAGTAAGTCGCGAATTTTAGGAGTTTTAGTTGTAGTTTGAGTCTGATTTCTTTCCTATTGCTTGGTTCCCTTATTTAAAGGGATGTAAACTCATTTTTATTCATTCATTTATCAATTTCAAATTTTATTAGAATTTATTTCTATTCTCTTGCTTTCTTTCCTCGTGGATTCGAGAAGTCTCTGTGAGGAGTCCAGAGAAGCTTTGTGGATTCGGAGTAGTTATCCTTGAGGAAGACGGTGATCGACCTCATCACGTTCATCCCTGCATCACATGCACTTACACCCCCACACACCGGTGCACCGACACTACAGTGTCTTATCACTACAGTGGATATTGAACTCATTACCTCTGGTTGAAACTCTAGTTGGTCTACCTTTAGGGGGTGTTTGGCACATGAGAATAGATGGGAATAAGTGAGAGTGGGTTTGTGAAGCCCATGAATTTTAGATTGCGACTGTTTGAGACTGCCGAAATAAGTGAGTTTGCAAGGTTTCTTGGAACCGCCTGACCAATGGAATTGGCAAATCCTTCCTTGGTTTGCAGGGTTTCTTGGAAGTATCTCATGCCATCCAAACAACATGGCACAAGATCCTATGAAATTACAAAACCCATATAATTGCAAGGCAATTCTCTAAAAATGCCATCATTATTGTTTTTTGAATCTCATTCCACCTTATCATTCCTAATGCCATGCCCCCAAACACCCTCTTAAGGCATGAGTAAAGACTTGGAGTAGATTAGGTAGCATTACATCGGGCCTACCCGATGATTTGTCATATATTTACACTGTCTTATAGATAATTTTATGATTATTCTAAAAAAATTAAGTATATCTAAATTTCAAGTGGACCACACCACACCACAGGAAACAATGGTGATTGAACGGCTATCATTAAGGAGTACCTAATGCTTATTTTCCATCCAACCTGTTGGTAAGGTCAAACAAATATGGACGGAGGGAAAATAGAAAGAGAGGATTCAGCCAAGACTTTTGTGGCTCACGAGAGTTTTTAACGGTCATTTATTAATGTTTCCGGTACTACGGTCTACTTGAGATTGTATCGACTTAAGTTTTTGAGATCACACCTAAAATGATTTGAAAAAAAAAAAAAAAAACGGAAGGACCGAGTAGATATACTAAAAGTCATCAAGGTGGGCCCCACTTGGTGAGGGTAACACCCACTAAAATGCTAACAGGGTAACACCTGCTTCGCTCCCCATGTTCCTCACGTTTCTTTCTTTCAAAAAAAAAAAAACTCGTTGTTTTTTCTTGAACGGGGTAGCAGCATTTTAGTGGGTGAAGCTCCAGACCATGGGGCCCACAAAGATGTATGTTCGGTGTCTCCACGCCGTCCATCTGTTTTTACATATCATTTTAAGACCATGGTGATAAAAATGAAGTAGATCCAAATCTCAGGTGGACCACAAAGTAGGGATTGAATTCTCACCCTTAAAAAGTTCTTGGGGGCAGAAGTTTTGAATCAAGCTCCTATTTGTGGTTGCATGGGTAATAAACCTTACGGTGGGTCCTAAGAGGTTTTTCCTGTGGTGTGGTCCACCTGACATGTCGATCTAACTTATTTTTGGGAACGTGCCTAAACTGATATGGAAAAACGGATGGATGGCGTGGATGTATATCACATACATCGAGGCGGGCCCCACATGGTCAGGGCCTCAATCACTATAAGCTGTTACCCCTGCCTCACCTCATCCGCGCCCTTCTTGAACTCCTTTGGTGGAGAGAGAGAGAGAGAGAGAGAGAGAGAGAGAGAGAGAGAGAGAGAGAGAGAGAGAGAGAGAGAGAGAGAGAGAGAGAGAGAATTTTTATCGCGTATTCAACTGCTTTCTTACGATCTGGTCTGTGATCGACTCGATAATGAGAAGAGAAAGTTCCGGGAGCTCGAAAATCGGAAAACCGAAGAAGATACCGTGGTATATTTCAAAATTTCCACCCTATTGCATTTCTTTTATCTTGCACTACGATTTCCTTCGATCTATATTGGTTTGAATCGAGCTTCACAGATGCATATTCGATTGTTTGCGATTAAGGGTGCGTTTGGTTGCACCAAATATCACGAAATTTCATGATAATCAGTCTAACTTAGCGCAAAGTTCATGAAACTTGGTGCAACCAAACACACCCTAAACGAAGTCAGAAATTTGTAGAAATCCATAGACAACCATCACTGACACTCCTAGGCTTTCGCTCCAATTTGAAATCCGGCATAATCGAGGTTTGTTGTGGAAAAGGGGATAAAAGGATGATCTGAACTTGAAAAATCTAATAATTCAGGATATTTCTCAGTTATATTTTCTTCGATTCTTCCAAACCGAAGTTCTGCAATGCATGATGATGTTTGCAATTTCTTATATTTCTTCTACAAAACCGTAGAGATTCCGTCGATTTCTCATATTTTTCTACTCGTGGAAATTTATCTTAATTTCTTTATTTAAGCTTTGCCACCGATTTCCACCTGAAATTACGAAAGCAACTACCGGTCGCATGCACGCAGAAGCCGATTGTGAATAACTTACGCTATAACGTACTAAGGAAACTTTGTGGGGCCCACCTGTTGTATTTGTATTATCCACGCCGTTCATCAGTTTTACCGTATAATTTTATGTTAATGCACCACAATTTAATTATATCCAATGATGTCCACCGTTGAAACCTTCCTAGCCCGTACAGTGATGTTTATTTTCCATCCGACCTCTTCATAAGATAAAAAAGATATGGATGAAGAAAAAAAACAAATATCAGTTTGATCCAAAACTTATGTGGGCCCGAGAAGCTTTCAACGGTGAGGATTCAATTCAAATGTTTTCTTACGGTGTGGTCTACTAGGTTTTTGGGTATGTTTCAATTTTGAGATAATGCCCTAAAATGAGCTGGTAAAACGGATTTACGGAGTGGATAATACACATACATCACGGTGGGCCTCACATAGTTTAGTTATAGCCTATTGAGTTAGTATACCAATCTCTTTATCACGTGCGCCGTCACGGACTGGAACGTTGCGGCGCTCCCAATCAACGTCCATTTAGAAAATCGGGTAGTGGGTACGATTCTACGGTTACCCTCCCAATCAGTGTCCTACCCGCATTCCATGGGACCAAAATATCTGTAAGACTCCGATGCAACTATTTACGGTACCACTGTTCGTTGACGTGGGGCCACTTTAGTTTTTCGTTCGACCTAAGTTTTCGGCTCACGTCCTAAAATCAACTGCAGCTCACTTGATGAACTGAGTGGTTGTCACGCAAGCATTACTGTGGACCACACCGAGCTTGTGGTTTTATAAGTGAATAGGGGTGTACACGAGCCGAACCAAGTTGAGCTTGGAACAGCTCGACTCGGCTCGGCCACCAGTTGACCCAACTTGAATTCAGCTTGGCTCGGTCCTTGAGCCTGACTGGCTAACTTGGCTCAGTTCAGTCAACATCTTGGGCCAGTTCAAGCCAAGATCGAGCCTCTATGATATTTTCACAAACACATGGAGTGTACTTTCAATTTCTCATTGTATGTAAAACAATAATAGCTATTTTACATGTATTTCATTAAACAACTTGCAGACAACATCAAAATTAAGAAAAAAATAATATTTATTTTATATATATATATATCTTCTTTGCCACTAGCCGACACTTCGTTGAGTCATTTCATCAAATACTTGGTGAGTAACATCAATATTAAAGTAATCGATTCACCAAACTAATTTGATCTGAGTTCAATTCAAGTTGGGGTTTGATCCGAGTCGAGTTGAGCTCAGTTCAAAAGTTTTTTGAGCTCAAAAAATCAACTTGACTATGCTCAAACTCAGCCTCAAATCAAGTTAAATTGAACTTTTTCAAGTTGAGTTGAGCGAGCCAACTGAGCTAACTTTGTTTATGTGCACACCTATAAGTGAACTGCTGAGGCTAATCTCTTGCCTATGACCTTGGCCACAAAGATATACCTGTGCCAAAGCTGTGTGGGGCCCATAGAAATGTCCACTCTGTCCATCTATTTTAAAAGACCACGCTAGGACGGATCTTAAAAGTGAGGTAGATCCAAAATTCAGGTCAACCATACCAATGAAACACGGGGAACAAAAATGCCTATAGTTGAAACTTTTTTGGATCTGAACATGGTGCTTATGTGCCATCCTAATCATTCGTAGGGTTGTTACCACTCAGATAAACTGCAGGAATAAATGTCATCATGATACAAAACTTTCATCACCCCAAGCATTCAATCCTACTGTTTTGTGTGATATGGCCCACATGAGTTTTGGATCTTTCTGATTTTTAGAATCCTATTGCCGTCTTTCAAATCAGATGGACAGGGTGGATTTGTTACCCCCATCTCTGTGGGGCCCACACACTTCCAGGCATGGGAATATCTCTGTGCCAGGGGTTTAAAAGCAATCCAGTTCCCAAAAAACAAAAATAAAATCAGTTTCATGTAATCGGCATTGTTCTTACTTCACAGATACGCAATGAAGCCTATTTGACTGGGGGAATCATTTCTTTTGCATTTGGATGGTTGGCTATCTTTACTTTCATTTTTAGGCCATGTGGACAGCCGGCTATCTCTATCTTCATTTTCAGGCCAAAAATTATTTCAGTCAATACTAGAGCTGTACACGAAACGAGTTAGCTCGGTTAACTCTCTTGACTCGACTCGAAAAAGTAAGATTTGATTCGGTTTGAAATTGAGTTAAAGCCAAGCCAAGCTAATTTTTGAAGCTCGAAAAAATTTTGAGCCAAGTTCGAGCTTGGTCGAGCTCAAATCAACTCTAATCGAACCATAACCTAAATCGAACTCAGATTGAAGTAGTTCGGTGACTCAGTTATTTTGATATTAATGTTGCTTACTAAGTGTTTGATGAAATGACTCAACGAAGTATTGTTTCGGGTGGATATATTCTTTGTGGAATTGGCCAGTAGCAAGGAATGTATAGATATGAAACAAATCACTACAAAAAAATAAATAAACATTACATGAAAAAATTACCCTTGGATTTTAATTTTGATGTTGCTTATTGAGTGTTTGATGAAATACCTGTAAATGAGGGTTGCTGTTTTGCAAACTGTGGGATATCAAAGGTGTGCTTCATGTGTTTGAGAAAATGCCGCACAGGCTTAAACTCACCTGAGTTGTTGACCGAACCGAGTTGAGCTGGCCAGTCAAACTCAAGGATCGAGTTGAGCTGAGTTCGAGCTACGGTTAGCTAGTGGCCGAGCCAAATCAAGCTATGCCAAGCTCGACTTAGTTGGACTCGTGTACAACTCTAGTCAATACCCACCTACAATGGGAGCTACCAAAGGTTGGGGATCACTTTGAATGTGCCCTAGCTTAATATGATGTTTAAAAATATTTTTTTATTTTTTTAAAATTTTTTTTTATATAATAGAGCTTCATGACAGTTCCTTGAAATTATCTCCTTGCAGTGCACGTAGAAACGAATGTCCTAGTGACTGAGACGTTCATGTAGTGGCCAACAACGTAGATTTTTAATGAGCTAAAAATCCAGTGATTGGATGAGTCTTAACATCCACTTTCTGTGAGTGGTGGTGGTTGCTTGTAGGCTAATGATAGGATGGCTACCCCAGTCAAATCCACGCCCCTCACGAGACATGAGCAGTCCACGTCCATGTGGGACTCATAGCAGATTATAATGTGCTTAGTAAACATCATGGGTCCCAAAATTAAAGCATGTCTAAGGCTCAAGTGGACCACACCTTAGCAAATTATAAGGATAATGACATTACTGGTGAAACCTTTTTAGGATCGAATGACCATGGTTATTAATCATTCAACTTGTTTATAAAGTTACAAAGACGTGGAGAAAAGAAAAGCATAGATATCAGCTTGATCTAAAATTTCAACCGCTTTTAATAAAATTTTAATGATAGGCTTTCATTTGCTACTGTTTCATGTGGTGTGGTCCACTTGAGCTTTGTATACTGTGGAAACGGATTGGCTACTCCCCCTGCCACTAGCCCGGTGGCTAGTGGTCGGTGCTCCGTCTTCATCCATTTTTACGGATCATTTTAGGGCTTGATCCCAAAAATGAGAGGGACCTAAATCTTAGGTGGACCAAATCACAGGAAAACAATAGTGACTGGATATCCATCATCAAATCCTCCTAAGGCCAACTGTACTGTTTATTTGACATCTAAACTGTTGATCAGGTCATACATACCTAGATGAAGGGAAGAAACAAAGATCAGCTTGATCCATAACTTTTATGGGCCCTAAAAAGTTTTTAACGATCAACGTTCATTCAACATAGTTTCCTGTAATGTGGTCCACTTGAGATTTGAGCGTACCTCATTTTTGGTCTCATATCCTAAAATGATCTAGAAAAATAGGTGAACGGAATGGATGAAACACATACATCGTGATGGAGCGCACAGAGCACCGACCACTGGCAGGGGGAATAGCCAATCCCTTTCGGTATATTGTTTGGGCTCATGTCCTAAAATGAGATGAAAGAATAGATGGGCGGCATGGATAAGACGCATCATGGGGCGTCCATCCATGGGGTGTTACACTAGAACCGTAGAACCGCAGTATGTAGTTGTACCCTCAGCTTTGAAGAGGGAAGTGCAATATTTAATACACGTGGATGTATTTTCTTCAATCCAAACCATCCAAATTATCCGCCCTGTATCTGCTACACGTAGTTTCCAAATCATATCCGTTGGATGATTATGTCTAATTCATGGACATTTCTTTGTTAAGTTTGAGCCTAACTTCTACCCCTTAACTGTTCATTTATGGTCATTAACGAGATAGTTAATTCTGTTGAGTGTAATTTTTGGATAGTGGTCCATCTACGATCGGGTCCATTATTTGAACGGTTTAGATTGACGTACTTTTATGCTAAGTGCACGGTGGTGATACGCACGCATATGTTGGTCTACTCCAACGGCATGAACGAGGAGAGATCCGACAAAGAGAGACTGACGAGGCCGCTCGCGTTTTAGTAGGGCACGTGCGAGATATCCAGTGCACTCATCAGGTGGGGCCCGTCACATGCATAATCTGAGATAAAGTTAGACTCGCCCGTCCATGAGGGGTCTTATACAACTACGTTGTACGGATCTTAAAAAAAAAACACGTGTGGCCATTCTAATGAGCGAACTGGTTGATTTTCTTCCCCATATGAGTTCTCGTTGTGATCCAACCGATGGATGGCCCCGATCTAGACCATTCGTTCCACGCTGAAGCACGTGCAGCGAATCGCCTCTTCAAACTCTCTGGCACTTTTTAGTCCGACTCTTGCAGACGTTGATTCTGTTCCCTTCCATCCTTACAAAAACTCAGGAAAGGGAAGTTAGGTGGAGAGCTGAACGCTAACCAAGCCAGCTTGGTTAGTTCACTTGGTTGACGTGGTTCGGCACAAATAGCTTGTTGGGCCGGCTGACCCAAAAATTCCTGCTTTTTTTAAAATTGGGCTGAGCCGGAGCTGTATGCCAGCCCAATTTATTTTAGGTCCAATCTTAGCTTGGTTCGGATTTGGCCTGATTTGACTCAGTAAGTATAAATATAAAAAAGTAAAAATTTAAAAAATTCAAACTTTTAAGTTTACAACCCTACTCGAGCTCCAAAAGAGTGGTGAGTAATTACTTGCCTCCAAGTGCATAAGTTCGTGAGTAGTATCTCGTGAATACCTGATCGATTCCATGGGGAGATGAATTGTGAAAAAGAGAAAATCAAATGCAAAACAAAGTAATAAAAATTAAATTGATGATTTGATTTTAAAAATTTTAAATGGATGTAATTCAACTGAATTAAAACAACACCCAAGCTTCAAAGTTCCACACATAGGTTAATGTTTCAAAATCATGATGACTTAGATAACATAACTAGGATCTGAGCACTATGGTCGGCCTAATTGAAAAATAAAACAATCTAAACATTTTAAATAAATGATATAAAAGATTAGAAAATCATGAATTTACACCATTGATATATATTCTTAAGCGCCAGTGATTTTAAGAATTCATATCTATAAGATAATGAATCAAAAAAATGTATCAGGTTAAGAACCTCTCTTATATAAGAAATCTAATTGATACAGGATAAGTCTATCCATCAATGTGAAATCTCATATGATGGAAACATATGAATCTCACATTAGAATAAAAAACTAAACCTAAACAATAGATAACATACATATATCATTCTTCTTATCATTAAAATAATCAATCATTATAAGTATAAAAACATTAAACTAATGTACTTCCCTTCTAGCTTGGGTTAGAGGGAACTTAGAAAAATATAATTAAATTACAAAATAAAAAAGCAATAAGAAAAAATAAAAATCATGTAAAGAAAAATAATTTAAAACTATTAAACTTTCTAAAAATCTTAAATAAAACTCTTTAAAGACCTTTAAATCTTGCTTTGGAATGCCTTGAATGATGCTTAAAAATGCCCTCGAAAGTCCTATTTATAAGTGATGAACTTCAACTTTCGCACCAAATTAGAAAACTGTAGAAACCGCTTCAAATTTACGCAGTTTGTTAAAATAGACTTCACTCTGTGCAGTTTTTCAAAATAGATTTTCAAGTTTCAAAATATGCTTTTTCAGTACAATTTGAGAATTTATTTTCTTCACTTCAAATCTTTAATTATCTTCATTCCTCACTTAGTTTTTTTGGATATTTGACATATGAATTCTTCAATTTCGGTCTCCTAAAATTCATCCATTGCCTTGATGATTCTTGAGCATCAAATACATGCTTTTAACACTCTTTTTAATCTAAGCTCTTAAATTCACCTTGCAACACAAATATGAAAAAAAAAAAAGAACATTAAGCTGATTTATATTCATAAAACCAAGGTATAAATAGAAAAAATTATGCAATATTTTAGTTTCAACAGTGAGTGGTGCTCTCCTCCCCTTCCCTCCCTCTCATTTGCCCTACACACAGGATTGACTGCCCTCTTTTTTCTTCTCATTCTCTTCTATTCTTTGAATCTCATCTTGCTCTCTCTCAGTCCTTACTTATGCCTCAGTGGTAGACTTACAAGAGTTTCAACATGAGGTCATGGGTTTAAGTACCCATTATAGTGAAAAAACCACTATGGTGTGAGAGTGTGTAGGGTATGAGTGCATGTGTAAAATAAATTTTCTCTCTAACTACACTCAACCGGCTGACCTGTCCACTGCTTGGTCCACTGGCCACACCCGACTCCCATTTTCCTTTGTTCTCTCTTTCTCCCTATCCTCTTTCTCTTCTCTATTACTCTCTCCCTCCTCTAAAACAACCCAACTTGCACATGGCACACCCGACTCGCTCCTGGCCGTGACCCAAGTTCAAATCGATTCAGTTATCAAATTAGGCCGAGCTGATCAAGCCAAGCTGAAATCGAGCCAACCGGGCCCCTTGGTTTAACGAGCTGAGTTGATCCAGAGCAGAGTTCTCCCAATAGGCTTGTTTACAATTCTAGTTGGATAATACTCACATCTTGTGTGAGGGTTAATACACATGCACTTAGACCTTGTATGCATATAATATATTAACTCAGTGTGAGGCCTCAGTATGAGGCTTAATACGCAGGCACCTAGAACTTCTATACATGTAATATATTAACTAAACTCAGATCAACCGACTAAATTGTAGATGCTACTGTAGTCGAGTTAAAAGAGTCCAAAAAATAGATAGGTTGAACAATCCTGTTCTTAGATTTATAAGGACATTGCATTTTTTATTTTCAATAGTCAAAATAAGTGTCTACCAATCTGATAGTCCACCAACCAAATAAGTATGGGTTTTTTTTTTTGTCCAAGATACATCTAAAATAGTGCTCCTAATTTTCTCGGTTTATTTTAATCATTTATATATCACAGCCAGTGCAATTTCTAATTTCTAAGGGCCTGTTTGGCCGGGCAGATCCCATGGTATTAGGAGGGATGGGATCAATTTTAAGGTAATGATGGTGGTGTCAGTGAATTGTGGAAGGATCCATGGGATTGCTTATATACCGGGACAAATTCACTGGGCCTGTTTGGCACGCCCCCCATATCCCAGGATTGTCCCTTCCAAACCATTCAACCCAGGGATAGGATCAATGTTAAGGTAATGATGATAATGTCAGTGGATTGTCTTAAGATCCATGGGATGGCTTATATCCCGGGACAAGTTCACCGGACCTGTTTGGCTCGTCATGCCCATTCAAGGATATTGCCGATCCCATCCCTCCTAATACCGTGGGATCTGCCTGGCCAAACAGGCCCTAAGTAACTGTGTATCATCTATCATGTCCTGTCAGAGCATCAAAGTTTTTCTTCATGGGAAAGTGGCTCAGATTTCAGATCCCACCAAGTCCAAACACGGCCAAGCTGTGTTGTGTGGGGTCACTGCACAATCCGCCGTCCATGTGTTTTACACATTCACGTGCATCTTATTTTGTTTTTTTTGCCTTTTTTAATCCAACATGCAAAACATTTATTATTAGAACACAGTGGATGGGACGCGGATTAGCTACCGACAGTCTGAGAAGCCTGACTCCCTAATGAACCGTCACCTAGTTAGGTGGATCCCACGATGACGTATGTTTTGTATTCACTGTCCAACTATTTGGAGAGCATCTCAGAGCATGAGTCAAATAAAGAGTCGGATCCAAAGCTCAAGTAGACCTGCCACCGAAAACAGTGGAGAGAGATATGCCCATCATTTAAAACTCCAAATGGCTATGAAACTTTTAGATGAATCTGATATTTGTATTTCTAAGTCTTAATTTATAAATAGGTTGAATCTCAAATAAAAACTGTGGTGGACCTTAGGAAGGTTTCAATGGTGGGCATCACTCTTCGTCATACTTCAGGGGCTACTTTTAACTTTGGGTCTGTCTCGTTCTTTTTATCATGCTTAAAATTATCTCTCCAAGTGGGTGAATAGCGTCCATACAACACATGCATCATGGTAGCCCCGTATAATTTAATTACGTGAGGAGTTTTGCTACTCAGCCTGTCAGTAGCTAATCCGCGTCTTAGTAGATATGGATTGGGCTTGGTGACATGGTAAGATGCGATCGGTGGGCCGTATCCTTTTAGAAAAAGCCAGGTAAGTAAATCCTAAAAAGGCCACAGTCATTGCCCCACCAATCACATCTCTCAATGTCACCGCACCATTGACGAAGTTGGTGAACCTGACGGTCTAATCGGCACCATAGGGTAATATCATATATATGGACACATCCACGGTCTTTCCAAACCACTCAAATCATAGACCCCACTTCAAAAGCGGCATAGCCTCCAAAAAGCAGATTGATTGAATGATCCTATTCTCAGATTCATGAACTTTGCAGTTTGAATTTGAAGCATTTACTACTCCGTCACAGCCATCCATTTTATGAACAGCATTTAGACTAACATTTGGATTATACCCAACGGACAAGATCAACTGATGTTGCCAACACCACCCCTAGGGTGATCCTTGTGGGCCCATGCGATATATGTGTTTTATATTCACGCCATCCATCCATTTTCCAGCTTATTGCAGACCATGAATCCAAAAAATGAAGCAGATCCTAAATTCAAATGGACCACACCGTAGGAAACAGTCAGGATTGAACGCTCACCATTTAAACTTTTTGAGGCCACAAAAGTTTTGGATCAGGCTGATATTTGTGTTTTCCCTTCATCCACGTCTGAATGACCTTATCAACAGGTTGGATGACTAATAAACATTGAGGTGGGCCTTAGAAAGGTTTCAACGGTGGATATCATTATCCTCACTGTTTCCTATGCTGTAGTCCACTCAATCTTCTTTATTTTCAGGTCCATCCACTAAAATGAGCTGGAAAAACGGATGGACGGTGTGGATATAAAACACATACATCATGTTAGCCCCACAGCGCCCAACACATCAACACACCAGATCCACTTCCATCAAGAACAAGGCCTACAATTTTGACGGTTTGGATTGAATTACAAATTAGAAGGGATGTCATACTGGGCCCACTCCGTACCCACAAGTCAACATTCAAATGAATGGAAACCCCTACTTGTCCGTCTTCAGCGTATAAACTAGTTGCTGGTGGTTGTGTAAAAAGAGAAGATTGGTATTAGATGCCGCACAACACCTCACGTGTACTTTGGCAGATGCCGCGGCGCCTGGCATGTAAAGAGTGCAGAGTAGGTAATGTCCTTCTATCAAAGCTCTTTCTGATTACTCTCCAAACGAAAAAAGGCCCGTTGATTAGTTGGACATCCTTATCAACGGCCGTAGTTTTCTTTTTCTTTTTTATTTTTCCTATTTTCAGAAAAAAAAATTGATGGCTCATTTAAGGCGTCCCTTTCAGTCAAACTAATTGCTTGGTGGGCCCACCGTGATGTGTATGTGTCATCTGACCTATTGCTTGATTATTTATTTATTTATTTATGTTTTTGAAATTAGGTACTACTATGCTATCAGGAGATCCCCACACTGATACATATGTTTTATCCATGCCGCCTATCCATTTTGGAAGATCATTTTAGGGCATGAACCCAAAAGAGAGCTCTAGTGGACCAATCAAAAAAAGTAGTGAGGATTGAAAGTCTATTGTTGAAAACTTCTAATAGGTCCGTGTAACCTTCTGAACAGGTTTGATGGGAGGTAAACATCACCATGGCCATGGTAGTTTTAAAGAATTTTATCCTTATTGCTTACCATGGTGTGGTTCACTTGAGTCTTCAATCTTACATCTTTTTGTGCTCATGCCCTAAAATGCCCTAAAATGAAACATATACATCATTGTGGGCACATGGACATCTCTCTAGTTGAATCCTGGTCGGGCTGGTACATAATCCGCACCATGATCCAAAACTTCTATTGCTCAGCATTCAATCACACTCTTTCCAATGGTGTGATCCAATTGAGATTTGTGTCTACATTGTATTTTGGGGTCATACCATATCTCGTATTTTGGAATCAAAATACAAGTCCTAACATGAACCGGTGTAACTAACAAACAACATGAATGTCATACTACCTTGGGGTGGAGCCCACAAATCTTCCACATTGAGTCCACTCTTATATGCGAGCTACAGAAAATCACTACATGTTGGGCTGGACTTTACAATCTTAAAAATCTCAACTTAATCCGGCCCAGTTATAACCTTAGCACAACCCACATGACCCTTTTAATTAAAAAAATGTAAAAGAACAAAAAAAAAAAACAAAAAATATTATCATTTGGTAGAAAGAAAAATATTAATTGAGCCTTGAATCCTTATGTGTAGTCCATTCGACCAACAAATAGATTAGGAACATTCAAATGGAAAATAAGAATTTTATATACTTTTAGGGCGAGTGGAATTGGACCTAGGCCTAGATAACTTTTTTGGGTTCGGGATTAGGCCTGTTCTGCTAGGCCTATGCTGAGCTTAGTCCTTAGGTTTTAACTGTAAGCCTGAGCTCAGGCCAAGCTTAGAATGGCTGAAATCTGGCCCATTGCCACCCCTACCTTGGGGTGGATAACTCTAAGGGTGTCAATGGTCCAGGCTTATGCCTGAAAAATTAGAATTTTGAATAGAGCCAGCCCAACAGTCTGGCCCAAAACAGTTCAAAATTTGGGGCGAGACCTACTACGAAGCTTGGCCCGTTGACAGCCCTATCCATGATGGAGGATGTAAAGAAGCACAAAAATTACTCAAAAATCTGTAGAAAATGTTGTAAAGATGTCGAGCATAGGGGTGTCAATGGGCCAGGCTCTGAATAGAGCTGGTCAATGCTCGGCCTGAAATAGTAGAAAATCCGGGCCGGGACCTACGCAGGTCCGGCCCATTGACACCCTTAGTCGAGCATGCGCGCCGGTTCCCTGAACCATCGAGGTGGGTAGATCTCTACCTGTGGGGCCCACTTTGATGTATTTGAATTACATTCAAGCCGTCCATACATTTAGAAAGTTTTTTTTATAGCACAATTACGAAAATGAAGTAGATCCAAATCCCAGGTGGACCACACCGAGGTAGGTGGATCTCTGACTGTGGGGCCACCGTATTGTTTATTATCAACCCAACCTGTTGATAGCGTCACAAAGACTTGAATGAACGGAAAACACAAATATCAACCTGATCCAAAAAAGTTTTGATCCCAAGGAGCTTTTAATGGTAGGAATTCAATCCCTACTGTGTGATATATTTAAGAGCTATACATAATTCAGTATTGGGACTACATCATAAAATGATCTGAAAAAACGGATGGACGGCGTGGATATACAAAATATGCAACAAGGTGGGCCCCACTTTCAGGGGAACACCGAACGTACGTGTTTCCGGGATAACACCTAATCCGCTCCCGCCAAAAACTACAAAAGCCGCCTTTTAAAACAGAACGTTTGAGAAGCGGATTGCAGAGCCCTGACCACCTACCTGCACGTGAACATATATACTAATATTGAAGAATGTGTGTCATCGGGTGGGCCACACCGTTTAGATATTCTGGCTAATAAACAGAGACGGACGGATAAAACAGATTTTCTAGCCGTCCATTTTTTTTCCCTTTTCAGGCTACGGCTCGCCTGAGAAGTGAAACAGCTGGATTTTATGGTAGAAGAGATAAAATACGTGGCCTATCTGATGGAATGCTCGTATCTCTCACACGTAGCCAGTATTAGCACGTGTACTTGCGTGTGAATAGGCAGGGCTTCAAGCGCGCGAGGGCTGCGCACACTTTTTAATAACAGTTGCTTACTGCAGGTAGAAGATACTGAAGAGAAGAGGAAAGGGAGATTTGATATTTTCAGAGAGAGAGAGAGAGAGAGAGAGAGAGAGAGAGAGAGAGAGAGAGAGAGAGAGAGAGTGGAAGGAATTCATGCAGCAATCGAGTGAATTGATGGAAAGAGACATGAACGATATTGAGAGTGTTGGATTTGAAGTGAATGAGATGGAGCAGAACGGTTATGAAGTCGAAGTGAAGGAGATGGAGGGGAACAGTTCAGATTTTTTGGAAAAGGATGCAGCAATAAGAGAGCCATTGCTGAGGAATAGGATCAACACCTCTTCTCAGATGGCCATCATAGGCGCCAAAATCTGCCCCATCGAAAGCTTGGACTATGAGTAAGCGCCTGATCCCTCTACAATGCATCTTAGGTGCTTAATCCACTCCTCCATCCCACCCCACCCCACCCCATCTCCTCAAATTTCATCTCTTTTTTGAATTTTCCTTTTTCTTTGCTTCTTTTTTCTAGGATTGTGGAAAATGATATATTCAAACAGGACTGGAGGTCGAGGAAGAAGGTTCAGCTATTTCAGTATGTTCTACTCAAGTGGACTTTTGCACTTCTTATAGGCTTGGCGACAGGGCTCGTTGGCTTCTTTAATAATCTTGCGGTCGAGAACATTGGTGGATTCAAATTGTTGCTGACAAGCAACCTCATGCTTACAGAAAGGTGGGCAAAACCGACGATGCTTACGAAATTACTTAAGAGCTTTTGTTAACATGTGCCATGATGTGTTGTTAGCATGTTCATGTAGATTTTTCAGTTTTAAGATTACCCCTCTTTCTTTTTGGACTGAATTGAAATAGACCTTTCAGTAACATTATCTGGACAATTCAACTTGACTCAAGCTGAGTAATTCCAAGTAACGGTTATGCGATTGTGGTTCCAGTGCAGGTACTATCAGGCATTTGCAGCACTTGCTGGTTGCAATTTGGTTTTGGCAACTGTTGCGGCGGCCATCTGCGCCTACATTGCGCCTGCCGCTGCTGGGTCTGGCATACCAGAAGTGAAAGCATACCTCAATGGTGTGGATGCTCATTCTATATTGGCTCCCAGCACCCTCTTTGTTAAGGTGAGGCCAAAATTCATACTCCTAGTCTAGGGTTAAAACAGAGTCCCATTTCACTGTCGAAGATACTGTATGGTATTTTCATGTTAAAACAGAGTCCCATTTCAGTGTTGAAGATACTGTATGGTAGTTTAAGGTTAAAATAGTCCCATTTCACTGTTGAAGATACTGATAGAACGTCTGATGGGAGGAGGAAAATGGCTAGTTTGCACGACGACTCTTGAACTATCTTCTGATGCACTTGTAAACTGAAATTCCAAACAGAAAAAGAGCAAATGGCCAAAATGGTAATGAAGCCTCCAAGTATTTCATAATGAAGGAGAGCCCTCATAACGCAGTTACATTCTTTCTGACTAATGTAATTGCAGTTTGGAGCCCGATCCCTCAGTATCAGTGTGATGGAGGGTAACTATAATCTGGTCATTTCCACTGTATTATACTAATAATTGCAATTCAAATGGATAATACATCCAAATCCACCCTTAAATAGGACAATGTTGCAATTTACTGGCAGTTGGCATGCTCAATTGGTCTTTTCCATCTAATGTAGGCCTCTTAATAGTGCTTCTGGGTAGTTAGATAAGGCTTCCATTCACCATGCCAGCAAGGTGGATAATCATGTGGCAAAGGTCAACCATGGTTAAAAGACTCAATGACTCACTCCTTTGGTCTTGAGTCGAATCGGCCTGAATCGTCCTAATCAAGGGTGAATTGTATAGGTGACTCGTGATGTTGAACCAGATACGGTCCTATCGAGTTCAAGTTGACTTGAATGAGTTGCACGGGACTCGTCCGAAACTTCATCAAGTGAACATCAATGCTTAGAAACTCATTGATAGACTCAGAGTTCGCCGAATTGACTCATCTAACCAGTCTCTGAGCACCGAGTCAAATCCTCATTTGCGAAAATCAATTGTACTGATTATTTTTCATAAAAAGAAAGATGAATTTCTTAAAATATTAAGTATTTGAAAGCATCTGTAATAACGCTTTTTGCAGATTTTTGGTTCCATCAGTGGAGTTTCCGCTGGATTTATTATAGGGAAGGAGGGACCTATGGTACATACAGGAGCATGCATAGCCTCATTACTTGGACAGGGCGGGTCTCACAAGTATCATCTGACATGGACATGGCTTAGATACTTTAAAAATGACCGGGACCGTCGAGACTTGATCACTTGTGGGGCTGCTGCTGGTGTTGCAGCTGCCTTTCGAGCTCCAGTTGGCGGGGTCCTCTTTGCACTTGAAGAAGCTGCTTCATGGTACCTACAGCATCCTCCTCTTTTCCTCTCTCTTTTGTTGTTTCATTGAAAGACTGAAAATGGCAAGTTATGCTTGCATTACCTAGAAATAGGAGGGTAGCAATAACATAATCAATTGTCTAAGAATACATTGAGAAGAAATATATAATTGCATAAGCCAATATATTTCATGTTGGGAGAAGTACAGAATGACTACATCTTGCATCCATTGGTGTATAGGTCATCTTTAAAAATGATCTGAGGTGTTAGATTCAAATGGGTGTGTACCATGGTGCATGTCCTTTGCCTAACATGTATTTTATGTGAAAGAATCATGAAGAGAGTGTGGACTACTTGTTTCTCCACTTGCAATCTTGTTCCCCCTTTTCTTTTGCTCAATGATTTTTAGTTGCAACTAAAAAAGATAAGAAATTTAGCCATGAATTTGTTGAATTGAATCATGGGATATATCGACTAACAAATGGAAAGACAATCTTGTCTTGCATCACACGGTTCTAACTTGATAGTGAGATGATCAAATTTGGGAAATTTATTGAACTGAAATCAAGAAACAAAAATGAAGGAAACCCATATAGCAATGTGATTTTGAAAATTGATCGAGTACTTGAAAGCTCGAAAATAACATGTAGTCAGCACAATTCACCTGTTTGGCAGGTGCCTAAAAATGAGTTCATCTCATTTTATTTAATCATAATTGTGTATTAGAGATGATAATTGTTGGCTATCAAGATCATGTTTGATCCTAACCAAAATAAGAATTCCTCATTTTCAGGGTCTGCCAAACAGGCCCTATAAAAGTTTGATAGAGTATGTTAGAAGTCAGATGATCGTAAGCAATATGCTTTCTATACTCAAACTTGGGATTCAAGGACCTTTGCAACTTTCAATTACTTGAATCTTAATAACCAAATGTTTTTCCTTTTCCTTCTTGGATTCTTCAGGTGGAGAAGTGCTCTTCTCTGGAGGACATTTTTCACGACAGCCGTAGTTGCGGTGGTACTGAGAGCTCTCATCATATATTGCCAAAGTGGGAAATGTGGGTTATTTGGGGAAGGAGGATTGATCATGTATGATGTCAGTAAGGCCACTACCACATATGGCACTCCAGATCTTCTTGCGGTCATCGTCATTGGAATCATTGGGGGCCTTTTTGGAGGCCTATACAGCCATCTCTTGGACAAGATCCTCCGCACCTATAGCATCATCAATGAGTACGTTTTGGTAACCTCTTTTCATCATGTTGATGATGGGTGATGGCGCTGAGATTATGAATTTTTCATGTGAATTGCACGCCACATATGTCACTTTTCTTCTTCTTCTTCTTCTTCTTTTCTTTTACATGCACACATACCCCACTCACTGATGTAGAGTGGGTCACGGACACTTTCATGGCAAAGATGAACCAGAGAAGGCCCAATGGGAGGAGGAAATTATTAGGACCGTCAGAACCTTAAAACAGTTGTATCTCGCAAACCGGAATGAATTTTGGAGTAGGAGAAGCTACTTTAGCCAACCAACCTGCTATGATAGGTTGCTCATGGCGGATTTATGAGATTCCATAAGATCGATGGTCAAAAGTCCATTTTATTTTCGTTTTTACTACAAATAGTATGTTTTAGCTGGCGTATAACTTTTGATCCTTTGAGTTGGAGTGGTGCCCAACATGATAAGGGCCTAGAAAAGTTAAGAGAACAACATGGTTAGGCTAAATTGGACACTTACTATTTTTGGCTGAAAACTATTAAGTCTAGTAGGAATGGTGATTGTCTATAAATAGTAAGTAACGTTTTTAGGGTTTGAGCTCATCATTAAAAGGATTGTAATTTCATTTTTATTAGTCAATTAATTTATTTCAAACTTATTAGAAATTATTTCTATTTTTTTAATCTCTCGTGGATTCGGAGTAGTTGTTCCCTGATGAAGATGGTGATCGACGACATCATGTCCCTCCCTACGTCACACACTCACACCATAGTGGAATTTCACTATGGGTACTGTTGAAACTCTTGTGAGTGGGATTTCATCACCTATGGGTACTGTTGAAACTCTCGTGAGTCTACCACCAGATCGCATCCCGCCCTGCGTCACATACTCACATCGTAGTGGGATTTCACCACCTATCGGTACTTGAAACCCTTGTGAGTCTACCACCGGGGCACCACACATGTCACTGATATGTAGTGATTCGCACTGTCGTTTTGGTGGGCCACCATGCAGATGGACAATCTGGAAAAGCAAGGAGATTGAGCAGTGATATCCATGTGAAATGTGACCTGAGAAGGGCTCTGGTTCTCAAAACAGAGCAGTTGTCTACATTCCATGGATAGTTCTCATGTGTATAGTCAGAGTCATCCAGTCACTCTTGAGTTTTGGGTTGTAGCTCCTTGACACCATGGCCCACCAAATTAACAGCTTGGATCACCATATGTATTTTCCATATGTATAGTAAGATGGCTTAGCTTAGAAATTCTATAACATTAGCATTTCTTCATATGTTGTTGTTGTTGTGATCATTGCTACTGCCACTGATAATGCTCGGAATTGATTACAGAAGGGGACCCAAATTCAAAATCCTCCTCACTATTGCCATTTCCCTCCTCACCTCATGCTTATCATACGGCCTTCCCTGGCTATCCAAGTGCAAGCCCTGCCCCTCTGGCCTAAAAGAGCAGTGCCCCACCATTGGCCGCTCAGGCAACTTCAAGAGCTTCCAATGCGCGGCGGGCCACTACAATGACCTAGCCTCCCTCTTCCTCAACACCAATGACGACGCCATCCGCAACCTCTTCAGTTCCGGCACCGAGACCGAGTTCGACATCTCCACCCTCTTCACATTCTTCGTCGCTGTCTATTGCCTCGGCCTAGTAACTTATGGCATTGCTGTCCCAGCTGGCCTCTTCATCCCCGTCATACTTGCAGGGGCCTCCTATGGCCGCCTTGTAGGGACCCTCATTGGGTCAATCTCCCACCTCGACACTGGACTCTTCGCTCTCCTTGGGTCCGCCGCATTCCTCGGCGGGACCATGAGGATGACAGTATCCATTTGCGTCATACTACTCGAGCTCACAAACGATCTCTTGATGCTCCCAATAGTAATGTTAGTTCTACTCATATCAAAAACAGTAGCAGATATCTTCAATAAGGGTGTTTATGATCAGATTGTTAAAATGAAGGGCCTTCCTTACATGGAAGCCAGTGCCGAGCCGTTCATGAGGAATTTGGCAGTGCGGGATGCTGTGTCAGCCCCGCTCATGAGCTTCTCCGGCGTGGAGAAGGTAGGCACCATACTACAAGCATTGAGAACGACTGGCCACAACGGGTTCCCTGTGGTTGATGAGCCACCTTTCTCCAATTCACCACAGCTGTGTGGGATAGTGTTGAGGTCACATTTACTGGTGTTGCTTAAGGGGAGGAGGTTCTCAAGGGAGAGGATTGAGGCTGGGGAGGAGATATTTCAATACTTTGATGCTGTGGATTTCGGTAAGGCCGGTTTGGGGAAGGGGGTGAAGATGGAGGATTTGGAGATAAGGGAGGAGGAGATGGAAATGTTCGTTGATCTGCACCCAATTACAAATGCTTCGCCATACATGGTGGTGGAGACCATGTCGCTGGCGAAGGCCGCGGTGATCTTTCGTCAGCTTGGGCTCAGACATATGTGTGTGGTGCCTAAGACTACAGGGGTGAGTTTTTCTCTCTCAAACACATGCATAGTCATGCCCATGATAGAAATAATGTCTGTCTCTAATGCGTGAATCGTAGCTAAGAGAGGCAGCCTGTACAACACCCGTGTGTGGCTCTCTGTCTTCTGTCACTATCTACTCCGTGCATCAAATGCACCCCATTCAAAACTTAGAAGGGCACACTGCAAAATCAGGCGCAAAATGGGATAACACCACACGGGAACCGTGGTAATGGAGCGCCCACCATTAACAACTTCCTAGGCCCACCTTAATGTTTATTTGTCATCCAACTGTTTTTAAGGTCACACAGACCTGGACGAAGGGATTCAAAACGAATCCAGATTCTATGCTTGCCACAAATAGGTTTTTTATGTTTTCCTACATTGTGATTCGTCTACATCATCACTTAGGCTGTCAGCACTGCTGAATTGACTGCAGTACATGTTTTTCCTATTTGTGGAAAGCATATGACGTGGATTCAAAACACAAATATCAGCTTTGATCCAAAACTTTTGTGCCACCAAGAAGATCTTACTGGTGGACATTCAATCCCTACTATATGGTACACTTGAGATTTGGATATGCTTCATTGCTGAGACTATGCCTTAAAATGAGCTGGAAAACTGATGGACATAGTGGATATACAACACATACATCAAGGTAGGCCCCACGGTCAGGGACACAACTAATCCGCTCCTCTTAATTTGCGGTGCGGCTTACCTGAGTTTTGGGTCAAGCTGATTTTTGGATTGTCCATTTATCTTAGTGAGGCGCCTCTGTTGAACAGATTCGATTGAATATAAACACCACGGTGAGCCCCACGCACAAACCTTCTGTCAGTGTTCCCTCCCCTATTGTTCCCCAATCATGGTATCTGATTTATAAAATTGCTTGTGGCAAAGATCCTTGTAGCTTTAGGCTTCCACCATTCCGATCAAATTCTGGAAGGGCACTACACACCTATTGAACCAATCTATATCATTTCAGGTATAGGTGGTGTTCATACATTATTGAGTTGTGAAAACTTCTGGATAGCTATACTATATTTGAACTCTGCCCGACTTGTAGACTGGGCCGGTTTTAACCCAACGAGTAACTTCAAGAGGCACACTTGACGGACAGAGTAGATGTCACACACAACACGGTGGGCCACAGAGCTTGGGTGCTGTACTAGCTGTGTACAATGGGTGTTGAAGAGGATTCCCATTCTCTTGCAATTTTTCTCATACAAGGAAGTTAAGTGCTAGTTTGAAAAATGCTGCCCTTATTGAATATTTTATAAATTAAGATATTTCCCCCAAATAAGAAAACCTATGAATTTTTACATAATAATATCTTTATGAAGAGAAATATTGAATTCCACTAATGTTTACACTCAACTGTAGAGAGAGAGAGAGAGAGAGAGAGAGAGAGAGAGAGAGAGAGAGAGAGAGCAATAACCTTGTGAACAACTAAAATGCCCTCCCATGATCATGTCTTAAGTTAGGCCCTAATTGGAATTAATGAAATTAGAACATAGATTTTCTAAATCTATAAACTTATCAAATTCACAGCGTGTTTTGAACGTGAGATTAGGTGGAATGGAATCACATTTGGTCCAAAGCAAATTTCATCAATTGTTTGAAAATGATGAGAAAAATTGGATTATTCCAGGTATCATGTCATTGATGCATGGGACAAAAGATATGACATGATTTCAAAATCCACTACATCCGTGGGCCCCACATTGATGCATGTGTTTTATCCATGCCTACCATCCATATGCACTCTTTGCTCATGATAATCGAGTTGTATATGAATACAGGTATTTGGCATCAATTGTTTAATCTATTATGTTGATTACAATTATATAGTCTACTAAACATAATTTCACTTAATATAATGCCCCCCCCCTCCCCCCCCCCCAAAAAAAAATAAAAAATAAAAAAATAAAAAAATAAAATTGGTCCCAAATGTGGGATTAGATGGTCAAAATATCATGATATTTCCAAACATATAATCATTGTGCAATAATGGTGTTAATTCCACCTAATGCAATCCTATTCCATTTAATCTTGCATTTATGAATTTAACAAATCCCAAAGTCTGACTCTTTCATAATCAACCTCCAGCAACTCTTATTGTTTTTTAAAAAGTACTCTCTTATTTTATAAATCTGTTAAGTCTTCATTCATTTTTAGAAATGCATGAATTTATGGGTATATGGATTTAGAAAATGCTCAATTAAAAATGAACAATGAGAATTGGAAATCCATAGATTTCATAAATTCCCAACTCAAATCTCTCACCCCAAACAGCCTCTTAGTAGAAAAACAACATTACTTTTCTTCCCTTGCAGAGGCCTCCGGTGGTCGGGATTTTGACGCGGCATGACTTCATGCCGGAGCACATCCTCTGTCTCTACCCTCATTTCAAGCCCCACAAGTAAAGTGACTGAGCTGGCCAGGCATGCTTCTAAAATATTCTTATAGTCTCTTTTTCATGAATACAACCCTTTATTTTTGCAACAAAACATAGTTTGAAAGTGCGTCTTACCCTCTCTAAGGGGTGCAAGCAACAATACGAATTTAGATGATGTCATTTCCCTAGTGACATTAGAGTGGCTTTGCATGAGCCATATCTCATACAGTTACATTTACACATCTTTTTTTTTATGGGGTGCACAATGCACATCAGAGTCTTTTGTGATTGTATGTCATCATTTCCTTTTGTTACAACTAACCTTTTGTTGTATTTGAGAAATCAACTGAAGATTGCATATACGGGCTTTTATATTCTCAATTCTATTAAGAGGTTGTTTCATCTACCAGTTCTAGTGGAATAAGCTTATTCCACAAGTTATTTACAAAAGTGAAAAATTCATTCACCTGCTCATTCCTAAGCTCCATGTTGTTACTTATGTGGGGCTCTCCATGTTGTCTATACCATCGAACTTGCACATTAAGTGATGCTGATTGGGTGCACCAAAAATTAGGCCTATCAATCATTAGGTGGGCCACATCACAGGTAACTACCCAAAAATGTTTAAATATTTGGGTGTCTCATATGATGTTTGGATTAGCCCGATTTTAGCTGTCCAACTTTTATAGTGGTGCGATCCAGATGGATAGACTGGATATCATATATAGGGGTGCGCACGGTTTGGTTTGGTCCAGTTCTAGGGTGAAACGGAACCGAACTGTTCCCTACGGTTCAGGAATACTAGAATCAGAATCGGACCGTTTGCACCCTAGAACTGAATTAGAACTGGACCGTAAAAACCAGTTCAGTCTGGTTCAGTTTTATAGTTTTGGACTTTTTATAATCCACCCCAATTGCACAGTTTTTTATAATCCAGCCCAAGCTCTTCTATTGAAAATTTTCACAGAGGGTTATCTTGTTGTGGTTTGTTTTTATAACTCTTTCATGTTCCTAAAATGATTTAGCTGCCAATGTCTATTCGTGTTGTGATCTATTTGATGAATGATCTAGTTTTCTATGTTAAAAACAAAATTTAAATATTTATTGACCAAGGGGTCCGGCTCCAGGTTCAGTTCCAAGGTCGGGTTCATGGTTTGATTCGATTCTACTGAACCTTGAGCCAAAAACCTAATCAAATTAATCGGTTCTTTGATTTTCAGAACCGCTGCACTTCAGAACTGGACCAAATTGTGTAGTTTGATCTGTTCCGGTCCAGTTTACCGGTTCTACAGGATCCGTGTGCACCCCTAATCATATACACTGGAGGACTTGTTGAGGAGCTCGCTTCTTCTAATATCTCTATTAGGAGAAAAAAATTAATATGCTAGCAAAGTAAGATGATCCAGACGGTTGTTCTGACATGCAACAAGCAAGCATTGCAATCCAAACCATCCAAATCGTGGATGAACTCTTAAGCGGACCAGGTTATCAAAATCAGATTTATGGGATTATCCTAGGCTCCAACTAATGGCCATAGTTTGTTGAATTGGACCCCCAATTATCTTTCATTTTAGCATATGTTTAGTGGCATCCATTTTTCTCACTGTAACTTTTGGATGATGCATTACTAAAAATGGGGCCTGAAATTTGAACGGTTTGGATTGAACTACAGTTTGTACTGGCCATATTCTACCATCATGTGTCAAATAACTATATGAGGTGTCTTATTATTATTATTTTTAAATCTCCAAAAGATGAGTGCAACTACTCTGGGGATTAATAAAGATTATCATTCCTATTCATTCTTTAACATAAAAGGAGAAAGATTTGGACTTTGACAAGTTGGCTTATCTTTGATATTAAATAAAAGAGAGATGCTCTAATCTTCTCAAAGCACTTGGAAGTTATAGTGCTCCAGGTTTCATTAGGTCTTAGAGCACTTATAAGTTATAGTGCTCCTGGTTTCATTAGGCCCAACGCACTTTTTATGGGCCACCATGAAAACATCATACGAATTTGACCACACTAACCATATGATCAAAGGACTGTAATATATATGGACCGTCGAAATCATTTATGCAAAAATAAGCCCATCAATAATCTGACCCGTCTATTTGTTAGGGACCATCATGGATTGCTTATGATTCTATAGAATCACTTTTGTTAGGCAATCATATCTCATCCGTTGATTGATAACAGATGGATGTAGAAAACAAGGCCAAATGAAGGATTGATGGATTGGATCACCCAATTAGTGCTATTTTTTCTTAGTAGCACATGGAAAGTGTCCTGGGCTTGATGTACAGTTCAGATTGATCGATTGGACTGTCGAAGTGAAATGATGCAACTACGAGCACTGGAGCATTTCTACAAGTTTTTAAAACGAAGTCTCACAAACGACGAGATGGACCGTAGGGTCACAGTCCAACCAGGGCAAAGTCCTAGCGTGTCATATGTAAATGACAGCCAACCCGTCTAAACTTTTGCCCACCCATCAAGATCACCTATGAAAAAAAACTATCCTGATCCACTTATCAAGTGGGCCACACCTGGATGTTGGTTCTGATTGGTGGTTGTGCAGTGTTTGCTGCGATGCTGTCCATCTTGATGATTGGATTGGCTTGATTTTTGCATCAGGTGTTCCTTTCAATGGTGTCAGTCTTTTACTTGGGTCCGATCCCAACTGTTTGAAGGAGGTCAGCAACTTATCATCCAACGGGTTGAATGAGAGTATTTCTATATTCTTTAATCGCCCTTTTCTTTTATTAGTCATCGATAAGGAGAATTAATTCATTGTTCAAGTTGCATCGCGAACATATCGTACATTGAAGGTGGTCAACAGAGTCAATACCTGCTGTACACCTGGCGTGCACATGCAGCCATCTCGACCGTTAAAATGGAGGGAGGCCCCATCGCAGAGGGAGCAGAGCCTGAAATTGAAGTGATTGGATGATCTTAGCCATCTGATTTGCCTGTTAAAATTGGACAATCGGAGGGTTAGGATCTTCTATCTGTGAAACTTTCAGGTCCTGCTCCAGCCAATCTACATATGAGTTATGCTCCAGAAAGTCTAGTAGGGATAATCTCTACTGTATGTATGTGAGCAAAGGATCATATCCTTGAGATTTAAGGGATGTTAAGGGGGCATTTGAATCATAAGCTACTTTGGATAAGCTATTTATATCATAAGTAGCTTATTTGGTTTCTAATCATTTAATTGGATACATAAGTATATTTTGATAAGTATGTTTGGTAACCAATATACTTATTAATCAAACAGTAAAAAAACACGTTTGTTTCTGGCATCATAAGTAATTATTCCTCAAGTTTATTTGATTCCCCTCACATCCACCATCTATCATATGGGGCCAACCTTTGGTGTGCACCATTTATTGTATGGACCCCACCTTTGATGTGAGCCGTCCATCATGTGAGGTCACCTTGAATGTGGGTCATTTAGTATTATGGCCTAACTTTTAATGTGCACCATTCATTATGTAGGGCCCACCTTTGATGTTGGTCATCCATCAAGTGGAAGCCACCATCAATGTTATTGTCTATAAGCCTTCAATATCCACCACCCATTATGTGAAACCCACCTTTAATGTGAATAGTCCATCATGTGGGCCCCACCTGTGACATGGGTCATTCATTATGCAAGGCTTGCCTTGGATATGGGCCACTCATCATTAAGGCCAACCTTTGATGTGAATCGTCCATCGTGTGAGGCTCACTTTGATGTGGGTCGTCCATCATGCAGAGCCCGCATTGCATATGGGCCACTCATCGTTATAGTCAGCCTTTGATGTGGACCGTGTTGGGAGCCACGGAAGCAAATCTCAAAGTTAAATCACACAAATGATATATATATGTAAACAAAACAATTACAAAGAACACATGAATTTAAGTAGAAAAATCTTTGCAGAAAAAATCACAGTATGAAGTGACAAACTACTATGAAAATTTATAAGAGATAGAATTGGCTTACAAATGTGAAAACCAATCTTAAAACCTTACCTCTTCTTTAGAACAAGTCCCCATTCACTTAAGATTTTTCTATTACGCATTATACCCATATATAGTGTTATCCCCATATTAAGAAATAAATCACGTAATTACATGAAATCACGTGCACTGTCGATCTAACTATTGATCGATTGACATTGATTGAGCAACCCTCGATCGATCAAGCATCTATGTTCAATGAATCGAACATGCTCAAAAGTGTCCAGAAAGTTAATTTGATTATTTCAAATTTTTCCAACCGATTAAACCCAGATGATCGATCAGTCAAAACTACCAAAAACTGTCCAACAAACAAACTCATATATTCAGAGTATTATCAATCAATTGAGCTGGTCGATTAATTGATCGAAATCTCCTATTCCAACATAGATTGGAGATACCAATTTTAATGGACCATCCATCATATGGGGCCCACCATTATTAATTACTTATCATGCGGAGCCCACCTTTGATGTGGACCATCCATCATATAGTCTTCACCTTCAATGTGGGTTGCCTGTCATGTAGAGCTCAACTCACCTTGAATGTGGTTCATTCATTATTAGGGGTTAACCTTTGATGTGGACCAATCCATCATGTGGGGCCACCTCAATATAGGTCATCCATCATGTGGGGCCTAGCTTCAATGTCAACTACCCATCATGTGGAGCTTATCTTTAATGTGGACCGTCCATCATGTAGGCCCTACCTTTGAAGCAGGTCATCCATCATACAAGCCCACTTTGGATGTGGGCTTTTTATCATTATGGGCCGACCTTTGATGTGGACCATCCATATATGGGTCCACATTAACTTGTGGTCACCCATCATGTGGAGCCCACCTTTTATGTGGAGTGTTCACCTTGTGAGCCCTACCTTCAATGTTAACAGTCTATCACGTGGGGCCTCGTTTGATATGGACATTGAGACAAATCAACTTCCTTTGAAATGTATCAAGAGAGAGAAGTATAAAAGTCATCGGTTAAAATGCTAAAAAATTACCCATGATGATAAGTAGCTTTCAACACATAAGTTATTTTTAAAATAGTAATTACAAACTAACTAAAGTGAAAAAAAAAAAAAAAACTTAATTACTTAACATAAGTTAAAAAGTAACTTATTCAGTGGTATCTAGAGGGCCCTAAAAAATATTTTCAATATAAATCATACGTATTTATTATGGTGCGTTGCAAAGGCCGTTACGTAAACGTAATGGTAGTAACTGTTACAGTAGTTGTAATGGCCATAATAATAATAATAATAATAACACATGTAACAACATGATAACCTCAATCACACCCTCCACATATACAAGTTTTTAGATTTTTTCAATAAAAAAGATTGTAATGATAGTTACCGCTTGTATTATAAAGGTAATGATTACGGCCACCATTATCGTAACAGAGTAGCTTTAGTATTTATGGAATTCTAAAATTTTGCACGCCCATAAATGAAGTACATTGATTTTAGCTACTTTACGAGACCGGCATGGTGATTCAATTAGGGCATCATTCAACAAAGGTTATATTAAACCATCCATAGTAACTATTTAACATTCATTCTTACATTTGTAGTTTGTCCAATGTCACGATGTTGACTCAAATAAGAGGTAAATCTAAAACTCCAGGGCCCACAAGAAAAAAGGTGGATGATTCATCGACCATCAAAGATCTCTCTTTCTTGGCATGTGGCCACATCCATTTCCTTATTTTTCTCTTCATCATCTTTATTTTCTTCCTCTCCTCCCAAATTCCCCCCTCTCTCTCTCTCTCTCTCTCTCTCTCTCTCTCTCTCTCTCTCTTCTCTCTCTCTGCATATATTGCATGTGCCTCTGTTTTAGTTGTAAATAATTAACTATTCATGCAAAACCTCCCAATAGAAAATTTTGATAATAACATGAGTCTGACTGTGTTCGGTGCAACCACCCTACACCTCAGGTGACTAATATTTTATAACTTGTATCCAACCCTGGTCCGTTCTGATCAGCACCCAAATGGTCCAACAGACCATCCAATCTGTGACGTTTAGTTAGTTAAGTATGTAAAAAGGGTGCTAATTATCATAAAACAAAAACAGTTATAGCACTATCAATGGCTTGTTCAGATGACCTTTTCATCCTCTATTTTATAGAGAAAGCCGTTGACGTAACCTGACCCAATGCTTACCTAACCCCTACTTGTCTCCCTTTCCTAAAATGGGCCTTCGTTGTGAGTTATTTGATACTCTGGCTGCATATGGTGCTTAATACTCAGGCACTCAGAAACTGTACACATGGCTTAAAAATGCCAACTTTTCATTCATGCATACTTTTTTTTTTCTGTTGAAATAAGACTAATGGGTATTTGTTATTTTGACCATCAGATAATTGTCCACCAATTTCAAAAAGCAGATTAAAAAAAAAAAAAAAAGAAGATTGATTTTTTGGGTCATGATACATTCATAATCTACCTTGCACATGCGCTTGGGCCTGGCACGTGAGAGGTAGGCTTCCTAATACCTTCTTGGGACATGCTAACTTTTTTTTTTTCCCTACTAAAGAAGAGTAACAGGAAGTCATCCGGACCGTTGATTTTGGAAGTGGATGGTGTCCTCCCTCCTGGATAGAATTGGTCTAGACAGGGGCTCTGTGAGGCCCACCATGATGTATGGGTTTTATCCACGCCGTTCATCCACCTCTCCAGATCATTTTAATGGTATGATCCCAAAAAAGAGGCAGATTAAAGGCTCAAGTGGACCACACCATAGGAACAAGCAGTGATAATGAAACCCACCGTTGAAACCTTCCTAAGGACCACCTTGATGTTTACTTGCCATCCAACGTGTTTGTAAGTTTTCGTAGACCCGGATGTAGGGAAAACACAAATGACAGCTTCATCCAAAACTTCTATGGACGTAAAAAGTTTTTAACGGTTGAACTTCAATCTCTACCGTTAGGTCCACTTGAGCTTGTATCTACCTCATTTCTTTATCTCGTACGGTCGTACCTAAAATGATATATGAAAATGGGAACTATGTGGATAAAACCCATACATCACGATGGGCCCCACAAGCCCTTAGGACGCAATCCGCTTACGGAACACACAGCGTTAATGATAAAGTAGACGGGAAACCCATGATAAATAGAAAAATACTATCTACTCTGGATGAGTGTGATGGATGATACACATGCATTTAAAAGTTGTTAAGAAATTACATAAATGGTATACAAAATATTCAAAATAAACCATATAAAATAGGATACCAGTTTAGATGCGCCATGACCCAAAAATCACTTTGTTTGGTAATTCCAAATATTAGATTGATAGATACTAGGTGGACGGTTAAACATGAAAAATATCTAATGGTCTTATTTCAGCCAACCAGTCAGTGCTTACGATCGTTCAATAATATTTGTTTTCTGAACTGTATGTAGCTTCCCATAAGTCAGTTACACAATTTAGTCGGTCTAATTTGAGTTAATATATTGCATGTGTAACATTTTTCAGCTCGTGCGTATCAAGAGTCACGCCCAACCTGAGTATCAAATGACTCTTCTAATAAACACGGACGTGGATTGCGTCTTCTCTAGCTTTGAACGGGCAGTTCTCTGGGCGGGCCCATGATGTATCCGTTTATCCACACCGTCCATCCCTTCTCGCGTATCATTTAAAGGTGGACTAGAGACGGGGTTGGACGTAATCCGCGTCCAATAAATACAGGTGCTCTTTCCGTAGGAAGCGGATGGCATCCGGCCCGGCCGTCTCAATGAGGAACGAACAGATATGCGTGGGTCCCACCGTGATATATCTGTTTATCTACGCCGTCCATCACTTTTAACATATAATTTTAAGTTATAAGCCGAAAAATTAGGTAGATCCAACCCTAAAGTGGACCACACCAAATAGTTAGCTCGGGCTGCGTTAAATGCAAGAGTCATCCTTGGTGTGGTCCAATTGACTGTTTGATCTGACTCATTTTTTAGCATACTTCTTTAAAATCGTCTGATAGAAGGGATGTACGGCGTGGATAAATAGGTAAATCACGGTGTGCCCCAAAAATCTGCCCGTTCCTTGTTAGAGACGGGGCCTGGCGCAATCCGTACGCTCAAGATGCGTCATTTCAATATTTTAGGAAGCCGATTGCGTCCGACCCCGCTCGTACCTACCAATGTCTGACCAGATATGTGTGGAGGCCCACCGTGATTTATCCGTTTATCCACGCCGTCCATCCATTTTATAAAATCATTTTAACGTAACAATCTAAAAATGAGGCAGATCCAACACTCAGGTGGACCACACATATCTGGTGGAGATATAATAACTTTTAACGTTAAAAAAAAAGAGAGATCTGATCTGATTGCCCTTTCATTTGTACGAGCATGAGAGAGAGGCGATACGAGATGTCAGTACCAGCCTTGTATATCTATGAGATATCTGGTCCATTCATCAGGCGGGCTACCGTGAAAATGCTATAACCCAAAAATTAGACTGTCCATTCCGAGTGCAACCAATATATGTTTAATTCAATGTTTACATCCGGCCACTAGTGAGGGAAGTCGATGGAAGCGAATGGGCTGGTGTACCTCACGCCATCCATACAGCTGCTATATTGACCTTGGCAAGTTCCGTGGGTACAATCACGAGGTATGTGCTATATCCAAACTGTCCATCCATCTGATGAGCTCATCTTAAGGCTTGAAACGAAAAATAAGATAGATTTAACTATCACGTAGACCACACTGAAGAAAAATAAAAAATAGTGGGATTGAACGTCTTCCATTGAAACCCTTATTGGGGTCAAAGAAGTTTTGGTTTAATATGAAATTTATTATTCCTCTTTATTCATGTCTTTGTGACCTTATGAACAGATTGGATGGAAAATAAACGTTATGGTGAGCCCTACAAATTATTTAACAGTGAAAATCATTATATCCACTGCCATTTGTGGTGTGGTCCAGATTAGGGTTGAAAGTTGAGCGGGTTGAGTCAAGTTGCTGCTCACCCCTAGCCTAACCCAATGTTCTCATACCCCAATCCTAGCTCAATCCAACCTAAGCTTGGGTTGAGAATTCTTAACTCAAGCTCAATCCAAGCAGATTATTTGTCGAGTAGATATATGCTAATATTTTCATTATTACATTAGTATATTATATTTTTAATATAAGTTTTTTTTTTTAACCTATAATTGTATTAATTATATATATGTAGCTATTTAACATAAAAAATATTTTTTTTTCTAAACAAACAAGTTAAAATATCAAACAACTACTACTTTAAAAGTCGTATTGTTTATCAAGCAATCTATTCGAGAGAGAGAAATTCAGTATATCTTGTTAACTTCAATCATTGGAAATGACGTGGTCCAATGGAAGCTGATGGCATTGGAATTTATTGTGCCTTCAGCATTGACGATCCGCACTCAATTATAATTAATTTATAAGCAACTTGTATATTGATTGAGTTCGGGTTATGTCCCCCAGACTTCAATCTAAGCCTAATCTAAATATTATCAGGTTGGCATTTGTATGACCTAAGCTCGAGACCAAACTCTATACATCCTACCGAAGCCCAACTCATTGTTGGGTCGGTCACGGGTCAGTCAGGTTGAACCCGCCCAACTTTCAACCCTAATCTAGATATTCTTTCGGTATAATTCATTTTTTGCCCTAGTTCAAATGATCTTTGGGTATAATTCATTTTTTTGGATAATACTCTAAAATAATCTCTAAAGATAGGTCAACGGTATAGATATAATAAATACATCACTTTAGGGCCATGTAACTTTTATCTCCTTTGAACTGTTTGTACAACCTGGGGCTTGAGTAGCATAATGTTCGTCCCCTCACGACACGTACCTACAAATGCTATCTAGCTAGTGTGTGGCTGGTGTACCACGCACCAGCTATACAGCTCGTGTATTGATGTTAGCAAGTTCCGTGGGTCCCATCATGAGGTATGTGTTATATCTAAATCGCCCATCCATTTTGTTAGCTCCTAATAAGGATTGAGAAGAAAAATAAAAAATATCTAATAATCAAGTGGACTACATTGAAAGAAGCAGTGGAGGATTGAACGTCTGCCATTGAAATCCTTTTGAGGTTCACTGAAATTTTGTATCAATATGAAATTTGTTTTTCCTCTTCATCCATATCTTTGTGACGTTATGAGCAGATAGGATGGAAAATAAACATTATGGTGGGTCCTACGAATTTTTTAACAGTGAAAATCATTATCTCGGCTGCTATTTGTGATGTGGAGGACTGTCAGCGCTCGTCGCAGGACACGCACCTGCACCAGCTATATAGCTGGTGTTTGGTACACCAGCCAATCCGCTTCCACTAATGAAGGGGACGGGGATTTCCTGTCTAAGCCTTCTGCAAGAAGTTCTGCGCTGGAAAATTAAGTGGGGGCACTGTAATGTCTGTCATGAATCCACTCCATCCATCCGTTTTATGAGCTAATTTTATTAGATTAGACGAAAAGTAAAAAAGATCCAAGACTCAAGTGAGCCTACTAGAGGAAAAGATAGGGATTTTCTTACCGTTAAAGCCTCCCTAGGTTGATGTTAAAATTCCCTCCATACGGTTAATAACGGCATTCCTGCTCGGATGAGCGGAAAACACAAATATTAGCATGATTAAAAACTTCGGTGGCCCTGTGAATATTTTAATTGTGGACGTTATAATGTTCAATCATAACGTTTTCAGCTCACTCGAATATTCGGTATGGTTCATTTTTGGCCTCATGCCTTAAAATGACTTACAAAACGGATGGATGGGGAGGATTTCTCACAAACATCACAGTAAGCCCCATTTGCGTTCCCAGTGTAGGAGCCAATGGCTTTCGCAGGAAATCTGCATCCTAATGAAGGAGCCTGATTTTAGGGCCAGGGCATGTTCACGGTGGATCCCACCTGATGAATGGCCGGATCTTGCTCTATGTGCCAGGTTGGCATGTTCCCTGCAAATCGCCTCTTCTGTATGTGTGGGAAGAAAAAAAGAAGAGAGGGAGTTGCCTGATAATCTAGCTGCTACTTAGAAACGGTATACTTGTCATATATTAATTCAAATTAAACTGATTAAATTGTGTAATTGAACAATCCTAACCTTTGATTAGTAGACATTTGTTTGTTGAAATAAGTCTATTTGGTAGTTTTTCATTTTTAACTGTCCAATAAATGTCCATCAATCTAATTGTTAGATAATCAATTAAGGGTACTAATTATTTAATATCAGAGAATCAATTATAGTAATTTTTATCCATCTAAACTAATGCTTGGAATCTGGACGAAATTACTTGAATTAAATGACTTCCACTTATGCAACTTATATATAATTATAAAGTGCCTGAGTATCAACTACCACACTTTGGTGGAGTATCCAAGTTTCTAAAAGAGGTTTGAAAGTGAGGAAGCATCAAAGCATTTATGTTGTATTCATAGAATGTCAATGTAAACAACGTTTTGATTCGCCTTAAGAAGTATAAACACCCTTTTTTTCTTTCTAATTACCCCAAAAAAAAAAAAGACTATCAAAGATTCGTAGAACTTAGGAGACTCTTTTTCTTTAATCGGATTCGGAGGACATCATTTCAACGGCCAAAAAAGATTTTGCCTTTCCTAGGAAGAGTCCACATCCTACACTCCATATTTACAATAGTTCATTCCATTGATTCATGCATGTGGGGCTTACCTTCATGTTTTCATGGCATCCTACTTATTCATATGGGTCCATCACTACTAAATCCACCTTAAAAAATAGTCCAAGCCATCATGGGAATATGAGATTTTTATGGGTTGTTCATTGTTTTCTATGACTTGATTTATTGTACTTATTTTTTATTTTTAGATCTAATGGGTGATTTTTTATTTTTTATTTTTTAAACCAAGCCTTAAAATCATCTAGTACTTTGACTTACGATAGAAAACAATGATCCACCACTCAAAATCCTCCAAATTCAGAGTGGTTGGTGGCTCATAATGTGGATGGATTGAATGATTTTTTGGAGTGTCCCACTTTTACGGTTAAGAAATTTTTTAAAATGAATTTTCTGCTATATCTACACTATGATAAACCACACTTGCAATGTTTGAAGATTTATACTACAAACATTGTAAAGGATAAGGCCTTGGGTAGAGTCAAGAATTATAATGCATAATTTATGTATGATTTATTGACCAAAGCATATGTATGGTCTTTACTACTCTATTCCTATAAGAGGGAGTTAGGGTATAGTGATACTGGATTAATGTTGTTTTGATGGACCCTAGCTCTACAAAGCATGCCCCAAAAATCTCTTACATCGAAGCAGGGGCCTACCATGATGTGTGTATATTAGCCACCCTTCCTATCTATTTTGCTAGTTTATTTTAAGATATGAGGTAAAAAATAAAGTATATCCAAAGCTCAAGTGAGCTATAATACAAGACTACAAGAAATGGTGGTGATAAAACACCCGCCATTAAAAATATCATTAGGCTGCAAAAGTTTTGGATCAAGCTAATATTTGTGTTCTCACTTCATTCATGTCTATGTGACCTTATCAGCATGTTGGGTAGTTGGATGGCAAATAAATATTTTGTTGGGCACTAGAAAAGTTTCAATAGTACTGCATGTCATTATCGGCAGGTTTTTTATGGTGTGATCGGCTTGAGATTCTTAAAATGAGTTGACAAAATAGATCAGCAACATGTATAACATACACATAGTGATGGGTTGCACATCCATAATGGTGAACCCTGCAATGCCTACCACTCGGGATTTTTGCTTTTAAATATCCATCCCTTCAATTAGTTATATATGTACAATCAATAGAGGGGGAAGACAGCCAAAATATTGTATGCTTAATTATGCTTGATTTAATCGCCTCAGAAACTAGTGACTCAAATGATGCCACATAATAGTGAGATCTCAACAATCGTCAAACAATAGATTTCTTAAGCTATCCTTATAGTTATCTTAATGGTTGAAGAATTCAAAAAATCATGTCATGAGTAGCCCAATGTAACACTTCAAAAATTTTCACACAATTAGATAAATGAGAAGCCGTCCATGTATATAATTTGATGTTTATTTTTTTCTTTTTCCCCGACTAAAAAGACTAAAAAGAGTGTTCATAGATGAACATATATATACACACACTTACTCACATATGCGTACCATAATAAGTTTTGAACTCTCATATATCCTAATATTCCCAAACATTAATTCATCAAATCCACCGTTGAAGGAGCTATTCATCACCAAATTAAAATATTAGATCATCCACTTTGATCCAAAAATAATAATAATAATAATAATAATAATAATAATAATGATTTTCCCTTCATTAAAGACTCTCCTACATAGTCGAAGCTAGACTTGCCACTTAAGCATTCACAATTATAAATGATCCACTCTTCTTAAGTTTCTTTTTTTTTTTTTTTTTTTTTTCTTTTTTTTTAAAAATGTGTGAATGCTATAGGAGCACATTCTCTGTCTTTCTCTACATGCGGCTATATTAATCCTCATTAATTTTCTTTTCTTATTTTTTTTCTCTCTCCTTCTAAATTTATCTTTCACCCGGATTACGTCTCCCTTTTCCTTTTTCTCGACATGCATTGCATGTGCCACTTTCTTAGTGTTGAATAAATGAATGTGTATTAAAAACATCCCAATAGAATAATTTGATGGGTTTGACCGTTGGGTGCAACCGCCCAAGCTTAGCTGACCAATATTTTATAACTAGTATCCAACCCTGGTCTGCTCCTGTCAGCACCCAAATGGTCCAAGGGACCGTCTTATCTATGACTTTTAGTTAGTTATGTAAAAGTCTACTAATCATACAACAAAAGCACATGTAACCCTGTCCATATGGTTTGTTCAGATCACCTTTTAGTTCTAAATTTTATAAAGAAAGCTGCTGACGGCCGCCTGGCCAATGCCTACCTAACATGCAATCGCCTCCCTTTTCCAAAAGGGGCTACGTTGGTGTTATTTTATACTCGGGCTATATATGATACTTAATACTCAGGCACTTGAGAATTATACACATGGCATACATTAACTCAAATTAGATAAGAATAAATTATGGAACAATCCTAACTGCTCGTGCAAGCACACCTGTTTGTTGAAATAAGATTATTGGGTAATTGTCATTTTAACCATTCAATTAATAATTGTCGCGTCAAATCCAAAAATCTGATGAGAGAGAGAGAGAGAGAGAGAGAGAGAGAGAGATTTTCGGGTCATTAACCATTTATATTTGTGATGGCATGTTCATAATCTACCTTGTACACGTGCGTGGCCTTGGCAAAGCACGTGAGAGGTAGGCATGCAGTCCGACGAACGTGGTTTGGCAGGGACCCCAACACCATACAAATAGCTGGTGTCAAACCTATGTGGGCTCTATCATAACATTTGCGTTTTATCCACTCCGTCCACCTATTTTTCTGGGTCATTTTAGATTATGAACCAAATAATGAAGTAGATCCGAAGATTACGTGGAACACACCGTAGGAAACAGTAGGGATTGAACTCTCATGGTTGAAAATTTCTTTTGGCCATGGAAGTTTCAAGTTGATATATATCTGTGTTTTCCCTTCGTGCAGGGCTGTGTGACCTTATGCACAGGTGGGATGAACCTGCCTCATTTTTGGGCTCGTGTCATAAAATGAGCTGGCAAAGTAGATAGATGGCGGGGATAAAATATAAATTTCGTGTTGGGCCCATAGAGATTTGACACCAAATAGCTGGTTGGTGCTGCGGTCACCAGCCAAACCGTGTCACTTCCTAATGCTTCTTGAGTCATGCTAACTTCTTCCTTCCACTGAAGGAGGGGTAACAGTAAGTCATCTGAACCGTTGATTTTGGAAGTGGATTGCACCCTGCCCCTCTGCAAGGAATTGTTCCAGGCACGGGATCCGTGGATCTGCCTCATTTTTGAGCTTGTACTATAAAATAATCTGAAAAAATGGATGAACAGCATGGATAAAGTCCATACTTCACATTGGGTCCCACAGAGCCCCTGCTTGGACCAATTCTGGCCTGGGTAGGAGGCAATCTTCCCTTGATTTTATGGTTGCTAAAGGTTTGTAAATTGTAGCACTCAAGTGGTCCACAAATAAAGCTTCTATAAAATAAATAAATAAATAAAGTAGATGGGTATGGAATAATAAATAGAAAAATATTATACTCTGGAAGAGTGTGATGGATGATACACAGGCATTAAGAAGTTATTAAGAAATTGCATACGTGGTATACAAAAAAAATTTCAAAACTTTAGATTGGTCACCAACTAAAAATCACGTATGTTTGGGAATTCAAATATTTGATTGATAGATAGTGGACGTTTAAATATGAAAAATATCAAATGGTATTGTTTCAATGAACAAGTGTCTACTAATCAGAGGTTGGGATCCTTCAAAAGATATGTTTTCGGGACTGTATGTAACTTACCAGAATTTCTTTACACAATTTAGTTTGTCTAATTTTTAGTACTGACACGTGTATCATTTTTAAGTACCACGTATCAAGTGTCATGCCTAACCTTAGTATCAAATGACTCCCCTACTAAATAACGGTGCTCTTTCCGTACGCTGGTGATGCTCCTTTTAATGCTTCCGATACATAAAGTAGGTATACGATGACATTCAACATATAGAGAGAGAGAGAGAGAGAGAGAGAGAGAGATACTTATGAGGTGTATGTGCTAACCGTTGTCTATGGTTTTGTATTTTTTTGTTACCGTGGTATGTGCGTGTGCGTCATAAATGAGTGTGCGGCTCCCAAATGTTGAGATGGGTAAATACATTGAATGCGATTGTATATAACCGAGACATGAGTAGATGAACAATCTATTCAACAACTCACATAAGATTATTATCAGATGATTAGTTGATTGTTGGCCAACTTGGCTTGCATACAAAATGATTTTTAACCATGGGATTTATTAAACACCAAGGAAATACTCACGGTCAATTGCAGAAAGCAACTGCAAGACACCTTTTTAAAATTAAAAGGGATTATTAGATCTAGAGATAGTTCAATATTATTGATACTCCTAAGAAGGGTAAAATCTATAATAAGTAAAGATAAATTTACTGGCTCATTTGGTTAGTGTAATATATTAATTTGTTCCGCTGAAATTTTTGCTATTTAAATATTTCTTTTATACTCTTTGGATGTTTATTTCTTTATTTCGCCAAATACAATAGCTAAATTGTTGCTACCATAGTTTTTTAGATCTTTTTATTTCTTTTTCGGATTTTTCAAACCATTCACTTAACCACTTTGTTTCCTTGAGCTTAATTTTCAACTCTGCTTTGTCATCAGATGACTTGTATTATCCAGTTCAGCGTTAGTTATTATTTTGTAAGAAGTGTCCTAAATATCATCGGAGGTCATCCTCTCAATACAATAATAGTAAAAAATAAGGTACAACACTAACCTTGTGCACCTATGAGATATCTGGCCCATTCATCCAGTGGCCCACCCTAAACATGCCCTGGCCTAAAAATTTGACTGGTCCACTCAAGGTGCAGTCAATATATGTGTGAGACATGTTAAAGAACATACCGGCAATGAAATTCGCTCAATGGTCACATGTGGCCCCACCTGCGAAGGAGCGTTGTTTTAGGGCCAGGCCATGTTCATGGTGGATCCCACATGATAAATATTCAGATCTTGCTCTACATGCCAGCTTGGCATGTTCCCTGCAAATCGACTCTTTGCACTTGTGTAGTACACGTGTCATGTATTAATTCAAATTAAACTGATTAAATTGTGTAATTGAGCAATCTTAGCATTGGATTCATTGACACTTATTTGTTGAAATAAGACTATCGATATTTTTCACTTTTCACTTTTAATCAATTAAGCATGATTATCTAATATCAGACAATCAATTAAGCATGATTTTTCATCAATCTAATCTGGTACTTGGAATTTGGATTGTTTTTATTGGAATTAAATGACTTTTACTTATTTTTAAATAATAATTTTGAAGATAAGTACTTGGAATTTGGATGGTTTTTATTTGAATTAAATGACTTCCACTTATGCAATTTTAAAATAATTTTGAAGTGCCTGAGTATCAACCACCACACTTCCCCAGAGTATGAAAGTTTCTAAAGAGAGATTTGAAAGAGATGAAAGTGATAAGGCATCAAAGCATTTATGTGTATTCATAGAATGTCAATGTAAGCTACGTGTTTTTGCCTTATAAAGTATAAACACCCCTTTCTCCCATCTAATTACCACAAAACTATTAAAGATTCGTATAAGTTTGAGACTCTTTACTCTTTGATCCAATTCGGAGGACACCATTTCAACGGCCAAAAGAGATTTTGCCTTTACTAGAAAGAGTCCAGTTCCTCTACTCCATATATAGAATAGCTCATTCCATGATTCATGCATGTGGGTCGACCTACCTTTATGTTTTCATGCATCCCATCGGCCAGCCTACTATTAAAGACACCTTTAAAAAAATAGGCCAATCCAACCATTATGTGGGCCTCCATGGAAATTTGAGTTCGATGGCTTTTCAGTGTTTTCTATAACACGGGCTATCATGTTAGTTTTATTAGATGTAATTGACATCAAATTTGCCATGTCATAGAAAATAATGATCTACGGCTCAAAATCCTCCAAATTCATAAAGTGGTTGGTGGCCCATATTGTGATTGAATTGATTGAATCTTTGAAGTGTCTCACTTTCATTGTTTAATAATGGTTTATGTAAAAATCTGGTTAGCCTTCCCTGGACTCGCAAACCTGCACAAGAGAGACACAGAAGACCCTGGCTCATGCAGGGGATCCTTCTATGCCTAAGTTTGGAACCTGGGTTTAGTTGAGTAGTGAGGGTTTAGGCTAAAGGTTGTACGTACCTTTCACCATTGGAGGTACCTTATTTATAGGTGAGGAGAGGCGGTGTCATAGAAGGCTTTCATCTCCGTTTGGCAATAATTTGATTATAGTAGAACTCGGATTCCTTGTGCAGCAGATCCTTCTAGATCCTTAGTTAGAATTTCGGAATGATCCGTGTGGAAGTCGGTTTTCAAGATCTTTGGTCGAGAATGCGGAAAGAGTTGATTGAGGTCAAGTCGAACCTCACAGAGGGTGGGTTCAGCCGTCCTGAAGTAATCCGAGCTAGGTTACAGTCGAAGTCGGTGATGTGTTCGTCGACCTGAGGTGGGATGCTTGCTTCACATTGCAATTGACTATCGAAGGCCTCGTCCTTGTGTTTAGAGGTCGAGATCAGCCTTTCCCCGTACTTAGTCAATGAGGTCGAGTTCAACCTTTCTCCATTCTTGGTCAAGGAGATTGAGGTTCAGTCACTGAATCACACAGTTCGCATGTTTGAATTGTTAATCTGGCCCGTTAATAGTTAGTCGGTCTATTTCCTCCATAACAATAATCTTTATAGATAAGTTCCTTGCCATACTTAGCTAGGATAGGCCACAGTAACATCCTGGATTTTCGCTGTTTTTGAAATTCCAAAAATTCTTGAAATTTTTTTATTAATTAACTTAAAATAATACTTAATAACCATTAGCACTCAATGTCAGTTTATACGGGGGTGGTACTAGTAAAGAACCACACAAATCCGATCAATCAACCGTAGGAAGCCAACAAATCCTCCCGATCACTCAAACATCGAGCTTAGCCCCATGATTCCCTCATAAAGGGCCCAAATCTAATCGATACATTGCTAACAAATCAAGATAATCGTAACTAAATTAAAGATCCAACTAAAGTCGAGTCAGACAAGGCCCGTATTTTGGCTAATAGACCAAGTGAACCCCGGTACTCTTTTAGCCTAAAACCAACGGCTTAGAGTAATCATGATTAAATCTTCACTTTTACTAGTTATAAATAGGCCACACTATAAACATGGTTAATCCAAACTCTAATCATTGCCCATGAGAAATCTCAGTACCTAATTCATTATATAAACGCTCCGAATTTTCAAATAAGCTCTAAACCGCTCGTTAGTGGGCCACTAGTTTCAAAATTATAGAGTAATGTCTGTCTCATTGGGCTTGTGGTCCATCGCGGACCGCGGACTCAGTGGACGCCTAGAAATTAATTATCTGTACCGTTCCAGCATCACTTGCCAAAAGCAACCCACTCAAGGCCAAGATTGAAATCTGACATGTGTAAATGAAACTGAGATATAAGACATTTCAGCCATTGAATTTCTCCTAAATTTACGGTGGAGGCCTAATGTATTTTCCTATACCCTCCCACAAAATCTGGGACCCGATCGTGGAACGGTGACCATTGATCGTAAATTGGACCTGTACGACCAAACCCCATATCTGATCGTTTTCAAATTTTGCATGACCCTTCATCGGTCCATGGAGCACCTATCCTACGGTGTATATCAATATGTATACCCTATAGAGGGCCCTAGATCTTAGAAAGACCATCCCATAGGTCTAGTATAGCGAAACCTAGCCCTTGGGGCCATTTACACAAAATCTGATATTATAAAAGGGCCTCGTTTGGGCACCCCCTCTCCCCATACGATTTTGCCCTAGGGAAGGAAAGAGAGGAGAGAAAAGGGAGAAAAAAGAAAGGAAAGAGAGAGGAAGAAGAGAGTGAAGGAGGGTGTTGGTGGTGGTGGGGCCCAAGGAAACCCCATCTTACAACTCCCTACCTCTTCTACAAGGAACCCTTTACCGCCACCACAAGAATCGCTTCCGTCGATCGTTTAGGTGAATCTCTCACCCATTTTTCTTGAAACATAGGTATTGAGAAGGGATTGGCATGAAATTCTAACATGCAAGAGTTTGTTTTAAGGATTTCGGCAGATCAACCCAAAAGTTCTCTTTCCTAGGATATTTTTCGAATATCCAATGATCCATAGGTGTACACTATTGCTCTTAGGTGGCCTAGCACCAATTTTAGTATGTGATTAATAATTTTGATTGCTTAGATATCATTTTTGGAGAACCTATAGAATCCCTAAGAATTGCATGCTTATTGAAATTATATGGAATGGTATATTTGATTCTCATGACGTTGTTCTTGTTTCTCACATGATTTGGTGTTTGATTGATTATATGTTCATGCCTTGCTGATTTTTCTCATATATTATTGCTTCATAGTATGTATGATTTCATTCATCTTATGCATGTGATTTCTTGAGTTGGAGGAAGTGCTTAACTTCCTTACCCACACTCTCACACACACACCCACCCACCCACCCACCCACATGCACTTGTTTCTTGATATGTTTAGCCTTGCTTGTTATGAAAATCTGAATCGTATGTCGATAAGTATGAGAACATGATGATGTTTATTTTAGTGATGCATTAGTAGTCGGCGTGCTAGGAATCACCATTCGTACCCTTGGGTTGGCCAGAATCATGAGGAGAGCGAAGGTGGTTCCATTGGTAGGACCACCTAGAGACTAAACCTATGGATTTGGGCGGGTGTGTTCGGGTGGCTGTAATTCGACTACATGGGTCTCTTGTGCCCAATGTCACTCGTCTCACGCTCGACTGACTCTTGCGGTTTAGCCTACTGTCTGATTAACTTTGTTTGTTAACCCTGTTTGCTCACATATGTATGGAACCTGAACCACCCTACAACTGTTGTAGCCCATCAATAACCCTCTTGAAACTGGTCTACAGCCTCATGAGCCGGGCATGGTGGAATGAGATAGTGTCTAAGCTGTCGGCCTACGCTGGGGTTCCTCGCCTCCCCGTAATGACCGCGAGAGATCCCTTTCTCTCGGCACTCCTCATGTGCTTGAAGTCGGGGATGAGAAACCCGACGGGATCACGGACCGCGGGGTCTTGGCCTCACGCATTAGGGGGCCTTAGCCTGACACCCAACTTAGGGCATTGATACGTGGGGTGTATTAGATTCTCAACCTGCTGGATGAATGGACTTAATTAATAACTCGGCTACACGATCGCATTGCATCGCATTAGTTAGGGTGGTGACTCGGAAGTCGAGGTCGCTCTAAGAGAGTGCTGACATACGCGATTGTTAGACGGAGTCGCTTGAGGGAGCGTTGTGGCGAGGGCATGCATCATATTATTCTGTATACATGCATTTAAATAAGAGTTGCTAGGTATTGATGATTGACTGCGTTTCATTAAATTCATATTATTATTGATGTCTGTTATAACTTAAGATTAATAGTACCCACTGAGTTGATCACTCACTCCTACTCTGGGATGGTTTTTTAAAATACTAACCAGACCCGTTCATAAATGCAGGTGACTCAGATGAGGAGCCTGGTGAGGCGGAGCTCGATGAGCCGAGCGAGGTGAGCAAAGATAGGGAAGAGAATTTTTCCTGCTTTCAGACTTTCAGCGGATCCTTTTTGGTTGAGTTTGGGCTACCACGGGGTATGGACCAGGGCCCTAGTCACCTTGGGTCATGTATGAGTGGGACTAGTTTCTTATTTAGATGATTTTAAATTTGTCGTTTGAATATTTTTATTTAGTAGCAATTGATACTGCTTTATGACGTATTTATACTTCATGCCATGATAAATCCTTTATTGTTTATGAGATCATCCAAATGTAATTAAAATATGAACCCATTAGGGCATCCATGACACATGGGAATTCGGGAGCCAAGTTCTTACTTGGCCCTTGAAAATTCGGGGTGTTACAGATGGTATCAGAGAAATGGTTTGGATTAAATTGGACTGTGGATCATGAACTCGCCATAACGCATTCGTTGACTAGGAGGGAGCGATCGAACTTAGAGACATCTATAGGATCCCCGGATTATGCCATTTGGCAAGTCCGAAGACTAAAACGTTAGAGTTTATGAGTAGAAAGACTTAGGGCCCGTTTGGCCAAATGCATTAGGTAAGATTAAGGTGGATGGAATTGTAAAAGTAACAATAAATACATGTGTTAGGTATTGTCCTTGGATTGGGTGTATCTCATGCTTTCCAATACCATGTTTGGAATATATGGAATTAAAAGTAAATATCGAGATTTCCTTTCAAATTACACTTAAAAATTCATCATCATGAGATTTAAAAATCCCATCTCACACCTTCCAACGCAAGGCTTATTTTCCAAAGCCTATGAAATTAATTTTAATCACATCCCACACTCATTCCAAACATGTCATCCCCAATCCCGAGGTAGGATTAGCAATGAAATCCCATTTAATATAACTTAATACCACTGGCCAAACAAGCCCTTAGACTGCACAAAGTGATCCAAATCACTTCAAGTTGGAAGGTTAAACGATTTGAATCGACCTAACCTAAATGTGATATTGCTGTTGAAGTAGCTTGTGCGATCCGAACATTTAGTGTATCGTGGCCCGACGAATAGGTGGGGCCTTCCCACACGTGAGGAACCCTTCCTTGCCTCTCCAAGTTCCTCAAAGGCCCTAGGGGCTTCTTCCTATGGTCATTTCTAGCTAATCTTACCCATCTCACCTTCAATCATCACCCCATTTTCTTTCCAAACTCTCAAAACTTAACTTATAAGTCTTAACTCTTCATTCTAACCCATTTTTTCAAAAAAATCTCACTTTTCACCACTTTATCCTTCTAATTTCCCTTATCACTTTCAAATTTGATACAACTACAAGCTCAAAGGATGAAAATTTATAATCGAACGAAAATTTACTATAAATTATAAAAATATAAATAAAATAGATCTTTGACCATTAACCTAATATAATCTTACAAAATGACTAGGTCCATTACGTATAGTAGCTTCTCCTACCCCAAATTCATATATGACACGTCATGTAACTCATTTTGGTTTGCGAGATATGAGAGTTGTAAGTTCCACGTGTCCAAAAGCCTGGCGCCACAGCGCCTAGCCTAGCACCGCCAGTGCCACCGGTCCAGAGGCTCAGCGCCCGACCGGCGCCGCCAGCGCCCCACCTTCCAGCAGGTCGGCGCCGCCAGCACTGAAAATTCCTACAATTTTAGTTCAACTTCAAAAATTCATATCTCCTTTGTTACAACTCCGATTTAAGTAATTCAAAAACCAGATTGAAGCTTGATGAGTCTAGTTTTATATAAAAATAAGAAAAAAATAAAATAAAAATTATAATATATTAAAATTAATATATTTTGCCAATTATTTAAAAATTATTAATTTCGGACAGCTATTGCTCCTAGAATTTTAATAATCTATTTACAACTCCAAATGATATGAAATTTTATGAGATGACTTAAAACTTAATGATAAATCATTATAAAAATATTAAAAATTAATTTAGTTAATAAAAGTATAAGAAACTCGTGCTTACAGAAAATCGTTAGTGTCAAATAACTTATGCTTCTAAAAATTTTATAATTTTTACAAAACTTGAAATAAATTAAAATTTTGTATAAAATGGGTCAACTTAATGATGAATTACCAAAAACAAATTTATAAAAATTATCCAGTAATTAAAAGTGATAAATACATTATAAACAAGAGATATATTGAAACAGAAAGTTTATACACTAAAAGTTGTCAATGAACCAAGAGTATTTTTATTGGAGTTTTAGTATTTCGTTTTTTTTTAGAATTTCTTCTAATCATGATAGAAATCATCTTGTATGATTAAACTAGATTATTTTTAGTATATTTTTCTACTTCATTTAGTTTCTAGTATGGATGAATTGCGACTCTTAATTAGGGTTGAGTTTAATTATTTAATGCTTTCTAAGTTCGTATTCGATGCAGTCTTCACTAAATATTATAATTTTTCTTATTTTCTTATGGAATCAAGATTAAAACCATATTGAGGAGATGATGTTCTTCCTCTTTCCATTCCTACGGCCGTTTTAGGGTCACCATCCATTCAAACCTTTGAAATATCCTAGAACTCTCGGTCCTTTATTCTCTCTCGAAATTAACGAAATTAAAGCACGGTTTGCTCATAACCCATTAGCCATAGGATCGAGACGATAACATAAAGATACAATCTTAGTTCATTAAAAACCTTTTTAGGATAATTGTTTGACCATATACATAGTGAAAGATTTATTAATTACTAATTAGGACACTAATTAAGACGAGAACTCTCTTTATACAAGACCTGAATGACAACTGTATGAATATGGGATTTTTAACTTTTTAATGATGTGTGATTTTTCTAAGAATTTAAGTTGATCAGAATATGAAATTGCAGGACTATACACTTGCGAAGTATTCGCGGCTTGACCCAATTCTCAATACTGAGTGACTATGAATGGACTCATTACTTTGATCGAACAGAAGACCAGGATCCATCAGGATTAAGAAGGGATACAACGAGTTGTCTGCCCTGGTCAGGCGGACAATCGACGTATCGGATTTGAGACCGTTTTTTCATATTAGCGTGATCATAAAGAGTAAAATATACAACCCTTAGGTAAACTTTATCAGCAAGCATTTAGCTTAATAATCATGATTTTGACTTTTTTTTTTCAAACCTCAAAGTGAAAATTTTTATGGGGGTAGATCACAATGAGTTAGGCTAGCATATTTAGTATATACCCTAAAACATATATAAACTCAAAACCAACAAAACCTAAGCAAATAAAATGATTATATCTTTACTTATTACCCTTAGGCAATTTCGGAGACAAAATTATTTTTAAGGGAGGTAGATTGTAACATCCTGGATTTTCACTATTTTTAAAATTTTAATAATTCTTGAAATTTTTTTATTAATTAACTTAAAATAATACTTAATGACCATTAGCACTCAATGTCAGTTTATACGGGGGTAGTACCAGTAAAGAACCGCACAAATTCGATCAATCAACCGTAGGAAGCCAACGAATCCGTCCGATCACTCAAACATCGAGCTTAGCCCATGATTCCCTTATAGAGGGCCCAAATCTCACCGACACATTGCTAATAAATCAAAACAATCATAACTAAATTAAAGATCCAACCAAAACTGAGTCAGACAAGGCCCTAATCTTAGCTAATAGACCAAGTGAACCCCAATACTCTTTTAGCCTAAAACCAATGGCTTAAAGTAATCATGATCAAATCTCCACTTTCACTAGTTATAAATAGGACACACTATAAACATGGTTAATCTAAACCCTAATTATTGGCCACGAGAAATCTCAATACCTAATTCATTTTAAAAATGCCCCGAATTTTTAAACAAGCTTTATACCATTCGTTGGTGGGCTACTAGTTCCAAAATTATAGAGTAATGTCTGTTTCACTGGGCTTGTGGTCCATCGTGGACCACGGACTTAGTGGATGCCTAGAAATTAATTATCCGCGCCGTTCCAACAGCACTTGCCAAATGCAACCCACCCAAGGCCAGGATTGAAATCTAACATGTGTAAATGAAAGTGAGATATAAGACATTTCAGCCTTCAGATTTCTCCTAAATTTACGGTGGAGGCCTAATATATTTTCCTATGCCCTCCCACCAAATTTGGGACATAATCGTGGAACAGTGACCGTTGATCGCAAATTGGACCTGTACGACTAAAATCCATATCCGATCGTTCTCAAATTTTACATGGCCCTTCATCGGGCCATAGAGCACCTATCCTATGGTGTATATCAATATGTATACCCTATAGAGGGCCCTAAATCTTAGAAAGACCCTCCCATAGGTCTAGTATTATGAAAACCTAGCCCTTGGGGCCATTTACACAAAATCTGACATTATAAAAGGGCCTCATTTGGGCACACCCTCTCCCCATACGATTTTACCCTAGGGAAGGAAAGAGAGGAGAGAAAAGGGAGAAAAAAGAAAGGAAAGAGAGAGGAAGAAGAGAGTGAAGGGTGTTGGTGGTGGTGGGGCCCAAGGAAACCCCATCTTGCAAATCCCTACCTCTTCTAAAAGGAACCCTTCACCGCCACCACAAGAATCGCTTCCGTCGATCGTTTAGGTAAATTCCTCACCCATTTTTCTTGAAACACAGGTATTGAGAAGGGATTGGCATGAAATTCTAACATGCAAGAGTTTGTTTTAAGGATTTCAGCCGATCAACCCAAAAGTTCTCTTTCTTAGGATGTTTTTCGAATCTCAAATGATCCATAGGTGTAAACTATTGCTCTTAGGTGGCCTAGCACCAATTTTAGTATGAGATTAATAATTTTGATTGCTTAGATACCATTTTGGAGAACCTATAGAATCCCTAAGAATTGCATGCTTATTGAAATTGTATGGAATGGTATATTTGATTCTCATGACGTTGTTCTTGTTTCTAACATGATTTGGTGTTTGATTGATTATATGTTCATGCCTTGTTGATTTTCTTCATGTATTGTTATTTCATAGTATGTATGATTTCATTCATCTTATGCATGTGATTTCTTGAGTTGGAGAAAGTGCTTAACTTCCTCACCCACACTCTCTCACACACACACACACACACCCTCACATGCACTTATTTTTTGATATGGTTAGCCTTGCTTGCTATGAAAATCTGAATCATATGTCGATAAGTATGAGAACATAATAATGTTTATTTTAGTGATGCATTGGTAGTCGATATGTTAGGAATCACCATTCGTACACTTAAGTTGGCAAGAATCATGAGGAGATCGAAGGTGGTTCCATTGGTAGGACCGTCTCGAGACTAAACCTATGGATTTGGATGGGTGTGTTCGGGTGGCTATAGTTCGACTACATGGGTCTCTTGTGCCCGATGTCACTCGTCTCACGCTCGACTGACTCTTGCGGTCTATCCTACTGTTTGACCAACCTTGTTTGTTAACCCTGTTTGCTCACATATGTATGGAAGCTGAACCACCTTACAACCGTTGTAGCCCATCAATAACCCGCTTGAAACTGGTCCACAGCCTCGTGAGCCGGACATAGTGGAATGGGACACTGTGTCTGAGCTGTCAGCCTACGCTGGGGTTTCGCACCTCCCCATAGTGACCACGAGCGATCCCTTTCTCTCTGCACTCCTCATGTGCTTGAAGTCGGGGATGAGAAACCCGACGGGATCACGGATCGCTGGGTTTTGGCCTCACTTGTTGGGGGGCCTTAGCCTCACAACCAGCTTAGGGCATTGATACGTGGGATGTATCAGATTCTCAACCTGCTAGATGAATGGACTTAATTAATAACTCGGCTAACAAGATCACATTGCATCGCATCAGTTAGGATGGCGACTCGAAAGTCGAGGTCGCTCTGAGGGAATACTAACATACACGATCGTTAGTCGGAGTCGCTTGAGGGAGCGTTGTGGCGAGGGCATGCATCATATCATTCCGCATACATGCATTTAAATAAGAGTTGTTAGGTATTGATGATTGACTGTGTTTCATTAAATTCATATTATTATTGATGCTTGTTATAACTTAAGATTAATAGCACCCACTAAGTTGATCACTCACTCCCACTCTGGGACGGTGTTTTAAAACACCAACCAGACCTGTTCATAGATGCAGGTGACTCAGGGCATGAAGAGCTTGGTGAGGCAGAGCTCGATGAGCCGAGTGAGGTGAGTAAAAATAGGGAAGAGGAGTTTTCTTGCTTCCAAACTTTCGGCTGATCCTTTTTGGTTAAGTTCGGGCTACCACGTGTTTACTCCTTTAATGGCCATTTTCATCATTTTGAAGAAAAAAGTACTCTCAAATTAACTTTTGGATAACCCCTACACCCACAATGTATAAGCGAATTTTCTGCCAAAAAATACTTTGGGGGGAAGTTCTTTCCGTGTGAAGCTAGGTGGCCACTGTGATGTTTGTGAGAAATCCATCCTGTCCATCCTTTTTCTCGTATCGTTATAGGACATGGGACGAAAAATGAAGCAAATCCAAAACTGAAGTGAAGCGTATAACAGCAAACGGTGAGATTGAAAGTCCACTGTTATGGGGAAATTCGAGCCCATGATAAAGCGTCAGTCCGAGCGCCAGTCTGATGTAACTCGCGGTCGCGACGTCCGAGGCACTACCCGTCCGACCCTTTGCCAGTATCACACAATAACGAGCAGGAGGCACCACCCATCCGAGCTAGCCAACTTGTCTGAGGAGAAGCTCGGAACAGTTCTTATACTAGTATGCTCGACACGGCTAGCATCCTCGACCACAATGGATCCGACCTAACGGCTTGGGTCGGATACCGCTCGACTTAGAAGTCGCATGATCGGATGAGCCGAGCCGAGCAGGCGCATAATGGCATACGCCAAATGCAGAAGTTGTCATTACTGATCGTGGCTGATAACTTCGCTCGCCGATACGCACTACTCGCATGATACGCTGCCTGATTGATAGATTACGGGCAGTATCTCCATAATCCAGGAATCCTTGTGATCATGCCAAAATTATCAAACCCAGGCCATTCTACAGGCAAGTATAAATGACGCACGACACTTTGCCTATAGGTACATAATAGCAAGCTCTTTCCTCGACTCGCTACTTAGATCCCAATTCCCTTGACCTGACTTAGGCATCGGAGGGTCCCCTGGCTTAGCCTGGGTCGCCTTTGCCAGTTCTCTTAGTGCAGGTATCAGAGGTGATTCATTGAAGTAAAAGCGACGTGGAGGGAGGGCCGATAAGATTTTGACATCAACATTTTTTGGCGCCGTCTGTGAAAACCTGAGACTAAAAGTCAGGTTCTTATTTTCCTAAGCAATGACGAGGAAGAAGAAAGTTGCGGTTGTGGAACCGGATCCCTAACGAGCAGACTCGGTCGTCATCATTACTTCACACCGAGTCCGCACCAGGACCTTCCCAACGTTCGCGCAATCGGTCAAGTAAATATCGTGCTATACAGAACGAGATCCAGGCCCTGCGTGACGAGGTAAACAGAATGAAGCAGTAGAGGGAGCCAGAGTCACGACCGGTTCAAGAGCAACCCGTTCTCGAGTCGATGAGATTGTTCATGGAGACTCGCTCTGTGCCGAGGAGTGTGAGACCTGAAGCTCCCCATCACTCAGGGGTGCCGTATTCGGGTCAAAATCCTCCTGCGATACACACCGAAGGATCCGGGCGGAATGCCACTACTCGGGCCCTTACTACCGTTCATTCAGCCACATCCGCTCTGCCACCCACGGATCTCTATCATCAATTAGAATGGAGGAGAGAAAGAAGAACGCCGAAGATCGAGGATGCTCTTGAGGTCGTCGCTGAAAATAGGGATCCATGGGAGGCACGATTTGCGGAACTAAAAGACCAATTCCTGATGTTGGAGAAAAAACAGCAACAATCAACAGTTCCAGCCACGATCCAAGTGATGATGGAAGAGACCGAGCCTCCCTTCACTCCTGCCATCATGGCTGAGGTGATGCCGCAGAGGTTTCAGATGCCTCCTGTCATCCAGTATTCAGGATATGGGGACCCATCCGAACACCTGTAGTCCTACCGATCATGAATGCAGATCCAGACCACAACGGATGCAATGATGTGTAGGGAATTTTCTATCACCCTTACAGCGTCCGCTCGGATTTGGTATCGCCAGCTCAAGCCAAACTCCATGGGCTCTTTCACAGAACTAAGCCGGCTATTCCTTATGCAGTTCATAAGCGGTAAGAGAAGTTGAAAACCCAACACTCACCTGCTCACTATCAAGCAGGCTCCGAAAGAGTCGTTGAAAGACTACATCTCCTATTTTAATGAAGAAGCATTGCATGTTGAGGACTATGATGATAAGATGGCTCTTGCTGCCATTCTGAGCGGACTGAAGGAAGGAAAGTTCGCCTTCTCCATCGGAAAGAATCCACCGAAAACGCTAGCAGACTTCATGACGAAGGCTCAGAAGTATACTAACGCTGAGGAGTTCACTAACGCCCGTAAAGGTATGCAAGTTACTGACCCAACAAACAAAGGGAAGAGGCCTAGGAACGAAGACTCGCAGCCGAACGGCAAAGGGACGGATGACTGTGCTCCCAGCGATCGTCGATAGAGCCGTAGGCCAGAAGGGAAATTTCGTTCCTATACTCCTCTGAACACATCTTCCGAGCAAATTCTGCTGGATATCCGAGGAGACAGGCTACTTAATTGGCTAGTCTGAGGACTGACCCAGAGCACCGGGACAAGCGAAAATTCTGTCGCTTCCACAGGGACCATGGTCACAACACGGACGATTGCGTGGACCTGAAAGACGAGATCGAGTCCCTCATCCGCAAGGGACATCTACGTCGTTACACTAAAAAATAGAAGCCCACTCGGAGAGAAAAGACCGCGAGAACAGCCGAATAACCCCGAGAAGAACCCGTCAAAATTCGTACCATCTTCGGAGGCTCAGCTGGGGGAGTAGATTCAAACAGGGTTCGAAAAGCTCATTCATGGAGATCTGAGCCGGAACACCACGTTCACCAGGTAGAACATCCGAGCAAGGAACTCCGAGTCACTCTGTGTAGCCTGACATTTACAGAGGATGACGCACGTGGGATCCAGCACCATCACGATGACACGCTAGTGGTCATAATGACCATAGCAAATCACAAGGTATATCATATTCTGGTCGACACTGGAAGTTTGGCCGACGTAATGTACTCCAAAGCATTCGAAAAGATGAGAATTCCTTGGTCCCGATTTCGACCCGTGAAGACTCCCTTGCACGGCTTTGCCAGAGAGAGAGTAATCTCCGAAGGATTCATCTCCCTCCCAGTAACAGTGGGAGAAGGGCAACATCAAGTCACACTTCTGGTGAATTTTTTGGTTGTCAATGTTCCATCTGTCCACAATGTGATCCTGGGCCGACCCTCCCTCAACGCGATGAGAGTGGTCGTCTCAACTTACCATCTGATGATGAAGTTTTTGGCTGAAGGTGGGATCGGTTATCTCCGAGGTGAGCAACGCGAGGCTCGGAGGTGTTATGCGATAGTAGTAAGAAAAGGAGCTGCCAAGCAGGCACTCGTCGTGGACGCCTTGGACCCCCGCGGATCGACAGAAAGCTCATCAGTTGAAGATCTGGAAAAAATACCGCTCGACGAATCAGACCCAAGAAAAACCGTTCAACTCGGGTCATCATTGAATTTCGAACAGAAGAAAGCGTTATTGGCCTTCTTGAAGTAGCACTGAGACATCTTCGCTTGGTCACACGCAGACATGCCAGAGATCTCTCCTGACGTGTTGGTTCATAGGTTAAACGTGGACCCAGATCATAAGTCATTTAAACAAAAAAGAAGGTCGTTCGATGCTGAGCGATATGAAGCCATTGCCGAGGAGGTTTTCGTCCTCCTCGAGGCGGGCTTCATAGAAGAAGTGTATTACCCTGACTAGATAGCGAATGTTGTGCTCGTCAGAAAATCTAATGGGAAGTGGCAGGTCTGTGTATACTACTCCGATCTGAATAAGGCATGCCCTAAAGACAGCTTCCCGTTACCTTGGATCGATCAACTGGTGGACAGCACGGTCGGACATGAGCTACTATCATTTCTGGAGGCCTACTGCGGATATAACCAGATCGATATGTATCCCCCAGACAGGCAGAAGACTACCTTTGTCATGAAAAGAGGACTCTACTACTATCGGGTCATGTCATTCGGCCTAAAAAATGTAGGGGCAACATATCAGAGGCTGGTAAATCAGATGTTTGCTAGGCAGATTGGGCGCATCATAGAAGTATACGTCAATGACATGCTAGTGAAGAGCATCAGAGCCTCTGACCACCTTGCTGACCTCTGAAAAACGTTTAGCGTCCTCCGATAATATCATATGAAGCTAAATCCCATCAAGTATGCATTCGGTGTTGAGTCCGGGAAGTTCCTTGGCTTTCAAGTGTGCATCATGGAAGTATACGTCAACGACATGCTAGTGAAGAGCGCCAGAACCTCTGACCACCTTGCTGACCTCGGAGAAACGTTCAGCATCCTCCGAGAATATCAGATGAAGTTGAATCCTGCCAAGTGTGCATTCGGTGTTGAGTCCGGTAAGTTCCTTGGCTTTTAAGTTAGTCGACGGGGAATCGAGGCCAACCCGGATAAGATCAAGGCTCTCCTCGACATGAACTCACCTCGGACCATTAAGGAAATACAGTGTCTCACGGAAAGAGTTTAGCGCTCGGACGCTTCATATCCAGGGCTACAGATAAATGCCTTCCCTTCTTCTAGCAGCTGAAGGGCCACAAGAGGGCGGAATGGACACCAGAGTGTGAGCAGGTCTTCCAACAGTTGAAACAGTACTTGAGTTCGTCGCCTCTCTTATCTAAGCCTGAAAAAGGGGAACCCTTGTTCCTCTATCTCGCACTTTTGGCTTCAGTTGTCAGCTCAGTTCTGATCAGAGAAGTCGGAAGCAAGCAGTACCCCGTGTACTATGTGAACAAAGCCATGGTACCGGTGGAAACGAGATACCAGTCCTTGGAAAAGCTGTCGCTTTGCCTTGTCGTCTCGACCAGAAGATTGTGGCCGTACTTCCAAGCCCATTCCATAATTGTGTTGACTGACTCTCCCCTGAGGCAGGTCCTCTAGAGACCCGAAGTGTCGGGTCGGATGACCAAATGGGCCGTGGAGCTCGGAGAGTTTAACATTCAATTCTGTCCTAGGGCGACAATCAAGGGTTAAGCTGTAGCCGACTTCATTACCGAGTTCACGACTCCAAGTGAGGAAGAAATCAGTAAGGAAGTCGAGATGACACCGCCCGTCCCATTGAGCGACCAAGATACAGAGTCAGATCCGGGATGGGTCCTTTATGTCGATGGGTCATCCAACATTAAAGGAACAGGAGCTGGTGTCGTCCTGGTTGCACCCGATTCAACGACAATCCAATACGCAATCAGACTCGGGTTCAAAGCTTCTAACAATGAGGCCGAGTATGAAGCATTGTTAGCTGGAGTCAGGCTGGCTGCAAGCCTGAGTGTTCAGACCCTGTAAGTCTGTTGCGACTCGTAGTTGGTAGTGAACCACATCTCTTCGGAGTATGAAGCCAAAGAAGTCAAAATGATCGCCTACCTCGAAGAGGCGAGAAAACTGATCGAGAAATTCTGGAATTGCACCATCCGACAGATCCCTAGAGCTAAGAACTCATAGGCCGATGCCCTAGCAAAACTCGCATCGGCCTCCGAAGGAAAGATCCCGCGTTTCGTTCCTGTCGAATTCGTTAAGCATCCGAGCATTAGCCAGTCGGAGAAGGTCAATCCTGTCCAGTCCATTCCAAGTTGGATGGACCTGATTTTTAACTATTTATCCTCCGACGAAATTCTCTCGGACAAGTTAGAGGCGAGGCGGCTCAGGGTCAGAGCAGCCCAGTACGTCATATTGGATGTAGTGTTGTATAAGAATGGACATTCTCAGCCTTACCTTATATGCCTCCGACCAGATGAGGCCGACTACGTGATTCGAGAGATTCATGAGGGGATCTGCGGAAACCATTCTGGCAGTCGTGCCCTGGCCATGAAAATACTTCGTCAAGGGTATTTCTGTCCAACTCTTAAGCAGGACTCGAAGGACTTCGTCCGAAAGTGCGACAAATGTTAGCATTTTGCAACTGTGCCGAGACAACCGGTGGAAGAAATGACTTCCGTGAGTGGGTCGTGGCCGTTCGCCCAATGGGGGATCGACATCATCGGTTCTTTGCCCACAGGGAAGGGACAGGTCAAGTTTGCCATAGTGACGGTCGACTACTTCACCAAGTAGGCCGAGGCCAAGCCTGTTACGAAGATCACCGAGTAGAAAGTAATTGATTTTGTATGAAAAAATATCATCTGTCGGTTCGGAATCCCATGAACCATCGTATCTGATAATGGCCGATAATTCGATAATGACAAGTTCCGTGGCATGTGTCAGGGACTCGGTATCATCAATGCTTACTCATCACCTCGGCACCTGCAGTCAAATGGACAGGTGAAAATGGTCAACAAGATCATCAAGCATCATCTCAAAATAAAGTTGGAAAAGACGAAGGGTAGCTGGGCCGAGGAGCTCCCCTTCGTCCTCTGGGCTTACAGGACCACAGCCCAGACCTCAACGGGTGAAACTCCATTTTCGTTATCTTACAGCTCAGAGGCAATGGTGCCCGTAGAAATCGGACTTCCTACGGCGCGAGTGAGGAACTTCGAAGAAAATTAAAACTCTGATCATATCACCACTAATCTGGATTTGCTTGAAGAACTCAGAGATAATTCTAAGATTCGAGCGGCGGCTCAACATCAGCAGGTAGCGCGTTTCTATAACTCAAAGGTCAAGGTCAGGCGCTTCCGACCAGGGGACTTAGTCCTTCGCCGGGTCTTCTAAAACACAGCCGAACTGGGAACAGGAGTACTCGGACCCAACTGGGAAGGACCATATCGCGTGGTCAGATCTACCAAAATGGGCTTGTATCACTTGGAGGACCTCGAAGGCCCTTAGCTCTCTCATCCTTGAAACGCTGAATACCTGAAGATCTACTACTCATGATGAACTAGCCTTTAAGGCTCATAATAAAATATACGCCTCCGAGCGAATAGCCTTTAAGGCTCTTAATAAAAGTTCAATCCGACTTCGGATGCCTACTCAATTGTCTTATCAATACGAGGATGAATTTAATGGTCCGATCCTTTAAGGGATCGGAACCTAATTCTACGAATGATCGACAAGGCATCCCCTTGAAGGAAAAAAGCCTAATAATGACCCGACTCTCCAATGGAGTACTCGACTCGACATACGACAGAATGAAAGGTTCTCGCCAGACAAGACACGAGCCGAGTACCCTAAGAGATCGAATCCAACTAAGACTTGGACTGGGGGAGCACGGAGAACATACTAAACGGTAAATGAGGGGCCAGACCCATAAAGAATCGGCTCTGCAACATCTCAGAACGAGTCAACACAATTCCAAAGAAGTGTTTCTCATTAAATTTTTCCGGAGGGGTAAAAAATACATTAACAGTTTAAGAAAAAAAATGATAAAACATGTCTTCATGTGGAAGGAGGAGCTTGGGCGTTAGGAGCTTGGTTCGAGCTGGCGACTTCAGCAGGAGTATCTTCAGGTTCCTCAGGCAAAAGAGGATCAAGATCGAGGCCTGGGTATAAACCCAAGATTGTCTCGATACAAGCATCGAAGTCGCGGTTGTAAAACGTCGCTGCTTCGGCGTCCCTCTCCTTGGAGGTCTTGAAGTCTTAAATTGCAGCGGCAACTGCCTCAGCCAAAGAAACCTCATCTCTGACCCGCTGAGCCTCCACAGCCTGAGCGATGGCTCGGGTTCGCTCTTCAGCCACATCAGCCTTGGTGCGTTCCAAGGCTTCACCTAGCCGAATAGTCTCCACAGCCAAGGAATCCGCGTGAGCCCTGCCGCGGGTCAGCTCGGCGGTCCCTGCATCGCCGCTGGGCTTGAGATTATCTGCCCTCTCCTGCAGCTGCAGCTCCCTGGCCTCCAAGTCGACCACGACTCCCTGCAGTCAACTTATTCTGGCCTTCTCGTCCGAAAGCTGCCGGCGCAGCTTACTCTGCTCGGACTTCGAGAGGGCAGATTCATCTCGTAAAGCCGTCGTTTCGGCCTTAAGAGCCTCAAACTCCATCTCCCTCCTCTGATGCTCCCGCGCTCTCTCCCGAATTGAAAGCAACACTGGGACAGACTGAACAGGAAACAAGGATCAGAATTTAAGAAAACATATACAATAATAATACGAAGGAAAGAGAGGGACCTCTCAGAGACGTATCGTGTAACACACGACAGTAAAATCGTTCAAAAAGGAGCCTTCCAACCTGCCAATGTTTCGAGCTATATCCTCTTGGCGGCCCACGGAGCCAAGTAGGACATATGGTAGCCCGGCTCGAACCTCTCACCGCTCGTCCCCATCTGGGGCGAGACTACAGCCTCCCGAGCCCCTACCCTGCTACTGGCCGAGTTTTATCCCTAGGCACGGGCATCTCCCCCAACCTCGGGGGGAGGGAGGGGGGGTATAACATGTTGTCTGTCATTCTAATGGCCTCCTCCCGCTCGGAGGAAAAAAAGGATAGTAATGGGGGGCTCGGGGGCTGCGATAGGAGCCTTCGTGACGGAGGGAACAGGGGTGGAAGGAGCAGAGCTCGAAAAGGCTGGAGCGCCAGAAGGAGCAGAGCTCGGGACGACCGAGGTACCAGCCACGGTCGTATGGACTAGTGCCGGGGGAGGAGCCACCGGAGGAACTATGGCCGCTCTAGGGCGCATTGGGGTTGGCGCTGCACACGACGCCTGTGGGTGGGCAGGCGCCGCAAGAGCCGAGCTGGTAAGCCTTGGGGCGAGAGCTGCAGAGATCGACGTAGCAGAAGACTCCCCCTCATGAGAGGGGACCTGTTTCTTCTGATTGACCTTCACCCGGGGGGCTTCCTTTAACATCTCTGCCTCCGTCGGAGCAGCCTTCCTCTTCCCAGTTCCAAACGTCTCGGCCATGCCTGCGAAATAAATGACTGTGTCAGTGACTAAGTAGGCAAAACTGAGCTCGTTAGAAAGATTGAGATAACTTACTGAAGGACGTAGGTAAGGGTTGTGTCTTGCAAAGCCCGAACCGATAAAGATTATCCGCTGTTATCAGGTCCGTCCAGGAGCGAAGCGTCTCCGATCGTGCCCTGGCCTTCGCAATGCGATTCTTCTGGGCCTGGTCGAGGAGTGGCAACCCCTTCGGGAAAGCTACAAAAGGAAGCGAAAAAGTATTACTTCAATTGAAACAAATGAAAGCAAAAACAGTAATACGGATACTAGATGAAGTCCGACCTGGTCTAGTGAAATGGGTCGAAACCCGTGTCATTAAGGTTCCGAGTTCAGCTGCTAGCGCCTCCCATTCACCCGCCGCCCAGAACCACTTATTTCTTCAGTTTTTATTGGAAGTTGGCAGGTTCATCACCAGTCCCGACCCCTTGCTACCCCGAGTTGTGAAGTAGTACCATGGGTCATTGCTGTCATGCTTGACCAGGTACAAACTTAACAACTCTTCCGAGGTTAGCTCAGGGTTCCCAACTTGTCTCTAGATAATGAAGGCAGAGATCAACACCCTCTAAGCGTTGGGAGTGAATTGCCCGGGAGCCAGCCCGAGGTAGGCCGTGACCTTCCTGATGAAGGGGTGAAGTGAGAGCCGAAGCCCGCACTGCAGCGCACAGAGGAAGATAACAACTTCCCCCTCGGTAGGAGCACCGGCCACGTCCATAGGCTCAGGGGCCCTTATCCGGACGGAGTTCGAAATTTGAAACTCCGAACGAATCCATTCTATCTGTGATTCCGATAAAACGGAACCCCCCGGGACAACCTCCGCGGTGCGTCCACTCGCGGGCATTTCAGCGATCTCAGTAGTGCTGGCTCGGCGGGCTCGTGTGGCCTTCTTCTTACTGGGCTGCTTGGTCTTAGCACCGATCGTCTTTTGTCTTCGAGGCGGGGGGTATAGGGGTGTGGTCTCGAAGGGGCCTTCGGAAGCTCCACTTTCACTTCCATATTATGAACTCCCCGGCTCGGAGTCCTCAGCGTATTCGCGCACCATCTCGAGTTTGGAGGACATTATGGAAAAGAAGGACGTGGATTGGTAGAAAGGACTCACCGGACAATTAACGAAAATTGCCTTCTACAGGAAAAGGGAGAACGATCGGAATCGCCCACCGAAAACTTCGAATTTGGATGGAATCGCCCTGTCAGAAATCGCCTCTTCCGGTACGCTCTTTTGGTTCACAATGTAAAGTAACAAACGAAACTTCAGGATCCCTTATATAGGCAATGAAGAAACTCTGCATTGATGGCAGGCCATAATGGCCGCAGTCGAATCAGCACGAGCCGATCCTCAAGCACACGTGGCCATACCTCGTTGGAAAAATACTCAACTGACAGTACGACTCTAACATTAGACAACGTGCTTCAAGATGCGAAGCGACGCCCGAGCAGTGGGAACCGTCACGTACACGACTCCTCAGACCTGCGTGGAAACCTCCCATAGGTCGGAAGGAGATTCGGAATCGCAACTGTCGCCACGCGTCATCCAAAGCGACTCTCACGCACGTAATCTTGAGATGTGACGCTTCTAATTCAAAATTCTTCATCAATGCGGAATGGACGAGAGATTTCTCGCATGGATACTCTCTAAGTCCACGAGCAGACTCAAAGAGTAAGGGGCTTCTGTTATGGGAAAATCCGAGCCCATGATAAAGCATCAGTCCGAGCGCCAGTCTAATCCGACTCACGGTCGTGACCTCAGAGGCACTATCCGTCGGACCCTTTGCCAACATCACACAATAACGAGCAGGAGGCACGACCCATCCAAGCCGGCCAACTTGTCTGAGGAGAAGCTTGGAACGGTTCTTATACTCCGATTGGATGACCTAGCTATAGTATGCTCGACACGGCTAGCATACTCGACCACAATGGATCCGACCTAACGGCTCGTGTCGGACACCGCTCGACTTAGAGGCTACATGATCGGATGAGCCGAGCCGAGAAGGCACATAATGGCATACGCCAAATGCGGAAGTTGCCATTACTGATCGTGGCCAGTAACTTCGCTCGCCGATACGCACTACTCGCATGATACGCTGCGTGATCGATAGATTGCGGGCAATATCTCCATGATCCGGGAATCCCTGTGATCGTGCCGAATTATCGGACCCAAGCCATTTTACAAGCAAGTATAAATGACACACGGCACTTTATCTACAGGTACGCAATAGCAAGCTCTCTCCTCGACTCGCTACTTAGACTCCAATTCCCTTGACCTGACTTAGGCATCGGAGGGTCCCCCGACTTAGCTTGGGTCGCCTTTGCCAGTTCTCTTAGTGCAGGTATCAAAGGTGATTCATTGAAGTAAAAGTGATGTGGAGGGAGGGCCGATAAGATTTTGGCATCAACATCCACCATTGAAGCATTCGTAGGGCCACGAAATATTTGAATCAGGATAATATATGTGTTTTCAGTTCGCCTCAGTAGTAATTACCTTGTGAACGGTATGGATTCCATATAAATATTAAGGTGGACCCAGGTAGGTTTCACAAGTCGGCATTTTCCTATGGTGCGGATTAGATACTAACAGGTTGAGTAGCAAGACACTCAACTAACGTGACGTCACCAAGTTCCGTGGGCCCCGCCATAATGTATGTTTTGTATCCATACCGCCTATCTATTCGGAGAGATCATTTTAGGCAAAATATAAAGAATGAGTTAAATCAAAAGCTCCAGTAGACCCTAGCACAGAACACAGTGGGGACAGCGACGCACACCATTAAAAACTTTTAAAGGCCACAAAAGTTTTAGATCAAGCTAATATTTGTGTTTTCCCTTCTTTCATGTCTTTTTTAACTTTTGAACAGGTTGGATTTCAAATAAACATCATAGTACTAGTGGGCCTTAGGATAGTTTCAACAGTGGAAATCACTCTCTACACTGTTTTCTGTGGTGAGGTCCACTACTGCTTTTTATCTGTCTCATTCTTTAGCTCACACCCTAAAATGATATCTCAAAATGGATGGACAGTGTGGATACAACACATACATTATAGTGGGCCCATATAACTTGATGACATCACTTCACTAGCCAATCTCGCTACTCAACATGTCAGTAGCTAATCTGCGTCCATTTTCCTACCCATTGTTTCCCTCTCGTGCAGCCCACTTGAGTTATAAGCGTGCCTAATTTTTAGCTCCGTGTCTTAAAATGATCTTGAAAACTGGATGGACTTTGGACGTAGATTAGCTACTAACGGGTTGAGAAGCAAGTTTGGCTATTGAAGTAACGTCACTAAGTTATGGAGCCTCATCATAATGTATGTGTTGTATCCGCATTGTCCATTTATTCCGAGATATCCTTTTAGGGCATGATCGAAAGAATGAGGCAGATCTAAAGCGTGAACTCCGCTAAAGAAAATAGCGGGACAGTGACACCCACCATTGAAACCTTCTCAAGGCCATTGATGTTTATTTGAGATCTAACCTATTCATAAGTTAACACAAACTCTAGGAAGGGAAAATATAAATATCAGCTTGATAGAAAACTTCAGCAGTCCCCAAAAATTTTTTAATGGTACACGTTCAATCCTTACTAGTTTTTTTCTAGAGGGGTCCATTTGAGCTTTGGATCTGTCTCAATCTTTCGCTCATTGGATAAAATGATCTCTCCAGATGAATGGAGTGGGTGGATAAAACAAATACATCATGGCTACATAACTTAGTGACATCACTTCAGGAGCAAAACTGGTTCCAGCCAGGACTATGTGGATTTCTTACAAACATCAAGGTAGGCTCATGTAGCTTCTTGTCAGACTTTCCTGTGAAATGGTATTGTTGGAAGAGGGGCGTCTTACATGGATTGGTCAATGGCGAGGTGGCTATTGGGCCATGGGCCTCACCTTGATATATTTGTTTTATCCACATCAGCCATTCTTTCCGTTTTTTTTTTTTTTTGGTAAACCCACTGCAAGAAGAAAGTGGTGATTGACTGCTTATAGTAAAAGAAGTGGATGAAAGGAAAACACAAAGATCAACTCCATGTAAAACTTTGGTGGCCTTTAGGAAGTTTTTAACTGTAGAGTGTTTAATTACCATTGTTTCCTGTGGTGTGGTTCGCATGAGATTTTTATATCTCATTTTTGAGTTCACGCCATAAAATGATTTGAAAAAATTAAAAGAACAATGTGAATAAAATATATATATATATATATATATATATATATATATATATATATATATATATATATATATATATGTGTGTGTGTGTGTGTATATGTGTGAGAGAGAGAGAGAGAGAGAGAGAGAGAGAGAGAGGCAGAGAGAGAGAGAGAGATATGGTGGAGGCCACAAAACACCATCTATTAAGCAATATGTGTTACCCTTATCATGTGGGGCCAACCTTGATGAATGTATTGTATATCCATGTTGCTAATCCATTTCTCCATGCTCATTTTCGGATGTTATCCAAAACCATAAGCCGATACAAATCTCCTATTGACCACACTTTGAAAAAGTGGTAAACTACCGGTAAAAACTTTTTGCAAGAATAGTTGTATGTCATAATGACACTCATGGAAAAAGCAAGATCATTTTTGACTTTCTGTGTCACTCCAGCGTAGTTAAATAGGGAGCTGACACTCAAAAGGAAAGGCCAATTACATTTATTTTACTGTACAACATACTAATTTTACTTTCATATTCAACAATGTTATACTCTATTTTTTATCATTTATAGAAACGTTGATTAGGAAATGACAAATGTCATTGCAGGAGTAATATACAACCTGTATAAAATCTTTCAAAATATTTAAAGCGAATTTCGTAGATATTATAACTAATGCCCATTGAGTAACACATGTCATCCGAAGATAGAATTTGGCCAAGGAGTGAAAGATAGTACATGGTTAAGTGGGAAGCAATTACTAGGACAAGTGTTAAAGAAGATTATGAAAGATAGAATGTGGCAAAGGAGTGAAAGATAGTACATGGTTAAGCGAGAAGCAATTACTAAGACAAGTGGTATGAAGTGGTTGCTATAACCCTTGAACACAGAAAAATGATAGAATGTGGCCAAGGAGTGAAAGATAGTACATGGTTAAGCGGGAAGTAATTACTAGGACAAGTGGTGTGAAGTGGTTGCTATAACCCTTGAACACAGAAAAATGATAGAATGTGGCCAAGGAGTGAAAGATAGTATATGGTTAAGCTGGAAGCAATTACTAGGACAAGTGGTGTGAAGCGGTTGCTATAACCCTTGAACACATAAAAATGTACTTAAATAACGAAATTTATAAATAGAAAATGAGCTCAATAAGGCAAAGTGTCTCGTACCAACTCAATCTAACGTATCTATCCTATTAATTTTTCTTTATGTTTTTTAATATAATTTTTTTTATATATTTCTTAGCATAATCAGTAGCTTAATCTCACATTTTGAGTAGTTGTAATCCGTAATAATAATTTAAGTCTATGCTCAAATGCTGAACAATTCCTGTTTCAATAAAAGCAGTTCTTATTTGAGAATTATTTTTCGTGACTGAATAGGCATATGGCCTTCTCATATCTCAATCATATTGGGTCCATTTAGCGCTTGGGTAAAAGTTATTCCGACTTGAGTTGTACAATAATTCTGGCATGCCCACCCATAACACGTGACCAAATTTAAAATAGATATCTGGGCACACATCATACGCGACCAAATTTGAAACTGAGAGACGACAATAAGATTGTAAGCGAAGAGTGACCTTGGGTGAATAGATTAATAAGAGTTGTACCGAGAAAATGGACGGTTCAAATTATCTGATCATGTGGCCCCAGTGATTGGCGACGCACGCTGGACAATGAGCCGCGATATAGGCAAAACAAACCATTACCGTTTCTTGATCCGCGCAGCACAGGAAACGCATGAACCAAGAGATGTAAATGCTACTCACGCAAGTAGGGTGGTAACGCTATGCCACGTAGAAGCGTGAATAGAAGAAGATCACACCAGATCAACGGTCCTGCCGGAATTTCTTTCGACCGTCCGTTTTTGGTATAAGCCGACCACTAGAATTTTTTTTTTCTTTTTCTTTTTCGGGTACACTACATCCTGGTTGATTGACGTGGGATACTCTGGGACTTTAGCCATTGAATCTGGAGTCATTTTCCAACGATCCAGACCGTGGATAATGTATATGATGGGATTCACCCTTGAGGAAGGAAGATAGACGATGATGTTGATTAATCAAGGGGCTGAAATATTTTATTTTGAAAATTTTTCTTTTTCTTTCTAATCCTTCATCAACCGTAAGGCCCATCGTATAAACTTTTTGTGACCATTGAAAAGGACACTGATACAACCGCTGAAAGTCCAGAAGTATACTGTTTCAGTACATGGGAGTGTATTCTCACAATCCTCTTTTATTTTTTCTTTTGTCGGCACCGTCAGACGCCAGATAAGCAAAGAACCGCACTAACGTACGTACCACGTGACTGGAGAAACGGATTGGCGACCCCCCGGCCGTTCCTACCTCTGAACGGGCAGGTCTGCGTCGAGCCCACCGTGATGTATCTCTAAATTCAAACCGTTAATCCCTTTTCTCGTATTATTTTAAGGCACGAACACAAAAATGAAATATATCCCGCGCTTAAGTGAACCACACTAAATAATAAGCTTAGTTGCTTTAAAATATACGAAGCATTCAATGTCAGTTGCAATAAATGCAAGAGTCATCAGTGGTGTGGTCTAATATCTCTTTAGATCTGCCTCATTTTTATTTCGATGCTTTAAAATAATTTAAGAAAAGAGATTAACGGTCTGAATGTACATAAAGATCACGGTAGGCCCGCCTACAAAACTGTCCGTTCAGAGGTAGAGACGGGCAGGACGGAGTAGTCCGAAATCTGCGTCCCCTTACCCCAGCCCCGTAGCTGGTGGTCGGTGCTCTATGGCCCATCATGATCATGATGCATGTGTTTCATGCTTCCGTTCATCCATTTTTTAAGATTTATATTCCTCCCATTATAAATACTTGTTTTAAAGATTTAAATGAAGGGGATATAAGTCTTTGAAACGGATGAACATAGGGATGAAACACATACACCATGGTCAGTGCTCCGTGAGCTCCACCATGGTGCATGTGTTTCATCCATGCCGTCCATCTATTTTCTAGATCATTTTATAGTATTGCACCAAAAATGAGGTATAATCTAATATCAAGTGGACCACCTCGCAAGAGAGATGCGTGGTTAGAAATTACATTAGATCCACCCAATATATCAGGTACAATGCATCATTTTAACCATTGAATCCTTCGGGTAGGAAAACAGGGAGTGTGGTACCTGATGGACGGCGTGGATTTGATGCAAGTTAAGTATTTTCTCCACCTTTAACAAGGGAAGGTGGTACGTAGCGCAAGGGCCAGAGATCCAAGCCGCTCTCTAGGTGGGCCGCGCCTAGTATATTTGCAAGAGCCGAATTTCTCTCGCTGATTTGGTGGGCTACGCTAATGATCTGGACCTGCCGATTCCTTCTGTAGTAGTGTGGCCCACCAGATGATTGGCTTGGACTTTGCACGCTGCCCCTGTGGTGGGCTAACGTACTCACGCGTGTGAACTTCACGGGTCTCTTTATGGGTCGAAATTCAAGACGCGGATTGCGTGTTGACAACAACACCACGGACGCGAGATTCGCTACTGAAGTGACGTCGCCCCATATCTACACCGTCCATCAATATGGATATATCATTTTATGGCATGAGCCAGAGAATGAGCGAGAACCAAATCTCAAGTGGACCCCACCACAGAAAAGTAAATGGCGGTGACGATGACTCCTACCGTTAAAACCTTACTATGGTCCACCATGATGTTTAATTGAGATCTAACCTGTTCATGAGTTAACGTAGACAGGGAAGAAAAGAAAACATAAATATCATTTTCATCAAATACTTCCGTGGCTCCTATGAAATCTTTAATGGTATGAGTTCAATCTCCACTGTTTCCTACGGTGGGGTCCACTTGAGTTTTAGATTTGCCTTATTCTCGGTATCATGCCTTAAAAGAATTTCTCCAAATGTATGAACGGTAAGGATACAATACACGTCATGACTAGGCGACTCCGAATCTTAGTAGCCGATCCGCGTCCCACTGCCACGCAGCTTCGTGGTGTAAAGACTTCATCGGGCTCACCTTGATCTATATATGCTTTATCCACACCGTCCATACGTTTTTACACTCATTTTATATCATGATTCCAAATTTCAACTGGACCGCACCACATGAAACAGTGTGGATTGAACAGATACCGTTGAAAACTTCTGAGGGGCCACAAAAGCTTTAGATCAAGCTTATATTTGTATATGTCTGTGTGATCTTACGAACAAGTTGGATGACAAATAAAGACCACCGTAGGCCCTTGGAAGGTTCCAATGGCGGACGTCATTATCTCCATTATTTCCTGTGATATGGTCTCCTTTATCTTTGAATATGCTTCGATTCCAGGTTAGTAGCTAAATTAGCTGTCTAAACGGATGAACGGGGTGGATTAAACACATATATCACGGTGGGCCCACAGAGTCCTGACAACATGTAGCTAGGTGCTGTTTGATCACCATGCAATCCGCGTCCCGAAATTCACGCAATTAAGGTTATGGACGGTGAATCGTAACATTGCACTGACGTCGTCCGTACGCGAGGTCGAGGTCACGGGAAGTGATTTTTTCCTGCATCTGGACGCAACGAACGGATCTGTGGGACCCAGAGTAGTGAGTGCGCGGCATCCTATCCGTCCATCATTTGCGCCACCTCACCTTATGACGTAAGCAAAAATCAGGCCCGTCCAAAATTCAAGTGGGCTGCACCACCGCGATGGGAACGATGCGGTTTGGCTAGTGTTCGGTGCGCTTTGGGCTCCATCATGATCTACATGAATTATCCACACCGTCCATTCCTTTTTTCACATTATTTTAATACCTCACCCTACAAATGAGGTAGTTCAAAATCTCAAGTGGACCACACCATGAGAAAACATTAATTGAATGTCTATCATAAAAAAACCTCCTAGAGCCCGCTGTAATGTATATTTGACACCTAACCTGTAAATTTTGGTCATACAGATCAAATATCAGCTTGATCCAAAACTTTTGTAGCCTCGAGAAGTTTTTAATGGTGAGAGTTCAATCAACACCATGTGGCCCACTTGAGATATTGATCTACCTCATTTTTGAGCTTAGACCATAAAATTATTTGAAAAAGGATGAATGGCATGGATGAGACACATACATCATGATAGGCCCATGGAGCACCGACCACTGAACATTGGCTAGTCGCAGGGTGAATAGCCAATCCGTTTCCGATGGGAACGCCCACCATTGAAACCTTCCCAGGGCCGACCGTGATGTTTACATACCATCTAACCCGTTCACGAGGTGGCCCCACAAGGATGAAGGGAAAAAACCAAGTGTCGGCCTGAGCCTATACTTGGGTGAGCCCCATAAGGTTTCAATGTTCGGCTTCCCTTCTGGTGTGGTCTACTTGAGTTTTGGCCCCACATCCTAGCATTACCTGCTCGAATAATGGACGGATAGATGTCATGCACACGTCACGGTGGGCCCACGGAGCATTCTGTTGCACGGGCTCCTTGCAGCAACTGTTGCAGGAAATTCCCGTCCAGAGAAAGCTCCCCAGCAATCTGACAAACATCGCGAGACGTGTATCTCGTGGTATTATCGCGATATTTAAAAATCTCGTTAGCTTTTTATTTATCGCGATTTAAACACGAGTTAAAATAAATCATTACCTGGATTTTCTAAATCTTGAAATTATTATTAATTTATAACAAACATTTTTAAATACTTCATTGCGGCTAGATTTTCATATAATATCACGACAAACATCAAAACTTAAAAATCTCCCGAGAAATTCCCGGTGCCGCGAGAACGAGATTCGTCACTATAACCGTACACGTGTCACTTGCGGCACGTTCGAGCAAGGTGGCCCGTCAACCTATGCAGCCTTGGTGGTGGGCCCCATCCCCAGGTCAATCCCACGAAAGATTCCCGACAATGCAATCTAAAGGATTCGGCCTTTTTCCGGTCAAGAGGTGACACATTTCCTTAACGGTCGAACGCTTCCCTTCTCTCTTTTCCTTCTCACCCGTTAAACGTCGAACGCTTTTCTCCCTCCCTCCCTTCGTTTTCCTTCCTTATTATTACAAAGAGAGGCCGTGTTTGGAAGAGGCGGAGATTGAGAGCGGGGCGAGTTTCGCTGCCCGCTTCCGTTACGGGCAGAAGTTCTGGTAGTTATGGAAGAGTCTTCTCCTATTTCTTGCTTTCATGTGTTAGTTGTGGATGACTGCCCGATTGACCGTAAAATCGTTGAGAAGCTGCTTCTCAAAAATGGCATGTTTAAAGGTGAGTCTTTCGTTTGTGTAATATTGAAAATCCAGGAAGGGTATTTTGGGAATATATATTTTCAGTTTTGAGTGGTGATTTTTGTACGTGTGTGGAGATTGTTTCAACTTTGAAGAACTCAATGGAAATAATATTTTTATGACTAAATTACCCTTATCTTTATTTTTATTATTTATTTATTTTTAATAAGTTTATTTTTAGGCTTTTATTTAGATTGATAGATGGTGATTTTTGGTTTTTTTAAAAAAAAAAAATTGTTTTGAGCAATGCTACCGAGATTTTACACGTGTAGGGACTACAGTAGGGGTGTGGACATTCCATGGCCCACTAAATCAAGATGAGCCAATCATCATTTGGACCACCATAGTAGAAGGTTAATGGACGGTTGGGGGAAAAACCATGAACGGACTACATAGATGACCCACCTGATGAGTGGACCAGCCTGTTATTTAGGACAGAGCATGTTTACATAGAGCCTCACCTGGTAGACGGTCCTGTTCTCTAACACGTGTGAAATTGGTACGTGTGATTCACCTATTCAATTTACCCTCGCGACTGGAGGATGTCTCTCTCATAGGCGGTTTGCATCTTTGCATAAGGATACGCTGGTTTTCAATCCTGACAAGTGGGGCTCATGGTTTGGTAATCCAGACCGTTAGACTATTGTGGCCCACTGTGGATGGATCATTTTGTCAAAGATCTACTTGATAGGCAGACATTCGGCTGAGAGAAAGGTCCTAAAATTGGTTGCTGGAATCCACCAATCGTGGGGATTTTTGGGGCATTCTCTATCTACTATGAGATGAAACAGATCAATGGTCTGGATTAGCAAACCATGGCCCCACTTATCAGAAAATTGAAAACCCGTGTATACCGTTCAACGGTGTGGGCCACCTATCGTATAATCTCTCCTCTTTTAAATTAGTATATACCATGTAAGGAATTACATGCTTCAAGGACAGTATATATACAGTATTAGACTAATTGAAATCATTGAGCTTTGCAAAGTCCACACACGTGCAATAAAGCACATGTACATGCCACACATGTGCAAGCATGACACGTTAGGTCAGATATCCAATCCATCCATCAGAGCATCACCACTATATTGATGCCATAGACCAAGAATCAGATTGATCCACTGGTCAGATGGACCACAATTAGTTCTTTTTTCTTTTTCTTTTCCGTTTTTTTTTTTTAAAGTACGGCTTTGAAAAACTTGGCTGAAGTTTTTTAAACCATTCACCTGTTTCCAGAATTGGGGCCAACATGTGAGTGGACTGGATTTATTTTTGGGAAACCATGTAAGAGGCCAGACCAACCTAATGGATGGATTGGATGATTGGATCTCACACCTATCCGCTGGCACAAGTCTCCCCTGTGACACCATACCCTTTTGTATATACTCATTTAATTAAATAGGTTAGAAAATCATTGGCTCTCCAACACAATAATTTCCCCCAAATAAAGTGAAAAAATTTTAAAATAGAAAGAAGAGATAGCAAAGGGTTGGCCTTGTGTAGGCAATCCCATGACTTAAAAGATATCTAGCTTTGTTTTGTTTTCGAACCATCATGATTACTGTTCTCTCTTTAATTGAACTGAAAGATCGCAATTGATTCCCATGTGCATCCAAACGCGACCTAATATTGCACGTCTAAATAGTAAATAGCCATAGTAGAATCGACACTCTTCAACCTTCAAAATGGACACATAGAGGAAAGAAATACCACTAGCAATTAGGGGCTTGTTTGGATTGAAGTTAAACTAGGGGAATGCAAGGGAAAGCAAAAAATGTGACACTGACCCTATGGAAGCAAGTCTGTCGAACTTGTTTACTTTGCTAAAGAAATACGGGGAAAATGCTTTTGCTTTGTGTTTGAAAGTGTTTGGATTGCAATCCCACTAAGGAAAACCCTCCTCCCTCCAAATTTTCCATTTAAAATGTCAAATCAAAGGCAAAGTTTTTGTTTGGCTTGTGGGTTGGAAGAAGATTCTTACTATTGACAACCTTCAAAGGAGATTGCTTGTTCTTCCCAACATCTGTTTTATGTGTATGAATGATGTAGAATCTATCGACCACTTATTCCTTCACTGTCCATTCGCCATGAAAATTTGGCATCATTTTCTATTCGAGTTCCAAACTGGATGGGTCATGTTGAAATCCTTGGATGATGTGTTGTGGGGCTTAGCATGGGGGTGGAGTGGACCGAATCGGTAAATCTAAGTGGAGGATGACTTTAATGGCAGTGCTTTGGGCTATTTGGGGATCCAGGAATGTTTGTTGTTTTCAAAACAAAAGGGTGGAGGTGGTCCAAAACCATTAATAGGATTAAATGGTTTATTTCTAGTTGGGATACTTCCCCCTCAGTTGCTTGGATTGTTTTAGTCTTTGTTTTTCCAAGGACTTCTAGTATTTTTATTTTATTTTCACTTCTCAAGCGGTTTTAATTTAAAAAAATTTATGTGTGTGTGTGTGAGAGAGAGAGAGAGAGAGAGAGAGAGAGAGTCACCGTTTTATCCAAAAATCAAAGGCAAAGTCTATTACCTCAATTTAACTTTTTGAAAAAAAAAAATAATAATAATAAATTCGTCCCTTTTCAAAGAGAGAAAGGCAAAGGCAAACAGTTTGCTACAACATCCTCCACTTTCCAAGTAAATACAAACATCTTGTCAAGGTAAACTGTTTGCTTCCCCTATTTGACCCTCAATCACAAGCCCTTGCTACCTTTCCCTTTTGTTTTGAGAGGTTTGTTAGGCTACATCTCAACGTATTGTGATAGGATATGTTAAGAATCTAGCCTTTGAGTCTAGGTCATCTTCCAATGATCCACACCATTTTTTATGATGCATGTCACTTTGAATGGTGGATAAACAACAAATAAAACTTCCCAATTGGGTTATTACTTATTTGAACCCTTTAATAATCTAGATATTTTGCTTTGAATACGGACAGTCACCATAACCAATGTACAGTCAAGAGTTAAAAGTATTAAATCAGAGATGTTTTTTCCAGAAATCTATCACACATATGGTTTAGATCATGAAAAAGAAAACAAATCCGGTGGCTGAATCCCAAGATAGCTTATTGCAATATGTCGGGATATATCCTAGCAAACCTCTTGTTTTGAATGAATATTACCAAGTTTCATGGTTTATTTACATCCTAGGTCGAGTAGAGAGAAGGGGGGCCTAGTCACCCTTTAATTGTTCATATAAGCAGTCAACACAAGTGGATAAAGGGTGCCGCTTCAGGTCCTTACTCTTGCTCTCGTGGTTGACTCACAGGAGTTTCAACACTTGGTCAAGGGTTTGAGTACCCATAGGTGGTGAAATTCCACTACAGCGTGTGTGGTGGTCTGTGTGCATGGGTTTAAAAATTATAAAAAAATTATTTAAAAAAAAAAAATAATTTTTTTTTTTTTTTTAAAAAAAAAAACAATCACAGCCTGAGTAGGCCATCGTGCATTTGTATTCATTCCACTCCTTCAATAGAGAAACAATTCCTATACTTCAAGATTCTTTTCATCTTGATCTTGGGATTGTTAAAAGTGTGGAAATTCTGATGTAAAGTGACACTACTCAAAATACCAATATTGGCTCAGCCACATGAATCCTGTTCTTCCATTCCACTCTATCAAGGGCCATACCTTCAGTTTGACCATAGATCATCAAGTCTTTTCTTAGTATCCTTCTGGGATCTACATAGATTACAAGAATATCCTCATAGTACATAGAAATTACAAAGAATCCCTCATGGTTGATTGCTTAGAATTTGTTTTTTGTTATTTTTTTTTCTGAAATGTGAGGCTATTGGAGAATGCTAACTTGAATGATTTGATTGCAGTTACTACTGTTGATAGTGGAAAGAGGGCTATGGAGGTTCTTGGCTTGAATGAAGAGAAGCCCGAATCTCCAAATGTTAATGTAAGCTTCTCTTTGCACTGTTTGTTTCCTCCAAATTTCATTTTCTTTGCCCCATGCAATGTTCTGAAGCTCGATGTGGACTGGAAATTTATAAGTGGGCCCGATCAAACTAGAATCGTCGATGCAAGATTTTTTATTTTTTATTTTTTTTACTTTTTTTTATTGTATCATAGAAAAGTTAAAATTTAGAAAGTAAGATATGGTTAAATCTACCACGATTGAATTTTTTGGTATCTAATTTCATTTCCATTTGGTAACTAATTACACATTGAGCAACCAAACAAAGTAGAGGTGAAGACTAAGTGTTTTTGAATGTTACCAGCAAATATATTTCATCACCATTTGGTCAATAAGATGAGGTTTTGGTTGGAATAGGGCATAAAAAATGCCATTGTGCCCAACTTAGATGGCTCTAATTTAGATTCAAAATTCACTTTTGTTTGGAGAGTGCTTAATGCAAGGGCATTTTCACACCGGGCTCGAGTGGGGTGGCCTGCGGGATGCAGGGGTACACTTGGGGTGGGCAGCCCGTGTGGCTCATGTGAGGTGGAACCCATGTGATGTGTGGCCCACGAGGGGGGATTGGCCAATGACCTAACCTATGAGATGTGGGGCCCGGGCTATGAGATAAAAGGGATTGATTCACCATGCTCTATTAGTTTGAACTTTTAGAGCAAGTGGTTAGTTGTCCTACATCAGTGCTGATACCCCATTGCTCCATGTTAAAACCTAAAAACTTGATTCATCTCAATATCCAGTCGGGTAGGCTTGACTTGAAGTCTTGATTTGATATTTAATGAATGAAGTAAGAAGTACCTTTGAATAGTATTAGACATTTGAAATGCTATGATCCCTAACAACCAATGATTAGGAGGGTCCACCGTGGATTGCTCATGGCCCCAAAATTTCCAGATAGGGATGATCAAAGCCATCCTGTCAAGGCATGCAAACTAGAGGGTAAGAGTTAAAAATGTTCCCACTGTTGAGATTTCAGTCCCCAAATCAGATGGTTGATCACCTTATCATGATGCTTTAAGGCCACCAGCAGGCACAATGGAACCCCTCCATCCTACCTCTCATAAAGCAACTTGCAAGAATTCATGCTCAATCATTGCCACCACAAACATCATGAAGCTCTAAGCCAAGCTAGTTTTGAATAATCTTATGATTTTTTGTCAGATAAGAGTTAGGCTGAAACATTCTAAATCAGATTCGAATCTACCGATGCATTTTGAATTCAATGGACTCTAATGCTCAGATGTTTGTTTCTTCTCAATATCACTCGTGGCATTGTTGTTTATTCCATTATTACCAAGACCACGCTATCTTGTTGATGCACTCTAACCTATTTCATATTAATTGCATTATCAAAGTATCAGATAACATATGGTGATTTAGTTAAGATGGTTTTCCAACGATGCAAACCTTCGATCCAAGCTCTGCTGCTTTGAGCTAGCAGCTTCGACTTCCTCTCTCTTGCTTCCTGTACTTTTATTTGCTAACATTTCAAGACAGCTCTGTGAGACGAATGGTTATGGAGGTTCGGCATGGATGATGGAGGTTTATGGAGACTGGGTGATTATAGGCAAATATGGAACTTTGTTTGCAAGATCCTTCTAACTAGGTGGCACTCCTGCTTCGAATCGCACTTCAGACACTTGCTCCCGATCCTGCTTTCCTACCTATTTATACTTGTTTACATTCTGAAACAGATGCTTCCCTGCTCCTGCACCCAAATTTGTAGCCGCTTCATGCAACTATGATATGGAATCCTTTATGCTTGGATTTGGACATTAAGCAGTAATGCAGGCTTTGCTGTCGAATCCTTTATGCTTCAGTTTCTGGGTTTTTTCCAATGAGGAAGTGGAGTTTTCTTCAGCTTTCCTACAGTGGATTCCTGCTGCTTTGAGGGTGGTGGCTTTTGGTTGGATAGGGGGAGAGAGAGTGCTTGCCATTAACCCATTTGAGGAGAAGGAATTGGATAATATGCCCAATGCATGCATTTTGTGCTTACAATATGAGGAAACCGGTTGAACATCTTTCCAAGCATTGTGAATTTGCAGCTTGTATTTGGTGGCGATCTTTGCTCCTTTTTGGTGTGGAATTGGTGATGTTGGGAGACTTCTCTAGCTTTTCCCCTGCTTGGAAAGGCACTTGCAAAGGAAAGAGAAGGGGCTCACTTCGGAGGCTTTTTTCCTATTGTAGGCTCATGGGCGATCCAGAATGAAAGAAACAAAGTCTTTTGCAAGACTTCCAGGTTGTGATTGGAGGTGTGCAATATTGCTTGGAATTGGGTCACTTGCCAGGCTCTGAGTCTGAATTCTTTTCTTGTTGTAATTCGTCTTCTTTTGTGGTCCTGTTGGTGCATGATTGATACGGTCTTCAACCCATTAGAGTAGCTTCGCAAATGAATGTGAGACATATTTGAATGCTCACTCAGGTTAGCGGACCTGATGGACAAACACTATAGAATAGCACCCTTTGATGAGAGAGATAAGCAAGAGTCTTCGAGAAAAATAGTGTTTTCTTAATTTTATTGGAAGATCAATTGGCCAAAATAACCATGAAAAGCTACAATATTATGAGTTTTTTCCTCTTGGTCGAATCTGTAACCCTCATTAGCAGACTCATTTTCAATGGTTTCCCTAATCAAACTAGAGGTTACCAAGAAACCATGCATCACACTGAATAGGGAGCTGCCGAATACACCAGCTACACCTAACATGTGAAATGGATTCATAAGGATGTTGTGCGTAGCCTGGAATACAATCATGAAGTTGAAAGTACCAGAGATTCTTCGAGCCATGCCATCAGAGAAGCTTCCTTAACCAGTAGGGTTAGATTTATAAATAAATAAATACCCGTACACCTGTGCCCAAATCTCTTCACACTTAGTGCAGCTAAGCTTGCTACTAACCATCCTTCAACAACATGTTTTTGTGGTGTTTCAAGCACACTCTCATTATCTTGAATTACTGTTTTGGTTGTAAAACTGGAAATTAATTGACGATGGGTGGATTCATGCAGGAGTTCAAAATTGATATAATCCTTACTGACTATTGTATGCCTGGGATGAATGGCTATGACCTTCTCAAAGTTGTGAAGGTATGAACCTTCTTCAAATCCTCTGCCTTTTCTTTTCTTCTTTCTTTCTAATCTATTTCAGGCCTGTTTGGAATGGATGAAATCCCATATCTTTTTGGATCTTAAATACAGAAAGGATTTGAAGTAGGAAAGGTCGGCCGTTTGGCTTCTCCTTTTCTGATCCATTTCCTTCAGTGTCTCCTGCTCGAAACAACATGAATAGGGCTACAGCCCGCGTAAAAACAGGCCCTAAGCATGTCATGTGAAATTGCATTCAGACCCATGATTTGTTTCTTTATCTGTGATCTCAGGAACACGACTGCCTAAAATTTGTTCCCGTCGTCATAATGTCATCGGAAAACAACCCACAGAGAATCACTAGGTATTGCTACTCAACACAATCTGCATTTAGAAAGAATAGAAATTACTCGTGAAGTTCTTGTCACCATTTTAGAAGAATTGGCAGGCCATTGGCCAAACATGATTGACTGATGTCATGGCATTTGCCTTATTGATGTGTTGTTACCATTGCATCTCCCTCATGGTAGTTGAATGCTGTCATTCCTTTGGCATCGCCCAACTACTGGCACGAAGGATTGTAGAACATCACAGCATGTGCCTGATTCGATACACACAAAACTCCATGTTTGTGATCCCAACCGTTGATCTGATGGCCTCACTGTGGATAGTTGATGCCCTGAAAATCTACAAATTTGGAAGATCCTAGTCCTTCGATCTTTTAACATTTTTTCCTTGATACCTCAATTTGAAGCAAAGCCTGCCTCCAATTGAGACACTAGCTCAAACCCAAATGTGAAGTGTGAATTGTTGCCATCTCCTATTTGTAGGAGACCAATCAACCGGTTAGGACTTTTTGCAATTTGGGAGATTTTTAGGCCACCCCCTCATCCCACCATTGCTATTGATCATGGTCTAGATCAATGAACAATGGGCCCCACATGCCACAAGTGTATAACCATTGCCCAAGTTCAATCATGGTTGCATCTGTATACTACCAATGCAGGTGCCGTGCCACTGGAGCTGAGGATTTTATACTGAAGCCGCTTCGCGTAAGCGACATACAGAGGCTGAGGAGCTATGTCGGGTCACTAGCTCCAGCATCCAAAATGGGCACGAAGAGAAAAGTGCCACTTGATATAATACCAGAGAGTAACGGATCCGAGAGGCGGCCCCGCCTTGCCGGGGTGGCAGTCGCATGATTGGATTCTAATCTAACCTTTTCGATTCTAATCTTGTATTATGCTGGATTTGGGTGGGGTTTTGTAAATGGGAGAAGTGGGACAGGGTCTTGTGGTGGTCCTTCCTTTTTCTTTTTCCCTTCTTGTGGGGTTTGTTGTTAGTCTTGCTTCTTCTTCTTTTATCATGGAATGTTGTATAATTGTATTGGGCCTCTGAAATAATAGTTGATTTGTGGAGGAGAAGAGAGAGAGAAGATGACCATGATGACAATGAAATGTTTGATTGATGGTCAGATTTAAGTATTTAAGACATGGCAAATGTGTTTGAGATCAGCACTGTTGATCCTATTGCCATATGCGGATGGACCATGTCCCATTAAATTGAAGGGATGTGGATCCTTGCTCAACTTAGATGGGATGCCTACCTGCATGCTCGCATGCTTGTCTTTTGGGTCATAACCCACCAACGTGAAGCGCCCATTGAATCAACCAAGTCACTGCACACACTTTTTTTTAGGGGTCATGATCCATCTACATGATGGTCCATCGAATCAATCAGATTCACCGCATTCTATCATGACCCATCACGTCAACCAGATCATCACATACAGTCATTACCCATTGACGTGATGGGCCATTGAAACAACCAGATCATCGCACACAGGTGCCTAGATGGCGATGATCTGGTGTGCACTTCATGATGCTCCAAGAATCTGTGCCGTCACAGAAGCATATGTTCCCTCAAAGTCTTCCAGAAGGAAAGAACCTTTTTGGCCCTTTTCTGTTCAATAGAGAACAGTGTACTTTCTTAACCGTCCATTTGTGGGCCATTAATATAGGATTAGGGAAGTCCTGTCAGGGAAATTTACAGGCATTGTCCATCGTCCACCAACTACCATGGGAACATCACATGAATAGAGGGGATTACCAAACCATGGGCCCCACTCGTACCAGATTCCACATCCTCCAGTCAAAGTCACACAAATACTCTTTTCTTGTAGAAGAACATTTGTTGCTGGATTCAATCGTTTCTATGCCTTTTTTTTTTCTTGTAATTTTCAATGATTCAAATGACCATTTGAATGACCAAACCGCCCGTTTTTATCATTATATAGACGAATGAAAAGGTCGCCAGAACATAAGGTACTGTCTGGGCCACGTGATGTGGGAATGTCATCCAATCCGTCCATTAGATGTGATCTCCCAATGTTAGGCTAAGATCCCAAAATACAGACTGATCCACATCTTAGGTGGGCCACAAGCCATGGATTAAAATGGAGGGAAGGAGACGCCCACCAATAGAAACTTCCAAATGGAATGCATGGTCCACCTTATTATCCATATCTCATCCAATCCAGTCATCAACTAGGATGAATGGACAGATGTAAACTCACACCATTCCAAAATTTAGGTGGGCCCCGGTGGTTTCCCATTGGAGTTTTTTATATGGATTACCCAGAGACCAGATGGACAGTTGGATTCCACATACACACCGTATCCCCCATTTTTATATTGGAAGTTTAGATAACTGACCAAAGTGCAGGAAGAAGATTGGAACGCAGCAGCTGTAAAATGCTCAGTACATGAATATGCATTTATAGCAAGAGGATAAGTAGTGCAATGCTAGTGCTCAAGAGTAGCATAAGCCATGCAGAGCTCGTCCTCCCATATTCTTCACATTTCTGTCTTCTCCAAACCCTCACTAACATATCTAACAATAGCCGCGTTACTGCCAAACACCCAAAAACAAAACTCAAAAATATCACTGCCAGGCCCTTCTTCTCCATGTTCACCTGATCGTCCCGAACTTTCTCCACTTCCCATCTGCAAGTATCACCAGAGCGGGAAGAACGAAAAAAATAAAACAAATATCATTCAGCGGAAAAGAAACTTCATAGATTGTTAGAAGGCAATGGGACAATAGTATCTAAGTTAGCAAGCAGCCTATCCCCGTACACATGGCACACATACATGAGATCCAGAAATGGCATATATTGTGCCGTACTATCCATGTAGGCACTAAAAATCAGCCCAGTCCGATAACCTGGAATGCATTGGACGTCTATCTACCACCAGTTGGATCCCCCCCCCCCCCCCCCCCCCAACATACCATTAATTCTCAAGAATCCTCAGATGGGTGGCTAAAGTCAACTAACCGATATGATTGTTGGGGTGCACTCCACTGACAGTAAAGCCAATTTGATCGAAGGTCCAGGTCTCATGCGCATGCAGAACGTGAACAGAAAGTGGAATGCTTAATAACTAAGGTGATATTTATAGCCACAGGATCCTCACTCAGTCGGTTTTTAGTGGACCTTCTATGATATATGATGGATTTGAAAATTCAGGAAGATACCAAGCCAAATAAAGGGTCCAGCATCGTTTGCAGATTATGTAGAGGAACAGAGATTGCCTGCGACAGGAATCTCCCAGCAGTCCTAACATGGCCCAATGAAAAAGCATGATGCGTGCCTGTCATAAATTGGCCGCAGCGAAAAGGGAAAAACCATCATTGCACAAAGAAGAATCTTTTCTTTTCACTGCAGGTCCTGCATATGACAGGCACACGTGACACTTTTGCATTGGGCCACCTTAGGGCTGCAAGGGTTTCCAGCAGCCTGAGATTGCAGGCAATCCATGACCTAGGTAGAGTAACGCAAACATCACCTATCCAAGCTAAAGTTGAACAAAGAGTCATTTCTCATCTAAATTCAGGGATCACTCAGTGTCTGCTGGGTTTCTTGGCAGCACAAGAAAATCATCTGCCTACAAGCAGAAATCACCAATGGCCACTTCTACAGGTTCAGTCACTCTTGCAACAATAGCTGGTGTGCATGTATTCAAGATGAAATACAGCCGAAGAACTGGAACAAGCTAGGCTGCATCAGATTAATCTGCTGACAATCTCAGTGATCCAAACCATTGGTCTATTGGGGCAAGAGGATAAGGACAGCAATGATCCATGTGGAACTGAAAAAAGGACCAAGAGTAGGGGCTAATTTCTTCCAAATCTGAGAAATTTTAGGGGTGTGGTCCATCCACATCGACAGTGTGGCCAAACAGGCAAATGGTCTGCATTAGTCAACCATGGGGCCACCATTTGAAGAACTGAAAACCTGAGGATATTTCACATATGTCAAGGATCATATATTTCCTCCTCCCTTGATAAGGGAGAATAATTGTGAAACCTTGCAGGGGGCACTGCAAGGCTGTCAATGCCCAGCCAGGCACGGGTCTAGCTTCAGTCCGAATTTGAACTGATCGGTACGGGCCTGCCGTGACAGCCCTAGGTACTGCCTGTTGACAGAAGAGAATCAACAATAACGAAGTACAGTCTCAAGTCTCAAAGGGTGGACAACTCTCCTTCAGTTCATGTTGCACAGGGACAGATTGGGATCTTAACAAAGGCACAAAATAGATCTCAAGCTTTGCAAATTGCATGTAAGGGGTACACAGTTTTCTATATTTAGAAACCATCTGATTTTCTTTTCAAGTAAAACCAAAACCAGTTTTTTTTTTTTTTTCGTTTTCCCAAATCATATTCTACCAGATTTCCATAATTTTGAAGTGTCCACTTTGAAAACTGAATCTAGCTTTTTTCCTTCTTCTTCTTCTTCTTCTTCTTCTTCTTTTTTTTTTTTTTTGGGGGGGGGTGAATGGTGCGTGTGTTGCCAAATCTAAAATTAGAAACCTATCCCCATTTAGCCTACTCAATGCCAGAAATAATCTCACTGTGAACAATGACAGAAGAATAAGCAAGGAGGGCAAAAGGAGTGAATCCAACCTGAGATTTTCATTATCTTTGATTAATTTATCCAATTTCCAGGAAACAAGAGATTTCCATGAAACAAGATCTCCAACATCTTTGGCCTGCAACAAAGCAACACTAAATTGGTTAAAGGGTCAAGGCAAATCACTGGCAAGTGGCAAAAACAAAAATCAAGAAATTTACATACCAAGATCTCCTTGCTGTCAGCAAGGTTCTTGATCTCTAATTTGAGTTTCTCCAAAAGTAAATCCTTCTCCGCAATCTCATCATCAAATTCTTTGAAGATACTGCCATATCTGGAGTTCAGTTCCTCCAGGTATCGCTCCAAAACAGAGAAATTCAAATCTAGAGATTGGACTTTCTGCATAAGAATCTTGAGAACTGTGTCTCCAGGCATCCTCCCAACAGGCTGAGGCCGTGTTTCTACAACTGGATCAGGCACGCTACTCTTCGAAACTTCATGTTTGTTGTTAAGATTTTCTGGCCCATTATCATCTTCAATTGCATTAAGGAGTCTCCGATAAAGATCGTCCCCATCAGTGGGCTCTACCTGTACAGGTGTTGGTGTTTTCTCAGCAGGAGTTTCCTCGGATCCAAATCGATTATCTTGCGTTGCCATCAAATCCTCCAGCATCCGCTCTACTACATCCACTCCATAAACTTCCACAGCACTTAGTGTGCAGTAGAATTCTGAACCATAATGACTCAGCAGATTCAGCTTTAGATATCTCGCCCATTTAGGCTCCTGAAGAGAAAACCTCTGTGCATGCTTTACATTACTGTAAGTGAAATTACCGAGTTTGACCCAGCTATCTGTTGGATAAACCAGACTACTTAGCAGCTCGAAATCCTTCAAGTTGGATGAGTAGTGCTCGAAGTTTGCTATTTCAATGGTATCCACTAAGGTTTCTTCTGAAAGTTCCATAACCACGAATTTTTCTTCCGCCGAACATGGGTTCCTAAGGTATTTGTCCTTGTCTTTGTCTAAGATGTTGGCGGCACCCTTTGATTCCTTGTTAAAAGCCAAGATTTTTGCGCCCTTTGTGGCAGAAGCGTAATTGTACTCTTTTCCACCAGGCTCCACTCTGTGTATGATGTTGCCAGTCTGACCATTTGCAGGTTTTCCCTTCGGATTGATTGCTTTGCTCTTGAACTCATCGAGACCTGGAGGTGCAATACGAGACAAACGGTCGGTTTTTTGTGTTTCCTTTTCAGCTTTTACCCGCAAAGCAGCAGTCTCTACCTCTGCTCGGTTGGTTTTTTGTGTTTCCTTTTCAGCTTTTACCCCCAAAGCAGCGGTCTCTACCTCTGCTCGGTCGGTTTTTTGTGTTTCCTTTTCAGCTTTTACACCCAAAGCAGTGGTCTCTACCTCTGCCCGTTCTTCAGTAAGTGGCAATGGATGCATTTCATTTTCTTTTGGACCCAAACCAGAGTTCTCTACCTCTGCTCGATCTTTGGCAGCTGCCATTGAATGTGTTTCATTTTCTTCAGCTGCCAGAAATTCATGGCTACTTCCTGCAGCCTCAGCACTTGAACCACCCATATCTTGATCATGGTAATTGGAAATTGTTACTTCAGATATGGATTCATCTCCAGAATCAGATCCTTTTTTGGGTTCAGCCTCAACTTCATGCTGAGTTACTTCACCAGCGACAACAGTCGACCCATCTAAAGTCAGTGCAAACAATAAATCCGGCATGTGAGAGAGAAGGAAAAAAAATGCATTGAATTGGGAAAAAACAATCAGAAGCTGTTAGAGAAATTTAATCTGCATAATCCATGACAAATAAACTTCTCAATTGCAGATAATTCAACAAAGTTCTACTGGAAGATCAAGAATTGATCCACTGAGGATAAGGAAAGAGTGCTGCGATCCATGAGAAAAAAACTAATTTGAGGGTTTGAAACCATGAATCTAAAAACACAACCAATTCATCCAGGTTACAAGGTGAGATTGGTGACTGGCTCACCAATCCATCCAGGTTGCAAGGAGAGATTGGCGACTGGCTCACCAATCCATCCAGGTTGCAAGGAGAGATTGGCTGGCTCACCAATCAAGAAACAGAAACAGGTTGACCTGATGAGGCAAACAGCTGGCATAAAAAAAAAATACTAGGGGAAAAAAACTACAGCCAAAGTTCATTATTTCATTCATCCATATCCTTGTGTGAAATTAGGAAACAAGAAACTGAGAATGACTGAATAAGAAGATGCTAGAATTCATAAAAGGAGTGGCAAATTTTTGGTATGAAGCAAAGAACATGAAACCCAAGCACAAACATCAAGTTTAATCAATTCATTGATGCTGAATTCAAAACCAGCCAATGATCCACCAGAACACCTCCAATAAAAAGAAGAAAACCAGTAAAACAGAATAAAGAAATAGCACTATTCCTCACAACAGCGAAGCTCACTAAACCGGTGCATGATTATTAAAAAAAATTTTGCCTGGTTGATGATTTCACGTATTTTCCATATTCATATTTCTTCCTTGCCTTTAAAGATATCCTTTTCGGGTATTCATCACAAAACGGGGGGCGGGGAAAGGAAATTGAAGAAATTTGAAAAGGATGAAGATTAGATTACCTCTATAACCATCGCTCTGGCCAATCCATGAGTTCAGAAGAAATACAATTCCCCACAAAGCGAGAACCAGAGACAAGGACACCTTATAAAGTTGGTTCCTTCCAGAGATGGCGTTCTCCAAAGCTCTTCTTCTGTGCAGAAGAGCTCTACGGGATCTCTGCATTGCTCATCAATCCAATTACAGCTGTGGAGGAGGGAAAAATAAAATCAACCCATTTCTCATTTCAGCTGAAGCACTTCTTATTCCAGAACAAAGGAATATAAAAAGAAAACCTTTATTTCAGCTTGTAACTGACACTCCCATCTGATCTGAATTTACAAGGAATTAACATTCTCTAAATGTAATTCAATTCCAATCCGTCTTTTCGGTTAAGCAACTTGCCTTGAATTGCAAGCAAACTGCTTTATCAGATGGGACGCTCAGCAAATGAAGTTTTCAAATGAGTTTAAAGCCAAGGTGAAACCAAAAAATGTCATTTTCTATGAAAGATATTCAGTCCTTTTCCATTCCATTCCTTGGTTCCTCACCAATCCCCGTCCCTCCCAACCCCCCAGTGCCAAAGCTGCGATTGGGTCAGACTTAAATGATAAGGAAGTGGATGCTTTTGGCTGAAATCACATGGCGAGTGGTTCCAAGTAAGAATTCCTACTATGCAGCTTGTGTTCGAGGTTGAAGTGCACCTTTTCTTGTTAGAAATTCAGAAATGTGTGTCCAAATGGCAATTTTCTCATATTCCAACTACAGAAACTACTGGATCCACCAAACCTCGATTTGGGCATTCTTGAAATGACAATCAAAGCAGATGCTTTCCATTCAAATCACCAGAGGCACCATCCCAGGTCGAGATTAGGGATGAATGAGTACCTTTTTTCAAATTTGAAAAAACATGCACCAGCTAGAGGACTTTTTTTAACCTAAATCCAATTCAAGAAAACGCTAGATCTGCCCAAATCTCGATTTGTACCGACATCCAAACACACCCCGAACATTCTAATCCGAAGCAAATTCAAATATTCAGACAGCAAATACGGCTCCCATTTAAAATTTTCTCAAATCTTCTCCTTCCATGAAGCTGATCCAAGAAAATAAGGAAGAAACGGAAAATACGAATCTTTAAATTTTGAAATCGATTTCATTTACCTTTCAATCTATCCTATTTCTGTTCTTGAATCTGATGGAAATCTCCTCACCGATCCTAATCTGCCACAACCAACAAACCAAAAACCACGATCGTATTTTTCCTTTAACCACAAAACGAAAACCTCAAAATCGCAAAAGAAATCGAGAAATCAGACAAAAGAAGCAGATCCGATCCTCATTCAAATCGAAAAACCCCATCAAATTCCAAACGCCAATAAAACGCGATTTCTTCAACGACAATCACCTGTTTCTCGCGAGATCTTCAAAGAGATCGAGATCACAGAAGGAAAGAAGATCGAAAACTCGTTCAACGAAGAAAAGGAAGCTAAAAAGCCATTTTTTAAGCCATCTTCTACGATCGAACTCCTTTTTATATTCATTTTCTCTTTCTTTAACGGCTTCGATAGCTGTGCTTGCGCCGAATGTCGGATTTCGCTTCGATTCAAAAAAGCAAGAAAAATTCCGTACTCTTCTTTATTTTTTAAAATATTTTTACAGTTGTTTACTCGAATCGGTAAAAGATTAGAACTCTTTTACCAGATCAGTAAAAATAAATAAATTTCTGTGTCGAAAAACCGGAAAGTAAGATCTAGGGTTTTCTGGAATTTTCTAATATCAGAAACGAAAGAGAGTAGGAATAAGAAGGAGAAAACAAGAGAGTGAGAGGGGATGACGAAAGAAACCTGAGAATTTCTTGTTTTTCTAGCGAGAAAAATTACAGCGATTTCAAAACTCTTCTCGAAATTGAAGATAATGAAAATGGTAATTTTCGAATTTTCGGACGCGGATTTCCTGCAAGTTTCTGCGCTGGAAACCTAGGTGGGGCCCACCGTGATGTTTTGTGAGAAATCAACCCCGTCCATCAGATTTTTTATGTTATTTTAAGACAAGGGGCCAAAAATGAGACGGATCCAATATCAAGTGGGCCTAAAACGTGAGGATTAAATGTCCACAGTTGAAATATTCGGCGACCACGTAAGTTTTGAATTAGGATAATATTTGGGTTTTCAGTTAATCTCAGTAGGAATGATGTTATGGGTGGTATGGATGGCATGTAAACATCACTCTCGACCATTAATGATGGAGGTTTCAACGGTAGGAATTTCCCTGCCCACCTTTCCTTTAGTGCGGCCCACTTGAGTCTTGGATACTTCTAATTTTTTGTGTCAAATACTGAAATTAGTTTAAAAAATGGATGGACGGTGTAGATTTCTCATAAATAGCACGGTGGGACCCATCTAGGTTTTCAGAGTTCCTGCGGAAGGGTTCGGCAGTTAATCAGCGTCGGTAATTTTCCGGAACTGAAGGCGGGGATTGGATTTCGCAGTTACCTTGCGGCTAGCAAATGGCCAGTGGTCGGTGCTATGTGGACCCCATTAATGATGTATTTTCTTCATCCATACTGTCCATCCATTTTTCAAGATTATTTTATGGTATGAACCCGAAAATTTGCTAGATCCAAATCTCAAGTTGACAACATCACAAGAAACAGTTTTATTGAACGGCCACCATTAAAAACTTATTGGGGCCCACAAAAGCTTTGGATCAAGATGATATTTGTTTTTTTTCCCTTCATCTATGTATTTATGACCTAATAAACAGGTTGGATGTCAAACAAACATTAGAGTGGCCATACAGGTTTTTAATAGTGGATATTCAATAACTAATATTTTACTTTGGTGTGGTCCATCTGAGACTCGTATCTGTATAATTTTTTATTTCAAGAACTAAAATGATCTTGAAAAATTGATGGACAGAGTGGATAAAACATATACATAATGGTGGGCCACAAAGCACCGAGCACTTGCCACCTGGCTAGTGGGAGCATCACTACCTAAACCGCATCCGTCTGCGCAGAGTCGTACGGAAGGCGTGCCTACCATTAACTGAACACCACTAGAGGGACTGTGGATCAGATCCAGCCCGTCCATCATGTGAGCCGCACGTTTTCACGATGATCCGAAGAATCAGTACAGTGCAAGACTAAGGTGGGCCACACCATAGATAACGGTCATGCCTAAAAACTCAAAAATATTCACGTGTCGTGGCCCACATGAGACTAGAAATGTAATCCATCATCCTAGTGTGGAATATCAAATTAGTGGATTGGATGGTATATACATGCCACAGTGGACCCCACAAACAATTTGAATGATTTAACCGCGGGAAATCCCATCTCAACTGTTTTCTAGGGTGTAACCCACCTGAGTTTTGAAAGACCTTTTTAACCTGGGTACCCCACCAGGACCTAACAAGAAACAGACGGTCCTGTTAAGGAACAGGACCCTGTGAGGCCTACTGTGATATACATTTTTTATCCATGCGGTCCATCCATTTTGACATATCATTTCAGGGTATAAATTTATAAAAGAGGTAGATCGAATGCTTAAGTGGACCACACCACAAGGAATTGAAAGTACATCATTGAAAACTTCTTAGAGCCCACAGGAAGTTTTGGATGAAGCTGATATTTATGTTTTTCTTCTTCCACGTCCATGCAACCTTAAGAACAGGTTAGATGGCAAACAAATATCGTGGTGAGCCCTGAAAAGTTTTAATGGTAAGATTTTTTGATCCCATAATTCGTGGCTCTACTCAGCCTTCAATCTATCTTTAAAATGGCTTAGGAATGATTTGTGAAAATAGATGGAACGTCCTTCTCTAGCTAAGTCCTGATGTGGTGGTACCCAGTCCATACTGGATTTAGCGAGGCTGAGGAAACACCAGTGAGGATGTGAGGGTGAGGCACACCTCTATGTATTTATTTAATATCCATAACGTCTATCCGTTTTGATTGCAAAATGAAATTAATCTAAATCTCAAGTGGTCCACATTGTAAGAAATAGTGGTAATTGAACACTTGCACCAAAAACTTCTCTCGCCACATTATCAGCTTGCTACAAAACTTTTATTGCACACATGGATTCAATCATCACTGTTTTTGAGGTGCGGTCCATTTGATATATAGATCGATTTACTTCTTCTTTAGGACCATGTCTTAAAATGAGATAGTAAAATAGATGAACAACGTTGTTTACGGCATATATATATAAAATGGGCTCCACATCCATGGCTCAATGAAAATATATGTTTCCACTGATTGAGTGGTTGCCCACCTTGGTGATATTTGAAGGGATAATAATCAAAATTGTTTGTTTGCCACAAAAAAGTATTTTCTGTTTACGTGTATTGTGATTGGTCCACAGCGTTACTGGCATTATCAGCACATTACATGCAGTCTGTAATAATATAACCCAATCACATTGCTACAAATAGAATTTTTCTATTTGTGGCAAAAGGATCCGGATTCTTGATTACAGGGGCTTTCAAAGAACCTTTGAAAAAGCTAAACTCATCTTTTATAACGTATGGTTCCTCAATCAAATCTTGCCACGTTATCTCACCAAGTGAGCACTGCATTCCTTTCAAATGGCCATGAATTGGGTCCTACTCCCCACCAGGACCTATTAGAGATTATAAGGGACTCTGTGAGGCCTTCCAAGATGTATTTTATCAAGGAATCCATTTTAACACATCATTTTAGGACATAAGTCCAAAAAATAGCCAAAATAAGAGCCTATCATGATATATATATATATATATATATATATATATATATATATATATATATATATATATAGTAAATGAATCCAATTTTAACGTACCATTTTAGGCATAAGCCCAAAAAATAGCAGACTCAGGGCTCAAGTGGACCATACCATAGGAAGCGGTAGAGACTGAAATCCTACTATCCAAAACTTCCTTGAGGCCACGAAAGTATGAATAGGTTGGATTACAAATAAAGAGAATTCAATCATCACTGCATCTTGTGTTGTGGCCAACCTGAGCCTTTGATCTACCTTCTTTTTAGGCCCATGCCATATGATAATCTACAAAAATACATGAACAAGGTGGATAAAACACATGCATCACAGTGGCCCCTAAAGAGCACTGACATGATCTTCTGGGTCCCAATGGGGTAGTACCCAAACCACGCTCCTCTTAAACATGCTTCGAACGGGCCATTTCTAACCGTGGCATGATGCCTAATCAAATCCTGACACGTGTTAAATAGACGCAATTCACGTCCGGTCTAAGCACAAAGTGTACGCGGTCTAAAAACAGCTGTGCTGACGCGGATTGCGTCCTACGCCGGGCCGTCTCCAGCTGGGAACGCGCAGGAGCTCTTAGTGGTCACCGTGATATATGGGTCTATTTATTTTTTAGTATCATTTCAAAGCATAAGACCATAAATGAGGCAGATCCAATGCTCAGTTAGACTACACAATGGGGATTAAACTCTTACCATTGAAAACTTCTTCGGTCCCACGTAAGTTTTGGGTGGTGCTTATATTTGTTTTTTCTCTTCATCCATGTCTATGTAACTTTATGAATAATTTAGATTTTAAATAAACATCACGGTGGGCCCTAGAAATGTTTCAATGGTGAAAATCATTATCACCGATGCTTCCTGTGGTGTGGTCCACTTGATCTTGGATCTGCCTCATCTTTATGCATACTTACTAAAATGATACGAAAAAAATGGATGGACGGTGTGGATAAGACCCATACATTACGGTGGCCATTCAAAGCTCCTGCCCGTTCCCAGATGGAGACGGGTGGGGGAGGACGTGGACGCAATCCGCGTCCTCTTGATGGAGTGTAGCTCTCATTAACGTAAAGCCCTTCGTCCGCTTCAGCCAAAAGTCATGCACCAAGTGACTGCCTGTAGGAGTTCTATGCTGCGGGACCGGAGTTTCGCACAATATACGCCGTTGAAATTCTTACAAGTAGGGCCATTTTTTGGTAATCCAAACTGTTAGTCCGTTCTTGCATTCCACCATTGATGGGTTTTTTTATTCGGATGTACCGTTCTTTAATTTTCTGATGAATTATCTATCCGCACGACACAAATCCAAAGGTTGAGATTTTCGGGGGTTTTATGGGAATTGTCCATACACGGTGGGTTGTGAAATTCCAATGGCCGGATTAATTGAGATATGAGAGGAGAACAGTGATGTTACAGTGGCAGATTACGATTATCCGTACGCATGCACACAGGCCTATGTACACTTGCAGTGTTTGTACTTCAATCCCACCCGTTCAAATCTCGGACGCGAGGATCAGGTGTCGTTTTCCCTATCGTTTCCCTGTGGTGTGGTCCACTTGATATTTGGATCTGCTTCATCCAAGGTTTCATGCCTTGAAATGATCCCAAAAAAACGGATGGACGGCATGGATATAAAAAAAATACATCATGGTGGGCCCCACAACGCCCAACAGATCACCACTCCACAGCTGGTGATGGTGTGCGCACCACCACCTAATCCGCATGATCAATTCTCGGCCCAGCAACAGCGCTGAAGAGATGGTCCTTCTTGATCATAGGTCATTTTCAATCAATCCGATTTTGGGGTTGGGCCCATATCCAGTAATCGGATGGTTTGGATTTACATACGTGTTCGCTACGGTGTTATCAGTTCCATCAGCGTGTCAAATACGCTAGCATCTCACATTGGTTTTGTGCCATTTGGAAAATGGTGGTGACTTGTCATCCTCACATGTGGCACTGATGTACATCTATCTGGATCATTTAAATTGTGTCCTATCCTGGATATAGGATATCTCTAAAATCAAATGATCTTTGAATTCTATTTATCAAATGAATTGATAATAAATAAATGGTTAAGAGTAAAACACTAGTGGCCTAAATTCAAAGCGAAAAAAAATAATCAAATAGTTATTATTTTATGTATTCTATCTTTGGTTTGCTTCATCTAAACCTGTTTCAGCGATTTGGACGGTGTGGATTGGATTATAACTATATCATGTGTATGTTTGAATAGTCACCAAAACTATTGAGCGTATGCAAAACCAACATACGAGTGGACGACGTCAAATGCGTGCGGATTAGGTGTCACCCGGGTAACAGCTTAGCGGGTGTTACACTCACCTTAGGGTCCACCTTGATTATATTTTTTGTATCCATTCCGTCCATTCGTTTTTAAATCCAATTTTAGTAACGTATGTAAAAATTTAAGAACATAAAATTCTCATGTGGACCACAAAAATATAAATAGTGATGATTGAATTTTCATCATTAAAAACTTACTAAGACCCGATCTAAGAAGATTCATAAATTTTATTTTCCATCCAACCCGTTGATAAGGTTAAAAAGAACTCCATGAAGGAAAAATACAAATATTTACTTGATCAAGAACTTTTTTGGCCTACAAAAAGTTTTTAATAGTTTTTCATCACCTTTTCTAGTATTATGGCCCACCAGAGATTTCGATCTAATTAATTGTTGGAATAAATTCTTTAAATAAAATTTAAAAAATGGATGAACGGCGTGGATATGAAAAATATTAATCAATGTGGCCCCACAAGGTAAGGGTAACACCCATTAAGCTGCTACCCGGGTAATAGATAATCCGCTCCCCCATCAAACGGAAACGGACTGGCTACTCCCCTGCCACCACCCGATGGCTGGTGGGAGGTGCTCTGTGGGCCCCACCATGATTTATATGTTTCATCCATTCCGTTAATCCATTTTTTATAGATATTTTAGTGCTTCACCCCAAAAATTAGAAAATAATAAATCTCAGGTGGACTACACCACAAGAAAATAATAGTGATTGGATATCCACCATTAAAATCCTCCTAAGGCCCAGTGTACTGTTTATTTGACATCCGATATGTTTATTAGGTCATACAGGACTAGATTAAGGGAAAAGACAAAAATTAGCTTGATCCAAAACTTTTATGGCCTCCCAAAGGTTTTTAATAGTTAACACTCGTTCAAAACTGTTTCCTGTAATGTGGTCCACTTGAGACTTGCATATGCCTCAATTTTAGTATAGTATCATAAAATTATTTGTAAAAATAGATGGACGGCATGGATGAAACACATACATCATGTTGGGGCTCACAGATCACCGACCATCAGCCATTGGCTGGTGGCAGTCGAGTAGCCATTCCGTTTCCCCGTCAAACAAGCAAATTCCACGTTGACGCAAAGAGTAGATTGGCATGACTAATAATGACGCGACAGGGACGTGTTTGCGTGGGGCGCGGATTAGCAGCTCAGGACCGGCTAGACGTGTACATCGTTGACCGGTGGAAAGTGATTAAGTAAGAAGCTAGAAGACACGTGGAAGCGGATTGCGTCCTAACCCCGCCCGGACAGTAATCTGTCCGGGCAGGGCTCCGTGGGGTCCACCGTGCTGTAAGTGTTTTATCCATGCCGTTAAACGCATTTTTACAATCATTTTCATATGCGAACCAAAAAATGAGGCAGGTCTGGGGCTTAAGTGGACTATAAAGTGGGGATTAAACGTACACCATTAAAAACTTTTAGAGAGGTGGAGAAGTTTTGGATCAAGCTGATATTCGTGGTTTCACTTCATCCACGTCCACATGACCTTATAAATAGGTTATATAGTAAAAAAAAATATCACGTTAGTCCTTAGAAATGTTTCAACGATGGGTGTCATCATCAGTGCACCTTCCTTTGATGTGGTCCACTTAAGCCTTGGACCTACTTAATTTTTTGGTTCACATATTAAAATTATTAAAAATATATGTTTAACGGCGTCGAAAAAACACTTACAACACGATGGGCCCCACAGAACCCTGCCTGAACAGATTACTGTCCAGGCCAGAGTAGGACACGAGTCCGTAAACACATAAGCAAATGAACCCATTAGCTCATATGTCTTTTCTTTTTTCCTTTTTTAACATGCAGATTTCTTGCGAAAGCCTTCCGTACTAGGAACTAGGTGGGACCCACAATGATGTTTGTGAGAAATAATTTTCATCCATCAATTTTGTGATTTCATTTTAGGACATGATATAAAAAATGAACTGTATTCAATGCTCAAGTGGAGCGAAAACGTGATAATTGAATGTACACAGTTAAAATATTCATAGTGCCATGGAAGTTTTGAATCATGCTAATAATTTTGTTTTCAGTTCATTTAGTTGTAATTACGTTATTAATGGTATAGATGACATATAAACATCACTGTCGAACCTAGGGAGGTTTCAACAGTAGGAATTTCCCTAACCATCTTTTCCTTTATTACAACCCACTTGAGCATTGAATATAGTTCATTTTTGACATCATATCCTAAAATGAAATTAAAAAACGGATGGATAGGGATGATTTCTCAAAAACATCATGTGGGCCCCACCTAGGTTCCCAGCATACGAACTTCTTTTGAAAGGCTTTTGCATGGGAACCTCCCTCGTGAGGTCTGGAAGTACCTATAAGGTAGAAAAATGGGAACCTCCCCCATCAGGTCAAGCTATGTGAGCCCTATTGTGATGTGTATCAAACATCAACACTATGCATTTAATGGGTCTCCTTTAGGTCATTGGATATCCAAAATTCAATCATATATGGAACTTAGGGGGGCCATACCATCTAACACCATGTGAAGACATGACTAAAATATATAAAATCAATTGGTGGGGTCCACTTAAGTTTTAGATGACTAAAACTTGGTCTAAACCCTCATCTAAGTAGGACGCACACAATGGATGGACTGGATTTGTGAACCACATCTCAGCGGACCCAATATTTGATTATGAATGTTTTAACAGGAGGGTAACCCCTTAGGGCCTGTTTGGCCGAGCGTATTGGATGGGATTGGAATGGATTAGGGTGGATAGGCTTTTTGAATCCAGCAACGTCTGTATCGAGGTATGTTTCGGCTGTGCAAGAGTGAAAAAAGATGGGATTGGAGGGTGAATTCGGACTAGATTTTGTGCTGGGTTTGAGATTTCCTCGCTGGATTTCTCGTGGGATTGGGGGTATTTCACTACTACATGTAAAATCCCATGAAGATGCGCCCCTGTTCCCTAGCTAATGATGTAAAACCCATGTAGAGCCCACTATATATATGTATGAAAATCCACTCCGTCTATCAAGTGCAAACCCGTATTTAAACCATAAATACTAAATATAGATATAATCAAAGATTCTTATTAGTCACACCAATGGAAACGATTCTGATGTATCATATGAGATATGTTGTAATCTCATGCCAGTCCAAACACAACAGGGGCTGGATAGGGCAAATTCCGTCCATCCGTCCAAACATCCTAAAAGGTGACTCGCTGGATATAGCAATCCCATGGGATTGCAATCAATCCACTGATGCAGTCATTAATTTCTTGAAAAAGGTGCAATCTACTGTAATACAATCCAATCTCATGGGATTTGCCTAATCAAACACGCCCTTATTGTATGTGTTGTGTCCCAAGTCATGGATGGACTTGAAATTTAAGCCCATGGCTCACCATGGAATGGTTGATCTTGCTAATGGGATAGATGTTCAACATACATCACTGTGGACCCACGGGGATCTAATCATCCAACCTGTTCATAAGATCACACTGACATATATGATCTACACAGGTTTCAGCCTGATCCAAACTTCTATGGATCCTGAGAAGTTTTAAACGCTAGGTGTTCAATTCACACCATTTCCTACGGTGTGGTCCACTTGAGCTTCGGATCTGCTTCATTTTTGGGCTCATGCGATATAATGAGCTAGCGGAATGAATGGATGGTGTGGATAGCATACATTACAGTCGGTCTCACAACTTTTGCACATGGAAATTGTATAAATGTAATCCATGGAGCCGGAAGCTTTGCAAACGAGCTCTAATCTAAAAAACTAAATCACTTGAATAAAACATATAAGTTGAAAAGTAAACAGGCCCTAGCATTTTTCTGCATGGTGAGAGCAAACACGGGTATGGCAATAAAGGCCGCGCAAAAAACACCCAAGATTGTGCAGCATTCTATGTTGGGTGTGTAAATCCACTCCGTCTGTCAGATGATAACCCCTATTTGAACCATAGGTACAAAAGATCGGTAAGGAAAAAAAAAAAAAAAAAAAAACTAAGGCAAATAAAAAAGTAGAGCAATCTAAAATTTCTTCTAACCTCTAAGTTCATGAGGTGTGGCCAGCCTGAGTTTTGGATTAGGATAATTTCTCTATCTTCACTTCATCCTAGTGAGTTGCATCTGATTAACGGAATTGATAAATGATAAACTCCATGGTGGCCCCACACGCAAACCTATGGTTGTAATACCTTCCCCACTGTTGTGTGGTGTGGCCCACCTGATTTTTGGATTTAAATGAAATTTTCCCAACATCCTAGAATCAAGTTTAAAAGCTGATCATGGACGGAGTAGATTGAACTTGGATGTTTTAAGTGCTGCGTGAAGCAGGTGTTTCTGAGGATTCTGGTCACTCGAAAGAAATGGAAAGAACGAGATTTTTATGCTTCTTGCAGGTCTGCCCATGCAGTCTATAGTGTTACATAAATGAATAATAAAATGAAAAGAAGAATTAAAATAATAAAAACAGTCATGAATCTTCCCGATGGAATTTACGATAGATCTGGAATATGGTACAGCTATCTCTCTCTACTGTACACGTCGCGGGAGGACGTATCAATCGGATCCATCCATCTAGTGGGTCCTATCATGGATGTCATATTTTCTAATATAATGCCCATTAGAGAACCCATCCATGGTCTGGGAGTACCTAATCCGCGCCCTTCCTGCAAAAGCCTTTTATAGGAAGTTCTTGTGCTCGGAACCCAGGTGGGGCCCACTATAATGTTTTTAAGAAATCATCTCCATTCATCCATTTTTTTTATTTCATTTTAGGACATGATGTCAAAAATAAACTCATATCCAATGCTCAACTGGGCCGTAATAAAGGAAAGTATGGTTAGGGAAATTCCTACCGTTGAAACCTCCCTGGGTTTGACAGTGATGGCTATATATCATCTATACCGTTAATAACATAATTACAACTAGATGAACTTAAAACAAAAGTATTAGCATGATTACAAACTTCCGTGGCCCCCATGAATATTTCAACTATGTACTTTCAATTATCACGTTTTCGGTCCACTTGAGCATTAGCTATGGTTCATTTTTGGCATTATGTCTTAAAATGAAATCACAAAAATGATGGATGGAATGGATTTTTCACAAACATCACAATGAGTCTCACCTGAGTTCCCGGCGCGGAAGGCTTTCGCAAGAAATCCAAAAACTTCGAAAAGGAGGAGACACCACGTTTGCTTACATGTCCTTCACCTTCTTACTTAATCACTTTCCACCGGCCAATGAGCTACACGTCCAGCCCATCCTGAGCTCCAAACTGGGGGGTACCTAATTCGCTCCCATTGGTGTGGGCACAGACCAAAATAACAGGACACGGATTTCCTGCTAAAGAAATTCCTGCACAGGATGCTAGGTGGGGCTACAACCATGTTTTTTAAAAATATATTTCGTTCATCCGCTTTGTAACATAATTTTAGGACAAACACTAAAAAATGAGGGGGATTGAAGACTCAAGTGGGCCATACGAGAGTAAACAGTAGGGATTCAGTGAGAACTATCAAAGCATTCTTATGACCATATAAGCTATATTTCAGGTTAAATTTTTTGTATTTTCACTTCATCCATGTTAATGACCTTATAAACAGTGAAGGCATATAAACATCAAGGTGGTGCCAAGAAGGTTTCAACGGTAGTTATTCTTTTCTCAGTTTTTCCTCTAATGTATGGCTCACTTTAGTTTTTGGATCCACCTTGTTTTTTATTTTTATTTTAGAACAAAATATATTACCCAAAAACATGATAGCCGCCGACAGCATAACGTCCTGCGAATGGATTTCGCAGGAAATCCGCATCCAAAATAAGGTATGCGGTTTGGCTAGTGGTCACTGCTACTTGTAACCATCATTATGTATGTATTTTATCCATGCCGTCCATTCATTATGAAACATAATTTTAGGGATTTATGACAAAATCGAGATAGATTTAAATATCATGTGGACCACACCATGGGAAAATAGTAGTGATTGAATGTCCACCATTAAAAAGATCTAAGGGTCCAATGTAATGGTTATTTGACATCTAACCTGTTGATTAGGTGATACAGACTTGGATGAAGCGAAGAAATATATATCAGCTTGATCCAAAACTTTTGTGGCCCCAAGAAAGTTTTAATGGTTAGCGTTAAATCAATACTGTACGGTCCACTTGATATTTGGATTAATCTCATTTTTGGGATCGTAACATAAAATGATCTGAAATAATGGGTGGACGGAATGGATGAAACAAATACATCATGGTGGGCCTACACAGGCAGGGGAGTAGCCAATACCTATCCCAAAATAACCTTGTCGAATGCCACGGAATTACGGAAGTACCCTGAATGAGTCTCCTTCCGGCTGGAGCCGCTTGCAGGATCTTGCCAGGATTGGCTTATGCGGCGCGGACGCGGGTTGCGTACCAACCCTTCCGGTACCGACGTCGCTGCTAGTCGGTGATCTCTGGCCCCACCACGATGTATGTATTTTCTTGGCGCTGTTCATCTATGTTTTCAGCTGATTTTAAGTTAGGAGTCCAAAAAATGAGGTAGATCCAAATCTCACGGGAGCATACAACGGGGTGGAGATTGAACGCCCACCGTTAAAAAGCTAGCCTTTTGATTAAGTCACACAAGTTTACGAAGAGAAAGCATAAATATCAGCTTGATCAGTGGCCCCTAATAAGTATTTAATAGTAGGCCTTCAATCACCACTACTTTCTTGTGGTGTGGTTCACTTGAGATTTGGACTTGTCTTATTTTATAAGCTTATACCCTAAAATGAGCTCGAAAATGAATGAACGGCTTGGATAAAACACTTATATCATGGTAGGCTCACATAGCATCAACCAGTAGCAACTGTGGGAGTGGCACGGTCAGTATGGAAACGGATTGGCTACTCCCCCTGCCATCAGCCAATGGTTGGTGGTGGGTACTCAATGAGCCCTGCCGTGATGTATGTGTTTGCTCCATGCTGTCCATTTATTTTTCTAGATCATTTTTTGATATGAGACAAAAAATAAAGTATATCTCAATTTCAAGTGCACCACATTATTCGAAATAGTTTCAAATGAACTTCGACTATTAAAAAATTTTTGGGGCTAATAAAAGTTTTGGAGCAAGTTGGTTTTTGTTTTATCCCTTCATCCTGGATTGCATGACCTAATCAACAGATTGGATGTCAAATAAATAGTACAATGAGCCTTAGGAGGATTTTAACCGTGGATATCTAATCACTATTATTTTCTCATGGTGTGGTCCACCTTAGATTTATATCCCTCTCATTTTTGGGCTCAAGCCCTAAAATGATCCATAATAATGGATGAACGGAATGAATGAAACACATACATGGTGGTGGGGCTCATAGAGTACCAACAACCAGCAACTAGGCCATTGGCGGGAAAGTAGTCAATCCGTTATCATCCTTTTAGTGTCGTGGTACACGGTGGCCCTACTGGTGCACACGAGTTGAGTTAGTTGGGTTAGCTCTCTTGACTTGACTTGAAAAAGTCCAATTTGGCTTAGTTTAAAGTTGAGTTCCAGCCTAATTAAGATGGTACTTTTAGCTAAAAAATGAGTTTGAGCGGTCCCCAACATGGCTTAAGTTGGATTGCACATGACTCGGTTACTTTGATATTGAGGTTGCACAGTAGGTATTTGATGAAATAACTCAAAAAAATGTAACCAGTGGCAAAGAAAGTATGTGAACTTGGTTCACCGGAGCTAGTGAGCAAATTGTGCCGAGCTGGCCATTCAGGCTTAGATTAAGCCGAGACGAGCTGGGGTCAGCTCGTGTCCGAGGGGTGTCAATCTGAGACCAGCTTGATGTACACCCTGCTGATTATGGACGGTCTTTATTTTCAGGCCAGGCATTTTCACCAGTGGGGCCTAACTGGCTACCAAATGAATGGGCCAGCAATACATTGATGAATGGTCCAAAAATTACACAGAGAAACGTACAATACGTGGGTGTTTGCTAGCAAATGAATGGGGCCCACCTAAGGAGTCTCATATATGCAGGAAGGAATGCTGACGTGCAGTTGTTGCTACCCCACACATGCGCTTATCTATGTTTGCACGTGCATGTGCAGTAGATTCTAAGTCCGATCAACGGCTTGGATGACAAATAAATATTACTATTGGCCATAGGAAGTTTTTAATGGTTTTTACGGTTCATTTTTCCATTGGTGTGGTCCACCAGAGATTTAGAACTCTATAAATTTTATTATAACATAATAAAATGAAATTATAAAACTGATTAACGGTGTGGATATACAACATACTCATCAAGGTGGGCCCCACATAGTAAGAGTAACACCCACAAGACGTTACCCGGATAACACCTAATCTCCCCCGTCCTCAGATGCAACCGGCGGAAATTCCAACAACTCTTTAATTGTGGAGAGTGACCAAAATGCCCCTTAAAAGTGCGAGTCACCGTATCACGTCGGTCAGACAAGACAACGGACTCCACCGTAATTAGAACTCTTTAATTACTGAGGGAGATTAAAATATCCGCCACGTAATCCAACGAGAAGCCAGGGAGCGTGATCAGGTGTTAGACGAGTAAGTTATCCTGACCGTGGGACCCACCCTGATGAATTTGTTCTATATCAATGCCGCTCATCTATTTTTTCATATCATTTTAAGACATTTTCCAAAAATTTAAGCATATCCAAATCTCAAGTGAACCACACCACAAGAAACAGTGGTGACTGAATGCCTATCATTAAAAACTACACGCGTCTTACTTAGGGTCCACCGTAATGTTTATTTGGCATCCAACCTATTGATAAGGCCAAAGAGAACTGGATAAAGTCCTGAAATGACATGGAAAATCGGATGGGCAGCAAGAACATTAATCAAGGTGGGCCCATACAGTCAGGGTAACACCCACTAATGTCCTACCAGGGTAACACGCAATCCACCATGATTTATTTATATTTTATCATCCATTTTAGCAGATAATTTTAAAGTGAGCTCAAAAATAAAATATATCCAGAGCCCAAATGGAGCATACTATATATGAGAATCAACTTCAATCGAACGTCTACCATTGAAAAATTCTTAATGGCAATGTAAGTTTTCGATCAAGGTTATATCTATGGTTTCCTTTCAGTTAATGTTTTTATCATCTTATGAACAGGTTGGATGACAAATAAACAGCACTGCAGGCTTAGGTAGGTTTCAACTGTTTCCTGTTGTATGGACTGTATGGTCGGCTTAACTTTGGATATGCTTCAATTTTAATAAAAACCCTTTGAATGAGATGTGAAAACAGATGAACAGTATGGATAAACCAGATAAATTCATGATGGGCTAATAGAGTAAGAGTACCCACTGCCTCCTGAGTGGCTAAACAATGATTTTTTATGATAGATTTACATGGAGAATGTTTGAAGGACATTGATCATCGCATTAAAATAATTATAGTAATGAAATTGATAATCTAATTATTTTAAAATATTATTAGTGGGCTATATGTTCAATAAATTTATAGTCTAGTGACATATATGTTTCCTACTAAAATTGTTTTAACCATGCTGCATGTTTATTTATTTTTTCATACCATTTTAAGGCTTGACCCAAAAAATATAAGGCTGAGATTTACCATAAGATGACAGTAGAGATTAAATGTCCACCATTAAAATTCTCATTAATGTAACTTTATTTGACATTCACATACCTAGATGAGGGAATAAAACAAAATATCAGCTTGATCCAAAACTTTCCGTGGTCCAAGAAGTTTTCAATGACGACTTGAGATTTGGATTTACATCATTTTTAAAGCTCGTCAATCCCCGTCCATGCATGACTCACACATGCTTCCAGGAGCAGATGCCGTCCTGTCTCCTGTATATATAAGTCGGTATACATACAGTGACTCTGTGGGACCTATTACGGATTTTAATTTGTACTGTTCATCCTTTTTTCCGATATTTTAAAAAAGATATGATAAAAAAATCAAACAGATTCAAGTCTGAAGTGGTCCACACCACATGAAGAAGCGGTGGTAATGACACCCACAGTTAAACCTTCTTAAGACTTACTATAATGTTTATTTTCATCCAATATATTTATAAGGTCACACAAATCAGGATAATTTTCAGCTTGATTCCAAACTTGCAGTAGCCCCTTAAAACGTTTTCAATGGTAGATATTTAATCTCCATTTTATGGTCCACTTGACGCTTGGATCAGTCTCATTTTTTGAATCATATCTTAAAATAATATTAAAAAATGAATGAACGGAGTGGATAAAACATGTATATCATGGAGGGCCTCACATCACGCTAGGGTGGTGGTGTGCGCAACACCGCCCACTCCACGTCGTCAAATCCCTATCAGCGACGACACTGAAGAGATGGCCCATCTATTTGATTTTTAGGTACGTGTTCGCTGCATGCCACCCACTCAATCAGCGCGTCAAATACGCCTTCAATCTCAGTTAATTTTATGCCACTTGAAAAAAAATGTGGTGACTCATCATCCTCGTACGTGGTACTGTTGTACATCTATCCAGACCGTTCAAATTATGTGTCCCATCCTGAAAATAACATGACTTAGAAAATCTATATTTTCAATTAATTGGTAACAAATGAATGGTTAAGAATAAAATCGAGAGTGGCCCAAATTTTAAGCTAAAAAACAAATACTTGTTATTTTGTGTATTTTATTATCGTTTATGCTTCATCCACAGGTAGATTGACGATTTGGACGGTGAAGATTGCCTTATAACTCCATCATATATACGTTTGAAGATTCACCAACAATATGGAGATGTGTGTAAAACTAACATACGAGTCCCGCACGTCAAACAAATAAATTTCAGTCGACGCAAGGAGACGGTTCTTATAAGTTGTACTATCGCGACAAAGGCGTGTTTGCGTGGACCAAAGTTACCTCGTTGAAGGTAACGGAATTACGGAAATAACCTCAATCAATCTACTGGCGAAGCGGTTTGCAGAATCTTATAAGTGTCGGTCGCGCCGGACGGGAGCGGATTAGCTGATGTACCTCACATCGGCTACGTAGCTGCTGTATTGATGTCGGCAAGTTCTGTGGGTCTGATCACAGGGTATGTGTTATATCCAGACCGTTTATCCATTTGGAGAGCTCATCTTAAGGCTTGAGACTAAAAATAAGACAGATATTACTATTAAGAGGAACACACTACAAAAGGCAGTGGGGGATTGAACGTTTACCATTCAAACCCTTTTTGGGATCACAGAACTTTTGGATCAATATGAAATTTCTTTTTCCAGTTAATTCATGTCTCTGTGACCTTATTAACAGATTGGATGGAAAATAAACGTTATGGTGGGCCCTACAAATTGTTTAATGGTGAAAATCATTATCTCCACTACTATTTGTGGTGTGGTCCAGATAATCTTTAGAAATGATTAATTTTTTGGATTATATTCTAAAATTATCTCTAAAAATAAATGAACGGTGTAGATATAATAAATACATTACCGTGGGGTCTATATAACTTTGATCTCCTTTGAACTGTTGGTCCAACTCGGAGCTCGAGTCTGTTTTCGTATTGGCACGACACGTACCTACAGAACTATATAGCTGGTGTGGGGTACACCTGCCAATTCTACTGAAGTAACGTCACCAAGTCATGTGGACCCATTATGATACATGTGTTGTATCCACACCGCCCATTCATTTGGATATATTATTTTAAGGCATAATCGAGAGAACGATGTAGATCCAAAGCTTCAGTGGACCCCACCAAAGAAACCGTGGGGAGATTGATGCTCACCGTTGAAACCTTCCTAAGGCCCACGCTGATGTTTTTTCAAAATCCATCGTATTCAAAAGTTAACAAAGATATTAAAGAAGGGAAAACACAAATATCAACTTGATCAAAAACTTTTGTGGCCTTAAGAAGTTTTTAAACGATGGTGTCACTCTGCCCACTGTTTTCTGTGGTGGGGCCCACTTGAGCTGTGGACGTGACTCATTCTTTAGATATTACCCTAAAATGATATCTCCATATGGATGGACGGCGTGAATACAAAACATACATCATGGTGGAGTCCACAGAACTTGGTGACGTCGCTTCAGTAACGGTCTCATGACTCAACTTGTCCGTAGCCAATCCGCGCCCGTAGATAAAACACATACATCATGGTGGGGCCCACATAACACAGACCTTTAACCACATTGGTAATGCAAGGTCAGTATGCAATTAGCGTTCACGCGGCGGGACGATTATCCGGATCCTCTCTTTACCACAAACAAACGGGAGGCGGTTTGGTTAGTGACCATGATACTAGCCATGTGGCCAGTGGTCGGTGCTATGTGGGCCCCACCATGATCTATAACGACTTGGAAAAGTCTATACAAAGACCCGAGTACCACCTCAGGCAGAAATTCTTCAGGACCAAATCCTTTAAAAACTGAAGGAGAATTAACTAGTGCTAACCTAGTTTGCCTGTGAAATTAACACTAATCACTTTAAATACGATCTGCAAGACTCAAAACCTGTAGAATCGTTAACGCTATATTGCTCTAAAATCTAGAATCAATCTCTAAACACAGTCGCTCTCGGGAGCACTTTGAAACTTCGTATCGGACCTGGACCGCACGTCGAAAGTCCGATGACTATAAAACCATAGGATTATGACCGCCTTGCTGGACTTGACAACCACCTCGGAAATCAAGCTCAGATAATATTCCAAGACTATTTCCTTGAGTCCGGAACGAAGTGTGTGAGAAATGAGAATATCTTTAAAAATAAATCTGAATTTAAGTAAACTGAGTCGTGTCGCTTGCAGACCAAATATAAGGAATCGGACCGTCAGAATCTGACCCAAATACACCCTCGGATCAGGGATATTTGCCAACATATGTCAGAGCACTTGTGGCCTTGATCGAGCACCGGTAACTGTTGAATTGAAACCGGTCCGCCACGGATAATCTGGAAATCCGATCAGACTGAAAACGTAGCTTGACTTAAATTCATGGTTAGGGAGCTTAAGTCCGACCGCATTCAGAAAAGGAGGCTCCAGAAGTGCTCCGTTGGACTGGAACAAGCCTCTTTTGGCTATAACCAAAGTATACCTTGGCCCTGGGGCCATTTCCATCAGTTTTGGGCTTATATAAGGGCTTGAAACCCTCACCCTCTCTCACCATACGAATTTTCTACAACCCTAAGAAAGAGGAGAGAGTAAAGAGAGAGAAAGTGAGAGAAAAGTGGGAGCTACTCCTGGGATTCAATCCCCGTTCCTCCACATGCTTATTTATCGCTAATGGATCGCTATTTCGGTGATTTCAAATACACTATTGGGTAAGAAAACGTAACCCTAATCAGTTCTAGAGTTTCGACTAGTTAAAGTGATGTAATAGCTAACTTATTTCATGTAATAGGTTGTCGTTGGGCCGTAGACGAAGCGTGAGTGAACGAACTGAGTTCTTTACGCATTTATCGGCGTAAGGTACGAACTATAGATGTATAGATTATGGTTTTCAAAGCTTTCAATGTCAATAAATGATAGATTCCTGACGTGGGTGCTATTAAACATGCCAAATGCGCTATCTGTTCTATTTTACGAATACGTATAGTCTATGTTGTAAATAGAGCATTCCATGTGTTTGTTAAAATGTTTGTATGCATATGAAATCTGATATGGTGATTGCCATGATTAATTATTGTTAGTACATGCTTGTTATGTATGCGACAACTCCTTAGCAAAAGGATTTGCCCAAATATGCAATATGCCAACATACGTGTATTACGTGATGTATATTGAATAGTGTAGTCTAAGTGTTTGTGTAAATGCTTGAACGGGTTAGAAATTGGTAAAGTATGATTTTTAAGGGTATTGAGATATGAATCTCAATCACCTTACTTGTGTGTATGATTTCCTCCATGAATTGTTTAGCCTATTTTATTCATGTTAACTATATGTATGATTTCCTCCATGTAATGTATTCATGTTTAAGTTATATTTCATAACATGTTCATATGAATGTAGAATTTGAATCAAATGTCTATTATTGAGATTGTACGTGACTGGGGCCATGTTATGATCCAGGCAATCAGTAACAAGCTTTGAGTTTGTGGCTAAGATTTATTCGCTACATAAGACGTGTTTAACGAACCTGAGCCATGCTAGAGTTGTCGGCGGTGGTTTGGCCACATGGAGTGTTTGCGCACTTCATGTCGATCAATTCAACGTGCGCTTGTGCTAGTCGAGTTCGTCAAGTAACCCGATTGACCCGATGTATGTTCACAATGTATGGATGCTCCTGTTTGAATCTAGGGTACCAAACTTACCAGTACAATTTCGTCAACCTTGGTACCTCGATCCGCTAAGACTCATGAGCCGGACATGGCGGTATGGGACACCGTGGTCGAGTTGTCGGTCTACGCTGGGGCGACGAGCCTTCCCGTATTGACCAGTGAGCAACATAGACTCGTGAGCCAATTATGGTGGTATGAGACACTATATTCGAGCTGACGGCTTACTCTGATTGGTGACGAGCCCTTTGTAGTGACCTCGAGTATATCCTAAAACTGCCTTGGGGCGACGAGCCTTATTGTAGTATATAAGATATAACTAGACCTGTATTGATTGGTAATGAGCCTTTTACAGCGATCTAGAACTATAATATCGTATGAGATTGTCAAGGACTAACGACCCTAGAATGGATCATTGTTTGGGTATTAATATAAGGGAGGTACCTTAGCTTTCCAATCCTGCTGTATGAAAAGGACTAATAATAACTTGGTAATCACGCTCATAACATCGCACTGCATGTGCCCCGAGTCGAAGAGTGCAGAGGGAAGAAAGCATGCCGCGACGTAAGATGGTATCACACAAGGGAGTGTAGGCGAGGGCATGCATCATGAAAATATTTCATCCTTGCATTAATAAGAGTATCTAGGCATGTCTGATATGTCTGCTTTATCATTACTGCCTGACTGAATTGATAACATGTTAATCTTTGCTCTATGATTCCACTGAGTTGATCACTCACTCCCACATTTTGGAACGGTGTTCTGAACACCCACCAAACTCTATCTTAGTTACAGATGACGATGCGACTCAGGAGGCGGAGCCTGATTACTACGACGATCAGGATGAGTTTGCGTATATGCAGTTCTCCGATGGATTTACTTAGGCTGTCCTGATTGACAGGGCGACAGGGCTTATCATTGTAGTGAACTATTATTTTTTTTAACATTTTGATTTTGAACTATTATATGTATATGGTGACTCAGTGATGTATTCATACTCTGGCGATCGACAGCGATCTTTTGGATTCATATGCGTTTATATACATTTTTCAGTCTTCTGCTTGGGTTATATAAATTGATCTGGAGTATGAATTACTGTTTTGATATAATCTCACTCATGTTTGGTGCACTAAGATGAACAACATTCAATCATCATTATCCATGTTGCATAAGTGATGCATTGAAACTCGGGAGCTGAGCTTCTGCTCAACTCCCGAATTTCAGGGCATTACATGATCTGTGTGTTTTATCCACATCGTATATGTAAGACCCGTATCTTGGTCCGTACCTTTTCGTAGACTTTCGCGGTCTTACCGGTCGAATTCTGGCAACCTTCGACCCTTAACCGATATCGACGCACGACCCTGATTCATATGCCGACAACCCGAGTCGACTCAACCCGAGACCAATACCATAGCGACCGCGCCGTCGTTGCGGTTCCGATACCCCGACTCGCTCACCAAGGCGATACCCTGGTCAAGAGATGTGGGCCAACGTTCGGTGCGAGAAAATGCCGCGCGTTACGAAATCCAAGGAAATCTCTACAATGTGTCACATCAATCACATCAATCCCATCAATCAATCAATCCATCAAGCCATCACATGTCAAGTACACATCACTTTATTCTATTTTCCCAATCAACCACAAAAGTCTCCCAAACTCATACCTCTCTTACACAAAAAGTCACAAAAGTCTTCACCACCCATACCTCTCTTACACAAAAGCCTCAAAAGTCAAAGATTTCTTACACCCCCATCACTCACCACATCCATCCATCACTCTCTCTCTCCCTTACATCACTCTCTCTCTTTCTCTCTTTCTCAAACCTCCAAGCAACTTCCAAGCTCCATACGTATGGAGTTTTTCAAACCCTCCTAAGCTCCAAGTGGCCCACCTTCCTACCCCAAAATCTCCCATCTCAACCCTCCATTCTTCATCTTAACCATTGAAGTTGAAGCTAAAGTGCCAAGGAACCCCTAGGAGTGAGAAGATCGGACGGTGGGTGCCTCTATAGGGTAGTTTCTCTTTATTTTTATGATGGGCCAAGTGAGGCCCACCGATCCATGGTGTGGATCTCACTTGGGACCCTAATATGTAGCCGATGGACCACTTGGATCATCATGATCATTCCATGATGGGGCCATTCTCCATGGACCCCATCATGATGTTTATTTCATTGCAAAAGGTCATCTAAACTGTCCATATCGGTGGGGAATGGATCTCCACCGTTGATTTACATTTTTGATGATCCCATAATCAAAGGGATCCGTTATTTTGTATGATTCATTGCAAGGGAGGGCCCATAATGTCGGGGTCCCTCCATCACAAGCCGTGTCCCACTCTCCATCTCTCTCTCTCTCTCTTTTATTTCTTTTATTGTATTTTATTTTATTTTATTGTTATGCAATAGGATTATGTGGCCCACTTGAATGGATCCCACCTTGAGGTATTTTATTTTTATTCAAGTGGGGCCCACCTTAGACGCTGTTCCCATGCCACCCATTAGTGGTGGCCCACTTCATCAGGGCCCACCATTTTCAAAAAAAATAAATATTAAAACCGTCCAGCGTCTGGGACGCTGGACGTTTCAGAGGAAAGAAGAAAAAGGAAGAAAGAAAAAGAGGGCTTTTTGGTGGCCCACTTGCATAGGCCCCACCCTGATGTATTGCTCTAATCCATGCCGTCCATTCTTTCACCATCTCATTTTAGGCGTTGAGCCAAAAAATGAGATTGAATGGAGCACCTGGTAGGCCATAGCGTCAAAGATCGCACCCTCACCATTCAAACATCATTTTCGTATTTTATTTCATTTCCGTAGCATTTTAAAATTTTAACTCTGACTCATTTGGACGGCCTCGAGCCACTGATCGTAATGGCCGGAGCAGATTTCATTTTAGCGGGCGCCAAATGTGAAAAACCGCAGGAAAATAGTCTTTTTCTGGATTTTGAAAGAGGCTAGCCCTCTGCCTCCTGACAGCGGCAGCACGCTGCCCGGGCGGTCGGGCGTCTAGCAGGCCACCCACGGCTGCTGCCGTGGGCCCCACCTTGATGTTTGTATGCCATCCAAACCGTCCATGAGGTGGGTCCCATCCTCAGGTGGGCCCCCTCCAAATTTCAGCTCGATCAGAAACTCTGGTGGCCCACACCATAAGAAACAGTGTGAATTGAATTTTACCATTTAAAACTCTTGCTGGGCCACAGATGTTTTGGATTCAATATAAAATATTTTTATTTTTCATCCAGGCCTACGTGACCTTATCAACGGTCTGGATGGGTGGCAAATCTGATGGCGGGCCACACACGTGGATCCCACCATTAATGTATGTGTTTTAATACACCGTCCACAGGACGGTGGACTCCCACCATGATACATGTGTTATACTCCACCGTCCAGCGGACGGTGGGGCCCCTTTGTGATATATGTGTTCTATCCGCACTGTCCACTAGACAGTGGGACCCACCATGATGCAGGCGATGCATCCAGACCGTCCATCCACTTGAAAAGATCATTTTAGGCCTATGGGTTAGGCCCATTTGAATTTCAAAAGGGCTATGGGCTAGGCCCATTTAGTTTATGAAATGCTTATGGGCTAGGCCCATTGGATTCATTTAAGGCCTAAGAGCTTAGGCCCATTTGATGTGTTGCAAGTCCATGGGACTAGGCCCATTTGATGTACTTCAAGGCCCATGTAATTGGACCCCTTTTTGTTGAAATCTTAAAGCCCATAGAAGTAGGCCATTTGATATATTGTAAGGCCCATGGGACTAAACCCATTTGATTATAAAAGGGTCCATGGGATTAGGCCCACTGGATTTATTTGAGACCCATGAGTTAGGCTCATTCTATTTAATTAAGGCCTAGGGGTTTAGGCCCATTTGACTCATGTTAGGCCTATGGGTTGAGTCCTTTTTTATGTACATGCGGGGGCCCAATTGGTGTGACCCATTGGTCACATATTAGACTCATGAGACTAAGCTCATTTGATGCAATCCTAGGCCCATGGGTTTTGACCCATTGCAATGCACTTAAGACCCATTGGTGTGGCCCATCTATGTAGCCCATCTGATGATTAAAAGGCCCATAGGATATGGCCCATTTGATTTATATGTAAGGTCCAATGGGAACAACCTACGGTCCATTGCAATGTATAAATCCATTTCAGACTAAGTACTGATGTTTACAAAGATCGTGACTTAGGAGTAATGTTGGTTTGACGTCCACATTGCGAGTGTAATGTTGGTTGGATGTCCACATTACGACTCTCCTTAGGGCCCATTACTGGACCGTACTTATTGTGTATAGGCCGTCCAGGTCCATCTGCATTATAAGATAGTTCATTTTATTATAACATGTTTAGTACAGTTCCATGACTCATGATCATACGCATCATATGTATGCTTGACGTGAGAGTTGTCTGATCATAGCATTTTCCTTCGGACAGGTTGTTTATGGGCTCCCGGTTAGGCGGTGTTGCCCTACATGAGCGCACGATATGCGCAGGATTTGTTGCATGACTGGATATCGTGAATCATGCATTTCGCATTTGTGTGACATGATTATTATTACGCCCTAGCTACATCAGGGCCGTAGCCTCCACAGACGCATCGTGGTTGGCAGAATTGGATACTGAAAATCTTGTTATACATGGGGTACTATAGATATCCCTGGGTGAAAGTCCCTGAACCCTTATGGTACCAAGAAGTTACTCCGACGTCTAGACCGAGTGGGTAGATGAGCGTTGAGTGCCGAATACCAGACGGTTACGCTCTCCACTGTATCGTGGTCGGTTGAAAGGGGGTGCAGCCTTACCCGCTCGAGAGTAGAGGGCAATACTAGGCTGAGTTTGACCAGCTCGAGGAATGGGTTCGCTATCGTCGAGTCGCGCCCGATATTGGCAGACGGATAGTGAGGTCTTTTCCACTTACCTTATTACGCGCGATGTGGCGGCAATCTGGTTTAGAGTGTACTAGACCCCGGTGATATCCCACATTTTGAGCTGTATTGATGTATGGACATAGATGAGGATCTGTATGCTTGAGTTGCATTGCATATCGCATGGCCTTGGGTTGACCGATACCATTCATGTCTTGCATCGCATAAGCCTTGGTACGGCTCATGATATTATAGATCCATCTGCATATTCCGCTTTACTCTGACATTACATGTTCATATTACTACCTTGCGCACACACTTTCACCACCCTCTAAGCTTTCTATAAGCTTATGCACGACCGTTGCGTGCAGGTGACGTTGGATCGCAGCAGCGCTGAGGCGGGAGCACGTTGCTGAGCGTTTTGGAGTTTTGTTCTTTACCACTGTATTTCCCTTTATACTCATTATACTTGTAAAGTTTTTGATCATAGTGGAAATGTAATGGATTTCTTGGTTGTTGTTTGTGGGTTATGCCTTTGGTTATGCTTATTACGAATCAAACTGACGTTGAAAATCCTCCTCGTAGCATCCCAGGATCGGAACCTGGTGAATGGGAGCTAGGAGCCGAGAATGGAGTTCTACGGAGGCTGTCGGCGCCGGATTTGGCGATCAAAAATTTTGTAAGCCCGGTTTCTGAGTTTGGGGCGTGACAGTATATCTATTTTTAGACATCATTTTAATAATTCATGTCATAAATGAGGTAGATCAAAATCTTTAGGTAGACCACACCATGGAAAAACATTAGTGATAGAACGTCTACCATTAAAAACCTCCCAGGGCCCGATGTAATGTTTATTTGACATCCAACTTGTAAATTAAGTCATAAATACCTGGATGAAGGCAAAAAATAAATATCAACTTCATCCAAAACTTTTGTAGCTCCAAAAAGCTTTTAATGGTGGGAGTTCAACCAACAATGTGTGACCCATTTGAGATTTTGATGTACCTCAGTTTTGAGTTCATACCATAAAAGTATCCAGAGAAATGGATAGACAGTGTGGATGAGACACATACATCATGTTGGGATCCACATACCATCGACTACTAGCTATTGGATAGCCCTACTCTGTTACCATTAGAGCTGGGCATCAAACCGAGTCGGGTCAAATTGGGTCCAACTCGACTCAGTCCGAGTTCTACATGGCCTGACCTGAACTCGATCCGATCCGGGAACGAGTCTGGGTCATCTGACTCAAACCGATCCAAACCCATGCTGTCCTGAACCGATCCGAGTTCAACTCAGTCAAGAAAACCAATTCGGATCGGATTGGGCAAGGTTCGGATCGATGGGCCACAGCACAGGGAATAAGGTGCGAGGAGACGACCACACTTGATTCTCACAAGGGCCACCCAAGTTTCAGAACAACCTGATGTTTCTCCTGACCCTTCATCTATGGCAGATGAAGGATTTGGACAACCTGGATTCTTTATAAATAACACAATGGTCCCCCACATAAATCAAGGATGAGTGTCCCCTCTCAACTTGTGCCCCATGATGTGGTCCACTTAAGTCTCTATTTATCTAATTTTTGGACCATGGATGCAACATGAGGTGAAGCATATGATGAACGGATCAGATGTCATGAATATCCCACTAATGCACCAACCGATACTAGTGGAGTGCACTCCTTTAATTAATGGCCTTAAAATAATAGGCCACTGGAGTCAGCAAGGAATGATTGATAGAAAATGCCAAATAATTAAATGGATGAGATCTTCCGACTAGGATGATACTTTAAAGCATCTCTAATCCATTTTGTGGCCAATCAAATCAACGGCCTAGATCACCATATTGCAGGCCCTTCCGTGTCCTCTTCCTCTATTAACAATTTGAGATTTGTTGGTCCTGACCGTCTAGAAGCCTAATCATCCCAACCACGCACGAGTGGAAATGAGACGTCTCCACACGTGCGGAAGTGGAAATCTCTTGCTTCACAAATAGATAGTTTCAGTCCTCAAATGGGCCTCCAAAGCTAACAGCCAAAAGCATTTCTGGTTATTTATTCATTTTGTAAGTTGGGGCCTACCTGAGGCGTAAAATGTCCTGATTTTGGGCCAGGAGATCTGAACTTTGTAGCGAACCTATCTCATGGAAAGATTTGATCTCTTACATGTGCCACATTTTGGCACGTGCATCACGAGCGAGAGATATTTACCTTGTGATCGTAGGATAGAGGGATGGCCCTACTGCCTCAGCAGAGGACGACATGTGAGTCGCCACAATTCGCCACAACGATGCGATCCAGACTGACCATAGCTACTACGGCGGTGGACCCCACAATATCGGACGTCAAACCACCACACTTGTAGGGGTACTGCATTCCTATGTTCCTGCAGGCACACAAGTTCAGCGCCACCTCATCCATCCGGTAGAAGGACCTTGCCATCCTCGCATTCCATACCTCTGCGACATCTCCCTAGCGGGATCTGAATGGTCGGATTAGGAACGGGAGTGGTCGGCGTTCAGGTAGAGACGAGAGGGTTTTAGGGGATTTAGGATTCAGCACGTTTGGGTGTAGTGGGTGGACAGAGACAGGTAGGGTAAAAACTTAAAAAAGGGTAAAAAGTGTGTGTGTGTGTGTAGGTGATGGGTAAAATAGTAAATTTATATATTAGTTATTAGAGCCGAGCTGGTCCGAATCGGATCGAATCATATCCAATCGGATTTGATTTCGGATAGGGTCGGTCTGAATCGACATTGATCCAAACCCGATCTGATAAACTGTAACGTCTTGGATTTTCATTGTTATGGATTTCCAAAAATCCTTAATTTTTTTGTAATTAACTTATATTATCACTAACTGACCATTAGCACTCAATGTTAGTTTATACACGGGTGGTACCAGTAAAGAACCGCATAAGTTTGATTAATCAATCGTAGGAAGCCAACGAATCCACCTGATCACTTAAACACCGAATTTAACCACATGATTTGCTCACACAAATCCTAAATCTAACCAATCTATCACTGATTAATCAAAATAATCGTAACTAAATTAAAAGATTCACTCGAAATCGAGTTAGATAAGGCCCGGATCTTGATTAGACCAAATCAACTCCATTACTCTTTTAGCTTAAAACTGACGGTTTAGAGTAATCATGACCAAATCTTCACTTTCACTAGTTATAAATGTTCACTCCCCAAGTGCAGGGTTGTGATGTAGTAATAACTCGGTAAGACCGAGGTCGAATCCCAAGGGACTAAAACTGTACGTAATCTAAAATTATCTAGAACTAGAACTAGGCTAAGATGAAATCTAATCTGATTGAATTTGAAGGAATACTGGTGAAATAATTATCTAAACTTGAGAGAAATCAGGAGAAGGGAACTAGGGATTCAGAGGATCCACTTGTAGAGATCAGGGAGATCTTATGCATGTTTCATGAAAATTAACTGAACTGTCATTGATCTAGTTTTCAAGAGATGAAAGGTATATGAATTAGAATGGATTCCATCACCAAACCATGCCCAAAAGACTATGGCAAACAACAGAATTAAACTAATTACCACCCAATCACATGTATGAAAGTTAGGAAGTGTACCGTCATCCAACCATGCCCAGGAGACTATGGTGAACAACAGGGCTTCCTGACATCATAAACATTAAAAAGAACGGAAATATTCAAAGCCATTGCAGACCCATTGTAATTTCAGTCACAATAGACCATTAAAAACCTAAAACATTCCCATAATAATTAACTAAAATCAACGTCAATTCATGAATTAAAATTAAAATAAAATCAAATCTCCCATCTCACTACAAGCTTCACCTCTTAGCCCTAGCTAAGAGGTTTAGCCAGATATAATTGAAATAAACCGGATCCTTTTGAAAGCCCCTGTAATCAAGATTCATGATTAAATCACTACAATTGAAATAAAATAAAAAGAAAATACTCTTTTTTTCTGCTTCACGTCCCTGCCCGAGCCTCCACGTCTCTCTTTTTCTTCCTTCTTAGACCTGAATGAATGCTCCCCACGTCCAAAACCTCATTTTATAGCTGCTGGAAGGCTGGAGTCAGTGACAGAGTTGTAGTAGGACACGGAGTGCAATTTTCGCAGTCAAGTTCGGTACCTCGAAACACGCCACTTTTCTCGCTCAAATTCCAAAGAAACACCGTCCCTTAGTACTTTCTTGGGTCCTTTACATGATAGACGGTTCAGATCTGTCATATGATCAAAGATGGTGGGCCAAAATCGCCTGAAAAAGTCAGTTTTTGCGGATGTGCGAAACCTTTCGTACCATTTCGCTGTTGTGATCGGTGGGCCCCACAGAAGCATTTTCTGGAAAATCCACCCCGTCCATTGGATTCAGAATGAAATTTCAGTCAAGAATGTGTGGTTTTGAACGTCCATTGACGTAACCCAGAGAAGAAATCACTAAAAGATCAATTTTGAACGTCCCAAGGTAGCCCTTTTGTGGCCTCTGTAACGCACACGTGTGTACGCATGGATGCAAAAGGTCATCATGGTTTTGTAGTATTCACATCCGTCTACAAGATGAACGGTTTGGATTGAGCTTACAGGGCACGTGTGGGGCTCCCTATCTTCCGCAAAACGGCCAGCGGCCGTGCATTACGCGGATGCGAAAACGGAGAATTCTTCCGCTGTGGCACTTGTGGGGCCCATTTTGTTAGACACTTGAGAAATTCAATCCGTCCACCGAATTCCTCTCGAAATTTCAGTAAGAAATGACTGGTTTCAGATTGATTTTGGCTTAGCCCACGGAATATTCTGTTTCACCGTCCATCTGATGTTTGACGGTGGCAATCGCATGATAGCATGCATGGGGTGAGAAGGTCAACATGGATAGGGGCGTGGCCACCCCCTAGACACAATGAATGGGTTGGATCATGCATTTGAGCGATGGGTGGGGCCCACAGTAAGAAACTGGTGGACGCTGGTGCGTCCGCTGTTTTTTTTTTTTTTTTTTTTGAGAAGAAGCTCGGGTTAGCGCACGCTGACCCGTTCTTGTATCTTGGTGCACGGCCGGTGCGTGTACACTATGTACACGCACTATGTACGTAGGGCCCATGGTGATGTCCTTTTAGAAATCTGATCCATCCACCCTTGTTATCATCTCATTTAAACCGTCCAGACCGATTTTAAAGCATATCCGAATAGCAGGTGGCTCCAAAATTGAGAATTTATGGGCTGATTTGACCGTTGGGCCACTTCTAGAGAGATCTAACGGCTGAAATTTGACGTGTACGGTTAATTTATGGTCTTTAGGCCATGTACGAAGTTTCGAGCCGAACGGATGGTGGGAACCTCGTGATCTTGCATTCTGGACGTCCTTCAGGCCACTTGAGCTTCAATTTCTTACTTTTCTTAGATTTCTGACCGTGTATATTTGTCAATCTTGGTCCCCTGGAGTGTGTCCCTTGCCTTTGGCGTCATCAGACCGTTAAATCTCAACTTTTAACGTCCTTTTTCCATCCATGCCCATAAAATCACCTTGCAACACAAGAATGAGAAAACAAGCCATTAGATAGCATTATATTCGTAAATCCAGATAATATCTGGGGTCTAATATGCAATATTTGACCCTCAACAATAAATAGGCCACACTATGAACATAATTAATCTAAACCCTAATCATTGCCCACGAGATCTTAATACCTAATTCATTCCAGAAATGCACCGATTTTTCGAACAATCTCTAGACCGCTCGTTAGAGGGCCACTAGCTCCAAAACTATAAAATAATGTCCATCTTACTGGGCTCAACGTCCATCGTGGGAGTCGGACCTTGGTAGTGTCTAGAACCTCTCATCTTGAGCCGAAGGACGAGTGCATGAGAAGTGCAAATACCTTTAAAAAAAAAGCTGAAACTTAAGTGAATTGGATCGTCCACTCTTATGTAAAGTTGAGAATTTCAGACCGTTGGTTTATGATCAAACTTCACATGTAGAGAAAGGATATTTTTCTGCTCATATTCATATATCCACGGCCCAGATCAACCATCGGTGACCGTTGAACAGACTTTTAATTATATCTGTCGATCGGCGCATCCAAGTGACGGGCTGATCATGTCCATACGTAAATCATCATTAGGGCTAACTATCCTATAGTGTATATTGACATGTACACCCCATAATGGGCCCTAGAGGTTAGAAAAATCCTCACATAGGGCTAGTATAATAAAAACTCAACCATTGGGGCCATTTACATCAAATCTGGCACTATATAAGGGCCTCATTTGGGCACCCCATCTCTCCATACGAATTTACATCCTCCAAGGGAAAGAAAGAGAAAAAGAGAAGGAGAAAGAAAAAGAGAAGAAGAGTGAGAGTAGGAGTGGGGAAGCTTTAATGCTTCCTTTCATCGATTTTCTCCAATTTAAAGCCCTAACATCGATCACTTTTCTCCGCTGAATCTACCCCATTTGCGATTTGGAGGTAAAAAACAAACCTACTTTCTAACCTAGGTTCTTTTTAAAATGGATTACATGAATCTCATATAGTTATTTATGTTTATATAGTTATTTATGATTTTTCCTAAATCCCTAACCATAGGAACCTTGCATCCACAACCACAAGAGCAAGATTCTCAGGTAATCACCATTCTTCTCCCATATATGTGTTTTGTAAGCTAGGCCCTTGCATGTATCCTAGCATGCCAGTGCATTTGACTCAGGACCTTGACAAACCCTCCCGCGAGTCCAACACCCTTAGGACGATTCCGCAAGCCCTCGACGACCTATAGGTGTGGATCATTATCCTTAGGTAGCCAAGTACCAATTTTATGATAAATTTAATGATTGTGGATATTAGATTGATGTGCATGAGTAATTTAGAGAAAATCTAGATAGGAACCTACATGCTAGGTCTACCCAACATGCATGCGATGATAAATTGATGTTTGATTTGTCTTTAATTCATTTGGGCATGAAATTGGTGTTGCATGTTCATTTTACATTCGATTTTTGCTTGATCTTCTCTGTAACATGTATGATTGTCTTATTTCTTGTTGGATGTTTGTACTATGAGTGATGTGTTATCGTTTGCCTCTTAGGAATCCAGCATCATACACACACACACGATTAACTTATGCTGTTAAGAGTAGTTGCATTCATGTTAATATCTTAAAATTTTATGTTTAATGTATTGTACGCATAATTCCATCTGTACTTGAAGATGAATCCTTAGTCGCTTAAAAGTATATTGAATACAACTCATTCTCTAAGTTAGTCAGGAACTGAGAATTGTAAGGGTGGACCTGTTGGTTAGACCGCCCTGCGGACAGACTGACTGATTTGGACGGACAAATGGGCGACAGTAGTGGGACTACATGGGTTGTTTACACCTAATGTCGTGCGTTACATGCTCGTTGAACTTGGGCAGTCTAGTCCACCGACTGACCAACCATGCTTGTTAACCATGCTTTCTCACGCCTATTTAAAACTTGGAATGCCCCTCGCCCATTGACGCCCACTGTCAACAGTTGAAAATTGATCCACAGTCTCTTGAGCCGAGCATGGTGGAATGAAACACTGTATCTGAGCTGTCGGCTTACGCTAGGGTGACGAGCCTCCCCGTAGTGACCGTGAACGATCCCGCTTTTCAGCACCCCTCATGTGCATGCAATCGGGGGTGGGGACCCTGATAGGATCAAGGATCCTGGGATCATGACATCGCAAATGGATGAGGGCATTGATATCATCGGAGTGTACCAGTTTCTCCAACCTGTTGGATGAACAGAATTAACTAAATACTTGCCTAACATTATTCATGCATTGCATTAGCTAGGATTTGGTGACTCGGCAGTTGATGCCGTAATGAGGGAATGTTAGTCATGTCCGGCCGTGAGACGAAGTCGCTCAAGGGAGTGTTGTGGGCGAGGTCATGCATCATACACAACTCATGCATACGCATTAACAAAGATTAGTTAGTAATTTATGAATGTGTGTTTTTCATTAAATTTATCATGAAATTATTATTTGATGTAACTTATGGCTGATGGCACCCACTGAGTTAGTTACTTACTCCCACTCTGGGACGGTGTTTTAAAACACCAACCAGACCCTTTATTAGATGCAAGTGAGGCGGAGCTTGATGAGCCAAGCGAGGTGAGCATGGATAGGGAAGAAGAGTTTTCCTACTTCCAGCTTATGGGTGATTGAATCACCGTAGATTGTGCGGTTTGCTTATGGGTTGTTAAGTAGGGATTTTACACACCATTTCTCTTGGGCATTTCTTATATAAATTTTTTCAAAAGACACCTTGTGTGACCCGTTTGATGTTCCTGTAGACTTGTGTTTCTTAGCAGTCTTTATTTCGGTAGATTAGTTATGGTTGTGGTTCATGTTTTAACTGATCTCTTTATTGCTCATTTAAATCGATTTATGTACAAATCATCATAATTAGGATATAAGAAACGCCCAAGAATTTAGAGGCTGAGTTCCTACACGGCTCCTGAAAATCCAGGGTGTTACATAAACGGTTGGATCTACCTGATCCTACTTGAACTACACCGATCCAGGACATCGGTTTTGGTCGGATCGGGTCGGATCTGGTTAGATTTGGTCTGATCCACCGAATCGGGTCAGACTTGCCCAGCTCTACTTACCACCAACTACTGCCCAGTGGTCGGTGCTCTGTGGGCCCACAATGACGTATGTATTTCATTATAACACCCGACCTATTCCGAACAGTGTCGTGAGGTGTCCACATGGAAATTTTTGAAGGACCGCTCGACTAAACCACTCATGTGAGGGGTGCCGCCTACAACTTTAGCATGGGTTATCCCATTAAGGCGATCGAGTCTGGTTTTGTTCGGACCGAGTGTGGGCCGTTAAGCCAGTTGGTCTAAATGTACTTGGCAATTGTTTATGCGGGCCGTGCAACAGTGAAGGAAAGTTAGAAAAATATAAAGCTTGGGTAGACCATGGACATCACTGGGCTTGTGATTCGTTGTCACGCCCCAAACCCGAAAATCGGATTCACATGAATCCCGATTTTAGAATCCGGTGCCGACAGCCTCCGTAGTGCCCCATTCTCGGCTCCTGATAATCAAATGCCAGATTTCGATCCTGGGATCCTATAAAGAGGATTTTTAGAATGAATTTTTTTTTTTGTAATGGAGCATAACCACAAGCATAACCAAGTCACAAAACAACATCACCACATATCCACTATATCAAGAACTTTAAGTACAATGCGGAAAGGAAAATACAAGGTGATAAAAAAAACTCTAAAAGGTCCTGATACGCGCTCCTGTCTCAGCGTCGCTGTTGTCCAACACTACCTGCATGCAACTGTCGTGCATAAGCTTACAAAAGCTTAGAGAGTGGTGTAAGTATGTGCGCAAGGTAAACACTGAGTGTACAATATCAAGTAATGCGAAAGTATGCGGTAAGTCCATGAATAAAATCAACCATACCAAGGCTATGTAATGTAAGGCATGAATACTATCAGCCATACCAAGGCCATGCGATGCGAGATATGAATGCCATCGGCCACACCGATGCAATGCAAGGCCTACATATCCGAATGTCATATGCGAAATGCAATCCAAGCAAGTCGGTACTCATCATGTACACATATCAGTACAATTCCCCTATGGATATCACCGGGGTCTAATACACTTCGCAATGACTGCCACCTCCCAAGCTGCACAGTCAAGCAAGCGGAATAGACCTCACTATCCGCCTGACCAGTAGTCTACCAATACCTACCCGACTCGTTGATAGCGGACTCATTTGTGAGCTGGTCAAACTCAACCTAGCTTATAGCCCCCTCACTCAGTTGGATAAGGTCACACCCCCTTCCAACTGACCACGACACAGTGGGAAACGCGGCCTACTGGTATTCGGCACTCAAGCGCTCGTGTATCCACTCGGTTTAGACGTTTGAGCATCTCTTGGTGCCAAAAAGGTTATGGAACTTTCACCCAAGGACATCCTAAGTGCCCACAGTGCTAGAACCAAGTATTTCTGGTATTAGATACGGCCATCCACGATGTACCTGTGGAGCCACAGCCCTGATGTCGCTAGGGCGTGCAATGATCAAGTCACACATATGCAAGATGCATGAATCACATGACAAATCATGCAGAAATCCAGTGCGTACTGCGCGATCATGTAGGGCACTCTATCTCATAATGAGTCCCGTAAATGGTCTGCCCAATGGCATATGCTATGATCAGTCACTACTCATATCAAGCATACATATGATGCGTATGGGCATGAGTCATGGGATTATACTAAGCATGTTATAAGGCGATGAATAGCAACGAGTATGGGCCTATCAATGGGCCCTAAGGAAAGTTACAATGCGAACATTTAACCAACATTTGTACATACAATGTGGACGTCAAACCATCATTGTTCCCTAGGCACGGCCCGCCATAAATATCATTACATGAACCATGGGAAATCACTCATTGCAATGGACCCTAAGGACATCCCTTTGGACCTCAACCCATGGACCTTAGATACATCAAATGGGCCGTATCACATGGGCCTTACATTCATCAAATGGCTGCATTAATGGGCCTCACCAATGAGCCTTATGTACATTGCAATGGTCCATGACCCATGGGCCTTGAAATACATCAAAGTGGGCCTCACAACTTGGGCCTTAAATATATCAGACGGGCCTACACACATGAGCTTTAAATATACTAAATGGGCCACTCCATTTGCGCCCCATGTATATCAAATGGGCTTAATCCCATGGGCTTTATGTAATATCCCGAAAATCGGAGGTCGGGTATAAACCCAACTCCCGAGTTTCAAAACGTCACTTATGCAACATAAAAAATGATGAATGCATGTTGTCTGTATAATGGTATTAAACAAGATTGGGACTAAGCCAAAACAACATATCATACTCCAGAGACAGTTAAATTAGCAAGCGAAAGACTGTGATAAATATATAAAATATATAAATGATTGTAAGTCTCCAGAGTGTGAACATGTTACCAGGTTAATTAATTACATGTATAATCCAAAATAGAAAGAAAAGAATATACATGGGTGTGTAAATAAAAGGTAAACCGCCAAGGGTATTGACATCTAATCAATAACCCTGTAAACCCGTTAATCAGAACCAGCATATAGGAGAAATCTTTCTCATCATCAAACAAATTCGGCTCCGCTTCACAAGCAGCTCCATCACCTAAAACTAAAATAGGGACTAGTTGGTGTGCGCAACACCGTCCCGTAACGTGGGAGTGAGTAGCTAACTTAGTGGAATCATAGAGCAAAGGTTAACATGTTATCAAATTAATCAAGCGATAATGATAAAGCAAACAAATCAAACATTTCTAAATACTGTGATTAATACAAGCATGAAATGACATGATGGATGCCCTCACCGACATACTCCCTCATGCAACACCATCTTACGTCCGCGGCATGCTTTCTTCCCCCAGTGCTCCACATCTTCCAGGCACATGTAGTGCGATATGAATATGATTATCGAGTTGTTATTAGTCCTTTTCATGCAGCAGGATTGAGAAACTAGGGTACCTCCCTTATATCAATACCCAAACAATGATCCTGTCTAGGGTCGTCACTCCTAGTAGTCTCATACGATGATATATTTCTAGGTCACTGCAAGGGCTGTCAGGGCTGTTGAACGCACTCGTTGCTTCATTCCCCCATCACCTTATCAATAGAGGCCTAGTTTATATCCTTAAGACTGCATCAGAACTCGTCGCCCCCATGCGGTGTCAGGATAAACTCAAGGTCACTACAAAGGGCTGTTAGGGCTGTTGCTCGCACTCGTTGCTCCACTCCCCCATCACCTTATTAATGTAGGCCGATAGCAAGAATATAGCGTCCCATACCACCATAATGTGCTCAGAGTAGAGTGCTCACTGGTCACTACGGGGAGGTTTATGGCCCCAGCGTAGGCCGACAGCTCGACCACGGTGTCCCATACTACCATGCCCGGCTCATGAGTCTTAGGGGATCGAGGTACCAAGGTTAGAGGGGCTTTCCAATAGTAAGTTTGGTACCTTAGGTTCAAACGGTTATGACGAATACAAGGTGAACATACAATGGTCAGTCGGGTTACTTGATGAGTCTGACTAGCGCGAACGCACATTGAATCGACCGACATGAAGTGCACAAGCACTTCGTGTGGCCTAACCACTGCCGACGACTCTAGTACGACTCGGGTTCGTCATCCACATCCTTCGTGGCGAATAGAATCTAACTACGAATTCTAAACTGTTACCGATTGCCTGGAGTAGAGTATAGCCCCAAACACATGTAATGTGAATAAGTAATCATATGAGAGAGACAAAATTGAAATACAAGTAATTCTAGCATGTTCTCAACATGTTATAACATACATCATAAGCAGTTAACCATACACAAGTATTTCACACATAAGGTAATCAATTCAAATACAACAAGCATGGAGGAAATCATGCGCATCATCAAATTTGTTGAGAATCCTATCTCAACACTAATCTACAACCTCATTTACGCAATACTTACTTATACAAACATTTATACAAACACTTAGTCTACACACTTTAGTCTACATAGCATATGTCGGCCAAAATGTGCATTGGGGCGAATCTCTTCGCCAAACAGATCATACACGCATAACTAGTATAGGTACACGACAAATACTCATGGCAATCATATCGGCAAAATACGTACGTATACAGTATTTCCTACAAATACTTAAAATATCCTAAATCTCATATTCTTCGTACGTATTCGAAATGAAAAATAGACAGTATGTTTTACATGTCAAACAACATCCTTGTCAACAATCTACCATTAAACGGCATTGAAAGCTTTGAAAAATGGTAACCAAAGCGTCTAAAATACGCACCTTACGCCGTAGGAGCGTAATGAATCAAATAAGAACTCTACGTCGTCGTCAACGACTAATTGGCAACCTACAACACAAGGTAAGTCAGCTACTTCGCCACTTGGATCGATAGAATCCCTAAAACAGGTTAGGGTTAGGGTTTTCTTACCTAGAACAGAGTTGGAATCGCCAAAATAGCAATGCAGGTGGAAGGATTTGGCACGTGGAGTAGCAGGAAAGAATCCCAGAAGAAAGCTCCAACTTCTCCCTCACTTTCTCTCTCTTTTCTCTCCTCTCTCCTAGGGTTTTCTCCAAATTCGTATGGGTTAGAAGGCTAAGGTTTTAAGGCCCTTTTATAAGCTCAAACGAGACAAAAAAAGACTTGGGGCCAAAGTATACTTATGTTATGTCCAAATACGGACTATTCCGTCTCAACGGAGCACTTTTGGAGGTCCTCTTATCAAATGTGGTCGGACTTAAGCTCCTTGACATTGGATCTAGGTCAGGCAGAGTTTTCAGTCTGATCGAAAATTCAGATCGATCGTGGCAGACCAGTTTCAGTTCAACGGTTATCGATACTCGATTAGAGCTACAAGTACTATGACATGTAAGGGTCACCTATCCTTATCCGATGGTAAAATTTAATCGAATTCTGATGGTCAGAACGCTTAGAAAGAGGTGTGCAAGCAACACGTGCTAGATTTCATAAATTATATTTAATTTCTAACATTTCTCACACTCTTCACTCTGGGCTCAAGGAAATCGTCATGGGACATCATTTGGTCTTGATTTTTGAGGTGATTGTCAAGTCCAACTAGACGGTCAGGATTATCTAAGTTCGGGATAATCGGACTTTCGACGTGCAGTCCAGATCCGATATAAAGTTTCCGAATGCTCCCGTGAGCAACCGGGTTTAGAGTTTGATCCTAGGTTTTAGGGTATTGTAGCGTCATCTATTCTATACGTTTTGGCTCTAGTAGATCGTATTAAAAGTGATTGGTGAGAATTTCGTAGGTCATCTAGTGCAGCGCTAGCTAATTCATGTTAAATTTCTAAAGAATTAGGTTCTAAACGATTTATTTGGCTTTGGAATTGGTTTCTGAGAGGTTACCAAAGTGTTATGGTTGACCCATTGGCTAAGGATGTCTAACCCCAGGTTGGCAAAAATCTGAGGTGTTACACTTTAGATATATACCAAAGTAGGCCTCAATGAATGACCACAGTTTAATCTATATGGGCCCTATACACATGCCAAGGTGGGCCCATTTGAACCATAGATCTGCCTAATTCTTAAGCTCATGCCAAAACAATAATCTTACCAAAATGGATAGATGGTTTGGGTGCAACATATGCATCATGGTGGGGGCCCACCTAAAGGTTGGACGGTATGGATACAACACATGCATCAAGGGTGGGTCCCATCATCCAAACAGTGGATGGTGAGGATGAGACACATACATCCTTGGTGGGTCCCACGTGGGGCCACCATAATATTTATTTTACATCCAACTATTTGATAGGGTCACATGGACCGGATGAAGAGGAAAAAAACAAGTTTCAACGGTAGACATTAAATCCCCATTGTTCCAGCCGTGTGGTCCACCTGACAAGCAATGTGGATATGAAACAAATACATCACTGGGGCCCCACCGTCCAGACAGTAGACGGTGGGTAGAACACGTACATTTAAGGTGGGTTCCACCGTCGGATCTGGACGGCGTGGATGAGGGAAAAAAACATCACTGTGGGTCCCATGTGGGGCCCACCATAATGTTTACATGCCATCCAACCCATCCATTAGGTCACGCAGACCTGAATGAAGGGTAAAGACAAATTTCAGCTTGATCCAAAACTTCAGTGGGCCCAAAAAAAAGTTTTAATGGTAGAATTCAATTCACACTGTTTCTTATGGTGTGGGCCACCTAAGATCTGAATCGATCGAATTTTTGGGTGGGACCTACTTAAGGTAGGGACCCACCATTTGGACGGCTTAGATGGCAAATAAGCATCAAGATGGGGCCCATGTGCAGGGCCGTGGGTCCCTGCCTACCGTCCGCCCGCCAGCCGCTGGCGCGGCCAGCGTCTCTGATGCAGCAGCAGCTTGTTGCTGTTGTCGTTTTTTTTTCTAAATCCGAGTTTTTTCGAGGTTTTTCGGGTGTGGGGCCCTCATCTGGTAGATCCACTCCATCCACTATATTCTACGGCTCGAAACAGTCTGAATGAGCCCCATATTCGATTTTTTTTTGCGTATAAAATGACCAAAGCGTATTTCAATGGTAGTAGTACTGTTTTCAACGCTATGGCCCACCGGATACTCCAATCAACCTCATTTTTCGGCTCAACGCCTAAAATGAGTTGGGAAAGAGGATGGACGGCATGGATTAGAAACGTACATCAAAGTGAGGCCTAGTCAAGTGGCCTCTTACCAAAGGCTTTAGAGCAAGCCAATATTTGTATTTCCTTCTACGTCCAGCGTCCAGACGCTGGACGTTCCTTTTCTTCTCTTTTTGTTTTTATTTTTTAGGTGGGCCACCACAAAATGGATGATGCATCGAAGATGGGCCCCACTCATGGATGGCTTGGATAAAATACATATTTCATGGTGGGGCTCATTCAAGTGGGCCACATGGCCACATCAACATACAAGAAAAAGAAATAAAAAGGAGAAGGAGAGAGAGTAAAAGAGTGGGACACGCGTGATGGAGTGACCCAGACACTATGGGCCCTCCGTTTCAACCATCCAATCATACATCAATGGGTCTCATTGCATATGGACCTTCCAAATAAAAGATCAACGGTGGAGATCCCTCTCCATCCAAAATGAACGGTCTATATGACCTCTTTAATGCAAGAAAGTAAATATCATGATGGGGTCCATGGAGAATGGCCACATCATGGAATGATATTGATGATCAAGATGGGCCATCGGCCACATCTTAAGGTCCCAAGTGAGATCCAAACCATTGATCGATTGGCCTCACTTAGCTCGTCTTAAAAATATGAAAAACTAGGCTATGAAAGCACCCACCACTTGATCTTCTTGGTCCGTTAGAAAGCCGATCTCCTAAAGCTTCACTTTGATGGTGGGGATGGAAAATGGATGGCTAGGATGATGGATTTTAGAGTGGGAAGTGGGCCACCAAAATCACTTTTCTCTGATGGAAAACCTTGGACGTGTGATGCTCTCTTGGTTGCTTGGAATTGTTGAGAAATGAGAGAGAGAGAGAGAGAGAGAGAGAGAGAGAGAGAGAGAGAGAGAGACAGATGAGATGTAAGGAGATGTGAGGTGAGTGATGGGGTGATGGTTGATGGATGTGAGTGATGGGTGAGGTGATGGATTGGTTGACTTTGGGTTTGCTTGACTTGTGGAGAAAGAAAGCATGAGTGCTTTGTACTTGACATGAGAGGTGATTGATGAGATTAATGGGACATGTTGTAGAGATTCTCTTGAGATTACAAATGCGCGGCATTTTCTCGAACTGAACGCCGACTCACATCTCTTAGTCAAGGTATCGGATCGGTGCGTGAGTCGCGGCGTTAGAACCGTGGCAACGGTGCGGTCACAATGATACAAGTTTCGGATTAAGCCGACTCAAATGTATAGGATACGACTTATGGTCGTGCGCAACGTCGACTACAGGTCGCGGATTGCTTGAATTTGACAAGAAGGATCGCGGGAAGCGACGAAACAGTACGGATTAGGATACGGGTCTTACAGCTGTCATGGACTACGGACTTAGAGGACGCCTAGAAATTAAGTATTCTTGCCGTCCTGATAGCACTTGACAAGTGTGACTCACCCCAGCCTTGGCCCAAGGATCATAATTTTAAATCACTGGCCCTTTTAATGAAACTGAGATATTAGGCATTACAGTCGTCGGGTCTCTTCTAAATTTACATTGAAGGCCAAAAACATTTCTCTACCCCCGTCCACAAAATCTAAACCCCAATCGTGGAACGGTAATCGTTGATCGTATCGATCCCTTACTATAAAATCCCGCATTCATTTGCCTTTAAACTTTACACGGCCCTTGATAGGGCCATCGGGCACCTTTCCTATAAATTTCATGGCCAGGGGGCATCAGGGAAACTCCAACAGTTAGAAATGGACCCCACAAGACCATTTAAAGATCGGACCTGTACGATAAAACTCCGCGTCTATTTACCTTCAAATTTTGTATGACCCTTCATTGGGCCATGAGACACCTATGCTACAAATTTGGTGGCCAAGGGAATATCAGGGCAGCCCTAGCAGCCAAGGAGGGGTCCTATAGGGCCATCGAAGGAAATAAATAGAACTTAAAGGCCATTTGTCCCAAAAATCTAGGATATAAGATCCTTTAGCACCCACTCTCACCTACTCTTACAATTTTTCCAGCAACAAGGAGAGAGAAGAGAGAAAGAAGTGAGAGAAGGAGAGTGTAGTAGGAGGTGGGGCCCAAGAAAATTTGGAACCTTGGAAAATCTCCTTCCTCTTCCTCATATCCACAACTTCAAGCACAACTTCCAACCGATTGGGGATGTAACCACTCATCTTCTTTAGAAATTCTTTGTGTTGAACTACGACTTGTATGTCATCCTAACATGTAAATGCATTTGACTCAGGACCTCAACAAATTGACCCACGAGTTCGGCACCCATAAGTCGTCTCCTCAAGCTCTCAACGATCCATAGGTGCAGACCATTATCCTTAGGTGGTCAAGTGCTAATTTTATGATTGTGAATATTAGAGTGATGTGCATGAGTGATTTGGGGAAAAATCTAGCAAGAAACCTACATAATAGGTTCACCAACATCAATCAACGATAAATTGTTATTTGTTTAATCTTTAACATGTTTAGGCATGAATTGGTGTTGCATGTTTATCTCACATCTAATTCTTACATGATTTTCCCTGTAGCATGTACGATTGCATAAATTATTGTTGTATTCTTATATCATGAGTGATGTGTTGTCCTTGGTCTCTTCGGTAATCTAGCACCACACACACACATTTAATTCATGCTATTAAGAGTAGTTGCATTCATATTAACAACCTAGAATTTTATGCTCGATATATTGTACGCATGATTTCACTTGTACTAGAAGATGAATTCTTATTGTTGAAGTGTTATTGAATACAATCCATTTTCTGGGTTGGTCAGGGAACGAGATTGGTGAAGGTGGTTCCATTAGTAAGACCATCTTGTGACTAGACTGACGAATTTAGGTGGATACGAATGAGCGACAGTAATTGGACTATGTGGGTTGCTTGCACCCGATGTCGTTCGTTACATGCTCGCTTGAACTTGGATGGTGTAGTCCACTTACGGACCAACCATGTTTGTTACCCATGCATATTCATGCCTGTATGGAACCTGGAACACCCCTTGCCCACTGAAGCCCACCGACAAATGTTAGAAACCGATCCACTATGTCGTTAGCCGGGCATGGTGGAATGAGACACTGTGTCCGAGCTGTCGACCTACATCGGGGTGACGAGCCTCCCCGTAGTGACCGCGAGTGATCCCGCTTTCCAGCACTCCTCGTGTGCTTAAAATCGGGGATGTGGACAACGATGGGATCAAGGGTCGCGGGTTCTGGCCTCGCACGTTGAGGGGTCTTGGCCTCGCATATGGTTAAGAACATTGATACCGTAAGGTGTACCAGTTTTCCCAATCTGTTGGATGAACAGAATTAATTAAAGACTTGGGTAACACGATCACGATCGCATCGCATTAGTTAGGTTGGCGACTCGGCAGTTGAGGTCGCAATAAGGAAGCATTGGTCATGCACGATCGTTAGACGAAGTCGCTCAAGAGAGTGTTATTGCGAGATCATGCATCATACCATAATTCATGAATATGCATTAACAAGATTAGTTAGAGATTTGTGAATGTATGTTTTTCATTAAATTGAATATGCTTTTATTTCAGTAGACCAGTTATGATTGTGGTTTATGTTCCGATCAATTCCATATTGCTCATTAAATTGAATTATATGCAGAACCTTAAAATTGGTTATAAGTGATACTTGAAAACTTAAGAGTCGAGTATATGCACGACTCTCAAATTTTAGGATTTTGCATTCATACATGCCGTTCATCTATTTTTTTAGATTATTTTAAGTTATGAGATAAAAAATGAGGTATATCCCAATCTCAAACAGTGTTGAATGAACGTTGACCATTAAAAACTTTCCAGGGCCATAGAAGTTTTAGATCATGCCGATCTTTGTTTGTTTACCTTCCTCCGGGTATGTATGACCTAATAAACAGTTTAGATGTCAAATAAACCATATAGTGGGCCTTAGGAGAATTTTAATGGTGTATATCTAATCACTGTTGTTTTGCTGTGGTGTCGTCTGCATGAGATTTATATCCCTCTCATATTTGGGATCAAGCTCTAAAATGATACGTAAAATTAGATGAACGGCGTGGATGAAACACATACATCATGTTGGAGCCCACGGAGCACCGACGATAAGCTACCGGGCTAGTGCCAGGGGAGTAGCCAATCCCATTCCGTTTCTCAAACAAACAGATTTTTTAGGCGGTGGATTTCCTGCCAAAGCCTTTCGCTGAAGTTGGTGGGCTAGAAACCAAGGTGGGGCCACCGTTATGTTTTCGATAAATCTACTCTTTTCACCCATTTTGTTGGCTCATTTTAAGCATAACGAATTGGCCACTCCCTGCCACACTAGCCTATGGCTGATGGTGGGTGCTCTGTGGGCCCCATCATGATGTATGTGTTTCATCCATGCTGTTCATCTATTTTTATAGATCATTTTATGATATGAAACAAAAAAGAGATATATCCCAATCTCAAATGGACCACATTACAGGAAACAATGTTGAATCAACCTCAGCCATTAAAAACTTTTTAGGGGCCATAAAAGTTTTGGATCAAGATGATCTTTGTTTTTTCCTTTCATCTGGGTCTGTATGACCTAATCAATAGATCAGATGTCAAATAAACAATACAGTGGCCCTTAAGAGGATTTTTAATGGTAGATATCTAATCATTATTGTTTTCAGGTGGTGTGGTCCACCTGAGATTTATATCCATCTCATTTTTAGGATAAAGGAATAAAATGATCTGTAAAAATTGATAAACAGAATGAATGATACACATACATCATGGTGGGGCCCATGGAGCACCCACCACCAGCAACCGAGCTGGTGGCAGTCGGAGTAGCCAATCCATTTCCCATTTTAGGACTTGAGACCAAAATTGAACAGGATTCAAGACACAAGTAGGCGGAAAAAGGTGGGTAGGAAAACTCCTACCGTTAAAACCTCCTAAGTCGACAGTGAAGTTTAAATGCCATACATACAACTCATAACGTCATTTCCATTGGGATGAAATGAGAACACGAATATTACCCTAATTCAAAACTTCTGCAGCCTCACGGATATTTCAACAGTAGACGTTTAATCTTTACATTTTTCAACCCACTTGAATACTGGATTCTGCTCATTTTTTATCACATGTCTTAAAATAAGCAGTTTTGAGTGGCCCCCATGATATATGTGTCCTATCCACACCCTCCATCCATTGTTTAGTATCATTTTAGGATATAAAAACAAAAACGAGTTAGATACAAGGATCAACCCGACTATACAATGGGGCCTAACTCTCACCGTTGAAAACTTCTTAGGGGCCTTAGAAGTTTGGATGGAGCTTATATTTGTGCTTTATTTTCATATAGGTCTATGTAACTTTGTGAATTGGTTGGATGACAAATAAACATCACTATGGACCCTAGAAAAGTTTCAATGGTGAGAATCATTATCACCTCTGCTTCTCGTGGGGTGGTCCACTAGATCTACCTCATTTTTATGATTATATCCTAAGTGGATTGACGGTGTGGATAAGACCCATGCATCTTGTGGTGTGGTCCACTCAAAGCCTTGGATCTACCTCATTTAAATAAATAAAAAAAGTATACCTATATATGCTGTCCACCCATTTTTTCAGATTATCCCAAGGCATGAAACAAAAATGGAGCAAATCCAAATATGCATCACACTACTGTGGTTGACCATTAAAAATTCTGTGCAAATCCAAAATTAAGTAGGCCACAGCACACGAAATACACGGGGAATAAATGCTTACCATCGGCAACTTCGTGGGGGCCATAGAAGTTTCGTATTAGGATGATATTTGTATGTATAGTTTATCCATGTAGTAATAAACTTATGAACGGTTTGCATGGCATATAAACATCCAAGAGCTGGTTGTTTCCGTTCTAACTGCTTCATGTGGTATGGCCGACTTGAATTTTGAATTAGCTTTATTTTTGGATTCTAGTATTGTTGTAGTCTTGAAAAACCATGACGAAATAGATTTGTCTTGGGCATCCATGTGAGCTCCACCAGAGTGAGCTTTAACAAGACAACAAGCAGAATGTGAAATTTGTCTGCAATTTAATGCCAAATTCAGTCTCACTGAGTGCACCTCCAGTGTCATCGAATTAAGCCACAATAAGACAGCAAGCAAACTATCAAATTCGACCACAACCAATGCCAAATTCGGTGTCACTGAAGGCACACTCGGTGCCACCGAAGGCAACATTCGATGCCATTGAACTTCACAAAAAACAAGACAAAGTGGAAACGTTCAAATTTGGTTGCAACCAAACTTATATTCGGTCTCACCAAAAAGCACATTCGGTTCGTGTCGATCCGACCGACAAGTAGCCTCTGTTTTTTTTTCCTTTTTACTGTTTTCATCCGACCAAACTCACAAAGTCCTTGTTTGAGTTTGATATATGAATTTTCTAAGACATTATGTATGCCATCATTGGATGTAAAACATATAAACCTTATGTAGGTTGTAAAGATTTATAGTAAAACTGATTTAAAACCATTTGGATAGTGAAATTCAATACATTCTAGGAGGGAGTGAGTTAGCCGAGAGTGGAATTAGCACGTAACCAAACCACTATACATTGTGTGCAATGGGCCGAATGATTTTTGCTTATAACTATTTTATTTTGCTGAATGGGCAAAATGATTTTTGCTTATAGCCGTTTTATTTTGTTGAATAGGCTAAATGATTTTTGCTTATAACTGTTTTATTTTATTTTTATTTTTATTTTTACCACATGCACACACACCCCACACGCTAACACTAGTGGAATTTCACCACTTACGAAATTTCTACCACCCGAGCAAGTAAGGATCCTGTTTTGTTTGATTTTACTGAATGATGTGAATAACTATCTTAACTATAATAAATATGTTGTTTGATAGAATGTCTATATAATATTTCATGATCGTAGATTTGATATATCTACTCTTTGTTTTTATTAGTTTGTTTGAGTAATTAAAAATAAGTGATTATTATTTATTTGATTAAAATTTTAAAAGTCCTATTCACTAATTATTTAGATCATTAATCATACATTCAATCTTCACTTACGAGGATAAAAGAGAAATTGACCCTTGTAGATGTAACTTTTTACCTAGTTCCTTTTATGAAGAGCCTAAAACATACCTTCCCAGCTCAGACGTTGGACGTATGGACAAACATTTGACGACTAATAGACCCCTGCCTTCCTTCGGATTCGCTGGTATAGGGGTGCACACAGTTCGGTTTGGTCTGGTTCTGGGGTGAAATTGGAACCGAATCGTTCCTAACGGTTCTATGATATTCGGAACCGGAACTGAACCGTTAGCACCCTAGAACCGAACCAGAACTGAACCGTTAAAACCGGTTCGGTTCCGGATCGGTTCTACGGTTCTGGGCTTTTTATAATCCAGCCCAATTGTATGTTTAATTTTATTATCTAGCCCACGTCCATCCATGTTGTGGTCCATTTAATGAATGGTTTAGATATTGTATAAGGTGTGCAAAAATATATTTATGAAAATAATTAAATGGTGCATTATAAACCATAAATCATGAGTGCATTCTTGGTTCGGTTCTAACTTCGGTTCCACGGTTCGGTTTTACGGATTGGATACACGGTTTGATTCTAGGGATCAGTTCACGGTTCGGTTCGGTTCTATATACCCCCAAACCGAGAACCGAACCGATGTGACTGGTTCTTTGATTTTTGGAACCGGAACCAGAACCGGAACCGATGTACTCTAGAACCGGACCAAACTGGACCGTTTGGTCGGTTCCGGTCCAGTTCCATGGTTCTACCAGTTAAATGTGCACCCCTAGGCTGGTGTGCAGAGACGAGCATCGACGCTCGGGCACGGGAAACGTATTGACTACTCCCCTGCTATAAGACCCGTATCTTAGTCCGTACCTTTCCGTAGACTTCCGCAGTCTTACCGGTCGAATTCCGGCAACCTTCGACCCTTAACCGATATCGACGCGCGATCCTGATTTATGTACGGACAACCCGAGTCGACTCAACCCAAGACCACTACCATAACGACCGCGCCGTCATTGCGGTTCCTATACCGTGACTCGCGCGCCGAGGCGATACCCTGGTTAAGAGTTGTAGGCCGACGTTCGGTGCAAGAAAATGCCATGCGTTGCGAAAACCAAGGGAATCTCTATGATGTGTCACATCAATCACATCAATCCCATCAATCAATCAACTCATCAATCCATCACATGTCAAGTACACACCACTTTATTCCCTTTTTCCAAGCAACCACAAAAGTCTCCCAAAACCATACCCCTCTTACACAAAAAGCCACAAAAGTCAAGCTTTTCTTACACCTCCCATACCTCTCTTACACAAAAGCCTCAAAAGTCAATACTTTCTTACACAACCATCATTCATCCATCCATCCATCTCTCTCTACATCACTCTCTCTCTTTCTCATTTTCTCATCTCAATCCCAAGCAACAAAGAGCCCATACGTATGGAGTTTTTCAAAATTTCCAAGCTCCAAGTGTGGTCCACTTTCCTACCCCATCATCTCCCATCTCAACCCTCCATTCCTCATCTTAACCATTGAAATCCAAGCTAAGGTGCCAAGGAACTCTTAGGAGGAAGAAGATCGGACGGTGGATACCTCTTTAGGGTAGTTTCCTTCTTGTTCTTATGATGGGCCAAGTGAGACCCACCGATCAATTGTGTGGACCTCACTTGGGACCCTAAAATGTGGCGATGGCCCATTTGGATCATCACGATCGTTCCATGATGGGGCCATTCTCCATGTACCCCATCATGATGTTTATTTCATTTAGAAAGGTCATCTAGACCGTCCATATCGGTGGGGAATGGATCTCGACCGTTGATTTACATTTTTTCGATGATCCCATGTACAAAGGGATCCGTTTGTTGTATAGTTTCTTATAAGGGAGGGCTCATAGTGGCGGAGCCCTCCATCACAAGGCGTGTCCCACTCTCCATGTCTCTCTCTCTCTCTCTCTCTCTCTCTCTCTCTCTCTCTCTCTCTCTCTCTCTCTCTCTCTCTTTTATTTCTTTTATTTTATTTTATTTTATTTTATTTTTATGCAATAGGATTGTGTAGCCCACTTGAATGGATCCCACCTTGAGGTATTTATTTTTATTCAAGTGGGGCCCACCTTAGCCGTTGTACCCATGTCACCCATCAGTGGTGGCCCACTTCATCAGGGCCCACCACTATCAAATATATATATATATATATATATATATATATATATATATATATATATATATATATATATATATATATATATATATATAATAAAACCGTTCAGCGTCTGGGACGCTATACGTTTCAAAGGAAAGAAGAAAAAGGAAAAAAGTAAAGGGGACCTTTGGTGGTCCACTGGCTGAGGCCCCACCATGATGTATGTAATCAATCCACGCCGTCCATCCCATTCTCCACCAAATTTCATGCTTAGGCCAAGTTTTGGAGCCGATCCAATCACCTGGTGGGCCATAGCGTCAAAGATCGCACCCTCACCATTCAAACATCATTTTCGTATTTTATTTCACTTCCTAAGCCTATAAAAATTTGAACTCTGGACTCATTTGGACGGCCTCGAGCCGCTGAACGTAATGGCCGGGGCGGATTTCATTTTGGCGGGCCCCATGTGCGAAAAATCTCAGAAAAACTATTTTTTTTGGTTTTTGGAAAGAGGCAGGGTCTCTGCCTTCACGCCAGTGGGCAGCGCTGCACGCTGCTGTGTGCAATCGTGTAGACGGGCGGACGGATGCAGGGGCCCACGGCCCTGCGTGTGGGCCCCACTGTAATGTTTGTTTATCATCCAATCTGTTCATGAGGCGGGCCCCTTCTCAGGCGGGTCCCCTCCAAACTTTGGCACGATCCAGCACTCGGGTGGCCCACACCACAGGAAACAGTAGAATTGAATGTTTGCCATTGAAAATTTTCTTGAGGCCCACAGAAGTTTTGAATCAAGCTGAAATTTATGTTTTCCCTTCATCCAGGTCCGAGTGACCTTATGAACGGGTTGGATGGCATCTGGGCATTTCGGTGGGCCCCACATGGGACCCACACAGATGCATGTGTCCTAAGTCCACCGTCCAGTGGACGGTGGCACCCACCTTAACGTATTTATGCTCCCACCGTCCAGCGGACGGTGGGCCCCCTTTGTGATGTATGTGCTTTATCCGCACTGTCCACTGGACAGTGGGACCCACCCTTGACGCGTGTGATGCATCCAGACCATCCACCCCTTTGATTTAGCTAAGGCCTATGGGCTAGGCCCATTTGAATTTCAAAAGGGCCTATGGGCTAGGCCCATTTGGTTTATGAAATGCTTATGGGCTAGGCCCATTGGATTCATTTAAGGCCTAGGAACTTAGGCCCATTTGATGTGTTGCAAGTCCATGGGTCTAGGCCCATTTGATGTACTTCAAGGCCCATGTAATTGGACCCTTTTTGTTGAAATTTAAAGCCCATGGAAGTAGGCTATTTGATATATGTAAGGCCTAGGGGTTTAGGCCCACTTTGATATGCATACAAGGCCTACGGGTTTAGGCCCACTTTGATATGCATACAAGGCCTACGGGTTTAGGCCTATTTAATGTACCATAAGGCCTAGGGGTTTAGGCCATTGAACTCATATAATGCCTATGGGTTGAGGTCCATTTGATGTACATGTGGGGGGGGGGGGGGGGGACCCAATTGGTGTGGCTAATTTATTACATATTAGACCGATGAGGCTAGGCCAATTGGTGCAATCCAAGGCCCACGGGTTTTGACCCATTACAATGCACTTAAGACCCATTGGTGTGGCCCATTGATGTGACCCATTGATGAATAAAAGGCCCATATGATAGAACCCATTTGATGTATTTAAGGTCCAATGGGATGTACCTAAGGTCCATTGCAATGTGTGAGCCCAACATGGATTATGTAACGATATTTGCAACGATCGTGCCTTGGGAGCAATGTTGGTTTGACGTCCACATTGCGAGTGTAATGTTGATTGGATGTCTACATTACGACTCTCCTTAGGGCCCATTACTGGGTCGTACTTGCTGTGTATAGGCCGTCTAAGCCCATCCGTGTTACATGAACGATTCATCACTCATTTACATGTATAGTATAGTTTCATGACTCATGATCATACACATCATATGTATGCTTGATATGAGGATTGTCTGATCATAACATATGCCTTCAGGCAGGTTGTTATGGGCTCCTAGTTAGGGAGTGTTGCCCTACATGAGCGCACAATATGCGTAGGATTTGATGCATGACTGGATAGCGTGAATCATGCATATCGCATTTGTATGACATGGATATTGTACGCCCTAGCGACATCGGGGTCGTAACTTCCACAGATGTATCGTGGTTGGCAGGATTGGATACCGAAAATCTTGTTCTACATGGGGTACTATAGATATCCCTGGGTGAAAGTCCCTAAACCCTTATGGCACTAAGAGGTTGCTCCAACGTATAGACCGAGTGGGTAGATGAGCGCTGAGTGCCGATTACCAGACGGTTATGCTCTCCACTGTGTCGTGGTCGGTTGGAAGGGGGTGCAGCCTTACCCCCCGATAGTAGGGGGCAATACTAGGCTGAGTTTGACCAGCTCGAGGAATGGGTCCGCTATCGACGGGTCGCGCCTGATATTGGCAGACGGATAGTGAGGTCTCTTCCACTTACCTTATTGCACGCGATGTGGCAGCAATCTGGTTTAGAGTGTACTAGACCCCGGTGATATCCCATATTTGAGCTGTATTGATGTATGGACATAGATAAGGATCTGTATGCTTGAGTTGCATTGCACATCGCATGGCCTTGGGATGACCGATACCATTCATGTCTTACATTGGATAGCCTTGGTACGGCTCATGATATCATGGTTCCATCTGCATATTCCGCATTACTCTGACATTGCATGTTCATATTACTACCTTGCGCACACACTTTCACCACCCTTTAAGATTTCTGTAAGCTTATGCACGACCGTTGCGTGCAGGTGACGTTGGTTCGCAGCAACGCAGAGGCAGAAGCACGTTGCAGAGCGTTTTGGAGTTTTTGTTCTTTACCATTGTATTTTTCTCTATTCTCATTGTACTTGTAAAGTTTTTTATCATAGTGAAAATGTAATGGAGTACTTGGTTGTTGTTTGTGGGTTATGCCTTTGGTTATGCTTATTACGAATCAAACTGACATTGAAAATCCTCCTTGTAGCATTACAGGATCGGAACCTGGCGAATGGGAGCTAGGAACCGAGAATGGGGTTTTACGGAGGCTGTCGGCGCCGGATTCGGCTATCGAGAATTTTGTGAGCCCGGTTTTCGAGTTTGGGGCGTGATACCTCCCACCTGCCAATGGCTTGTGGTCGGTGCCCTGTGAGCCTCACCATGATATATCTATTTCATTCATGCTATCAATCTATTTTTCTAGATCATTTTATTGCATTAGAGAAAAAATGAGATATATCCCAATCTTAAGTGAACCACATTAAAGGAAACAGTGTTGAATGAATTTGGACCATTAAAAATTTTTTGGGGCGTAAAAGTTTTGGATCAAGCTGATCATTGTTTTTTCCCTTCATCCAGGTCTGTATGACGTAATCAACATTTTGAATGTCAAATAAACAGCACAGTGGACCTTAGGAGTATTTTAATGGTGGATATCTAATCACTATTGTTTTCGTATGGTGTGGTCCACCTAAGACTTATATTCTTATAACTTTTTGTATCAAGCCCTAAAATAATTTGTAAAAATGAATGAACCGAATAAATAAAGTAAATACATCATGGTGGGGCCCACATAGCACCAACCACAGCCAGAGGGTTGAGCAGCCAAATGACATCACCAAGTTATGTGCGCTCCATTATAATGATATCATTTTAAGATATGACGTAAAGAATGGGGTAAATAAAAATCTGTATTGGACCCTATCAAAGAAAACAGTGGGGAGAGTGATTCCCACCGTTGAAACTATCCTAAGGCCATCGTAATGTTTATTTGAAATCCAACCTATTCAAAAATTAAAAACAGACATGAAATAAGGGAAAACACAAATATCAGCTTAATCTAAAACTCTGTGGCCATTAGAAGTTTTTAACGGGGGCGTCACTGTCCCACCGTTTTCTGTGCTGGGTCCACTGGATATTTGGATTTAACTCCTTTTGTATTATCGTAAAATGATCTCTTCGTGTGGATGAGATGCGAGAATTCAAAACATACATCATTGTGCGTCTCGCCCACCAGCCAATCCGCTTCCGAAAGGAAGGCAGTAGTATTTGGGTACTCAAGTGCTGGAAACGGATTGGTTACTCCCCCTGACATCAGCCCCGGGGTTGGTGCTCTGTGGGACTCATCATGATGTATTTGTTTCATCCATTTTATACAACCATTTTTAAAGATAATTTTAGAGCTTGATCTAAAAAATGAGAGGTATATAAATCTAAAGTGGACCACACCACATGAAAAAAAATAGTGATTGGGTATCCACCATTAAAATCCTTCTAAGGCCCACTGTACTGTTTATTTGACATCCAATCTGTTAATTACGTCATACAGGCCTAGATGAAGGGAAAAAGCAAAAATCAGATTGATCAAAAACTTTTATGGTCCCCAAAAGGTTTTTAATGGCCGACGCTCATTCAACACTATTTCCTGTAATGTGGCCCACTTGAGATTGGTATATATTTAATTTTTGGTCTCATACAATAGAATGATCTGTAAAAATAGATAGACGGCATGGATGAAACACCATACATTATGGTGGGGCCCACATAGCACTGACCACTAGCCATTGGCTGGTGTCAGGGGAGTAGCCAATCCGTTTCCTCAAATGCTCGTCCGTACGTCCAACGCCGAGTTGAGAAGTTAAGTTTTGGTCTCTCCCTATCAAAGAAACGAGATAAAAAGTTGCGTCTACACTGGTCAATTTCTCAGGATAAAATCCACCACTCCTGATCCCTCAATGAAAATTAAAACTCTTTAATTGTCCAGAGCGACTAAAGAACCCTAAAAAGTTATTGAGTGCGTCATATACGGGAATTAGAACTCCTGGGGGTGACTGAAATGGAGCCGAATTAAGTGAGACCCCAATCTACTACAGTGGGTAGGACCCTATCTTTGGGGCCCACTTCAATGTATGTGACTACATCCACGAAGTCCATATGTATTGAAAGCCCATTTTAAGGCATGATGCGAAAAATGAAGCAGTTACAAATCCCAGATGGACCATAGTACAGGAAACAATGGTGATTGACCATAAAAACTTCTCGTGGGCCACAAAAGCTTTGGATCAAGATGATATTTATGTAGTCTCTTCATGTAGGTGTTTGTGACGTTATTAACAGGTTGGATGGCAAATACACATTCCGGTGGAATCTATTAAGTTTGTAACGGTAAGGATTCAATCAAAACTGTTTGCTGTGATGTGGTCCACATAATATTTGAGTCAGTTTTATTTTTTGGGATATCCATAAAAAGATCTTTCAAAATAGTAAGACGGTGTGGATTTAAAGCACGTAAATCTCTGTAAGCTCCGTATTCAGGGTCCCACCCACATGGTGGATCTGAGGTCTCACCTAATCCGCTCCCGATTAAAATATCCGCAGGTTTTTGGAATTGCGTACCCGACGAGAAGCCAGAAGCGGTTTAGGTGCTCCCGGATAATACGTGAGTTAATGTTATCCTCACCGTATGGCCCACCTTGATGAGTGTGTTCTATATCCAAGCCATCCATCCGTTTTTATAGATCATTCTAGAACGTTATTCCAAAACTTAAGCAGATCTAAATCTCAGATGGATCACACACACCATTGGAAAACAGTAGTGATTGAATGACCACCATTAAAAACTACTTATAGCCTACCTAGGGCCCATCATAATAATGATTATTTTCCATCCAATCTATTGATAATTCCAAAAAGACATGGATAAATGAAAAATACAAAGACCAGCTTAATACAACTTTCATGGCACAAGGAAGTTTTTAATAGTCATCCACTACATTTTAAGGATAAAGTCTCGAAGCAGTATAAAAAAGACTGATGGACGACATGATATACGAAACGTTCATCAAGGTGGACCCCATAGGCTTAAGAGCAACAAATGTACTAAGTTTTTTAAGGACGGCATAGCGGAGTGGAGCCGTGGATAGTCGAGCTGAACCGAATTTGACTTAAGTTTTGTTTAGGGCCTGTTTGGCCGGACGGATCCCATAGGATTAGAAGGGATGGGATGGAATTTAAGGTAATGTTGGTGGTGTTAGTGGATTGGTTTAAAATCCATGGGATTGCTATATTACGGGACAAGTTCACCGAGTTTGTTTGACACAATTAGCATATTTCGAGATTTTACCTTCCAATGTGTTCAACCAAACATGCCCTAGGTATAATTGAACGGGATCAGGAGGGACGGGATCAATTTTAAGATTATGATGGTGATGTCACTGGATTGGTTCAAGATCCATGGGTTTGTTATATTCCGGGATAAGTTCATTGGGTCCGTTTGGCTCCTTTGGCATACCATAAAATTTTATCATCCTATCCTTCCTAATCCCTCTTAATCTGACCGGCCAAACAGACCCTAGTTTGTTTATGTGATATTTTTAATTCGAAAGATCTTTAATCCTATCTCTGCTGTTTGTTTATGTGGATAGTATGCTTGCATGATCAAATCATACTAAGAACACGCTCAAACAGCGTATAATCTATGGGCTGAATCGAACCGAGTTGAATTAAGTTTAGCCAATTCAATATCATCCTGATTTGCGTTTGGTTTATTTTTTTAAACAAACCCGACCCGAATGCTTGGTTTGGTTTGAACTTCTATTTGAACCAATTCAAGCCGAGCTTTCGATCTGGCCAGCAGTGACGTGTCAGGCACTGTTTGGCCAACGTGGACACACAACTCGTTGGACACACAATTCATTTTAAAAACAGTTTGTACTTGTGACTCACACTAATTGCCCCACCCTTAACGATTATTTTAGTCACTTTCAACGTTTAAAGAGTTGGGTGGCCGTTACCCTATCTGGAAGCTTGGTTAACTTTACACGTACCTTCTGCCCCACCTGTGATGATCCCAACCGTTCATTTAGAATGTCCAGGCCAATATCTATGTGGGGAAAAAGTTTCACTGATTGAAATTCATCACAGGAGGGTGACGAATTATCTGAATATATAATAATGTGCGGTCCAAAATGATCTCAATCATCACGTGGGTGGGCTAGAAAGAGTGGAAAGATCATTCAGAGTGGATCACATGTTGGTACATGGCCATGGGGCCCACTTGTCAAGCTCTCACGGAAGCTTTCCTACTTTTATCCCTTCTTATACCTCTACGCAATTTAAAGTTAATTTCAAAATTTTCAAATTTAAATTCAATTTTTAGACTTGAAATTAGGATAAAGAGAGATTAGATGATACTTTCTAACTTTGATATTCAAATATAGCTTTGAAATTGAAATTAGGATAAAGAGAGATTAGATGATACTTTCTAACTCTGATATTTAAATATAGCTTTGAAATTGAAATTAGAATAAAATGAAATTGGATAATACTGGATCTGGATAACTTCTGTGGGTTTTGTGGATGGGACTCTTCCTTTAAATTTTAAAATCATATAATCGAACGTCAGATGCTACTTTCATCACGCGCCTGGGAAAAAAAAATATTTATTTAAAAAATCATCATACGTAACTTGGTACGTAATTACTCAAAAATGGTACACGTGGCATTTATTAACTCAAATAAAATTCAGTGCACCCATTGTAGCCAAGTCACAATCATAAGATCAGCATGTTTGAGTAATCATAACCATACACTTATTTGTAGAAATAAGACCGTTGGATTTTATTTTTCTTTTCATTTCTTAAGTGTCTGGTAAGGTTACACGGAACAACTCGATGAAATGAGAATAACCACTCTTTCCTATGGTGTGGTCTACTTAAAATGTGTTATCTGCTTCAGTTTGCAGACCATGGCCTAAAACAATCTTGAAAAACAGATAAACGGGCGTGGATATACAATTCATGCATCAAGGTGGGCCCGGGACTCACCCACAAAACTGGTTCGGGCATGCATCTGCTATCGATTGCGGAATGAGTAAACTGTGTGGGCCTGATGTGATGTATCATATATGTTTCTTTTACATGCTGTCCATCCATTTTAGCAGATAATTTTAGAGTATGAGCCTAAAATTGGAGAATATCCATCCAAAGCCCAAGTGGGCCACACCACAAGAAACACCAAATTAAACATCTACTGTTGAAAACTTCTCGGAGGCACTGAAGCTTTGAGTCAAGCTGATATAAGTATTTCCCTTCATCCATGTCTCGTAACCTTATGAACAGGTTAGATGACAGATAGGCATCACTATAGATGCTGGGAAGGTTTATTATAGAAGTCATTATCCCCACTGGTTCTTAATGTGTGGTCCACTTGAACTTTGAATATGCTTCAATTTAAGGATTTTTCCATAAAATAACCTGTTAAAACGGATGGATGACATGGATAATACATACATCATGGTGGTTTCCACGGATTACTTGCTGATCCACTCACCAAGCAATCGCATTGTTAACGATGAACGCGCATTGGATATGGGTAGGGGTGTACACCAAGTTGAGCTGAGTCAAGTTAGCCTCAACTCGGCTCGCCCACTAGTTGATCTCAGCTCGAACTCAGCTTGGCTCAGTCCTCGAGTTTGACTGGCTAGCTCAGCTCAGTTCGGTCAACGGCTCAAGCTAGTTTGAGCCGAGTTCGCCTATAAAGCATTTTCACAAATATATAAACTACACCTTCAAAATCTAACTATATGTAAAATAAAAATAATGATTTTACAAGTATTTTAGCAAACACTTTCCCAACAACATAAAAATCAAGAAAAATAAAGGATATTTGTTTCATATACATACCTTCCGTGCTACTGGCCACACTTTGTTGAGTCATTTCATCAAACACTTGGTGAGCAACATTAATATTAATGTAACCGAGTCACCGAACTGGTTCTATCCAAGTTTGATTCAAGTTGGGTTTGATCCGAGTCAAGCCGAGCTAAGGCTAGCTCGAACACGACTCAAACTCATTTTAGAGCTTAAAAAATCAACTCAACTTGACTAGAACTTTGCTTCAAACCGAGTTGAATCGAGCTTTTTCGAGTCAAGTTGAGCGAGCTAACTGAGCTAGCTCAGTTTGTGTACACCCTAGATATGGGTTTTATCCACAACGTGGATCCAATTTTTAAAAAATAGTATCAGGATATATGCCTAAAATGAAGCAGATCCAAGTCTCACTGTTGAAACCTTACTCGGGTCCACCACCATTATGTTTATTTTTCATCTAACTGGTTCATAAGGTCACATAGACGGTAGACTATGAAGGAGAAAATGAATATTAGCTTCATCCAAAACTTTAGTGACCAGGAGAAGTTTTAAATGGTAAGAATTTAATTCCTATTGTGTGGTCCACTTGAACCTTGGATCTGCCTCATCTTTGGGCTTACACCTTAAAATGATATGAAAAAATGAATGGACAATGTGGATAAAATCCATACATCAACTTCAATCTGGATAAAACGTCCACCGTCCAAACATTCTTGAAGCTATAGAAGATCTGATTCAGGCTAATATTTTTGTGTTTTCAATCTCAGTAGAAATGACTTTATGATTCGTTTGGATGGCATATAAACATCACGGTGGATCTAAAGATGTGTTAACTATAGGCATTTTCCAACCAACTTTTTCCTGTCCGGTGGCACTTTGAGTTTTGTATCTGCTACATTTTTTAATCATGTCTTAACATAAGCTGGAAAAACGGATGGAAGGGGTGGATTTCTCACAAACATCAAGGTGGGCCCATCTAACTTCTGACCCACAACAGTGTGTGCAGATAATCTGCACCCTTCTTTCAGGGGCTAATGGTCCGCTGAGCCAAATTGTTGGTATGATGAGCCTCATCATCGATGACCCTGCCATAAAATGTTTGAGACCATCCAATCTAGGTAGTTTTCGCTGGACCGTCCAGATAAACTGCCTATAAACAACACACGTGGCATACAAAAATGAAAACGTTGACACTCTGGCAGAGCATGAAGAATAATGAGGAGGCACTGTGTAATTATACACGTGGAATATAATTAATTCAATTTAACAACTCAAATTAGGAGTACTTGTTTAGATACAACCAAAAAACAGGGCAATGCGGACGGCTAAAAACTGTTTAGATCAGTATAATAAATAGAAAGAAAAAAAAAAAAAACTTTATTTGATCATCTATAGGATTGGTGGACATTAATTGGATGGTTGAGATGGAAAATACCCAACTGTCCTACTTCAAGAAACAAGTACATGAGTTAGAGATTAGGACTGTAAGCCATCTGATTTTGAAATTGTGACTTAGTTACCTTTGTTTCTAGTGCTTATTGATGGGATTTTCCTCCTTAGATCAGAGGAGAGATGGAGCAACGGGTGAAAAATCGAAGTAATTTACCGCGTTGCTCGACCGGTCGTGGGAGAGCCACGACTGGTCGTGGGAGGCGCTCGACCAGTCGTAGGTTCGAGCCCTGGCACGACTCAAAGTTCAGCGAGTTGTGCTGTTTTTTTTCGGGGTTTAGGACTAGTCGTGGGAAAGCTACGACTAGTCGTGGGTGATCTACGACCAGTCGTGAGAGAGCTACGACTAGTCGTAGTTTACGCAGTTTGTTCCGCGATTTTGCGCGAAACTACGGATTTGACTCCTTTCGCAACAGGGATACGGAAAGGAGTTTCCTAAAACTATAAAAAGGGTTCTCTAGGGTTTTTCTAGGTATGAGAAAAATACAAGAGGATTATCAAGGGTGAGAGAGAAAGAGAAAGAGAGAGAGGAAGCTTGTATAAGGGAGGTTATGCTCGTGGAGGTGATCTATGGTACAATCTATGTCTAAGTGCTCCTACATCCTCGTAATCGGTCAGATCTTTCAGTTTTTCTTTTATTCTCTTACTTTTTATCTGCTCCTGCGTGAGTGAAGAAGGTTGTAAACGTTCTACTTCATAATGGATTGTTGATCTAGACGAGGTCCCGTAGTTTTTACCTCTTCGAGAGTTTTTCACGTAAAAATCTCTTGTGTGGTGTGTGATTGTTGCTTTGATTGTTTTCATTACTTTTATTATCCCATAATTCTGGTTTGTTCTGGAGGGCTAGATCTTAAGGTTTTGTGCAAGGCCCCCAACAAAGTGGTATCAGAGCTCTAAGTTCATTGAACGGGTAGGATCAGTTTGGAATTATGGAAGGTGGCTCATCAAGGATGATCGGCCTCAATGGTTCTAACTGGACCATATGGAAGGCTAAGATGGAGGACTTGCTTTATTGCAAGGATCTATATTCTCCAATTTTAGGCATATCAGCAAAATCCAAGGATATGTCTAATGATAATTGGAAGAAGTTGGACCGAAAGGTGGTGGGGTTTATTAGAGAATGATTTGATGATTCTGTATTCCACTATGTGTCTACGGAAACCTCAGCCGCTAGCCTATGGCTGAAACTACAAGGGTTGTATGAGAGGAAGACAGCCGGTAATAAAATTTTTCTGATAAGGCGACTTGTGAATCTCAAGTTCAAGGATGATGGTTCTGTGGCCGAGCACATAAATGAGGTCAGCAATATAGTGAACCGACTATCTTCTATGAAGATGATCCTGGATGATGAATTGCGTGCTTTACTATTGCTTAGTTCGTTGCCTGACAGTTGGGAGACATTAGTGGTGTCTCTAAGTAACTCCACGCCAGACGGAAAGATATCCATGGAACAGGTTACTAACTGTCTCTTCAATGAAGAGACAAGGAGGAAGTCTCAGGGGTCTACTCAGCAAGAGGCACTTGTGACACAGGAATGGGGGAGAGAAAAGAACAGGAAGGGCGGGAAGGCCCGAGATAAATCAAGAGGCAAGTCGAGTAACAAAAAAGATGTTGAATGCTGAAATTGTGGCAAGAAGGGCCACTATAAGCATGAATGTCGTAAGGCTAAAAACGACAAGAAAGAAAAAGGAAAGGAGAAGGAAGATGAATCTGATTTCACTGCGGTCGCTTCAGATGGCGACGTTATTATTATTCTTTCCACAGATCATGATGTTTGTCTCACGGCTACGGGTCAGGACACCGACTGGGTGATTGACTCAGGAGCTTCTTTTCATGCGACTCCACGCAGGGACTTCTTCACAAGCTATAAGTCAGGTAACTATGGGACCTTGAAGATGAAAAATTCTGGCATATCGAAGATTGTAGGGGTCGGTGATATTTGTGTGAAGACTGATGTGGGCTGCACATTGGTTCTCAGGGATGTGAGGCATATCTCAGACCTTCGCCTCAACTTGATGTCGACAGGAAGGTTGGATGATGATGGCTATGAAAGCCGATTTGCTGGTGGGCGCTGGAAGCTCATCAAGGATTCGTTGATCGCAGCCAAAGGAAAGAAGTGTTGCACCCTGTACAAGGCAAGTGTCAAAGTATGTAAGGGTGGGTTGAACGCAACGGAAGATTCAGCTATATACACGTGGCACAGGCGTCTAGGCCACATGAGTGAAAAAGGGCTTCAGCTACTAGCGAGGAAGTAACTCCTTCCAGACGTGACAGGTATACCTCTCAAAACCTGTCTTGATTGTTTATCAAGGAAACAGCATAGAGTTTCATTTGTTAAAACTGCTTCTCATATTAATAAAGTGCATGCATTAGATTTGATTTATTCTGATGTGTGTGGTCATATGAGGACAAAAACCTTGGGTGGGGCATTGTGTTTTGTTACTTTTATAGATGATGTATCTAGGAGGGTTTGGGCTTATGCTTTAAAATCCGAGGACGAGGTCTTTGGTGTGTTTAAGTTATTTCATGCTATGGTCGAGAGAGAGACAGGTACATCATTGAAGTGCATCCGCACTGAAAATGGTGGTGAATACATTGGCGACATTCATGAGTACTGCAAGTCCTTGGGTATACGGCATGAACAGACGGTTTCCAAAACCCCCCAGCATAATGGTGTAGCTGAGCGAATGAATCGCACCATTGTTGAGAGAATCAGATGCATGTTATTCCATACAAAGTTGCCCAAGACGTTCTGGGGAGAAGTAATGCACACGGCAGTGTATCTGATAAACAGGTCTCCATCAGCCCCGTTGAATGGAGAAGTACCTAAGAAGGTGTGGACTGGACAGAATCCATCGTACAGTCTTCTCAAAGTGTTTGGATGCAGGGCATCCGTTCACGTACCAAGGGAAGAGAGGTCCAAGCTCGATATAAAGATCAGGTAGTGTGTGTTCCTATGGTATGGTGATGAAAAGTTCGGTTACAGATTGTGGGATCCGACCGAGAAGAAGCTCGTCAGGAGCAGAGATGTGGTTTTCTTTGAAGATCAGTGCATTGAAGACATTGGTAAGCTAGAGAAGAATCAGCCTAGTTCAGGTGAGCTAGAGGACATGGATCCGGTTATTCCTCCCGTGGTGCCTGATGATGGGAGAGTACAGCAAGGTGCAGAAAACGAGGGGGTTCCTAAAGAAGATGAACCGGGGGAGTAGCCCCCACTTGATACACCTGTTGAGCCACAGGTAATGAGGTCATATAGGGATAGACAGTCGTCCAAGAGGTACTCACCGCATGAGTACATTATGCTGACTAATGGGGGAGCCAGAAGATTATTCTGAGGCCCTAGCCGATAAACATAAGGAGGAGTGGTTGAAAGCTATGCAAGAGGAGATGGAATCCTTGTATAAGAATCACACCTATGACATGGTGAAACTGCCTAAGGGCAAGAAAGTTCTGAGCAACAAACGCTATCAAAAAATCGAGCAAAGGCTACGGATAAAAACCATAGTCATAGACCTATGGCTACGGTTTTCGTCTGTAGCTTGACCGTTGTCGTAGGTTCCATAACAATAGGTCTTGAACCTATGACTACGAATTTAATCTGTAGCTATAGGGTACAATAGCTACAGATATAATTCGTAGCAATTATATATGTAGCGAAAACTTTAGACAGCTACGAATATTATTTGTAGCTAAAAGTCCATTGCAATATGCATAAATTAAAAAAGCTACACCTGTCAGATTAATGGCTACGGATATTATTTGTAGCTAAATTCCATAGCAATATGCCTAAATTGAAAAGGCTACACCTGTCAGATTAATAACTGTGGATATTATTTGTAGCTAAAAGTCCGTAGCAATATGCCTAAATTGAAAAGGCTACACCTATCAGATTAATGGCTACGGTCAATATCCGTAACTATTTTGTACATTACAAAATTATATATAATCATTTGTTCATTCAATTACCACCTGTACAATCATTCACTCATTCAATTACAATCACTCATTCATTCATTCAATTACAATTAAATTACAATCCTTCATTCAATCAATTACAATTATAATTTAATTCATTCAATAATTACAATTACAATTACAATAATGCTGAAAATACAAATCTTTGGCTTCATTAGAGAAATGTGCTTGACTTCGCCCTGAAATTTCAACAGCTTCGTATATTCCATCATCCTACAAACAATCATGCCATACAAAAATTAGAATGCCCATTGGGGAAAAGAAAGACAAAGTGAAAGAAGTGCATCATGCATAACAACTTTTTTTTTCTTAATAAATTTAAAAAAAAAAACTCAAAGAGGAATGAAATTGACACAAAAGAAATAGTCTCACCATATGATTATAGGTTTTGGTTTTGGTTTTGATTTAGGTTATAGGTTTATGTTAAGGTTTAGGTTAAGGTTAGGCTATAGGTTATAATTAAGTTTAGGTTATAGGTTATAAGTTTTGATTTAGGTTAAGGTTATAGGTTTAGGTTTAAGTTATAGGTTTAGGTTTAGGTTTAGGTTTATGTTATAGGTTATAGCTTTTGGAAACTTGATTATAGGTTAAGGTTTAAGTTCAGAAAATCGGGTTCGGGTTCGGGATCGGGTTTAGATTTGAGTTTTCAAGTTTAGGTTTAGGTTAGGGAGTTAAGATTAGGATTAGGCGTAAGTTTGAGTTTAAGGATTTGAGAATATATTTAGGTTTTAAGTTTAGATTTAGGTTAAAGGTTTAGGAAAAGGTTATAGGTTTAGGTTTAGGTTTAGGTTTATATTATAGCTTTAGGGAATTGAGAATGGGTTATGGTTTAAGTTTAGGAAATTGGGTTCAAGTTCGAGATTAGGTTTAAGTTTGGGTTTTTAAGTTTAGGTTTAGGTTTAGGTTAGGGAGTTGATATTAAGATTAGGTGTAGGTTTCGCTTTAGGGAATTGAGTTTAGGTTATAGGTTTTGGGATTTATGAATAGTTTTAGGTTATAAGTATAGGTTTAGGTTAGGTTATATAGGTTAAGGTTTAAGGATAGATTATAGGTTTTGGGATTTGAGAATGGGTTCGAGTTTAGGTTATATGTTTTGGTTTCGGTTTAGGTTAAGGTTATAGGTTTTGGGATTTGAGAATGGGTTCGGATTTAAGTTTTAGGTTTTAGTTTCGGTTAAGGTTATAGGTTATAGGTTTAGGATAAGGTTTAGGTTTAGGTTTAGGTTTAGGTTCTAGGTTTTGGAATTTGGAAATAGTTTTAGGTTAAAGTATAGGTTTAGGTTAGGTTATAGGTTAAGGTTTAGAGATTTGAGTTTAGGTTTAGGCTAAGGTTTAGGTCTAGGTTTAAGTTTAGGAAATTGAGTTTAGGTTATAGGTTATAAGTTTAGGATAAGGTTTAGTTTTAGGTTAGGTTATAGGTTTTAGGATTTGATAATGGTTTGAGTTTAGGTTATAGGTTTTGGTTTCGGTTTAGGTTATAGGTTTTGGGATTTGAGAATTGGTTTGGGTTTAGGCTATAGGTTTTGGTTTTGGTTTAGGTTATAGGTTTTGGGATTTGAGAATGGGTTCGGGTTTAAGTTATAGGTTTTGGTTTTGGTTTAGGTTATAGGTTTCGGTTAAAGTTATAGGTTATAGGTTTAGGACAAGGTTTAGGTTTAAGTTTAGGCTATAGGTTTTAGGATTTGGGAATAGTTTTAGGTTATAAGTATAGGTTTAGGTTAGGTCATAGGTTAAGGTTTAGGGAATTGAGTTTAGGTTTAGGCTAAGGTTTAGGGAATTGAGTTTAGGTTATAGGTTATAGGTTTACGATAAGGTTTAGGTTTAGGTTAAGGTTATAGGTTTTAGGATTTGAGAATGGGTTCGGGTTTAGGTTATAGGTTTTGGTTTCGGTTTAGGTTATAAGTTTGGGATTCAAGAATGGGTTCGGGTTTAGGTTATAGGTTTTGGTTTTGATTTAGGTTATAGGTTTTGGGTAAGGTTATATGTTATAGGTTTAGGATAAGGTTTAGGTTTAGTTTTAGGCTATAGGTTTTGGGATTTGGGAATAGTTTTAGGTTATAAGTATAGGTTTAGGTTAGGTTATAGGTTAAGGTTTAGGGATTTGAGTTTAAGTTTAGGCTAAGGTTTAGGTCTAGGTTTAGGTTTAGGAATTGAGTTTAGGTTATACGTTATAGGTTTACGATAAGGTTTAGGTTTAGGTTTAGGTTATAGGTTTTAGGATTTGAGAATGGGTTCGGGTTTAGGTTATAGGTTTTGGTTTCGGTCTAGGTTATAGTTTTGGGATTTGAGAATGGGTTCAGGTTTTGGTTTCGGTTTAGGTTATAGGTTTTAGGATTTGAGAATGGGTTCGGGTTTAGGTTATAGGTTTTGGTTTTGGTTTAGGTTATAAGTCTCGGTTAAGGTTATAGGTTATAGGTTTAAGATAAGGTTTAGGTTTCAGTTTAGGTTATAGGTTTTGGGATTTGGGAATAGTTTTAGGTTATAAGTATGGGTTTAGGTTCTGTTATAGGTTAAAGTTTTGGGATTTGTGTTTAGGTTTAGGCTAAGGTTTAGGTCTAGGTTTAAGTTTAAGGAATTGAGTTTAGGTTATAGGTTATAGGTTTAGGATAAGGTTTAGGTTTAGGTTATAGGTTTTAGGATTTGAGAATGGGTTCGGGTTTAGGTTATAGGTTTGGGTTTCGGTTTAGGTTATAGGTTTTGGGATTTGGGAATAGTTTTAGGTTATAAGTATAGGTTTTGGGATTTGGGAATAGTTTTAAGTTATAAGTATAGGTTTAGGTTAGGTTATAGGTTAAGGTTTAGGGATTTAAGTTTAGGTTTAGGCTAAGGTTTAGGTCTAGGTTTAGGTTTAGGGAATTGAGTTTAGGTTATAGGTTATATAGGTTTACGTTTAGGTTTAGGTTATAAGTTTTAGGATTTGAGAATGGGTTCGGGTTTAGCTTATAGGTTTGGGTTTTGGTTTAGGTTATAGGTTTTGGAATTTGAGAATGGGTTCGAGTTTAGGTTATAGGTTTTGGTTTTGATTTAGGTTATAGGTTTCGGTTAAGGTTATAGGCTATAGGTTTAGGATATGGTTTAGATTTATGTTATATGTTTTGGGATTTGGGAATAGTTTTAGGTTATAAGTATAGGTTTAGGTTAGTTTATATGTTAAGGTTTAGGGATTTGAGTTTAGGTTTAGGCTAAGGTTTAGGTTTAGGTTTAGGGATTTGAGTTTAGGTTATAGGTTATAGGTTTAGGATAAGGTTTAGGTTTAGATTAGGTTATACGTTTTAGAATTTGAGAATGGGTTCGGGTTTAGGTGATAGGTTTTGGTTTCGATTATAGGTTTTGGTTTTGGTTTAGGTTATAGGTTTTGGGATTTGAGAATTGGTTCGAGTTTAGGTTATAGGTTTTGGTTTAGGTTTAGGTTATAGGTTTCGGTTAAGGTTTTAGGTTTTAGGTTTAGGATAAGGTTTAGGTTTAGGTTTAGGCTATAAGTTTTGGGATTTGGGAATAGTTTTAGGTTATAAGTATAGGTTTAGGTTAGGTTATATAGGTTAAGGTTTAGGGATTTGAGTTTAGGTTTAGGATAAGGTTTAGGTCTAGCTTTAGGTTTAGGGAATTGAGTTTAGGTTATAGGTTATAGGTTTAGGTTTAGGTTATAGGTTTTAGGATTTGAGAATGGGTTCGGGTTTAGGTTATAGGTTTTGGTTTCGGTTTAGGTTATAGGTTTTGGGATTTGAGAATGGGTTCGGGTTTAGGTTATAGGTTTTGATTTTGGCTAAGGTTATAGGTTTTGGTTAAGGTTATATATTATAGGTTTATGATAAGGTTGAGGTTTAGGCTTAGGTTATAGGTTTTGAGATTTGAAAATAGTTTTAGATTATAAGTATAGGTTTAGGTTAGGTTATAGGTTAAGGTTTAGGGATTTGAGTTTAGGTTTAGGTTTAGGTTTAGGTTTAGGTTTAGGTTTAGGTTTAGGGAATTGAGTTTAGGTTATATGTTATAGGTTTAGGATAAGGTTTAGGTTTAGGCTATAGGTTTTGGGATTTGAGAATGGGTTCGGGTTTAGGTTATAAGTTTTGATTTCGGTTTAGGTTATAGGTTTTGGGATTTGAGAATGGGTTCAGGTTTAGGTTATAGGTTTTGATTTTGGTTTTGGTTATAGGTTTCGGTTAAGGTTATAGGTTATAGGTTTAGGATAAGGTTTAGGTTTAGGTTTAGGCTATAGGTTTTGGGATTTGAGAATAGTTATAGGTTATAAGTATAAGTTTAGGTTAGGTTATAGGTTAAGGTTTTGGGATTTGAGTTTAGGTTTAGGCTAAGGTTTAGGTCTAGGTTTAGGTTTAGGGAATTGAGTTTAGGTTATAGGTTATAGGTTTAAGATAAGGTTTAGGTTTAGGTTTAGGTTATAGGTTTTAGGATTTGAGAATGGGTTTGGGTTTAGGTTATATGTTTTGGTTTCGGTTTAGGTTATAGGTTTTGGGATTTGGAAATAGTTTTAGGTTATAAGTATAGGTTTAGGTTCGGTTATAGGTTAAGGTTTAGGGATTTGAGTTTAGGTTTAGGCTAAGGTTTAGGTATAGGTTTAGGTTTAGGGAATTGAGTTTAGGTTATAGGTTATTAGTTTAGGATAAGGTTTAGGTTATAGGTTTTAGGATTTGAGAATGGGTTCGGGTTTAGGTTATAGGTTTGAGTTTCTGTTTAGGTTATAGGTTTTGGTATTTGAGAATGGGTTCGGGTTTAGGTTATAGGTTTTGGTTTTGGTTTTGGTTATAGGTTTCGGTTAAGGTTATAGGTTATAGGTTTAGGATATGGTTTAGGTTTAGGTTATAGGTTTTGGGATTTGGGAATAGTTTTAGGTTACAAGTATAGGTTTAGGTTAGGTTATAGGTTAAGGTTTAGGGATTTGAGTTTAGCTTTAGGCTAACGTTTAGGTCTAGGTTTAAGTTTAGGGAATTGAGTTTAGGTTATAGGTTATAAGTTTAGGATAAGGTTTAGGTTTAGGTTTAGGTTATAGGTTTTAGGATTTGAGAATGGCTTTGGGTTTAGGTTATATGTTTTGGTTTCGGTTTAGGTTATAGGTTTTAGGATTTGAGAATGGGTTCGGGTTTAGGTTATAGGTTTTGGTTTTGGTTTTGGTTATAGGTTTTGGTGAAGGTTATAGGTTATAGGTTTAGGATATGGTTTAGGTTTAGGTTATAGGTTTTGGGATTTGAGAATAGTTTTAGGTTATAAGTATAGGTCTAGGTTAGGTTATAGGTTAAGGTTTAGGGATTTGAGTTTAGGTTTAGACTAAGGTTTAGGTCTAGGTTTAGGTTTAGGAAATCGAGTTTAAGTTATAGGTTATACGTTTAGGATAAGGTTTAAGTTTAGGTTTAGGTTATAGGTTTTAGGATTTGAGAATGGGTTCGGGTTTAGGTCATAGGTTTTGGTTTCGGTTTAGGTTATAGGTTTTGGGATTTGAGAATGGGTTCGGGTTTAGGTTATGGGTTTTGGTTTTGGTTTAGGTTATAGGTTTTTGTTAAGGTTATAGGTTATAAGTTTAGGATAAGATTTAGGTTTAGGTTTAGGCTATAGGTTTTGGGATTTGGGAATAGCTTTAGGTTATAAGTATAGGTTTAGGTTCGGTTATAGGTTAAGGTTTAGGGATTTGAGTTTAGGTTTAAGCTAAGGTTTAGGTCTAGGTTTAGGTTTAGGAAATTGAGTTTAGGTTATAAGTTATAGGTTTAGGATAAGGTTTAGGTTTAGGTTTAGGTTATAGGTTTTAAGATTTGAGAATGGGTTCGGGTCTAGGTTATAGGTTTTAGGATTTGAGAATGGGTTCGGGTTTAGGTTGTAGGTTTTGGTTAAGGTTATAGTTTATAGGTTTAGGATATGGTTTAGGTTTTGGTTATAGGTTTTGGGATTTGGGAATAGTTTTAGGTTATAAGTTTAGGTTTAGGTTAGGTTATAGGTTAAGGTTTAGGGAATTGAGTTTAGGTTTAGGCTAAGGTTTAGGTCTAGGTTTAGGTTTAGGGAATTGAGTTTAGGTTATAGGTTATAGGTTTAGGATAAGGTTTAGGTTTAGGTTTAGGTTATAGATTTTAGGATTTGAGAATGGGTTCGGGTTTAGGTTATAGGTTTTGTTTTTAGTTTAGGTTATAGGTTTTGGGATTTGAGAATGGGTTCGGGTTTAGGTTTTAGGTTTTGGTTTTGGTTTAGGTTATAGGTTTCGGTTAAGGTTATAGGTTATAGGTTTAGGATAAGGTTTAGGTTTAGGTTTAGGTTATAGGTTTTGGGATTTGGGAATAGCTTTAAGTTATAAGTATATATTTAGGTTCGGTTATTGGTTAAGGTTTAGGGATTTGAGTTTAAGTTTAGGCCATGGTTTTGGTCTAGGTTTAGGTTTAGGGAATTTAGTTTAGGTTATAGGTTATAGGTTTAGGATAAGGTTTATGTTTAGGTTTAGGTTATAGGTTTTAGGATTTGAGAATGGGTTCGGGTTTTGGTTATAGGTTTTGGTTTCGGTTTTGGTTATATGTTTTGGGATTTGAGAATGGATTCGGGTTTAGGTTATAGGTTTTGGTTTTGGTTTAGATTTTAGGTTTTAGTTTAGGTTTAGGTTATAGGTTTCGGTTAAGGTTATAGGTTATAGGTTTAGGATAAGGTTTATGTTTAGGTTTAGGCTATAGATTTTGAGATTTGGGAATAGTTTTAGATTATAAGTATAGGTTCAGGTTCGGTTATAGGTTAAGGTTTAGGGATTTGAGTTTAGGTTTAGGCTACGGTTTAGGTGTAGGTTCAGGTTTAGGGAATTGAGTTTAGGTTATAGGTTTAGGGAAAGGTTAGGTTTAGGTTATAGGTTTTACGATTTGAGAATAGTTTTAGGTTATAGGTATAGGTTGAGGTTAGGTTATAGGTTTTGGGATTTGATAATGAGTTCGGGTTTAGTTTATAGGTTTTGGTTTTGATTTTGGTTATAGATTTTGGTTAAGGTTATAGGTTATAGGTTTTGGTTAAGGTTATAGGTTATAGGTTTTTGGATTTGAGAATCGGTTCGGGTTTAGGTTAAGGGTGTGGTACCTACAAATACAAGCCAGGCCCTTCCAATGTCGTCCATAGAAAATGGACAGCTTCATCATGGTCATAACAGAGGTTTCGACCTTCCAGGGACCTCGCTCTTCCGGATAGCTCCGACGCACGTCCGGGTCTTCTCCATTAATTTCGAGCAAATTCATAAATATGGCCTGTCCAAATGGCCAGGCCCCTCCAATGCCGTCCATAGAAAATGGACAACTTTATCATGGTCATAACAGCAGTTCTCACCTTCTAGGGACCCCTGCTCTTCCGGATAGCTCCGACGCACATCCGGGTTTGCTCCATCAATTTTGAGCAAATATGCAAACACGACTTGTCCAAATGGCCAGACCACTCCAATCATGTGAATTCTTAAGTCAAGAGACGTACCAGATGCTTAAATATGAAATATGCAGCTCCAATCTTCCCACATGCAAAGAATGCGTATAAATGTCATACTTGAGTAATCAATACAGGAATTTACAAGTAAAACCATAAAACCAGATAAATGAAACCCATGTTATAGGTGCTTTGGTTATTCTACTTTACATTCTCATCTTAAAGTATCATTGTTTATGGGTGAAGTGTGGTATAAACAATTTTATGAAAACGCCTCCAAATACTGCACTACGCTGGTGCAATCAGATGCACTGTCTAACTGAATTGCAATTACAATTCATATCTGTTGAGCCCATTCTAAAATTTAGAAGGCAAACACACATACAAAAAAAAAAAAAAAAAAAGAACAAAAAAATAACATAGAAATTCAAATTGATGTCACAATCTGACAAACCCAAAAAAAAAAAAAAATTCTGGAATTCCTTTCAGGATCTTAAGACAATCCACTGACATCACCATCATTACCTTTAAATCCCATCCAATCCACCCTAATCCCTTCAAAATTGCTTGGGACGTGTTTGGTTCAAGGGATTAAAAGGGATTGGAAGGTTTAATCCCAATATTGGTTGGGCGTCCCAAACAGACCGAAAATATCAATCCCGGGATTTAGCAATCCCATAGATCTTACACCAATCCACTGACGCAGCTATCATTACCTTGAAATCTGTGCAATCCACTCTAATACCATCCAATCTGCCCGGCCAAACAGGCCCTAATGGTGGGCGTTCAATCACCACAGTTTCTTATGGTGTGGTCCAACTGAGATTTGGCGTTCAATCACCACACTTTCCTATGGTGGTTGACTCGGTTTTGGTTTAGGTTATAGATTTAGGTTAAGGTTTAGGGTCTGCTCCATCAATTTTTACGGAATTATGCATGTCCTACTCATGAGCATGCCTACGATTGCCAATGCATGGGATTCAATACAAATACCTTTCATGATTCAAAGAAGGGAACTCGAGGGTTTTCCTTACCTTCCATTGTATGCTTCCAAGGTGCAGATGGCCCCTGAAACACTTGACATCTCTTATCTCTTCAATCTATCTGCAAATCATCTTGGCATCTCTAGTCCAAACACAGATTTAACAAATGAGTAAACACTTGAAAAGACAAGCATAGTGAAATAAAAAAGAAAAAGAAAAGAGTAAGCCATGCTCCACTAATCTCTAATAGCAAGTTCAAAAGCAAATTGCAGGAAGCTAGCAACTATACCAATAAAGCTATTACAGTAAATTCACAATTGAAGACCTAAACAGCAAACTATAATTCTTGTGATACCTAAAGTAAATATAATCATAGAGAACTGTTGGAAAACCATCAACGGTGTAGTGGTGAAACTGGAGGAAAAGTCATGGTGACCATTATTGAAGCTTACCTGCCAAAAGTATAAAGACAAATAAGCCATTTTCCTTGTAACAGTAGAGAAACCTATATAGTTTAAATTAAGAAAATTGTAATAGCTAGAACATGAAACTACCAAAACTAGAATAATGTGGAAGCTTTTTAGAAAGGCATTAATATAATGCCAAACTTGCATTAGCTTTAAGATGGTCTCATAATTCCAAACCATCACCCATCAAGATTTTCTTCAATACATTAAGATGCTTCAAGCAACTTAAAATATTATTATTTTGACAAACATTTCAAGTGGATAGCAAACAGAATATGGAAAAGAATGGATATCTGCAGGATGGTAACAAACGTAAATCAAAATGAAATTTCTACAGGATGGTAACAATTTGTTTGTTTCCTAAATAGATGGTGTCTGGACAGAGTTCTGATTCCTAAACAGATGGGTGTACCAAAACATATGAACGTTTAGGGAATAGAATGCAATGAAGAAACTTATTTAGTGTTTGAAAATAATTGTGAAAAGTATAGCTCCAAACTTTTTGATTGCTCATAATTGAAAATCACTAAGAGCTTGGTAATTTATTGAATCTTGTAGTCTCCTGAATACAACAACATTCTTTATTTCATTAGAATAAATATTCTTTGTCGAAAAATCTTAGAAAAGAAAATACATTTTATATGTATATTTCCAATACCTTACTCCACAAGAAACAAAAGATATGCTGATATAAGGGGGAAAAAAAAAAAAAAGACTAACAAAGTATGCTTCTTCTTTTTGGAAAGATGAGAGCAAAGTATGCAAGCAAGCATACTCTAACAAAGTATGCAAGCAAATATTTCTTTCAAATATTCATTTCCATCCATTTGCTAGATCTCATTTTCCAATTAAAATTAAATGAAACACACATTATGAACCATCCGACTCAATAATGTAAAACTGCCCTCACTTCCCATTAAAACAAGCCACCCTGTGAAATCATGAGGACATTGTCAATAGAAACCATATCCCAAACAGGCCACCACTAAAGGTTGTCAATCAATGAAACCTGCCAATGAATATTATTTTTGACATCAGAACCTGAAACATGGAGTTCTAATCATAAAGTCTTAACTAGGTGAAGAGCTTCACCTAGTTGAATATATCTAGTCGAAGTTGAGGTATGTTTGAATGCCTTGAAATCTCAAGTGGGAAGCACATACTCCCTCCCAAATCAAATGTCATAAATTATTTGAGAAGCAATTTAGAATAGCAAAAAATAGAAGGCTATGTAATGCAATTTCTATCTTCCATTTCACGCCAAATCTACGCCAGATATCCTTCAATGGAATCAGATGGGATTTTCTTATGACTTGGGAGTTATGAAAACAGTACCTACAACAATTGTTCAAAAGCCGATTGCTCCTGTTTCAGTAAACATAAGGAATTGACAACCATCATCAGCCACAAAGGTCAGGCAGCCATGGACAACACTAATAAGAGATCATGTGCACCAGCTTATGCCACTGTCTATGAGGCATGAAATCAATCATATTCAATTACATCCACATTAACAACATTAGTTGGAAAAGTAAACCAGGGAATCAAATTACACAATATCTGACATTAAATTCTCAATCCTAAAGCTACCTTCAATGAATGCATAGATGGGGTTAACATACTCACCATACACTTGAAATCCCACCAAACAAAAAAAAAAAGTCTAATTTTATCTACAAATATCAATAACAAAAAAAAGGCAAATTCTTTCCATACAGGGGCACTTGGTGTAGTCCATATAGATGCAACTATATGAAAATTCTATCACTTTATTCATTGAAGGTAGCAAGAAATGACACTACATAAATAGACTTAGGGCTTGTTTGGCTGTGGGGATTTAGAGTGATTGTTGGGGATTTCATTTGTTTTTTAGGTGGTTTGGTAGAACACTACATAAATAGACTTAGGGCTTGTTGGCTGTGTGGATTTAGAGTGATTGGTGGGGATTTCGTTTGTTTTTTAGGTGGTTTGGTAGCAATGATTTTGAGGGACTTGGCGCAGCCCAACCCAGCTGATGTCTTCTGCAAGTCTTCGACAAGAAATCCCTATCTAACTACCAAACAAAACATAATACATTATATATATATATATATATATATATATATATATATATATATATATATATATATATATATATATATATATATATATATATATATATATATATATGTATATAATGTAAGTGAAGAAGAACTAAACATAATCCAGTAAATGGAAAATCGACAGAAACTTGAATTTCAATTGCAAGATTTTCAATAATTCTAAAATCGATAGAAAACGGAAAATCCAATAATCCAGCAACCAAAGATGACTAGTCAATGTAATTTCGCATGAAGGCTGGCCATGGCCTTGCTCGCGTTCTGAGGGTTCTTGAATATAACAAACCAATAGCCTCTATTTCTGGATCCATTAGGGAGCATAGGCGTATAAACATCCGAGATCTCCCCAAACCTCTTGAATCTTGCCCTAATGTCTATTGTTGCAGCGAGAAATGGGATGTTTGCAATGAAAAGAGAAGAAGAGGAGGTGGGTTTCCGGCAGTGAACCAGGGTCCAATCGTCGTCAAAAGACTTACCTATGCGAGGATCCTGCTCCATACAATGCTGCTTTGCACCAAACCCTTCCATTCTACTTCCAATCGTCGTCAGAGACCGGATCAATAATGGAATTCACGAGGATCTTGCTCCGCACAAGGCTGCTCTGCACCAAACCCTTCCATTCTACTTCCAATCGTCGTCAGAGACCGGATCGATAATGGAATCGCGAGGATCCTGCTCCGCACAAGGCTGCTCTACACCAAACCCTTCCATTCTACTTCCAATCGTCGTCAGAGACTGGATCAATAATGGAATTTGCGAGGATCCTGCTCCATACAAGACCGCTCTGCACCAAACCCTTCCATTCTACTTCCAATCGTGGTCAGAGACCGGATCGATAATGGAATCACGAGGATCCTGCTCCGCACAAGGCTGCTCTTCTTCTCCTTCTTCTTCTCCTTCTTACAACGAAAGGGGGTTTTGAAACTCTAGCGAGAGAGACAGAGAGGATGGGAAACAGAGAGGGAAATGAGGCTGAGAGATAGAGAGAGGGTGAGGCAGCGCGAGAGATCGAGAGAGGGCTGAGTGCAAGAGAGAGAGAGAGAGGAGAGGAGAGGGCGAGTAGAGAGAGAGAGAGAGAGGATTTCCTTTTCACAAAAGAAAAGGGTGCCCGCGGGGAGAGGTGCGCGGGAGAGCGGACGGGATTTGAGGGATTTTTTATTTTAAAACTTGTGAGGCCCACCGTTGTGTATGTTAATTATCCACTCCGTCAATTCAATTTAACGGCTCATTTTTTGGATTCGTCCAAAAAATGAGTCAGATATAAGATTTAGGTGGACCACACCACATATTAATGATATAAATTTATTTTTTTATTCTTTCTCATGGTGGGGTCCACTTAGACTTTTGATCTTTCTAATTATTGGGCTCATGCACTGAAATAATATTTCAAAATTAATGGACTGATCAGATAAAATAAATATATTACAATGGGTCCCATGGAGCCCCTTAAGCATTGTCCATTTCTAATAAAGTCCGATGGGGAGACATGCTTTAGCTACAGATTAAGCAAGATTTAGCTACGGATTAAAGTCGTAGCCATAGACCTCTATAGTTAGTAGCCTTTGGTCATTTTTTGGTAGTGAAGTGGGTGTTTAGAAAGAAGGTTGAGCAGAAAAATTCACAGACGAGATTCAAGGCCAGACTTGTGATAAAAGGGTTCGGTCAGAGGAAAGGCATATACTTCAAGGAGATATTCTCACCAGTGGTGAAGATGACATCTATACGGGTGTTGCTTGGGTTGGCGGCTAGCATGGATCTGGAGATAGAGCAGTTAGACGTTAAAACTGCTTTTCTCCATGGTGACCTAGAGAAAGAGATCTACATGCACCAACCAGAGGGGTTCGAAGTCAAGGGCAAGAAACATATGGTGTGTAGGCTGAGGAAGAGCTTGTATGGGTTGAAACAAGCTCCACGACAATGGTACAAAAAGTTCGATTCGTTCATGTTACAGCATGGGTATGACAGAATGGAGTTGGACCACCGTATGTTCACGCGCAAGTTTACAGATGGTGATTTCATAGTTCTGCTGTTATACGTTGATGACATGCTCATCATGGGAAAAGACATCAAGAAGATCGACAGGCTGAAACAGGAGTTGGGCAAGTTGTTTGCGATGAAAGACTTGGGCCCGGCTAAACAGATCCTAGGAATAGAGATAACCCGTGACAGAAGCAGCAGAAAGCTTTGGCTGTCACAAGAGCGGTATATTGAGAAAGTCCTAGAGCGGTTCAATATGAATGCAGCAAATCCGATCAGTACTCCACTGGACGGTCACTTCAAATTGAGCGACAAGCAGTGTCCCAAGACGAAGGCAGAGGTGGAAGAGATGCAGAAGATACCCTACGCGTCAGCTGTAAGAAGTTTGATGTATGTTATGCTGTGTACACGCCCAGACATAGCATATGCGGTTGGTGTTGTCAGCCGGTATCTTGTCAATCCTGGCAAAGAACATTGGACAGCGGTGAAGCGGATACTGCGATATCTAAGAGGCTCATCCAGGTTGAGCCTATGCTATGGTGATGGTAAACCTGTGCTAGAGGGCTACACAGATGCGGATATGACAGGCGACATAGACTCCAGGAAGTCTACATCGGGGTTCATGTTTACATTTGCAGGGGGAGCGGTTTCTTGGCAAAGCAAATTACAGAGGGTCGTAGCGTTGTCGACGACAGAGGCCGAGTACATTACAGTCACAAAGGTATGTAAAGAGATGCTTTGGATGAAAAGGTTCCTACAGGAACTTAGCCTAAAGCAGGAGGAGCACGTGGTCTATTGCGATAGTCAGAGTGCTATACACTTGAGCAAGAATCCAAGTCAGCATTCCAAGTCGAAGCACATAGAGATTCGGTATCACTGGATCAGAGATACTTTGGAACAGAAGGTGTTACAGCTTGAGAAAGTCCACACAAACGATAATGGGTCAGATATGATGACCAAGGCTTTGTTCAATGGCAAGTTTAAGGTTTGCAGAAACCAGGCTGGCTTGAAGAAGGTGAATTCCTCCTGAGTCGGAAAGGAAGAGATTTGATGGGATTTTTCTCCTCAGATCAGATGAGAGATGAAGTAACGGGTGAAAAATCGAAGTAATTCACCGCGTTGCTCAACCGGTCGTGGGGGAGCCACGACTGGTCGTGGGAGGCGCTCGACCAGTCGTAGGTTCGAGCCCTGGCACGACTCGAAGTCCAGCGAGTTGTGCTGTTTTTTTTTAGGTCTAGGACTAGTCGTAGAAAAGCTACGACTAGTCGTGGGTGGTCTACAACCAGTCGTGGAAGAGCTACGACTAGTCTTAGGTTACGCAGTTTGTTCCGTGATTTTACGCAAAACTGTAGATTTGAGTCCTTTCGCAACAGGGATGCGGAAAGGAGTTTCCTAAAACTATAAAAAAGGGTTCTCTAGGGTTTTTCTAGGTATGAGAAAAATACAAGAGAATTATCAAGGGTGAGAGAGAAAGAGAAAGAGAGAGAGGAAGCTTGTAGAAGGGAGGTTATGCTTGTGGAGGTGATCTATGGTGCAATCTATATCTCAGCGCTCCTACGTCCTCATAATCGGTCAGATCTCTCAGTTTTTCTTTTATTCTCTTACTGTTTATCCGCTCCTGCATGAGTGAAGAAGGTTGTAAACGTTCTACTTCATAGTGGATTGTTGATCTGGACGAGGTCCCATGGTTTTTACCTCTTTGAGGGTTTTCCACGTAAAAATCTCTTGTGTGGTGTGTGATTGTTGCTTTGATTGTTTTCATTGCTTTTATTATCCCATAATTCTGATTTGTTCTAAAGGGCTAGATATTAAGGTTTTGTGCAAGGCCCCCAACACTTATAACAAACGCAGCATGGGCAAATGCTTCCATAAGTCACTTTACTATCTTTGTGTATGATGCTAAGAGGTGTTTGGCGCACAGTATTACATGGGATTAAGTGGAATATAATTACATTTGGTCTCATGCATTTGGAGATGATGAGAAAGGTTGGGATTATGTGGGATGAAATTGCATTTAGTCTTATGGAATTGTATTCGGTCTCTTGCAGGATTTCTGTGGATTTTGAAATCCACCACACATGTGGGCCCCACATTGATGCATGTCTTTGTCTATGACTTCCCACCATATACACCATTTAAATGTGACATTCTGGTTATATATATGTACAGAATGACATTTATTGTGAATTTGGTCCGTTGATTACAATGTCATGGTCCACCAAACATGACTTTGCTTAATTCGATGTCTTCTTGTAACAAAAATTTTATCCCAAGCATGGGATTGGATGGCTACAATACCATGGTATTTCCTAAATGCAATCATTGTGCAATAATGATGTTAATCCCATCTAATACAATTCAATACCATTCAATTCCTCGGGGGCTGTCAATGTGTTGGGCTGGTCTGTCGGGTTTTTGGCCTGGCCTTGAGCTAGACTCAGGCTGGAGTATCAGTACCAAGGGTTAAGTTCAGGCATAAAATTCAGGCCGTTTCTCAATCAAAGTAGGTTTGAACTGTGTACTATAGTCTTCTAACCTATCTTAGAAGATAATTTCTTTTTTCTATTTCTGATAGCTCTCTTCAACTCTTTGCTTACTCAAGACTTCAAGACAATCTACTACATGATATTTCATTATGCTTAGCCAGTCCTATTTCTTGCAAAAAAAAAAAAAAAAGAAGTAATTATTTTATTATTGTCTACCGCAGCTGAATATTGAGATATGGCTAATGTCACAAGCGAATTTATTTAACTCAAATCACCTTTATGATCTGGGAGTTCCACATTCTCAACTTATGAGATTTCATTGTGATTATCAGGCTGCTCTTCATATTATCAATAATCTCATTTTTCGTGAACACACAGAGCATATCGAAATTAATTGTCACATCGTCTGGAAAGAAATATCTTTTGCCATCTTCCACACATGCTATGTGCCTTCTCAATGTCAACTTAGGAATGTCCTCACTAAGGCACTTGGGTGGGACCATTTCCATTTCTTAGTTGGTAAGTTGGGCATTACAAATCTTCATACTTCAACTTAGAGAAGAGTATTAAGAAAGTATCACTTAAAGATATCCCATTTCATGTTTATTAGGATTTGATTTTGTAAATTTTTTTTATTACATTTTTGGAGTTATTCCCTCTATATCTATACACCAATATATAAATAGAAACTTTATAGAAAGTAGTTTTACAATCTTCCCAAAATTTGTTTCTACTCTCTAAAATTCATCACAAGGCAGCTCATTAGGGTTTTTAAAGGCAATTTTATAACATACATAATATGCAAATATCCTCTTTTATAGCACAACTCACATTTGTTTTGTAGCTAGTCATCTTCCCGAGATGCACTAGGGCTCGGATTTAGGCTTAGCACCAACATTTTGGTTTGGGCTTGGGTTGGACCATCTTGTCTTGTCATGGACCTGGGTCAGGCTTAGATAGAGCTTGGGCTGGGCCGCAGACACCCCTAATGCTGCTCTGTATAGATGTGAAAATCTATTAGTGTTCAAAAAAAAAATGTCCAAAATGTGAGTATATTTGTTCAAAAATACATTATATGAATCATTCATGAAGTGGGGCCCACTTTTGATTATCCATCCCTCTCGAGTTACTTTGATTGGATGCTCCAAGCCATTCAATCAAAATTAGGAAATGGACAATTCATACTAATTACATTTCAAAAGGTCTAATGATTGATATAGACATTATATGGGGCTTAAACCTCTATTTCCAAGCCCTCTCATATCACTTTGATAAGATAATCCAAACCATCTGATTAGTGGTAGGGAGAATGTATAATACATCTTCAGTATACTAGAGAGGACTAATAATTGATATGGACCATCCATCACGTGGGGCCCTAGCCATTTAAAGGTGGGTCCCTCCGCGATGATCATCAAACACAAAAAACCAGCCAATCACTCATCAGGTGAGCAATAATCATCCATTGGGTTTGACCATTTGCCATCCATTGATTTTGATGGTGTGGTCTGCTTGATGAGTTGATCAATAATTTTTGTGCTGGGCAATCTTAATGATGGGACTTGGTATTTTCACAGCTCCATAGGTGTGGTCAACCTGATGAGTGGACCGGCTTTGGGCCAACATTCATATGAGGTAGACAAAACATCTGGACCCCACTTTAAGTATGTGAATCCTCAGCATCACCCATAACCCAAAAACTATAATCCTAACTTAGAACCTCGGCACTTTCCCTAGTTCAAAAGCCAAATTAGATTTAACTATCAAATGAAAACCTTAACCCAAGCTTCTAAGCTACTACCCAAAACACCACACCAACCCAACCCAAATTACCACACCACAACGAAAATAATAATATCAACCTTTGTATGTAGAATTTGGATCCTTTGCTTGCCACAGAGGATGTTTCTCTTGGATGCAATATGATTGGGCTACATCATCACACACTGACGTGGACCAATCATCATGCGGGACAATATGAATTTTCTATTCGTGGCAAGTAGACAATCCGGATTCTTGTATGTATGATCTTGTCTCAAGACAGAAAGAACATTAGAAAGAAAAAAAAAAAAAGAAAAAAAAAAACCCCCAGGAAAAAGACCCCAAAGGAATTATTGAGAGTGATTTGATTTGATAGATTTTATTGCCTAAATAGCTATTTTCATTAATTCCTTTTAACTACATGACCCTTGAGGTGCGTTTCATGTTCTGTAATTGAAACCACTAGGTGGATGCAAGGATAGCGAAGACGAAGAGAAATTGTTATTGTTGTTTTTATTCTAGCTTATGGAGGAGGTGTTGGATTGTCCATCTCTTACATGCGCAAAGAAGTCTCTCCATCTCTTACATGCGCAAAGAGCCTAGTTCATCCAAGGCGTTTAGCATGTTAGAGACAAGTATTTCTTTCCATCATCTTCTGAAATATGTTTTTTTGGTGGGACGCTTTTGTACGAAGAAAATATATAATATGCTATGACGGTGGAGATGCACCGTCCTAAGGTGTTAATATCTCTCAATAAGAGACATCTCTTAACTTCGTTTCCTTGTCTCTCTCTAACTTCCCTCTTTCTACATTCGTATATCCATACACTTGTAGGTATGTGAAGCTCAACTTTTTTAGGGCTTGTGATTTATTCTCTCTTGTGATGTTATCTATGTTGATGTAAAAATCTGAACGTCCTTCTTATACCACTTAAGATCCGCAAAAACAAGACAAAGATGAAGACCCTAATTACAACAAGGGACCCTCCGATGCCAAAGTCAAGCAGACAAAATAAGTCTAGTTGAATGTAGGGTTTTTAGGGGTATTTTTTAAGTTGAATTGTACGTACCTTTCACCATTAGGGATGCTCCTATAAGTAAGAGGTGGTGGCAGCGTAGGAGAAGATCTCCCTATTTAATAGGAGCGTATTGTAGAGGGATTCGAATCTCAAACATGTCACGGGTATCCCCCAAGATCTTCGGCTGAGATTTTGGGCAGATTCGTGTTATGGGCGTCTCCCAAGATCCTCAGCTCCAATCTCAGGTAGTGTCGATTAAAGCCAGGACAGAGTTGGTAAAAGCGTGTGGCAACTTTGCGAGTTCGACATAGCCTATAAGGTCGATCCGAACGGTGTCTTATCGATCTGGATCCTCTAATGGATCGTGGTCGAGTTTTCCCTTGGCATCGAGTAAATTACTAAACTGGCCTTAGAAGTCGCATAAGAGGGTCATGACTAAGCTTCTTTCCTTAGCAAAATATGGATGGATGACCATTCTCTTCATTTTGTTATGCAGCGTGGGGTCGTACTTTGGGGTCATTTTCCAAGAGATGTTCCGAGCATCAGCTTGAAAATGTATGGATCCGTGGAAGGGCTCGGCATTTGACGAAAACGGAGAAACTCCATCTCCTGATGGCTGAACTCGGGGTCATTCAACGAAATATAATAGAGTATTCTTCGCTTAACATTAAGGAATTCCTTGATCATGACTAGTGTTGGTTGACCTACTCACATTGTGCATATATGTCCAAGTTGGTTTTTCCTTAATGGCTAGTACATTTTTACTCATAATAATGTATATTAAAAGAACATATATATAGAGTGGGTACTTTATTTCATCAATTCATTTTATGGGATATTTCTTCATGTGAGATTTCTTGAACGAGTGAGAGAGAGGTAAGACTTATAGTTTTGCATTTCTTATTCTTAGTTAAGAAGAAATTTTAAGTTGATGTCTCACGGAATAGTTATATTGCTAAAATATGTAAATTTTTATAACTTTTATATCTATTTTTTTTTATTTGGCCACTTAGTCTTTTATTTAATCTTTTGTGTGTGCATGTGTGTTTTATCCTCACCTACATTAATCACATGTGAATATTTTCATGTAATAAAAAAGAAATAAATCTTATACTTTTAATATTTCTATTTTAATAAAGAAAAAATAAGCATTTTCTTTAATGAAGAAAGAATCACAAATATATTACTAAACTATGCAACTCTCTCTAACTTGTCCTTTTCTTTTATAGATTTTACCTTGCCTACATTAATGGGTCCTTGTACACAACAATCCATCCCATAAATTAACATGCAAATGTAGGCCGAATAAGATGACATCCAACCATCCAACAGGTCACTTGGTTAAATATGAAAATTACACGCCCATAAAATCAAGCCAAACCAGGACATGACATGATATGAATTTTTGGATGGTTATCTACTATTTTCTTTGGTGGGTCCACCGTATTGTGTATATACCACCCTATCCATGCATGACATGAATCCCACCACGATTACATCAGACCCCAGTGATTACGCTTCAGCCACAACATATAACAAGTTACGTAAATTTCCTCGTAACAAAAAGCCCTGAGATTTAGTGTGACATCCACTCCATAGATCCACGGTGCCATTTATCTCAAAGTATAATCTCAAAATTAAAACAATTTCAAATCACCTTTGATTTAGTAGAAACTTGTTTGTTCAGATAAAACTAGTAGATGCTCTTCTTTCCTAACCATTTCAAACCTTCCATCATTTGCTCTTTTTGCTGGGTCGGACCGGGCCAGGGCTTTAGGGGGCTAGTACAGGGCTAGGGTCAATCTCAGCCCTTCCCTTAGCCGGGCCCATTGCCAGCTCTACTGAAAATGCCTCCAAGCATCATGCTAAAATGTTCTAAATTGGGAAAAGGGACCGTACGTTTTTTGAACTGTGGGACGTTGGCCGTGAGGCCCACCATATGGACGTTCCTTATCTACCGTCCCCATGAATAAGCAATGCTATATGTTGGATGAGTCCATTTTGTTTTGCCCATCTAATTATCAGAGACATCTATATGATAGGTACTTTGAGTGGCATCTGATAAAAAAACCACAATGAAGGGATGATCGTGGCCGTTGATTTGTGGAGTTCAATGTTAACCATTAAAACTTAGATTCCAACGCTCCACATTCGTCGCGAAATATTTATGGTTAGAATCATCCATTAAATGCAATTCTCTCACTGTTACACGTCTATGGTAGCACCCAGAAGATGGATGGTTCTGATCATCCGACCATCTCTAAGTTTTGTCCCCCTTGGGTCGACACGTGCCGGTGACATGGAGTTGCCAAACGTGCTGAAGAGGAGTCACCACCATTTTAACAAAATGTTAACAAAAGCACAGAAAAGGCTCGCTATAGAGGATTTGAATGCCCCTTGAAGCCCTTCCCGCCGCTTCTCAGTCGACAAAACCAGCAGAAGAATGAGAGCGAATTAACTTCTTCACTTCTCTTAAACGGTTGAAGACGCTCAGCAGAAAATGGGCTCCGCAACGGTCTTGAATCTGAATCCAATTCCCGCGAAATCCAACTGCCTAACCGCTTCAGGTACTCTCCCTCTTCTCCGTTTACTGTCAGAAATTCTACTCTCTCTCTCTCTCTCTCTCTCTCTCTCTCTCTCTCTCTCGGAGAAACCCTAATTTCTTGCCAGGTACTTGTTCTTGCTTCTGATTTTCCTTTCTAATTTCTTTTTTTAATTATTTTTTGGATTTTCATATAAATTTTCAGAGGATTTTGGGATCTTGTAAGCAATTGTAGGGAAGTGTTTTTTTTTTCTTGTGAATTTTGTACAGTTTCAGAGAGGTTCTTGCTTTGATTCCCGCCTCAAAATCGAGCTCTACTTGATTATCTTCTTTTTATTTTATTCTGATTTCCTTGATTTTCAGTTTTAGAGAGATATGGATTTAGGGTTTCTTGCCAGTTCTTTGTGCTGTTTTTATGGTTTTCTGCACAATTCTGCAATACTTTCATTAGAAATTGCACTCATATATTCCATTGGTAATTTTTCTGGTGATATTCTTTCAGTTTTCTGCCAGGTTTGTGTTTTGATTTTGGTCTTGGAACTCCAATTCTCCTGTCTTCTTACTTTCATTGATGTTTCATTCTGTTCTTCTTTCAACTTGCTAAAAGTCATTCAGGCAATGGCATCTGTTTTTTTTTTTTTCCTGCTATCTTTTCTTATCCATGCCTGTATATATTTTCTAAGGTATTTTTTAATACTGGTTTTGTTCACCTTTTGAGTAGATCTTCTGCCTTTTTCCGAGATTCATCTTCTTGATTTTGTTTTCGTTCTCTAATTTCTTCTTTCTTCGTTCTTGGTTTGAATTGCTCTCTCTCTCTCTCTCTCTCTCTCTCTCTCTCTCTCTCTCTCTCTCTCTCTCTCTCTCTCTCTCTCTCTAATATATTGATTACATTGTATCCAAATTCAGGGGATTTTTTTTAGAGAATTTCATATCATGTTTCTGGAATTTGGGAGAAATACTGCTATTGCTTTATTTATTTATTATTTATTTTATTTTATTTTTTGCTTAACATCTAACATATGTTTTCTTCACCAACATGCCACTTTCTTCTATATGCAGCTGTTTTTACTTTCCGTGGTTCTTTTTTCTTTACCTGCTTACTTGGGTTTTTGGGCTATCTGGCTGTTCTTGATTCATTTTTCATATTCCTTTGTTGCTTTAGAAATTAAGAGAAATTGTCGAGGAGTAACTCTTTTGAGTCCAGATGCAACTTCACAAGGGATTTTAGAATGGACAAGGATGCGGAGAATAATCCTCCACGAAAGAGGAAATCAAGAGACGATGACGGTGCAGGATCATCCCATTCGGGCTCGAAGAGATCATCCATGAAAAATCTCCCGAGACTGGAGTCGGTTGCTCTCTCTATGACTAAGGGGGATGGAGAAGTTGGACGGCCGATAAGAAAACTCACAGATTTCTTTATCCACAATTCCAGACAAATTGCTCAGTCATTTGAAATGATTATGAGTGGAGAAGTACGCTTGTTTATTACTGGTCTGATCAAGCCCATGGATGAAAATTCAATGACAGCACAGAGCGTTAGATGTGAACATTTTGCGCAAGCTATGAATTGGGAAATCACTGGTTATGTAAAAGGGTCTGCCGAAATTTGGATTTGCACTGAGGTTGCTGATTATATATGCATTAAACCAGCACTTTATTACGAAGAAATATTCGCCTTCTCCTTTCGGAAGGCTCTCACTTGCGTTGAGGTCTTCAAAAATTTGTCAAAACTACATGGAGGAAATCCCGACATGAGTCTTGATGAATTGCTCGTTAGGGTTGTCACTTCATTATGTACAAGGGACGTCTTTTCTGGTACATCCCCAATCGTGGACTACGTTGTTGCAGAGGGTGTTTTCATTTATAAACAGCTGAGCCAGTTGGATGACTTGAGAGAGGAAAATGGTCAGGTCTTCACTGACTTGCCTGTTCTTGTTTCCCTAAGAGAGGAGTGTATGAAGATGCATGCACGTGTCATGCGGCCGCCTCCGCCTATGGTGAGAGCCTGAAGACTAAGAAGGGAGAGATGTCAAATCAAGCTGCTCCCTCCAGTTGTGTTACAGGTGATGAAGAATTTTAAGTCATCCTTCCCACAAGGAAATGAAAATCTGAATGTGAAATTTGAATTGGGTGTTGCAGATGGAAGAGTCAGGATTTGAGCTAGAAACTTTGGGCTCCACTTCCTGAAGAGAATCAGAAATCAAGTGAGAAACTTTGGTCCCCACTCCCTGAAGAGTATCAGTAATTGAGTGTGAAACTTTGGGTCCCACTCCCTGAAGAGTATCAGAAATCGAGTGAGAAACTTTCAGGCACACTCCCTTCGACTCATCCAGAGAACTTTAACATTGAGATCAACAAACTTACATTGAGATCCATGAAGATGAGATTGCAGATGACTATCCACTACTTGCATATTATAAAACCACCTTACAAGAAGCGGTGGAGCGTCTCTCATTTGACAATGACACAGGCACGTGTGCTCCTGTTGAACTTCCCCAAAGCAGGCTTCGCAACTGGCCTCAGAACAATGCAGAGTCAAGGCTCATTCATTCCTTTGCAGCTTCTTCCATTGAAACCATGTTCTGTGCTTGATCTAACAATATTTGGGTCTAGGATGATGACCAAAGATTTTCAAAGAAGGTTCCATAATTCATACTGATGTTGATAAGGTACAAACTTCATTAAGCATGCTAGTAGTAAATACATATGATGTAAGATCTCTGTTTGAAGGCCTGGATTGCATGCATGGGATCTTGGTAGAGCAATAACTCTAGCCATACTTTCATTAGAAGTCACTGTAAATCGTTTAAGCTCTGAATGTCTTCAATCTTCTGCACCACTCTCTCCTTCTCTTGCCCACTAATGGGATATGTATGCAAGTACCTGAGAGGGTTTGGGGAACAAGAGAAAGGTTATATAGGGGCTTCTCCAGAGTTTCCTCCCATGATAAAAACTCCTCCCCCATCAGTCTCCACCAATTGAGTTTTTCCCCCCATTCTTTCTAGATACCATGCAACGGGGACATGGAAGTGTATGCAGTCCCTCTTTAATACGTGTGTATGATCACCAATCCGGGGTCCAGTGCATGCCCATAATCCTTCGACCAAACGGCCACTGACCCAAACAATCCACTCCATTGATTAGTTACTCACCGAGTAAATCTAACATTCTTCCACTTGACGGAAGTGTTCAATGTATGATTTTTAAAATAGTTTTACTCAAGAAATAGTGTTTTTATTTTATTTATTTATTTTTTTACATTTGTCATGAGTCATATTTCTTTGAAATCACCTAGTGGGCACATTCTATGAGTTTAAAAACACAGCTGTCAGAAATATGGGCTACACTCATCAGATCCTGTCCATTGAAATTACTAAAATCAGAACATGGCAGTCTTCATAACATTTGATTTGACGAAATGAGAAAAGGCATGGTCATATATACTAGAAACTTCAATGACGAAGATCTATGAGAATGGCAGCATGGTATGGAAATTATGTTCTAACTATGACCATGCACGCCTTTTCCCCAGTGGTCCACTGTCTCTACCAACAGACACCTTATGTCTGCAATGAGACCCAAACTCTCTACATACTCAAAATATGTGTATGCTAATAGACTAGTAGAAATATAAATTGAATGTCAGAACATCAGTAAACTAAACTCAATGAGATCTCTGTATGTCTCTAAAAATAATAACCAAATGAAGCTCCCATTAACTGAACTTTCTGCATGAACTCCACAGACACCTAACTATTATGAACCCTCTCCTTCACACCAAAATACTTAATTATCTATATGCTTAGATTTCGGTGAACTCTTGTTGTTGTTAGAAAAGACGACTGCGGCCTCAAATTATCACAAAAGATTCTCATCCGCCTTAGAATTGACTCCATAACCTGAAGTTCTGACATGAAATTCTGTAACAATATTGCTTGACCTGAAACCTCATGACATGCGATGAACTCCGCTTCCATGGTGGGCAAAGTACGAACGCCATAATCAACTGTTTGATGCTTTTCTAGGACACATCCGTTGTGGCCATCTTGAAAATGAATCCTAAAGTGGACTTCTTGTTATCAAGGGAACTAGCATAATCTGAATCTGTAGACTGGATCAACTCCAACTGATCAGATCTCTGGCATGTGATGTGTAGTCCTTTGTTCGCTGCAAATAGTGTTAATTTCTTTACCGCTCTCCAGTGACCAACCCTGGATTACAAAGATACATTCCCACTCCAAATAATAAACATGATCTTTTGATTCCTGTATATAATTAAGACTTCCTATCACTTACATGCAAGGGGTATCCTTCATTTGATTCCTCTCTGGACCATTCTCCACATAATATTTTTGTGACAGGCTGAGTAAACTGCAGAATCTATCATTCAGTATTTCATGGGTTACTATGCAAAAATCACACTGATCCCATGATCCAACCCATCCGTGATTTGTACTTATTTTTTTAGCCATCCTTTTTCTATGCTATAAATGGGATTGTTAGGTTTCCTAACAAAAATGACTTTTTTAGAATCATAAGCACTCTATGATGGGATCAAACTAATAGATTGACCAAATTGTTGATTGGACCTAATTTTGTCTGAATGGTTTGGTCTATCCAAACTAAAGGATAATGATTATATAACTATGATGTCAGATTATTCTATATCTGCATGGGAGCCCACAAAATCTGTATTGGACCTAATGTATAGTCTGGATCAAGCGATTGAATTGTCTAAGTGACCCAATGTAACTAGGAGCACTATAACTTACAGTGCTCTAAGAGCACTGGAGCATTTATGTATACGTGGTAAGAAACTTCATTTAGAATTACATCATGAAAGGTAGACGTCGACCACTTTCTTGAGCATCTACAGTCTGTTGATGCACATCCACAAAGGCATGAAAGACAGAAATCTTCTCATCTTGCAAATTTCATTTGTATTGCCTCAAATATAATATTTTTAGATTAAATTGAATTGTAATCTATCAAAATAGCCACTACAAGAGCAGTACAATTGTTCACATATCGTTGTTGAGGTTTTCAATCTTGGACATCATCACACGGTCAAAGACATGCCATTGTCTTCCATCGTCAGGTTATATCATCGTAGTTGGTTTTCAGAGCCCTGGTAGATGAATTGGAAACAAGTCTCTCAAATAACCATGTAAAAAATCAAAACTAGTTTATCTACAAGAATATGGCAATTACCAAATGCATGCTTGACAAGCCCAAATGCATGCATGCTTGACAAGCCATGGTGAAGAACAATCCAACTTTCTAAACAAGTTGTGCCTGTTCATATAATCACTGGGTACATTCAAGGAGAGGAGCATTTTGCATGATATATAACAGATTGGAGCTTATTTGAATTCTGATGAAACCACATGGCTTTTCTGTGATGTCTATAGAGATTTTTCTTTTGATAATGCAGTAGCTGTAGGGAAATGGACATGGTGCTGATAATCCCACCGCTGTTTTTAAGGCAGACAAAAGGGCTCTAGTTCTTGATCAGGTAATATCAATTCAGAATCACTCATGAAACATTTATATTATTTGTAAGGATTCAGACAAACGTGATAAAATCGTTGCAGTTTTGTAACTGAAGACAAGTATATCTTAATCACTCATAAGAACTGTCATGATTTTCCTTTCTCCACAAGTAGCAGAAAACTTGTAATGAAATTAAAAGTTTCTACAGATTATTTACATTATAAGAGGGGTAGTGAACTCTCCAACACAAAGTGACCTTCTCAAAACTCCTCTTTGGCAAGGGCCATGAAACATTAAAAAAGAAAAGTTTTAAGCTGTTTCAAGTCTATTTATGCATTAAACAATAAATAAATTAATAAAACAATAAAATCTAATCCTCCATAGACATGCTTTTAGTACATAAGCTGGAATCAAGGACTGCAGAGTTGAGACTCCATAGACATTCATAGAATCTTCTTAAGGTCCTTCTCAAACTCATCAATAGTGGAAAATCATTCCCTGTATTTAATGATATATTATCCATCAAGTAGGCTGTCGATGTGCCAGAGTGGCCTGGCCCACCATGGACCAAGCTAGGGCTCATCTGTCATGCCAGAAAGCCTGGCCCATGCCTGAAAATTAAGCCTCTTTCCTAATCACCCCGGGCACGGGCTGCATCTAAAAGGGCCTCGACCATTTCCAGTTTAATATATATAATGTTCCATCCTTCGATGGCATCGCTTGTAGTATCGCAGGTCAGCCATATGATATCTCAAGGGAATACAAAAAAAAAACAGTCTCATCATCTCAGTGCTATAAATTTATTTTGTATCAATGAATATGTGTCATGTTTCTCAAGCATGGTATTTCTCAATGTTGATGCAAACAATGTATGTGTGAGTGGGGTTGTATTTGTTGGAAGGGGATAGTATTGATTGGATTTAATTGCATTCGGATGGGGTGTTTTGACCTTTCCATTAACTATAGGGTGTTAGGTGTTTCATATAGCCATGTTTGGTGTTATGGGTTGACCATAAGAGGTGGTGGCATCAGATAGCCAATTAGCCACCAAGATGTGAGAAATGGACGATTCGTGATAAAGATTTTAGAATTCCTTGATGGCGTGAAGGAGGCGTTGTTGTCATCGAGAGACTGCTACTGAGTGTTTTGAACCCTGTCTGTGTCATGAATACAAATGTTTACATATTATGTATCCAAAGCAAGTCAGGCTGAGGAGCTTTAGTTGATATTTGGGTGCCTTTAAATTCCAGGTCATGTCTGGCATGAGTGCTTAATTACATTTATGGCAAAACCCTTGATTAGAAGATAAAACCAGAGTAGAATGTCTCGTGCTGCAGCCCCCAACATTCCGAAGTCCTTTGGTTCTTCATTTTTAGAGTTGTCTAGAACAAAAAATAAATAATAAAATAAAATGATGGCCTCGGCGCACATGAATAGTTGTCCCGACGAAGCCATGGGGGCTCATATGTTGAGGATAGGATTGGTGGACATTTATTGGACAATTGATATGGAAATACCAACTGTCCTATTTCAGCAAACAAGTGCATGAATTAGAGGCTATGACTGTAAGCCATCTGATTTTGAGATTACGATTTAGGCAGTTTTATTTTGGGTTTGACCTCCCACTCAGGGCCTTTATACCAAACACATCGGGCTGGCGTATCAGGCGGCTAGGTTCGGACATAAAACTCAGCCACATTTTTCAATCAGCCCGGGTTTGGACCGTATACACAGCTGTTGGCCTGGCCTTGTCCATTAGGATTGGTGGAAATTTATATATATATATATATATATATATATATATATATATATATATATATATATATATATATATATATTAAAAGCTGTCAAGTCCAACCGGTTGGACTATAAATTACATTCTACCCAGCAGATAATTTTTAAACCTGTGATGTGGTCCGCCCAATGAGCAGATGGGGTTGATTTTTTATTTAGGTGATCCTCATGGTTGAGCCAATCTATTCAAGGGGTTGGATGTCACATGTTTTTAAATGATTGGAAGTTATCAATTGGGTGAACTATAACCTATGGCCCAACTGATTAGACTTGAAGAGTTTTTCGTGTATATATTTATATATACTCCAAGGACAGATTTGTGAGAACTTTTGACACATGATGTGAGCACAAAATCCAGATGATCCACTGGATGTGTCACCTCGTAACTTTTGGATTGATCCGAAAATCTGATAGCCCTTGATTTGCTTCTTACTTTACTATGGAACTCTCGAGGCTATTACTCAAGTCCAAAGCATAGATTAATTATGGTTAATAAATTAAGAGGAAGAAAAGGAAAAGGGATTCCCAGCTTGGGCGGCCCCATCATGGTTTTTATATACAATCCAATCCAGCCACCACGTGGGTCTCTCCATGTTAGGCGCAACATCCAAAAATCAGCCTCATCTATAATTGAGGTGTACCACATAATTAGAAATATTGTATAAGGTCAAAGTTCACCCTCCACTTCAACCATTGGATGCCACACTAAAACAAAGTGTTGGGTCTCAAAAATCAGGCTCATTAGTGATTCAGGTGCGCCGCACAAAGGAAAAGAGTATGAAAGGTGAGCTTTGACTTGTACATTGTTTCTACTTGTGTGGTCCACCCCAATCAAAGATGATGCTGATTTTGGTGAGAAATTTGCGACTGTACGACCCATTTATGGCCCATTTACGAGACGACGCCCACCTTATTTTCCCTTGCAAAAATAAGCCCCAGCTGTACGGACGCCATCCCAAAGGTCGAAAATGCTCCCTGCTTTTTCCTTCAAGCGGATTGGCCGCTGCTCGAAGACGAGCGTCGAGCGCTGACGCTCCTCCAACTCCGAGTTTCACGAACGGTTCAAAAGAGATCAACGTTACATGGGCCCCACAGTTATGTATTTATTATATCCACAACGTTCATCCATATTTCGAGATCATTTCGGACCGTTATCCAAAAAAAAAAAAAATCATATCGTAAAGATCAACTGGACCACACCACAAAGAGCAGCAGAAAATTGATTTGCACCGTTGAAACTTTTGTAGGGCCCACCATAACATTTATTTTCCATCCAATCTATTCATAAGGTCACGAAAACCTGGATGAAGTGGAAAAACAAATTTCGTAATGATCCAAAACTTCCGTGACCCCTAAAAGAGTTTCAACGGTAGACGTTCAATCCTCCACTGCCTTTTACAGTGTGGTCCACTTGATAGCTAAATCTGTCTTATTTTTCTTCTCAAGACTTATAACGAGTTCACCAAATAGATGGACGGTTTGGATATAACACATACCTCATAAAAGGACCCACAAAGGGGGTGGGAATTACAACAGGGAAAAAAGGCAAAAAAAAAACGCCTGGAATCTATGGCTACAGATATAATCCGTAGCCATAATTGCCACCCATGCTTTTTCAATATATCTTTTGCTATGTATCGAAGGTCTTTCAATTAATCGAAAAAAGTCCCGAACTATCCAACCACTTTGTATAAAAAATTCTGTAATTTTTGATACATATCAAAGTGTACTCGATATTATTGAAGATATAGCTACAGATTATAGCTGTAGCCATAACGGCAATCCGTAAATGTCTATGCAATTTTTTAAATTTTTTAATTTTTAATATTTTATTTTTTATTTTTTACATGGAGAACTTTATTCTACCTACAATTTTCTCTAACACATATTTGTATAAATATGTATATATAAGCATATAAAAACAAATTTCTCTCTTTTTTTCATTTCTTTCTTTATTCATTTAACAAAAATATCTTCTAAACCAAAATTAGTTACTTGATTTACCCTATATGATTTTGGGGTACGAGAAGCTACTTTATCCAACTAACCTAGTTATTTTCCAAGATTCCATCAGGTCGATGGTCGAAAATCCATTTCATATTCACTTTGCGGTCAATTTCAATCAGTTTGCGGTCAATTTCATTCATTTCATTTACTTCACGGTCATTATCATGCATATCACAATCATTCCCGCCTATTCCGTGTTGATTCACGGTCCTTTCGGCGCATTTCACGATCATGCCCCTTCACTTCACAATCATTTGCATGCATTTTACGAGCAATTCACAGCAATTCATGATCACTTCCATGCATTTCACGGTCATCCGAAACAATTCCGTGTTGATTCACGGTCATTTTGAGGCATTTCACGGTCAAACACCTGGTCATTTGCATGCATTTCACGGTCAATTTGCTTCAATTCATGATCACTTCCATGCATTTCACGGTCATCCCAAATAATTCTGTGTTGATTCACGATCATTTCGAGGCATTTCACGATCAAACCCCTTCACTTCACGGTCATTTGCATGCATTTCATGGTCAATTCGCTGCAATACATGATCACTTCCATGCATTTCACGGTCATCCGAAACAATTCCGTGTTGATTCATGGTCATTTCGAGGCATTTCACAATCAAACTCCTTCGCTTCACGGTCATTTGCATTCATTTCACGATCAATTCGCGGCAATTCATGATCACTTTCATGCATTTCACGGTCATTCGAAACAATTCCGTGTTGATTCACGGTCATTTCGATGCATTTCACGATCAAAATCCTTCACTTCACGGTCATTTGCATGCATTTCATGGTCAATTCGCTGCAATTCATAATCACTTCCATGCATTTCACGGTCATCCGAAACAATTCCGTGTTGATTCACGGTCATTTCGATGCATTTCACGGTCAAACTCCTTCACTTCACGGTCATTTGCATGCATTTCACGGTCATTTCGAGGCATTTTACGGTCAAACTCCTTCACTTCACGGTCATTTGTATGCATTTCACGGTCAATTCGCGGCAATTCATGATCACTTTTATACATTTCACGGTCATCTGAAAAAATTCCATGTTGATTCACGGTCATTTCGATGCATTTCACGGTCAAACTCCTCCACTTCATGGTCATTTGCATACATTTCACGGTCATTTCGGTTCAATTCATCATCACTTACATGCATTTCACGGTCATCTGAAACAATTTCGTGTTGATTCACGGTCATTTCGAGGCATTTCATGGTCAAACTCCTTCACTTCACGATCATTTACATGCATTTCACGGTCAATTCGCAGCAATTCATGATCACTTCCATGCATTTCACAGTCATCTGAAACAATTTTGTGTTGATTCACGGTCATTTCGATGCACTTCACGGTCATTTGCATGCATTTCACATTCATTTCGCTTCAATTCATCATCACTTCCATGCATTTCATGGCCATCTGAAACAATTCCGTGTTGATTCATGATCATTTCGAGGCATGTCACGGTCAAACTCCTTCACTTCACGATCATTTGCATGCATTTCACGGTCAATTTGCGGCAATTCATGATCACTTCCATGCATTTCACAGTCATCTAAAACAATTCTGTGTTGATTTATGGTCATTTCGGTGCATTTCACGGTCAAACTCCTTCACTTCACGGTCATTTCGCTTCAATTCATCATCACTTCCATGCATTTCACGGTCATCCCAAACAATTCCGTGTTGATTCACGGTCATTTCGAGGCATTTCACGGTCAAATTCCTTCACTTCACAGTCATTTCCATGCATTTCACGGTCAATTCGCTTCAATTCATGATCACTTCTGTGCATTTCACGGTCATCCAAAACAATTCCATTTTGATTCGCGGTCATTTCGAGGCATTTCACGGTCAAGCTCCTTCACTTCACGGTCATTTGCATGCATTTCACGTTCAATTCGCTTTAATTCATGATCATTTTCATGCATTTCACGGTCATTCCTAACAATTCCGTGTTGATTCACGGTCATTTCCAGGCATTTCATGGTCATGCCCCTTCAAATAGTGAAATAGTAAAAGGCCAAGTGTGATCCATTTCCATAGAGGATTGCAGATACAAATGACCATGAAGTGAAGGAGTTTGACCGTGAAATGCCTCGAAATGACCGTGAATCAACACGGAATTGTTTTGGATGACCGTGACATGCATGGAAGTGATGATGAATTGAAGCGAAATGACCGTGAAATGCATGCAAATGGCCGTGAAGTGAAGGAGTTTGACCGTGAAATGCATCGAAATGACCGTGAATCAACACGAAATTGTTTCAGATGACTGTGAAATGCATGGAAGTGATCATGAATTGTCGCAAATTGACCGTGAAATGCATGCAAATGACCGTGAAGTGAAGGAGTTTGACCATAAAATGCCTCGAAATGACAGTGAATCAACACGGAATTGTTTCGAATGACCGTGAAATGCATGGAAGTGATGATGAATTGAAGCGAAATGACCGTGAAATGTATGCAAATGTCCGTGAAGTGAAGGAGTTTGACCGTGAAATGCATCGAAATGACCGTGAATCAACACGGAATTGTTTCGAATGACCATGAAATGCATGGAAGTGATCATGAATTGTCGCGAATTGACCTTGAAATGCATGCAAATGATAGTGAAGTGAAGGAGTTTGACCGTGAAATGCCCCGAAATGCCGTGAATCAACACGGAATTGTTTCGGATGACCGTGAAATGGATGGAAGTGATGATGAATTGAAGCGAAATGACCGTGAAATGCATGCAAATGACCGTGAAGTGAAGGAGTTTGTAAGACCCGTATCCAGTGATCCTTCTCGTCGAATTCCGGCAATCTACAACCTGTAATCGATGTTTGCGCACGACCGTAAGTCGTATCCTATACATTCGAGTCAGCTTAATCCGAGACTTGTATCATTGCGACCGCACCGTCGTCGTGGTTCCAACGCCGCGACTCACGCATCGATCCGATACCCAGACGAGGTGATGTGGACCCACGTTTAGTTCGAGAAAAAACACTGCACGTTGCAAATCTCAAGAGAATCTCTACAACGTGTCCCACCAACCAATCAATCAATCACCTCATGTCAAGTACACACACCTATACTTTCTTTCTCCACAAGTCATGCAAACCCAAAAGTCAACCAAGCTCTCACCTCACCCATCACTCACATCACACATCACTCACCCTTTCACCCATCACACCCATCCATCACCTCTCTTTCAACCATCCCATTTCTCTCTTTTTCTCTTCACTTTTTTCAAGCAACACCAAGATCAAGAGGCTCACACGTCCATGGATTTTCATGAGAGAAAAGAGTTTGTGTGGCCCACTTTCCACTCCAAAACCCATCATCCTAGCCATCCATTTCTCATCTTCCACCATCAACGAGAAGCAAAAGGAGATAGGCTTTCCAACAGACCAAGGAGATCGCTAGGTGGGTGCTTCTATAGGCTAGATTTTCATATTTTTAAGATGGGTCAAGTGAGGCCTATCGATCAATGGTATGGATCTCACTTTGGATTCTAAGATGCGGTCAACGGCCCATCTTGATCATCAATATCATTCCATGATGGGGCTATTCTTCATGGACCCCATCATGATGTTTACCTTCTTAGCTTGTATATGGGTCATCTAGACCGTCCATTTTCATGGAGAAGGGATCTCCACCGTTAGATTTCAAGTTTATGGGCCCACATGTTATGGGACCCACTTGATTTATGTTGTAGATCATGGAAGGGAGGGCCCATAATGCCGAGGTCCCTCCATCACGCATGTCCCACTCTCTATCTCTCTCTCTTCCTCTCTATTCTTTATTTTTATATATGTGGTCATGACATGGTTGTGTGGCCCACTTGGATGAACCCCCCTAAAGCATGTATTTTATCCAAGCCTCTTATGGGTGGGGCCCACTATATATATGTGTTGTATATACACTATCAATACATTTAGTGGCCCACCTGAGTAAAGCCCACCTTAAATGCATGTGTATGGCCAAGCCGTCCAGTGTCCAGAGACGCTGGACGTGAAATGGATCCAATATATATATATATATATATATATATATATATATATATATATATATATATATATATATATATATATATATATATATATATATATATATATTGGCTTGGTTCAAGCCTTGGATTGGGCTGCTTTTGCAGGCCCCACCTTGATGTATGTATTCAATCCATGCCGTCCATCCCATTCAGAAGATCGTTTTAGGCGTCGAGCCGAAAAATGAATTCCATCCGATCTTCAGGCGGGCCATAGCATGTAAAATAGTAATTTTTACTGTTGAAAGTCATCCTTACATTTTCATGCGCCGTAAAAACATCGGATATTAGACTCGTTTACACGGTCTTGAGCCAAAGAGTGCAATGGATGGGTTGAATTTACTTGATGTAGGTCCCACACCTAAAAAACTGCAAAAAGAATGTTTTCTTTAAAAAAAAAAAAAATACCAGGGGAAGGAGGGTGCAGCGCCTGCTATGCAGCAGGACGCTGCTAGCGTCAACGTGCAACAGACAGGGACCCATGGCCCAGCCATGGGCCCCACCATGATGTATATTTGTCATCCAACCTGTTCATTGGGTGGGCCCCTTCCTGATGTGGGCCCCATTCAAATTTCAGCCACGTACAAGACTTAGGTGGCCCACATCATTGGAAACAGCGTTGATTGAAATCTGCCATTGAAAACCCATTTTTGGTTTCACAAAGTTTTGGGTTAATATGAAATTTGTTTTTCCTTCCATCCAGGCAGCATGGCCTTGTCAGCAGGTTTGATGTCAAATAAACATTGTAGTGGGCCCCACATGGGACCCCAAGATGTATGTGTTCTGTCCACACCGTCCACAACGGTGGACGGTGGAACCCACTATGATGTATGTGGTTTAGTCACACCGTCCACAGCACCACCATGATTTATGTGTTTTATTCACACCGTCCTCACCCAGACGGTGGGACCTACCATGATGTGTTTGTTCTATATCCACTTCATCCATTGATTTCAAGATGAAAAATCATCCGGAAAGAACTATTTTTGAAGTGAAATCCGTGCAGTCTACGGGTTTATCTACTTCGCCGTCCATCTTATATTTAACGATTAGGATGTTGCAACAGCCTACATAGTTTCAGAATGTCACTTTGGCAAGGGTTAAATCTTTCTTCTGAACACAATGGACGGTACGGATCGATGATTTAAATGTAGAGTAGGCTGTACTAAAAAAAATTTAAATGCACAGTATAAACACCGTTTACGTAAATGAGAAATGTCATGTATGTACGTGATGTGCATGTAATGTACATATAGGTTCATGGTGATGATCATGAGAAATCTGCTCCGTCCATCCGCATTGTCAGCTCATTTAAAGTGTTGAGAACGAATTTGAAGCATATCCAGATATCAAGCGGGCCCTAAATTATGATTTCAGGGGCTGATCTATCAGTTTAGCTATTTCTAGAAGGATTCAGGAGCTGAAATTTGACGTGTACGGCTAATTTATAGTTTTTAGGCTGCATATAAAGTTTCAAGCTGATCGGATGGTGGAAACTCCGTAATCTTATATTCTGGATGGGTTTTTATGCCGGTTTAACATGACGCCTTAGGAATTTTAATGGTGGAAATCATTTTCACCACTTATCTTTGGGTATGGCCCATTTGATATGCATGGGGCCAATTAGTGTAGCCCATTTAATATACATAAGGCCCATGTGATTAGGCCCATATTGATGTGTTCGTGACCCGTCCATTGAGGCCCACCTTGGTATATGTATGAGGTCTATCTTGATTCATTTGTGGCCTTCTATTGAGGCCCACCTTGGTACATATATAAGACCCATATGATTAGGCCCACCTTGATGTGTTACGGCCCATTGTGATGTATTTAGGGCCCATGGGTAGAGGCCCATTGTAACATATTTCCAGCCCATTTGTTAAGGCCCATTGTGGTGTATTCTCGGCCCATGGATTGAGGCCCATTATGATGTATTTAGAGTCCATGGGTTGAGGCCCATTGTAATGAGATTCCATTGTGGTTTATGTGTTGACCTTTATGGCGGGCCATGCCTTGGGAACAATGTTGGTTTGACGTCCACATTGTATGGATAATGTTGGTTAAATGTCCGCATTGTATCTCTCCCTAGGGCCCATTAATAGGCCTGTACTTGTTGTGTGTAGGCTATTTAGGCCCATCTTCGTTGTGAGGATAGTTCATCACTTTGTAACATGCTTAGTATAACATCATACCTCATGCCATACGCATCATATGTATGTTTGATATGAGGAATATTTGATCATAGCATAAGCCGTTGGGCTGAGACATTTACGGGACTCCCTATGAGACGGAGTGCCCACATTATAGCGTCGTACGTATAGGATTGCTGCATGACTGGATAGTGTGACTCATGCATCTCGCATATATGTGACTTGATCATTGTACGCCCTAGTGACATCAGGGTCGTGGCCTCCACAGGTATATCGTGGATGGCTAGATGGGACACCGAAAATAATTGGTTCTAGCACTGTGGGCACTTAGGATGTCCTTTGGTGAAAATTTTAAAACCTCCTTGGTACCAGGAGTTACTCCAACGTCTAAACCGAGTGGAATATGAGCGTCAGTGCCTATACCATGAGGCCGTGTCTCCCACTATGTCGTAGTCGGTTGGAAGGGGGTGTGGCCTTATCTGCCCGAGTGAGGGGGCTATAAGCTAGGCTGAGTATGACCAGCTCGTAAATGGGTCCGCTATCGACGAGCCGGGTAGGTATTGGCAGACTGCTGGCTAGGCGGATAGTGAGGTCTCTTCCACTCGCAAGATTGTACAGCTAGGGAGGAGGCAGTCGGTGTGGAGTGTAATAGACCCCGGTGATTTTTCAGAGAGGAACCGTACTGATACGTGGACTTGATATGAAGACTGACATGATAGTATGATATCCCGTCACTGTTGCACATGTGGGCGGGCGCGCGTGGGCTGAGGCTGATGTGGGCGGGTGTGATGTGGGCGGAGCTGAGGCCTAGGCGAGCTACCAACGGTTGGCAGGTTACTATGCTGACAGGCTATTGAGCAGGATTTACGTAATCATTCATTCATCCATTCACTATCCACTCGGGCTAGTGGTGCGCAACTATTTGTTACATGTACCTTCGCAATGGCTGAGATTTCGGTTGGGACGCGCAACTAACCTGAGATCAGGAGTTTACCACATTGTGTTTGACTATCTGAATCTAGGTAACTGGTTTGGATAGAATTCCCTTATAATGGGCCCCGTAGCCTGCGATACTACGTACTATCAGCCCGACTTCACATTCTAGTATGGTTATTTCATTCGCACAGCATAATACATTGCATCCGCAGTACTTAACATTTTTGGTTACTATGTTGTTATACGTATATGGCCTAGACGAACTTAGCAGGATTTACATATTGCACTGTACCCTCGATATCTAACATTTGGCTCTCTATGACTCCTCGTTCACATAGTTGATTTGTCTTGTTAGTATTTCCGATATTGTATGATTTATGGGCTTATCATTATTTTTACTTACTCTGATATCGCATGATTCATGACGTTGTCATTTTTTCTGCTTATCTCAATGATGTATGATTTATGGACTCTACTATATACTCGGCACTTACCTTACGCACACTTACACCACCCTCTAAGCTTTTGTAAGCTTATGCACGATAGATGCATACAGGGGGCGTTAGGTTGCAGCAGCGTTGAGCTTGGAGTGTGCAACGATTTTCAGGAGCTATGATTTTGATATATCTATTTTCCTTTCAGCATCGTATTCAAGTGATTATATTAGTGGATATGTGATGATGATGTTGCCTTTATGATTTGGGTAAACTTGTGGTTGTACTTATTACAAGATAAAATGTACGTTAGAAAATTCTCTTTATAGGATCCCAGAATCGAAATCTGGAGTATGTCGCGCTGGGAGCCAAGAATGGGGTACTACGGAGGCTGTCGGCACCGGATTCGACAATTGGGATTCCTATGAATCTGATTTTTGGGTTTAGAGCGTGACAGAGTTTGACCGTGAAATGCATCGAAATGACCGTGAATCAACACGGAATTGTTTGGGATGACCGTGAAATGCATGGAAGTGATCATGAATTGTCGCGAATTGACCGTGAAATGCATGCAAATGACCATGAAGTGAAGGAGTTTGACCGTGAAATGCATGCAAATGACCGTGAAGTGAAGGAGTTTGACCGTGAAATGCCTCGAAATGACCGTGAATCAGCACGGAATTGTTTCGGATGACCGTTAAATGGATGGAAGTGATGATGAATTGAAGCAAAATGACTGTGAAATGCATGCAATTGACCGTGAAGCGAAGGAGTTTGACTATGAAATGCATCGAAATGACTGTGAATCAACACGGAATTGTTTGAAATGACCGTGAAATGCATAGAAGTGATCATGAATTGCTGCTAATTGACCATGAAATGCATACAAATGACCATGAAGTGAAGGAGTTTGACCGTGAAATGCCTCGAAATGACCGTGAATCAACACGGAATTGTTTCGAATGACCGTGAAATGCATGGAAGTGATCATGAATTGCCGTAAATTGACCGTGAAATGCATGCAAATGACCGTGAAGCGAAGGAGTTTGACTGTGAAATGCCTCGAAATGACCGTGAATCAACACGGAATTGTTTCAGACGACCGTGAAATGCATGAAAGTGATCATGAATTGCAGCGAATTGACCGTGAAATGCATGCAAATGACTGTTAAGTGAAGGAGTTTGACCGTGAAATGCCTCGAAATGACCGTGAATCTACACGGAATTGTTTGGGATGACCGTGAAATGCATGGAAGTGATCATGAATTGAAGCGAATTGACCGTGAAATGCATGCAAATGACCGTGAAATGCCTCAAAATGACCGTGAATCAACATGGAATTGTTTCGGATGACCGTGAAATGCATGGAAGTGATCATGAATTGCTGCGAATTGCCCATGAAATGCATGCAAATGACCATGAAGTGAAGGGGCATGACCGTGAAATGTACCAAAAGGACCGTGAATCAACACAGAATATGCGGGAATGACCGTGATATGCATGAAAATGACTGTGAAACTGATTGAAATTGACCGCAAAGTGAATATGAAATGGATTTTCGACCATCGACCTGATAGAATCTTGGAAAATAACTAGGTTAGTTGGCTAAAGTAGCTTCTCCTACCCCAAGATCATATAAGGTACATCAAGTAACTAATTTTGGTTTAAAAGATATTCTCGTTAAATAAATAAAGAAAGAAATGATAAAAAGAAAGAAAAAAAAATTTATATGCTTATATATACATATTTATATAAATATGTATTAGAAAAAATTGTAGGTAAAATAAAGTTATCCATGTAAAAAATTAAAATTAAAATATTAAAAATTAAAAAATTAAAAAAAGTTACATAGACTTTTACGGACTGCGGCTATGGGTACGGCTATAATCCATAACTATATCTTTGATAATATCGAATACACTTCGATATGTATCGAAAATTGCAGTATTTTTTATGCAAAGTCGCTAGACAGTTCTGGACCTTTTTCGATTAATCAAAAGACCTTCGATACATAGCAAAAGACATATCGAAAAAGCATGGGCTGCAGTTATGGCTACGGATTATATCTGTAGCCATAGATTCCAGGCTTTTTTTTTTCCTTTTTTCCCCTGTTGTAATCCCCACCACCTTTGTGGGTCCTTTTATGAGGTATGTGTTATATCCGTCCATCTATTTAGTGAACTCGTTATAAGTCTTGAGAAGAAAAATAAGACAAATTTAGCTATCAAGTAGACCACACTGTAAAAGGCAGTGGAGGATTGAACGTCTACTGTTGAAATCCTTTTAGGGGTCACGGAAGTTTTGGATCATTACAAAATTTGTTTTTCTCTTCATTCAAGTCTTTGTGACCTTATGAATAGATTGGATGGAAAATAAATGTTATGGTGGTCCCTACAAAAGTTTTAATAATGAATATCAATTTTCTAATGCTCTTTGTGGTGTGGTCCAGTTGATCTTTGGATATGGTTTGTTTTTTTGGATAATGGTCCGAAATGATCTCAAAATATGGATGAACGTTGTGGATATAATAAATACATAACTGTGGGGCCCATGTAACGTTGATCTCTTTTGAACCGTTCGTAAAACTCGGAGTTCTAGGAGCGTCAGCGCTCGACGCTTGTCTTCGAGCAATGGCCGATCCGCTTGAAGGAAAAGCAGGGGCATTTCCTTTGGGAAGGCGTCCGTACAGTTGGGGCTTATTTTTGCAAGGGAAAATAAGGTGGGTTTCGTCTCTTAAATAGGCCATAAATGGGTCGTATAGTCGCAAATTTTCCATTTTAGGTTCCAAGCATAACATAGAGTTGTTAGGAATTCGAGTTTGGATACACCGAAATATTGAAGATAAAAAATAAAAAAAAATAAAAAAAAAAATTGATTGGCTGAATCACGTATAAAATACGTTGTCCTTAAAGCGTGATTCGCCCCCTTATAAACTACTGATGGGTTACAGGCGAATTGCTTCCAGGATAAGACAAGCCTTATCTGGATCTAGCGTGCAGCAATCACGATAGGTCCACTGTGGAACAATTTTAACACAGTAGATCTCTTCTGACAGACTTGGACGGTAGAGATGATAACAATATTCTAAAATGGAGATATTTCTTGTATTTGATCTAATAGGAGAGAGGAGAGTGTTCAGTTGATAATTTAGGACCGAAATGGTCCAGTTTATATAGGCATCAGGTAGTGGACCGTTGCTAGGGTGCAATCAAAGGTCCAGAACGTTTGAAAATATTTTTGTCCGTTGTCCATTAATCATAGACGTTTCTGGTCGTTAGATCAAAGGATCTGACCGTTGGATCATCATGAGCCGTCCGTTTTCAGACCGTTTGACTTTCAAGGCATAGAGTCGTTTTCTAAAACTGCTGAACGTTTCGGATTTAAGATCCGACTGTTCTCAGTCACCTATAAAAATCCAGGCTCATTTCAGATTTCCACCGCCCTAAGGCACTGACCAGACTCATCGCACCGGGGTCGCACCGTCTCGCGTAAGGTCACTAAGGAGCGACCACTCTGCGGCACGATGCGCACGTGCGAAGTGCAAAGTGCGCCATCTAGCGCCACTATAGCCACACTGCCCACGCCCTCGCCCGAGCGCGGGCGTGCGTGCGTGTGTTCCAGTGTAGCACTGGAACACGCAACCCGTGTATCTCCTTCTCCAAAAGCTCCAAGTAAGAATACTCTACACAACATCTCATATAAACTACAAAAGTTTCTCAACCATTTTCAATGTGGGACAAAGCACACACACCGCACTTTTAATTCAAAATATTTCAAAAAGCGTTTTGGCGGGAAAATTCTGAAATTTTAAAAAATTCAAATTTTCATTTTTATTTTTTCAAAAACCATTGATTTAGACATACATGGTGGTTGGGATGAATTCTACATAAAAACCATGATAAGGTTCACCTAAGTTGGAACCCATTTCGCTTTCCACCCTCTGCATTTATTAACCTTAATTAATGTATGCTGACCTGAAGTATATTCCAAACTATTGGACTTGAGAGTGTCACGATACAAAACTCTGGTGGGCCATGGCAAAAGGAAACAGCTTCCTCCCTTTAATTTATATTTCTATTTGCTATAGCCCACTAGAATTTTGGATCATATTGGAAAATGGGCCCATAGAGTTTCAAGGAATGCTGCATCACGTGGACCGTTCAGATTCTATGCCCATAACATGTGTGTAAAGGTGCTCATGGGTGCTTACCTAAGAAGGTGTGTAGGTGAGCATTATATATATATATCTGAAACGCTCACCTGCGAACCAGTTCATATGTACTACGTACGAACTTTTTTGAGAATCCATGATACGTGATGTGGATCCAAAATCTGAACCGTTCATGTGAAAGAGTACCTCGTGAAACCCCTTGGACCCAAGTTTTACTTTGATCTAAAACTTTGATGGGCCATGAAAAATAAAAATAGTTTCCTCCCTTAATTTGAATTTCTCTTTGTTATGGCCCACAAGAATTTTAGATCGGGGTGAAAATTTGTCACATGGGGTTTCATGGGATTCCACATCACATGGACCATTCAGATTAGACACCCATGGCACGTGTGCAAAGGCGCGCACGTGCATAGGTGCGCAGGGGAGCATGAATATATATATATATATATATATATATATATATATATATATATATATGTTGGAAATGGTTCTATGCCGTCGATAGGGGTGTACATTGAGTTGAACCAAGTCAAGTAGGCCTCAGCTCGACTCGGCTCGGCCACTAGCTGACCTCAACTCGAACTTGGCTTAGCTCGGTTCTCTGGCCTGACTGGCCAGCTCAGCTAGGTTCTATCGGTAGCTTGGGCCAGTCACCTACGCAGCATTTCCATAAACACCTGGACTGTACCTTCAAAATCTCACTGAATGTAAAACAGAAACAAAGGTTTTTCAAGTATTTTATCAAACACCTTCTAAGCAACATAAGAATCAAGGGAAAAAAAAAAAGGTATTTGTTTCATATACATACCTTCCTTGCCACCAGCCACACTTCGTTGAGTCATTTCATCAAACACTTGGTGAGCAACATCAATATCAAAGTAACTGAATCATCAAACTTGTTCAATCCAAGTTCGATTCGAGCTGGGTTTGATTCGAGTCAAGTTGAGCTGGGGCAGCTCAAACTCATTTTTGAGCTTAAAAAATCAGTTCAACTTGGCTCGAACTCAGCTTCGAACCGAGTTGAATCGACCTTTTTCAAGTCGAGTCGAGCAAGCTAACCGAGGTAGCTCGGTTGGTGTACACTTCTAGCGGTTGAGCTGTGTGGACCCCACAGTGATATGTGTCGAGCATCAACACCATGTATTTGATGGGTACCCTTTAGGGTATCAACACCATGCATTTGATGGGTACCCTTTAGGGTATGGGATATCCCAAAAATCAGCTGTATATAGAACTCAAGTGGGCCATACCATCTAAAACCATGTGAAGACATGTCTAAAACATATAAAAATATTTGGTGGGTCCCACCTGAGTTTTGGATGCCTCACACACAATGGATGTGCTGGATTTGTGAACCACATCTTGGTGGACGCAATAAATTATTGTGAATGTTTTAATAGGAGGGTGACTGCTCTCAACTATTGTATGTGGTGTGGCCCACCCAAGTAATGGATTTTATATATATATGGGAAAAGGTACTATGCGCTCGACCTCACGGGTCCGTCCCATGTGGTCGAGCTTTTATATATATATGGGAAAAGGTACTATGCGCTCGACCTCACGGGTCCGTCCCATGTGGTCGAGCTGTGTGGGCCCCACCATAATGCATTTCGAACATCTACCCATCAGTCAGATGCACCATTCCATCTTGGGCCTAGATCTCAAAAATCAAGTCGATACGTGACTTTTGTGGGCCACACCACATATAGAAGTAGAGAGGGGCCGTGCACCATTAAAACATTCATAATCATTTTTGGGGCCCACAAAAGATGTGGTTTGCAAATCCAGCTCATCCATTATGTGTGCCCCACTTGTTTGAGGGTTCAAACCAAGTTTTAGCAGCATTCAAAACTCAAGTAGGCCCCACCAAGTGCTTTTATATTTTTTAACGATGTTTCACATGATTTTAGATGGTATGGCCCACCTGAGCTCCGTATACGGCTGATTTTTAGGATATCCCATCATTTAAAGGGGAGCCATCAAATGCACGGTATTGATGGTCAGCAAACATCATGGTGGGCCCCACACAGCTCAATCTCATGTTTGCTTATTGTGATGTCGAGCATATAGTACCTTGTCCTATACATACATACATACACACACGTGTGTGTATGTATGTATGTATGTATGAAAAAAGGTACCATATGCTCGACCTCACGATAAGCTCTCATGAGGTCGAGCTGTGGAGGCGGCACAGACTGGGGCTAATCTCAGCCCTATCCTATCCGGGGCCATTGCCGGCCCTATCCAAAATGCCGTTAAAGCAATTATCCATAAGCTTTTGAACTGTGGGAGTTTGGCCGTGACCCATTGTATGGACGTTCCTTATCTACCGTCCGAGTTAATAAGCTATACTATATATTGGATGAGTCCATTTTGTTTGGTCCATCTAATTATCAGACCCATCTATATTATAGGTGCTTTAAGTGGCATGTGCAAAAATATTTAAAAAAAAAAAAAAAACCCATAATGAACGGTCGATCATGGCCATTGATTTGTAGCGTTTAATGTGAATCATTAAAAGTTACATTCCCACTCTCCACATTCAGGTCGAAATATTTATGGTTAGAATCATCCATCAAATGCAATTCTCTCATTGTTACACGCCTATGGTAGCACCCAGAAGATGGACGGTTCTGATCATCCGACCATCTCTAAGTTTTGACCCCCTTGGGTCGACACATGCCGGTGACATGGAGTTGCCCAACGTGCCGGTGAGGAGTCACCACCATTTTAACAAAATGTTGACAAAAGCGCAGAAAAGGCTACCAAACAGAGGATTTGAATGCCCCATCGAGCCCTTCCCGCCACTTCTCATTCGACAAAACCAGCAGAAGAATGAGAGCGAATCAACTTCTTCTCTTCTCTTAAACGGTTGAAGACGCTTAGCAGAAAATGGGATCTGCAACGGTCTTGAATCTGAATTCAATTCCCGCGAAATCCAACGGCCTAACCGCTTCAGGTACTCTCACTCTTCTCCGTTTCCTGTAAGAAATTCTACTCTTATATACTCTCTCTCTCTCTCTCTCTCTCTCTCTCTCTCTCTCTCTCTCTCTCTCTCTCTCTCTCTCTCTCTCTCTGAGAAACCCTAATTTCTTGCCAGGTACTTGTTCTTGCTTCTGATTTTCTTTTCTAATTTCTTTTTTAATTATTTTTTCGAAAATATTCATATAGATTTTCAGAGGATTTTGGGATCTTGTAAACAATTGGGAAGTGTTTTTTTTCCTTGTGAATTCTGTACAGTGTCTGAGAGATTCTTGCTTCAATTCCTGCCTCAAAATCCGAGCTCTTCTTGCTTATCTTCTTTTTATTTTATTCTGATTTCCTTGTTTTTCAGTTTTAGAAAGATCTGGATTTAGGGTTTCTTGCTAGTTCTTTGTGCTGTTTTTAGGACTTTTTATGCAATTCTGCAATACTTTCATTAGAAATTGCACTTATATATTCAATTTGTAATTTTTCTGGTGATATTCTTTCAGTTCCTGCAAGGTCTGTGTTTTGATTTTGGTCTCGGAAATCCAATTCTCCTGTCCTTTTACTTTCATTGATGTTGCATTCTTTTCTTCTTTCAACTTGCTAAAAGTCTTTCAGGTAATGCAATCTTCTTCTTTTTTCTCTCATTTTCTGTTCGGTTTCTGCTATCTTTTTTTATCCATGCATTTATATCTTTTTTAAGGTTTTTTAAAAAAAAAAAAAAAAAATACTGGTTTTGTTTACCTTTTGAGTAGATCTTCTGCCTTTTTCCGAGATCATCTTGTTGATTTTGTTTTACGTTCTCTAATTTCTTCTTTCTTTTGTTCTTGGTTTGAATTGCTCTCTCTCTCTCTCTCTCTCTCTCTCTCTCTCTCTCTCTCTCTCTCTCTCTCTCTCTCTCTCTCTCTCTCTCTCTCTCTCTCTCTCTCTCTCTCTCTCTCTCTCTCTCTCTCTCTAATATATTGATTGCATTTTATTCAAATTCAGGGGATTTTTTTTAATTTTTTTTTGTATTTAGAAAATTTTCATGTCATGTTTTTGGAATTTGGGAGAAACACCGCTATTGTTACATGTTTTCTTCACCAATGCCGCCATTGTCTTCTATATGCACACTTTCCCTGGTTCTTTGGGTTTTTGGGCTACCTGCTTGTTTTTGTTTCATTTTTCATATTCCTTTGTTGCTTTAGGAATTAAGAGAAACTGTAGAGGAGAAACTCTTTTGAGTCTGGATACAACTTCACAAGTGATTTTAGAATGGACAAGGACACAGAGAATAATCCTCCACAAAAGAGGAAGTGGAGAAACGACGACGGTGCAGGACCATCCCATTCGGGCTTCAAGATTGGATTGTCCATGAAAAATCTCGTGATAAGAGTAGAGTCAGCTGCTCTTGCTCTGACCAAGGGGAAGCGAGAAGTTGGACGGCCGATAAGAAAACTCACAGATTTCATCATCTACAATTCCAGAAAAATTGCTCAGTCATTTGAAATGTGTGGAAACATAGACTTGTTTATTACTGGTCTGATCAAGCCCATGGATGAAAGTTCAAAGACAGCAATGAGTGTTAGATGTGAACATATTGGACAAATTACGTCATGGGAAGTTGCTGGTTATGTAAAAGGGTCTGCAGAAATTTGGGTTTGTACTAATCTTGCTGATTATATATGCATTAAACCAGCACCTTATTACAAAGAAATGTTCGACATCTCCTTTCGGAAGGCGCTCACTTGTGTCGAGGTCTTCAAAATTTTGTCAGAACAACACGGAGGAAATCCCGACATGAGTCTTGATGAATTGCTCGCTAGAGTCGTCACTTCATTATGTACAAGGGAAGTCTTTTCTGGTACATCCCCAATCACAAACTACATCATCGCAGAGGGTGTTTTCATTTATAAACAATTGAGCATCTTGGACGACATAGAAGATGAAAATGATCAGATCTTCACTGACTCACCCTCTGTTATTTCGCTAAAAGAGGAGTGTATGAAGATGCATGCACATGCCATGCTGCCACCTCCTCCCAGGAGCCCGAAGACTAAGAAGGGAGAGACGGAGCCTGAAGACTAAGAAGGGAGAGACGTTGAATCAAGTTGCTCCCTCCAGTCGTATTACAGGTGATGAAGAGTTTTATGTCATCCTTCCCACAAGGAAATGAAAATCTGAATGCGAAATTTCAAAAGGTGTTGCGGATGGAAGAGTCAGGATTTGAGCTAGAGACTTTGGGCTCCATTCCCTGAAGAGAATCAGAAATCAAGGGAGAAACTTTGGTCCCCACTCCCTGAAGAATATCAAAAATTGAGCAAGAAATTTTGGGCCGCACTCCCTGAAGAGTATCAGAAATCGAACGAGATTCTTTTGGGCACACTCCCTTTTGACTCATCCAGAGAAGTTTTACACTAAAATCAACAATGGTTAACAGACTTACATTGAGATCCATGAAGTTGAGATTGCAGATGACTATCCCCTACCTGCCTATTATAAAACCAGCTTACAAGAAGCAGTAGGGCGTCTCTCATTTGACAATGGCGCAGGCATGTGTGCTCCTGGTGAACTTCCTCGAATCAGGCTTCACAACTGGTCTCTTTCCTTTGGAGATTCTTCCATTGAAACCATGTGCTGTGCTTTATTTAATGATATTTGGGTCTGGGATGATGACCAAGGATGCTCAAAGTGGGTTCTATAATTCATACTGATGTTGATAAGGTACAATATTCATTAAGCATGCTGGTAGTAAATACATATGATGTAAGATCTCTGTTTGAAGGCCTGGATTGCATGCATGGGATAATAGTAGGGCAATAAATCTAGCAATACTTGCATTAGAAGTAACTGTAATTCATCTAAGCTCTGAATGTCTTCAATCTTCTGCACCACTCTCTCCTTCTCTTGCCCACTAATGGGATATGTATGCAAGTATATGAGAGGGTTTGGGGAAGAAGACAATACTTATATAGGTTGCCTCCCATGATAGAAACTCCTCCCCCATGAGTCTTCACACATTGAGTTGTTTTTCACCCCATTCTTTCTAGACACCATACCGGGGTCCAGTGCATGCCCATAATTCTTCGACCAAATGGCCATTGACACAAACAATCCAGTCTATTGATTAGTTACCAACCAAGTAAATCTAACATTCTCCCACTTGGCCAAACTGATCAGTGTATGATTTTGAAAATAGTTTTTTTTTTTTTTGTCATGGATCATACCTCTTTGAAATCACCTATTGGCCACATTCTCTGAGTCTAAAAACACAGCCGTCAGAAATATGGGCTACCCTCATCAGATCCTGTCCATTGAACTTACTAAAATTGGAACATGGCAGTCTTCACAACATTTGGTTTGGTGGAATGAAACAAGGCACAGTCATATATACTAGTAACTTCAATGACCTAGATCTATGAGAATGGAAGCATGGTATGGAAATTATGTTCTAACTACAACCATGCACCCTCTTCCCAAGTGGTCCACTGTCTCTACCAAGAGACACCCTATGTCTGCAATGAGACCCAAACTTTCTACATACTCATAATATGTGTACATTAATAGACTAGTAGAAATATAAATTGAATGTAAGAACATCAGTAAACTACACTCAATGAGATCTCTGTATGTCTATATAAATAATAACCAAGTGAAGCTCCCATTAACTGAACTTTCTGCTGATGAACTCCACAGACACCTAACTATTATGAACCCTCTCCTTCACAACAAAATACTTAATTATCTATATGCTTATACTTCGATGAAATCTTGTTGTTGTTAGAAAAGATGACTGTAGCGTCAAATTATCACAAAAGATTCTCATCAGCCTTAGAATTGACTCCGTAACCTGAAGTACTAAGATGAAATTCTGCAACAACATCGCTTGACCTGAAACCTCATGACATGCGATGAACTCTGCTTCCATGGTGGGAAAAGTACCAATGCCATAATCAACTGTTTGACGCTTTTCTAGGACACATCCGCTGCGGCCATCTTGAAAGTGAATCATAAAGTGGACTTCTTGTTATCAAGGCAACTAGCATAATCTGAATCTGTATACTGGATCAACTCCAACTGATCAGATCTCTGGTATGTGATGTGTAGTCCTTTGTTTATCGTCCTTCATAAAGTGCATCCTTCATTTGATTCCTCTCTGCACCATTCTTAGGGCACTGGAACACCAAATTTATCGCCCTTGACCATGGGCACGTCACGAGAAAAACAATTCTTCTTGTTGTATCTACTAAGCACCATCTCCACATAAGATTTATCATGGTGTATTTCATGGGTTACTGTGCAAAAAAATCACACTGATCCCATGATCCAACCCATCCCTGATTTGTACTTAGTTTTGTAGCCATCCTTTTTCCGAGCCATAGATGGGACCATTAGGTTTTCCTAACAAAAATGACATTTTAGAATCATGAGCAATCTATGATGGGATCAAACAAATAGACTGACCAAATTGTTCATTGGACCTATTTTTGTCTAAATGGTTTTGACTAATCCAAACTAAAGGAAAATGATTATATAACTATGATGTCAGATTAGTACTATATTCATGGGAGCCCACAAAATCTGTATTGAACCTAATGTATAGTCTAGATCAAGTGATTGAATTGTCCAAGTGACCCAATGCAATTAGGAGCACTATAACTCTCTATAAGTGGTAAGAAACTTCATTAGGAATTATATCATGAAAGATAGACATCAACCGCTCTCTTGAGTCTCTTCCGTCTGTTGATACACATCAACAAAGGTGTGAATGACAGAAACCTTCTCATCTTGCAAATTTCATTTGTATTGCCTCAACTAAAATAACTTTTAGAATTAAATCGAATTCCAATCTATCAAAATAGCCGCTACAAAGGCAGTACAATTGTTCACATATCATTGTTGAGGTGTTCATGCTCAGTCGTCATCACATGGTTAGAGATGCGCTGTTGTCTTACATCGTCAGGTTAGGTATCATCGTAGCTGCTTTTGGAGCCCTGGTGGATGAATTAGAAACAAGTCTCTCAAATAACCATATAAAAAATCAGAACTACTTCATCTACAAGAATATGCCGATTACCAAATGCATGCTTGAGAAGCCATGGAGAAGAACAATCCAACTTTCTAAACAAGTTGTGCCTGTTCATATAATCACTGGGTACAATGGATTTTCTGTGAGGTCTATAGAGATTTTTCTTTTGATAAGACATTGTGCTGATAATCCCACTGCTGCTTTTAAGGCAAACGAAAAGGCTCAAGTTCTTGGTCAGGTAATATCAATTCAGAATCGCTCATGAAACATTTATATTATTTGTAAGGATCCAGACATACATGATAAAATCATGAAGACAAGTAGATCTTAATAACTCATAAGAACTGCCATGATTTTCCTTTCTCCACAAGTACAGAAAAATAAAGTTTCGACAGATAGTGAACTCTCCAACAGAAGGTGACCTTCTCAAAACTCCTCTTTGGGCCAGATGAGAATGAGATTCCTGATATATTATCTATCAAGTAGGCTGTCAATGGGCCAGACTGGCCTGGCCCGGCCTGCCATGGGCTAAGCTAGGGCTCATCTATCATGCCAAAGGCCTGGCCCATGCCTGAAAATTAAGCCTCCTTCCTAATCAGCCTGAGCACGGGCTGCATCTAAAAGGGCCTCGACCATTTCTATTTTAATATATACAATGGTCGATCTATCGATGGCATTGCTTGATGTAGTGTCAAAGGTCAGCGATGCGATATCTCAAGGGAATACCAAAAAACACATTGTATCAGTGACATCATCATTGATACAGGCCAATATATTGTGAGAGTTAATTCATCTTGATATATTGGCAAGCCCCATTCTATAAATTTATGTTGTATCAATCGATACATGTCATATTTCTCAACATTGATGCAAAAATTGTAGTTTGTGAGTGGGGTGGTATTTGTTGGAAGGGGGTGGTATTTTGATTGGATTTAATTGCATTCGTATGGGGTGTTTTGACCTCTCCATTAACCGTAGAGTGTTAGGCATCTCATATAGGCATATTTGGTGTTATAGGTTGACCATAAGAGGTGATAGCGCCAGATAGCCAAGTAGCCAGTGAGATGTGAGAAATGGATGATCCATGATAAAGATTTTGGAATTCCTTGATGGCATCAAGGAGTAGAGCTGTACACGAGCTGAACTGAGTCAAGCTTGGAACAGCTTGGCTCGATTTGGCCAACAGCCTATCCCAGCTTGAGTTCGGCTTGACTCGGCGCGGTCCTCGAGCCTAACTTGGCTCAGTTCAATTAGCAGCTCAGGTCAGCTCGAGCCAAATTCAAGACAAGTTCAAGCTCGAGCTTTCGCATTTGCATTTTCTTTTTAGTTTTTATATGAGCGGGCCCTTTTTTATATTATGTATAATATAAAATATAATATATCAATCAAGTTATATATATATATATTGAATGTTTTGAACTCTATGTCATGAATGCAAATGTTTACATATTATGTATCCAAATAAAGTCAGGCTGAGTGGCCTTGATTGATGCTTGGGTGCCTTTAAATTCCAGGTCATGTATGGCATGAGCACTTAATTACATTATTGGGGGAAACCCTTGATTAGAAGGTATAACCAGAGTAGAACGTCTTGTGTTGCGGCCCTGGATGTTCCAAAGTCCTTTGGTTCTTCGTTTTTAGAGTGCCTAGAACGAGAGAGAGAGAGAGAGAGAGAGAGAGAGAGAGAGAGAGAGATCATGATGGCCTTGGCATACATGAATAGTTGTCGCGACAAAGCCGTGGGGCTCATATGTGGGTATGGCGCTCTGGCTCTCACAATGGAGTGATAAGACCCTCTGGGCTATGCGCTAGCACCAATGGGAAGGTATGAACCTGATTCGAGGCATGGCAATATATAAGTGGGCACTGTATACTTGTACACATGGCATACAATTAATTTAAAGTGAGCAGCTCAAATCAGGAATCATTGTTTAGAGTACAATATACAGGAAAAAAAAAAAAAACTTTACCACATATAGGATTGGTGGACATTTATTGGACAATTGACATGAAAATACCCAACTGTCCTATTTCAGCAAACAAGTGCATGAATTACAGGTTATGATTGCAAGCCATCTAATATTGAGACTGCCACTTAGTTACCTTGGGTTCACGATTTAGGTGGTTTTATTTTGGGTCAGACCTCCCACTCAGAGCCTTTATACCAAACACACCGGGCTGGAGTATCAGGCTTGACGGCTAGGTTTCGACATAAAATTCAGGCAAGTTTTTCAATTGGGCTGGGTTTGGACCGTGTACACATCCATTAGCCTGGCCCGGCCCATTAGAATTTTTAAAGGTAATTTTGTAATATAAACAATAAAATAATAATAATAATAATCCTTGTTTACTCTATTGAGCAACTCAAATTTGTTTTGTAGCCTGTAATCCACCTGAGAATCACTTGGGCTTGGGCTTGGCCCAACCTAAACAGTTTGGTCCAAGCTTGGGCTGGACAATTTTGGTTCGTCGCAGGCATAGGTCAGGCTTCAACAGAGCTTTGCCTGGCCTTAACCTGCTCTGTTATCACACCTAAAGTTGCTATATATAATTGTGAAAATCTGTGTTCAAAAAATTTGTCCAAAGCATGAATATTTTTGTTCCAAAAAATATATTATGTAGTCATTAATGAAGGGGGGCCCACTCTTAATTGGCCATCTTCAATGGGTAGTAGGGTCACCTAATTAGAAATAGTGTACAATGTCAAAGCTCACCCTCCAAACTATTTCCCTTAGTATGGCCCACTTGAATCACTAATAAGCCTGATTTTTTAGCCTCAAGATTATGTTCAAGTGTGGCATCTAATAGTCAGAGTGGATTCACTATAATAATTACGGTGGGCCCTGTAAAAATCAAGGGTGCACATTTCTCTCCCAACAATTTTCATTCTTGTGACCCACTTGAATCAAAAGTTAGCCTGACTTTTGGAATCCGGGCTAAAAGGGGATTATACATCCAATAGTCATTATAGATCTCACATACACATCATGGTGGACCCTATCAAAAATTAAGGTTTGGGAGTCTGTCCCTCTCAAGTAAAAGCTATTTATTCCCCAAAAAATAGTTCTTTAGACCAACCCTTTGGACCACAAGCTATAATACACTTACATAATAGCTTCGAAGTACTAAGTGCATGTGATAACTAGTCCTTCTAGCAACTGGGACACACCATATAAAGGAATGTCCAAACATTAGTAAATAGTAAAACACAAGTGTGATTCACTTGATGAGTGGTTGTTACTGAGTTTTTCAAAAGGAGATGATCATGATGAGGTTAACCTATTACATGGGTTGGATGTCACATATACATGAAAGGCTAGAAGTTATCTCTAAATGGAACTTGACCTGTGCTCCAACCAGATCGACCCAAGACATTCTCATTTATTGGCCATTATATACATAATCCCATCTTAGGCTCAAATCTAAAAAATCAGGCTGACATGTGATTCAAGTGGGCTACAACAATGAAATCAAGGAGAGAGACATCCACCCTTGATTTTTACAGGGCTCATCGTCATTATCATATTGAATCCACTCCAACCATTGAATGCCACACTAAAACAAAGTATTGGGACCCAAAAATCAGGCTCATTACTAATCTAGGCGGGCCACATGAAAGGAAACAATATGGAGGGTGAGCTTTGACCTGTACATTATTTCTAATTGTGTGGTCCACCTCAATAAAAAATGAAGCTGATTTTATGTCCTAGGCCTAACATAGAGTGACGCATATGATGGTTGGTGTGGATTGCACGTAAACACCGCAATAGGATCCATGAATGTGGGAACCCCTTTTCCTCTCCCCCTCTACATTTATTAACCTTAATTAATCTATGCCAAGCTGAGGTGTAATCCAAACAGTTGGACTTGAGAATGCCACAGTATATATGACTATCTTCAACCTTTGATCATTTAGCTCTTTTTCTTACAAGCCCAATACCAGCCAAGGCCAGGTCCATTTCAGTCTGATTAGGCCCCAGCCCTATCCTAGCCGGGCGGCCCTGTCGAAAATGCCATTAAAGCTATTAGCCATAAGCTTTTGAACTGTGGGAGTTTGGCCGTGAGGCCCACTATATGGACTTTCCTTATCCACCATCGAAAATTTGGGGACCCCTTTTCTTTCATTGTTACACGTCTATGGTAGCACCTAGAAGATGGATGGTTCTGATCATCGGATCATCTGTAAGTTTTGGCCCCCTTGGGTCGACACGTGTCGGGGATAACAGAGTTGCCTCACGTGCTTGTGAGGAGTCACCACCATTTGACCAAAATGGTGACAAAAGCACACAATAGGCTATGTATAGCGCATTCGAATGCCACTTCGAGCCCTTCCCGCCCCTGCGAAGAAAGAGAGCAAACAAGCGACGCGAATTAGCTTTTCTCCTCTTAAACGGTTGAAGACGCTCAACATAAAATGCGAACCGCAATGGTCTTCTCCGTTTCCTGTCAGAATCTCTCTCTCTCTCTCTCTCTCTCTCTCTCTCTCTCAGAGAAACTCTAATCTCTTGCCAGGTACTTGTTCTTGCTTCTGATTTCTTTTCTAAATATCTTTTTTTATTATTTTTTGGAAAATTTTCATGTAGATTTTCAGAGGATTTTGAATTCCTTTTTGTTGTGAAGTTTGTCCAGTTTCTGAGAGGTTCTTGCTTGGATTCCCGTCTCAAAATCCAAGTTGTTCTTGTTTTTCTTCTTCTTCTTTTAGTCCGATTTCCTTATTTTTCACAAGTGAAGTCTTTTCACAAGAGGCAACTGTTATTGCTTTGACTAAGGTGGTGCAGCAAGAAGTTGGACGACCGATTAGAAAACTCACGAATTTCATCTTCCGAAATTCCAGAAGACTTCCTCAGACATTGGAACGGTGTGGAGAGGTAGACATGTATATTACTGCCCTGATCAAGCCCATGGAAAATTCAGAGACTGCAATGCCTGTTAGATGTGAGCATTTTGGAGAAATTCTGTATTGAAAAATCGCTGGTAATGAACTTGCAGATTATGAATGCATTGAACCAGCACCTGATTACAAGGAATTCTTTTACTATTCCTCTCGAAAGGCAATCACTTGCCTTGAGGTCTTCAAAAAATTGTTGGAACCATATGGAGTAAATCTTGACATGAATCTTAATGAATTTCTTGCTGTGGTTGTCAATTCATCAAGCAGAAGTGAAGTCTTTTCTGGTACAGCCCCAATCACGGACTACATCACCTCGTTGGGTGCTTTCATTTATAATCAACTGAACATGTTGGATGAGATAGATGGGTTATCTGTTCTTCACGGACTTGACCATTCTTGATTCCCTAAGAAAGGAGCCTGAGAAGAAGCATGCACTTGTCATGCGGCCACCCAGGGTTTGAGGCAAGAGCTTGAAGGCTAAGAAGGGAGAGACATTGAATCAAGCTGCTCCCTCTCGGCTGTGTTACAGCTTACAGGTTATGAAGAGCTGAAGTCATCCTTCCCACAAGAAAATGAAAATCTGAATGCGAAATTTGTATTGGGTGCTGCAGTTGGAAGAGTCAGGATTTGAGCTAGAGCTAGAAATTTTGGGCTCCACTCCCTGAAGAGAAACAGAAATCATGCGAGAAACTTTGGGCCCCACTCCCTGAAGAGTATCAGTAATTGAGTGAGAAACTTTGGGTCCCACTCCCTGAAGAGCATCAGAAATCAAGCAAGAAATTTTGGGCCGCAGTACCTGAAGAGTATCAGAAATAAAGCAAGAAACTTTCGGGCACACTCCCTTTGACTCATCAAGAGAAATTTTACATTGAGATCAATAAGGTCAACAGACTTAAATTGAGATCCATGAAGATGCAACTGGTCTCTTCACAATGCAGAGTCAAGGCTCATTCCTTTGAAGCCTCTTCCATCGAAACTAGGTGGTGTACTTGATTTAACCATATTTGGGTCTAGGATGATGACCGAAGATGTTCAAAGTGTGTTTCATAATTCATAATGATGTTGATAAGATCTTCATTAAGCATGCTGGTAGTAAATACATATGAGGACCCCTATATATGATCTCTGTTTGAAGGCCTGGATCACATGCATGGGATCATGATAGAGCAATAAATCTAGCCATACTTTCATCAGAAGTCATTGTAAATCGTCTCAGCTTCGAATGTCTTCAATCTTCTCAACCACTCTCTCCTTCTCTTGCCCACTAATGGTATGATGTATGAAAGTATATGAGAGGGTTTGGGGACCAAAATAATACATGTATAGGGGACTCTCTAGGGTTTTCTCCCGAAATAGAAACTCCTCCCCTATAAGTCTCCAACACATTGATTTTTTATTTTTATTTTTATTTTTTATTTTGTAATTCCCACTCTTCTGGATACCATATCATGAGAACATGGAAGTGTATGCAGCCCCTCATTCATACATGCATATAATCACCGGCGTGGAAGTGTATGCAGCCCATCTTCAACATGCGTATGATCACCATCCAAGGGCCCAGTGCATACCCACAATCCTTCAATCTAATGGCCAATGACTCAAACAATCCAGTCTATTGATTAGTTACAGGCTTACAGCTCACCAAAAGAGTAAACCTAACATTCTCCCACTAGGCCAAACTGATCATGGTATGATTTGGCTAATACTTCTTTGAAATCACCTAGTGGTCATACCCTTATGAATTGAAAAACATGGCCATTAGAAATATGGCTACACTCATCAGATCCTGTCCATTGAAATTACTAGTATTGGATCATGGCAGTCTTCACAACATTTGATTTGGCAAAGTGAGACAAGTGACATGGGCCAACTAGGTCCATGCACGCCTCTTCCCAAGTGGTCCCAGTTTCTCTACCAAGAGAAACCTTACGTCTCCAATGAGACCCAAACGTTCTAAATACAATATTTGTACACTTTAGAAATATAAATTGAATGTCCAAATCATCATTAAACTAAACTAAATGAGAACTCTATATATCTTTATAAATAATAACCAAATGAAGCTCTATATTTGTACACTTTAGAAATATAAATTGAATGTCCAAATTATCAATAAACTAAACTAAATGAGAGCTCTATATATCTATATAAATAATAACCAAATGAAGATCTCACTAACTGAATACATTACTAGGATCTACAGCTCCCATAGAAGTCACTTGTGCTGAGGAACTCCATAGACAAGTGACTATTCTAAACCCTCTCACTCACAACAAAATGCTTAACATCTACATGCTTAGACTTCAATGAACTCTTGTAGTTGTTGGAGGAGACTACAGCCTTTAATCATCACAAAAGATTCTCACCAGCCTCAAAATCGACTCCAAAACCTGAAGATCTAAGATGAAATTCTACGACCATATCAGTCTGAAACCTCATGGCATGCAATGAACTCCACTTTAATGGGGACATCAGAGGACCTTCTGGTACAACTTGGGTGTACCAGAGACGGAGACGACCACCCACATCAGCGCCACTTTATTTGTGGATGAGATATGAGTTCCAAATGGGGCCCATTAAGCCATTTTGAAGACCTCACATGCATTGGGCGTGTATCAAGAAGACCCCACCTTAGGATGATGCATGTGAGCTACTTAAGATATCATTTTAATCATAGGATTTCTATTTCGTGTCGATCCAACCGTTGGATCTTGTCGATCAGGCCATCGGGCCACCAGATCTTTTAGATTTTGGTCCCTTGGACTCTGATATTGATTTCTTTATGTTTTTTTGTTATTTTTAGGAGTTATTTGATTGTTGAGATTGATAATAAATGTCTTAGATTTCTTATTTTGGATAATGGGCCACTTCACTTAAGTAAATGGCATAGTTGTAATTATGCCGAATTTTAATTCCGAATTTTAATTATAAAAGCATAGGGTAGGTGGAGTTTCAACCCTAGTGGAGATTTGAGAAGGAAAAGAGAGAGAGAGAGAGAGAGAAAGAGAGATAAGCTCTCTTATGTGAAGGAATTTTCCTTCTTATTTTTTAAGATTTTTTTATTCTAATTAAATTATGCAATGATAGAAGCTTGTTTGGTGATGGATTCCCCAAGGTACATCTTTCTTTTTTCTCTTCTTCGAAAAGTATTCTTCTTCTTCTCTTATCTTCCTCTTTTCCCTTCTATTACAACATTTTAAACCCTAAATCTTCAATTTCTTATTTTCTCCAATTTTTAAAAATTCTAATTCTAAAATCTTCAATTCTCATGGACCTTAATTTTTCAATTTTCAGATTTTCCCCCTCCTAACCCTAATCATAAAACCTACAATGTCCATTGAGTGTGGAACATGCTCATGCTAAATTGGAAGTTATATTCTTCCATCAAGCCTAGTTTTAATTGATTTATGTGATTTCCTAACATACGGGTAGGTGATTTAGGTTAAATCGGATTTTATTTCCTATTGTTTACTCTTAATTACTTGGTGGATTAATATTTTTTGTTAATTGAATTACTTTATGGACTCTTTCATAATCTCCACGTTGCATGCTAGCATTAAATCATGTCATGCATCATGCTTCCATGGTGGACAAAGTTGTAATCGACAGTTCGACGCTTTTCTATGACATAAATATGAATCCTAAAGTGAACTTGTTGTCAAGGCAACCATCATAATTTGAATCTAGAAACTAGATCAAATCCAATTGATCGGATCTCAGATCTCCAGTATGTAAGTCCTTTGGTCATTGCAAATAGCGCGTTAGTTTCTTTACCGCTCTCCAGTGACCCAACCCTAGATTGCAAAGATACCTTCCCACTCCAACAATAAACACAATGTTTGGACGAGTACAAACCAGGGAATAATTAAGACTCCCCACCACTAACACGTAATGGATATCCTTCATTTGATTCCTCTCTGAACCATTCTGAACACCAAATTTACTGACCTTGACCACGGGCACCTCACCAGAAGCAAAATTTTGATGTTGCATCTGCTAAGCACCCTCTCCACATAAGATTTTTGTGACAGGTTGAGTAAACCACAGAATCTATCACAGCATATTTCATGAGTTACTCTGCAAAAATCACAGTGATCCCCCAATCCAACCCATCCCTGATTTGTACTTATTTTTGTAGCCATACTTTTTTTGAGCCATGGATTGGATTGTTAGGTTTCCTAACAAAAATGACTTTTTAGAATCATAAGAAATCTATGATGGGATCCAACAAATAGATTGAGCAAATTGTTGATTGGACCTATTTTGTTTAAAAGATTTGGACTATCCAAACTAAAGACTAATGATTATATAACTACGATGTCAAATTAGTTCGATATTTGCATGGTAGCCATAAAATCTGTATTGGACCTAATGTATAGTCTAGATCAAAGCAATTGAATTGTCTAAATGACCCAATACAACTAGGAGCACTATTAACTTACAATGTTCTGAGCATTTCTCTATCTGTGGTAAGAAACTTCATTATAAGAATTACATCATTAAAGGTAGACTGAACGGCTTTGTAGAGTATCTACCATCTATTGATACATCCACAAAGGCATGAATGACAGAAACCTTCTCATCTTGTAAATTTCATTTTGTATTGCCTCAACTCAAATATTTTTAGAATTAAATCAAATTCCAATCTATAAAAATACCCACTACAAGGGAAGTACATTTATTCACATATCATTGTTGAGGTGCTCATGCTCAGTCATCATCACACGGTCAGAGACACACCATTGTCTTCTGTCGTCAGGTTAAGTATCATCATAGCTGCTTTCGGAGCCCTGGAAGATTAATTGGAAACAAGTCACTCAAATCACTGTATAAAAAATCAGAACAAGTTTGTCTACAAGAATATAGCGATTACCAAATGCATGCTTGACAAGCCATAGCCATGGAGAAGAACAAACCAACTTTCTAAACGAGTTGTATCTGTTCATATAATCACAGGGGATATTCAAGCAGAGGAGCATTTTGCATGATATATAAGAGATTGGAGCTTATTTGAATTCCAATGGAACCACATGGCTTTTCTGTGATGCCTATAGAGAATTTTCTTTTGAAAATGCAGTTGTAGGGAAATGGACATTGTGCTCATAATCCCACTAGTGTTTTTAAGGCAAACAAAAGGCTCATGTTCTTGTTCAGGTAATATCAGTTCAGAATTGCTCGTGACATATTTGTATTATTTATAAGGATTCAAACAAACGTGATAAAATCATCGCAGTTTTGCAACTGAAGACAAGTAGATCTTAATCACTCATAAGAACTGCCATGTTTCCTTTTTTCCTTTCTCAACAAGTAGTGGAAAACTTGTCATGAAATTCAAAGTTTCTACAGATTATTCACATCATGAGAGAGGTAGTGAACTCTCCAACAAGAAAGTGACCTTCTCAAAACTCCTCTTTAGCAAGGGAATTGGCACAATCATTAGTTCTGTGAAACATCGAAAAAGAAAAGTTTTAAGTTGTTTCAAGTCCTGTTATGCATTAACCAATAAATAAATAAATAAAACAATAAAATCTGAGCCTCCATAGTCATGCTTTTAGTAGGTAAGCTTGAATCAAAGCCTTTAGAGTTGAGAATCCATAGACATATTCTTAGAATTTTCTTAAGCTCCTCAAACTCGGCAATAGTGGAAAATGATTCCTTGTATTTAATATGTTGAGCAAAAAAGTGGGGCCTGGCCTCATGAAGATTACTGCCAGTTGAGATTCATGATGTATTATCTATCAAGTAGGCTGTCAATGGGATGGACTGGCCTGGCCCACCATGGTCCAAGCTTGGGCTCATCTATCTTGCCAGAAGGCCTGGCCCATGCCTGGAAATTAAGCCTGTTTCCTAATCAGCCTGGGCATGGGCTGCATCTAAAAGGCCCTCAAACCATTTCCATTTTAATACAAACAATGTTCATCGATGGCATTACTTGCAGTATCGCAGGTCAGCGATACGATATCTTAAGGGAATACAAAAAACACATTATATCGGTGACATCATCATTGATAGAAGTCAATTTTTCATGATACTTAATTTTATCTTCATATATCAGCAAGCCCCATGCTACAAATTTATGTTGTATCAAATGATACATGTCAAATTTCTCAAGAGTGATATTTCTCAAGTATCGATAATAGCAATGTACATCATTGGAGAATGAGAAAAAATCAAGAAAAAAAAAAACACATTTGGCTAATTTTTTTAGAGGGATCTGTTTCTTGGTGTTCTTTGCCAACTCCACTCGAGTTGTTTCACAATCTGAGAGCAGATTTGGACCGGAACCCCAAAGCTGAGAAAAGTTTGTCTACGATACCCATTCACAGTCATCCAGCCATGGCTATGGTTAAAACTACGCCCATGCGCAGACAAGGGGATAGCTATAGACAGATGTATCCAGGATACAGTTGCAGGTATGGAGGTGACCCACCATAGCCACAGTCGCAGCCACAACCAGTGCCACTATGAGCAACAATGACAATTATGGTGATTGTTTAGTATCCAAGTATCCAATAATGGGCATACTACTGCATGTTGCTAAGGATGAATACTGCCGACATGTTTGAGATTACATGGGATGGATCACAACCTCATGGATTGGGCACAATGCTACAGTTACATAGATAAATATATTATCGGTGCCCCAGTATGCATAGGTATGATGACTCTGAGCTGCCCTGTAACTTCACATATATCTGAGGCTAAGGTATTGGTTCTTTTTAGCAGTTGGTTGTCTTGTTTGTGTCTTTAGTTGCTTTTTATCACACTTGAATGATATGAGCTCATTTTGGATATAATTGCACCTGTTACAAGCAACAAAGCTAGTTTTGTCCCTAAACAATTGAAAGCCATTGTGCAAAGCTCTTTTATGATTGTTTGAGTTCTACGTGTGTAATGTTCCTTTTAGCATCTCCTGAAGCTTCATTGAAAAATTCCACCACTTTCTTAAAGTTTCCTAAATAATCCCTCATAGTTCAATACATTATACGGTATGTGTAATATTTCTCGATGTTTCCCATGATATTTCTGTATCCCAAGGGTGTGACACCGTTATACATATTGCATTAGTAGTTAGAGGGGTGTTTTCATAAAGCCATTATATTAATATTTTGTATTTATTAGTCTTGAGGGGTATTTTCATGAAGCCCTGGTTTTAATATTTCTCAACGCTGCAGGTTTCTAAGGGGATGAATGACCATGACTCAAATGCTAGGGGGTTGTGAAGGGTTGGGGTTAGGGCTAGGGCTTTACATGGGCTGGGACCGGGATCACCTTGAGGCCCATCCGGCTAGGCTTGGGCTCAAGCATCTGGCACATTTTTGGGCCAGGCTTGGAAATATGCTGGTGTTGCCCATGCTCAGCCTGTTGATAGCCCTACTCTAAAGGCTTTCTTTATGCTTATGTCTCATCCTGTGAAGTTTCTGGCTTGTATATTAGTTAGTATCTGTCTTTCCAAATAAAAAGTATGTTGCAGTTGGAGAGGCTTCCAACCCAACAAGGTGCAGTTCGTGTTTAAGGCAGGTGCAGAAAACAGAATCTGTGTCTATGGGAATAGACTAGAGAGCAAACGAGCAAAGGATCGCATGCTTGAAACAGAGTCCGCAGACTAGATTTTGAAATCCACTTTACTGATTAAGTCCAAGGAAATGGAAGACATACCATGCTTCGGGCGTTTGATATAGGGACGCAGAACTGCCAAAACATGATGCAAGCATTTCAGTGTTCACCACACCAGGACTAAGTGCAACAATTGCCACACCAAGTGGTAACTCCTTTGCCACTGACCGTGTTAAGCCCTCGATTGCCCATTTTGAAGCACAATAAGGTGCAACCTGTCCAAATATTGTTCGCTTCAGTATCAAAATGTCTTTAGGTCTATGATGCTGCATTATCAGAAGAAACTCTCATTACCTCCGCAGCTGCAGATCTTCCCCAACCAGATGAAATATTGACAATAATCCCTTGCTTCTTTTCTATCATCGGTGGAAGGAAGTGACGCAGTACATTTGCCGTACCCTTTATATTGGTGTCTATGACAGAATCGAACTCTTCCGCTGGCACTTGCCAGATCTTATTGTTCTTATTGATAGTACCTGCGTTGTTAACTGAAACGAGATTTTTTTTCAGTTCTACGCACGAACGGTCATATGACAGCCGGAGAGGAGACCAAATACATACACTTAGAAAGATAAGGGTAATAGGCATATGATGAACGCTAAATTCCAGAAGCACAACCGCATTATAAATATGGCAGGAATGCAATGATTACAACAAATTGTTTATGATTTTCAGTAAGTACATTGACCAACCCCCAAAAGAAAAAAAAAAAAAATTTGAAGGATGCATTGACCAACAAAAACATGATGCATGCTCGCACAACCTGTTCGCAACATGTGCCATAAAAGAGGATGTGCACAATCAAGGATTTTTTTAATTAATCGGAAAAAAAATCAAGAAAAAAATGGGAAATTTATATAAAACATTATGCAAAATACTACTACTGTAGGAAATTGTTTTTTAATAGTTTTATTACCAATTTCATTAAATTAAATCTATTAGACTATTAGACTACAACAAGTACTCAAATGAATGCATATACTCCAAAATGTGAATATATAAATATATATATATATATAGAAATTTATTGATGAGATTTTGAACAGAGATAATTTAAGCTAGAAATTTAATTGATATAATTTTGACCGGAGATTATGCCATTGCATACACACACTAATGACATTATGCAATCGAATATTTCTGTATGTGACCACATAATGCCCAATGGTCATAAAACTGAGAATGCCACCATGGCATATGTGGTATATGCTGTCAAAATGGCATATGCAATTGCATAAGCACATATGTGATCACATATGACAACACAGACAGAGAATGGCAAATCCACAAATACACATTATTCGTTGTTAATGACAATACATTGTAGGGGTCCTTTGCCAACCTGGTAAAGTACGAGTCTAGAAATGGAATCCTTTTCCAGGGTCATTTTCTGTATTTGGGACCTTGCTAAATATTGCAACCAGTTCCCAGTTGGAAACCAATTCTGGCAAAAGGACTGGTTTTGTATTCATGGCCATAGGCTGAGTTGCAAATTCCAAGGAAATGAATTCCTTCCTGACAATCACTTTTTGAATTTATTGCAAACTCAAAGGGAATGGATTCCTTCTTTCCCAGTACCAAAAAGAATTTCCAGGTTCCACAGAATTACATCCCAGTAACCAAACATAATTGACAAACCCTTTCTCAGAGAATTTCTCTCGTAAAAAAAAACAAATTCTTGAGCAACTTCTAAAATCCAGATTGTAAAACAACTCTATACAGTAAAGACTGAAAGAAACCCACTACAGTAAATTTCTCAGTAATCTCATTTAACATGTGCTCACAATCAAATAAACAGTTAAAAACATAAGGGTTGTTGAACTTCTTTATTATTATTTTTTGGATAAACATTTGTGGTGTGTTGGGATGCGCAATTGGATTGAATGAATTGCACGAAATCAATCCATTGGAGAGGAAATGACCAAAGTGGTGGTTGCGCCATTTTAGTTCATGATGATAACCTAACTCCTAATTGCAATTCCATTCGTTTTTTATTTGGAACTTATGATCGATCCCAATGGTGAGTTAAGGGTTAGTCCCTAATAATGAAGTGGGTCGGGTGAACCCTAAATCACCTTTTTGTTTATTGTAATTCATTTCAATTGAGCATGAAAACATTCACCTGAGTAAAAGATGATGAATGCAAGTTAGGAGGAATCCTCAATTCCTCATATACCTATGATATCTGGGACTCCCTTTTTCTCCATCACAAGCCGTGCAAGCTCCTCAATGTTGCTATCTGACTTCTGCATGCAAACCAAATCCCATTCATCTTTAACCCATATGATCAAGAGCAATTATCAACACAAAAAATCAAAGATAACCCTTGATTAAAATAATAAAATGTAAAAGAACTGAGAGAAATAATCCACAGCCCGCCAAAACCGAAAACTTAATGCTCGAGAAAATAAAGGGGGCAAAAAACAACTCAACCATTTCAAAACCCTCAAACCAAATGAAATCGGAAGTTAAAACTACACCATACGAGATTAGAACTAAATGAACTATACTAAAGCAACTAAATGATAATAAAAAGTAAGCAACATTACATAATGCTCAACCTGACAACACTATACTATTCTCAGGTTTTCAATTTGTACATGCAGGGCATATGGTTAAGTGATCCAAACTATTGACGCGACTGGCCCCACTCTAGGTGGACCGTCCACAAAATATCTCCCAGGTGAGAAAACACTAGAGCTTCAAAAATAGGGGCCATAAATAAACAGTTAGCAGACAAGTGCCAAAATTATCCATGATCAACACCCCAAAAAATTTTGGGGGTAGAGTGTGATGGATGATAACCAGGCACTTAGAAATTACTTAAAATTTGTACACAAGTCATATAAGTAATTCCAATTAACCTGTCCAAAATACGTATAGAAGTTTAGATGTATCATGACACCAAAGTTATGCTTGCTTAATTATATTAATATCACATTGGTGGACATCTATAGGATGGTCAATAATGAAAAATATCCAATGGTCTTATTTCAAGAAACAAGTGCCCGCGAATCAGAGGTTAGGGTCCTTTGGATGCACCCTCCAAAGGGGTGTTTGAGGTCTAAACACCGTTTTGATCCAAAAGGCAGTAGATTATGTGAGTTTGGATGCATTTTGCAAACCAACAACTCACCTTCCGCTTGACAAAATAAGAATTAAAATGCCGTCTCGGCAAAAACCAATCAGATGTGCTTTTAGCAAGTCGATTGAAAAAGCGACCTCAAAACCACCTTTTTGGAGACTACCATTTGAGAAAGTGGGTCCAAACAGGCCCTTGATTTTTCAACTCAACGACGGAGCTTTCCACAATTTAGTGGGTTCAATTTGGGTTAATGTATGCCACATGTACCATTTCTACATGCCTGCAAATCAAGCGCATGTGTAGATGGAGCATCAACAGTGGGGTGCACAATATCAATGGTTTGGACTTTGCATCACTCAACCACTGACCCCACTAGAACAATGATACGTCTGATTTAGTCAAGCACGTGGGGAAGAGCCAGTCAATTGAGTTGTTGGGAGTGGTTAAATGGTTGAGTTAGAATAGGAGCTGAATTAGCAGTCAGTTAAGCACAAGATCGTTGTTAGTTTTGTATTTAATTGAGTCAATCAATAAGAATAAAATCATATTTCAGTTACAATTATCTTCTTTAAGTTTGGAGGTGGACTCCCCTCGAAGTGAGTCAATACTCACTTGTTCTCTTGAGTTCTAAGAAATAGCGAAGTCAAAGAAAACCAGACGTATCAATCTGATATCAGAGTAGACAGCTCTGGGCATGGAGGAGGGAACTCGAGAAGTGAAGATAGAAGAAGCTATCAAACAACTCCAAGACATTTCGGAATAGCAGGGACAGAGATTAGAGCAGCAGGGCAACAATTAAACATGATTGTTCAAGTGCTAATTGACATTGATCTCAAACATTAATCAAATGTCCAGGAAAGTAACCCAAGAACCAAAGGTGAATTCTGGAGGAAGTGCAAACTATTCTTGCATTGTTATGAAGGAGAGTCAAGTACAGTTGAGGGTCACAACAAACTGATTCAGACTCGTGCTTTAAAGTTAGACTAAGTTGGGTGTATCGTGCAAAACACTTCTTCACCTATCATCATATAGTTGCTAATCAAGGGCTTCCTATTGTTTCACTTCACATGGAGAGCAAAGCACTGCAATAGTTCAAGTGGCACCAATGAATCCAACCAAGGATGACTTGGGACGAGTTTGTGACAACCCTTACTGCAAAGTTGAAGCCTACCGAGTACAATGATTTTGCTAGAGCCCTTGCAAAGCTGCGTCAAACGTCATCAGTGTGTGACTACCAGAACTAATGTGAAAAACTTGCCAACCGAAATGATGGTCTATGTGAGGCATTTTTTATCAATTGTTCCGGTTTATGGGTTGAAGGGTGAGATATGATTATAAGTGCAGATGTTCCATCCTACCACCAGGAATGCAGCTATCGGATTAGCATGGCTACAAGAAGAGAAGCTCATACTCAAGCAAAAGATGGGTAGGCCTGAAGCAAGCGACGTTATAACGACTCCCTCGTTGTTTTTCCTAAGCCACCCATTGCTATCAAGAGCTCAACTCCTGCAGAAACTAAGGAGAGACGTGACAAGGGATTGTGTTTTTATTATGATGATAAATTCCAGCCAGGTCACAAGTGCAAAAATCCCAGATTATTTATGATCGAGAGTGTACCAGCAGATAACGAGGAACACTGTGAGCAAAGTCACGAGGTGGATATGGAAATAAAAGGTTTAGATGAACTATCGCCAGAAATTTCATTACATGCGATTGTCGGATCACCAACTCCTTAAACCATGCATATAAATGAGTCCTTACATGGTCAGCCCATCACTGTGCAAATTGATAGCAGCTCCACTCATAATTTCTTATATCCCAGAGCAGCCAAAAGAGTTCGCATTCCAATCCAGCAAGGACCTCAATTCAAAGTGATGGTTGCTAATGGCAATCATTTGGTGGGAACAGGTAGGAGCGTTGTGTTGGGGTTACGTTCATGATCCAAGGCATCCCCATTATAGCTGGTTTTTTCTTACTCACCTTGGGAGGTTGTGATATGGGGCTTCTCACAGCTCACTATGTCACATACGAATGGCTCCAGAGAGTGCAAGCTTCAAAGATTGTAGCCCACCCAAATGGTTTGTGACAAGCAGTCTACATTTGAAAGAAAAGTATGCACGGGAAGGCGTTGGTGCTCCAGCCATGCAGCCTTATGAGTACTACTACTCAACCCAAGGTTGAGCATCAAAAGTAGTAGCATCTGCTAGTTGAGTTCAGTGACATGTTTTCAGAACCCATTGAGTTGCCACCTCCCCAAAGCCATGATCATCAAATCCCACTGGTTGACACAGCTAAGCTTGTAAGTGTGTATCCCTATAGGTACCCCTTTTTTCCAAAAAATAAAAATAAAAATAAAAATAAGAAATAGAACGGTTGTTTAAAGAAATGTTGGATTCTGGAATTATAAAGCCCAGCACTAGTCCATACCCGTATCCCATGCTTTTGGTAAGGAAGCAGGACGGGAGTTGGCGATTGTGCATTGACAACCAAGGCCTTAATCAAGTCATGATAAAAGATACATTTCCCATTTCTATTATAGACGAGTTACTGGATGAGTTACATAGATTTATATTCTACTTAAAGTTACATTTTTTATCCGAGTATCACCAATTCAAATGCAGAAGGAAGACATACATAAAACAGCCTTCCAAACCCATGAAGATCATTATGAATTCTTGGCGATTCCTTTTGGGCTTGCTGGGCTTACCAATGCTCTGGCCACTTTCCAAAGTCTCATGAATGAAGTATTCAAACCTCATCTTCAGCAATTTGCATTAGTACTTTGATGACATATTAATATATAGTCGGTCATGACTCATGAGACGAGCATTTGGTACACTTACAAGAAGTGCTGAAGATTTTAAGGCAACACAAATTATATTCCGATGATTCTAAATGTCGATTTGGGTGTCAAGAACTGGAGCACCTGGGCCACATTATTTCAGCCAAGGGTATAGTGGTTGACCCGTCAAAAATTTCCAACATGGTGGAATGGGCAAGACCAGCTACACCATGGGCTTCGCGAGGTTTCTCGTGTCTCCCAGGTTATTACAGAAAATTCTTTAAGAATTATGGTAAAATTGTCACCCATTTGACGTCGTTATTTAAAAAGAATGCTTGGTCGTGGACCAATGATGCTGAACTAGCCTTGAGCTCCAGTTTTAGCTCTTCCCAATTTAACTAAACCATTTACTGTGGAGTGTGATGCTCCAGTGGGTGGGATTAGAAGAGTTCTTATACAGGAGAGACACCTCTTAGCATTCTTTAGTTAAGCATTACATGACCGGCATCTAACACTCTACTTACAAGAAGAATCTATCAGCACTTGTGGCTACAATTGGAAAGTGGAGACCCCACTTATAGGGTTGATGGTTCATGGTTTGAACTTATCAAAGGAGCCTTAAATTTCTCCTGGAGCAGAGAATATTAACCCCAGCTCAGTATAAGTGGTTTCCAAAGCTACTCGGGCATAATTTCGTGAATGAATTCAAAAATGGAAGAGAAAATACAGCCGTTGATGCTTTATCAAGAAGAGAGGAGGAGTTGAAGGTTGCAGCCATCTAAATTCCCATTGCCATCTAGATTAAGAAGATCAAGTTCGAGGCAGCAACAGATCCTTATCTCTAACAACGAATTAAGGAGTTAGAGGATGGAACTCTTGATCCATCAAGGTATTCTTTACATGAAGGACTTCTTATGAGAAAAGGACGGATAGTTTTGGGGCCCACCTCACCCACTCGAAACCTTATTCCTTTTTAGTTGCATGAGACTCCCTCTTATAGTCATTCAAGATTTCAAAAGACCTTGAAGAGAGTTCAAGACAGTTTTTATTTGTCAGAATTGAAAAAAGATGTACTGGCATTTGTAAGTGAGTGTGATGTCCGTCAAAGACACAAAGCAGAAGGGGTAGCACCACCAGGACTTCAACAGCCTCTTCGCATTCCAAATCATATACGGTCTGAGATTTCCGTTGATTTTGTGGAATGACTACCTAATTCACAAGGCAAAACAATTATCCTAGTAGCAGTGGACCAATTGTCTAAATACAAGCATTTCATTGTTATGGCTAATCCTTATTCTGCTACAACAATAGCATATCAACTTCATCTTCCACCAAAGTCTAAAATTCACCATGTGTTTCATGTGTCTTGCTTAAAGAAGAAACTTGGGAGGCAGATCAAGCATATTGAAGCCTTACTACTATTAACAAAAGGAGGGGGCCACAAGCCATTCTTGACCGAATAATGGTAAGGAAGGGAAACCAGGCCGAGACTGAAGCTCTAGTCCAACGCCGTGGAGTTTCAGTTGAAAAGGCAACTTGGGAGAGGTACCAGTCCATTGTTGATAAGTACCAAGATATTCAGCTTATGGACAAGACGAATTTAAGGGGGAGAAGCGATGCGTCTGATTTGATCAAGCACACGGGGAAGAACCAGTCGATTGAGTTAGAATAGGAGTTGAATTAGGAATCAAGTATGCATATGATATGACCGTTGTTAGTTCTGTATTTAAAGGAGTCTATCAATAAGGATAGAATCAGATTTCAGTTACAATTATCTTCTTTAACTTTGGAAGTGGACTCCCTTGAAGTAAGTCAAAACTCTCTTGTTCTCTTCAGTTCTCAGAAATCGCTAAAAGAAAACCAAAATGTATCATACAAACTGAAAACCCGAGCATGAAGTACAGACTCTTGGCCCGAGCATTTCATAATACCTCCATGTTTCCAAAGACCTCGACCCCCAGAGAAACTGAAAGTATAGATAGATAGATAGATAGATGTATAGAGAGAGAGAGAGAGAGAGAGAGAGAGAGAGGGAGGGATTGTGTGTGTGCAGCATGATCCAAGAGCAGGCGCGCACATGTATCTCACCATCCAACAACAACGGATGGAAATCTTGACACGCATCTCAAGACGGGATTTCGAAAATCCGCATTTTGAAATGCTTGTGGAATTGCCGCCAAAAGCTTTAAATTGGTGTGGAGATGATGTGTGGACCAACCCTCGGTGCTTACGGTGCGCATTGAAGCCGTGCCCAAAGATGAAGAAAGAAAATGAGAGAGAGAGAGAGAGAGAGAGACTGACAATGTCGATATCCATGAGAAGATGCTTGGAAGGGTCTTCCTGCTGAGAGAACTCGGCTTGTAAGGAGGCGATTCTATCTTGCGACCGTGCGCATCCTATTACCGTGTGCCCCCTCTTCGCCATCTCCAACGCCAGGGCTCTTCCCAGTCCTCGGCTCACCCCTGTAATCAGTACGGTCCTCGACATCCCTCCGCCGCCCTTTCTCCCCGCCGGAATCGCCATTCTCTTTTATAATCCTTTATTACTTCTGCCGACTCTGTTTTCACGCGGTTAGCTCTCGCTCGTGTCCGAGAACTTTTGTACACTTCAACACGTGTGATAGCGTATTGCGTATGCACGAGATCGCCACCGTCTATCACGTGGACCTTATTTGGATTCCTTGCAACTAAATTAATTAGAGTTTATTAACAAAATAGTCCTTTGAAATGACTTAATTAAATAATCAGCCAGTATTTTCATAACTTCTTAGCCGCAGTGGTTTTTTTATGGCCGAAAATGCCCCTCCTCCTCCTTATTATTATGTTTTTTCTTCTTTCTTCTTTCTTCTTTCTTCTTTCCTGGAAACAAAAATTGTTTATTAACAAAAATAAACATCTGGGCAGTCTGATGGACGAAAATGCCCATGCTTCTCATTCTTCTTCTTTTTCTTCTTCCTTCTTTTATAAGAAATAGAAAGTTGAATCAGAAAAATACTTTAATATTTTATTCTTCTTTTGTTTTTTTTTTTTTCCTTCTTCTCATTCTTCTTTTTTCGTTTTTTTTTTTTCTGAAAATGCCCATGCTCCCCGTCCTTCTTCTTTCATTCTTCTTCTTCTTCTTCTTCTTCTTCTTTCTCTTTTTTTAAATAAATGAATTAGAAAAAATCAATATTTTGTTCTTCTTTCTTAGAAAATAAAAAGAAAATGAAGATGATAATATCAAATTAAAAAAATAACTTACATTCTTCTTCTTATTCTTCCTCTTTTTTTGAAAAAAAATGAATAAATAATTAACAAATAAATAAATAAAAGTATTTTTAACCTTCTTAAATTTTTATTAAAAAAAAAAAAACATAAAGAGGATAAAAATAAAAATATAAAACAAATAATACAACTTACCTTCTTCTTTTCTTCTTCTTTTCACTCTTCTTTCCCTTCATTAACATAATAAGAGCCGCGAAGTAAGTCACCGTTCTTATTAGGGCAATCGTGAATTACAAACTGAGTCCATGTTCTTATAAGGGCAGCCGCCAACTGAGACCCGTGAATTGAGATTCAATTCTCTATTTACTGTTTGGGTCTCATTTCTATGTTGACTGTTACTAGGCTCTTGGTTATATATTGGTGTGAAGTTTCAATTCTCTATTAATGATAGGGTCTTGGGTTTTTGTTTTTTTTTTTTTTTAGTATTAGGGTCCCAGTTCTCTATTGATTTTAGGGTCTCAATTCTTTTTCTGTGTTAAGGTCCCAATTCTCTGCTAATGTTAGGGTCTTAGTTCTCTAATTGAGTGTTAGGATCTCAAATCTCTATTAATGTTAGGGTCTCAGTTTTCTGTTGATTGTTAGGGTTTCAATTATTCGTTGAGTGTTAAGGTCTCACTTCTCTTTTGAGAGCTAGGGTCTCATTTCTCTATATTGTTAGGGTCATTGTTCTCTTTCAGACTGCTAGTGTCTCTGTTGGCTGTCAAGGTCTTGGTTATATGTTGAATGTTAGGGTCACAATTCTCTGTTGGTGTTAGGGTTTCAATTATATATTGATGTCAGGGTCTCGAGGTCTTGGTTATATGTTGAATGTTAGGGTCACAATTCTCTGTTGGTGTTAGGGTTTCAATTATATATTGATGTTAGGGTCTCAGTTATATGTTGAATGTTAGGGTCTCAATTCTCTGTTGGTGTTACGGTTTCAATTATCTATTGATGTTAGGGACTCAGTTAGTTCTTTTCTATTGGTTGTTAGGGTCTCAGTTCTATGTTGATTTTCTTAGTTGCTCTTGTAAGAACGGTGTCTCTATTCTCTATTGACTGTTGTTCTTGTAAGAACGGTGTCTCGGTTCTCTATTGAATGTTGCTCTTGTAAGAACGGTGTCTCGGTTCTCTATTGACTGTTGCTCTTGTAAGAACCCTCGGTTCTCTATTGACTGTTAGGATCGCAGTTTGCGAGAAGAATAATCACCACCACTTCAGAAAGTGGTGTTGAATGAACATACGAGGCTAACATGTGTTTCCGAATGTTATCTTTCCACACTGATGACAAGTTATGTTGAGATTTTAAAAATATTGCAATATATTGGAGGAAGTTTTATTAAACAACATCGTCGAGATTATATCATGAGTTCCTAACAAAATTCATATTTTGTCTCATAACCATTTTAATGAAGAATTATTATTTAGAAGTTAAAATAGTTCATTTTATACTTATATATTTTAAGTTTTTAAAATTATGTAAAATTTTATAATAATTTTTTATCATATTTTATTTTCAGTTGGATTTTCCCCCCGATGTAGTGAGAAAAACATCAAAATGTGGAAATCTCCCAAGAACTTGCTGAAATGGATATTTTGTCGTTGTGTTGTTGAGATAAAACAAAAATTACCAGGGTATTATCCTCTTCCAGGGGGCTAACAGAGTTGCTCACGTGCGTGCATGGGGAGCACACCTACTGCTAAAGCTGGACACTGAGTAGAACTTGGCATAGCTTGGCTCAGTTCGGCCAGTAGCTAACCCCAACTCAAGTTTGGCTCGACTTAGTCCTCCAGCCTAATTGGCCAGCTCGGCTCAATTTGGTCGGTTGTTGGAGCCAACTCGGCTCAGTTTGGTCAGTGATTGGGGCCAGCTCGAGTTGAGTTCGAGCTCAAGCTTTTGAGTCAAATTCAAGTTGTCGAGTCAAGTTTGAATTCAAGTCCGAGGTTGTACGTAAAATCCAATGCATAAAATCAAATCATTTCACAACAGTATATGTGTTTGTATTTTTATACTATATAAGAAGATATTCATTTGTCGAACTCGAGCTACTATCTAATTCTTTATATAGGTACTCATTCACCTCTCTTGAATCAGAAGGTGAAGAGAGTTTTATATCATGCTCTTGTATAGTTTGAACTATATTTTCAAGCTTTTTTTATGAGTAGATTTATACGGAGTACCCAACATCATTTAAAGTGCACTGACACTGGAGAGAAATTTGGATGGTTTATTGCTCTTTTTCCTTTTGCTCGTGCTCAATCATACTTCACCATCATGTTATTATGGAGGACATTATTGATGTATGGAGGCCTTTTCCATACTATGTCTCAAGGCGAGTTGGAATTGTATTAGATTTCTTATTGTGGAATTGACAAAAGACCTTGTTGTGCATTCGATGTGGAGATCAAATGAGTAAGATAGCTTACCTATCTGTGACGCCATTACAGTAGAATTCAGATGTCGGATAGTCGAATTTAGATGCCAAATAATTAGATTTGGATGCTGGATAGTCGAATTCAAATGTCGGGATTTTCCTTTCCTTTACACCTCTTTAAAGAAAATACGATGAGATTTTTACTTATGTCGTGGTGTAGGATTGGAGACTCAGTCCTATTAATATAGATTAGAGGGGCGATGAGTTTGAAACGTTGGTTGATGGGTCAAATGACGGCATATCTGGACCCAACTCTATCATCAAACCACACATAGTATTTATTTTTCCATATCTTGGGAAGTTGACTAGGGAACTATAATCCAAAACGTTGGTTGATGGGCCAAATGACAACATATCTATACTTCATATTTTGAAGGAAAAAAAAATAATAGTATTTTAGCATGGTTAAAAAGAAACATTAATTAAAAACTGACAACTCGGCAAAAAAGTCAAACAAAAGGTTGCAATAGCAATAATGTAATATGTTATGATAATTAATATGATATAATATAAAGAAAATAAAATAAAAGCCATTGCATTTATTTAAATCTGTAAATTGCAACACATTCAAGCACACAATACACCACTTTCAACATATTAATAAATAACACTAATTCATGACTTACTTTATGTCGACGTTGTTTAGTGCAGTCTTGTCATAAGGCTCTATCTCATATCATTATCGTCATTAATATCAAAATTACTACCTCCACAAACCGTATGAAACCAATATTGTGTACAAAATAATGATTTAACCGTTTTTGGTAAAAGTAAGCTTCGATACTTATCATCCTATTCCCTATGTTAAAAGTGGATTATGATATCACTGTTGAAATTGAAATTAACAATATGTCATGTGCCATCACCGATAGTGTATGGTATTTTTCTTCACTGACTCTCATTTTCTACCATCCCAAAACATCAAAGTATGAGTCTAAGCACCTTATGATTGACTATTTGAAATATAACTCTAGCTCTAATTCCTTTTGTCTGATTATATGTTTCTTATTGTGCTAAGAACGATATGTATTCATTGAGTATATTGCCATTGTTTGTGATAACATCTGAAGTTCTAACTTTTTTATCACCTGATGTAGTTATGGGTAAAATAAAAACATATAAAGTGTACAATTATTTGATTGCATCACAAGCATCATAGGTTTCAATTACCATCATTTTTACAAAATAAATCTTTATTAAAATGAACTTAACCAAGCCTATCTTGCACAATTATCATACATAAAATGAGGTGGAAAAGCAAATAGATGGCATAAATATACAATACATACATCAAGGTGGGCCCCATAGCATATGCGCACCGTCTAGGGTGAGACTGGGCCGGGCGCGGTTTGGGTGGATCCATAATTCAGTGAGGTCGGTAAATTCCTAACTGTAGTGCCCACCATAATGAATGTGACTTACATCCACACCACCAATCCATTTTGATAGCTCATTTTAAGGCATGATCCCAAAAAGAAAGTAGATCCAAATTTCAGGTGGAGCATAAAGTTGGTCGAATCTCTACCATCAAGGGCCTATTTTGCCAGCTACAATAGGTGGGATTAAGGTTGATGGAAAAGGTAAAAGTTACGATAAATGCATGTGTAAGGTATTGTCCTTGGATTGAGTGTAAATACCATATTTGTAATGAATGCATTAAAAAACAAATCTCAAGATTTACTAGAATGAATGCATTAAAAAATAAATCCCGAGATTCACTTTCAAATTGCACTTGGATTAAACCGATGAAGCAAAAATCCATCGTTAATGGGATTAGTAATCTCATCTCACGCTTTCTAACACAAGGCTCATTTTTTAAAGCCTACAAAGTTAATTTTAATCCCATCTCACACTCCTTCAACAATGCAATCTCATTTAATACAACTTAATAAAACTAGCCAAATAGGCCTTAAAATTTTTAGTGGGGCCATTGAGATGTTTATTTGCCTTCCTCGGGTCTACCTTGATGTTTATGTGCTGTTCAAACCGCTTATGAGATATGAAGTGAAAACACATAGAAAGATGGCTTGGTAGGAAACTTTTATGGCCACAAGAGCGCTTCAACGGTGCTCACTGGATTCCCACCGTTTCGTCTCACGTGGCCTACTTGAGTGTTGCCTAAAAACGATCTCGCAAAATGAATGGACGGGGTGGATTTCTCACAAACAGCACGGTGGCCCCCCACCCAAGATCCTGCGAAAGGCTTCGGCAGGAGATCCGCGTCTTCAAACCTCTTGACAAGGTCACAAAGACGTGAACAGAGACCACGCAAATATAAGGTTGTTCCAAAACTTTCGTGGCTCAGGAAAAGATTTTAACGGTCGATTATTACTGTTTCGTGTATTATGGTACACATGAGATTTGGATCAGCTCCATTTTTGGTATCATGTCAGGGATCCCAATCACCGTGGATCCACCGAAGCCGCGCCCGCTGGGGCAGCACCTAGTCCTCTCCCGCCCCACGAAAACCAATGGGAAGGCAACTGGCTCTAATGGGCGATTGGCGCAATTGACGAAAACACCCTCGATTTCTTCAAAAGGGCGTTAGGTTTTCTAGGGTTTCTTTCCTGTCGCTTCGTATCTAGGGTTTATTCGATCTCCGCGATCGGATCATTCGTCGATTTTTGTTGCTTTGCGACCAGGGCTTGATTTCTCCTCGAATTTTCGCTCCATTTTAGGATCATGCCGGCGAATACAGGTTGCACGGTTTATATAGGTTAGTTTGGCTTTTTTTTTTCAGCATTTTCTTTATTTTTTATTAAATCTCGACATAGATTGGGTAGAAATGACGAAATTACAGGTTGATTTTATTTTTTCTGGGTTTTAATTGATACTTTGACTGGATCTGGTTTGGAAACGAGGGAAAATTGGCGAAATGATCGATTAGTCCGAATTAAATGAGTTCTGTTTGAAAATTTTCTTTCATCTGTTCATCTATTTCGGTGAAATATCGCAATTTCTTTCTTTCTTCTCTTCTTCTTCTTCTTCTTCCCCTTTTTTTTCCTGATAGCTCAAATGTAGTTCTTCTGATTTAATAAATAATAACAGCTGTACACGAAACGAGTTAGCTTGGTTAACTCGCTCGACTCGAATAGAATTGGAAAAGCTCGGCTTGACTTGGCTTGGTTCAAATCGATTCGACTCGGATTGGGTTCACTTAGTATAAATATTTTGTATATATTTAAATAAATTATATATTACGTATATTAAAAACTATAAAAGCTAAACTCAAACTCAAACTCGGCTTGAAAGATCAGGCTCAAGCTCAGCTCGAGCTGGCCCAAGCTGCCCAGTCAGGCTCAAGGACAGAGCCGAGCCGAGTTCGAGCTGGGGTTGCCCGCTGGCTGAGCTGAGCCAAGCTGGGCCAAGCTCGACTCATGTACAATAGTAGTTCACACATAAATATACATCAAGAAAACACTTTATACTGATAACTAAAATAAATGCATCCGAAAGTAGTTGTTGGGAAGGTAATAAATTTTATTTTTTTTTTATTTTTTTTTAAAGTACAACTTATTTTGCTACTGATTACATAATGTACAACAATAGGAAATTGAAGAAAATTTGGTATTCACTCAGCTTGTACAACTTGTCATATAAAAGAACAAAAAATGCTTATAAACTCCCATCCTGAAATGAGCAACCAAACAAATATAAAACTGAACATGCATATGTATACCTGAAACCTGTGATGATCACCAGACAATCGAGCTAAACCAAAACCCAAAATGAGCAGGCACAATGAACAGTCAAACAATCGACTCAAACCTGTAAGATGTTAGAAGCTGAAACCAAAAATGAGCAGGCAAAATGAATAGCCAAACAATCGACTCAAACCTGTAAGATGTTACAAACTGAAACTTGAAATGAGCAGGCATGACCAAACAATCGACTCAATCCTGTAAGATGTCACAAACCGAAACTTGAAGTGCGCGGCCAAAAAAATCAAAAATTGAGCATACGTATGTAAACATGCAACTTGTAATGAACAACCAAACAATTGTTTCAAATATGTATGATGATACAAACCAAAACCTAAAATGAGCATTCAAACAAATCATTAACGTCCAAACCTGAAACCAACAACCATACAAAATCTAAAATTGAACCTGAATCATGAAATGAGTAGCCAAAGAAATCTAAATCTAAACAGTCATATTTAAATCTCAAACCTAATGCTAGCAGCCATACAAATCTGAACAGTCATATGTAAATCTCAAACCTAATGCTAGCAGCCATACAAATCTAAACACAAACCATAACCTGAAATGAGCCATCAAACAAATCTAAAATTGAACAGACATGTAAACCTCAAACCTGAATCCAGTAGCCATACAAATCTAAACACAAGCTGAAACTTGAAATGAGTACTTAAGCAAATTTAAAATTGAACCTGAATCATGAAATGAGCAGCCAAACAAATTTAAAACTGAACTTGAATCATGAAATGAGCATCTAAACAAATGTAAAATTGAACCTGAATCATGAAATGAGCAAACAAACAAATTTAAAATTGAACCTAAGTTATGAAATGAGCAGCTAAACAAATCTAAATTTGAACATACATATGTAATCCTTAAACCTGAAATCAGCAACCATACAAATCTAAAATCAACACCCAATCCTAAAATGAGAAGTCAAACCTGAAATCAACAAGCATACAAATCTAAACAATCAAACGGTCCAAATAGATATGGACTGTATACCTGGTATCAATTACAAGAGGCAGATATGCACTGTATACGGATACAAGAAACCAATAGAGTGCATACACCTAAAATTGTACACATTTCAAGAAGGAATCATCAAATCAGAGATCAGTTACAAGAAACAGACATATATTGCACACCAAATATCAGTTATAAGAAGCAGATATGTACATCATACATATACCAATGGAATGCATAGAGTTACATTTGTACACGTTTAAAGCAGGAAGCATCATACCAAAATCAGTCACAAGAAGCAAATTAGGGTATTATAAATTCCAAAATCCCCAATTTCAAAACCAGATATCAATTACACATTTAAAGTAGGAACTATCAGACCACAGATCAGTTACCAGAAGCAGACTAGGGTATCATAGTCCCCAAAATCCCTAATTTCAAAACCCCTTCGTAATGAGATTAGGGTACCATAATCCCTAAATTCAAAGTGGGAATACGGTACCAAAATCTCCAATTTCAAAACCCCCATATTCGATTTGGGATTAGGGTATCAAAATCCCCAAATTCGAAGTGGGAGTAGGGTACCAAAATCTCCAATTCGAAGTATCAGACTACATATCAGTTACTAGAAGCAGACCAGGGTATCATAGTCCCCAAAATCCCTAATTTCAAAACCCCCAAATTCGTAATGGAATTAGGGTACCATAATCCCCAAATTCAATGTGGGAGTAGGGTACCAAAATCTCCAATTTCAAAACCCCCAAATTCGATTTGGGATTAAGGAATCAAAATCCCCAAATTTGAATTGGGAGTAGGGTACCAAAATCTCCAATTTGAACTATCAGACCACATATCAGTTACTAGAAGTAGACTAGGGTATCATAGTCCCCAAAATCCCTAATTTCAAAACCCCCAAATTCATAATGGGATTAGGGTACCATAATCCCCAAATTCAAAGTGGGAGTAGGGTACCAAAATCTCCAATTTCAAAACCCCCAAATTCGATTTGGGATTAGGGTATCAAAATCTCCAAATTCGAAGTGGGAGTAGGGTACCAAAATCTCAAATTTCAAAACTCTTAAATTTAATTTGGGATTAGGTTTCCAAAATCTCCAATTTCAAAAACACTCAAATTCGAAATGGGATTAGGGTACCAAAATCCCCAAATTTGAAATGGGATTAAGGTACCATAATCTCCAAATTCGAATAATTTTTTGATTCATTTTTATTTTATTTTATTTTATTTGTAAAGGGTCGACCTTCATTTTGTTAGTGCGTGGTTGGGTCATTGTGTCCCATGCATCGGACAAATTATGTAATAAAGTAATGAAAATGTCCAAAGGGCCCCTGCAACTGCAAGCATAGTAAAAAATTGCAAATCTCGAAAACGACAGATGTTGCCCGTGCTCAAAAGCACATGGGCCCTGCGGGTGCAAACCAACTCTATAAATATTCACGCTTCACACCATTTCAACCACATAGGTTAGGGTTTTTGCCTTTCAAGGTGAGAGGAAGAGAACGAGAGGGGAGTTTCAGGGATGTCGACTGTTTGGAGCTCCAATCGGGTTTTCAAGCTCTAATGAGATAGATCGAGAGAGTTGAGATGGGAGATCGAAAGCAGGATCTCCAATTGGGTTTCCAAGCTCTGAGGAGGGGGAGAGAGAGAGAGAGAGAGAGAGAGAGAGAACTCGGTCAGGGGGCAGCGTCACCAAGACGATTTGAGAGAGAGGAGGATAGGATCGTAAAAGGCCAGATTTCCCCCACATACCGTATGTGTATTACATGGTCATAGACGGCAGGCGGTAACACAATAATGGTGCTCGAAAGAGATGTGGCCTCCTCAAAAATACGCCGAAAGTAGGCGTGTATTCGAAAATAGACCAAAAGGTTGGCGGGTTTTTGTATATAACTCTTTTTTTTCTTTTTCTTTTTTAATTATTTTTATAAAGGTGCGCTTTTATTGTAAAGGGTGAAACAGCCAAAGAATAAAGCTACAAAGAAGCCCAGGATAGAGAAGGAAGAGCACTCTCTCCCCGTCCCCTCAAACAAAAGACCCAATCTATTACATCTCATTTTCCCCGCCAGAAAACCTCCCCTACTTACTACAATTGCGAAAACACTGATCATTTCACTCCCTCATATTGCCCAAAGACCTGGTAGCAACGCCAATCTCCAGATCTCAGCTTGTTTCTTTCCAACCCCTCCCCCATGCCGAGAGAGAGAGAGAGAGAGAGAGAGAGTCTCAATTGACTCAGGCATCACCTAAGGAATCCCAAAACTCCCAAAAAATCTTTTCTAAAGCTCCCTAGAGAAGGGGCAATGCATAAACAAATGATTAGCTGACTCTTCATCTCTCAAGCATAGAAAACAAGCATTGATCACCATCATATTCCTCTTGCGAAGGTTATCCATCGTGAGCACTTTGCTCCTGCCAATCAGCTAGGCCAATGCAGCAACTTTAGGAGGGGCCCCATAATGCCACACAAAAGATGTGTGCCCCTTGTCCCGTCGAGATGGATGCCCACATAACAACCCATAGAGCGTACCAAGAATCTCCCTGACTTCTCTTTCAGCCAGACCAGCGAATCCTTAGCGCTGCACGCCACTTAGCCGACACAGGAGAGAAAAAATCAGATTCCTCTTCTTCCGATAGGTTCCTGCAGTACGGTGGGGTCCAAACAACCTTACCCAACAAGGGGTAACATAGAGCCAGGGGAACATAGAAAGGCTAAAAATAAAATGTATATTCGGGAGTGGGCCACCTGATTTTTGGGTGTTGTTTCTTGGCCTGCTATTGCTTGCGTTAGTTTTGATTTGGCCTTTTTGGCTGTCTTTATATATATATATATATATATATATATATATATCAAGTGTAGGGCTTCGCCTATATAGCCATGAGGACTTTTGCCATCGTTGATTGACTAACTTTATTCACTATAAGTTTTGTTGTTCATTTCATTTTACTAATTCTGCTTGCTCTGCAGTGTTAGAAGCACTTATTTTTTTGCTTAATCTAAGGATAGCTATCATGATTGGGCCTCTTCACAATTCTGCGAAGTCTCATGTTTGTATCATGGTTCCATTTTATATCTTCACCAATTTGTTATGATACTCTTTATAATATGTCTAGCCCAATCACCTAATAATGAGCTTCTTCTGTGATTCCGGTGACACTGATTTAGTACAGGGTGTAGTGGATTTGAGGCTGTGCATGTCCTGATGTTTTTTCTCTTGCAAAAGTGCCAATTCCTTGAGGGCACCTTGCGTCCATTTGCATTCTTTGTGATTATCATTGTGACCATTGTAACTTTTCATGTTGTGCTGTTCTCCTGTCCTTCACGGGACTCTTACTGTCTGCTTTTCTGGACCATGCGAGTTCCTTTGACTACACTTTTTGCAAACACTTTCTGATTATCTATTTAATTATACTGATCATAGGTAACTTGGATGAGAAGGTGAATGATAGAGTCTTGTATGAGATTCTAGTTCAGGCAGGCATAATTCTAGACTTGTATATACCTCGAGATAAGGAAACCATCTGTCCTAAGGGCTTTGCATTTGCAGAATATGAATCCAAAGAGATTGCAGATTATGCTGTCATGCTTTTCTCTGGCCTCATCTCTCTTTACAATAGAACACTGAAATTTGCGGTGCGTGTTTGTTTCTTCATGCCTTGTAAATCTTTTTCTTTAAGTTCTCTACTCAGGCTGATGCCTTCAACGTTGGCTGGCCAGACTCCTTAGTCATTATGACATTCTACCTAGTTTTTATGAGTGATTCTGCAATGCTCGGAGCTCATCACTGTGATTGTGGACTTGGGATTCACCTTCCTCGCCATGTTTGAATTTTGTACAGATTTCTGGGCAAGACAAGCCCTCTAAACAGTCACTACTATACTGCATGCATCGAACTTCCCTCCTAACCTGGGATCACTGCCGACTCAACTTGCAAATACTGAAAATTACAAACAGGCAGCTCTGTTGTTGACACACTGTAGGTTTTCAGCATACTCCCAATCAGCGCTCCTAATTTTCCAGAAGGTGATTCGGTTGCTTCAAACTCATTCCACATATTACTAAGCACTGTCAAGTCCTTTCTTTAATTTTTTTTTAAATTTCTTCTTAGTAACCTTTTCTTTTATGTACACAGCACCTCCTACTGGACTAGTAAGAACTGGATATAGATCAGATATCAACAATTTCAATTATAGTAGTCACTTTTACGGGGGAACACTGGATAGTGTTTGAGACTCATCCAAGCCAAGCAATCAATATTTCCGGAAAGCCAGTTGCAAGTTTTCCTAGTAATCTGTGCTGGGTGATGTATCTCTTAGCTCATCTGTATGTATTGCTAGATTTGTCTACTTCCTCTGTGACTCAACTTGTAGTACTCTTAGGGTGGGAGGATGGAAGCAGTGGCAGTCACCTAGGAAGGGCCTCTTAGCTAGTTAGTTTTAGCAAGTAAAATCAGCCGTTGGATTAGTTTGTTTGGGTTAGTTGATTACATCCCAGTCTGTATTGGGCTGCTTTTTCTTTCCTTCGATCCTGTACAGCTTTAGGGCGCTTTGCTTTCTCACTATAACATGTAATCATGTACAAAGTGATTCATGATAGCGTAGTGGCAACTTTCTGTTAGTTTGGTCACGTCTGTCTGTAGGGATGATGGTTGTGAGTTGTTGTGACTTTTCAGCTCTTGTTTTCCATGCTTGGGTTTGCCTGTTTCATTGTTTTCTTCTTTTTGTTAGAAAGGTGGCTTCTGGAGGTTAGGTCATTGGTGGCTTGTCAGTACTGACAACCATAAGATACCATGGAGACAGCTTATGATTATGTTTTTCTTCTTCTTCGTTTACTAGCTCCCATTTATAGGGGGACCTGCATTTCAAAATTAGCTTTTTGAATATTCCCATTTTAAACTAGGAATGATCACTTGTTCAGGTGTGTATACATTGCTTTCTGGGGCCCACTGATGTGTGAGTTCCACCCAAACCATCCAGTGAATGAACTCCAATATAAGCCATAGATTCCAAATTCCTGCTTGATCCTCATCTCAGGTTGGCCACACCAAAGGGAACAATGGGGGGCATTGGGTGGAGAGACGTCCACCATAGAAACTTACAGAGAATGTGGGGTCCACCATGTTGTATGTATGTTATCCAACCCAGTCATCAGGTACACCCACCTGGATGAACGGATGCACTGGTACCCAAGCCATTACGACATTTCAGTGGGCCACGACAAGTGAATATAAAGGTTTTTGGTGTGATTGTGCATTGCTCCCTATGGTGTGTCCGACCGACTTATTTGATAGGTATGATTCTTGGGGTTTAAAGCGACCATGAATAGGTGCACTGGATACCTAGGTTTGGATTCTGCATTCACATCATGGGTGGGGCCCCACATTGCTTGAATATATGGTAATTACCATGCATCCTAACACATGCATCCCCCTTTGAAATGCCTTGAGGTTCTTGCTGACCATCTTAAAAGGTGGGACGTGCACACCACCTAGTGGCATTTTTGAAGTAGTGGGAATATTTATGTGGTCTTGTCTTTGGAAAATAAGGGAAAAGGAAAAATATGATTGTTTATCCTACGAAGCTGTTTTATTAACTATATTTGGGCAAACTTAAAGTAACTTTAGGTACCTATTCTTTTACACCTTTACATGCAAGCAAGGATCTTGTCCTAGACACCAAACTAAGTTCTTGTAGCATTGTTTGGATTTGAAAGATTAAGCTTGTAAATGTAGAAGAATTTGCCCAAGTATGATATGCATGTTCCGAGCTTATGGTATCATACTACTGCAGTAAATTTTTCTGTTTGCATTGGTAGGGTCTAGTAAATATAGAGATATTCTAAGGTCATATATGATGATGAGGGATTGAAGAGGCATTACAGCATGATATCCTTGCCTGTCATCATATGGAGCAGTGGCCTGACCTAAAAATCAGGACAGTTCAGGAATCAGATGGACGAATACATTTACAAGGTAAATGGAGTCTGAAAAACGAAGAGCATGTTCGTGCTTTTCAAGCGAGGGGACGGTGGTGCCTCCTGATGAATGGCCTAGGACAATATTGCATGTGTGCAAGATCCATGCTTCCCATGACATGCTGCAGACTGTTCAGATCATCTGGCTAAAAAAATCAGGTTGGTTCACCCCTAAGGTGGGCCATGGTGCACAAAACATTTGGATGCTCAAAACATTCAGTTATGCTGTCTGTTTGTTTCATACGCTTGCCCACCCTAGGGATGAATGAGCCTGATTTTTGGGCCAGATGATCTCAGCAATGTGGTCCATCTCATGGACAGTTCAGATCTTGTACATAAATGCCATATTTCCAAGTATGCTGGCTTGTGGATGAGCAAGACTACACACCTGTATGGCCTTAGCAAAACCTCATATTAATGGTCCTTTCACCCCAAAAAAAGGCCATGGACAAATTTCCATCCTTGCCGTGCAAGATCTGAACCAGTCATTTAGTGGGCCTGTTTGTAAACATGCCATGGCAAATAAAGTAGGCCATTCTATTCATCAGGTTGACCACTTGCATGTAGTGAAAATGGTAGGTTAACAAACCTCCAACTGCATATGTTCAATGTCATGCTGACATATTCAACGTTGTGACATTGTTGACATTAATTGACATTTATCTATTGAATTCATTATTTTCATTCTCCCATCATTTAATGTCAATGAATCAGAAATGATAATCTATTCAGTGACTTTCAGTGTCATTTTAAGGTTTGGCATCCTTTTCTAATGAATGCCTGACATCAGTTAGTCCATATAAGACTTAGATTATGATGATTGGGGGGCCACAATTTGGGTGGTTTGGATTAAGACATCCAATTTCTTTGTACACCTCTACTGTATGTAAGGCAATGTACATACAGATTTTTGTTTCATGCAATTAGTTTCAGGAAGCTGTAACCTTTGAGATTTTAAAGGACATCAAATGAGATTTTCAGTGTAGGTAAGGTAAGGGGTATCTATGAAACTTTGAAAGTCTGCTCGCTTATGAAAGAAAGCAAGCTTGGATCTTATAACTCCTTTTTGTGTTGAATTTTATCCGCTTCTCTGCTACTGTGTGAGGAGCTCACTCCAACCTCTCTTTGCATTTGCATGTAGCCACCATCAGCGGAATATTAGGGAGTTCATGCAGCAAAAGCTGTGCAGGGCTCACTGTGATGACTGTGACACCTATTTCATACATCTGTTGCATTTCCTCATGCTAGTAAGTTAGCTTAAAAACAAGGTAAATCTCAAACTTGAGTGGGCCAGAAAACAGAAAAATGAGGATGGGTCAACCACAGCTGGTGACCTTTACATCTGGTATCTTCTTATTCTTTTTCATACTCTTTCCAGGTGCAATGGCACACCCCAGTGATTCTATGAACCATGCATCAGATTGCAACACATTAAGTCATGTTCCTCTCTGCAATCATTGACAAGCAGTTCTAACTTCACCTGGAACCCATTCTTTCCAGCATTTCCTCCTCAAAATATATAACATTTAAAGTCAGAAAAGTGTGAAAAGTGGATTGAACCTTACTTCCCAGCCTCACTAATCCTCCCTCTCTTTTCTTTTGTTTTGTATTTTTCCTTTCACAAATTGCATGTGTACTTCCCAGCATAGCTGATCCTCTCTCTCTCTCTCTCTCTCTCTCTCTCTCTAAAACACACACATACGAGATGGTTTCTAGTCAGGGAAAACCAAACAAGAGATGGGTTCTTATACATAACTTTATTATCTGACCCTTGTTGTTTCAGAGAACCCGGAGAAAGAAAGATGACAGACAGTGAGTAGGTTGTTGGAGCCTCTCCCGCCCTCCCTCTCTGTAGGCCCACTTATCAGGCAGATTCACCAAAAAATCTGCCAAATAAGAAAAATCTCTTTTTGTGTGGTGCATGCACGTTGAGGGTGATTCTCAGCTTTATAATCTGGGACCTAAATCCTCTACAAAACCTGTGGCTACAACATCTGAGCTCTCTGGGCCTCACTGTTTAGTGTGTGTGACATCCACTCCACCCATCTGGTGTGCTCCCTAATGTTCACTACACATCTCAAAGATTAATTGGATTCAAAACTCTGGCTGGCCACACCAAACTATTTAGAATTACACCTAAAGAGGATCTCAATCCTTGTATTCTTCGTGGAAGAGTAAATCACGATGTTGGAAAATATGGATAGGGAAACTTAAATGGAAACAAACTTCAGGCTATGAAGCACGTATCTGATATGGCTTTCCTTAAAGTATATTATATTATTCATCCCCTCTCTCGAGGGTATGAGATTGCTTCCATGATATAATAAACTTTGATGGTTTTGCAGTCACAGAGAAAATCTTTGTTCATTTAGAATAAAGATATGCATTTCCATGCCTGATTTTGCAGTGGCTTACATGCAAAGTGCATGACTGGTATCTTCACAGCCTCACCATCCACGCTGTTTTAAAAACAATACTTATAAACCCTTCTTGCCTTCTCTCCAAGCAGTATGGGACTCGAGAGTTTTACTTTTACAAACCATGTTTTGCTGGAAAAATGAAAATAAAACCATATTTTTTATAAAAATGAGAAAAACTATATATGCAATCTCTCTCTCTCTCTCTCTCGGGCATCAATGAATATGCATAGGTTCCAAACAAGTCGAGATAAAATAAAAAATAAAAAATTAATGAGCTGGATTGACATAAATGAGCTCCATCAGCATGGGATATTTGTCGCCCATTACCTTGGGCCACAGTTATAAATCACATCAAACAGACAGATCCATTCCCGGTCATCAGTTTTCACCGTTCTCTGTTGGTTGGACATTAACCATCTTTCATGCTCACCATCCATTTTAAGGACACCCTACAAATGGTTCAGATCGTCCCTTCAGTGTGATGCAGGCCATCCATAGGCACGCACCATGCTGATTGCCAAACAGGCAAACACTACCTATTGCCACTTCGTGCCTCTCTCTGGTATCAGACTTCATCTACCACAAGTGAACCACTAGATGATGGGCCGTTCATCTAACACAACAGGACCGCCTAAGATAATGGTGGTCCATCAAATAGCAGAAGACCACCATTGCCTCATTCGATTTGAAGCCATCCTTTTAAGGGCACGCAAAATGGATTGTACCACTTGCGTTGCATTCTGCATGCCCTCAATTGGAGGGTATGGGGGCCATGAGTGTCCTAGGTGATCCCACCAATCCAGCAGTCATTAATGACCATAGGTGGGCCGCCCGGGCTGCACAGAAATTTGCACCAGAATAAGGAACTGAACACTGGATCACTATGTTAAATAATAATAATAATAAAATAGAGGAAGTTGCATGCTTGGTGATTGGGACCGTTGATCTGACGAGAGCCACCATGTGGATGGGCTAAAGGAACAAAAATCAGGGTGATTTTAACTCCCTACCAGACATGAGTTCTGCACCTCCATTCGGTTTTCTTCCATACCTTTTTTTGCCGGCCATTAATGGATAACCATCACGTTCCGATATCCTTTAGCTAAGCTTCTTTCCAGATCCATCCTCAATTAATGCACGCAGATGTGCATGGCCGACCACCATGTTGGTAGGCTGCAGCCTGAAATTCCAGCCAGTCATGAGTTTTGCAACTTCAATGTGGACCGTCTGTTTTAGCTGATTCTCCATTTTCCAGGCCAATAATTGGATGGCTAGAATTTCAATACCCTCGGTACATGGCCCATTGGTTTGCAAATCACAGTCATGATCACCAAACGCAAGTACCACTCATACGGAACAGAATTTTGGCAACATCATGGAACTCCATGACCACTGCAACCACTGATCTGATAAAAAATGGAAGGGACCATGTGAAAAAAAAAAAAAAAACGAAAGAAAAAAAAGGAACTTTTTAATTGATAAGAAGGGAACTGTGATAAACTGGTAGACAATAAGATCACACAAACACACGCACACATGCGCGCACGCGTGCACACACACACACAGGACTCATTCCAACGTTTTGAGGAGCCTGAATAACCCAGCCGCTTCTCTAATCCTTGAGAACTCAATGCAGAAGGCCTGGACTTCGATGAACAGGTCTTGAACTGCATAACCACAAACACTGACCAACATCAGTAACATGTATCTGCATGCATACATACACCTTCATATATGCGCACAGTGCATATGTATGCATACATTTCTTCATAGCCACCACCACATAACAGCAGTTAGTCACATGGGTATCCACTAAAGCTTACAGGACCTCAAAAAATGGTGCACCATACATGCATATAGGCATACATGGATGGACGGGAGTAATAACATACATGAAGCATATGCAAACATTCATGCGAGCATGAGTAAGTGTGCATGACCCCCCCCCCCCCCCCCCCCCCCCCCACTTCTGAATAGCACATGTAGGAAATTACGTATTTAGGCACTTACCATTGATTATCTTATTTCGTATGAGGCTCTGTAGGAAGACGCATACGAGTCTTACCAGTCTATTTTGCATGTACTTGTCCTGAAAAAGAATGGAGAATGTGTAGCATCAGGAAAGACGTATCCAGACACAAGTTGCAGAAGATGATTCAACAGCTAGCAGATCAACACAAATATAAAATGCATATAAAATGCACCAAGGGTGAGGAAAGGGATTCCAGGAGGTTATATCAGCATCATTAAAGACATCAGGGTGCCATTGCAAGAATGAGAACTTGCAGTGATACTAATGAGTTCTCAGTAGCAGTGGATCTTCATCAGCGGTCGCTATTAAGGACTTACATTTCTGCACTTGTTATGGATGAATTAACTGCTAGGTTCCTGAAGGAGGTCCCTTGGTGAACGTTGTTTGTAGATGGCGTGATATTGATCAATGAAACTTGGGAGGCAAATGCTAAATTGAAGGTTTGGACAAAGCCTCTACTGTCTAGAGGCTGTAAAACCAATATAGTATTTGGATTTTGGAATGCAACTTCAGTGGTGGTAATTATTTTCATTAAAACCGATGGCCCAGATATTCCTCAGAGCCTTTCTTTTCCCAAAAAATATAACATCAACTTATTATTCAAAAGGGTGGGGAGATAGATGAGGACGTTATCAATAGAGTAAAAGCTGAGTGGATGAAAATTAAGATGCCGCTAGCATGTTGAATGGTTGCCACACATCATTATCTAATAAAAAAGGCGTACGGTCGCCACACACCTATGGAATTCAAGGGGAATTTTTACGAGCCATTCAACTAGCTATGCTATATGGGGCAGTGTGTTCAGCATAATCAGTGATTGAGCATTGGAAAGATGAAGATATTGAGATGGAATGTGTGGTAAGACTAGAAAGACATAATTAAGAATGACGTCACTAGAGGCAGCCTAGAGTAATCCAAGTAAGAGATAAAATGATGAAGAATGGATTGAGATGGTTCAGTCATGTGCAACAAAGACCAGAGGTGGCTCTTGTAAGGAGGGAACAATTGATTAAGGTTGGGGTGCCTGAAAAATAGGGACCGCAATGGTCAGATAAAATTCTGGTTCAGTCCATCAGGTTTCAGGTCAAATAACATGGGCAACTTAAGTAAACAGGTCAAGCGCAGGTTGAACTAGGCCTGATGTGGCCCACCCTCCTGCCTATATACTCGTTTATCTATAAATAATGAAAGAGTGTTCAACAACCATGCAGATGCAGTTGCTGTAGTGGCAAAGATGTGCGAAAGATCAGAAAAGGTTCCAGTCCAAGCCTCCCAATAGAATACTTTCATGAGTGGGGCAAGTCAGGCCACGCCTGGGCTAAGGAGTAAGCTAATGAATCAGCCTCGTCATCTCATCTCAAGTCAGCCTGGATTCTAGGGCCATTTAGCAATCAGGTTGAGCTCAGACAGACCCTACCCAACCAATTGCCACGAGATGGAGATATGAAGGCTTGCACACTTGAGGAGGATAGTCATGAATAGGAATGATCAACAAAACAATACTTGTTGGGGCTTTCTTGATCATGTGGATTGGGGCTTTCTTGATTATATGTTGGGAAGGTTGGGATGTGGGGTAAAGTGGAGAGCTTGGATTCAAGTGTGCTTTAGATTGGCCACATTCTCAATCCTAGTTAATGGTTCGCCACATGGATATTTTTCAGCCTCCAGAGGGTTGCATCAAGGCGATCCGTTGTCTCCTTATTTGTTTGTTATAGGGATGGAGGCCCTTAGCAAGATGTTAGAGAAGGGGAACGAGTCAAGAGATTGGTTTGGTGGAAGGATTTCGGGTGGACAGTTCTAAATTTCAGATTTCGCATCTCCAATATGCAGACGATATGCTTTTGTTTTGCAAGGCAGACGGTTTCAAAGTGCAAAACCTCTGGTCGATTATCATAGCTTTTGAGGTGGTCTCTGGTCTAAAGGAGAACATTAGGAAGAGCGAGATTCTTGGCGTTGGTCTCTCTAAAGAAGATATCCAACAGTTTGCATCCATTTTTCATTGTAGGGAGGGGTCTTTTCTGACCACTTATCTTGGGATGCCTCTCTATATTGGTAAGCCGGCCAGACATATGTGGGACACAGTCATTGAACGATGTGAGAGGAAGTTGTCCAAGTGGCAATGAAGATACCTATCGATGGGTGGGTGTATGATATTGATCCAAACGTCTATGTCATATCTTTCAGTTTATTTTATGTCCTTATTCGAGTGCCTGAAGTCAGTTTTAAATATTTTCAAAAAGCTTAGGCGGGATTTCTTGTGGAAAGGTTCAGAGGACAAGCATAAGTTTCACCTTAGGAAGTGGGAAGAGGTGTGTAAACCTTGGGACCAAGGAAGAGCTGGATTGAGAAGGCTAGATGAGATGAATTTAGTGTTATTTATGAAATGGGTGTGGAGGTTTGGGGTAGAAAGGGGAGCTAGATGGAAGGTGGTGATAGAAAGAAAATATGGGGTATATGTAAGTGGATGGTGGACCAAATCTTCTTCTTCGCATCGAGCTTCTTTTCTTTGGAAGTCGGTGGTGTCCTTAAAACAAAGGGTTTGGGAAGGGATTGGTTTTGAATTGGGGAACGGAAAATATATTCACTTTTGGGAGGAAGGACATGTGGCTTGGCAACAGTAGTTCGAGATCTAGTATCCCGTATTGGTATCGGTTGGCGTAACGGTGTCCTCCAATACCGATACGGATACGGGGGTGTAACGGCGATACGGGGGCATAACGGCCCATAACGGCGCAAATTTTTATGTTATTTTTTTTGCCAAAAAATATGAAAAAAAAAATGAATTAAATCTGGAATATTCTAAGCATTTCAAATATGCATTCATTTATAAATTGGAACATGTTTATGGTGGTGTAACAGTCCACTCTTTGGTGAGAAGTTGTATTGGATTGTCTGATGAATTTATGAACCAGACAACCTGAATTTGACTGCAAAACTCATATATTTAATTTTCTAACTATCTACTATCAATGATAGATATATTAGAATGAATATAATACAAAAATATCTTACATGTGTAATATATTCGAATTTTTAAAAAAAAAAAACCGAAAATAATGTGTAAATAAAAAAAAGTATAAAAAAGTATAAAATGATAACAACAATCTATAAAATGGACATTAACATGTTCTATTATAATTAACACATCATATTCTACCATTAAAACAGCGAAACATTCAATAAAAAATGATTTTTCAAAGTTTTAAAAAAAAAGCCTAAAATAATGTGTAAATAGAAAAAAAATTATAAAAAAATATAAAATGACAACAACAATCTATAAAATGCACATTAATATCTTCTACTATGATTAACATATCATATTCTACCATTAAAACAGCAAACCATTCAATAAAAAATGATTTTTCAACGTAAAAAAAAAGGCTGAAAATAGTGTGTAAATAAAAAAAAATATAAAATGACAACAACAATCTATAAAATGCATATTAATATCTTCTACTATGATTAACACATCATATTCTACCATTAAAACAAAAAACATTGAATAAAAAATAATTTTTCGAATTTAAAAAAAAAAAGGCCGAAAATAGTATGTAAATAGAAAAAAATTATTAAAAAATATAAAATGACAACAACAATCTGCAAAATGGACATTAACATGTTCTACTATGATTAACACATCATATTCTACCATTAAAACAGCAAAACATTCAATAAAAAATGATTTTTCGAATTTAAAAAAAAAATGGGCGAAAATAATGCGTAAATAGAAAAAAATTATTAAAAAATATAAAATGACAACAACAATCTGTAAAATGGACATTAATATCTTCTATTATGATTAACACATCATATTCTACCATTTAAATAACAAAATATTGAATAAAAAATATAAATACCTATTTTTGAGGAATTTCTGGAAAATGGCCCACGGAGCTTCGAATTAAGAAAATCCTTAATATAAGTTATTTTTTTGTTTTTATCTGTAATATTAAGCTAAGAGTGGTCGAAAATAGTAATAGAATGATTTAGGAAGAGTTTGGAAGAAAGAAGTTTCAAAAAAAGTGAAAAAACGGACCTTAAAAAGAAAAAAAAAAAAAAAAAAAACCGTTTTTTTACCGTTACACCTTGACCGTTATGGAGCAGTAACGGCCGTTACGGCTACAGAATCGGGGGGTGCCCCATTATGGCACCATATCGTGTAACGGCCACTGCCGTTACCGGTACGTATCTGCCGATACGGCCGTATCGTAACGGATACGGGACACCCTTCCAAGATTAGCGGGGTTAGCATCAGAAGAAAATCTGAAGGTCTGTACTTGTTTTTCTCCGAGGGTGATGATGTAATTTGGACTCCACCATGTGGGAGGAATCTCGATGAAGAAGAGTTTCAAAATTTTGCAGGGCTTCTAGTGTTGTAAAAGGTCGTTCTGGTTGATTCTTGTTCAAATTCGTTAAGATGGTTAAAAGATAAATCTGGAAAATTTTCAGTCAAATCTTTGTCCCAGGTCTTAACTGATGAGGGGGATAGTGTTGAGATATCTCTGACATCTCATGTATGGCATTATGGGGCTCCGTTGAAGGTCACGGCTTTCGGGTGGCAAGTGGGGAGGAACAAGGTGTTAACTATTGATAACCTTTGCAAGCGGAATATGATTCTTTCGAATGTATGCCTAATTTGCTATCAAGATGCAGAATCAATGAACCATTTGTTCCCCCATTGCCCTTTCACTAAGGAGTTGTGGGATCTCTTCTTCCAACTATTTGGGGTGCTTTGGGTACTCCCGGGTTCAATAGATAATTTTCTTCTTACTTGGCCTGGTGGGGGAATTGGGAGATCAGAGAAGATGATATGGAGGTTGAGCGTCTTAGCGTGGTTATGGGCGATATGGCTTGAAAGGAATGGTCGATGTTTTATGAACAAGAAGGGAAAGCGATAGATGTTCATAGGAGGGCTAAATCATTTGTAATAGAATGGGTGTCCAGATCAGATAGTTTGTTCGAAATCTCGTTGGGTTGGTAGCAGCGTTGCTGTCTTCTGTTTATGTTTACGCATTTGTATATTTTGGCCATGGCCTATCAAAACAAAATAATACTTGTAGACTCCAAAAAGCTAGAACAATGATATAAAAAGCAACCAACAGAGATACATATAGGTATGGTGTTGCAACCTTTTTTTTCTGAAAGATGGGATAGTGTTGCAGCCTGCAGCAGCATTTTCAAGAAACATGGACGTGGAAATTAATAAATTATCATATCCAAAATGCAGATATAAAAGGAAGTCATCTACGGTTTAGAGTTTCAAAACCGGCTCGAGCACCCAATTGAATTTTCTTAAATCATCCTTCTTTCCTGATGCACCGGATTCCATACATGTGGCATCATGGTCTGGTAATCCAAACCATATATCTGATGGGCCACATTGTTGTTTGGCTCTGGAAGATCCTAAACCTTTGATCAATGACCTGAGAAAATATACAACTATGGTCCATGTCCAATAGTTTTTTTTTAGGGAAAAAAAAAAAACCAACACTGAAGACCTGCAGCAAGGGGTGAGGTGACCCTCTCGTCACCCTTCCCTGAACAAGCAAAACAAAGGAAAGAAAATCAAAGACAATCTTCACGGCATCCTTCATTTATGGTGGGGGAGTTCAGATGAGCTTGAAACACTTCCTGGTCCCACATGCACATGAGCAAACTTACACATTTTGCTGATGAGAAGACCCTACAATTCCTCATTAAATTTGTTCCTTGATATTTATGACTGTCTGTCCTTGATTATCTATGTGAGAAGGACACCGACGCCATTTTTAAATTGTGACGTGTCAACATGTGACTGTGCACATGTTTGATTGGACATGGCTCATACGAAAGATAACTTTTTGTTCAGTTACTAGTATTATTTTTACATATAAATGATTGACTTTCAGGTATATTTATATCATGATTTATTTTTTATTTTCCATATATGCTATCAATAAAGGAAGCCATTCTCTACACCCACTCTGATAGGTGGCAGCGACACTTCGTTTTACTCTTGATTATTCACTAGTCAGAAGTCCTACTATCATTTCTTCGTTACCCGTGACAAGGACAGCAACGCCATTTTGAAATTAGGTCATATCAACATGTGGCTGTACCCACGTGTTTGACCAGACATGGCTCATATGATTTTTTATTTTTTATTTTTGGGTTCAATTATTAATATTGTTACATACAAATATTCGACTTTTAGGTGTATTATATCATGATTTTCATATAAATAATTGCAATATGCTATAAAAATAGGGAAGTCACTCTCTGCATCCACTCTGATTGCAAGTGGCACCCATTTGTTCTACTCTCGGTTATTCATTAGTCCATAGTACTACTATTTTATCTGATGATAGAGTTAAAAGAGTGCCTCTAGCTACCAAAGTGGGCATAAATAATGATTACCTTAACTATAATACTTTATTATCTGAAAAAAAATAATATCCGGACACCCACCCCGAATCTGTCTAAATTTTGAAATTCACCATGTTTGACACCCTACATCCTTGTTTGAACCGATACAAATGACCATATAGATGGGTTAACATTCAATTACCCATTAAATGTGTCTCGAGTCCTCTTAATTGATCGAAAACAAATAAATAGATAAAGAGGATGACTTGTCAGAAGTAAAGATGAGTACCTTAATATTCTCACAAGATGATATGCAATTTGTGATGTACATGTGCACGAACTCCGTTGGTAGGTCAACTGCAGTAGTGAGCCTGTTCACAACTTCCATAGAATGTAGACTCATTTCCATGTTCACAAGGACCGTGAAGTACCTGTAATCAGGAATACTGAATGAAAAAATAATGATAACGACAATATATATTTTGGACGGATGTCTACCTCAGTGCCCTTGAATGCAGGAAAACAAACATACTCTGAAATTTCAGCAGAATTCATCAACTTTATGAGAAGTTCAACAGCAATGAGTGGGTTGTGTTCCACCAATTCCTGGAAACAGGATCATGCTCTGTTTACCAAGAAAAAAGAAAAAGAAAAAAGAAAGGCAAGCACAAGAACTACATAACAGGAAAACCATAACATTAAATAATAAAATAACATACAGGTAATTTCCGTGGGGTCAGCCCACAATGATACACAATCTTTGGATCCTTTTCAAGCTCAAACAAGACTTGCTGCAAAATCATGACAAAGTGGAATTAAGAATAAAATCATTTGGTGCTTTACCAGTAAAAGAAAATGAACAAAATTAGCTATTTTATTCCCAATGCCAGAAGGCTTCAATAAAAGAAAGAAAAGCTCTCAACATATACATAGTTAGAGAGTGGGTCCAATGATTCTAACCTTGCTGAAAGCAGCATGAAGCAGGTGCAGATTATCAATTGAGCTACTTTAGAACTAAAGTAGAAAGACTCAAAGAAACCACCAATCAAACTACATGAACAGACAACATCCAGAAAAAGCAAATTTCATGAATTTGTGTGACTTGAATCCTTGATGAGGCACCTCCTCAACTCTGCTCTTAACTATTGACCTGGATCAGTCATGGCACAAGCTATAGTAGTCGCCACTACAACATTGACTAGTTCCCATGCATCTCTAATAAGCACTTCACAGGTTCCTTTCTGCATCAGCAAAAGACAACAGCCCGAGTTCCTTTCTCAGCTTTCCAGCATTGATATGTTTTGCACAAATCCTATGGTTCTTTTTTTCCCTGAGAAATAAAACCCTGAGCTCAAACCTTTAGGGAAGCGGCATGAAGCAGGAGCAGGAGTAGAAGCAGAAACATAGTAAAAAATGAGCTACTCCAGAACTCTATGCATGAAGAATTGAGGTTCCTAAGTGGGAGTGACATCCTAGGTAGAAAGATTCAAGCAACCAAGAATCAAACTAGATTAATGGAATTACGTCCAGAATAAGCAAATCACACGGGCATGCATGACTTGAATGCTCAAAGAGGCCCCTCATCAACTATGCTCTTAACTATTGAACCCGTTTGACATGTGGCCCAGAAAATTTTTATTAGTTGCCACTACAACATTCACTGAGATTTTGCATGTCAAACATATGAAATAAGCATTTTGTGAATTTATTTCCACATGAAAAGAGGAGGAGAAAACCTCACTTGAGTTCCTTCCTCAGCTTTCAGCCTTGATATTTTTTGCATAAATATTATGCATATGTCCCCTCAACCCAAATCTTTCTGAAAGCAGAATATAGTAGCAGCAGATGCAGAAGCAGAAACATAGTCGAAACTGAGCTTTCTGAATGCTACACGCGATGGGGTGGTTCCCAGAAGGAGTGGCCTATGTAGAAAGATCCAATCAACTATCAAAGTGTGAACTGAAATACGTCCAGTATCACATATTTTCACAATCATGCATGCCTTGAATTCTTGAAAAGGTCTCTCATCATTTCTGCTCATACCTATTGGCCTGGATCAATCCGTGGCAAATCAACCTTTTGTAGTCGCCACTACAACATTTACTAATCCCATTGATTTTGGACCATCAAAGAAAGAATGAGCCTTTGAGTTCCTTTCTCAGCTTTTCATTCTCGATATCTTTTGCACAAATCTTATGCTTCAGTTTTTGTTCTGAGAAAGCTATGTTGTCCTAACACCTCCATTAATATACAAACCCCAAAACGCCCCTATTCTCCATTGATTTGGATTGCACATAAGTGGAGCAGTAAAAATAATAAAGAATTTCCCTAGGTGACCATTCTATTCTCGAAATTCACGGCATGAAGCTCCAACCATTCCATTCTAGTCATTCATGACAAGAACAAGATAGAATGGTCCAGCAGAGGTAGATGCGGTTAGTGGTTTTAATGGGCAAAGATAATGTGTGCATGCAAGGAGATAGATCGCATTGGTTTGGAAACTGTTTCCCCAGTATATGAGGATGAGTTTAGCAGTAAACGTGATGGCAAAATCATGTATATATTTAATCCTCCAAGAAGGGGGGGAGCCATGTACAATAACCAAGAAGTAAGCCAAGATGATACTTTCCTACATCCAATTTCTCTACTTGATGCAAAAGCCAATCTGTCTAAGCATATAAACAAATTTCCAATCTCTGCAGTTGTGTGCCTTTCAATATCCAACTTGCAAATAATTCCATCCTTGCTTGACTTGTGCTTAGAATCAATACATTCGTGGATAATTAAAGCCACATCCACAATCTGCATGCCATTCACAAGAGCCCCTTTCGCCCTAGAGATGATTGCCCATAGGACCTTTCAGAATCTTGAGGCCGAAACCTGAGCCAAGTACTTATAGGACCCCGATTAGACTAGTTGCTCTGGCAAGCACTCCACATCTTCATTCTTGGGAACTCAAGCAATAAAGGGCGTCCAATATCCTTATGTCAAGGTATTCCATAACAGTAACAGTGGCCGTAACAGCCACTACTGTCGGCCTTTAAAAAAATGTTTCAGCCCTCTAACGGGCAACGGTTACCAACATTATTGTTACATAACAGCCATTATGTAACCACTTTTTAATACCTTGCCTTAGATAATCTCCCTCTTGTGAACTTTGGAAATGAAGGCAATCAAATCACCCCTAATTTCTTCCCAAAGAACTTGAAAGAAGGCCATGGGAAAGCCATCCGAACTAGGAGCCTTGTCTCAGCCCAAGTTATTGATTGCTTCCAGAACCTCTACCTCCTTTTAATAACCAAGCGTCTTCAAGTCTTCAATGATATAAGGGCCCATTTGGCATCTCTACTCTAATCTAATAAGTGCTTTTCAAATAAGAGCTACTGTAATAAGCTCTTTTTATTCTACCTCTTATTTTAAATAAGCTCATTTGGTAAAATCAATTTTTCAAACTTGAAAGAAAAAAATAAAAAAATAAAAAGCTCTTGTTTGAAATAAGAACCGTTTGGTAAAACGTTAAAATACAAGTTTTTGGGGGGTAGTTGATGTCATTTTTTAAAATTACAGCAAATCCATTATTAAGAGCAATCCATACGATTGTTTTGGTGGATCTCACCATAAACGAACCGTGCCTCAAATGGCAAAAGAATGGATGGCTACAATCCTCATGTTTTAAAACATTTGGGTTGTCCATTATGTCAACATTGGATGTAGATCATTCATCATATGGAGAGACCGCCTTTGATGTGGACCATTCATCATGTGGGCCAAACTTTCAAAGTGGGTCATCCATCATGTGAAGCCCATCTTGGATGTGGAACATTCATCATTAGGGGCTGAGCTTTGACGTGGACTGTCATTATGTGGGGCCGACCTTGATGTATGTCATCCATCATGTGGGGCCCACCATCGCTAATAATTGCCCTTTATGTGAGGCCCTTCAATGTTCACTACCCATTATGTGGAGTCCACATTTGATGTGTCCATCGTGGGGGTGCCACCTTTGAAGTGGATTGTCCATCATGTGGGGCTATAGTTGAGTGGCTTGAACGGTGCAATTTCACAAGGTGCGAAGCTTTCACATCTTAGCAACTTTTTATACGCGGTTCATTAGAGGATTTAGTTTCATCATGGCTCCCATCACCGATTGCACAAAGAAAGAGTAGTTCGTATGGACTAAAGATGCCTCTAGAGCATTTAAGGAGATTATGGTCAAGATGAGTGAAGCTCCCGTTATGTGCCTTTCAGACTTTTCTAAAGTCTTTGAAGTTGTGTATGATGCATCTAAGGTAGGTATAGGTGGAGTGCTTAGTCAGGAAGGGCACCCCGTTGCTTATTTTAGTGAGAAGTTGAAAGAGGCAAAGCAACAGTATTCTACATATGACAAAGAGTTCTATGCGGTCGTTCAATCCTTGCACCATTGGCATCATTATTTATTACTGCAAAAATTTGTCTTATTTTCTAAAAACAAGGCCTTATGTTACCTCAATTCTCATAAAAAAACTAAACCCTAAGAATGCTAAATGGGTCTAATTTCTTCAGGAATATTCTTTTGTTCTTAAATATAAGGTTGGGGTTGAGAACAAACATGTTGATGCCCTTAGTCGTCATGTGGCGCTACTCCAGAGTATGAGTGTGGAAGTAACCGAGTTTGAGCGACTGAGAGAAGAGTACCCTACATGCCCAGACTTTGGTGAGTTGTACACGTCATTACGAGATGGTCGGTCGAACGACAGTCGCGGGTTTGTCATCATCGATGAGTTCCTATTTAAAGGTGACCGACTTTGCATTCGTCATACTTCCCTTCGTGAATTCCTAGTTTGGGAACTTCATGCATGAGAGACCATTGCCCTTGTGGAAGATAGGTTCTATTGGCCATGTCTCAAGTGAGATGTAGCCAAAATAGTTGGGCAGTGCAGGACCTGTTAAATGGTGAAACAAAGAAAGCAAGATACAGGATTGCATACGCCTTTGCCGGTGCCCCATACTCCATGGCAGGACATCAGTATGGATTTCATGTTGGGTTTACCAAACACTATCAAGAAACACGATTCCATATTTGTGGTTGTGGACTGTTTTTTCAAAATGGGTCATTTCATTCCATGCACAAAAACGACGAATGCCTCCAATGTGGTTAAACTTTTCTCTGGGGAGGTAGTGTGTTTACATGGTCTACCTAAGACCATAGTATCTTATCCTAATGTACGTTTTATAAGCTATTTTTGGAAGACACTATGGCACATGATGGGGACAAGGCTTCAATTTTCATCTGCCTATCATCCTCAAACAAACGATCGTCAATAGGAATCTTAAATATCTGCTTCGATGCCTTATGGGAGATCACATCAAAACTTGAGATATTGTTTTGACTATAGTCGAGTTAGCGTATAATAGTTCCATTAATAGGTCCATATGCATGAGTCCATTTGAGGTTGTGCATGGATACAAATCTAGAAAACCTATAGATCTCATACCTATGTCTGTGTTCCATAGGCCATCTAAGTCGGCACATGAGTTTGCATATCATATGCATGAATTGTATAGTGATATCAGGAAGCGAATTAACTTAAGCAATGAAAAATATAAAGCATTTGTTGATTCTTATCACAGATTTCAGGAATTCCAGGTAGGAGATTATGTCATGGTTTGTATTGGGCCCGAATGGTTCCCACATGGGGTTGTTAAGAAATTGCAAGCGCGTAGTGTAGGATCATACAAAATACTGCAGAAACTGGGTCCTAATGCGTATGTAGTAGGCCTTCCACCTATCATGGGAATTAGCTCTACTTTTAATGTGAAAAATCTAGTACGATACAAGGGTCCTGTTGCTTCGCCTTCTGATCCATTTTCAGACCATCCCACGGACCAAGATCCAGTCCTTAACCTATGGCCTCTACCTGACCCATTATCCTAGCCTTTGCCACCCTTACCATCATTGCCTACTTGAAGTGAACAAGTCAAAGATATATTGGATGCGCAAGTTGTTTCCACTCGTCATTGGGAATTTCAAAATTTCCTCGTTAAGTCGAAGAACAGGCCGATTTCAAATAGCACATGGATTATTGAGGCTGAGATGCAGATTTTGGATCCTGACATCCTTAAGCATTATAAGAGTTATAGTCCGTTAGAGGCGAACTCTTCTTGGCCGATGAGAGTTGATGAGGACATCACATCACATACGCCTTTGCGTACGTACTAGAGGACGAGACGAGCCCTAATTTCTCTGTGGCTAGGCAAGTATCCATTTTGAAGACCCCATAGTGCATGCACAAGCATCTAGAAGACCCCACACTGGCAAGATGCACATGAGTTGCTTTGAGTGATATGGACAGTTGGATTTGAGGGACGCAACGATCGAGCCATTAATCGTGGACCATTATTGTCATCATAGGACATGTTTTACGATCTAGTTTATATTTTATTTATGTTTTGGATACTTTATTAGTGGTTTTATATGTTTTTTTCTTAGACTATGATTATTTTGGTTAAAAGTCATAAAACATGGTATATTTTGTAATTTTCAAAAGTTCTTGAGACTTTTCATTTTTTTTTTTTTTTTTTTTTTTTTTGGGGGGGGGGGGGGGGGGGGGAAGCATGTGAAGCTCCCTAATGATGGTTTTGCTTTAAAATAAAGTTCTTGTTTTCTCTCTAATCTTCATGTGATGTGAGGATATCTTCCACGTGATTTGGAAGGAAAATCGGTGAGAGGCCTATTTTCATCAATGGAAGTGCAAGGCTTCCTTCTATTCCCATATTCACATCTCTTCATTAACAATCAATGTATTTCTTCAAGTTTCTTCTTCCCCCTTTCTTTAAAATCCATCAAAACCCTTCCGATTCTCCTCCTTTACACCTTTCTCCACAAGCCAAACCTTTGAACCCAAAACCCAACCCTACCTAGCCCACACGTGTTACCGTACGGCCACACATGTGAACCCACAGGGCTGGCCGTACAGTCACATCTCTTGTCTCTTTGCCATTCCACTACTCTTACAATAAAACCCCTTCATTCCTACCTATAAACCCTAAATCTCAAATCTACCAATTTTCCCCGAATTCCCAAACCCTAGATTTTCAAATCATCCGATTAACCTCAAATCCCTAAATTCCCTACATCCAAAAACCCTAATTCTCATCTCCTAATACTTAAATCATTTAATCCCTTCATTCAATTCCCCACTTTAAGTCTTTAACCTTAATCACACCATTTTTCCCGAACTTTCCTAGGTAGTATTAGACATTCTCCTTTACAATAGACATAACCCTATGCGATTTGCATGTTTCTACATCCATTAGATCCTAGTTTTTCATATTTAATAGTCTATTAGCCCAGCTTGATAGGCTTAGGAGGGATTTCTTATAGTAAGGTGGTGCGGCTAATAAGAAATTCCATTTACTTAATTGGAATGAGTAAGCTTGTAAATGAAGGAGGTGTGAGGATGAGGTGTTTGGAGGTTGTTAATTCAACCCCGTTGGGTAAGTGGGTGGGGAGATTTAGAGTGGACTCCAGCCTTTGGAGGGTGATTGCTACCAAGTATGGGTCCTCCCCAATGGGCTGGTGGATTAGGGATTCAAGGAATCCTCCTTGTTTATAGAAATCAATGATTGGTGTAGCTCCATTGCTGGCTAGGGGTTGAGTTTCACCATCGAGGAGGGGTCCAGGATAAGATTTTGGGAGGATGTTTGGTGCAAAGACGCTCCTCCTCATTTATCCTTCCCTTCTTTAGCCAACCTCTGCCTGGTGGCTGATATTTCTGTTGCTAGTAGCTTCTCCACCTAAGGCTCTTGGGGTGTGTGGCTTCCCCTTGTTGTCAGGATCTAAATGATTTAGGATTTAATGATCTAGTGGATCTTTTGTCTCGATTACAAGGGATCATGCCTTCCCCAAGTGTGAAGGATTAACTCATCTGGCGTTTCAGCAAGTCCAAAGCTTTCTCAGTGCAGTCTTTCTACTCGATGTTGTCCCAGTCTGATATAGGGGGTGTCAAAAGTCACACAACCTACATTTGGTCCTATGGAGAGCCTCAAAAAGTTGTTGCCTTTGTGGTAGATAGTAGAAAGCAATAGAATTTTAATAACCAATAACTTGTATAAAATAAAATTTTAAAATTAAAAAAAAACATTCATCCTTCCTAATGCATGTCCTCTCTGTTTGAGTGTCGAAGAGTAAGTGGACCACCTGTTCATCTATTGCTCCTTTTCTCGAGTGGTTTGCTCTAGTATTCTTCGATCTGCGAGCGTGAGTTGGATGATGCTTGGTTCACTTGAAGGTCTATTCCGTGCTTAGCACCATGGTGGGGGGAGGGGGATGCCTAGAGCTGCAAGGTGGAGGATCATGATGCTCGCCATTTTTTTGTTTATCTGGCTCGAAAGAAACAACCATTGTTTCCGCAACCTAAGGGGTTTTGTTGTTGGGATTTGTAATCAGGTGGCTTTGTATATCAGGGAGTGTGTACCCTGAGGGTGTTTGTAGGTTTAGTTTAGTTTTTCTTTGTTATAACAGATCATATGTAACTCTTTTAATGACCATGAATGCAAAAGTTGCTAGATTAAGTAGTAGAAGCCATAGTAGAAGTACTATTGGTTATTAAATAAAGGGAACAAGAACAAACCTATCGGTTAATTTTCTTGAAGCATCTCTAAGGAATAACTAATGAAAAGACTATCTCCACTTATAACTCATTAAAATCATGCATAAGCAGTGCCTATATACACAAAAATAAAAAAAATTTAAAAATAAAAATAAAAACATTAACACCTTATACCATGTGATTGCACCAAACCCCTTCTTTCCATACATTTTGTATGGAAGATACATTTGCCACTTCTACTCAAGCTGTCACATGTGTAAGGCCTCTTACAACCAGCCATATTGGCTTCCAAACTGCATATGGTTGACTCAAAATACCCTATATAGGCCTTCTTTGACGCAAATACCCTTCCTTGATCCACATAGGGGGCCGAACAATGACATAGGACTGGATTATTTTTTTCCTTTTTAAAAAATTTCCTTCTGATGGTAATGATAATTTTTTTAAGGCAGAGCAAAAAGAAGAAACAATCTAGGGGAAGCGAGGAGAAGGATGGTGAGATGCCATTCCTCCATAATCTCAACTGGTGAGATGTCATTACTCTATTAATCTCAACCCAACAACCAAGGACACAATAACCCAATCACCCAAGAGGCCATCCCTCTTGCATAAATTGCCCCACAACCCAAGAGAGATTACCCTGAGCCCTAGAAAAAACCAACCCACAAGATTCAGATTTTATTATTGACTGTGCAGTATTTCGCTCTTTCCACAAAGACAACATAGGACTTGAAATTTCCCACTAAACCAGGATCTGGTTGATGTGTAGGATTGAGATCTCTGACTGGGTCTAATGGACTGATCCTACGGACCCATCAGACCATTGTGTAGGCCATCCATCTGTAGCTGGGGTTCAATTATTTAGCAACAGGACCATAGGATTTGGCCTCAAGATAATAACAAACCACAGATCTGATCGAGTTCTTCTTATCAGACTAATCTGTGGGATCATCCGCGACCTATTTGATGAGGATGTGTGGTACATACGCGTCAATATCCAACTATTGGCTAAGATAAGACAACTTTATGGTGCAAAGGTCCATGAAGATGTAGAAATTGAGAAAAGAAGTGGAAGCACAAATTAAACTAGCTAAAGTCTGGTATGGTTAAGGGTAGCGAGTACCGCAAGAATAGGATTTAGCATATCCTCAACATCCAAATTCTTAGAATACCAGCACTGCAAGGATTTGTTGCTTCTTCTAAGTATGATCATGTTAAAATACTCCAGTAACAATATTACAAGTTCAATTTATTGTCCAATTAGTACAATTCACTCCAAACCAATAACTACCCTCAGATGAGAGGGCGTATGTACAAGGAAAAAAAAAACTTATTTATAAGACCCTCATTCATCAAATTACCAATGAAATAGGGTAGTCAAAGTCCTATGAAATGCCAAATATTTAGAAAAACATGAAAGCTGATGTATTTGCATACTGTAAGGTTTATTCTTCCAATTGAATTACTTATAAGAATGTAATAAACACACACCTCTTGCTGCTGAGGCACAAGTGGTCCCTTCAAGGCTTTCGCAATTAAATCCCTAATTGCAGCCCCTCGGCTGGTGTCAGCACACATTCCATAATCCCACAATAGCTCATGAGTATTGTCAGGGTTGAGCCATACATGCTGTAAATTCAGAACAGTGATAAGTACAGGCTGAGCACATCAAGAATTAAGAAATTTCAACTCCTAGTAGAATTCTTGCCTCTCCATCTTGTATTGGGATCCTTGGTGGAAGAGGCCTGATCCACTGAGGACCCAGTGCTTCCAATGACATATTTTGCAGTAGTCCAGCTATCGCCCCATCTCTTTCTCCGTACCCAATTCTCGGTTTGGCTCCAGGTGGTGTAAATTCAAGCCTGAAATATTCACAGATGTCATAAAAACGTGAAGCAATAACAAAGATAGGAAACCACACAAGCCACTCCATCGCATATGTGTGAATTCTTTATGACACTGGGCAGTAAGTCAAATCTTCAAAGTCAAATCTCTTTTCCAGATGGAGCAATACATACTCTGGTGCATTGGCATCACAGCCACGGGGTACGTCAGGGTCTGGTATTGCATTTTTAACAGCAGATCTCCTGAACAAACAATCATATGGTTCTTCTTGTGAATTGTCACAATATTGTTTTTGCAGCTGATCACGTGGCAAAAAAGCCTGTTCATTCATTAAAACAATTAAAATGGTGGTCACTTCAGGAAATAAATAGAACATTGCATCTAGCCAAATGCTTTGTAAGTGTAAGTTCAGATCCTCAGCACAGAACAACCACTTTACTTCTATCAGAAGCAATATGTATAAACTCACATGTGACGAAGGATCAAATCCTTTGATGAAATCTACAGCAGACTGTTTTAGAATCTGCATGGATGAGGACCACGTTAACAAGTCTAAATTGTGAAACAGGAAGATCCAAAACAATCAAAATCTGGGAAGATAAATTAGCAAAAGAGTAACTGCCAGACCTCTTTACTAGTGCTGGAACTGGCAGTCCCTAACAATTGATGAATAAATGCCCTTTCAGTTTTTTCAGCTGTATCATCGCATGCTGCCTGTAAAATGCCACACATCAAAATGAACAAAAGGTTGAACCTTGTGGCAAATTTTCAAGCAATTTACATAATGTATTTATTTATTTATTTTTGAAAGATAAGAAACTTTATTAAGACCGCCAAAACAGCCCAGCAACAGGAACAGGAAAAGAGAAATAGAAAAAACTAAGACCAAAAAAAAAAAAAAAAAAAAACAGACACCCCAACCCAGAACAAAACCACCCTGAATCAAGGAGCCAAATCCCTGAAAAGTACGAGGACCCTAGAGAAGACCGCCGCCCGCAACACAGCCTAATTCCTAAAGCAACGGTTGTTTCTTTCAGCCCACATAGCCCAAATAACCACAAAAAGAAGAACGCACCAATTTACATAATATTTAGCAGCTAAAATCTTAAATCAAAGTGGATCCACGCAAATCCATATCTTTTTTTTTCTTTGGCTATATATTTTTTTTTTCTTTGGCTATATTTTTTTTAAAGGAACAGATCTTCCAATTATAAAATCCACATTGCCAACCTCATATACATGTCCAACATTTAAACATGTATCCATCTTACCAAAGAAAAGCTGAAAAATCAAAATTCTAGACTCTGATGAAAACCATCATGCTTACATTTATAAGAACAGAGACAAATGGGTTTGAAGATGATTGCTGCTTTGAATAAGCTTGATGGAGTAGAGCGAATGCAACCAAACGCTGCCCGGGTTTGAGCATCTTTTTATCCTGGGAACAAAAAACAAATTAATTAATTGAAAAGCCACAATATCTTTCATGTGAGAAAGCATTATCAAGCAACTCAAAATGTGAACAAAATGGCCATCCAAACTGAACAACAGTAAACCTTCCACTGCATTTTACTTTATTTGTTCTCTCTTCTTCTTCTTCTTCTTCTTCTTCTTCTTCTTGGAATGACCTTCCGTTAAATTTTATGCCCCTTTATTCAATGCCCGATCAGTGTGGTTACAAATACCAGTAAAGTAAATAGGAAGACCTGTGCAATCCCAGAAGATACAGAGGATAGAGGTTCAGAATTGAGAGGATAGCTGCTCTCTAAGGCAAGTGGTTATGGATGCTCAGAAAAGAGCATAAAGTTTTGTGAAGAGATTGGGACTTGGTATAACGTCAAAGACGATGGATACAAATCTAGAGGTGTATCCAGGTGTGTGGATATGGTGCATGGAGGGTGGCATGTCTAGTGAAAATAAGTGATTCAGTATAGAGATTAGGCATTAGGTAGAGAATGGGAGTAAAGTAAAAAAGAACAAAAGAAAGTCAGGATATGGGAGGAGTTTTTGTGTGGAAGCCTTCTTCCGATGTGTTGTTTCATGAAGTTGGTTCCTTGTAGAGAAGGAGACAGGTTAACAAGTGATTCTAATAAGTGGATGATGTGTGGGTGTGCAAAAAGTCATTCGGTTCTAAATTCAAGACTCCACAAGGACAAGGTAGTTAACTACAAAGAGAATCTTATAAGAGACTGCTACAAATGTTTTGGGGAAGGAGTGGCATGAGGCATTGTGTTCCAAATAAACCTTAACGATGAGGAACATGAAGACTGTGCAGAGTTGTTTTCTAGAAGAGGTACATATTCCTAGTCTCAGGGATGACACTAGACTCTGGAAATATAATGCAAAAAACAAGTTCTCTTCAGATCTTTCTTTAAGCTCTTGCAGGTAAAGATGTGTTAACTTTCGGCACTTCAATGTGGGATTCAAACTCCCTTGCAAAGTAGACTCCCATAGCTGATAAAATTTCCATTCCTGACCACCTTCTAAGTAGCAACCATCACCGTCCAAATGTGTGCCTCATGTGCACCACATATTCCTTTGTTATGGGATTACCTTGTCAATTTGGAATGTCTTTATTGGGACCATCAAGACAGTCAACGGGCCTGCCTAGGTCATGCAGAGGTCTGTTCAGGCCCAACCCACAAAGTAAAACCTAGGCTCAAGCCTGGCCTGAGCCCCATATTGAGCTGAAATAGACAGGTCCCGGCCCAGCCAGAGATGATCATCCCAGGCCCGAGCCAGCCCAAAAAGCACTGGGATGGTCCTACTATCAGGTGTTCCATCCATGTGTACACGAATGATACATAGTGGTCCATCCATGCTGGGGCAAGCTTTTTGGATGGTCTGCACTGCCTAACATGCATCGATCATGATTGGAGGATGAGCCAGTGTCATTTTCGAAGATGTGATGAATACTCGCACCCAAGTGATTAATTTTCCACACTGTAGGAGGGCCCATAATCAAAATAGCGCCTATTTGATAATCATAACCATTTGAGCAGAGAAGGCTTTCAAGGGCTATAAATGAAAGTATTATCATATATGTGCTAAATTATAAAAATACCCTTTGAAACCCTAAACGGGTCCGTCCAACAGGCTTTTATACACAGCCCTGAACTCGGCCTGATTAATAAACATGTGTGAATTTTAGGCCCAGACCTGGCCCTTGGGCGTAATACTGGCCCACTTACACTGACTCAAGTTTAACCCAGCGTGAACCAGGCCTAAAAGATGAAAGCTCAACAGGTCAGCCCTACCCTTGCCCAATCTCATCAATATGCAATTGGTTTTTGATGAAAAGCTGAGACATCTTTTTGAAGGTTAGGGCTCCTGTCCATTCAAGGAAAGGGGGAGAACTCTATGGAGAATGCTTCCTTTCACTACTTGTTGAGAAATTTGGAAGGAAATGAATGATTGGAACCAGTGTTTTAAATAGCAGCAGCATGTTGCATAGCATTCAACCCTCTATAGCGTGTAGCGTAAGTAGCGTAGCATAAGCTACACGATACTTCTATCTTTTAAGCACGTTCAAACAAATTAATTATCATTTATCAAAAGCCAATCCACATATATAAACCAAATCAAATCCTTAACACATCAACAACTTTATAAGCAAACCACTTTAATTAATAATGTCTAATTGAAACCACAAGTCACAAGTATGAAAAGAAATTAAAATCCCACTGTTTGAGACTATTAACTATTAAGTACAATATATAAAATACAATTATCATTTACAATTCTAAAAAAACATAGCATAAGGTACAAATGCTATGCATATGCTATGACACTACATACACTACACGTACGCTATGACCCCTGAAACGTATGCTACAAGAGATTTATGCTATTTTGCTAACACTATGTAGCGTCGTGTAGCTAGCTACAGACGCTATTCAAAACACTGACTATAACTTCAACAAAGTTACTAGTCCCTTGAAGAAAATCGTGGAAAGGGCGAAAAGTAGCCTAATCAAGTAAGCATTGCTCAAGTACGAGTTATAGTTCATCCATTCTTCAAATTTGCCTAGATATCAGGCTAGTGCAATCAACAGTGAGCCAGCTTCTTCCAAAGTCAAGGCACAATGGAATTTACCTCCCATGGGTTGTGGAATATTAAATTTTGATGGTTGGAAACCAAGAAAATGTGGTGTTGGGGTGTCCTCGGGGATGCCTCTGGAGCCTTCCATATATCCTTCACAGGTCCTACAGGTTAGGGTGAGGCTAACAAAGCTAAAGCAGAAGCTTTATAGGAAGTGTTAGAAACTCTCTCCCATAATTTTCCAGGCCAATTTTGGTTGGAGGAGATTTTATAAATGTTATTTTTTCGACTAGTTCTCCTTTCCAAGAGTCGTGGAGGCTTCCCTTTATATTAAATGAGATTCGTGATCTTGTAGCCGTGCTAAATGCTAGTTTACCCGTGTGGATAGGGATGCTAATTATATCTATGAAGTTCTAGTAAAAGAGGGAAGCAATCATGAGTTTATATTGGGGACTCTTTCCCTCTTTAGTTTTATTAATAAATTATTTATTATCCATAAAAGAAAGAGTTCTAAAAACAATTCCTGTTTTATTATTTGAATTATTCATAGGGAGGGGGGAAAGAAGGGTGCTCACAAGAAGTGGTTTGGCCAAGTCGTATAATTGTTCTTTTTGCTCCAAGTATGCAACCCTAAGGGGTCGTTTGGATGCCTGTAAATTCCTTAAGTAGTAATCGGATTACAAGTAATAGGATTACATCGGTCATTTGGATGAGTGCATCTGCTTGTAATGGGATTACAAGTTGTAATAAAGTTGTAATCTGAAACATGGCAAAATGGCATGTCTCATATTACAGGTAAAGAGATTACATGCAACGGATCTATTTTTTTAAAATTTTTCTATGCAAGGAGAATTGTGGCTTCAAGATTCCCACTCTCCCCTTCTTCCAATGGCCAGACCCATGGTTCAGTGATGTAGACCATTGTGCATTTATGGCCCATTGTACACAAGCCCACTATACACGTTGGGCCCACTGCAATCCTCTTTATGTGTATCATCCATCTATGTTCAAGGAATTAATAGTCATGATCTAGCCCACTGTACATGTGGGGTCATCCATCCATGGTCCCGTTGCATATGTAATCATGTATCATGTATGGCCCGCTTTGTAATCCATCTTTGTACCACTCTTTGTATACATGTATGGCCATGTACACATGGCCAGCATATGTAGGAGCCATTGTACATGTGGAGCACACTATACACGTCTTATGCTACATGCACGTGTGAATTAATAGTTAATTGTTTATATTCAATAGTTTCTTATTACAAAAGGGAATTTGAATTAGTGAGCCCACTTTTATGGCCAACCAAATGATTGCTTTAGTATAAGGATCAACTATAGGCTTTATTGAGTTGGGCTTATCCCAATGCTCCATCTTAAATGAAGACTTCATATGTCATTTGACGATTTTTAAAGGATTTATCATTTCAAGCTCTATCATGTGTGAATACCCAACTACAAGTTTTAAACAATTTACAAGTTATCCAAACACAGACAATTGTTTTCCTGTAGACAGATTATAGCTTAAAGCAAAACAAGATGGGCTATAAACACTTTACGCCAGATTACTTGTAATCATATTACAACTAAAGTATTTTACAGGCATCCAAACAACCCCTAAAGCATTTACTTAGGAAGATCATTTTTCAACATGAAGACATCAAAACTCGGAACATATGTGCTATGCACCAAGAAAGATATAGAATGAATCATTTTCTCATTCATTATCTAATGGCAAGTGCAACCTGGAGCTTTTCTCTCAAATTTTGGTAAACATTTATTTGCACATGTGAATAGAGATGTTAATTATAGTTATGATGTCCTACCGAAAGAAGAAATTAGTGCAAGTTCCTTTGTATTGGTGACTCGTTCCCTCTTTAGTTTCTTAAGCAATTCTTTGTTATCCACAGTGTTTTAAATATCAACGATATCAGCCGATATATCCCACGATATATCTTGTATCCTACCTATGCGATACGAAACGATACGAAACACACAAGTAGTGCCGATATATCCCACCTATTCGATCTAGTGAGCATTTTCGATTTTCGTTCCATGTTTTTGTTGTAAATCACGTTAAACCAGTGTCAAATGGTTACAAATCTTCGATTCTTCATGTTTTTCATAAAAAATCATGGATTTGGAACTTCAATTTCGAGATTTGGTGGAGATGGGTCAAGTTGCGAAAAATTAAGAAAAATCGAAATTTCTCAATTTCTCGTAAATCAATTGTAATCTTTGTATCCAAACACAAAATTAAACATGTATGTGACTAGATCTAGTGATTCTTCTTTTGCTTTTGAATGTATTGCTTGTGTTTTCATACATTTCTTCTAACGCTTATGAATTATATGAATAGGCTTTAAATATACTTGCGTCGGTTCAGTTGGTAAGCACATATATTAGGACCCCATACAAAGGAAACCCCTAATGTTTTGATTTCTAAGTGTGTATTGATGTCTTTCTCGACAACTCCTGAAGTTTCATTGAAAAACCGACTAATTTCCCAATGTTCCCATGTTTCCCAACAACAGCAATACATTACGCGATACAAACGATATATCCCATGCGATAACAGATATGTATCCGTATCCCAAGGATGTGATACATTACACGATAACGATATTTAAAACAATGGTTATCCATAAAAGAAAAGGTTGAATTATTCACATGGAGGAATAGGGAAGGGTTGCTCATAGAAGGCGATCCACCCTAAGTCCTAAAATTATTGGTTTTTGTTGGACCACAAACCTCAAAGCAAATACGAATACCATTTTCGGCACAATGATGTCAAAATTCAAAAAAATATGCGTTATGCACTGAAAGGAAAAGAGAACATATCATTTTGTCATTCATTCAAGGGAAGCACAACTTGGGAGTTTTCCTCTCAAATTGTGCTTTAGACAATGTTAACTGGGATAATCAAATCGGCCAGGCTTAGGACCTGGTTGCACATTCCCTCCTATGAACTACGATAATTGCCACTTGAGTCAGATACTCAAATCCTCAAAGAAGGGTAACGATAAGGGATCTTCCTTTCCCAATAATTGAATCCAATTTTACTAGGATTGTTTGACTCTGGAGTTATCAATTTTTAGAAATTGTTGCAAATCATGCCAACTAGACAACAAATTCAACTTGTGATATTGTTAGGTAAGTATTTTAAATTTTTAACATGATTGTATGTTATGAGTAGTGACCAATTTGGATTTTGAGTATCCTTCGAAAACAATCCTTGCCCTACTCGACATCCATACCAGTATATTCTGGTAGTTTCCATCTAAGACTTATGCCAAGGTTAAATTTGCAGTTGTTATGGAAAAAGACCCACAAACCAAAATGTTTTGTACATAGGTGGAATGGTTGGTATGTTTAAGAAAGAATTAAAGGGTGCATCGTCTCATGGGGCATTTTAGTTACTAGAAGCATTTTCTTTTTTTAAGTATTCTCATGTTGGTATATGGAGTACAATTTTGGTAACAACAAAGTGGAAACAAGGAATTAGTTAAGATTGTTCATCAAGAAGTTTCCCAAAATTATCACTTTTGATATCTTGGGTAAATAATTCATGAGAGCAGAGAGTTTGAGAAAAATGTTGCCCATAGGATTCAAGCCAGGTGGAAGAAACAGCTACTTGCCTCTGGAGTTTTGTGTGATTGTTGTGCATCACTCAAAATTGAAAGGGAAATTTTACAGCAAAGCTACAAGACCAGCCATGCTTTACGCGATAGAAGGTTGGGCAGTTAAGGAGCAATATGTTCATAGGATGACTGTAGCTGAAATAAAGATGTTGAGATGGATGAGTGGCAAGACAACGAAGGATAGAATAGAAAATAATGCATTCTAAGGAACCTAGGAGTAACACCAATGGGTAATAAGATGAGGGAATGTAGACTTAGATGGTTTGGTCATGTACGACATAAATCAAGAACTGTCCCGGTTAGTAGTGAGCTAGTACAAGTTGAAGGCTCTAAAGGGCAGGGGGGAGGCCCAAAAGGACGTAAGTAGATGCACTAAGAAAAGACTTGATGATCTATAGTCTAACTGATGTTATGGCCCTTGTTAGAGTGGAATGGCAGAACATGATTCATGTAGCTGACCCCAATGAATAGGGATAAGGCTTGAAATGATGATGATGGTGATGTATCCTCCTACTAGTTTCGATGACTTTAATGGGGTTGAGGTGTTAGACCATATTGCTTTCCATCTCATGTGTCCGAAGCTTGCAAATGTCCTTATTTGAGCATCCTTATTTGTCCCTCTGTTTTAATGAAATCATTACTTATACTTAAGAAAAGCATCTGCCGCTTGAGATGGAGGAATTGCCATGGGGAGTGCATTTCTTTACTCCAAAATTGACTGACATCAATTCTGCAATCCCCATACCACAATGTAGCTGCAAAATCATTCAAGTGCCACACAACCCATGATTGTGTATGATGCCATGCCTCCCGTTCAAATCAACACAAAGTTCAAAACCAACAAACTTTCCACAAAATTCACAGATTCAGGCATATGAAAGTCATCTTCAACACCAACATGAGAATTCCAAATCATGTTTCCATACACCCTCGAAGATTGAATAACTAGCCTCAAGAATTGAAAGAAAAAGAATTCCGAACACATATTATTAGAAATGGCGGACTGAAAACGCATTTCATATCCTGTATTCGACCACGGAAACAAATTCAAAACCAATTTTACTTTTTTTGTATTATTGCACTTGCATACGCTTGCTACCAAAGAAAACTCTAGCATGATATAATAAAATTAAATATTTTTAAAAATAAAATAAAATCATGCACGCTCAGAAGAATTTGAAGCAGCATCAAAAACCCATTTCATACATCATAAATCCTAGAAACGCATCAGAAAACCCTAATTCTTGTACCTGGAGCATGAATCCCAAAACCCTAGATAAAGGCTCCAAGAACTCGAAGAAAATGGAAGGTTCGAGAATGAGAGACGGGGGAACGTGGAGATTTGATAGCTTACCTCTAAGAGGGTGGCGAGGGAGCAGCAGGCGTTGAAGTGGATTTCGCGCGGGAATTTGGAGCTGAATTCCGCGGCGATTTCTTCCAACGGGCGTTCATCCGCATTGAGTAGCGAGAGCAGCGCCTTTGAGTCTTCCACGCCGATCATCGTCAAGATTGCAGCGGATAAATCAGGAATGAAAAAGAAAGAGAATCGTAGAGTGAGGTTTCAGATGTCCAATTAGAAGTTGCGAAGGAGAGGTTTATGTTGGATATACTTATAGAGTAGGAAAGCTCGTGGAACGTAGGGTCGTTTGGATGATGTACGGTTTTAAGTTATAAACACTCTACATGCTAAAAGAGTTTTGGTGTAAATTTTCACACGTTTACATATTATTTTATTTGATTTTAAGGGATAATTTATTTGCAAATATATTATTTATTATAATTTATATACAAAGTAAATATTCATATCAGATATAACTCCATAAAATAAATACGGTCAAAATTTACAAATCACGTAAAATATGACCTTTTTTTGGCCCTAAGAGAGCATCAGAGTGTGCAGTCTCACGGATTGGACGTCCCCCACCGATCACAATGAGCCCTGCGTGAAATTTGAAAGTTTTTAATTATGGACATTTCATCCTTCAATCTTGTGTGGTCCATTTAATAATCATTTGAATTGTTTGATGATAATTAAATTTTCATTTTCTCTATGGTGTAAAAGAGCATCAAGAGAAGGACATGATGGGCAAATTGGATGTATCATACGTATTACAATGTGCCTCACACTTCATAAATTACCATGTTCTATCACATATCATGACTTTTTAGCCAAGGAGACTTTACTTGTACGACGATGGATAGCTTTTTACATGGTTAAGTTTCGAATTATAACCAAAAGTTGCCCTATGTTTGTGTTGTAAAGTCTTTATAAGCAAATATAGCTATCCAAACAATTCTTGTAATTTGTTTACCTTTAATTGTTTTGTAACTAAAGAATTTTACAAGCATCCAAACACCCTTTTAGAGTAGACTTGGGGGACTCAAATTTGGTAGTCACCCGTCTAGTACCGAGGCCAGTATTGATCTATGCTTCATGAACCCCACTATGATACATGTGTTTTACCCACTTTGCATGGGCCCAAAATTAGGAAGTTTTAGATCTCAAGTGGACCACACGACGAGAAATAATGGTGGTTAAATGTTACTATTGAAATACGATAATGTATTTTATTTGTGCATTTTGTTTGTCAATCACATGCATGTATCGGTGTGTCAAGCAATTGAATGAGCCCTTGAATATTGAAAACCGAGAACACGTTAAGATTTGAGCATCGAAGAAGTGAATAACAGGCATATGAGATGCCTTGATGACTTTAACCTCGATCCAAAACAACTCTTAGCCTCTAGATGACGATGCCTTGAGTATTTAAACTCCATTTTATCGTCTATTAGCATTAGAAGCCCGACTGTAACGTGATCAATAAGGCCAAAAGATATGTAAAGCTATTGTGAAATCACATGTCAAAAACTGTAATTTTCGAGTAGTCATTGATCCCATCAATAGGTTGTCAATGGATCTTGATGGCATCAAGGTATCACTCAGTGGCATCGGGTATAAAATTCATAACCACCCAACAAGCATTGGCCCATACACCTGAGCTGCTCAATGGTACTAAAGACTATTCGATGGCATTGAAGATCACTTGATGGCATCAAGTAGGAGCGTCATATCTATCTGTCAACATTTTAATTTGAAATTGTATAAACTCAATCACATTGAAATGGCTGATTTCTACTATTTTTTATCGTTGGAACTTGATTTGTATGTATAAAACATTTGGTATTTGGGCAAATTTATTATTATTATTATTATTTTCGTTTATTCAAATAGAGTTTGGGTATTTTTTCCACTCATATCGCAAATCATAAAACTCAATCTAAAGAGTTTCATGATACTTTGCATGTGCTTATTCACTCTGATGAACATTCCATGCTCTTATTCGAAGACGTAGATGAAGTCTCACCATTTTAGAGATTATACATTATGCATATAATCAGATCATTGTCTAAACTCCATAGAAGACCCGTGTAGATGAATCTCTTATAAATTACAACATTCCCATGTGATGTATGAGATTCACCCAGCCTCCCTTGCCCCGATCACTTCATTGACACACCATATGCAAGACAAATGACTCAAAGCTAAAGCATTGACGATCATCAACGTTAACGTTCGGGGAAATAAAATGGAAGCGGATTCAGGGATGGGACAGTTTTTAGGACATAACATAAGAAGGCATATCAACGTGGCTTAAATCAACACATCAGTTGTTAAATGTTAGTCCACATACTCACCTTTTCCTTCTGTATGATCGAGGGTAAGAGTTTATAACACAAACTCGATAGATTATTGTGTATAACATAGGCTCTTGTGTAGGGTTGAATTCATTAGACATATATGTGTACGTGTTAGTCTTTGTGAAAGTCTCCAGCGGGAGTAAATACAGGTCATTGAATTATGACCGATGTTATTAGTTAACCGATAGAAAATCAACTAAAATCTCTTGCGGAAGCTTTCGATAGGAGTATGTACTTGATGAGTTATTGTGTAAGCCTCCGGCCAGAGTGCACACTTGTATATGTTAGAGGTGAACATGATTTAAAAACTCCTATGGTAAATACTGGTACACTCAAGGAGAGTGTTTGCTTGGAGTGGAGTAGGGAAACTGAACCATTATATATGTTGTAGTTGCGATTATAAATTTACGTACATGTCAAATTCATGTCAATGTGTTTGATTAGTCAATTCATTTGAATGCTTAATTTGGATTGTATGCCAGGCATTTAACTTGTAAAACACACATAATTTTACCATCATTTATATACTAATTGCTTCATTGGAATATCGTGTATGGTGGTTGGATCTACTGTTGACTTGAAAGCCATAATGTTATCTACTTTACTTAGCTTCAATTGGTAAATTATTTAATCAGGCAATTGGATTTAATTTGAAATATTTTAATTCATCCGAATTACCTCTTCATTGGATATAGCCATTTATTCCTTAGATTCGCCAAAAACTTCATATGACCCATTGTAATGTGTCATCAAACTTGTTGATTAGATCACACAAACATGGACGAAGGGAAAACACAAATATCAACTTGATCTAATTCCTTTTCAGCCTAAAGAAGTTTTCAACAATGGGTGTTCAATCATCACTATTATAAAAACTTATAAGGGGACAAATGATTTGGATCAAGCTTATATTCGTGTTTTCCCTTCATTAGAGTATGTGTGACCTAAATAACAGTTTGGATGACAATTAAACATTTCAATGGGCCCTGAAGTGCTTAATGTTGGGCGTTAAATCTAGTGTTTTCTGTTATGAAGTAAAATTGGACTGACCAAAAACTAGAATGAGATAGAAACGACAAGGCAAGCAACTTGAATAAGGAGGTTTGGGTAAGAGCTCGACCTCGACTATGAGCATGACCTTTGCAACCAACTTAAGCACCAACCCTAAGCGATGACCTCAATCGCTTAGCTGACATCCAGCTATTCCCGACCTATGAACAACTATAAATACTGACCTGACCATGATTAGAGGCCCTAACCTTGAAACTCGGCCCCGATCACAATCATCAACTAAGCTCAATCTATGGGATCTCAACCAATATGACTTAGAGGTCAGGCTCGCCTATTGACCACGACCTCCTCGGATGCCGACCACCGGGAGATATCTTATTCGTATACGGAAATGATTACTTCTTCGAGATATTCGCTGAGAATCATGTCGAGGTTAGTGTCATATACCCAATGAAAGATTCCTCGGGTGATACGTATCTACATGGCAAACTCATTACTATATATGCATCAGGTATTGAACATGATATAAATAAAAACCCTACATACGGTAGAAGGTATACACGATTACCCTAATTCAACCAAACCTATAATGTGCTATTCTGACTTGTGCATTGGAAGGTTCCTAGCTACAACCAGGGTCCTCCATTGTCATCTGGTTTTGTAGGTACATGACAATCTAACATGGACGACCATATCTCAACATCAAAATTTCCTATTATGTGATCCACCTAAGTTTAGATCTTCATTTTTGAGCTCATGCCCTAAAACGAGCCAATAAAATGGATGGGTAGAGATGTTATGTAATGCCTCGACTTTTTAGGACTCGAGTATATGACCCGTTTCTCAAAAATCCGAGTGTTAACCTTAAAGGATGGTCAAATTTGAGTATATGTTTTTTTCTTTTCATTTATCAGAGTAAGCAGATGAGCGTAGAATGGACAAGTAAGTATAAAAGAAAAATTTTACAATTACATTTAGAATATACAAGAGGTTGGCCATAATGACTTATACAAACCAATGTCCTCATTATTATAATACAAATAAAATAACATTACATGTAAAACAAAATAAATTGCAACAATCTTGAGCTATGAAATCCTGTAGCAACCCTTAGCAAATGCAATCATGCACTCTTATCAACCATAGCCTGCTCCTCACCAATATGAATGTGAATATCATCTGGGGCACCTGTGTTACCTGTACGGTTATATATTTAATGGATGAATGACCAACTCAATGTGAATTCCCCTCGAGATTACAAACCACCGTATTAGGTAAGTATAGTTATAAAACAACAACGCAATCAAAACAACACATGATGCAGTCTTTTTAAATGCATGGATGCATGAATGCACATTGACATAGGGATGCTCATCCAGTCGGAACTTGGGCTCGTCACCCATGCAAATCATTGACTTGAAAAAATCATCCAGTCGGAACAATAGATCGATAGTTAGTGATCTGAGAGTTAACGAAACGATACTCCGATGATTCTAAAGGCACGTGTTACAACATCTAGAATTAGCCACCCGTCATCGCAATATGTTATAAATGCATGATTAGCTAAACCATTATTAGTCTAGTTACAATCAACCAATTTAAATAAGCACAAGGTCACTACGAGGGCTCGTCACCAGTGTAGGCTGACAGCTCGGATATAGGTCTCATACCACCATCCCCGGCTTATGAGGCTATCATTTTAGGATGTTTAATGGAACCCCGTCGACTAGTGGCCAATCATATTATAATACATGGGGCTTACCATCGCATGGTTACATAATATAAAACATAAAACCCATGTGGAGAAAATACTAGAACAAAGTCATATACGACGATATCAAAACAAGCCACATAAGACAAATACTAAAACAAGTCACATAGAGTGAGTATTAAAACAAGCTACATAAGACAAATACCAAAATAAGTCACACAGAGCGAGTATCAAAACCATGCGATAAAAGACCATCCTTGAAAACTATCGGCACACAACAACTCTGGATGGTAGGCCCACATCAATGGTTAATTTAAACCATAATTCAATAACCATTAAGTCAAAGGTCCATCACAATTACAACCAGTCGGGTTACATTCCAAGTATGGGTGTACATTTATAGGTGGGGGTTTCCCACTAATGTACCAGTTTAAATTTCATAAGCAATCCATGAATAGTCTACAGGCATGCAATAAATATGCAGGATAAACATTAAGCATGTAATATAGCAATTCAATTACAACAGTTAACATATATAATTATAAAATGAAGATATCAATTATAAATTTAGATAAAAACTATAACTTAAGCTAATTGAAAAATAAAAAGCTCAAGGGGAAGAATCATCACTTTATATTTGAACCACCAATTGATGTTGTTAGGAAGCCCATGTACCCTTTGAATGGAGTCCTACCATGAATTGTGAAATTTGCATGTGAGATTAATGTTCCACAAGGTGTCCATGGTTTTGATTAATAAAACCTAAGGCTTGGATTACTTAGGTTTTCGTCATAGAGTTTACTTCTAACCTTAGATTCTAAGATTTGGAGCCTAAATTATTTTTAATATTATTATTACCATTAATACTGTGCAATGGGCCAATTAATATTCATGATGGAAGTATTAATCCATCGATATTAATAACAATGGTTCATAAGTTCATCTTTAGATATATCAACGTTATCTAATATTCTTAAAATGACTAATATTTTATTAAACAATACAAGTAATAGCAACAAAATATTTATCAATAATAATATAGTAAGGGTTACTACTAATAATTATGTGTTATACTAATTTTATAAGGAAAATGATAATATAGTTATAATCATGAATCTAGTAATAATAATAGGTAATATGGTATTACCGTTCATGTTTAAAGTATAGGCCTAAGGTTTTGGTTACTTAGGCTAGGATTTTATCATAAAGTTTAGGTATAGGCTTAATATTCGTGCTGTTAATCGTAGTGTTCATCTGACAATTATAGAATATTTATTAACATTAGTGTTATGGTTAAGATTAGTTAATAATCATTATGATGACACCAATTTGGCACAATCTACTATCAATAACAAATATTCAAGAATGATAGATAAAGCACTATGATTTGATAATTGGAATTTGTTTGCAACAACTAGTTTAGCCTAAGGTTAGGGTTGGAAAAAGCCAAGCTTCATAGGTGCAACATCTGATTAAATGATCAAATTAAATTTTCAACATAAGAGGTTAGAGAGTTTATACCTCAAGGGAAGTTGGATACAGCCCAACCCATGGGCCAGCGGTTTGACTCGGTCCTAAATAAGTTGACTCGGCGAGTCGATTGGGTTTGGCCAGGACAACCCGCATCCCTCTCTTTTCTTCTTCTTCTGTTTTCCACATGTTGGAAAACCCAACAGCACCTGGATTGAGCCTAAACCCAGCTTGGATGGGCATCAGCCTCGACCCACAGTTTAGTGAGCTAACTTGGTCTCGAGTCAATTGGCCGGTTATTCACTCTCTCCCTCTCTCTTCGAACATTTATGGTTAAAAGGGTCTTAGAGCTCATTTAAGTGGGTTTCAACGATACATTCCACCAAAAGTTGGGATAAGGATGATCAACTAGTGGGTTATGAACTTGAGTGTTGTAGGCCCGTTAACGGTGTGGACGTATAGTTAGACTCCTAACTCCACGATCAAATTGGCCTTGAATTGGGAGTTGGCGTGCCCACGGGGCTTCTTCCCAAGGATCAATAGTTGGATAATTTGATTAAATCAAAATAAATGATCAATTGGGCTCCTTAGAGTCCTGTAGTGTGAATATATGGGTAGGTCCTCAGATCGACAGCCAGTACATGTAACCTACGGTTAGATTGTTTCAAAGAAACCAACTCATGGTCTTAGGATTTTCTCAGAGGTGTCTAGATGGAATTGATTTACCTGATCTAAAACCAAATGTTTGTCTTAACGTGAATTTCAAATAGGTATGGTATAAATCGGATTTAATAGTTTATAGGATTGTCCAATTGTAACCTAAAAATTCAATTTACAACCTGGTGGTTGGATTAAGGGAATCGAGTGTTAGGGCGATTAAATGGTGGATCCTACGACTTAGATTTCCAAATCCACGGTGAATGATTGGGTTGATCTATCCAAGAGATGGAGATCTTGAAAATAGATTCCTATGTCAATGTAGAGGTGCATTTTGAAGAATAATAGATGGACAGCTTAATGTATGGGTGAAGGTCGTTTTCAACGGTTGGATTTAGGCTGAAATGTAAGCTAGACTTGTATTATATTACATGGTAACACTCAAGTACTGAAAAGTACAAGGTGTTACATGTTATGGTAGGGGCCATAGCATTGAGGGGTCATTAATGAGTCCTTGTCCACTCGGGCTTGGGCGAGGTAACAACTCAGGGTGTGAGTCCTTTACAACGGGCCCACCTTGATGTATGTGTTGTATATCCGCATTGTCTGTCAATTTTGATAGATCATTTTAGAGATCTTTTTCAAAAAATCAAATAGATTCAAATCTCAAGTGGACCACACCAAGGGAAACGATGGTCATCGAATGCCCTCTGTTAAATAATTCCCAAGGCCAATGGTAAATTTTATTTGCCATCCAACCAGTTGATAAGCCCACATAGACTTGGACAAAGAGAAAACACAAATATTAGCTTGATTAAAATAAAAATAAAAACTGACATAGCTTTTAATAGTCAATGACCACTGTTTCTGGTGTTGTGGTCCGCTCGAGAGCTGTATCTGCTTCATTTTTTGGGATGGTGACCTATAATAAGTGGAAAAACTGATGGACAGAGTGGATATACAACATCTGCACTAAGACCCAATGCATGTGTCTTATCTGCTCATTTTGAACCTAAAAAATATAACAATTTTTTTTTTTTTTATTAGCTTGTTAGTACGCACCCATGTCAGTACACACTCTATGTTAGCCACCCCCAGTAGGGATCAATACCAAATCTAAATCTAAGATGCACTGCCACACCATAAATAATAGTAAATGAACGCCCACCATTAAAAGCTTCATATTGCCCACTATAATGTTTATTTGCCTTCCAACCTGTTGAATAATTATCTTAATCCAAAGCTTTTGTGACCTGGAGAAATTTTCAACGGCAGGCATTCAATCGCCTTTGTTTCTTATGGTGTAGTCCACTTGAGTTTTGGATTTGCTTTATTTTTGGACTTATTCCTTAATATGATTCAATAGAATGAATGGCCTGCATGTATATAACAAACACAACATGGTGGGTCCACAGCTCTTTCCAGTATGGACCAGAGGTAACGGTGGGTCATTTGCCAAATTCCGTCCTGGGGGATTGGGTGTGGTTATCAATGGGTCAGCTTTGATATATTTAGTTTATATCGAGGTTGCCCATTTGTAATTTTGTATGTCTACATAATTTTAGGACACGGATTTGCTATGAAAGCCTTTTGCAAGAAGTTTCTCTACTGGAACTGGAATCCACGATGATGTTTGTGAGAAATACATTCTGTGTATCAATTTTGTGAGCTCATTTTAAGATATATAAATGAGCCAAATCTAAGACTCAAGCGAGCTGAAAATATAAGAATTGAATAATATTCATGGCGCTAAAGGAAGTTTTGAATCCGCATAATATTTCTGTTTTCATTTATCCAACTAGGAATGGTGTCATGAACTGAATGAATGGCAGGCAAACATCACTACCAACCCAGGGAGGTTTCAAAGGCAGGAATTTCCCTACCCACCTTTTTCTTAAGCGCAGCCCACTTGAGTCTTTGGATCCCGGTAACTTATGGGCTCAAGTCTTAAAAATGATCTCACAAAACAGATGGATAGAAAGTACGTCGATGCGGCAGGAACTTTGAAATCTGCATAGGTGGTGATTAGTAATTAGATTTTGGATCAAGATGATACTTGTTTTTTCCTGTTTAGGTGACCTTTTCAACAAGTTGATAGAATTTAGATGCCCAGCACCTTCTTGTTGAGAAATCCATCCATCAGTCTGACTCTCTTATTATGATATGAACTTGAACACGGTAGAAATGGAAATGGCCCACCGCGATGTTTATATTTCATCCAAACCATTCAAAAGATGGAAACGAACAAATATCCACCAACCTTCTAATTAGGTGCGGTGCACTCATTTATTGAATTAAGCATCAATTGTCCACTGGTTTCCATGGTGCAGCTCACCAAAGTGACAGACCTCATTCTCGGGAATTTTTACTGAGATTTCTAGAGGTTTTCTCCAGATATTATCAGTACAGATCTTGCTAAAAATAGAAAATTTTAAAAAAAGTAATTATAAATCAATAAATAATTTATATTTCTAAATTTATCTAATGAATTAATTTTAAAAATTCAAATAATTGTCTATTAGCATCAAGATGCAATAAACTGCGAAAACTTAGATACTGCGGATATTATGGAAATCTCACAATATTATCACAATAATATCATTTTAGCGGACTGTCTGGAGAAAATATAATGAAAATTTCAAAATCTCCGCTCTATTTGTCAGAGTGCCCTGCATGGCGGATGGACCATCTTAATTTTCGGCCCAGGTGATCCTTATGACGTGCCCTGCCATTTTAACGGCCATGATGTTTCCAGAGCTAGAATCATTCACGTGAAACAAAACCTTGCAGACCGTGGTCCACATACAACGCAGTACCTAAAGATTTCTGGAGGAGATAATTTAGATACTCTGGCACAATGTGGTGGATGATGTGCACCTACTTAGAGACTGCACACGTGGCGTACAAGTAGTCAAATTAAGCAATCAATTTTATGTTTACTAGTGTAGATGTATTATGAACAGAAAAAATTTGTGAATAAATTTGGTTGATTCAAATAGGCTATTAAAAATAAAAATTCAAAAGAAAATAAAAAATTAAGATAAGATATTTATAGAGTTGAGTCCATGTGTAACATGAATTATTTGGCATGAAATTGAAGTTGCTCTTCTTGGACAATGTCCTAATTAGTACAGCAAAATTTCAAAGCAATTGACTTACGCAATACAATGACTATGACTCGGTCTCAACAGTATCCTCTGTACGTGGACTTGAAACACTTGCAATTTTAACCTTAAAGTATTGAGTTAATTTAGCGACGAACTTATCAACTAAAACTTGTAAACTAGAAAATGAAGGGAGTTTTTCACAAGAGAGTATAAAAATTTTCGTGGTTTTTTAAACGGATTGAAAATCCTTAGATAGACTTTGAAGTGGTGTATTAAGCATAAATTCAAAATGATTTGGTCCATTGGATTCGAATTTAGCAGGTGTAACCAACCGACCAATGACATATTTCCATTTCAAAATGAAAAGTTACAGGTGCGAGTACACTTTTGTACAAAATAAAATCTCACAAGTACCTATACACACACATACTTGTGGAAGTACACCCTCAGCCACACTTGTGCACTCGTAGACAAAACTCGGCACGGCACAACATGACATGGCTTGGCTCAGCTCGGCATGTTGCGTGCGTGTGTAGTCAATGACATCGATTATAGCTATTAGCATAGCCTCTCATAGACCTAAATTCACATGCTCCCACATATGCTTCAAGTTCCAATGCAAAATCATATCTTATATACAATAAAATTTTATTGTACAAATTAAATCCGTGACTAAACTCACAACTCAAAAGCAATAAAGAATTCAATTTGAAACAAAATTGGAATATATGAAATTCTTTAAATTCTTTTCATTTTTTATATGTATGTATTTTAAAACAAAATACAACAAAATTAATCCTGTTTTATTATTTGATTGTCAGATTTGCGTTCGTTTATTTGACAATTGAAGATGGAAAAAAATCCAACTGTGATGGTTCTACACGTGTACATGAATCAGGGGTTAGGATTGATATGACAATATGATCTTGGGATTGTGATTAAGCTATAGTGGGTTGCACAATCTAGTATGTTTTTTGAGTTAATATATTCAAGGTGTACAATTTATGAGTGCCTGCTAATTAAGCATCGTACACAGCCTGACCATCATACACAATCCGGCCAAAGCCCGATGCCACTACTGCCCATGCTGCAAAGGTTGCCGACCGTAAATCGGCAGTTTTTACTCTTCCCTTTTGAGTGGAGAGTTTTGGATGTATGAATTTAAAAGCCTTGGACGGCTGAGATGGCGTTGGTGTGGAGGGTGAAGTAGCCAACAGTGTCAAATATTAAAAACCCAACCCTGGAGAGGAGATGGTTAATGTTCGCCACTGGTGAAATACCACACCATGTGTCAGGACCTTCTCTACACCCTCTAATGGGTGTCAATGGCCAGGTCAGTCCATCCGGCTTTTATGCTTAGCCTGTCTGGAGCCGAGCTCTGGTTAAAGTATCAGGCCCGAGGGTTGAGCTCAGGCTCAAACTTCAAGCCCCTTTTACAATCAGAACAGTCTTAAGCCTGTCAGCCCTAGCTACCTGGCGCAGGTGTCACAACAAATAAGTGGCACCCTCTCTCCTATCTTTAGTTTCTCTCTTGTTTCTTTCTCTCCCCTTTAATAATGAATACCACTACTACCTTCTGTTGTAGCTGCAACAGCATTTTCAGCCTCACACATCTCTACTTTTGGACATTATTGAAGGCTTGGCTTAAGCTGGACTATTTCAGCACATTATGGGCCAAATTGTTTTTGGGCTTACACGGCTGGGCTTGGACAGAGCTTGATGCAACTCTAATCTAGTCGTTGACACCTTAGGGGCGTTTGGCGTAGGGTATTAAGTAGGATAGAATTGCATTTGGTCCTTGCAATTCCGTCCATAGTTTGGAGAGGATGACAAATGTTGAGATTAGGTGGGATAGAATTGCATTTAGTCCCATGGAATTCCATTTGGTCCCATGCAAGATTTGCATGGATTTTGAAATCTACTACACATTTGGGCCCCACATTGATGCATGTGTTTATTCATGTTGTTCATCTATATGCAGTGTTTACACATGACATTTTGGTTATCCATATGTACAAGTGAAGAATTTGGTTTCCTCTGATTACAATTCCATAGTCCACCAAACATAATTTTTCTTAACTCTGGAGTAAAATTTTTATCCCAAATATAAGATTGGATGGCTAAAATACCCTGGTATTTCCAGATATACAATCATTATGCAATAAAGTTATTAATCTCTTCTAATACAATTCTGTTGCAGTGTTCTTATGGGATGACTTCCTCAAGGCGGGCCCTCCTTCACCTGCACGGACAACAATGTTAAGGGAACCCTGGCTAGAGCCGGGGAACCTCCGATGCTTAAGTCAATTATCTGGTCAATAGCCAAGAGCTTGTCTCGGTTAGTATTGCGTACCTTCTTCTGTCCTAAGCTTAAAGATTTATACAGTTTGTCAACCCTTATCCTCAGAGGATTCTTCTCCTGGGATTGCTCAGGATCCCGAGAATCTCGGGATCCGCTACCCGTATCCCTGGATTTCCGTAGAGCAGCATCTGTCCTCGTTCCACCACTCTTCGTCTCGGCTAGATCGCGACCGACTCTGGGGGAGTCTCGGCCAGGTCGTGACCGACCCTGGGGGAGTCTCGGCCGACACAGGAGGACGGGTTCCCGGCCCTTCCACGGACAAAATAATCTCGGTTTCTATCGGTCATTCCTCGCTCCGTGACCGACAGAACCAACTCCTTGAGTCGGTCTTATTCTATCGGCTGAGCGGCTTTAACACGCTCGGCCTTTAGTGGGCTTATGCAGGCGAGGTCATCACTCTGACAGAGCGACTTTAATCGTCCTTACTTACGCCTCCCGGTCTATCCTCTGTTCTGTCGGTGTTATCTCGGATTCTTCAGGCAGTGTCAGCAAAGCCGACCTACTCTTATCCGAGTCTCCGAGATCAACACATTTTTCCCCAACAGTGAACCCCCCTTACTCCTTGTGTCGTCTATGACATCAAGGAGTACGACTTTTTCGGTCGGTTCGTATTAGCATCCGAGACAATGATGAGGCATTTAATGCTCTTTGAGTCGTCTCTAGCGCGTGACGTTGCGCCTCCCAAGGTCGCACGTGCGACCAGCCGTCAATTCGTTCCGTCCGCATATAAAAAGCGGACGCGTGACCACGATTTCACCACAGTCAGTCAGCGGTTGCCACGCGTCGAACGGGGGAGCCGAGGCGAACGTCGATTCGCTTTTGCCATAATTGCCCTACCACGTGGCGTGGCTATAAAAGGCCCGGGCGAGAGGACGGTGCGAACTTTATTTTTCGCCCTTCTTCCTCCCACCTGTGTCTGATCCCGAGTGCGTTTTCACTTTTTTTTCTTCTCCTCCTCCGCTGTCGCCTCTTTCTCCGTCAATCTTTCCTTGCAGTCGTCGTCGATTTCTTTGGTGAGTCATTTCCTCCTTCTTTTATCAACTTTAATGGCCGCACACGGCTCTCAAAGCCCTCGGGAGGAAATGTCCGTAGATGAGGGTGTGTCCCAACACCTTTGGGACGTTACAGAACCACCTTCACTATTGACGGAGTTTGTCGTCGGTGCCGACGCCGCATTCCGGCTTGTCAAAGAATCCGGCGACTCATCGGCTGGGCGTCCTGCCCAGACCGGTCCATCCAGCGGTGGGACGTCTCTGGTGACTCGTCCAGGGAGGCCTAACCCTTGGGTGGATCAGATGGAGGATGAGGATGGAGAGGATGACTTAATCACGGGCGAAGAAACGCCCGTTCCATACCCTGTGAACCGAACTGCGGAAGCTTCTGGGTCGTCTTCTAAAGGGGAAGAAGACGAGCCCAGCGGTCTCGTCGCCTCCATTCTAAATGAATCTGACTTAAACCGGATCAGGGCCGGATACCATGTCCCTGACTTGGTCGTCCTTCATCTCCCGCGTCTGGGTGATTTGCCCGACCATCCCCCTGTAGGGATGGTCGCAATTTTCCAAGTCACGATGCAGTGTGGCTTGCATTTGCCACTCCAACCCATTGTCTGTGACTTTCTCTCCTGAGTCAAAATAGCTCCCGGTCAAATTGTTCCAAATGCGTGGAGGAATTTGTTCGGGTGTGCCGTGCTCTGGTCTGAGTTAGAGCAACCTTCCCTCACGGTCGACGAGTTCCTCTATCTGTACCAAGTCCGACCAAACCCTAACTTCCCTGGCCTCTACTTTCTGAGCGCGTGGAGAGGCAAAGGGGGGTCTTTAATAACCGACCCACCTACTTCGAACAAGTTCTGGAAGGAAAGGTGGTTCTGGGAGTGCGGTCAGTGGGAGTCGGCCGACACGTGGCCGTACGAGCCTCAAGTATCCCGCACGTTCTGTAGAGCAGGTGACTCGGCGCCTCGGCTCAATGGTCTTTCCTTTTCTTACTCTTCGGTTTTATATCCTCTTCCGCTGATCCCGACTCCACAATGTTTTGCATATATTTTGAAGAGGAGAGGGAAGCTCGAGTCCGGGGCTCTGACTCGGATAAGAGAGCTGAGGAAGCTAAGCGCGGCAGAACGATCTTGGAAGTTGCTTCTGCAACCTGAGCGCCTCCACCTCGCATGCTTAGACTCGTTCGTCTCAGGTAGTTCGTCCTCCTCATCTTTGTCCTTTTGGTTTCCTGTTTGCTCCCTTATTCTTTTTACTCGTCCTTGCAGACCTCCCCGAAGCTCGCTCTATTCTGAAGCCCGCGCCTGAGAGCATGGCCGAGCCTCGCCCCGCCTTGAAACCACTTTCCAAAGTGAAGGCCCCCCCGAAATCGGCTCAGTTGTCCGGGTCTCGGCCCTCAAAGCAGCAGAAGACCACGGGCAAGGGGAAGGGAACGGTCGCTGCACCTGCTGCTCCCCAAGTGGTCATCCTTTCCGACCCTGATGAGAGGGCCGAGGAAGCGGAGCCAACTTCTCCAGTGGCTCAGGTGACACCCGAGTCGGGGCCTGTTGCTGAGGAGGTCTCAGGGCCGAGGGAGGCCCCGCGCGAAGAATCCCCGAGAAGGAAGATGACTCAACAAGAGTCCCCCTTCACGAAGATCATTGCGGGGATGATTCCTTGGGCGCTTGCCCACGGGAGCGAGAGAGACTTCGCCAGTTATTACAATGCTCCGACGGCCCAGACCCTCGGGCATGCAGTGAGGTTACTTTTTGAGGTAAACTTTTCTCCAATCTTGTGTCGCCCCTGGCTAAGTTTTACAGCACAGCTCACTGTCTCTTTATTGCAGCTGACTCCTTACCTCGTCAAAGCAAGCTCGGAGCTGACTGCCTCCCAGAAGCTCGCATCCGAGGCGGATACTGCGAAGAGGGTCGCGGCCGAGGTTGAGGGCCGTAGAGAGATCGCTGAGAGCCTAATTGGCATCATGACCGGCGATCTCTCTATAGCTCGGAAGCTGGCCGCGGACGCCCGTGCAGCTCTCGAAGGAGTCAAGGCCGACAATGCTTGTCTGACTTCGCTCCTTCAGGAGGCCGATGAGAGAGAGAGGCGCCTTCTTCAAGTTCACGGCGAGTGCGAGGGTGCTCTTGCTCGCGCGAAGGCCGAGGCCGTCGGCCTCGTTTAGGAAGCTCAAGAAGAAACGCGTCGAACCAAAGAGGAGCGAGATCGAGCCGTGGACGCCTTCCTCAAATCTACCGAGTTTGAAGAGGAGAGGGACCATCTTTATCAAGGTGGTTACAAGGCCTGTGTCTTGGAGATGAGGGCGGCCTTCCCTGATCTCGATCTCTCCGCCTTCGAAGTCGACAGTCCGACCGCCGAGGCTGCTGAGGGCGAAGTCACTGAAGGAGATGCCACCGCTGACGAGGCCGGTCCTTCGGGTGCCGCATAGGAGTTGAATCCCGACTGAATGGGACAGTCGGATAATGTACTTTTCTTTTTTTGATTTTTTTTTGTTACTGACCCGACATTGGGTACTTGTACGAAATAGAACTTTTATTGAGTCGACTTCAATTACAGCGCTTTTTATTCTATCTTACGGATAATAAATCTTGAGATGCTCGGCGTAGGTCTTCCAGCCGGTAGGTTCCTGGTCGGATGGTGCCTGAGATGACGTAGGGGCCTTCCCAATTTGGCCCTATTGTACCCGACCCAATTTCCTTAGTATTTGGGAAGGTCTTTCGGAGGACCATATTTCCGGCTCAGAATCGTCGGACTTTAACTCGGCGATTGTAAAACCGAGACACCTGTCTCTGTCGGGCTATCGTCCTCAATCGAGCACTTTCTCTTCTTTCTTCCAACCAATCAAGTGCGAATGAGAGGAGTTCACCATTCTCTCGTCCACTATATAAGTTGACTCGGGCTGAACCAATACCGATCTCAACCTGTGCGACTGCTTCCGCATCGTAACATAGAGAAAATGAGGTTTCTCCCATGGCAGTCCGTGCCGTGGTTCGATAGGCCCATAGTATATTCGGAAGTTCTTCGGCCCACGCTCTCTTTGCTTCGTCGAGTCTCGTCCGGAGATGCTGCTTTATGATTTTGTTGACCGCCTCGACCTGTCCGTTCATCTGAGGATGATGAGGCGAGGCGTACATGTTTCGGATCCCGAGGTTACTGCACATCTTCCAGAATTGTTTGTTATCGAACTGCCTTCCATTGTCGGTAACTATTGTCCGAGGTATCCCGAACCGACATATGATATTCTTCCAAACGAAACTCGTGATCCTTTATTCCGTAATTTTTGTCAATGGTTCTGCTTCAGCCCACTTCGTGAAGTAGTCCACCGCAACCACAGCAAATTTAGTCTGACCCTTTCCCAATGGAAAGGGCCCGATTATGTCGATCCCCCACTGCGCAAAGGGCCATGGTCCCGACATCGGAGTCAGCTCCTTGGGGGGTTGTCTCGGAATTACTGTGAACCGCTGACACTTGTCGCATCTCTAGACGAATCGTTTGGAGTCATGCTATATGGTCGGCCAGTAATATTCCTGCCACAACACTTTGTTGGCGAGCGAGCGTCCTCCTGAATGGTTTCCACATATCCCTTCCTGTATCTACCGTAAGATATAGTCGGCTTCTTGGGAGTCGACGCACCTTAATAGAGGAGCATGAAAGCCTTTTTTATACAGAATCTCATTCAAGATAGTGTAGCGCGAGGCTCGAACTTTTAACCGCCGTGCCTCGGCGCGGTCTTCTGGCAGTTCACCATCATTGAGGTAGCGGACGAGTGAGTCAAACCAAGCAGTCGCTGGATTGATGGGAAATAGGGCCGAGACTGTCGGCTCATTTATGCTTAGTTTATGAACATATTCAATCGGAACCGACCGAGGTATGTCTTTCTCATCCGCTGAGGCAAGCTTTGCTAACAGGTCGGCTTTGGCGTTGTCGGTTCTGGGTATTCGAATTACTTCACATTTCTGGAATCCGCCGATCAATTCTTTAGCCTTTTCCATGTACACCTTTAGCTGCTCTTTCCGAGTTTGATAAACACCGAAAACTTAGTTAACAACCAATTGTGAGTCACTGAAAACGTTCAAATGGGTCACGCCTAGACTCGCGGTGAGTCTAAGGCCTAACAATAAGGCTTCGTATTCTGCTGTATTGTTGGACGCTTGAAAGCCGAGTCGTAAGGCATATTGCATACAAGTTTGGTCGGGAGTTTCTAACACTACCCCTGCCCCGCTTGCCTTCGAGTTCGATGATCCGTCGACAAATAGCTTCCAGGGTGTCGGCCCGAGAGAGGAAGAAGCCTCAGGTACATTAATTTCCTCTGATTCAGGCATACTGTCGGGATTAAGAACCACTTCGACAAGGAAGTCGGCGACGGCCTGTCCTTTTAAGGCTGCCCTGGGCCTGTAATGTATGTCAAATTCGCTTAATTCGACTGCCCACTTTGTAAGTCGGCCGGAAGCTTCCGGCTTTTGGAGAATCCGACGGAGTGGTAAGTCGGTCATAACGACAATGATGTGGGCCTGAAAGTATGGCCGAAGGCGTCGTGATGAAATCACAAGAGTGAAGGCTACTTTTTCGAGCTGAGGATACCTCGTTTTTGCTGGTAGCAAGGCTTTGCTGACGTAGTAGACTGACAGCTGCTTCCCTTGACTCTCTCGTATTAAAGCCGAGCTTACCGCGGCCTTAGACACGGCCAAATATAATAACAACGCTTCACCAGGCTCGGGCTTAGATAGCAGCGGTGGGGATTCGAGGTAAATCTTCAGATCTTGAAATGCTTTCTCACATTCGTCCATCCACTCCATCGTCTGTCGTCCCTTCAATTGCTTGAAGAATGGGAGACACTTGTCTGTGGCTCGGGAAAGGAAACGATTGAGCGCGGCCACTCTTCCTGTCAACCTTTTTAACATCTTTGATTGTTTTAGGAGATTCCATTTCGAGTAAGGCTTTGATTTTCTCGAGATTCGCTTTGATTCCTCGCTGACTAACGAGGAAACCGAGGAATTTTTCTGAGCTCATGCCAAACACGCACTTGCTGGGATTCAGCTTCATTTTATATTTACGCAGAGTCAAGAACATTTCTTCCAAGTCCTTCTCATGGTTGGTTGCTCGTTTACTTTTGACGAGCATATCGTCAATATAAACTTCCATCGTTCGGCCTATTTGCCGAGCAAACATTTTGTTCACTAACCGCTGATACGTTACTCCGGCATTCTTTAATTCAAATGGCATCACTCGGTAACAGTAAAGGCCTTTGTCGGTGACAAAGACGGTTTTTGATTTATCATTCTCGTGCATTACAATTTGATTATAGCCTGAATAAGCATCCATAAAACTTAGCAGTTCATGACCCGCGGTACTATCAACCAGCTGATCGATTCGAGGAAGAGGGAAGCTATCTTTGGGACAGGCTTTGTTTAGATCCGTATAGTCTATACAGACTCGCCACTTCCCACTGGCTTTCTTTACGAGTACGACATTGGCTATCCATTCTGGATAGTATATCTCTTCGATGAATTTGGCTTTAAGAAGCTTACAGACTTCCTCTCCAATGATAGCGTACCTTTCCGGGCTGAGAGGACGACGCTTCTGTCGGATGGGTCTGTAGGTTGGGTCGATGTTGAGTCGATGTGTTATGACCGAGGAATCGATCACAGGCATGTCTTCATGACTCCAGGCGAAGATATCGGCATACCGTCGTAGTAAGGTGATCATCCGTTCTTTAAGAGGCGGGCTCAAAGATGAGCCGATTCGGACTACTTTTGAAACGTTCGTCTCGGTTAATGGCACCGAGACGAGTTCTTCCATCGATTCCCCCCGCTCGTGAGATCCGATACGGGGGTCCAGCGATTCAATCGTCGAAACCTCAGTCGGGGCCTTTATTGCGGTAGCATAGCACTTCCGAGAATCTTGCTGATCTCCTTTCACTATCCCTACTCCCGACTCGGTTGGAAATTTCATGGAAAGGTGGTAGGTAGACACCACGGTTTGAAGGAGGCTTAGAGACAGTCGGCCGAGTATGGCGTTATACACCGACGGTTGGTCCATGACCAGGAAGTCGACCATCACGGTCCTTTGATGGGGCGCAGTTCCGGCGGTGAGCGGCAGCGAGACGATTCCCTCTGGAAGTACCTGTCCACCCGAGAATCCGATGAGCGGGGTTCGTACAGGGCGTAGTACCGACCGACCTATGCCCATTTTGTTGAATGCTTGGGCGAACAGGACGTCCGCTGATGATCTTGTATCCACTAGTATCCGGAATACTTTTCTATTCGCGATGGTGAGGGTGACTACGAGCGCATCATCGTGAGGATGATGAATGCCTCGAGCATCTTCTTTAGTGAACGAGATACAATATTTCTCTCGTTTCTTCTCCTTGGGAGGCCGAGATAGCAGGAGAACTTCGGACTCGGGGCGATCGAGGCTTCTAGCATGGTTTCTTCGGGCGTTATTTGAGTCCCCGCCGTCTTGATAACGCCCGACGATCGTTCGGATTTCTTCTTGGGGCCACTCTTCACTCGGTCTTGCTGCGACGCCGGTTCCTACTGTATGTTCTCTTAGCCGGCCCTCTTTAATCAGCCGCTCAATCTCGTCCTTCAAGTGATAACAGTCACTCGTGTTGTGACCATGGTCACGATGGTAGTGACAATATTTGTTCTTGTTCCGACGATCCGGATTCCCTCGCATTTTTCGAGGCCAGTTGACGAAGCCCTCGGTCTTGATCTCCATTAGTACTTGTTCAGGAGATTTGTTTAGGGGGGTGTATGTAGAGAATCTTCTGTCTGGTCGCTTTTCTGGCCCGCTGTCGTCTCGCTCCCGGGCGTCTTTTCACTTTTTTCCTCCGCCCGAGTCGGCTTCTTTTTTGGCCGTCTCTTTTGCCGATGGTTTCGTGTTCTGGATCTTTTCTCTTAGGAGTTGCGTTTCTTCCGCATCGACATATTTGTCCGACCGAACCATAAACTCGCCCAGAGTATCGGGCGGATTTTTGTCCAGTGACGCCAAAAAAGGCTTGTCCCTAACCCCCTGCATGAGAGCGTTAAGAGCTGTCTCCTCAGAGTGCTTTCGAACTTGCAGGGACTCGAAGTTGAAGCGTTTAATGTAGTCTTTTAGTAGTTCTCCTTCCCTCTGAACTATGTTGTTCAGATGCGCGGGAGGCTTCAGTTTCTTTTTTTCGCCGATGAAATTGCTAAGGAAGGCGTCACTGAGTTCGGCGAACGACTTTATCGACCTGGGTTTCAATTGCTTAAACCAAAGTCGGGCTACGTCAGTCGAGGTCAGAGAAAACGCTCGGCACATAACAGTGTCCGAGGCGTCGTACAATTCCATGTAAGTCGTGAAGCATTCAAGATGCTCTGTTGGATCAGTCTTTCCGGAAAAAGGAGTTATCTGGGGTAAGCGGAACCTTTCCGGCAACCGTGCTCGCATTACCTCGTCCACAAACGGAGAAGCTTTTTCTTCGTATTTGGTCGGATCTGAGTTCCGACCGTACTTTATATCCGCCATCTCCTTTTCCATCTTCTCTCGGACCTCGTTCTTGAAGTCCTGTATATCAGCCTTCCAGGGTTCGGCGCTCTCTGCCGTTTCTTCAGCGTCTACAGGTAGCCGACTTCGCCTCCTCTGATCTATTCTATGCCTCAAATCAGAGGGAGGCAAAATGACTGTTGCTGAACGGGCAGGCGCTGGGTGACTTGGTTCTTGAGGTTGACTCGGTCGTCTGGGTGACTGTGGCGCGGCAGGCTGCGCTACAGACGCTGGTGGATGAACTTGTGCCGACTCCTGGCGTTGCATCTCTGGTTGCACAGTTGTTCCGGTATGTGTTTCATGGCAGCTATCTCGGAACGCATTTCTTAAACCTCGCGATCCAGGTGTGCGTTCCCTTGATTGGGCTGGCTTGTAGTCGCAGGGGTGCTGCCGGGGGAGCTCCCTGAGCTATGCTAGCAGCGGCCTCCCCAGCTTCATCTGGGTCTGTCCTTCTTGTTCTTGCCATTAAAATAGTTGGAGAAAACGACTTTTTGTCCGATTCCCACAGACGGCGCCAAACTGTTGCAGTGTTCTTATGGGATGGCTTCCTCAAGGCGGGCCCTCCTTCACCTGCACGGACAACAATGTCAAGGGAATCCTGGTTAGAGCCGGGGAACCTCCGATGCTTAAGTCAGTTATCTGGTCAATAGCCAAGAGCTTGTCTCGGTTAGTATTGCGTACCTTCTTCTGTCCCAAGCTTAGAGATTTATACAGTTTGCCAACCCTTATCCTCAGAGGATTCTTCTCCTGGGATTGCTTAGGATTCCGAGAATCTCGGGATCCGCTACCCGTATTCCTGGATTTCCGTATAGCAGCATCTGTCTTCGTTCCACCACTCTTTGTCTCGGCTAGATCGCGACCGACTCTAGGGGAGTCTCGGCCAGGTCGTGACCGACCCTGGGGGAGTCTCGGCCGACACAGGAGGACGGGTTCCCGGCCCTTCCACGAACGAAATAATCTTAGTTTCTATCGGTCATTCCTCGCTCCGTGACCGATAGAACGAACTCCTTGAGTCGGTCTTATTCTATCGGTTGAGCGGCTTTAACACGCTCGGTCTTTAGTGGGCTTATGCAGGCGAGATCATCACTCTAACAGAGTGACTTTAATCGTCCTTGCTTACGCCTTCCGGTCTATCCTCTGTTCTGTCAGTGTTGTGTCGGATTCTTCAGGCAGTGTCAGCAAACCTGACCTACTTTTATCCGAGTCTCCGAGCTCAACACATTTTTCCCCAACAACTTCAACACTATTTAATTCCACTTACCAAATAGGCTTATTGGCGGGTAACTTTTGAAGAGGGGGCTGTATAACTTTCACTACCTCCACATATTCCATCAGGCACAATGTCTCATTTTAGCCATTGAATACAAAGATGACGATTATTGAAAACTCGGGTAGGCCATGCCATTGGATAAAGAACTGAGATGAAACGGCCACCATTAGTTTTATCCAGGAATTACCTTGGTGTTGATATTCCTTCCCTCTTATTCGTTTGTCGTGCTTCATTGGAATGAAAGCATTACACAAATTATAGCATTCTAAAACTCAGGCGGTCCAGATCACGTGAATACAGAGGGTTTAGGTATAAATTATTTGGGATGGCCCGCCTGAGTGTTAAATCATTCTGGTTTTCGATATCAAGACTTAAACAGAGGTGATGTAAGTGATGAACGGCGTGGATTTCATAACCTTAAGTTGTTTCTCCCACTTTACGAAAGTAACCCCGGCAGGCGCCCTTCTCTCTTGCAACAACTCGCTTGGAAAGGATCATTTTACACTTCCCTTGTCCCTTTACTAAATGGTACCAGACGCGCACCTGAAAAGGCACGTCGCACCGCCAATTTCGATTCCAGAGCCTTCCTTGCAGTGAAAACACTCGCTCGAGAAAGCTGGTACGAACAAGCCTTTCCAAACAGCATATCTTGATTTTTCGGATTTTTGAAATCGTTGAAATCGCAGGCAAGGCCTTTTCTCCAATTCCCCCCCCCTCTTTCTCTCTCTCTCTCTCCCTTCTTTCATTCCTCTCATTTTGGAAACCGATATATCGGCTTTTTATTATTTTCTTTAATTACTGCGAATCTTTTTCATGTTCGCTTCATCTTTCCAAGCAGTAATGCAAAAATGGTACTAACTGTAGTATTGCAATCACCAAAAGTAGAAAGGATGGTTGTATTTAGCAGACTGCGAGGATCCCGATTTCATTTCTCATTTCTCAGTATCATTTCGCTATCTTTCTATTATTTTCCTTTTGGCGACAATTCATGGCAATTTCTTTATAAATGGTGGTGACTCGTCAGCCATACACAATGCATGTAAGCTAATCCTTACCGTTAAAATTGGGGGCCTACATCTAGAAAATCGCACCAACCATCCAATTGGTGGCTATCCAATGGACGGTTAAAAAGCAATGGTCATCAGTCCAAATTTCAACGAGTGATATCAGATTGTTTCGGATAATTGTGTTTCCTGGGCTGTGCTCTATACACCTCGAGGTCCATCGTTTGGACGGTTTGGATTTCGATACGCAAGTTTCAAGTGCATGGTTGATGTGTCACTGCCATTTGGGGAAAAAGACCTGTGGTGAGCACAGTCCAGGCCTTGACTTAGATATTTCGTTTTTGATACACATGTGTATTTACATGTTTTACATACGTAGATGGACTGAAGGTTAGCAGCGATTAATCTGTTTGATTTTTGAGAATATATTTTTCTTTGAAGTTCTTTTTGATGGATTAAGACTGTTATGCTACTTTACGTAATGTTGTCGTGTTTAGTTTAGGTAATGAGATGCCTAAGCATTTTAGGATGCAGTTTTGTCATCGAAGGATTATTTGATGTCGTGTTAATAGAGTTGAAGTTACCAATTTCTCATGAGGTGGTGTCAATTTATGCCAATTTGCTCCACATATAGTTCGTTGAACTGTATTTCCTAAACGAACCAGAGCCAATTAGGAACTGATTCTGTGATAGATCTGCTATGGAATAAATACGTTTATTTTTCAAGAGGGATGCCTTAACACAGGTTGTTAGCAGCTTATATTCACCAATGAATCTGGAAGAAAATAGTCCGTGTATCTAGAGAAACAATAACAAGAGGAAAGTATGACTAGTACCAATTTTGAATATGTATTACTATGTATGGTGAGGATAGAAGCAGCGAGTTTCTTCTTCTCTATCTGATTCTATTTCAGTGTCTGTTCCCGGAGGACTAAAAGGGAGGTTCAATTTGTTCAGTTTGTTCATAGAGAGAGAGGGCTTTCTTTGCGTGGGCAGTCTCATATGGATCTACCAAAGAAGTGAGGAGAGCCTTTTGGACTAGGATTAAAGAGCACACTAGCTTCTGTATGGGCCTGCCATTATTGAGGTTGATTCGTCAAGTGTTATAGAATGTGTGGGTTCTCTAGGCGTCGATGGAATGGGGAGATTTGTTTTTTACTTCTCTCATGCTTATTGAGAAGGATTTCCAATGTGGACTCTATGGCTCAAGAGGGGGTTGTTTAGAGCCTCTCTGCTGGTGGGGTCCTCCCTTAGGAGCCCCCGAGCCCCCCCCCGAAAAAAAAGAAGATGGACAAACAATTGTAATGAAATTCTTCCACAAAATTGTAGGAGCTCCCTTTTATTTTCAAAATGATATGGCATTTATTAATAGAGAAAATTAGGGTTTTTCTTTGGTATGTATCTCTACAGATATATGCATTTTGGATCTTGTTAAAGTTTTCAATTATTGGAACAGAATTCATTTCTTTTAATTAATGTAACAGTCAGAGATATTGATGCTTTTGGAACCATGGAAAGGTGGTCCCATGGAAGGAAAGAGATGGAAGTTATGGAGTCTTTGCTTCATGGTGGTTCTATGGTCCATTTGGTAGGAAACAAAAAATAGAACTATTCGTAATAAATTGCACCGAATGTGAAGGGCAGTTGGTAATGTTAGATGCTATGTCCTCTTTCGGGCAAGTGCTCTTGAAGGATTTAAGAGTGTGTGTTCCATCGATACTCTTAGTGTGTTGTACGCAATGTTCGAAATATCGGTATCGTGTTACATATCTCACCCTTGGGATACAGATACGTATTAGTTATCGCATGAGATATATCGGTTGTATCACTTAATGTATCGTTGTTGTTGGAAACATGGGGAAATATTGGAAACTGGTCGAAATTTTCAACAAAATTTTAGTGATTGTTAAAAAAGACATCAATACACATAGAAATCAAAACATTGCAAAAAACAAGTGCACATAATAGGTTTCTTTGTATGGGGTCCTAATCTATGCGTTGTTTAACTGAATTGATGCCAATATATTCATATAATTTATAAATGTACAAAGACGTGTAGAAACACAAGCAATATATTCAAAAGTAAAAGAAGAATCACTAGATTAAGTTACATACATGTTTGATTTGATTTGATTTTTTTTTCCGCAACTCGGTCCTTCTCCTCCAAATCTTGAAATCAAAGTTCCCAATCCATGATTTTTCATGCTATGCAAAACATGAAAAATCATGGATTTGTAGCAATTTGACATTGATTTAACATGATTTGCAGAAAAAAAAAAAGATCGATTTTTTTTTTATTTTTTTATTTTTTTTTATTTTTAAATTTTAAAAATGCTCACCGGATCAAACATGTCGGATATATCCCACTACTTTTGTGTTTTGTATCGCACAGGTGGGATATAAGATGTATAGTGGGATATATCGGCCGATATCGTCGATATTTAAAAAACTGGTTGTACGCAGTCCATCTGTAATGTAGGAGTGGGTTGAGTTATGCTTATTCTGCTGTTTGGATGCAATTAATAAAATTACTTTACTGACCTGAAAAAAAAAAAGAAAAAGAAAAAGAAAAGTCAAGGGAGGTAGTATTGTCTCTTTTGGAGCTGTGGAATGGTCTCATGGAGGGAAAGAGGTGGAAGTTATGGACTCTTTACTTTTTTTTATTTTTATTTTATAATTTTTATAATTTTTTAAAAATTATCGGTTCTATGGTCTATTTGGAAGGAAAGAAACAATGTAACTTTTCGTAATAAATCGCAACCAATGTGAAGGGCGTTGGACAATTAGATGCCATGTCTTCTTTTGGGCAAGTGCTCTTAGGGAATAAAGAACATGTTCCACCGATATTTTGAGTGCGTTGGACATGGTCGATCCATTATGTAGGACTAGGTGGAGGTTCTGCTTATATCTATTCTTTGCCTTTTGGGGGCTGTTAAATTACTTTAATGATGGGAAAAAAGTCGGAGACACCTTGGAAAATGTGATAGTCATATGTTCATCTCATTATATATGCATGTTGTAGACATCCACACTGTAACCAGTGGCATTCATGAAGCATGAACCCGCTCAATTATAATTGTGCGTATGTGCAAATAATTTTTTATGCCTTTAATCTTGACATAATTTGTGCTTTTAAAGTTGGAATGCTTCAGATAATTATTAGCATTCAGTTTCTTTATTAAACTTTAAAAGAAACGCAGATATCTAGTCTGTATTTAATAATGGAAAAATTGGAATGACTTGCACTTCCACCTCTGAATGCAGTCTTATTTTGTTGAGCAACAAATTTGGATCTGGGTGATTTGGACGATACCAATACCAGCTGCACACCATGTTCAAGAAGGCAATTGAGTCAAAGTCACTGCAACGCTTGTCTGGAGCTGATAGGAAGAAGCTTAAGCGCACTGTAAAAGAGCATTTTCCACAAGCCTCAGATGCTGATATTGATGTCATACTTCCTCCAAAGGTGAAAATATTGATTGGTTTTTCTGTGCATACACATTTTTTTATTCTCATTGATCTGTGCTTGTTGGGTGCAACTGTTTTGGAATTGATGAAATTTGGCTATGTTGTTGGCTGATTGTTTATACTGTTTTTGACATTTTTAAAAGGTTAATCTGAAAAATAAATTTATTAACTACAATCACTTGCAAACATGTCATCAAGGAGTATCCCTATTGAGCCACTTCATGGTGCTTTCTTTTTTCTGATCCACATAACTAATGGATTAAGCTGAAATTGGTAAATGTTAAAGAAATCCACAAAAAAGTGAATGATAAAAGAAATACAAAAACTAAGGGCCTGTTTGGGAGCGTGGATTTGGAACCCCCTGGATTCCCCAGGATTTGAAACCCCCTGAATTTGAAATCCTCCCATGTGTTTTGCACCCTCGAGTGTGGATCAACTTTAATCCAAAAGTAGCTATGTATGGTATATTTACAGGGGTTTGAATTTAATTACTAAATCAACTTTAATATCTCTAATTAGTGAGATATGTAATTTTTGACATAATGGTTGTGATAAGCCCGCTGAAATATATGCTTTGCCCGAAAATGATGAAATTCCAAGTCTTGGATGGGTCACGTGCACAAGATCATCTTTGAGTGACTAACCAACGATTTTTAATCATTGATTTACATGGACAATGTTTGGATGATGCCGATTTACATGGACAATGTTTGGACGGTGTTGATCATCATTAGCGGGCCATGTGCCCAATAGAATGATAGTATAGTGACACACATGTTACACCTGCAACTATTGAAATGATTTTAGGTGTAATCCAAGCTCTCACCGTGGATTTCAAACCCCCTCAAAGAGGGGATTTGAAACCCCCAATTGCTTTATGCTGCCAAACAACGAGGGGATTTGAAACCCCCTCAAATCCCCTCAAATCCAAGGTGCCAAACGACCCCTAAATATCTTATTGAATGCATCATGCTTTGTTTGGATTGTAAAGGGAAAGATTCCCCCAAAATGACAAGGGGCAAAGTGGTGTGGTGCTACAAACCCCACATCCTTGCCAAAAAGGAACTATGGAGCTTTTCATTTCTCCATCCATCAGAAGCCTTAAGTGAAAATGTAATTAAGTGGGTGAGTTTCATAATTAACCGCTCTATTAAATACAGGTTCCAATTTCCCATAATTTACCTGATCGCATTTTTTAAACCTCCTTAAGACCTTGCAAGCATAAAAAGAGCCACATGTTTCCTTGATTTGCATGATTGCATCTCTGCCGAAAAAGAAATGGTCAACAACATCTTCTCATCAACAACTAGCTATTCTTGAAAAAGATATGACCTTTTGCCTGTTCACTTCTCCAAAGACGATACACACACATACATAATGAAAAGATTGTTGGAACTTTATTAAAAGGCCAAAAGAAAACAAGGGAAAAAATAGAAAGAAAAACAAGAAAACAGAAAAAGAAAAGAACAAAAACAAGACAAAAAGAAAAGCCTTAGTGACTATACAACTTAATTGGTCCAAAGGCCTAATAGACACCGGGGGGGACACTGCTGCCAGAATAGCATATGCTAGAAGACCAATTCGCAATATCTCTGAAGATTGGGGCAATGATGAGAGCTGAAGGGGAAGAGGAATTCTGAAAACAACGACAATTCCTCTCCCACCAAATAGCCCAGAAAACTGCCAGAATGGAAAGTTACTAGATGACTATGTGGTTGGAGCTCGAATCAATGCCACCATGCCAGGAAAATATGAGATCCTGCGCTAAACTAGGCATTGGTCAAGAGGTGGAGAGGCTGCTAAGGATTGCTGATTAGATCTCGATTGTGAAGGGGAAGAGAACAAAAAAGTGGTCAATGTACTCTGTTCCCTTGAAGCAAATCAGACACGTTGGAGAGAATCATCCCTTTCCTTTGAAGGTTGCCAATAGTGAGGATTCTTCCTTCAGCTGGAGCCAATCGAACACGATAAATTTTGACAAAGCACCATATGACTAGACGAAGGAAGGGAAAGCCACATTGGAAGCAGGGGAACAACTACTAAGAGCTTTGAAGAAAGACCATATGGAGAAGATGCCATGACTCTCCCAGGACTAGACAAGCGTGTCAGTCTCTTCGGATGAAGGATGAATCCCACTCACTAACTCCAACAAGTTGAGAAACTCCCTTAGTTCTTCATCCGCTAAGGATCTCCTGTAAGAGGGGCACCATACTCCTCACCCTTCATTAGAGAAGCAAGAGGCAACACGAGCGTTTTGATTCGAAGCAGTAGAGGCCAAGGCAGGGAAAGGAGAAATGAAAGGCTGATCCAAGGCCCAATGGTCCAACCAAATCTAATGCGGGACCATTCCCAAGACCAAAAGAAAGCCCTTCCAGCAATTGGGGCTTGAAGGTTGAGATGGCTTTCCACATACAAAGCTTAATATTCAAGTGATAAAAGACAATTCTTTTGGATATTTCTACTTAGTATTGATTTAACAAGTAACTTTAGCATGGTCTTAAATAGTTAGCTAGATCGATTTTTTTTTTTTCAATTGGAAATCATCTTAAGATATCATAGAATCTTGCTTGCTACTATTTCAATGCTTGAATAATGTATTGTATGGCCAAACTACCAAAGACCAATCTTTTTTCATATTGATAGTTGTGGATTTGATGACTATTTTGCCTCATCTCAATCAATAGTTTCAACATTGTATATATTTTTATTTTAGAGCATTAGAGTCGACTTATCTCTAATTGAATATTGTCGCGATTTTACTTCAGGCAGAGATAACGGTTGCCAAGTTTCCAAACCGAGTCCATGTATATGGAGTAGAAGGAGGTTTTCCGATGATTTTTGATGTTGATGGGCGAGGCAATGAAATATTCCCCACGGGTTTGTATTACTCTCACCATTAGCAAGCATCTTCATATGATTTCCTCTACTATTCTATTGTATCAATTTATATTGTACATATACCCTCCTAGCTTATTCTTTTGCCTTTCTAATGCAACACCCAGTTTGTTTCATCTTCGCATTTCTTATGTATGTTATTAGTGAGTCTTATTACCTATTGTAATGTGTTAAGAATCCTTGTTCTCATCCTCCTCATAGGAAACATAGCAACGGATCCTGTTCTTAGCAATTTATTGGGAGGGGAATTTCTTGGGATACTTTTGAATTGTTTTCCTTGGGATATTCAGGAAATCTTATGGAAAATAAGAATAAATAAATGGGAAGGCTGACATGTTGGCCAAAAAATGGTGTTGTGGCGCCGGATTTTTGTACCGGAAGATGTTAGGGTTGCTTTTGCTTAGAGCTGTTGTTTTGAATGGGGGTTGTGGGTTGATTTGTTAATGTTTTCGCGAGTTTTCTTGTTATGTTTGTAGGATGTTTTCTATAAGATTTTCTATTCTCTATCAATCAGGTTGGTCTTCATAAAAAACATTTTTTAAAAAAAGATAATGCATTGTATTAAAGGTCAAATGACAAAAAAGAAACAACATTTGGGAAGGGGGGGGGGGGGGGGGGGCACTCACAACCACTCAGCGCACCCAATACTTGATGTACAAAAACCTGACTGATAACGCTGGCTACAGAGCCACTTAAGGCTTGTTTGTTTTTTCGAAGAGATGGTAAATACACGGTAAACGGTAATTCCCCCTATTTCATGTGTTTGAAAATTCATAAGAATTCGTGTCTTTGAAATTGGTTCAAAAGAGGTAACTTTAATTTTTGAACCGCATGATAATGCATATGATATATCCATTCCGTCCATCTGTTTTACTACAATATTTTGAAGCATGAGACAAAAAACAAAGTAGATCCAATACTCAAGTGGCCCACGCCAAAAGAAACAGTGGCCCCACAGTTTTTAACAGTCAGTATTCAATTTCCTTTTTCGTGTGACGTGGTCCACTTGAGTTTTGGATATGCGTCATTTTTTTAGTCTTGCTATAAATTCATATGGAATAATGGATGAATGGTGTGGATAAGCAAAATACATCACAGTGGGACCCACGGATATTTTGCAATATTCTTGGTTTTTGTGTCAAAAAGTAAGCAGTCAAATCAAGTATGATATAAATGCACAGGGAAATAATTATTAGTTTTTTACACGGTATTTACCATTTCACCTGGAAATCAAACATGCCCTTATATTGTGGAAACATCGATTGTTCTTTTCGCCCTAGATGGACCATAGAACAACGAGCAAAGCAACCCTTTACCTAGAACTGCCCTTCCTGCTGACACCATCTATGTGCTAGGAAATGAAAAATCCCTTGATAGAGCTTGGAATCACCTAGGAAATGTTGGAGGATAAAGTGGTAGACCAAACTTACCTAATGAAGGGACAATGGATGAATAAGTGATCTACCAATTTTGCGTCTCTGAGGCAAAGAACCAAATGTTCGCCAACACCATAACCTGTTTATGAAGGCTGTCAATGGTGAGGATCCTATTCCTACCAACAAGCCAAGCAAAGGCCGCAACTTTAGGAGCACCATAGTACCAAATAGGGTTGGTATGACAACAGGTGCCAGAAATCTGATGTTGCATGAAGAGCGAGTAGAAAGACCTCATTTTTTTTTTTTTTACGATTGATCCTTCAGCCACGAGCGAGCTCCCAGAGAAGGTTGGAACCCTTGCAAGCGAGAAAGAAGCCGCACCAAGTCATGAATCTCTGAATCAGAAAGATTCCAACAACAAGGAACCCACACATCCCTATTCTCCAAAATCGAGAAACAGTGGTCAAGCAAAACATCAGCAACAGAGCATAGGCGAGCCATAGAGGGAAAGTCATCACAAAGCGAGGACTCCATGCACCAATCATCTTCTCATGATCCGACCTTCGACCCATCCCTTACTGCAAAGGCCAAGCCAAAAAAGACTTTACTCTCAATACGAGTGACCACCTTTCAAAGGAAAGATGCTTGGTATGGAGATGATTCCTTTATCCACCAGCCCATGGTCGAGGAGTTGTATTTGCTGATAACAATGGACCTCCACCAGCTGCCTTTCTTGACTCCCAAATCTCTAGACCCATTTACCCAAGAGGGCAAAATTTACATTGTCAAGCTGGTGAATTCCCGCACTATCGAGAATCTGTCTCCTAGAAATGAAGGCACTTAGGAATAGGGAGATCGCCTAAGGGAGAATAGCCCTCAACCTTTGGCTTAGAATCTTTACAATAAATTTATAGGCACTATTGATAAGACTAATGGGCCTAAAATCTTCTAGGCACTAAATGCTTTGAAGCTTCGGGGTCAGGGCAATGAACGAACAACGTATTTGAAGATTGAATGTGGCCAAAATAAAAGAATTCCTCAACGAAGCCCAACAAATCCAACTCAATCGTCTCCCAACAAAACTAGAAGAAAGCCATGGGAAATCTATCCTGCCTCGGAGCTTGGTCGGTGCCTAAATCCATGACAGCATCCTTTGACTTCCTCCACTTGGACAAGTGCCTTGAGATTGACAGCCTCTTCCCAGGAGACACTAAAAGGACAAATTATCAAGACTAGGCTGCCCGAGAAGCACTCGTAAGCAAGTTCGAATAATAATTGACAATGACATCATAAATGAAACCCTTATCAGTAATCCTTTTACCATCAACCAGTAGGGAGGAGATACAATTTGCCTAGGCTCTCTCACTAGCTATACCATGGGAAGAATTTAGTGTTCTTATCGCCTTCCTTGAGGTAGGTTGCCCGACGGTGTTGGCGCCACTTGATCTCCTCCTCTTTAAGGCGAGGGGGAGGGAGGTTAGGAAAATAACATCAGAAAATTTGGATGTTTTAAATGGAAGTGTAAAGCCATCAGTAGACTATCGTGTTGTTATCAGGGTGTGGTTGATAAAAGTATTCGCTTGGTGATATTTGGAAGAGCAAGTCACTGTATTTTAAAAACTTGAAGATGTCACAAAAACATAAAAATGTGTATTCATGGTTATTATTAGATTAGCTACCAAAATTTACATGCTTAACTGATTCACTTTGTGGTATAGCTGATTCTATATATGTGCAACCTGCTTCAATGATCCAAACCAGTTACTTCATCCATCTCTTCAACCCTTTTTTTTTTTTGTGGGCCATTGGTTGAAAGGTTAGGATCTTTTAATCTTGAAGATTTTGAGGAAGCCCCATCAGTGTGTTTATCTATTCAGATCAATCTTATGGATTACCAAACCATGATCCCACATGTATGGATTCAGCAAATTGTATATTTGCTAATGAGCAGGACTATAATCCTCTGCAATATGACCTCTAATTATGAAATGACAATTTTCAATTCGAGTTTGCTTGGCTGTTGGCATCTATAAGGTTTATCCATTTTGACTTCAGGTTACCATTCAAAATGAAAATAAGAAAAGAAAAGAAAAAAAAAAGATGCACATAAAGAGATATGCATACAGATGCTATCATTTGTTTATTGGAGATGCAATCAATGGTATTTGTTAGTTCCAACATGTACTGTTTATGCCCCTTGATTTGAATGGATGGGACATAGTCGATGTAACATTCTTGGAATTGGTGCATATAAAAGATATTGCTAGATTGCTCACATTGAAGCTCCTTGTCGATCACAAACAATATTGATATATAGTTTAGATGCTATATAATTTTGTTAATTATTGTGCAAAAAAAATCTTGGAAGAGGGGTTGAGAGGAGAATGTTTGAAAGAGAGAGGAGGGTGGCTCCAGAAGGGTCTCCTGGTTCGAGAGGGTGTTCTAAAGTTCGAGTCTATGTGAGAGCTCATGGGAGATTTTCTGGTTTCAACGGTCAAGACAAAGATCACTTTGCCTTCTGTTGTAGGAGTGGTTTGAGTTATGGCAAAAGTAGAGGTGGTGAGCCATCGAAAGGTGAGTAGTGATGAAGGTCCAGGGCAATTGAGGGTTTAAAGGGGGAGGAGATTCAATGGGCAGGAAATCTGGGTGTAAAAAGCCCACTATGGGCTAGCCGTGGTGAATCGGGAGGCTAGAAAGATGGGAGGAAGTAGGCTCTAGGGGTGGTCGATTGCTGGGGTAGTAAGGTTGATTCACCCCTGGGTAGCTGCCCTGCGAGAAGGTATAGATGTTGGTTTTGTGGGTTCTCCGGCTTCTGAGAAGGAGAATCTTATCTAGGTTAGAAAGGTGGTTTCCTTGTAGGGGTAGGAAGTGAGGATCCACCCTCGGGTGGTCGATAAAGCCTCACAAGCCTTGTGGTGGAGCTTTGTAGCGTCATTAAGGCCGGGGCCTTTTTTTCCAATTTGCTGTGGTGGTTAGATCGGTGTTGTAGCTTGGGTGCGGATGATTTTCTTTGTCGTTCACTCAATGATTCGTAGTTCTGGATCTCTCTGCGGTAGTTAGAGAACGTGGATAGATATATTCTTACCGGTCAAGTCTTCTGAGATGGTTCGATTGATTCCATTTGCAAGGGTTGAATGGTCAAAGTTTGTCTGGGAGGATGCCTGGTTCCATTTATTGGAGCGCCCCTTAAAGCTCTGGTTTGAAGAGGCCTTGGTGGTGGGTGCCTGCTTTAGGGAGGTGGTCATCATTGACCAGGCTACGGAAAGATGAGAGGATCTTTGATCGGCGAGAATATGTGTCTAGCTAAGGAAGGCGACTACGGTGTCAGTGTTCGATCTGGTCTTTGTTGGGGAGGAAAATTTTTTGTTTGGTTGGTGTGGGAGGGTGAGGCTATTCGCCAGTAGGAGTTGCTACTTGATGTCATGGCGGAGGACCGATGATGAAAGTTACAAAGTTTGCAGGAAGTGACAGAGTTTCGGTTCGATGCTCTTGCAGACCACTTGATCTCTGAGGTCCACGTGTGCGGTGGAAATTGTCGGTTTAATCTGAGAGGTGCTATCTCTCCCTGTGAATGTAACATGCATTCCTCCCTTTGCTCAGTGGGAGGTGGTGGTGGGACAATTGTTTCGAGGAATGCCTCTTTGTCATTTTTGCCATTATAGAGACCTGCAGGCCTTTCACTTTGGTGTAGTCCTTGGGTTGTGTTCCTCATACATGGAGGGTTGAGATAGGTTCCCAGCCGCCTTCTGGCATTGTTGGTGTTGAGACATGATCACATGGTGCGGCTTCGGCTACTGGTTCGAGCGGTGTGTTTGTCTCCATCCTTGGGGAGGTGCCATGTGTCCCTTGTTCTATTAGGCAAGAAGCAGTGGTAGGGCAACAATCTCGAGGTTAGCCACATCCGATACCATCACTATTATGGAGTGGTGCCGTCTTCTCTGTCCGATGCAATTCTCAAGCAGTACACCTACCATGTGGAGTTCTGAGATTGTTCTCTAGCTGCTTGATGGAGTAGGTGTGACTAGTTCGACAATACATGTCCATTCTTCTAACTACTTCATGACGTCGGTAGGGCAGAACATTATTGATCGCTTAGACAACTGTTCAGACGCCATCCCGACGAGGAGAGTCTTCACCACGTGTCCCTCCAACCTCTTTACATGATAGCGTGGTGCAGTTTGACGATGTCAGTGGTATGATGGAGGTCAGCACCCGGTGTGTTGGCGCGCTGCCTCCACGCTCGATATGTCTCTTGTTTATGGGGTTGTTAGGCCAAATGATTATGTTAGTGACATGTTTTCGACTCATTCCTCAGAGGGGTTGGTGGAGAAGAGACGGGGGAAGCTTCACCACGTGGCCACACCATGCTTTCTTTGTAGGGTCGCTCCTATGTGGAGCCTCTCTCTTGTGCGAGAGATTTGGGTTATTTTTCCCGTTTGGGAGATCTTTTTAATTGTTCCACGTGTGGCTCCCCACGTTTATTATCTTTCCCTTTGGAGGTTTTTTTATACCCTTCCCTCTTCTTTTTCCTTGTTCTCCTCTGGTGCTTAGCCTCAGGTGTGTGACATTGAGTCCCAAGGTCTCTAGTTGTCGGGCGTATCTGGCCCCCTCACGCTGGTTGCTGTTCCTTTGGATGATTCCCTTTGATTCTTTGGGGAGGTCGAGTCTCTGGTGTTTGCAACGGTTGAGCTAGGTCTCCTCAAAGACGCTTTGGATGCCCCCCCTTGTAGGTGGCCTTGTGTCTGGAAGATGATTGGATTTTTCCTGGTAAACTTTTTTCTTCTGACTTCTCATCAGGAGTTATGGAGGGTCTGCTCGTTACTGTTAGGGGGAAGAGGTGGATTAGGTAGGCTATCAACCATATGGGAAGACCTATCTAGGCTGTGTTTGGCGATCATAATGAGGACTATGTTGCCCAGTTTCGGCTTGTTGAAGCGAGAGGCCTCAGGATGCCCCATGTTGAGTATTAAAGGCAGTCTTTGAAACCATCCGAGGGGTGCAAAGAGTTGGCTAGTCATGTGGTCGATCCTTGTGGGCAAGCTGAAGCCATTTCTAGAACTGAGAGAAGGGGGAGAGGGGTTAGATTGGTTATCTAATGAAGATCCTCAGTTGGAATGTTTGAAGGCTCGGGTGCCCTCTATAAGTGCATTCAGGTGAAAGATATTTGCAAGCGGTCCAAAGCCTGCCTCATTGTTATTTAGGAAACTAAACTCAAGGAGATCAATTGGGGGTTGCTCAAGTCTATTTGGGAGTGCAAGGGTTTGGAGTGGGAGGCTCTTTGATGTTGTTGGTTTAGCTGGCGACAACCTGCTTCTTTGGAACCTAAGAATTTGAGTCGGGGAGGATAGTTAGCGTGGTTGGTTCTTTGTTTCTGTGGTTCTCCTTGAGTATTACTTTGGCTTCAAGTGAGTCTTCCAGGGAGTGTATGGTTTGAACTAGCCAACTCTGAGATTGCTCCTGTGGGAGGAGTTAATTGTTGCATTCGACAGATGGCACTTGCCTTGGTGCGTAAGTGGTCATTTCAGTTTGGTTTGTTTTTCCCACGAGATGCTCCATGGTGATCGGGTCCCCATTATGTTAAATGACTACATGCTGCTAATCTTGAGGGCCTATGAGAAACTACAATTAAAAGAAGAAGAAAGAAGAGAGAGAGAGAGAGAGAGAGAGAGAGAGAGAGAGAGAGAGAGAGAGAGAGAGAGAGAGAGAGAGAGAGAGAGAGAGAGAGATGCTTAGGGTGTATTGCAACCCTTGCCCTCAACTCTTATTTATAACAGTAAAAATGTGAGTGACTTTTATGGGTCTTATTACATGGACTTATGAATGGGCCCAGTGGGCCTTATTACATGGACTTGGGCCTAATGGGCCTTATTCAATTATCAACCTTTCAACATAGTAGCATGCAAGGCTTTTTAGATTGGGTTCTCAAGCAGGAGTTGGTGGACCTCCCTTTGAGAGGTATTAAATTTACTCGGTCTAATGGCTAGGTGAGTCCAACCATGTCGAAGTTGAATAAATTTCTAGTCTCTCCTAGGTGGGTGTAAAGATTTTTTTTTTTTTTTTTTTTTTTCCTTTGACACGCCAAAGGGGCAATTCTAAGCCTGTATCTAATTACTGCCCGATCCTTTTGGAGGTTGATAAAGTTGAATGGGGTCTTAAGCCTATTAGGTTTGAGTTGGCCTGGTTTGAAGTGGAGGGTTTTCGGGCCTTGGTCTCAAGCTGGTGGTCCCCTTTTGAGGTCGAAGGTCGTGTTGATTTCAAGCCCTTATAAAAGTTGAAGTTGTTGAAAGCTAACCTCAAGGTGTGGAAGAAAGATGTGTTTAGGTAGAGGGAGATCGAGATGGATTCTTTTCTTCGCGAGATTCAAGCGCTGGACATCGAGGAAGGAGGAAGCCTTGTCCGATGGTGAGAAAGCCACTAAAGATAAGCTCTCTGCCGATTTTAGTTCTAGATTTAAAGAGTAGAGGGGATCAAGTGGTGCTACGCTCTCGGGCAACCTAGCTGAAGGAAGGAGATAAGATACCAAGTTCTTACATGGGATAGCTAGTGTGAGAGGTTGGGCCAATTGTATCTCCTTGCTCATGATTGATGGGAAGAGGATTGTTGGAAGAGCTTGACCTGTGATGTTATCGTCAATTTTTATTCGAATCTTCTTTCAGGTGAGGATTGGGTGTGACCGAGTCTCCATAACCTGTCCTTTGATTGTATCTCCTTGGAGGAGGCAGATGACCTCGAGAAGCCTGTTCGGGTGGAGGAAGTCAAAGGTGTTGTGATGGATCTTGGTAGGGACAACTATGGGGCTGGAAGGGTTCCCGTTGGCCTTCTTCCAGATTTTCTGGGAGATGATCAAGTCGAATTTATTGGGCTTTGATGATGATTTTTTTCTTGACTCTAGCCACATTTCGTTTGAGATGGGCTTTTTTTTTATAGCCCTCATTTCAAAGCTCAAAGGTGCTGATGCCTGAAAGATTTCAGGTCTATCAGCCTTATTGGTAGCCCCCATAAAATTATTGCTAAGATTCCGAGCCAAAGGCCGAGGGCTAAATTATTGTTAAGATTCTAAGCCAAGGGTCGAGGGCTATGCTTCTTAAGGTTATTTCTCCATTCTAGAGTGCATTCTTCTCTAGTAGGCAGATCATCGATAGTGCTCTTATTACTCATGAGGGCCCTAACTCGTGTCACATGGCTGGTTGCAAGGAGTCCACAAGCTGAATTTGGAGAAGGCGTATGATCACGCTGATTGGTCCTTCCTTGGTTATATGTTGGCTCAGCTCGAGTGCGGGGCTAGGTGGAGATAGTGGATCCAATTTTGTCTTGTCTGTGAGGATCTTGGTTTGGCTTCTTCAAAGCCTTGAGGGGTCTTTGCTGGGGTATCCCCTTTCTTTCGTTTTGTTTGTGACGGTCTGTGAAGCACTGAGTTCGATGTTGGTCAAGGGGGAACTTGTAGGCCTCTTTTGGGGCTTTCAAGTTGAAAATGTTCCCCATCGTGTTAGCCACATTCAATTTGCTGAAGATACCCTAATTTTTTGGAAGGCTGACGAGTCCATGGTGGACAACCTCAGGAAGTTTATTGGGTGTTTTGAAATCATGTTGGGCTCATAGTAAACCTGTCTAAAAGTGAGCTTCTTAGGATCCTCTTGTCTAAGTAGGAGGTTTCTTGGTTGGCTGGCATTTTTTGGATGCCGGGCTGGGTCTTTCGATTCTTCTTACCTTGCCCTACCTCTCTGTGTCGATAAGCTTGCGAAACATCTATGGGACTAGGTGATTGAGAGAATGGAGAGGAAGCTTTTGTTATTGAAAAGCAGACTTCCGTCCTTGGGGGCACAATCACTTTAAGTAAGGCCGCCCTCTCCAATCTCCCTCTCTATTGTCACTCTTTTGGTGTCTAAAGTCTGTTCCCACTAGGATTGATAGGCTTAGGGGAGGGTTTTCCTTTGGCAAGGCGCTTAAGGGTGAATACTATTTGTTGAATTAGAGGGAGGTGTGTAGGCCGACGCCAATGGGGGTGCATTTGTTAGACGGAATGATGACATAAATTTAGCCTTATTGGGTAAGTGGGTTTGGAGATTCGGGGTGGAGGAGGACAATATGCCGAGGACCATCATTGCTGGTAAACATGGCACCTCCAACATGGGTTGATGGACCAATGATTCATCTTTTTATGAGGCATCCTATCTTTGGGAGGCTATTACTTGGGTCATGAGCAAAGTGTCTGTTGGTGTGGGTTTGGCTGTTGGGGATGGGGCCTAGGTCAAAATTTGGGAAGATGTTTGTAGTGGGGAGTCCTCGCTTTGCTTATATTTCCCTAGTTTGGCCATTCTCTGTTCTGCTGATGGTGTTTCGATTGCCCTTTGTTTCTTGGTTTGGGGGGATGGGGGTGTGTGCGTTCCTCCTTGCCAGTGGTAGGTAGATTAAGGGATCAATGACATGGTGCAGCTTCTATCTCATTTGTAGGGGATCCGACTTTCTCTAGGTGTGAAAGATTCGTTGATTTGACTGAAAGGTAAATTGGGGGTTTTCTCATTGAGGTTCTTCTATTTTCTCATTTCCTTGCCTAAGAATCTTGGTTCTTGCAGCCATACTTGCCCTGTTTGGTTCTTCGGTGCTTCTCCTAAAGTCTTGGCTTTCGCTTGTCTTCTTGGTAAAAATAGGGTCCTTAATCGACAATCTTTGTAGAAGGGCTATGGTGTTGCCAAACTTTTGTCTCCTTTGCTTCAAAGATGCCGAGTCAGTTGATCATTTTTTCATCCACTACCCACCTTTGCTAGGGAATTTTGGTCTGGTTTTCTGCTGTCTTTTAATGTCTCCTAGGCATTGTATGCCAAAACGGTTACGTAATGACCATTATGTAATGATAACAGTGGCAACCGTTACTCGCTATGGGGTCTAAAAGACTGTAATGGCCGTTGTAGAAAAAAAAACGGCCTTTTTTTTTTTTTCAAAAGAAACAAAGAAAGAAAGGTGGTAACAATCATTATGGCCCGTATCACAACAGTAACGACTGTTATGGAACACCTTGCTCTTGGGTGATGCCAAGCTCTATCGAGGGTTTGTTCTGCTCCTAGTATGCTCGTGGGGCAGGGATCAAGGGCAGGTTTAGGTGGAGGATTGCTCTGCCTGCCGTTCTTTGGACTATTTGGGGCGAGAGGAGCAACCGCTGTTTTTGTAATAGAAGTGGTTCTTTTCTAGGGGCTACCTGTGGGCTGATTTGTGTATTAGGGATTGGGTGCCCCAAGTGGCAGTTTGTATTTTCTTTTTCTCTTTCACCTCTGTTTTGTTCTCTTGTTGGCCTTTTGGATCTTAATGAATTGTATTATCTTTCAAAAATAAAATAAAATAATAATTATTGCTTTTACAATGGTTTGATTTGATTACCAACTTATGTTTAAAGAAGCAGCCTGCCTTTTTCCATTAGCACCTGAAATAGCGAGTGATGTTACTAGAGCATGTCAAATTTTTTTTTTTTAAATTTTTTTATTTTAATAAATATTTTTAAATAATAACTGTGCAACCCAAATTCGTCCATGATTTTATTCACTTGCCATAAGAAGACTTGCTTCTGATGCAGAACAATAGTGAAAATCACAGGTAACAAGATAGTTCCTGTGGTCCATCATTCCCACCGACAATCCCCCGGAACCCTAAGTTATTATTATATCTTACAGCAATGATTTCATTATTGTTTATACAAGGATTGGTTTTTCTTCATCCTTGCAGTTTATGCACTCTGGAAAGTTCCTGGGTTGTTGCCTGCATTTGTTCTCAAGGGTGGTGAAGTATCCCGCTTTGTCATTGGGGGCGCAGATCTGATGTTCCCTGGCATTAGTATACCTCCAGAAGGTCTACCTTCATTCTCAGCAGGACAGGCATGGGCTGTGAAAGTGCCTGGCAATCTGGCACCAATTGCAGTAAGCCTTATCCTCAGCAGCCACTTTACTTTCTGAAGTGCCATTAATAGTTCTAACTTAATTCAGAATAGTTATGCTGGATGGTGACCACTAGTTAGTGCTGGATGATGACTACATTAGACTTGTGATAGAGAGGTACTGTAGGGTCTCAAGCACCAAGATCTATTCTTGAGGCTTAGGATGCATATGTGGGGTCCATGGTTCAGTGATCCAGACTGTTGGTTTGATGGGTCAGTCCTCACCTCGTTTGGGGGTACTAATCAATTATCTCATATTCAGATTAGGGTTCTCAAGAGGTACCTGATCCTGTGGGTACATGAAGGATCCAACGCCCTAATAAATGCATCTGGGCCCATTTTTCAAGCCCATTTCAAAAAATTGGGTTGGATTTGTGTCCGCCATAATAGATCCGGTAAAAAATTGGGCCAGGTCTCGGGTACCAGGCCCGAATCTTGTTACTTCTAACGGTGCTGATGATATAACATGCACCTACGCATGCACACACAGTAGCATTGCTACATATATTTATTATGGAGTTACTTGACACTCTAGCAGAGTGTGATGGTTGACCCTTATTCATAAATTGATACATGTTCATTAGGTTGGTCTCACCATGAAAAAATAGACTGTCAATGGATTTTCTGTATATATGTAGTGCACTTGATGACTGGATCAGGCTGATTTTTGTGTCGATGATCTTCAAGGTGGGGTGAACCTTTTTGATGACTCAGATGTGGTGTTGAATGACACATGGGATATGTTGGTTCACAGGATTGTAGTTTTTTCACTCATTGAAATGGTTCTGATCATGCCTTATTATTATGGGGGAAATGTTACCAACCAACGGCTTCTTCCTAAAGGTGGTTCCCTAATTATGGGGGGCTACACTGAACTGATGTCCAAATGAATGTACATTTGCACCTGCCTAGTTAGCATATTGCGATTTTTTGAAGTTGATATTAATGGTGGAGCCCACCTTTTGCATGGATAGGATGTCTTAGTCACTTGAATGATGGCTAACAAAATGGATGGTTTAAAAGTAAAAATAATGGTTGTTCCAAATTCCAAGGGCAAAATCAGATGGCTATGGTCATCTTCTAATTGTAATTTTTGGCTTATGGTCCATCCACAAATTTGCACGTGATTTGGATGGTCTAGATTTTTTTGAATGGTCTGGACTTCCATATATGCCATGTATGAAGATTCACTGCTATTTGTAAAAGAGAAGCTTCTACATTGATGTTGTATGTTAACGCTTGCATACAACGCTCTTTATTAAGCTAATGTGTCACTTTTGTGGAACATCCGAGCTGTGCGAAATGCTGGTGATACCATGAAGATCATCTGGATCATGAGTTGGACCAATCCAATCATCAGGTTAGTCACAAGTGTCCATTAAGTCAAACCATTGGCTGTTCATTGATTTTGATAGCATAGCCTTTCTTATAAATGGATGATCCTTGTTTTCACCCCAGGTGATCTTTATGAGTGACCCACCTTTTTCACTGTGGGATGTTATACAAAAGTGATACACTGGCAGGAAGGTAAACTCGTATATCATGGTTCACATCTGACGCTGTATGGAACATCACTCTTTCTAAAACTGTGGTAAACTATCATAAGAGTCTATTCCATGTGTCTACAACACTGTCTTTTCACACCGGATATGCTAATGTGGTGCATTTAATGTGGATGATTGGTGGATATTTAATTGGATGGTCAAAATCAACCAGAACCCAGCTGGAAGCCAAACCTGACCTGAGCCCAGTCCAAACCTGAACCTAACTCGCTCAGGAGGCAGGGTAACCTGATAGGATCTGAACCGGCAACTTTAGGTTGCGATGGTATGTTTACACCTAGACCCGACTTGAACACAATACATTTAGAGCCCCAATCAGGATATGTGTATCCTTAAATCTTTGGCCTATTTGCTGTTGAATGTGGGCTTTGCTGCATTTGTTAGACAACTGTCTTTTTGTTGGCCACTGAATTGGGGTTTGAATCTTCCAACACGGGACATTTGATGGTGTCCACCATCCACAGTGGGTTCCATCAGGTCAACCATCTGGATCATCAAATCACGTTTGCTGAAGCTTGGCATCCTGTAATTCCTCCATGATAAAGAATCAATCTTCGTACAGGTTGGGATTACGACAATGAGTAGTTCAGAAGCATTAAAAGCTGGCTTGCGTGGCAAGGCTTTGCGGATCACACATTATTATCATGACTCACTGTGGTAAGTATACTAGGAAAAAATAACTTTGGATGTTTAGTGTGTTATCTCTGCTTTATTTTAGGACTTAAATGATTTGTTTTATGACTTGCATGGCGTATCTTTGACTGATTTTATAGGGAATCAGCCGAAGGTCATTATGTGCCCAATGCAGGCTTCTTGGAAGATGTTGTGTTTGAGGATCCTGCTTCATCATCAGTTTCCCAAGTATCTGAATCTCATGAAGAGGCTGATAATGCTTCAACTGCTTTACATGATGATGTTAATAATGGTGAGGAGGGAGATCCGGTTGAGGTGCCGGATGTCCATTCTGAACAAGATGTTAATACCTCATTGCAGAGAGACCTTAAGGATGAAATTTCTGTGGAAATGGCTGTTGATATGAGTGGTTTGAAGGTATCGTCGGATGGTGTTTCTGTTGAAGAGCTAAATGAGAAGGATCACCATACTCTATCCACTGAAGAAGTGGATGCTTTATTGGACAAATGCCTTTTGCAAGCTCTGCACACAACTGTTAAAGATAAAGACCTTCCCATACCAGGAAGCACATTATGGTTGACCCCTTTCTCTCTCTTTCTCTCTCTGTCCATCCATCTGTCTTTCTAGTTTCTACATTCGCACATCCATAAATTCATATGCATGCATATGTAAGGACATTGTTTTGCATCATGTTATCTTGTAAATTTTGAAAACCCATATGCTTTCTGCATATCTCTATAGCTAACCCTCAAATCATTTAGTTTCACTGACTAATGCAGCTACATATCTGTGTGATGTGTAGGGCAAGCCATATTTTGCCTTGCAGGCCCTCAGGCGTCACTTTGGATATCAAGAAATCATCACACAAAAAACTTTCGAAGTGGTTACAATCTAAATCATCTGCTGGACTAGTATGTATCCTGTAGCTTCTCTTTATTGCCTTTTAGAAATAAAATGAGGTCTCGAATCCAAATGGTTGGACCATAATTTATGGTCCACTCAGCAAATAACTTACTACTTTTCATGCGTGTGCAACATCTAACCTGTCCAATATGTTGGTCCAATCATTGGGATTACCTTGTGCAAAAATCAGTCACTTCCACTCACCGAGTGGACCACCCTTGTATTCTGTTATTTATCAACGGACAAGCGATGTTTCTAAAGGTGTGAGGTGATTCGAGAGGCGATCCTATGGGCATTCCAAGAGATGCTTATAGAGGAAGAGAAAGGGTTTCTTTGAGGGATCTATATTGAAGGAACGATTTGGTAAGAGAGTGTAGGGACCTCTCTTTTCGGATCCGTGGGAGATCTTTGCATCGAAGGCAGGCCTCCTACTCCAAGGGGAGATACGGTGAGCAAATCTCTCCTTGGTCCATAAGAGGTGGTTCAAGGAGCAGTAAAGGGAGATTTGAAGTATCTTATAGGAGTAGCCTTTTTTTTTTTTTTGTGGGGGGGGGGGTGGTGGAGGAGGCCGGAGCTAATAGCAAGGGGGAGCATCTTGCGGGGCACTTAGAGAATCAACTGGTTGATTCTCCAAAGGAAAAGGGATATTTGTTGATAATTTGGAAGAGGGTTTATAGTTTGATTGAGAAGAAGAGATAGGGGTGTGGATCCCGCTGGTAAGGGAAGAAAAACAGGTCAAAAGAGAATTTGGAAGGAGGGTGTGCCTTTAAAGGAGCTCCCTACCATTTACGTCAACTGGTTCCATGAGGAATGGACGGAGTTAAACTTCTTAAGGGTATTTGGGCAGTTTAACAAGGTTAGGGAGGTTGTTATCCTTCGGGTTAAGGGGTTAGCAACAGTCCATGGGTTCACATGTGTCAGGATGGAGAGTGAGGAAGTTCTTTGGAGGGTGGTTGAAGGTATTAGGGGCAAAGAGATTCAACGAGAAGGAGATTAGGGCTCAAAGAGCCCATTACGGGCTGGTGGTGGTGAATCAGGAAGGGAGGGGGGAGGCCAGAGCTAGTAGCAAGGGGGAGCGTCTTGCGGGGCACTTAGAGAATCATAAATCCTAGGCTCTCCTGAGGAGGAGCGGAGGTTTGACGTTGTTTAACGGAGTTTTGATGGGGTATCCCTCCCTTGAGGTAAGTGGTGGTGTCCTGGTTGTCGTCTTTGCAGGGCCCTCTATCCCTAAGGAGGTGCATATTCATCGTAGTCCATAGTCTGTCTCTGTCTGGTTCTGAGGTTAGAGTTCATTCTCGAGTCATCAATAAAGCTTGGTTTGCTCTTCATTGGAGCCTTGTTGCGACATTGAGACCAGGGTTTGTTGTTTCTGACTTAATTACTTGGTTCAACTAGTCTTCTAGTCTTAAGGAGGTTTTTCTTCTCTGACATCTTGGCGAATTTTCTCTTTTGGGTCTCCCTCCAACCTCTGGAGAACATCCACAAGTTGATCTTTGTCGGGCAGTTGTTGTGGGATGGTCTAGCCCTGCCCTTGTGTGAGTGGGCTGATTGGTCGAGGTTTGGGATGGAGGATGTTTGGTTCCACCTCCTTGACCTTCCATTGGAGCTCTAGGTTGAGGAAGTTTTGGTGGCGATAGGTTCTTGTCTTGGCGAGGTGATCACCATTGATCAGGCTATAGAGAAATAGGAGGAGCTCTGCCTAGCTAGAATCTGTGTTTATTGGGAAAAAATTTGCCCGAGTCCTCAAGTCCATTCCGGTTGTGGTAGGAGATGATAAATTCTTAGTTTGAGTGGTTTGCAAGAGTTCTTTGGCAGTCACGTTCAATGATGTTCCCGCCGGTGTTCATGGTGGTGGGCTAGGGGGGCCAACAAGTCCTATTCCGAGTCTTATGAGTGGTGAAGGTCCATCAATCCCTTGTTCCCGCAGTCCATTGGTTCGGGTGGATCACTCTTGTGAGGCTTGATTTGCTCCCATGGCTCATGTGGCTACAATTGGCCTGGTGAAGTGGACACATATGACTCCCTCTCTTTTTCGAAACTCAAATGAGGGACAACAATAAAGGTGCCCTTTGTCGCACCAGAAAGGTCTCCCTAAACTTGCGTCCGATCACTATTCTTCTAGAGGTGGATGACATTAATTGGGGTCCTAAACCTTTCAAATTTGAGTTAGCCTAGCTTGGAGTTGAGGGTTTTCGTTTCCTATTTTCTAAATGGTGGTCTTCATTTGAAGTTGAGGGTCATGCTTGGTTTGTTTAGTACAAGAACTTGAAAATGTTGAACTCTAAGCTCAGCTCTTTGAAGCGGGAGGTTTTCAGTCAGTGGGTGCTTGAGTTAGATGCTTTGCTTAGTGATATTGAAGCTTTGGACATCAAGGAGGAAGGAGGTCTACTATTTGAAGAACAAAAAGGTTAAGGATAAGTTGTCCTCTAAATATTGCTCTAGGTTAAAAGAGGAGGAGATTAAATGGTGCCAGTGGTCTTGGGCTGTCTGGCTCAAGGATGGTGATAAAAACACCAATTTATTTATTTATTTATTTTATGGGATGGCCAATGCTAGAGCTAGGGCCACTTGTATCTCCTCACTTGTAGTTAATGGGAAAGTGCTCGTTGACAAAGGTTCCATCTTTGAATCCATTGTCAATTTTTATGAAGAGTTGCTTTTGGATGATGGTTGGAAGAGGCCAAATCTTGATAATCTTGCCCTCAGTACTTTTATCTCTCTGGTGGAGGCTGGTAATCTTAAATTTCCTATCCAGTTGGATGAGGTTAAGAAGGCTGCTTGGGATCTAGGGAGGGATAAAGCCACATGAATGGTTTTCCTTTGGCCCTTTTCTAGTCTTTCCGGGACCATGTTAAGATGGATCTTTTGGCTTTTCCCAAGGAATTTTTTGACTTGGGTGAATAATATTTGAGTTGGGCTCCTTCCTGGCCCTCATCCCAAAGTTAGAAGGTGCGAATTGCCTAAATAACTTTAGGCCAATCAATCTTCTTAGTAGCCCCTATAGAATCATTACTAAAATCCCGAGTCAAAGGTTGAGGGTGGTGCTTCCTAAGGTTATTTCGCCCTTTCAGTGTGCCTTCATCTTTGGGAGGCGGATCCTTGATAGGAATCTTATTACTCAAGAATGTCTGGATTTGTGTCAAAAGGCGGGTAGGCAAGGTCTGGCATGTAAATTGAACCTTGAAAAAGCATATGATCTTGTTTATTGGTCCTTATATTATATGTTGGTTTGGATGGATTTTGAGACCTAAGGTGTTGTTTGGTAAAACTACTAAAAATTATCGTTTTCAGTTATTTTGGGATTTTAGATCGTTTGATAAAGGCAAAAGATTAAGTACTTAATGTTAAAAATCACTTAAAATTGGTGGGTTTTTTTTTTTTCCCACGACAGACCCTTCACTCGTCACTTATTGCTGAATGCAGTAAGTGATTTTCTTTTATTTATTTATTTATTTTTTTTACGAAAGGTGACGAAAATATCCCTACCAACATTTTGAAAGGACAATATTACCCTTCAGGCTTTAAAACCTATTACGTGATGACATGAGAAAGTTATATGGGCCCCAACATGATGCATGTGTTATATCCACATCACCCATCCATTTTTCCATAGCATTTTAGGGCATAAGTAAAAAGATGAGGCAGATTTAGAGCTAAAGTGGACCACACCAGAAAGCAAGGAGGACAATAATGCCCACCATTAAAACCTTCCTAGGGCCCACTGTGATGTTTATTTGCCATCCAACTTATTCATAGGGTCACACGGATTTGGATGAAGAGAAGACACAAATATCAGCTCGATCCAAAACTTTTGTATCCCCCAGGCAGTTTTCAATGGTAGGCGCTTGATCCACACTGTTTTCTTTTGTGTGGTCCACTTGAACCTTGGATCTGCCTCATTTTTGGCCTCATGCCCAAAAATGACTTGAAAAAATGATGGATGTTATGGATATAACACATACATCATGGTGGGCCCCACAACTTTTCCCACGTCAACACAGTGGTACCATGGGTGCCATGTTCTATGCCACCTAATCAGACGAGGATTGCCAGTGGAAGCCTTTCCTAAGAACTTGCAACGGATCATACGTGGAGTCCATCGTGATGGTTGTGAGAAGTCCACCTTGTCCATCTGCTTTGTCAAATCATGTTAGGGCATGGGCTAAAAAATGAGGCCAATCCAAAACTCAAGCGGGCCACACGACATGAAAACGAGGATGGGAAAATGGCTATAGTTGAAACCTCCCTAGGGTCCACCGTGATGTTTATATTCCATCCATACTGTTCATAAGGTCATTCCTATTGGGATGAATTGGAACAATAAGTATATTCGCTTGATCCAAAACTTATGTGGCCCCACCAATGTTTCAACGGTTGACATTCAATCCTCACTTCTTCTTGTTGTGCGGCCCACTTGAGTTTTGCATCTACCTCATTTTTGGGCCCACGTCCTAACACGATTTGGCAAAATGGATGGATGTGGTGGATTTGTCACAAGCATCATGGTGGGCCCCACATAGCCACATGTCACAGGAAGTTCCTGCGAAAGCCTTTGTAGGCAATCCACATTCTATGTGATTATGAAGGGAGCGGATAGGTGTTACCGGGTAACACATTAGTTGGTGGTGCCCTAACCATGGGGTCCTCGATGTATTTGCTATATATCCAGGTTGCCCATTAGTTTTTCCATATCATTCTATGGCATGTCCCAAAAATGAAGCATATCCAAATCTCGGGTGGACCACACCATAGGAAAACAATGGTGATTGAACGCCACCATTAAAAACTTCCTAGGGCCCACTTTAATGTTTATTTGCCACCCAACTCGTTGATTAGGTCACACAAGACCTGGATGAAGGGAAAACACAAATATCAGATTCATCCAAAACTTTTGTGGCCTCCAGGAAGTTTTCAACGGTGGGCATTCAATTTAAAGAGATAAGCTTTGATACTCTGACAGAGTGTGATGCTTGATATGCATGCACTTGGAAACTTCATGCCTATCATATAAATTACTTAAATTAACCCGTTCAAATAGTGGGAACTAATGTAGATGGTTCGTGAGCTGAAGATTACATTTATTTAATTTTTTGTTTATTTGATTAGTGGTCATTTAATGGAGGGTCTGGATGGAAAGCATTTGGCATTCTGAATTGAACAAGAAAAATGTCGCTAATCAAAGGTTAGGATTTTATTTATTTTTTGTCAGTTTGAATCTTGGTGATTAACTGTCTACATTTTCACGACATTTGAATGGTTAAATTTAAGTTACTGTGTGCCACGCGTGCAATTTTGGAATTCCTACATGTTGACCTTCACACTCAAGTATCAAACCTCTAAAGGTGAGGGATGGTTTGTGCAACTGTCACATGATGGGCTTACCATGCCACAATTTTCCTTGGCAACGTGTCACGTTCATAGGACGTGCGGGCTTTGTACCTACCTCGGTATTGGTCTGTGTTGGAAAAGCTTTGTTAGCGCCACCATGATGTATGTGTTTTATTCACGCCGTTGATCCATTTTACCTAGGAAACCGTAGAGATTGAAAGTTCACCATTAAGGGCCCGTTTGGCTGGTCGGATTGGAAGGGATTGGATGGTATTGGAAGGGATTGGAAGTTAAATCCCGGGATTGGCTGGGAGTGCCAAACAAGGTCGGTGATCTGATCCCAATCCCATGGATCTTAAGACAATCCACTGACAACACCATCATTACCTTTAAATCCCATCCAATCCACTCTAATCCATTCAAATTTGCCTGGGACGTGTTTGGTTCGAGGGATTGGAAGGGATGGGAAGGTTTAATCCCGGGATTGGCCGGGCGTGCCAAACAGACTGGATATAGCAATTCAGGGATATAGCAATCCCATGGATCTCAAGACAATCCACTGACAACCCCATCATTACCTAGAAATCCATGCCATCCACCCTAATACCATTTAATCCCTTCCAATCCACCCGGCCAAACGGGCCCTAAAGACTTTCTAGTGCCCACTGTAATGTTTATTTTCAATTCAACCTGTTGATTAGGTCACATAGACCTGGATGAAGGGTAAAAACAAATATCAACTTGATTCAAAACTTTTGTCGGCCCCAAGAAGTTTTTAATGGCGGGCATTTAATCACCTCTCTTTCCTATGGTGTGGTCCACCTGAGATTTGGATTTTCCTCATTTATGGGTTCATGCCCTTCAATGAGCTAGCAAAATGGATGGACGACATGGATAAAGCATATATATCATGTTGGGGTCCTTTGGTTCCATGATCAATGATACAAGGGTCTGTTGTGAATGGACTATGCCAAAAAAAAAGAAAAAAAAAAGAAAAAAAAAAGAAAGAAAGAAAAAGGAAAGAAAGATGATCCTAACCTTCAAATCAGCCTTTATCAATTAAATGTGAAATGTTGTTGTGTTTCTTTTATTAGCTGTCCAGTTCAAGGACACCAATTGAAGGATTATGATTATTCTATCAAGAAGAATATAGTACATGGTCCATCAATCGAATTATTATGTTTGATAGATATATGTGGACTGGACATAGGTGTGCCAAATTTAGTGGCATGACAATAACAAGTTTCACATCATACTCTACAAAATATATAAATTGAGTGTGGAGACTCTTGGCTGCGATCCTCCTTTACCGCTTTGGCTCGTCTCTGCCTTTTGGTTGATATCTTTGTTGCCATCTGCTTCTTGAGCCTTGAATCTGGGAGGGTGTGGGTTGCCCCTTGTCATCGGGATTTATATCTTTGAACTTGATGATCTTGTATGTTATCTCTTGTTTGTAGGGGATCTCGCTTTCTTTGGGTGTTAAGACTCTTCTAGCGCTTCAACAAGCTCAAAACCTTTTTGGTTTGAAATTTCCACTTGTGGTTGACTCAGTCCAAGATTGGGAGTTGTGGAAGTCACACTGCTTTTGTTTGGTCTTACAAGGCTCCTAAAATTGCTGTATTTTTTTGGCTAGCCAGGAGTAGGATCCTTATCATCGACAATCTTCGATCCATGATCCTGCTGAACAATTGTCTTCTTTGTCTGAGATCTGAGGAGTTTATGGACCATTTATTTATCCACTGTTCCTTCTCCATAGTGATTTGGTCCAACATTCTTTGATTTTTGCCATTCTTTGGTCTTTATGGAGCATAAGAAACCGTTGCTTTTGCAATCAGAGTGGTTTTGCTGATGGGGTTCTTAATCGGGTTTTTATGTACATTAGGGATTGGGTGTCCTGAGTTCTTGATCTTGTGGGGCTGGGTTCTTTAGGGTGTTGTTGTATTTTTTCTTTTTTCCTTTGTTTGGGTGTTCTTTCCTTGTGCTTCTGTTTTTGGGTCTCTCTCTCTCTCTCTCTCTCTCTCTCTCTCTCTCTCTCTCTCTCTCTCTCTTCTTGGTTTGTCTTTGATTTTTCTTTTTTTTGGCCTTTGGCCCTCATAAAATTACATTATCGTTCATAAAAAAAACATTGTTTTCTATTGTGTAGCCCACCTAATGAGTGGATGTTCTGACTTTTTCACAAGGCAATCCTCATGGTGAGGCAGACCTATTGGAAGGGTTGGGATGTGGCATGAGCATGATAGGTTCAAAGTTATTTGCTGAGCGGACCATAGATTATGGTCCAACCAGTTGGACTTGAAACCTTCTCAAATAAAATAATGTGGAAACCTCTAAATGTATGTATAACATGCTGAGTGTCCATCATTAAATGCAATTGATATTTTTATTAAGAAGATAGTGACAACATGAAATAGATGAAATTTCAAGTTCATTGAAAGATGCCTGCGATAACCACCATTTTGTAAGCAATTTACAAACGTTTATGTTAATTCCATCAATATTCACATGAGGACCTACTGTGCGATCTGCACATTTGTGCTGTAATCTGTGTGTGGCTCAAATATGAACATGAATGTGGTGCATTTTCACTTGGAAATACAGTTCTACGTGACATCACATTTTTATTTTCATTCTGTATATTTGTGACTAAAGCCTCACTTTTTTCGTCAACGTTCCTTTTCATTCTCCATAATGTATTTCTTGTTACTGGCTGATTGTACAATGTCAACAGATTTCAGCAAAGGAAGATAAGCACAAAAAAGAGGTTGTATTAATAGCAGTTAACCGTCGTCACCCAGATTACATGTCCTTCAGACCAGAGAAGCGTCAAAGTGAGGCCGTTGGTCAGAGCATTGATACTGCAGCTGGTGAAAACCGCCAGTCTAGATTGCAGCTTGAGGTGGTGGAGATCTATAAATCAAGCACACACGTCAATCCTATATTTGCGTCTGTTGGAGCTGACACTGGAAGATTTTTCACCGCAACAGAAGCTGCTGATATTGTCTTCAGGTATGTGGAGAATGAGAACTTAGTCAAGCCAATGAACAAGGCAACTGTGGTTCTGGATGCAACTCTATGTGATGCCCTCTACAAGGGAACTGTAAAAAAGGGGTCGAGCTACCCTACAGAGATTCATAAGAAGGATTTGGGGCCAGCATTTCTAAGGAGAATGCAAGTCCACCACAGAGTGACGAGAGGAAATGACTCGGCTGTGCGAAAGGGTGCACTTAAAGCGGTTCAGATAATGACAGAGCGGCGGCAGGGCAACAAGAAGGTTACCAGAGTCTCAGGGCTGGAGTCGTTCTTGATGGATGCTGAGGCATTGGCATCTGAGCTGCAGAAGAAATTTGCATGCAGTACGACAGTGGCAGAGCTTCCAGGTACGCATCTTATCGATTTTTTATACCATTTGAAGCATTTATTTGGCTCATTTACTACTTTGGTTTTTGTTGTTGGGCATTTTTTTAATATAAGTATTAGCAAATTATCCTTGTTCTTTTCATTTGATGCATTTGTTTTGTTCATTTTCTTCTTTTGTTTTTGTTGTTGGGTATTTTCAATAATCATTTGGCAATTCTTCTTCATCTTCTAACTTGAGGGAAAACTCGCATGACTTTTTTTCCCCTCAAATTGAAGAAACTCCAATGTGAGATTAACCTGGGGGTGTACTCAGTTTACCTTCCTAAAAACCTTATCTGGAAGTGGATGACTATTGCGGAATTATTGGTCATCATGCTTAGCCCAAATAAACAACAATCTGGCTAAAAAGAAGAGCAGCGACACCACAATAGAATCCTTTAACTCCCTACTGTGCCACCATGCCAAGACAAGACTAAGGACCCGAACGCGATCGAAGTCGGCATCACCCAATAGTTGAATAGATCTAGAAATCTTGCCCACACAGCTTTTGCAAATATGCAATGCATAAGCAGGTGGTCACCCAAACAGCTCTTGCAAATGTGCAATGTATAACCAGATGGTTGACTGATTCTGCATCTTGGAGACACAAAATTCAGGCCTTAGGAATTATCGTATTCCTTTTCTGAAGGCCTCAATGGAAAGAACCCTGGTCCTGCACACTAACCAACAAAAAGCCATCACCTGAGGTGGGCATCTATATGGATAGGTGCGCTTCGTCGGCTCAATGGGGGGACTGAAACACCGAACAAAAGGATTGAACAGAGAACCTGCTAGACTTCTCTGGTCTTCACACCCATCCATCCTGCTCTTGATAAGAGAATCCAACCTTCGAGCATCCTGAGTAAACCAATCATCTCCAATTCCTCAATTGTCAGAATCTTGCGGAAGGGTGGAGCTCAAACTACTTGACCACCCAAAATCAAGAAAGATTGAGAAATGTAGATCTCCCTATTCAAAGCAACTAGCATTGGTCTCAGGAATGAAATAGAAAGTGGCCTATCTGTGCACCAAGCATCCTCCGAAAATTGAATCATGGAGCCATTACTGTCACTGATCACATGCATGACTTCTTGAATCGGCTGACATTTCTGCAGACTGCCTTCTAAGCACCTGAGACTCAGTACATAGAAGAGCCTCTTGTAAACCAACCTCCTATGCCGATGGCATGTTTACTAGCCAACACCTGGTTCATAAAACCCTTTTCTTCCATCTAAATCTCTAAAGCCATTTAGCCAAAGGAGCTTGATTCATATAACTGAGATATCTAATTCCCACTCCACCTTCAAGCAAAGGTATGCAAACCTCACTCCATTCAATAAATGGAACTCGTGTTTGTTTTCCACTCCTTTTCACAGAAAGGCCCGCCTAATCCTTTGTATTCTGCTAATGCTGTCAGTAAACACTGAAAAAGCAGCATGGCAATACAGAGGCTTGTTTGACATGTCAGCCTTAATCAGTGTCTCCAAAAGACAAATACCTCCTCTTCCAGCTGGAAAGCTTCCATTCTATTGTATCAATTACTTTATTTTGTAAGTGCTTGGTTGGTTTCTCCGTATGTAATGGAAGCCCCCAATAAGATGATCGAAGGCTTCCAATCTTGCATCAAAAGTTATCCACCTGAGAAGCTTCCACATCACAAAAGAAGAGAGTTGTCTGCAAATTGGAGATGAGATATTTGGAAAGATCTATTTCCCACCTTAAAGCCATTAACAGGACAACCTGAGCCGCTCTCTCCAATTAATTCTAAGAGCTTTTGTCACCACCACAAACAAGAAAGGGGATAACAGATCTCCCTACCAAAGCCCTCTTGTTCCCATGAAGAGTCCTGTAGGCCATTAGGGCTGTCAACGGGCCGGGCCTGGGTTGGCTTTGGCCTGGATTTTGAGGTGCAACAACTATAGATATAATCACCAACAAAGAGAGGCTGCAGGAACAACTCCCAAACCCACTGTTCTAAAACTAGTGAGTGCACATTCCCTCTCTTCTACCATGCAATAGCAACACATGCTAGATTGGAAAGCAACACACTAATTACTAAATGCTCAAAGAAATCCATTCTCTTTTATTCAAAAAAAAAAAAAAAAAGAGAGTCAGAAAAAGGAGTTACAAAGAGACCTTATACAGGCTTGAGAAACATAAGAAACCCTAGCGAAATGTGAAATGCCCTCATGATTATTTCGCAGTGAGTCATTCATGGGGTATCTTGGTCAGTTCTTATTATTTAAATAGACACTAAAAATAAACAAAATAATACTAAACACCATTAGCCGTGTAACACTGGAGCCAACATATGGGATTTGAGATCTGCTTGCATTACTATTCTTAAGTCAGTTCAATGATCTTTCGGTATGCTTGGCACAAAGCAATGTTTCTTCCTTGTGTACTAGTACATAGAATTTGATGAGGCAGTTGAAGAGGTTTCACTCAAGCTACAACTGCTGAATGTTTGAATTTTTGTTTATGAGAGGGCAGATGATTCTGAGGATGTAGAAAATTACTCATCAGATGTCGTTGTTCATTTAGCAAGACGATTGAGAACATTGTCTATGTATGCGGAGCGGGGAATTTGGGTGTTGAAAAAAAGAATGCCTTCACTGGTCTGTAGTATATATTCAGCGCCATGTATTTTGATGGGAATACCTTACCGGAGAACGGATACCCACACACAAAAATAGAAAGAAAGATAAACACATTGAAAAAAAGAATGCCTTTACTTGTCTGTAGTATATATTCAGCGCCATATATTTTGATGGAAATGCCTTTACACTGGAGAACGGATACCCACACAAAAAAATAGAAAGAAAGATACATACAATGACATAAAATTGAAATGACCAAGGTGCCCTCAAATGCTCAACCTTCACCCTCAAGCTATGACATGATCAAAATACTTGTCATTCTAAAAAAAAATTGTTTCATAAAAAAGAAGTCTCATAATCATCTATCATCTAAGCCTTATCCCGATTCCCGACTAATTGGGGTGCCTGAATTGCACCCCCTATCACCCACCCACCCACAAACTCACTGGAACAAGAAATGTGGGGAACACCTACATGGTCTTTCATGAAAAGGTAAAAAGGAAAATTAAAAATAAAGGAGAGAAGAAACATATTCTCTGTGATTCTCGCAAAGATGCAAGTACTATTGTTGCCCATATAAACAAATTTGATTGATGCCAGATCCTCTTCAAACGGTGTAGAACAAGCTTATTCTGCAGCTGTTATTTTACTGGTAATTCATCTAGCCGTAAGAGTTATTCAGTGCCTGCGTCGGGGTCAACTGTGTTGTGGGTATGCCATCCAATTTGTACATCGAGTGCGGCCCACCATGATGATGGGATGCCCGAGAAATCAGGCCTATTCAATCATCATTTGGACCACATTGAAGAAAGCAATGGACAATCAACCACTCATTCCAAATTCAAGCAGTTTTGCAAAAGATGGGTGGATCGGCCTGATTTTTGGGGGCATCCCACTTTAATGGTTGGGTGAATCTTTTGGACTGGTTGGATTCTATAAAGACATCATGGTGGGCCCCACACAGAACATATGTTGAAGCTAATTTTACGAAAGATGGGCAAGAACAGTTGACAATTTGACTATACTATAATCTAGTAATCAACCTCAAAAATTTAAATCTACCATGCAGTCATTGGCTGCAAAATTGTATATTAATGTCTCCGAAATTCAAATCTACTGTACAGTCATTGACTCTTTCTATCTGATTCACATGCTTTTCCACAAAACTCATACTATTTCAGAAAGAAAAGGGGACCCTTTTCCACAAAACTCATATAAATGTCAAAATGTCTATTTCAGAAAGAAAAGGGGAAAAGGGGACCCTTTTCAAATCTTCCATCTTGACCCTTCTTAAGTCTTCCATCACAGTATTGTTTGCAGATCATTTTTGGTTTACAATGATATGGGGCTGCAGTCTGTATCGCCCCTGCGTCGGGATGTTTCGGGCTGTATCTCACATAACCCTACAGACCCACGCCCACATCTAATTAAATTTATCAGATAACTAAGCCTTATCACGACTAACTGGAGTAGGAAAGAAGAAAAATCTCAAGTTAAAAAATCAGATGGTTTCTATTTGACAAAGCAGAGGGAAGGAAGCAAGTCAGAAAAAAGGAAATAAGTCTATCCTAAATAATAAAGGTTACAAGCTGTGTCTACATGGTTGAGCCTTTTTTTCTTAGATATCTGATTTGCCAGAATGGAAGATCCTAGCCTTCTAGTTTTCGGCTCTTTTATTTCTTGGATTGCTGCTTTACTTCTTCTTAACTGTCTATTTGTATGCGACAGACTGTCTGCTTAGGATCTCCCAATCTGTAATATTTTGGGCACTCCCTTCTACAGTGAGGTATATCAACTGTTTGGATCATAGTTACCTCTACCTTTTTCGGGGTTCGACAATTTGAGTTCAAATTCACTGTTCACAGTTTGTTGTCTAATAATCGTCAAATACATTGGTTTGTTGGGGTAGGCTCATCATATAGGTTATTTTTCAGTTCGTGCTACTTGTAGTTCAGGTTGTTTGCTTTTTGATGGAGCAGTATACAATGCTCTAATTTGTGCAGGTTGCAGAATTAATCGACTAATTCAATGATCAAAATCTCCACCTAATGAAAAGTTTTACATTTTTGAAATAATGAAGAATTTACTCGAATATTCTAGAATCTTTAATTGAATTAGAAATTGAACTGACTTGAGGAAATTCATGAGCTGCAGTGAATCGACTAAGAACTGTTGACCAAACTGGGTTGATTTTAGTTCGATCAGGAGTAAAGAATTAGGCCCTGTTAGGTAAGATGCCTAAAAATGCATTCATCTCATTTTAGTTAACAGTAATTATGTATTAGAGATCCTGAACTCTAATACATAGTCACTGTAAATATGAACTCATTATATATTAGAGATATACTGTTAACTATAATGATATCAAATCATTTTTAGGCATCTACCTAATGGGCAGGGTATCCCAAATCGGTTACGTATCGGCCGTAACGGCCGATACGTAACGGTAACGGTGGGACCCTTTACGCGATACGGGGTCGAAACGGCCGTTACAGATTTCTGTGACCGTAACGGCCGTTACGGGGCCGTTACGGGCCATAACGGCCGTTACGGACCCGTAACGGCTGTTACGGGCCCTAAAAAAAAAAAAAAAAAAAAACAAAAAATACCTTACATTTTTTCCTTTCTTTTCTTCTTCTTCTTCTTCTTCTTCTTCTTCTTCTCCTCGGGCGGCTGCGGCTGCGGCTGCGGCTGCGCCCTGCTGTGGCTGCGGCTGCGGCTGCACCCTGCTGCGGCTGCGGCTGCGGCTGCGCCCTGCTGTGGCTGCGGCTGCGGCTGCACCCTGCTGCGGCTGTGGCTGCGGCTGCGGCTGTGCCCTGCTGCGGCTGCGGCCGCGGCCTCTTCCTATTCTAATTCTTCTTCTTCTTCTCTCTCTCTCACTCTCTCTCTCAATCTCTTCTTTCCCCTTTCCCTCTGTTTTCTTTTCTCTTCTTTTCCCTTTCCCTCTTTTTTCCTTTTCAGTTTCCCTCTCTCTCCATTTTTTTTTTTTTTTTAATTTGCAGCAGCTAGCTGCTGTAGCTACGTGTCACGCGACGACGAGCGCTGACACTCCTCGAGCTCCGAGTTGTACGAACGGTTCAAGGAGATCAAAGTTATATGGGCTCCACAGTGATGTATTTATTACATCTGCACCGTTCATCTATTTTTAGATATCATTTTAGAGCACCGCCCAAAATATGAATTATATCCAGAGATCATGTGGACCACACCAAAAATAGCAGCAGAGATAATGATTTTCACGGTTAAACAATTCAGGGCGCACGGTAACGTTTATTTTCTATACTGATCAGACCCGAGTGGGGCCCACCATGATGTATATATTTTATCCATATTGTCCATCCATTTTTGACACGTCATTTTAGATCATGATCCAAAAAATTAATAATATCCAAATCTCAGGTGGACCACACCATAGGAAATAGTGGTTATAGAATGCTCACCATTAAAAATTTCTTACGGTCCACTGTAATGTTTATTTTCAATCTAACCTATTAATTGGATCACATTAACGTGGATGAAGGGAAAACACACATGTCAGCTTGATCTAAAACTTTTCTAGCCCCCAATAAATTTTTAATGGTGTACATTTAATTATTATTGTTTCTTATGGTACAGTCCACCTGAGCTTTGGATGTGCCTCATTTTTTAGCTCATGCACTAAAATTATTTGGCAAAATGGATGGACAGTGTGGATATAACACATTCATCACGGGTGGGGCCCAAAAAACTTTGACACGTGTGCTGCACTTTACAATTCGAGTCCCTCCTAATTCAAGCCTTAAAAAATTGTACACAAGACATATATTAACTTAAAATTTGGCATTTAAATTATGGACTGCAATTGCTAACTCACAATGCCAAAATCAAATTGTTCGAATAGTTTTAATTGTTAATTTGTGGACTTTTATTTTTTAAAATAGGGTCTTTTGATTTTATTTTTTTTTATAATTCACTATTCAATAAATGTCCACCAATTTATAAGTGAGAAAATGACAATAAATGGCATGAATTTGAGGCTGATTTGGAAAATAGATTGGTCCTTCAAGTCAGCCCCAAATTGACAACGTCATCTCCCTGAATTTAATTTTATTTTTTTAAAAGAACTATTGGGAGAAATGATATTAAGTTATTAAGTATATAAATTACATATTTAGAAAATTAAATATATGAATTTTGTAGTCAAATTAAAGTTACCTGGTTAAAAAAATAATCAGACAGTCCGATACAACTTCTCACCAAAGAGTGGACCGTTACACCACCATAAACATGTTCCAATTTATAACTGAATGCATATTTGGAATGCTTAGAATATTCTGGATTTAATCCATATTTTTTCATATTTTTTGGTAAAAAAAAAAAAAAAATGCCGTTACAGGCCGTTACACCCCCGTATCGCCGTTACGCTCCCGTATCCGTATCGGTTTCGGAGGGCACCGTTACGCCAACCGATACCGATACGGGACACCTTGCTAATGGGGCCTTACAATATTTCAAACTGTGGTTTACTTTGGTCAAACTGATTCACAGTTTGGCCATGATTTAAGTAAATCACATAACTATGGTCTAGATAGCAGAACCATGGCCCCACTCATATGGACTGGGTGCATCAGAATGCAATTCACATCCAGATTCGTCATTGCCGTATAATGCTCATTCACCGGAAGATGCGGACTGTCAACATGGCACTGAAGTTTCCTCATGAAACTTGGAAGATAAAGAGGATGAAGTGCTGGTGGTCTTGCCTGTTATGTGACAAGTGACTCCATTTTTCGAAGATTAGTGGATGAAGTGCTGGTGGTCTTGCCTATTATGTGATGAGTGACTCCGTTGTTCATTGCTGGCAACTACCACGGGAATTCTTTTTTGTTCTGTTCCTTGGTTTTTAACTCTTTCCAACCAGCATTCTGCTGCCCCACCTTGATTATCCAGTCAGGAGATACGATATCTGCTGCTAGGATCCTTTAAGGGGACATGTTCTTTCTTTCTATTGTGCAATAAAAGAGATGCCTGCGGATTTGACATTGGAGCATGGCTAAAATTACACCAGAAAATATATTTACTTGAAAAGTTCATCAGTATTTTTGGAATTCTATCACATGTGATACATCCCTTGGAAAATCAATGCTGCCGTTAAACTGTAGAGACAACAATTTCCATGTCAGTTTCTTTGTTTCGATCAGTATTGAGGTCGAACTGTCCTTGTAGCATTGCAGAGAGTGAATTTCATGATAAGAAACATGACTCTAAAATGGCCACATTGAAATGCTGTTGAAACTTTCAACCACAAGGGAGAACTCAAGGTATTTGCAGGTCACTAGGAGATCCATCCTTAGAAAATTTGGGAATTTCAAACTACCTCTCACAAATCAAATTTTCTTGTTTATGATTTGTTTAATTTCAGGTGAACCATTTTCTTGATCATGATGGCCTGGTTTCTTGTTTTGTGAGTTCCTTAATACATTTTTTCACATTGGCACTTATGTTTTCCCGCTTCATTAAAAAAAAAAAAAAAAAAATCTCTTTTCAGGGAAGAAGGGCCAGCATGAGGTTCTAGTTCAAGGCGGGGTAATTGAAGACCTGGCAAGACACCTTGTAGAGCAATATGGCATTCCAAAGAGATACATCGAAGTTCTTGACAAAACCAAGAAATGAGAGGAAACAAGGGTAAATTGTTCCTTTTTAATTCCTCAAAAAGAGAAGAAATGGATAGATGTTTTCCTCATTTGATTGAAAGAAAAAAAGAAGTTAGAGAGAGAGAGAGAGAGAGAGAGAGAGAGATAGAGAGAGAGAGAGCATTTACGTAAGAAGAAACAAAGAAAAGATGAATGCTATTTTCTTATATGTGGATTGAAATATCTCACGCTGCATTGAAGCTACCCGATCATGCGATGAATGGAGACAATAATGGTATCGTTTGGAGAAAAAAAATAATCAGTGTTTTAGTGCTACGATTATCAGTATTATCTGCTAGATTTCATTTTACATCCATGGTTCATATGTTCATTTTTACTGTAACACTGGCCGTGCAAAACTCGATTGAATAGATAGAGCATACTCCCAAACTCACAAGTCTGGAGCTGGGGTTTCTGTTTTCTGCACCTGAAACCAATCCACAAGACACCTCATGTGCAAATTTGGTACACTTGTTTGGGATCTGAGCCATCTATCAAGTGGGTTCTACTGTGTATGCTCTCTGCCCAAAATCAGGATGGTCCACTCATCAAACAGGTCCATGATGTTAGAAACAAAATGTTTGTTTGGAAGTATTGTTCACTGCATTTTATGTTGTCATGCTAAAAAGGCTATAGCCATGATTATGGTTTGATTCTTCTAGTGGTTGGTCCACATCTAATATTAACTCTGTTATCATTCTTCTAGCTGCCCACTTTTTTTTTTATAGGTGTGGCCTGCCTGATTGGTGGACCTGCTGTATTCTTGGGCTGGGAAACGTTCCTTTTGGGGTTTGCCTGATGAAGCACTGTAGATTGATGGTATACTTACTGTGGTGGTAGAAGGCGCGATCAGCTTCGGCAGTCTCCTAGCATTTTATTATGGATTTTATTTGGAGGTTAACGTGTGGTGCACAGGATGTGACAGAGGTAGGGAGGGGACTCTTTTACTGGACGGTCCTAAGCTGAACCCTGTTTGCTTTGGCGAGCTCCACCGTAAAGTAGTGTAATGTATAGTAAATGAGTAATAATTATCATTACAAAGGTAGTTACAAGTAAACAGGTTTTACTTCCATAGGCAGTAAGTATACCACGGCCTGGCGTCTAGACATGTAAAGTACTATCCCTGGTTAGATGCACATGGACATAATTTCATCAATGTGATATATACCGTGTTCATCCATTTTGTAATATCATTTTAGGGAATGTTCTAAAAATTAGGAAGATCTAAAGCTAATGTAAACCACACCACAAAATTGGGATAATGATGCCATCTGTTGGAACCTTCTTAGCACCACCCAGATGTTTATTTGCCATCCAACTTGTTCATAGAGTCAAACAGACCCGTATGAAGGGAAAACACAAATAGCAACTTGATCCAACATTTCTGTGACAACAAAAAGTTTTCAATAATCCCCGCTGCTAACTGGGGTGTGGTTTATTTTCACTTTGGATCTGCCTCATTTTTTGTCTCATGCCATGAAATGATCACGATGGATGAATGGAGGGTGCGGATATAAAACATGCATCATGGTGGGGGCCATGAAACTATGCCATCTACTTCGACTCTCCATGTCTTGTGAGATACAGAAGGATTATAGTGATTTGATAGTTGGCAATATCCAATCCCAATGAGTATGCAATGATGTGAGTTTCACTATATATTATATACATTACCATGGTAGTCCATGGAAACGAACATGCCCTAAATGGGGGGGGGGGAACGGAGGGTGTTCCAGTTGAATTATTGGACTGGTGTTCCAGTTGAATTATTGGACTGTCTGATGGTTGACATGGAGTTAGACGATGGATATATGCATAGCATAATAGATATAAGATTGGAATTTACTCATATTTCTGATCTAATAGGCAAGTCATAAAGCGTACGTCATTTGCATACTTAGAATGTAGATGCATGTGTGCTCAGTTGACATGAACAGAAGCATATGAAAGCCCAGATCTAAAGTTCATTCGGATCCAATCGAACCTATAGCTAAGACCTCTATGTTCAAACCTTGCAGAGCGGAGGGGTTGAGAAGAGAAAGTAATGATGATATGAATGCCGCCCATAATACCTTCATACAAGATGCTCATATCTTTGGCCTCGGAAGAAGGTATGATTGATTTGATTGGCTTAGTTTGATTTCCTTGGTTGTGTAATACTTTTCACGAGGTTTCAAAAAATGGAATAACTGAGCACAGTTTTGGAGTCATTACTACCTAAAATAAAGGCTCCAAAATTCACGATCGGCTAGAATCCGTGAAATCGGCTTGAAATAGGAAGACCTGGAGGATTCCCAACTCAAGTGACTCTTAGATAGGTCTTCACCAAGGGTTCCAAGTAAGGACCTTGGTTATGGAAAATGAATAGGTTAGGCACCATTTTACTCCCCATGTAAAATATAGTATCTACTTTGTTAGATTATAAGCTTTCAAAGGGGATTAAGGGAACTTTTAGTAAGATATTACACTTTAAATGTCTAATTGTGAAAGGTAAATTGAAATCTTAATGAAAATGACAAAAATAGGTTTTCCGATAGAAGTATGGAAAAGATAAGAACATAGAGTTTTCGGTCACCATTTTAAGTTATGTATTTTGATACAAAAGATCCTCAAGAAAGGCAATTGTAAAGCATACTCTACGTGATATCAGAGTAGTATAGATTGAGAATATGGATGGGATTTTGTAAATAGAAACGTAATAGAAGAGATCGAAAGAACAGAAGAGACAGACTCCCCCCAGTTTGTCTTATCTACAGGCTCCCACTCTCTATCTCAAACTCAGATGTTTCCAACAGGGATACTGACTCTCTTTGATTTTTTCAAGGCTGTCTCCTCTTGCCTCCCCCTTCCTTTTCTTTCTTTGCTTAGGGTCCCTTAAATAAGAAATTAGAGAGAGACGCAAGGGTGTTTAGATAGGTTCGGTTCTACCGAGCCTCCAATCAAAGTGTTGAGTCATTAGGAGTACTTGGACTCAGGGAAACCAAAGCACAACTGAAGGGAACAAAGTAACTGAGCCTTTGTTAGAGTGCGGTGATTGGGTCAATGATAAAACTCACAATCGGCTGAGTGTCCATTTGTTCTACACAAAGCCGACTGAAACACAACCAACCTTTACCATACCTCAGCCACCTTTGTGCAAAGTAACACCCAATAAGCTGCTGACTATTGGTTCTCTAATCTGGCCTAACCCTAGCTCACTCTGGCTCGATTTGACCCATTCATGGGTATTTATGGTGTGTTTTTAACTATGTACATGCTCTGCTTTAGGCCCACCTATAACAACTTAGATTTTTGCCACTTAGGATTGCAAAAATCCTTGTAAGGTTTCTTGCGAGGATTATTTTAATTCATTACCTGGTGGTATTTAATTCATGATCCTAATGAAAACGCAGGTTTTGCCATTAACGGAACAGTATAAATTCAATTAGACACCCTTAAGAACCTATTAAATACGCTTGATCACCTAAATCTTAAGGTTATAATTGAGATATGATTATCTAAAGTCCCAGTCTAGCCGACTTATCATTGATTAATTAAGCTGTATGTAAATGAAGATTCACTTAAAGCTAAGATAACTAATTATTTAAATCCTAACTATTCCATGCACCTAAGCTAAATTGATCTAGCCACTCTTTTAGTAAAAAATTCAATATTTTAGGATTATTACGACCAAATAGTCAATTTTATTAATTGCGAATAGGTAACACGATGAACTTAACTAATTAAAACTTTAATCATCATGCACGGAAAATCTTGTATCTTAATTCATTCAAGAAATGCCATAATTATTTAAATAACCTCTACATCGTTCATTAGTGGACCACTAAACCTAAAACTATGAATTAGTGGGCTTGACGTTTATCGCAGAAGATCGAGTTGAGATTACATATCGAATCATTCAACTTGATCTCATAAGGCAGGTGCATGAGATGTGTGAATACCTACGTTAAGTTATTTATTTTCACCTGAATTTTAAAAGAGAACTTAATTAATTTCACATTAAAAAAACTAATTTATTCTTCATTCTTACCTCCCACTGCATCCACTTTAAGAAACACAAGTTCAAGAATAAGAAGATGAGCATTGTGAATTGATACACAATTTATCTCAACTGGTTGACTGGGTGGAGATACTTCCTTTCAACACTTGAGGTCTTGGTATCGTTCCCTGGTGGGGTGGCTACCTGTGGAGTGTGTGTACTGCCATGGGTGTATACTACTAACAAGCTAACCCTTAAAAAAAAAAAAAAAAAAAAAAAAAAAAAAAAAAAAAACCTTTTATATACAAAACCCACACAATTGGTCTGAAGCAATGAATAGAATCCCGAAAAAGATTGCAATTGTAAAATGAGAACTCTCGGATATTCAGCACGTATCGAAGAGAACAAAAGCGTGATGCTTGCGTGTAGAAATTTCTCCTGCAGAATTCGTTCAGCGACGCTCCTGTATTTCTCTTGACGTGCGGGGCAAGTTTCTGTCGTCTTCAACGCAAGAAGTTCGCGCCCTCGATCTAAAACCGTACACGTGTCTCTGGCATGTATCAGATCCAGGCCATCAATCCAATTGGCTACGATTAGGTACTACCCCCGCCTGTTCTGAGCTCCGGACAGGCAGAAGCTTCAAGGGGCCACTGAGGTGCCATAATGATGTATGACTTTTATCTACACCGTCCATCCATTTTTCCATATCAATTTAGACTAATACGCAAAAAGTAAGGGAGATCTAAGGCTCAAGTGGACCACCCCACAGGAAGAAGCGGTGCAAAGTAAGCCCAGCATTGAAACCTTCATAGGGCCCGCCATGTTATTTGTTTGCTATCCAATATGTTCACACGGTCATATACAAATGAATGAAGTGAAAAAACAAATATCATCTTAATCCAAAACTTCTGTGGTCCCTAATAATCTTTCAACCGTAGAAATTTAATCCCTTATATGTGGTCCACTTGGATCGTTGGATCTTTCTTATTTTTGAGCTCATATTCTATAATCATTTGAAAAAAACGGATGGACGGTGTGGATGGAATCCATATATCACGCCGGACCCTAAGAGCCCAGCTTGTCCCAAGCTCGGAACCGTCCGGGGTCGCACCTAATCCGCGCCCATTCAAATCGTTTGCTTTCGAAACACGTGGACCCTCGGTCTATTTTTCCTATCGCGTGTTTGCGCGCTGGCTAGGAACGATTGGGAAGCGACGATCTTCCGGGAACGGATTGGCTACTCCCCGTTTTGGACGCGGATTTCCCGCGAAAGCCCTTAGCAGGAAGTTACTGCAAGCTAAGTGGGGCTCACCGTGATGTTTTTGATAAATCCACACCGTTCATCCTTTTTTTTTACGCTCATTTCAGTACATGAGGTCAAAAGTGAAGATCCAAAGCCAAAGGAGGGCACACGAGAGGGAAAAGTGGAGAAAAATGTCTACCATTGAAACCTTTTTGGGTCCACCTTGATGTTTATATACTATCCTAACCGTTTAAAAGGTCATTTACACTTGGATGAACAGAAAGAACATAAAACTTAGCATGATAGGAAACTTTTGTGTCGATTCTAATGTTTCAATGGTGGTCATTCAACCCCACCGTTTCCTCTCGTTTAGTCCACTTAAGTTTTGGATATGCCTCTCTTTTTTGTCTCAATTACTGAAATGAGCAGGCAAAAAGGATGGACGGGGTGGATTTATCACAAACATCACAGGTAGACCACACGGTAACTTCCTTCGAAGGTCTTTTGCAGGAAATCCGCGTCCCTGAATTAAAGGGTTTTGTCCCCTTCCAGGAAAGAGTTCGTTGTCGCAACCACTGGGGCCCTTATTCTGAGAAGGTTTGATGATGTGAACCGTCCATATTCTCGTTACTAGCACAAATAAGCTATTGTCCCACAATCGGGCTTTGAGGATGATCTTAACCTTTGATTTTCACGGTTGAATCCAAGTCATTGACATTTTTCTTCTGTTCAGTGGTAACTTTCTTTTTTAGGCCCGAACACCATGTAGTCCATAAAATGGACGGGTCCGATCATCTTTCTTCTCATCATGTGGGCCCCAATGGGCGTGGATACACGCTGGATCCTCAGTCGCGACAGAGGCAAGAACAACTCCCATTGCAAATTAAAACCGTTCATCTGGTGTGTCCTTTTATCCACGGGCTACGGTGTAACATTCTCATTAATAGAATGATGTTAACCCTCACATACATCGATGGTCATTTTCAGCTTAAACGTGAACCCTTGGATCTTTTTGTTTCAACCGTCGGTTGGCCCACCTGGTTTCCCATTAGAAAAAACAATCAGAAAAAGGATGTCTATGACTATGATAAAGACCCATTGTTGAATTATGATGCGCACCCACCTACTTCAATCACTGGTGGGCCCCACACGGTATAATAGGCCCTACCCACATATCTTTGAAAAGTATGGAGAAATTGATTCCACCGGCCCCATCACAGTCGCCAGTTGAAGCATAACCTTAAGGCCTGTTTGGGCGGTTGGATTAGAAGGGATTAAGTAGGATGGGATTCATTTGATTATGTGCCGATTCTACTCTATATTTGGGAAGATTGGAAAGGCTTGGTATTAGATTAGATGGAATTAAACTGTGTCCATTGCCAATTTTACTCAATATTAGCAAGTTGTGTAGGTTTTATCATGATGTGTGAGCTATATCTACACTGTTCACCCATTTTTTGAGATTATTTTAGAGTATGACCCAAAAAAATCAAGTAAATCTAAAGCTCAAGTGGACCCATCATAAAAAGCAACGGGGATTGAATACTTACCGTTGAAAACTTCTTTGGAGCCACATAAGTTTTGGATCTACCTCATTTTTAGGCTCATGCCATAAAATGAGGTTACAAAACAAATGAACAGTTTAGATATAACACATATTTGTTATTATGATTAATTTCAAATGATGATGGGTATATCCATTCAATATACCACTGCATTACCAACTAAGCATGACATTAATCTTATCCCATGGCTACAGGGACAATTCCTGCCACGGGTAGTAATTATATTTTTTTTTAATCCCATCCCACCTCATCCCTTCTAATCCCATTTGGCCGGACCGGTCCCATGGGGTTAAGAAATATGGATCGTTTTAAGGTAATGAGGGCAGTGCCAGTGGATGGTCGGACATTCCCGGAGATTTTCATATCCTGGACGAAAAGATCTGCCTCTTTGTACTGCAATTGTCTCATCATGAGATCACGTCTGCCCTCCTGTTTCGATGGAGATGAGATTAGATTTGAATCCAACTGATCCCGAGCCCACCCTGTTTCGATGACCGAGTGTCACCGTACCATATTGGATAATCGGGCGCTTACTGAGAACGATGCCCTGCCCAAATTGCATTGCCTACCATATTCAATCCAAACCGTCCACAGGTAGTGGTTGGAGCTCTATGGGACTCACAACAGCCTGTCTGTGTCATCCGAACCCTTCACATATTGTATTGTATCATCCTTACTGTCCACAACGATTTCGATGGGGTGAAAAGCAGGTCATGACCCGCCAGAGCTGTATGCGTACACTGGTTTCTATGTTTGGTCATTTTTGTCTTTTGAGTTATGCCATAATGTACGGAAGCAGATTTGGTGGTGCCTGATCTTCATCTTAGCCATACACAACAAGCTCTGATTCCCTTTGTGCATACATGTGGATGTTTACGGAATTAAATCCACTTGGAGCGTTGTGATATCAAGTAATAATGTATCACCTATTATGACTATACCATCTCATGAAATCATCTAAATTAAAAAAGCTGTTCAAAGTATCAGTGCCATTAAAACATACCCAACAATTTATAATTTAATCATAATATACAATGCAAAAAAAAACAACCATTACTCCAATCAAGAGTGTCAATAATCTGTCTGTGACTGAAGGGGGGAGATCATCAGTCAATGTGGGCCTCAACATAGTGGCCCGGGATGTCCAGTGGATAGACAACATTGTAGAATGATGGACATCAACCGCGTCCATTGATGTTCCCACTTCTCTCGAGAGAGTACCACATCCATGTGTCGGTGGTGCAATTGGTAGACCGAAAAAACTGTCCCAGTATGCTGTTGCCTCTCTCCAATTCTTAAACGCTCAATGGCGGCTCTCACTGTATCCCTCAACCTCGACTCGCACATCATCCCATGTAAGATAAATACCTGCCCGACGGCCAATCAGGACAACATAGTATTTTTCCTTCGCCATTTACAAAAAGAGGTCTAGTATCGCAATAAATAACAACAAATTGAAACTCATATGTTTGTACATGTATTTACAATGAAAGAGTGACATCTACATTGAAATGAAAAGTATACAATCTAATAAAACCATTTGACATCATTATGGGAGCGTACCTTCTCTCCGTACGATGTGTGTGGTCCTATCAGTATAATAGTTATACAACAAAAGCAAATATACAAGAGTTAGATTAAATAATTACATATCAATTAGAACAAGCCATCCTGGGTCCAAGGCCAGTATATAACACTGATCCTAGAAGATATGTGGAATTCAAAAATATAAGCAATAAAAAAAAGATATGTGAAAGTTATTACATGCCCTAAAAAAAAATATAAAAAACCTTAAACCACCAAAAAAAAAAAAACATTCTTTTACCAACTGTTCTCCACCTGAATCAACATATTAACGGTACCCAACGTTTGAAGTTTTTAAAACCCCAAAGATCAACAACCATCAAATAGAACCACCACCATCATTACCCTTCAAATCGTCCAGAGTTTGCCTGGGGCAACAAAAAAGGAGGCAAGCTTCTCATCTTTATTCAAGAGCTGACCAACCTCAATAAATTTAGCATTGGTTAGCCCCTGAACCTTTTCCAGTATGTCTAAGACACATCGCGTTCGCTTGACATCCTTTCCAACGGAGAAGGTACGCATTGTCTCTGCGACACTCGTGAGAGATATGCCTATGACATCACATGGTCGAGCAGGTCGCATCCTTTTTGTTGTTGCACTCCCACCACGACTAGTATCAGAATCGGTTCTATGCAAGGGAGTGTCCTGAAACAGCCTATTTTCCCTTGTTTGACTATCCGTTGATTGACCATATATGCCAGGTGATTCATCGAGGTTTTCCTCAGATAGGTCCACGGTAGCATCTGTGTCATCGTCTAGCTCTCTCCACAAATCATTCGGGTCTCTATAAACACAAGACGAGGATGCCGCAATGTTCCGACTTCCTTGCGCATATCTGCCTGTCGCCTGGTCTAACCCAACAATCATCGATAAATCATCCATCCGTTCAATTCGCTTGCCACGCAACCTCTCAGCTTGCGAATGAGACTATACACATGATAATTTTGAATATCAGTAAATGTCGGTTGAAAATGAAATTTTTATACAACCAAAACTACAATTTAGGTTACCTTTAAATACTCCTCCCAAATCTCGTCTGGGGCCGTTACCACCATGTGCTCACTGTCCCAACCGAAACCGCTTGCAACCAGCATGTCCTTTATATCACCGTACTCCCTCTTGTGATACCTCAATCTATTTTGAACATTTTGCTAGGTAAGAAGAATCTGTGTACATTTTCGGACCTCATCGGCGGCCGCTTGATATGCTTCTCGTTTGAAGCCATTATCTGCTTTTCTATCTAGTGCAATTTGCTCAATTAAGGTGTTAAACAAAACTTGATCCATAGTTCCAGTCCATTTGATCTTCGCAGCGTGAAAGGAAGGTTCTGCTAGAGATTTTACAGACTTCTCGCATAGTAAGTAATATGTCTGTAGAACCGGGCTACGCAACGATGATTGCGTCGGAGTTGGAGTAGATCCTCTCAAATTGGCCGACATATCACTTATGTGCAGATGGGAAGGCAGTTACACAGAGAATAATGTGGAATACAGTATGTGTCAATTATAAGGTTTTCCCAGAAAATGAATATGTACACGATTAAACAGTTCTTGATGTATGTAGAAAAATTTGTTCGCTTTGGTGTACAAAGTGCAAAAAACTAGTACTTCAAACTTGTACAAAAAACTCGTTGCATCCATTACTTTAGTTATGTAGTATGTCATGATTATCACAATAACTAAGTAGGATTATCGAATCCTACTATTGTTTTGGGCGTCTTCCCACATGCGCTCCGCAAGCCTATCACGAGTTCTGATCCAGTCATCCTTCGCTCGTTAAGTGACTTGGACTAGCCATTGCCTTTCATCAATTGTTGAAACCTCATTTGGGGTAGGAATAGCCTTAACGTCACCCACCGGTACACCTATGTCATGCAAGTCTTGGTCCGATCCATCTTCACTCCGTACAAAATTATGTAGCACACAACAAGCAATGACAATTTTGACCTATGTATCAAAGGAGTATTGCATAACCGTCTTTAAAATTGGAAATCTCCCCTTCATCAAACTGAAACATCGCTTAATTGCATTTCACAATTGTGCATATCGATAGTTAAACAATTCTTTCACATTCATGGGTGATCTTCTGCTACGATATTCATGCAGATGGTATCGAACTCCACGATGCCATGAACCCTGGTGAATGAGCGTAACCAGCGTCTACGACGCAGTATTTTCCTACACAATAATGGGAATGATTCTTTCAGTCTTGCATTGGGATAGATTATACGCACTAATTAAAATTTGAATGATATTGAATATTAGTTACCGTGTGGCACAATAAGTGGATCGTCTGATCGCGTCAAGGCATTATGAAGGACCCGCGCATCCGACCCCGAACCTTCCCATCCAACTAACACATATAATATTGATATATCAAAGGAACAAGCAGCAAGTACATTTTGTGATAAGATACCCATTTGGTTGTGGAAGCTTGCATGTTCTAATGCTGCTATGTGTGCCGGAATATGTGTCCCATCGATTGCACCCACGCAATCCTATAGTGGCAGAGTTTTCGAGCCTATAGGATTAGTATCACATTGTATCTTTATTTACGTGTAGATTAATAAATGATCATTTGGTTGTTGGGGGCCTTACACAAAATCTTAGGATCTAGCCTCCTGAACAAACTAGAATTATGGGATAATAATAGTAATGAAACAAATCAAAGCAACAATCACACACCACACAAGAGATTTTTATGTGAAAAACCCTCAAAGAGCTAAAAACCACGGGACCTCGTCTAGATCAATAATCCACTATGAAGTAGAACGTTATAACTTTCGTCACTCATGCAGGAGTGGATGATCAATAAGAGAATAAAAGAAAAATAGAGGGATCTCATCGATCATGAGGACGTAGAAGCGTTGAGACGACGACTCCCTTCCACAAGCTTCCTCTCTCTCTTTTCTCTCACTCTCTCACCTTTGATATCCCTAAACCCTTTAGGAAATCCTCTTGTGCTTTTCTTGTACACACAACATACCCTAAAAAATCATAGGAATCCCTTTTTATAGTTTTAGAAAACTCCTTTCTGCATTCCAGTTGTGAAAGGACTTACGATACGAAATCCGTGCAAAATCGCGGAACGAAACTACATAGCTACGACTGGTCGTGTGGAGTCCACGACCGGTTGAGTGCCACCTACGACCGGTCATGGACCACCTACAACCGGTTGAGCACTTCGGAGAAAATCGGTCCAAACTTCGCTGGACTTTGAGTCGTGAAACTCACGACTGGTTGAACACCAGCCACGACCGGTCGTACAGGGCTTACGACCGGTCGATGAAGGGTTAAAAAACCCTATCATTGATCTATAATGATACCTAAAAATAACTGGACCAACGTGTATTTTCCTGAATCTCAATCGGTGTTTGTGCGAATGCCCGCTTAACATATTCAGGGTAGAGGGAAACAATCGCATCTAAAACTCAGTGAAAGTGACGACTTATAATTTCACCAGATCGACAAAATCTGTGTCCTATCACACGATTTCGGACGTTGTGGCCAACTATATGTAAGAAGTGCACAAGTTGTTCCTTCAAACTAACGTTACGTGTATCGCGTAGGGTCGTCTTATCACGCACTACTTCACATAGATGCCAAAATGCGTCCTGCTTCATTCTAAGTTGGGTAATGCAATCCTTATCATTACTCCGAATAATTGAATTAATAAATCTAGCACGTGCATCATTCCCTATTCGAGCCGGTTCTTTAAACATATAGTGTCGACAGTATTCCCCAACAGCTACGACACATGCAGCCGTTGCAAGAAGAATAATGGAATCAGCCATCTTTTTCTCATCTTCATCATCCATCACCTATCAACCACATATGTATACAGGTGGAAATAGAGGATTTTACAAAAATCGTGAACCTCCCACGTATAATTTATTTTCTTTTCAAATCATTTGGTGAAATTGTTTCACAAACAGTTCCCTTAATTAATCGACTTGATAAACACGTTCCATTGAGAATATTAACCGAATTGTTCTACACTGACCATTCCATTTGCCATTTATAGCTGAAACGTGTAGGAAATGTGTCCAACAGCCTTCTGGCAGTAACTATTTGAATATTTAAAGAGATCCATGATGGAAACCCACAATATATGAGTTACTCAATGATGTAAATAGAACTCTCTTCCTAGAAGCTATAACCTAAACAAGTTTTAAAAAGAAGAAAACATCGAACTGTAACAACGAGGAGCATTAATAAATAAGAAGAGAAATTATACAGTGGATGCAAGGAATTATAAGATGGTCATGTGCATGGCTCGTGCAAGCTCCCGACCGAGCCATCAAAGAGCACCACTTAATCATGTACTTTGTTTTTGAAAACCCAATGGTGCTATGCTGGTGAATTTAACAAACTGTATGCAATTTCAGAGATGTATGCACATGAATATCACATATTACCATGCACATTATCAACCTAGCAATATCCACATCAATTGGGTTGTGATAGAACATACCGAAAGTGTCAGTTGCAAGTATATGGATGCAATGTCACTATAGGGGAATGCCTACTGTAATCTAGATAAACCTCAGCATGAATATGGAAACATAATTAGTGTTTAAACCAGCACTACTTCACAATTGAACTGAAAGTCAAGTAAGAGCATCCACCAAATGTTTTGAGTCTGCATAATTTTTCAACTCATGCCGTCAAATTATCTAACTTGAGAGAGGTCCCGTTTTATAGTTGTGACCCTGACATCATCACTGGGCTGCAAGTTTTTTACTTGTGGCCAGCTGAATAATTGTTTTGGATCTATATCAGAGTTGTTCATTTACAAAAAATGCATATCCTACAGCCATTTCTTCCGATTTTGTTCAATTTGGTGCTGCACCAGTTTTGAATTAATGGTGCAGCACTAGGGAATTGTTAAAACTATTTTCATATGAAAAAGTAACCCAATGGTTGGGAATATTTGTAAATATGCATATAAAGTTCTTTCGCAATATTCAAAATAAAAAAAGTAAGAGCTATATGTCTAAAATACAAAAATCCTACTAAGAGCTACGTGTGAATGTGTGGTCTACGGAATGGGTCCTACTTTGGATGACAAATGCTTCTAAATCTATATAGTGGCACTCTTTTATGGCTTGGGTGGCTTTTATAGGAAAACTAAAAACCTAAAATATAATGCTCTAGTTTGGAATTATTTTGATTGGCACCTGCTTCTTCTGTGCATCTTCTATTGAGACTGGAGATCACTTCTTCTTTTTTATTTTTTATGTTTTTATTCTTTTCGGCTTCATATTTCGAATTTATTTTAAGATGAATTGCCCCTACTTGCCTGATCTATCCCTTTTGCAGGTTGTCCATTAGTTCATAGAAAGTCTCATATCCCTAGTTAGTACACTAATTAATGGGCTTTGCTTTCTCTCTTTAGCTTAGTAGATCTAAAAGGAAAGAAATAACTGAACTTTTATTGGGCAATTCCTTCCTAAGTGGAATGCATGCTCAAATTCATCTTACAAGACATTGGAGCAATAAACATCTTCTACTTTATCATAACATTTCCCTTCACGCTTCATATCCAATTTCAGTTAATTGGGATTTCTGAGTCTCTTATTCTCTTGTTCATTTGCCGTAGCCTAATTGTAGTTGGTATGATGTGCTTCTTCTCTCCCTTTGAGCATCTCAAGCTATCTCAAGCTTATTCTCTTGTTCATGAAGGTCCATATCCAGCCAACAAAGGTCCATATCCAGCCAACTTAGGAATGATTTCACTATTATGCAGCACGCCAACAACGCAGTGGGCCGACATCCAATCTTAGGCCTCACCCACAAACGATAAACAGAAAGGAATATAAACTAAAAACAGATCAAAGCAATCCAAACAAACCACAAGACAAGATATACGTGGAAAAATCCCAAACTAGGGTAAAAAACCACGGATGCAAACTTCTACTATGAAGAAACAAAGATTACAAGGTAAAATATTAACCTCTTCCTTGGAAGAATATAGAAAACCCTTAGCTCACACCTTTAGAAATATTTTCTAATATTCCTCATACCCTAGAAAAGCTCTAGGAACCCTTATTTATAATTTAGGTAACTTTCCTTCCGCACCCTTGCGAAAGGCGACACTAAAATTCGCAATCCATATCAGTTTCAAAAACAATCTGCGTAACCTATGACTGGTCGTAGCCCTCCTACGACCGGTCCTAGACCCCTAAGACTGGTCCTGAAAATTTCAGGACTGGTCCTAGACTGGGAAAAAAAACAGCACAACTCGCTGGACTTCGAGTCGTGCTATGGCTCGAACCTACAATCGGTCAAGTGCCTCGCACGGCCAGTCGTGGCTCCCCTACGACCGGTCGAGCAAGAGCGATTGTTGGGGCACAGATCTGAATCTGAGGGACTAGTAATAATGGTGAGTGCTAAGTATGAGATTGAGAAGTACTCAGGAAAAAATAATTTTGAGTTATGGAAGGTTAAGATGATTAGCCTATTAACCAAGCAAGGCGAGGATGGTGCTCTTGAGGAGCGAAAGTCTACTATAACTGATGATGATTGGAACTCTCTTAATAAGAAAGCCTTATCATCGGTCCGTTTATGTCTCACGGATGAGGTTCTCTACAACGTCATGAGGGAGAAAACTGCGGCTGGTTTTTGGGCGAAGTTAGAGGATGTCTATGCGAAGAAATCCTCAGAAAATCGCCTACACTTGAAGTGACAGTGGTATAACTTCAAGATGGCAGAGGGTGGAGATCAGGAGGCTCACATCAGCAACTTTAATAAATTGGTTTGTAAATTGCTGAATATGGAGGAAGTGATGAAAGATGAAGAACAAGCATGTCTCCCAGCGTCCTATGAGGCATTCAAGGATACTATGTGTAGCATGAATAAAACCCTGAGTGTCGACACAGTTATCTCAGCCCTTCAAGGGAAGGCTATGAGATAGCTAAACAGCGACATGGGGACGTCTTCTGATGCACTGTTTACAGTGGGTAGGAATTCTGGACAAGGTACAGGTTCTTCTGGTTCTAGATCCAAATCCAGGAGCAAGGGCAAAGGAAAAGTAAAGTGTTGAAATTGTGGGAAGGAAGGACATGTGAAGAGGGATTGTGAAAATCCTAAATCGAAGAGGGAAGATTCTGAGGCTTCATGCAGGGAGGCCAATGTTGCCACGTCAGATGGATCAAGTGGATGTGATGGTGATGTTTTATCTGTGTTTTCGCTCAGACGGTCATACGATGATCGTAAGGATGAGTGGATGCTAAACACAGGGGCATCTTTTCACATAACTCCTCATCGGAGTTGGTTCACCAGCTACAGGGAGTGCGATGGTGGACAGGTATTTATGGGCAATAACATTGCTTGTAGTGTTGTGGTTGTTGGTTCTGTGCGCATCAGGATGTTTGATGGGGTGGAGCGTACCTTGACAGATGTAGGCACGTTCCTGATTTGAAGCAGAATCTGATTTCTCTTGGTGTGCTTGAGGCAAAAGGACACAAGTACACAGGTAATGATGATGCTCTTAAAGTAGCTAAGAGGGCACGGGTAATCATGAAAGAGCAACGACTCGATAACTTGTACAAGTTGATCGGGAGCACTTCAAAAGGTAGAGCTACGGTGGATGTAGCGGATTTCACCTCTGCACGTGTGTTGCATGTTGGGCATGGCCACATGAGCGGACAGTGTAGGAAGGCTGAGATGTGTGGACAGGGATACGGAGCAGGTGGAGCAGCCACCTGTGTGAAGAATCATACGGCATGATCGCAGGATATTGACGAGGTACATGGACAACTCCAATATCACAGGGGATTCATCTTCTATTCAGATGGCTCTAGGTGAGCCTAGTGCTGAGAAGTGAAAGGTGATTATGGGCGATGTGATGGATTCGTTGTACCAGACCGACATATGGGAGCGGGTGGAGCTTCCAGTGGGCTGAAAAGCAGTTGGATGCATGTGAATCTTCAGGAAGATATAACATAGATACAGAGCGAGGTTGGTGGCGATGGGTTATGCTCAGGGAGAAGGGATCGACTTCTCAGAGATATTCGCGCTGACGGTTTAGCAGGTGTCTATTAGATCTATGACTGACGCTCATTGGCCAATGAGATTTTGAGCTGGAAGGAAGGATGTGAAGTCTGTACTTTTGTAAGGGAAAGTGAAGAGCAGATCTACATGAAGCAACCAGGGTAGTTCGAAGTGAAAGGGGCTGAGAAAAGACTTTGCAGGAGGTTGTTGTTCGGCCTGTCGCCTAGGCAGTGGTTTGATTCTTTCATGGTGGGTCAGGTATTGTATGTTGATGACATGTGGATCACCAATTATGACATGTCTGAAATCAATGTACTGAAGACTCGGGACATCCAGGATAAAGGATCGGAAGGTCTGCAAAGATGGTTCTTGGCATTGAGACTGAAGGAGGAGTAGGCTTTGGTAATCACAGGAGAAATACCTTGTGTGTAGGTATTGATCCAGGATGTGATGGGCCATGTAAAGCTGGAGAGCGTTTCCAACGTTTCTCTCCTTAAGTTTTCCTCAGGATTTGTCCCAAAATAGATGAGAAAAAGTGGGATATCTCATGAGCCTTATTTGAATGCGCTGGGCAGTGTATACCATGGTTTAGATTGGACCGGTTATTTCATAAGCTATCAGTGTTGTGAGCAAGTACCCCGGCAAGCAATATTGGGTAGCGGTGAGATGGTAAGAAGACTACGTCTTTTCTTTTGAGAAGACAGGAGCAAGGATGGTTGGGCACGTGGATTCTGATCCGACGGACATGCTCTCCTAAATCGTTCCTGTAGAGAAGTTCAAGTTCTGTATAACTTCTCTGGGCTTGGCGATGGCATAAAAGAAGGACAGAGTGTGCACAAGGAGCTATGATGAGATGTAGAAATAAGAGAAGAGGTCACATAGTTACATGATTGAAGAATGAAGACTTGGTGGAGATTGTTGAGGATAAGCCTTCAATCTTCAAGTTTTCATGTTGCTCGACTAGTTGTGGGGGAGCCACGACTGGTCGTGGGAGACGCTCGATCGGTCGTAGGTTCGAGCCCTAGTACGACTCGAAGTCCTATGAGTTGTGCTGTTTTTTTTTTCAGTCTAGGACCAGTCCAGTTGCGAAAGGACTCAAATCCGCAGTTTCACGCAAAATTACGGAACAAACTGCGTAACCTACGACCGGTCCTAGCTATCCTACGATTGGTCGAGCAACATGAAAACTTGAAGATTGAAGGCTTCTCCTCAACATCCACATACTTTTGATTCCAATAATAGTACAAAAACACAAAGGAACATGTGGTAGCAACATGGACTGAAGAAAGGTATATGAAAATCGTATCAATTCAAAATAGTAGTCAACAAAGATGAACAAAGATTGATTATTCCATATTATCATAGCTACAACCCCTGATCCTACCTGAAACATGCAACAAATGCACCAATGAAAAACATTAACCGTTCGACAGATTTATTTGCCATGATACACCCTGTCTAAGAAATTTCAAGTACTACGCAATCCGTAGTGGGAGATCACAGAAACAATCAACATACATAGAGTACTACAGGCTAATCGAAGATATTGTAGGTGTACCTGCAAACGATGTTTCTAAAATTTTGGTCACCTGAAATTCAGATACAAAATAAAGGCTAATTATTTTAGATGTAAGGATTTCCTGAAGTGAAAGGTAGAAAGTAGTAAGGAGTAAAACCGTAACCATCCATATCATGCCATGTTCACTACTACTACACGGGTTCAAACAATTCACAAATCAATTGAAAGATAAATGAACTGTGAATCTGAAATAGTTGTTCTATATTTCATAATTTATTCACTGCCTAAATGATCAATCATTTGGCAAATATAAATATTTCGTACTCTATCAACTTCTCTTTATTTGGCAATTCCATAATGCATCCCTATTACAATGCAACCTCGGTAAACAGAAAGAAACACGAAGAAACTGCATCCCTCACATGGGAACCTGCTATAGAAGTCCCTCACATGGGAACCTGCTATAGAAGTCGGTGTTCTCAGCTACTTGAAAAAACAAGGCACATCCTAACTGTACAACTGGTGATTGTAATACTGAGATGTAGGACACCTCCAAACAAATTGGAAATGCTAAGCCATGAAAATAAGAAAACCGTTGCCAAATCAAATTTAACTGGTCGGTATAGATAAATGGTGTTGGTAACAGAGAACAAACATCATTTCATTTTCACCACAGTAAGAAAAAACAACAAGAACAAATAAATAAAAGGAAATATATGAAACATATATCAAGTTGAAATTCCAACGGATATCCTTTGCCATTCACGAACACCAAATTGTTCGGTGCTGATAACAGGGTGCCAATAGTAACAGACAGGTCTACGGTAATTAGGTCATATATAAAGAGTAACAAAACACAAAGCTATACAAGTTTTTTTTTTTGCTAAACATTCTGCGTCATGCAACAAGTTGTTCCTCTCCAACACCCACTGATACGGTATGAACTACCAACTGACGTTATCGTCTCTATGTTAGGTCCGATTATGAAGGATTTCATTCAGAATTCTTTTTTCAATCCATCTCCTAGTCTTAGCCAAAAGAGCTGTTAATCGTGCGTGCATGCGAAGGTATAGATCATACAGTAGTACCTTCACATTGCAAAGAAAAAGAAAGTAGAATGGATTTTGAGTACTCGACTACTTGGAAGTTGAAAGAGATTAATTTGGTGTTCGTGAAAACGGGACAACATCCGATTGAAGTGTAGATAACAACAGAAACCGCCTGAAACAGCCAATCCTTAAGTAGGAGACGACTTGGGGGAAAATCAGGGTAAGGAAGACATCTCACGCAAGAACGACGGTCCGTATGTAGAGACCGGAGCTTACCTTCTCCGCATAGGGGGATGAATGGAGCTCGACATGCCGCATCCATGGATAAATAGCCGCTGATGGACGTCAATGACCAACGCCATACTAGAGATTTTTCATCTCTGCTGGTACAGATTTCGATGGAGGGATGGGATGATGCAGACGACGACGCCGTTTCCTCTCTTTGTATTTGCGTAAATCCATTTGCAGACGCCAAGGCGAAATCCCTCGGGATTTGTTGGTGGGCTCGAGGAGACGAGAGAGGCGGGATGGGATATCTCGTCCATATCCACCGTACATGATGACCGATCCCATGGGATAACAATGAAATGCAGATCCCATGTGACGTAAACGCGCACGTGGGATGGGCACGCGGGATTGAGCGATCCCATCCATCGTAAGCCGTGCTAACACGTCTGCCCAAACACGCCCTAAAATTCATTTAAAACTAGTGCGGTACGGATTGAATATTTTTTTGACGATAATATCCTTGTCCAATAAACTTCAATTTCGACAACCTTTTGAAGCATTTAATATTTTAATTTTCATTTATAAAGTTTAGAGCTTTTTGAACAAGATTACCTTTATTACCAAAAACTTGCCTTTTTGAAATCTTCTCTTTTATTTTATTTTATTTTTTAATTTATTATTATTATTTTTTTGAAATTGTCTATTCTAAAATCTTCTAATTTCTTTCCATTTCTTTTTTGAAAATTGTCTACTCACTTTCATTTTTTAACTTTTTCTTTATGCCATACCATAAGCCCTTACTTTATTTTATTTATTTTCTTTTGTTAATTTTCACTACAAACTTTTATTCTGGCTATACCACAAACTCATACTTCATTTTCTTTATTTTCTTTCATCAATCTCTACTTCAAACCCATTATGTTAAAGATGGACTTGAAATATAGAAAATGAAGAAAATGTTGCCTCCATATAAGAAGCCATGCATTATAGGTATAATTAAAAAATTACCCTAAACCTTAAACATTATTATTACAAGTACTCGGTTAATTTACACAAGTATTATGTTAATTTGCACAACTTTTCAAACCTTAAAGCCTAAAAATTTGCACTTGCATGAGTACTTGGTCATTTGCACGGCTTATCGGTCAATTTCACCGAGTTCTCGATCAATTTCAACAAGTTATCAGTCAAATTCAACAAGTTCTTGGTCAACTTTACGAAGTTCTTGGTGAATTTCAGTGAGTTCTCGATCAATTTCACTAAGTTTTTAGTCAATTTTCAACGAGTTTTCAGTCAATTTAGCCAAGTTCTCGGTCAATTTCACTGAGTTCTCAATTAATTTGACCAAGTTCTCGATTAATTTCATCGAGTTCTCGGTCAATTTCACTGAGTTCTCAATTAATTTGACCAAGTTCTCGATTAATTTCATCGAGTTCTCGGTCAATTTCGCCTAGTAATTCACCAAGTACTCGGTCAATTTCACCTAGTAATTCACCAAGTACTCGGTCAATTTCACCTAGTACTAGGTGAAAATTTACCGAGAACTAACTGAAATTGAACACGAATTCATTGAAAATTGACTCATAACTCACTAAAATTAATCGAGAACCCAGTAAAAATTGACTAAGAAGTGGGTGAAATTGACAGAGAACTCATTGAAATTCATCGAAAAATTGGTGAAATTGACGGAGAACTCGCTGAAATTAATTAAGAATTTAGAGAAAATTGACTGAGAACTCGCTGAAATTGACCGAGAATTCGTTAAAATTAACATAGTAATTCACTTGGTACTCGTTCAAATACACCTACTACTTGATCATATTCATCGTGTTCTCGGTCAATTTTAACAAGTTTTCAGTCAAGTATACCGAGTCCTTAGTCAATTTTCACTTAGTTCTAGGTCAATTTGCCTGAGTTCTCTATCAATTTCAGTAAATTCTCTAAAAATTCACCGAGTAATCGATCAATTTCAACCAGTACTCGATGAATTTCTACACTGTAGTTGATGAATTTTCGCCTTGTACTTGGTCCATTTGAACTATTAAACTATTTGTGAATTTTTATACTATGCTTGATGAATTATTGAACTTTATTTGTAGTGTATTTTGTAATTCATCCTTGTAGATGAAGACTCTTTGAAGAAGGGAATTGATTTTGGAATTCCAAATCTGTCCTCAAAATGTTTATTAACATGGTAGTTTGATAGTATGAAGAGTGGTTTAGAAAAGAATGAGAGTAGATTAAGTCTATTTAAACAGTCCCTATTTTCTTCCTTATTAGTGTAACACCCCAGATTTTTGTCAACCTGGGGTTAGACGTCCTTAGTCATTGGGTCAACTATACAACCTTGGTAATCTCTCAGAATCCAATTCCAAAGCCAAAGGAATCATTTAGAACCAAATTCTTTAGAAATTTAACCTGAATTAGCTAGCGCTACACTAGATTACCTGTGAAATAAGCACCAACCACTTTAAATACGATCTGTAAGACCCAAAACCTCTAGAATTGTTACCGCTACGTTACCCTAAAATCCATGATCAATCTCTAAACCCGGTTGCTCTCGGGAGCACTTGGAAACTTCATATCGGATCTAGACCGCACGTCGAAAGTCCGCTATCTACAATCTCAGACCATTATGACCGCTTAGTTGGACTTGACAATCATTTCAAAAATCAAGCCCAACTGATGTCCCGACACTATTTTACTGAGTTCGGAGTGAAGAGAGTGAGAAAAGGTAAAGATTTAGAAAACTAATTCAAAATCTGGCACGTGTCGTTGCGCATTATTTTTAAGCGTTCTGACCGTCAGAATTCAGCCAAATTTCACCCTCAGATCAGGAAAAATTTCTCCTTCATGTCATGAAACTTGTAGTCCTGATCTAGGTTCGGTAACCGTTGAATTGAAACTGGTCCGCCACGGACGATTTGGAAGTCCGATCGAACTGAAAACTTAATATGATCAACATCCAGCATCCATGAGCTTAACTCCGAACGCATTTAGCAATATGACCTCCAGAAGTACTCCGTTGGATCGGAACAGACCCGATTTGGTTATAACTTAAGTATACTTCGACTTAAAGTCTATTTTGGTTATGTTTGGGCTTATGAAAGGGCCTTAAATTCTCTCTCATAAATCCCATATGAATTTGGGAAAAATCGTAGGAGAAAGAAGAGAGAAAAGAGAGAGAAGTGAGGGAGAAGTTGGGGATTTCTCCTGCTATTCTTCCCTGCTACTCCATGTGCCAAGCCATCCATCTGTGTTGCTCTTTCAGCGCTTCCAACGTCGTTTTTAGGTAAGAAATGCTACCCTTAACCTGTTTAGGTAATTCATGTAGCTGTAGTGTTAATATAGCTAACTTATTTCATGGTGTAGGTTTCCGTTGAGCTGTTGACGAAGACTTATCGCCTGAATAAACTCCGTTTCGTAATTTCTGGTTTAAGGTGCGGATCTTAGACGCTTAGATTACCTGTTTTTAAAGCTTTCAATGCCGTTTAATGGTAGATTATTGATAAGAATGCTGTTTGACATGTATAACATGCTGTCTGTTTTTCATTTCGCATACGTACGAAGAATATGAGATTTAGGATTTTTAGGTATTTGTAGGAAATATTGTATACGTATGTATTTTACTGATATGATAACCATGAGTTTTCACCGTGTACCTATACTAGTTATGCGTGTATGATCTGTTTGGCGAAGAAATTCGCCCTAATGCACATATTGGCCGACATATGCTATGTAGACTAATGTGTGTAGACTAAGTGTTTGTTGAAATGCCTAAATGAACATGATTTATGCCTGCCATATATTTTGAATGTAAGAACATGATTGTTGTGTATTAGACAACTCCTTGATATAAGGATCTGTCATATTATATGTCGAATTCAACATACGTCAAGTACGTTGGAGTTGTGTAGTCTAAGTGTTTGAATACATGCTTGCGTGAGTAAGCACTTAGTAAGTAATGTTGTATGCTAGTGTTGAGATAGGATTCTCAACTACGTCGATGATGTGTATGATGTCCTCCATGTATGTTGTTGAATTGATTTCTTATGTATGTATGAAATACTTGTGTATGCTTAACTGCGTATGTTGTATCTTATAACATGTTGCTAACATGCTTGCATTATTTGTCATTTCAATTTGGTTTATCTCATATGATTATTGATTTAGATTGCAAGTGTTTGGGGCTATACTCTAATCCAGGCAGTCGGTAACAGATTCGAATTCGTGGTCGAATTCTATTCGCCACGAAGGATGTGAATGACGAACCTGAGTCGTACTAGAGTTGTCGACAGTGGTTAGGCCACACGAAGTGTTTGTATACTTCATGTCAGTTGATTCAACGTGCGCTCGTGCTAGTCGGACTCATCAAGTAACCCGACTGACCATCGTATGTTCACCCTGTATTCGTCACAACTGCTTGAACTTAGGGTACTGAACTTACCAGTGATAACCCTGATAACCGTGGTTCCTTGATCCACTAAGACTCATGAGCCGGGCATGGTGGTATGGGACACCGTGGTCGAGCTGTCGGCCTACGCTGGGGCCACAAACCTCCCCGTAGTGACCAGTGAGCAACCCAGACTCGTGAGCAGATTATGGTAGTATGGGACACTATATTCTTGCTGTCGGCTTACATTGATAAGGTGATGGGGGAGCGGTACAACGAGTGCGAGCAACAGCCCTAGCAGCCCTTTGTAGTGACCTCGAGCGTACTCTGAATCTACGTGAGGAGATGACCCTTCCATAGCAAAAAGAGTACAACTAGGCCTGTATTGATAAGGTAATGGGGGAGAGGACCAACGAGTGCGTGCAACAGCCCTGACAGCCCTTGCAGCGACCTAGAAATATATCATCGTATGAGATTACTAGGAGTGACGACCCTAGACAGGATCCTTGTTGGGATTGATATAAGGGAAGTACCCTAGTTTTCCAATCCTGCTGTTTGAAAAGGACTAATAACAACTCGGTAATCATGTTCATATCGCACTGCATGTGCCTGGAAGATGTGAAGCACTGAGGTAAGAAAGCATGCCGCGGACATAAGATGGTGTCGCATGAGGGAGTATGTCAGTGAGGGCATCCATCATGTCATTTCATGCTTTCATTAATTACAGTGTTAGAAATGTTTGATTGCTTGCTTTGCCATTATCGCGTGATTGATTTGATAACTTGTTAATCTTTTAGCTACTCACTCCCACGGTACGGGACGGTGTTGCACACACTAAACAGTTTCTATTTTAATTGTAGATGATGGCGATGCTTACGAAGCAGAGCCGGACTTGATGATGATGAGGAGGATCCTTCCTATATGCAGGTTCTGATTGACGGGGTTACATGGTTACTGATTAGATGCCAATATACTTAGTATTTTACCTTTTTCTTACACACCCATGTATATTCTTTTTATCATTTTTGGAGTATACATGTATATGTTTAACCTGGTAACATGTTCACACTCTGGAGACTCATAACAGTTCATATATTTTATATATCTATTACATTCTTCCGCTTGCTAATTTAACTGTCTCTGGAGTATGATATGCTGTTTTGGTCTAATCCCACTCATGTTTTCTGCACTAATATGAACAACATTCATCCATCATTGAAAATGTTGCATAAATGATGTTCTGGAACTCGGGAGTGGAGTTTTTGCTCGAACTCGATTTTCGAGATGTTACAATTAGACATTCTTTCATTTAGATTTGTAGGAGTTTTATTTCACATACTTTTTATAAGATATAAAAGGTGATCTCATAATTGAGATAAGAGAAAACTTTTAAAATTTATTGAATTTAGTCGAGTTCGGGTCATGCATATTTCAAAACCAAATCAAGTCGGATCAACCTTAACTCGGTCCGACGCGACTCAATTCGATGCCCACCTCTATTTTTTATGTGCATACTCTCTCTGTTTTGTTTGTTTGTTTGTTTTTTTTTTTTTTTTTTTTAAATTTTAAAAATTTTAATTTATTTTATTTTTTTACAACTTTTTCTATTTCGCCAATCAAGTAAGTTGATTGCTTTTAAAAGGTGTTGGACCATTAATATGTAATTTGTTTGGATTTTTGATGCTTTATGAATTGGATAGAGAGATTTTTGATGCTTTATGAGTTGGATGGAAACATAAATAAGATGTGAAACAAGGTTTTCAGTTTCCAAATCTGCCGGTCAAATCCATTGTTTGTTTCCAAAACTTGCCATGAGCCCTATCATGTCGATCTTATATGGTCGTATGGTGAGTACTAAGCCATATAAATATCTTATATGACCATTTATCACCACTGCTTTCCATGGTGTAGTCTACCAGAGCTTTTGATCTGCATATTTTGGGTCCATTCTTTGAAATGATCTCGCCAAATGAACGGACACAGATATAACATACGAAGACGTCTACACACTAATGAATGCCACACCTTGCAATCCGCTTTGAAGGGAAATTTGCCAAGCAGCATCCTCTTTCTCATGGGGTGCGGATTAGGTGTTACCTGGGTAACAACCACTGAGCTGTTACCCTTACCTGGGGCACACCTTTGTCCACTTCACCTATTTGTTTTTCCAACCCAGTTTAGGAAGCAGTCCCAAAAATTATGTGATGTGTGGATATTGAAACCTTACTACGGCTCATCATTGGCCCGTATGGTCCGGGGAATTGAATAGTATTGAAATTGAATTGTATTAGATTGGATTAACGTTGTTATTGCATATTAATTGCATGTCTGAAAATACCATAGTATTATTGTAGCCATCCAATCCTCTGTTTGGGATAAAATTGCTGCTACGGAAAAACATGGGATTAAGCAAGATCATGTTTTGTGGTTGCAGGAATTGTTATCAATAGATCAAAATTATAATAGATGTTGTTCACTTCTACACATATAACTAAAATGTCATGCGTAAACAGTATATAAGGATGGATGACACGGATAAACACATGCATCAATGCGGGGCCCACATGTGTAGTGAATTTTAAAATTTACAAAAATCCTGTGGGACAAAATAAAATTCCATAAGACTAAATGCAATTCCATCACACCTAATCTCAACTTTTCCCATCCTCTCCAAATGCGGGATGGCATGAGGCCAAATGCAATTCTATCCCACCTAGTCCCATCTAATACTCTACGCCAAACGCCCCCAAGTTCATAAGGCAAGGCATACATGATGAAGGGAAAACAAAAATATTAGCTTGATTCAGTACTTCAGTGGCTCCCACAGAGTTTACAATGATAGCCATTAATCCTAGTGTGGTGCGATTCACTTCAAATTTGAATCTGCCTCGTTTTTGCCCTCATGACCTAAATTACCCTCACAAAATGGATGTATAACAAGGACGTAACACATACGTCATGACAGAGTCATGGTGGAGCACACGAAACTTAGTGATGTCAACGTACCATGGATGGTGAGCTGACGTCACCGGGTTCCCAACATCAGGCCTCCCAACATGATGTTATGTGTTACATCTAAACTGTCCCTCCATTTGGCTAGATCGTTTTATTTCTCGAACCGAGCTCAAAAATGAGACAACCAAATCTCAAGTGGACCACACTATAGAAGGCACTGTGAATTGAATGTCTACCATTGAAAACATTTTCAAGGTCTGGATCAATTTTTAATTGGTTTGGTGTGGCCTTCTGATATGGTTGGCTCAAATATAAACATCATGGTGGATCCTTACTCTTGCACGGGTGGTAGACTCCGAGTAGTTTCAACGCCTAGTCAAGGGTTTGAGTATCCATAGGCAGTGAAATACCACCATGGCATGAGTGTGTGTGTGTGGGTTAAAAAAAAAAAAAAATAAAAATAAAAAATTCATGGTGGGTCTTGAAAAGGTTTCATTGGTGGGAATTATTGTCTATGTTACTTTATGTGGTTTGGTCCACTTAAGCTTTGGATTAGCTTCATATTTTTTTTACTCATGTCTTAAAATGATATGAAAAAATAGATACACGGGAGAGACATAACAGATACATAAAAAAATGGATACACAGAAGAGACATAACAGATACATTAACTTTTTGACGCCGACACATCATAGAAGGTGGTGCTGTGAGGCACACGACGCAATTCACTACCTTTGTCCACACGTTTGAGCCACAGAGTGGGTTCTGAAATGAAAATGGCCTCGTAAAAAATCAAGCTAGTCCGCTCCTCAGATGGGTCACATTAAAAGAAATAGTGACGGTCGGATTTGATGTGCATTGATGGCCAACCTAATGGGTTGATTATCTTTTCCAATAAGATGATCTTCATGATTAGGCCTAACTTTTGAACGGTTCAGATGTCCTAAATGGATTATACGGTCTGATGGTTCTGGTGTCGTATTTGTGGACATCGGAGCCATTCAAATAGTAGGCCCCACCTTGAAATGACTTGTGTAAAATTATGTCAATCAAATAATCAGGTGGGCCCCACTTCTCAAAAGAAGTGATTGCTGATAGTTTGATTAGGCCTTACGCTTTCATCTCCGTCCAATGGCCTAATCCAGATAGATGACCTTCACATGGGCCGACTATTAAATTGTCCAAATTCCTATACTGGTCAAACGTGTGTGGAAAAGTGGCGTGCATGATGGCTCCCAACCATCCCAACGCTCTCTTTATTATATAATTATTTCTCCTGTGGTCCAGTCTCCTTTTTAATGTTGCATTATTTATAGATATTTGAGCCTTTCAAGTAGGGGGCACCACCATTATCAAGATAACCTATGTAAAAAATAGACTGGTCTGCTCATTAGGCGGGCTCAACTTCCCAGAAGAATTGACAGCCGTTGATTTGATTCAATGTATATTTTGGCTGATATGATGGTTTCATCATGCTGATTTTTACACAGATGGCCTACATGAGAAGGCCCAACTTTTGAACGGTTTAGATGTCCTACGCGGACCACACATGAGTTAGAAAACACACATGCAATGTGGGTCCCACTCTATCAAACGCTCTCACATTATTCAATTGAGATTATTATATATTAAAAAATAAAACAAAAACAAAAACGCTGACGAGAAATGCTCCATGGCAATTCGACAAATATTAACCATTTGATCAATGACTTCGAATATGAACGGTCAAACCATTAAAAAAATGTCCAATGATCATGACCATTGAATTCACCTATTTGTAAAGGTCAGTCTATATTGGTTATGATTCTAAAGAATCACTATTGTTAGGTGACCCTGATCATCCCATCCATGAATTGGAAAAAAAGAACGGCTATAAAAAAAAGCCAAATCAAGAATAGATTGGATCATCTAATTACTACAAAATTTTCTTGGTACAGTACAAAATGTGTTATGAACATAATGGACAGTTTAGATTGATTGCTTAGATCATCCAAGTAAACCGATGCAACTAGGAGCACTGTAATTTGCAGATCTCGAGAGCACTGGATCATTTCTCAACGTTAATATAGTTTGACTAATGATAGACAGGCATCTACCCAGCCTGCCCATGACTCCCGACTGGCAACTTCTTCCAACAAACCTCAGTATGTAGGCCCACTCCAGGAACCTTCCACATTGAATGGACGGTTGTGACCGTCGCTATCAACCAAGAGAAAACTTACTAGTTCTCGTATTTAATTCTAAAATCCAAAGCTTATCACTGAAGCGTGATTATGGAACAATAGCTTATTAATGATAGCTGCGAAAATCGCTGGACCATCGTAGCGTAATATTGTTCACAAGATGGGAAGTGGATTGATTAGTGTACCACCATCGTGGTGTGCTGTTGTGGCAAAGTTCTTTGGGCCCCACTATGATGTATTTGTTATTTCATACTGTTCATTTGTTTTGCAAGATTATTTTAGGACAAGAGCTCAAAAACAAAGAAGGTCCAAACCATAAGTGGACCACACCACAAAGCAATAGGAACAGTGATGCATACTGTTGAAACTTTCTTGTGGAAATTGTACACTTACCTTTGAAAACTTATTGGATTTAAAGAAAATATAAATATCAACTTCAACCAAATTAAAAATTAAAACTTCCGTAGCCATTAAGATCTTTTCAATGATAGGCATTAGAAATTTGAATACCCACCATTTAAAACTTGTCTGCAGTGAAAGTTTTGGATAAGTTGATATCTGTGTTTTTATTTCATTTAGGTATGGATGGCCTTATAAATAGGTTGGATGACAAACAAATATTATGGCTGGCCCTAGAAAGGTTACAATGGTAGGTAATACTTTCCCATTAATTGTTGTGGTGTGGTCCCTTTGAAGTTTGGAATAGCCACTTCATTTTTGGGCTTATGCTCTAAAGTAACCTTGCAAGATGAATGGACGTATATATGGATATGACACATACTATGGTTAGCATTACAGAATTTTGCCATGTCAACACACCACGCTTGATCCCAACTATAGGATAAAACACCGTCTAAATAAAGTGTCAACACACCACGCTCGATCCCAACTATAGGATAAAACACGGTCTAAATAAAGTGGAAATGAAGAAGGTTGTAACATTATAGTTTTTTTTTTATTATTAATTTGTTAATGCTAGTCACCCTTATTCCTTCAATAATAGAGATCCAGGGCGGTTGGTAGTTGATAGAGTACCAGTAAAAGAGAAAGGTTGTTGTCTGATGGACAGCTGATGGTGAAGCTTCTCGATGAGTGCGGATCGTTCCGTGTTGAAGACAGGGTTTTCTTTGGCCGTGGCTTCTCATTGCCAACGATAGGAGCTCACAGAATACTCAATTTGCTCTATCCCTGGTGGATTGCGTAATCTACAAGACAACTTTTAACGTGTGAAATTACTCTGACCTACTACAATTTATTTGTTAGATCCAAACTGTCCATCAAATTTTTTAGATCAATTTAGAACGTGAACTTTAAAAAAAAGTATAACCAAAGTTAAATTATATCACACCATGGGAGGTAGTGAGGGTTGAATGAACTATTGTTGGTATAAGGTATATTTGACATCTAACTTGTTTACAAGGGCAGACATACTTAGATAAAGGAAAAAAAATATAATAACTTCATTAGAGCCTTCCATGGCTCCAAAAAGTTTTCAATATACTCATTCAATTCCTACTATTTCATTGTGGTGTGGTACACTTAAGCAATGTACATCAATCAGCCTTGTTTAAATTCAGCTCATAATTTAGAATGATACGAAAAAAAGAAGAATGGAATTCAAGGAAGAGAGCAGAAAATCGGAAGTGTAGACATGTGGAACTTCCATGGGCCCTACTTGATGTGTTAGCTTGACACTGTCCATCCATTTCTCCATGTCATTTCAGGGCATAAGTGATGAGACCAAACATGAGGAAGATCCTGGTCTAAGTGGGCTACACTAATAGAATCAGTGGAAATTAGATGTACATCATTGAAAACATTTTGAAATAGGAGGAGTTATCAAATTGATCATATTTGTGTTTTCCCTTCATCTATGTCTTTGTGACCTTACAAAGATGTTAGCTGGCAAATAAACTTTATAGTGGACCTTGGAAGGTATAATCGTCGTTCAATCCCTGCTGCTTTCTATGTTGTGGTCTATTTAAGCTTTGAATTGCTTTATTTTTAGGCTTGTGCTCTAAAATGATATGTAAAATTTGATGGACAATATAGATCTAACACAAATCATGGTAGGATAGATAAGTTCCATCCATTAAAAATTAACTTGTACAGTAAGTAATCTATTGCTACGAGAGAAAATAGATGCGTTTTGAGCTAGTTTCATCAACGATGACATATACGAATGAGAAGCCAAAGGCACTGTATTTCTATCTAATAATCTGTCATTTAAAAGCTAACCCGAAATTGCCGAGCGAAAAAGGTACGTTCTAGCGACTTTTTGTAATTATTCAACATGTAATAATGCTACTCGTTTGGTGCTATATGAAAAATAACCTAAAGACTATTTAAAAAATAATAATGATGAAAGTCCTGTAGGCCATCTTTGCATGCCTATCTACACACGTTCTGCCCATCCAAGTTGTTTAACAAAAACGCCGTGTTTATCAATTTGTTCATTTGGGCCTGGTGATGGGAGGTATTCGAATTGTAATTTCGGTTTCTTGATAGGGAAGTACTGATTAGTCTACTGCATGTTGGGGGGGGGGGGGGGGGGGGGGGGGGGGGGGTGGTGGAAGCGGATTACGTGGTGTGATACATTTAGGGGTGTACATCGAGTCGAATCAAGTCGAGTTGGCCTCCTCAGCTCGGCCACTAGCTGACCTCAGCTTAAACTCGGCTCGGCTCGGTCCTCGAGCCTGGCTGGTTAGCTCTGCTTGGTTCAGTCGGTAGCTTGGGCCAGTTCGAGCTGAGTTTGATCAAGCCAAGATTGAGCCGAATTCGCTTATGCAGCATTTTCAAAAACACTTATACTGCACCTTCAAAATCTCACTGTATTTAAGACAACAACAATGATTTTACAGGTATTTTATCAAACACCTTCTAAGCATCATAAAAATCAAGAAAAAAAAGGTATTGATTTTGTTGAGGGTCAAATACTGCATATTAGACCCCATTTATTACCTGAATTTACGTACATAATGCCGTTTAATGGCCCGTTTTTCCGTGTTTGTGATACAGGGTGTAGTTGAAAGCATGAAATGCAAAAAGTTGCTAAAAGTATGAATTTAACACTCTGTTGACGCCACAGGCAAGGGACACACTCCAGGGGACCAAGATTGACAAATATACAAGGCCAGAAATCCTAGAAAAGTTAGAAATTGAAGCTCAAGTGGCCTGAAGGACGTCCAGAATGTAAGATCACGAGGTTCCCACCATCCGTTCGGCTCGAAACTTCATACGTCGCCTGAGGACCATAAATTAACCGTACATATAAAATTTCAGCCATTGAAGATCTCGGGAAGTACCCCAACTGACATATCAGCCCGTAAAATCATGATTTGGGGCCCACATGCTATCTGGATATGCTTCAAAATTTGTCTCTACGGTTTAAATACGATTGGAAACAGGATGGACGGCACGGATTTCTCGTGAACATCACAGTGGACTCCACATGAGGGTGTGCGTGCATTCAGTGCACGCACACGCGAGCCGCACCGGACCAACCAACGGGTCAGCGCAAGCGCTGACCCATCTCTCTCTCCCTCTCTGCGTAAGGTGCAGCGGACGCACGGCCGCTGGCTGTTTTTGCGATCATCTGTGGGCCCCACACGTGCTCCATAAGCTCGATCTGAACCATCCACCGTGTAGACAGCCGCGAGAACTACAAAACCATGTTATCACTTTTCACCCATGCGTGCACACGTGTGAGATACAGAGGCCACAAAAGGGCTGCTCGGTAACGTTCAAAACTGATTCTTCTGTGATTTCTTCTCTGGGCCACGTCGATAGACGTTCAAAACCACCCATTCTTGACTGAAATTTCGTTCTGAATCCAATGGACGGGGTGGATTTTCCAGAAAATGTTTCTGTGGGGCCCACCGACCATAACAGCGAAATGGTGCGAAAGGTTTCGCACATCCGCGAAAACTGACTTTTTCGGACAGTTTTGGCCCACCATCTTTGATCATATGGCAGATCTGAACCATCTATCATGTAGAGGACCCAAGAAAGTACTAAGAGACGGTGTTTCTTTGGAATTTGAGCGAGGAAAGTGGCGTGTTTCATGGTACCGAACTTGGCTGCGAAAATTGCACTCCGTGTCCTGCTACAACTCTGTCACTGACTCCAGCCTTCCAGCAGCTATAAAAAGAGGTTTTTGGACGTGGGGAGCATTCATTCAGAGTCTGGGGAGGAAGAACAGAGGGCTCGAGCTTGGGTTTCAACGTGGGCAGAGGAGAGAGAGAGGAGCTTGGTTTTTTCTTTCCCTTTTCTTTTCCTTTTCTTTTTCTCTTTATTTATTTGGATTGAGCCTATCCATGGCAGGCTAAATCCTCCTAGCTAGGGCTAGGAGGTGAAGCTTGTAGTGAGATGAGAGATTATATGCTTTTAATTTAATTTTAATTTTTGAATTGAAGTTGGTTTTAGTTTGATTTTAATGGAAATATTTTTTGTCTTTAATGGTCTGTTGTGACTGAAATTACAATGGGTCTGCAATGCTTTGAATACTTTCTTATCCCTTTTATGTTTATGACGTTAGGACGTCCCGTTGTTCACCATAGTCTCCTGGGCATGGTTGGATGACGGTACCCTTCTTAACCTTCATACATATGATTGGTTGGTAATTAGTTTAATTCTGTTGTTTGCCATAGTCTGTGGGCATGGTTTGGTGATGGAATCCATTCTAATTTATCTTCCTTTCATCTCTTTGAAAACTAGATCAACGGCAGTTCAGTAATTTCCATGATTTTTGATGCAAGCATAAGTTCTTCCTGATCTCTACAAGTGGATCCTCTGAATCCCTAGTTTCTCTTCCTCTGATTTATCTTAAGTTTAGAAAATTATTCCATCATTATTCCTCAATTTATACTTGATTTAGAATTCATCTTTTTCTAGTTTAATGTCTATTTAATTTTAGATAACGTACAAGTTTCAGTCCCTTGGGATTCGACCTCGGTCTTACCGAGTTATTACTACATTACAACCCTGCACTTGGGGAGTGAACAAGTTTTTGGCGCCGTTGCCGGGGACTGTCGGCTACGTTTTTCTGAAATTAATTAGTTTTAGTATTAGTTTAGGATTAGATTTTCTTTTTAGAAATTTTTAATTCTAGGTTTAGAAGCTTGATTATTTTTCTTATTAGAATTTTTTCCTAACTTAAGAAATTTGCTATTCTTCCTTCTATCTGATTTTTAGAACTAACTTAATTTTTCTGTTTTGTAGGAAACTTCTAATTTAGTAAGCTCTTTCTAAATTTTTTTTTTTTTTTTTTTTTTTTTTTAGAATTTTTTTTCTTTTCTCTAGAAATTAGTTTACTTTTAATTAGAACTTTTTATTCTTAGAAACTAACTTATTTTATTTTGTTTTGCAGATTCTTAACCTAGGACTCCAACTTTGGTAACCTCTTTCCATCTTTCCCCTTTATTTTCTAGATTTCTTCTTTCTTTTTTTTTTAAGTTAGAATTTGAGGGCTGAGTGTGTTTTATGCCCCATTGGGCACGCGACAATACTCGACGTCTCGTGACTGAAGGAGGATTAGTTGAGGGGTTGACTGTCCATCGCAGGACTAGACACCACTTGAATTCTCCTGAGTTAGAAGACGTTATGGCTGAAAATCAACCTCAAGCACTACCCCAACTAGGGGTTGAGGAAGTACATGATGAGAATGAGGTGCATCAGGCACCCCCGCCTCGTACTTTACGAGATTATTTACAACCGGCGGGGGTGAGTACGCCCTCATGCATGATTTTTCCTGAGAATACAGGACATATGGACATCAAGCCAGGGGTTATCCAACTCCTTCCTAAGTTCCATGGGCTTGAGTCTGAAGAACCATACTTGCATCTGAAAGAGTTCGATGAAATCATAGGCACCTTATACTTTCCTAATGTATCTGAGGATACTATTAGGCTGAAACTCTTTCCATTTTCCTTGAAAGAAAAAGCTAAGACTTGGTTACATTCACTGCGTCCTAGATCCATTGGCACATGGAATGATTTGTAGAGGGAATTTATAAAGAAAATTTTCCCACATCATAAGACAATTACCCTCAGGAGAGCAATCATGAACTTTGCCCAAAAGGAAGATGAAACATTCTTCTAATGTTGGGAAAGGTTCAAGGATCTGGTTAATGCATGCCCACAACATGGCTTTGAAATATGGCGCATTACAAATTTTTTCTATGATGGGCTAACATCTTCCATGCGCCAAATGGTCGAGACAATGTGTAACGGAGAATTCATAAATAAAAATGTCGATGAGGTATGGGATTACCTCGATAGTCTCGCTGAAAAAACACAATCATGGGACTATTACCCAAGGACGAACACTACGTCTAGGCCGACTCATTCAAGGGAAAAAGGAGGAATATATCTCCTGAAAGAGGATAATGATCTAAATGCTAAGGTGGCCAATCTCACCAGAAAATTTGAGGCCATGGAAGGAAGGAAAGAAAAGGTTAATGAAAGTGTTTGCGGCATCTGTGATTGCAACATTCATACTACTGAAAATTGTCCTTCAATACCTGCCTTTCGAGAAGTATTGAATGAACAATCTAATGCCGTAAATAACTATCAAAGACCTTTCAATGGACCACCCTCTAATACATACAATCCTGGCTAGAAAAATCATCCAAAATTTAGTTGGAGGAACGGACAAACTGCTACCCCTCAAGGTTTCTTCAATCAAAATCCAAATCAGGGGAAACCTCAAGAAGAATCGGTTCAATTTTCCATACAAGAGCTGGCTCGGACAATGCAAGGAATTTCAGATTTTATGTAAAAAATAAATTCACGTATGACGGCTATGGAAAAAGGGATGCTCCCTGCACAATCACTCCCTAATCCGAAACCGCAATATGAGACAGGTGATCCCAACTCTTCAAATCAAATGGGGCATGCTAAATCCATCACTACTCTTAGGAGTGGGAAGGTTATTGATAAAACCCTTCCGGTTAGGCCCGAAAAGCCTCAAGAACCAGAAGAGGACAACAATGATGGATCTAGTGGCACCCCACAAAAATTTGAACCGGAACCTATAGAAAAGCCAGTTGCTCCGTTTCCCCAACGGTTGGTTGAACCAAAACGTCTATCTAACTCTCAGGATATCCTAGAGGTGTTGAAACAAGTAAAAGTCAATATTCCTCTGCTTGATGTTGTAAAACAGATACCTTTATATGCTAAATTTCTAAAGGACTTATGTACTACCAAACGACGGAAAAGTGTTCAAAAGAAAATCTCCTTGACTGAGAAAGTGAGTGCCATCCTAAAACAAGATGTGCCGTAAAAATTCAAAGATCCCGGTTGCCCAACCATATCATGCGTAATCGAAAACTATCGAATTGATCACGCACTTCTTGACTTAGGAGCGAGCGTCAATCTGATTCCCTATTCGGTATACCAACAGTTAGGGTTGGGTGAATTAAAACCCACTCGAACCACACTACAACTTGCTGATCGTTCTGTTCGTATACCAAGAGGGATCATCGAGGATGTGTTGGTCCAGGTGGATAGATTCTACTACCCTGTTGATTTTATCATCTTGGACACCGAACCCATCAATGACACGAGCACTCAGATTTCCGTCATTCTTGGTCGCCCATTCCTGTCCACTTCAAATGCAATTATCAATTGCATGAATGGTGTCATGACTATGTCCTTTGGAAATTTGACATTGGAATCGAATATCTTTTTCAATAACGGCAGCAACTCAGAGGATGATGACGATTTCCACGATGTTAACATGATTGATTCTTTTGTGGAAGATAGAACATCTCTCACCTTATCCTCTGATCCTCTAGAGACGTGCCTGGCCCACTCCCATGATCTTGATGATGATATAATTAGGGAGACGTGTGCCATGCTTGATACTGCACCGGTACTTGAAGTTAACCGGTGGAGGCCACACATTGAAGAATTGCCCCAAACTTATGTAGTGCCTCTACCGTCTAACCTCAAGCCACCGAAGCTTGACCTAAAACCTTTGCCCTCTGATTTAAAATATGTCTATTTAGGTCAAGATGAGACATATCCGGTGGTGATCTCTGCCCACCTGGAGAAAGAACAGGAGAGTATGCTGATATCTACTCTCATTGAGCATAAGGGAGCTCTTGGATGGACGATAGCGAACCTCAAGGGAATTAACCCATCGATTTGTACTCACCGTATATATCTTGAGGACAATGCAAAGGCTGTTCGGCAATCACAACGTAGATTAAATCCAAACATGAAGGAAGTGGTTAAGGCCGAGGTTCTCAAACTATTGGAAGTGGGGATCATTTACCCCATATCCGATAGTCAATGGGTGAGTCCAAGTCAGGTAGTTCCTAAGAAGTCCGGGATCACCATCGTAGCCAATGCCAATAATGAACTCGTGCCGACTAGAGTTACCACTGGTTGGAGAATGTGCATTGACTACAGAAAACTGAATACCGTCACAAGGAAAGACCACTTTCCTTTGCCCTTCATTGATCAAATCCTAGAAAGGCTAGCTGGTCATTCCTATTATTGTTTCCTTGACGGGTATTCAGGTTATAATCAGATTGAAATCGCCCCTGAAGATCAGGAAAAGACCACATTTACATGTCCCTATGGCACCTTTGCTTACAGAAGGATGCCATTCGGGCTATGTAATGCCCCTGCCACCTTTCAGCGATGCATGACGAGTATCTTTTCTGACATGGTGGGGAAATATCTAGAGGTCTTCATGGACGATTTCTCTGTTTTTGGTTCATCTTTCAGCGAATGCTTAGCAAGTCTTAAATGTGTGCTGAAAAGATGTGAAGAAAAAAATTTGGTACTTAACTGGGAGAAGTGCCATTTTATGGTTCAAAGGGGAATTGTCCTTGGGCATATCATCTCGTCCAAAGGAATCGAGGTAGATAAGGCAAAAATCGATCTTATCTCTAACCTACCTCCACCCAAGAACATCAGAGATGTGCGATCCTTCCTAGGACACGCAGGCTTTTACAGACGATTCATAAAGGACTTTAGTCTCCTCTCTCGTCCTTTATGTAATCTTCTTCAAAAGGATACACCATACGAGTGGACTGAGCAGTGCCAAGAAGCTTTCACTAAGCTTAAGGGCATGCTAACCACTGCACCTATCATGCAGCCACCTGACTAGAGTCTTCCTTTTGAACTTATGTGCGACGCCTCTGATTATGCTCTTGGAGCGGTTCTAGGCCAGAGAAAAGATAAGCGGCCTTACGTTATTCACTACGCAAGTAGGACTCTAAATCCTGCCCAAGTGAACTACTCGACTACGGAAAAGGAACTCTTAGCCGTAGTGTTCGCTTTGGACAAATTTAGATCTTATCTGATCGGATCCAAGATCATCATTTACACAGACCATGCGGCCCTTAAGTATCTTCTTTCTAAGAATGATTCTAAGCCCCGCTTGATGCGATGGATCCTTCTACTCCAAGAATTTGATTTGGAAATCAAAGATAAAAAGGGAGTAGAGAACGTAGTGGCCGATCATCTTTCTCGCCTTAATACCTCTGATTCCCTTGAGGCGACCCATATCAACGACATGTTCCCTGATGAACAACTGTTTAGAGTCTCCCATTCACCTTGGTTCGCTGATATTGCTAATTATCTTGCTACAGGTGCCATACCGACACACTGGACGTCACAAGATAAGAAGAAATTCTTTACCAAGGTGCGTAACTTTTTCTGGGACGATCCATATTTGTTTAAATATTGCCCAGACCAAATCTTAAGGAGATGCGTACCAGACGATGAGCATCAGAGTGTCATCTCCTTCTGTCATTCACAGGCCTGTGGTGGTCACTTTTCTGCTAAAAAGACCACGGCCAAGATTTTACAGTGTGGCTTCTACTGGCCCACTATGTTCAGGGACACTCATGAGTTTTGCAAGGCTTGTGAGCGTTGTCAGAAATTGGGAGCATTGTCCCGTCGAAATATGATGCCCTTGAATCCCATCCTTATTATAGAAGCATTTGATTGTTGGGGTATTGATTTCATGGGACCATTCCCCCAATCATTTGGAAATCTGTATATTTTGCTCGCCATAGACTATGTCACTAAATGGGTCGAAGCAATTCCGTGCCGCAAAAATGACCATCGCACGGTCATTAAATTTTTGAAAGAAAATATCCTGTCGCGGTTCGGAACGCCTCGAGCCATCATTAGTGACGGGGGCTCACACTTCTGCAATAGACCATTTGAGAGCTTAATGAAGAAATACGGTATCTCTCATAAGGTTAGAACCCCATACCATCCACAGACAAGTGGACAAGCTGAGATTTCCAATAGGGAGATCAAACATATCCTAGAGAAAACGGTTAACCCTGATCGTAAGGACTGGTCAATCCGATTGACCGATGCCTTATGGGCGTACCGTACTGCTTTCAAAACTCCTATTGGAACATCTCCCTTTAGACTTGTCTATGGGAAAGCCTGTCACTTGCCTGTGAAATTGGAACATAAAGCATACTGGGCAATCAAAAATCTGAATTTCAATCTGGACAACGCTGGCTCGCTACGCAAACTTCAGTTGAATGAACTTGAAGAAATCCGGAACGATGCGTACGAAAACTCGAGAATTTACAAGGACAGGATGAAGGGGTTTCATGATCAACATATTCTACGGAAATCATTCACGCCAGGTCAGAAAGTCCTCTTGTATGACTCTCGACTACATCTCTTTTCGGGTAAGCTTCGATCTCGTTGGACCGGCCCTTACATTGTTGTTACTGCTTATCCTCATGGGGCCGTCGAGATAAGAGATCCCACAATGGCAAGGAGTTTAAAGTTAATGGACATCGATTAAAGCCATTTGTTGAGACATTTGATTCAGAGGACATGTCTATGCCTCTGATTGCTCCTGTTTACCAGGACTGATCTCCTAGTCTGATGGAGGTATAGGTAGGTTTATCGCTTTCATAGGTTTAGGATAGTCGCTTTCATAGGTTAGTTAGTTCAATGTTTGTGGGTAACATTACTACAAACCCTCATGAGACTACAACTCGTCCTCTAGGGGTAACCTAGGGGTTTAAAGGCTTGTTGCATACGCTAAATGCAATCGAGAGCACCTGCGAAAGTGGTATAGGTAGGATTTTATTTTTGTTATTTTTGTTCTGCTTTCTCTCTCATGCTGACAAGCTTCCATGCCGTGATCTATTGGAAACTCTCTTGATTCGTTATTCAGGTACTATCTTCCCATCACTTCTCATTTACTTTCGTTGTCCCATGTGCATTGCATGCTCATATCTTTTACATTGAGGACAATGTAGATTTTAGGTTGGGGGTGAGAAATTAGGTAACCTAATCAGTATTTTCTTGGTCTTGAGCAACAAGTGTGAAAATTTATTTATTATTTTTTTTTTTTCTGAAAATTTTTATGAATTCGAAGTGATTTTGACAGATATCCCTAATTTAAATTTTCAAGGTACATAATGGTGGATTTATGACTCTTGGATTCCGTATCTGTTAGATTTCATAGTTAAGTGAATTATTAATCCATGATTAGAAGTTGTAAACATTGATTGAATCATGATTTCAGGACACGTCTTGCTTGCACATTAAGACTTCAGTCTGATATTGAAGGGTTAATTTGGTAATCACTAAGCACGAAAGGAACCAGCCTGAAATATCTTGCCATCATGGTATAAAAATTGGAAAGGTTGGATAATTAATCTTCACCATAGGTTTGCTCCCTATAGGTGTGGAGTTAATTCCCCATGAATGATATCTAAAAAGAGTCAGGTGTACGATCTTCACCATAGGTTTGCTCCCTATAGGTGAGGATTTGATTCCCCTTAGCATTACTTTGAATAGAAAAATCACAAGTTAATAGGCTAATCTATGAGGCAAGTTTTGGATTAAGTTTGGTTATCATGAATTCTCTTGCTGGTTACCAATGAGATCCTGAAATAACAAATTCAATCTTAATGTGATTAGCTGAGATTACACTATACATCCATGGATCTCAATGTTTAAAATTTTTCTAATTGATGGATTGATACTTTACACTTGATTATGAAGTCTACCGTGCGCTTGAGTTCAGGAGAAAATAATGCCCAATATTCATGAATCGTAGAATTCTAATGACTGGATTATTTCTCAAAAATCATTCGGCTTTACAGAAATTTTCATATAAGTCTCAACTTATTTTTCGCATATTTTGCTCGGGACTAGCAAAATGCTGGTTGGGGGTTGTGTTGAGGGTCAAATACTGCATATTAGACCCCATTTATTACCTGAATTTACGTACATAATGCCGTTTAATGGCCCGTTTTGCCGTGTTTGTGATACAGGGTGTAGTTGAAAGCATGAAATGCAAAAAGTTGCTAAAAGTATGAATTTAACACTCTGTTGACGCCACAGGCAAGGGACACACTCCAGGGGACCAAGATTGACAAATATACAAGGTCAGAAATCCGAGAAAAGTTAGAAATTGAAGCTCAAGTGGCCTGAAGGACGTCCAGAATGTAAGATCACGAGGTTCCCACCATCCGTTCGGCTCGAAACTTCATACGTCGCCTGAGGACCATAAATTAACCGTACATATAAAATTTCAGCCATTGAAGATCTCGGGAAGTGCCCCAACTGACATATCAGCCCGTAAAATCATGATTTGGGGCCCACATGCTATCTGGATATGCTTCAAAATTTGTCTCTACGGTTTAAATACGATTGGAAACAGGATGGACGGCACGGATTTCTCGTGAACATCACAGTGGACCCCACATGAGGGTGTGCGTGCATTCAGTGCACGCACACGCGAGCCGCACCGGACCAACCAACGGGTCAGCGCAAGCGCTGACCCGTCTCTCTCTCCCTCTCTGCGTAAGGTGCAGCGGACGCATGGCCGCTGGCCGTTTTTGCGATCATCTGTGGGCCCCACACGTGCTCCATAAGCTCGATCTGAACCGTCCACCGTGTAGACAGCCGCGAGAACTACAAAACCATGTTATCACTTTTCACCCATGCGTGCACACGTGTGAGATACAGAGGCCACAAAAGGGCTACTCGGTAACGTTCAAAACTGATTCTTCTGTGATTTCTTCTCTGGGCCACGTCAATGGACGTTCAAAACCACCCATTCTTGACTGAAATTTCGTTCTGAATCCAATGGACGGGGTGGATTTTCCAGAAAATGCTTCTGTGGGGCCCACCGACCACAACAGAAAAATGGTGCGAAAGGTTTCGCACATCCGCGAAAACTGACTTTTTCGGACAGTTTTGGCCCACCATCTTTGATCATATGGCAGATCTGAACCATCTATCATGTAGAGGACCCAAGAAAGTACTAAGAGACGGTGTTTCTTTAGAATTTGAGCGAGGAAAGTGGCGTGTTTCATGGTACCGAACTTGGCTGCGAAAATTGCACTCCGTGTCCTGCTACAACTCTGTCACTGACTCCAGCCTTCCAGCAGCTATAAAAAGAGGTTTTTGGACGTGAGGAGCATTCATTCAGAGTCTGGGGAGGAAGAACAGAGGGCTCGAGCTTGGGTTTCAATGTGGGCAGAAGAGAGAGAGAGGAGCTTGGTTTTTTCTTTCCCTTTTCTTTTCCTTTTCTTTTTCTCTTTATTTATTTGGATTGAGCCCATCCATGGCAGGCTAAATCCTCCTAGCTAGGGCTAGGAGGTGAAGCTTGTAGTGAGATGAGAGATTATATGCTTTTAATTTAATTTTAATTTTTGAATTGAAGTTGGTTTTAGTTTGATTTTAATGGAAATATTTTTTGTCTTTAATGGTCTGTTGTGACTGAAATTACAATGGGTCTGCAATGCTTTGAATATTTTCTTATCCCTTTTATGTTTATGACGTTAGGACGTCCCGTTGTTCACCATAGTCTCCTGGGCATGGTTGGATGACGGTACCCTTCTTAACCTTCATACATATGATTGGTTGGTAATTAGTTTAATTCTGTTGTTTGCCATAGTCTGTGGGCATGGTTTGGTGATGGAATCCATTCTAATTTATCTTCCTTTCATCTCTTTGAAAACTAGATCAACGGCAGTTCAGTAATTTCCATGATTTTTGATGCAAGCATAAGTTCTCCCTGATCTCTACAAGTGGATCCTCTGAATCCCTAGTTTCTCTTCCTCTGATTTATCTTAAGTTTAGAAAATTATTCCATCATTATTCCTCAATTTATACTTGATTTAGAATTCATCTTTTTCTAGTTTAATGTCTATTTAATTTTAGATAACGTACAAGTTTCAGTCCCTTGGGATTCGACCTCGGTCTTACCGAGTTATTACTACATCACAACCCTGCACTTGGGGAGTGAACATGTTTCATATACATACCTTCCTTGCCACCATCCACACTTCGTTGGGTCATTTCATCAAACACTTGGTGAGCAACATCAATATCAAAGTAACCGAGTCATCGAACTGGTTTGATCCGAGTTCAATTCGAGTTAGGTTCAATCCGAGTCGAGTTGGGCTGGGGCTAGTTCGAACTTGGCTCGAACTCATTTTTGAGCTCAAAAAATTAGCTTGACTTGGCTCGAACTTAGCTTCGAACCGAGTCGAATCAAGCTTTTTCGAGTCAAGTCGAGTCAAGCTAACCGAGCTAGCTTGGTTTGTGTACACCTCTAGATACATACCACTGACTTCTATGGCATGTTGATGTCATCAAGTACAATGAGCCCCACCATGATGTGTGTCATATCCACACCGTACATTCATTTTATGAGATCCTTTTAGGGCATCGGTCCAAAAATAAGATAGATCCAACGCTCAAAGTGGACCACCACAGAAAGCAGTAGAAATTCAATGTCTACCATTGAAAACTTCTCAGGGCTACGAAAGTTTTGGATCAAGTTGATATTTGTGTTTTCCCTTCATTTAGGTCTTTATAAATATTATGAATAAGTTAGATGGAAAATAAACATCATGGTGGACCCCAAGAAGGTTTCAACGATGGAGGTCATCATCTCCACTACTTTATGTGGTGTGGTTCACACGAGCTTTGGATTTGTCTCTTTTTTAGGCCCGTGATTTAAAATGATATCACAAAATAGATAAATGGTGTGGATATAACACATACATCATGTGTTGTGTTTTTGTAAATAAAAGAAAAAAAGATGAGAAAGAGTTGTAGCTTTTGGTAAATGTTGGTAGATAATCATTCATTCGTAAATGGTGATGTTCTAGACGAATTGAGCATCTTTAAATTTTGAAATAATGGCAAAAGGATAATGATAATGGTAAAGTATGCCAATAATGAAGAGACATCACATCAAAAAGTGATGAATGACTCTCAAGAGTTTCAACACCTGGTCAAGGGTAGTACCCATAGGTGGTGAAATTTCACTACGGAGTGAGTGTGTGGGGTGTATGTGCATGTGTAAAAAAGAAAAAAAAGGAAAAGAGTGATGAATAACATGAAAATGCATGTAACTTTTCATTAAAGGGTCTCTTTAGTGTCATTTGATGGTCTTTAAAAACTCATTTTCGAGTCAAACTGAATTACAACAACTCTAGAAATCTCATGTCCCTTTTCTTCTTCTTCTTTCTTCTTCTCCATTTATCATTTTGAGAAAAGTTGCAGAAATTGCATATTTTTTTAGGGGTAAACTACAAATAGGAATAAAGTCGGGGGGTAAAATGTAACAACAAAGAAGTCAATGGTGTACATTACAAAAGTATGTACGAAATGCAGTTTTTAAGTTTTGTAGGCCGAAGCCTAAGTTTCTCCAGTTAAGTAGAATCGGCATATTGTCAAGTGAAGGTGGAATTACTATAACCCTCTTGCAAACTGGTTTAACTACTAGTAGGGTGTGTATCTCGTCATGAAGATAGCAACATTGTAATGTGATTTAAGCCTATATTTAAGTGAGTTTTTCTTTTCTTTTCATGTATGTTATTTCAATTGATGCTTACAATTTTTTAAATGACTTTTACTTAAAAATGCCTTTCAATTTAAGTTGCACCTATAGGGAAGAGACTTCTCACCTTGAGCCTCGCAAAATTCATCAATAGTTTTGCCAATAAGTAACTAAAAAAGTTATGATAACTTATATTTGAATTTTCTTATTTAAACATTATCTGTAAGTCGCTTTCTGCTTATAGAACATATAGTCATCCAAGCAACCCATAATGAATTGATTGGGACATTCTCATGGGCCATGAATGGGCACTCAAGAGAGTTTTTTTTTTTTTTTTTTAATTATTATTATTATTATTTGTGTGTGTGTGCATGCGTGTGTGTTTGCCTTTTCCTTTTCTTTTTGGGACTAGTTCCATGTAGGCTGTTTTTCTCATAACTCGTCTAGTCAAGACCAAATAGGCAATATATATATTTCTCAAGAAAGCATTAATAAACTGTGTGGAAGATAAATAAAAACACGGGCATTTGTGTCTTAAATAAGAACATTGCAAGTGTTTAGGAGAGTTCCGTTGTCACGTGTCATTTTTCCTTTAAGCTACTTAAGATGGATGTATTAAGGGCTCATCCGTGTATCACCTAATAAGTAACTTTTTAACTTATGTCAAGTTAAAAAGATGGATCAAATCTCTTACGGAGTGGGGCCATTCATGGTTTAGTTGGACCTATAATTCCTAATTAGAAAAAGGTTTTTTTTTCCGAGACAAGTTATGTACAAGGGACAAGCTGATAGAAGGGTAAATTCTTAAGAAAAAATCTCAAAAAGTGGCCCAATATCAAAGAAAAAAAGGTGTAAAGAGGAGAGGCCATTGTTATAAAAAATCTCTCTAAAATAAGATGGCAAACCATATGGTAGGGATGAATTTGGAACTCCAGTTAGCTAGTAAGCTTCCCATTAGCCAATGGCTAATGGTTGGTGCCCTATGGGCCCTACTATGATGTATGTGTTTCATAACATCGTTCATCCGTTTTTCCTTCTCATTTCATGGTACAAGATCCAAATCTCGACACGATGGGGAAACAGAAGTGTTGATTGAACTCCCACCTTTAGAAACTTTTTAGGACCATTAAAATTTTTCATCCATATGATATTTGTTTTTTCCCCCAACAGGTTGTATTTCAAATATACATTACAGTAGGCCATAATAGGCTTTTAACGGTGGACAATCAATCACTATTGTTGGTGTATTTTTATGGAACGGCTCCTCTGGGTCGGATCTTCTTCCACCTGCACAAACAACACTATCAAGGGAATCCTGGCTAGAGCCGGGGAGCCTCCGATGCTTAAGTCAGTCGTTTTATCGATAGCAAAGGGTTTTCTCAGTTTTGTATCTCGTACCTTTCTCTTTAGAAAGCTTCGATATTTATAAGTCTTGGGAATCCTCATCATACGAGGATTCTTCTCCTGATTCTCCGGAGATTTACTCCTCTCTGCTGATTGCTTTCAATCCCGAGAATCTCGGGATCGGATATCCATATTCCTGAATTTCTGGAGCAGTGTTTACATTCCTTCCGCCTTCTCTCGTCTTGGCTCGGTCGTTACCGACTCTAGGAGAGCTGACTGACTCAAGAGGACGTGTTCGACCTTTTCACGGACGGGATAGTCTCGGCGTTTGTCCGTCATCTTCCCTTACTCCGTGACCGACAGAACCAACTTGTTAAGTCAGTTTTATTCTATCGGTTGGGTGGCTTAGAACACGCTCGGCCCTCAGTAGGCTTATGCAGATGAAGTTATCACTCCGACAGAGTAACTGTTATCGTCTTTTGCTTATGCCCCTTGGCCTATTCTTTATTCCCTCGTCTCGGACTCTTCGGGCAGCGTCAGTAGAGCCGACCTACTTATAATCCGAGTCTCTGGATTGAACGTATTTTTTCCTCAATAGTAAGCCCCCTTTACTCCTTGTGTCGTTCGCGGCATCAAGCGGTAACAAGTTTTTAGGTTGGTTCATGTTAGAGTCTGAGGTTATGATGATGCGTTTAATGCTCCTTGAGTCGTCTCTAACGTATGACGTTGCATTCCCCGAGGCCGCACATGCGGCCAGCCTTCAGGTCGTTCCGTCCGCGTATGAGATTTGGACGTGTGGTGAAGACGTTATCATTGTCAGTCAGTGTGCGCCACGTGTCGAGCGGGGGAGTCAAGACGAACGACGATTCGCTTTTTCATTAAAAGCCTTACCACGTGGCACAACTATAAAAAGGCTGGGCGGGAGGACTGTGCAAATTTTATTTTCGCGTTCCTCCCTCCCGCTCGTATCCGCTTACGAGTCTTCTTTCTCTTCTTCCTTCTTCCCTCCGCTGTCATTTCTTGCTACGTCAACTTCCTTTGCGTTCGCTGTCATTTTTTTCGGTGAGTTCTTTCCTCCAATTTCTTTAAACTTTAATGGCTGCGCGTGGCTCTCAGAGCCCCCGGGAGGAGATTTTCAGCGATGAGGGTGTGTCCAAACATCTTTGGGACGTTGCGGAACCGCCCTCCCTACTGACGGAGTTTGCCGTCGACGCTGATGCCGCATTCTGCCTTGTAAGGGAGGCCAATGACTCATCGGCTGAGTGCCCCGCTCAGGCCGGTCCGTCCAGTGGTGAAGTGTCTCTGGTAACCCGTCCAGGGAGACCTAACCTAGGGATGGATCAGCAAGAGGAAGAAGAAGTAGAAGACATTATTATATGCGAAGGGGTGGCTGTTCCAGACCCCGTGAACCAAACTGTGGAAGCCTCTGAATCCTCTTCGAAGGGGGAAGAAGGTGAAGACGAACCGAGTGGCCTCGTCGGCTCAATTTTAACCGAATCCGAACTAAACCGGATCAGGGCTGGATATCATGTCCCTAACTCTGTCGTACTCCATCTCCTTCGTTCAGGAGATTTGCCCGACCATCCTCCTGCAGGGATAATCGTAATTTTTCAAGTCGCGATGCAATGTGGCTTGCACTTGCTACTTCAGCCCATTGCTCGTGATTTCTTGTCCCGAGTCAAAATAGCTCCCTGTCAAATTATCCCGAACATGTGGAGGAGTTTGTTCGGGTGTGCCGTGCTGTGGGCCGAGTTAGAACAGCCTCCGCTAACAGTCGACGAGTTTCTCTACCTCTACCAAGTCAGATCAAATCCAAACTTCTTTGACCTCTACTTCCTGAGTGCGTGGAGAGGCAAAGGGGGGTCTTTGATAACTAACCCACCCACTTCTAACAAGTACTGGAAGGAGAGGTGGTTTTGGGCTTGCGGTCAGTAGGAGTCGGCCGATACGTGGCCGTAGGAGCCTCAAGTCTCTCGCACGTTTCGGAGAACAGGTGATTCGGTGACCTGTCCCGATAATCTCTCCTTTTTTTTTATAGCTGATCTGACCTCATAATGTCTTGCAGATATTTTGAAGAAGAGGGGGAAACTCGAGTCCGGAGTTCTAACTCGGATAAGAGAGATAAGGAGGCTGAGCGCAGAGGAACGGTCTTGGAAGTTGCTGCTGCAACCCGAGCGCCTCCATCTCGCGGGTCTAGACTCATTCGTCTCAGGTAACTCGTCCCGCTCTATTTCGTCCTTTCGATTTCCTGTCCAGCCCTTCATTCTTCTTTGCAGACCTTTCCGAGGCTCGTCCATTTCTCAGGTCGGCTCCTGCTTCTGATAGCATGGCCGGATCTCGTCCGTCCCTAAAGCCAATCTCCAAAGTGAGGGCCCCTCCGATGTCGGCTCTTTTTTCAGGGCCTCAGCCTTCGAAGCAGCAGAAGACTACTACAAAAGCCAAGGAGCCAACTGCCTCGCCTGCTCCCGTCTCTGTCGTCCCACATGTGGTCGTGCTTTCTGACCCCGATGAGAGGGTGGAGGAAGCTGAGCCTAGCCTTCCGATCTCTCAGTCGGTTCCCGAGCCAGGACCCGTGGTAGAAGAGGCCCCGAGGCCGAGAGAGGTACCTTGCGCGGAGTCCTCAAGAGGAGAGACGACTCAACAGGAGTCTCCCTTAGCCAAAGTCATCTCGAGGATGATTCCTTGGGCTCTCGCACATGGGAGCGAGAAAGACTTTGCCAACTACTACAATGCCCCGGCTGTGCAGACTTTCGGACATATGGAGAGGTTGCTCTTTGAGGTAAAGTCCTTTCTCTCTACTTTTCTGTTATTTTTGACTACGTCCTTGTTCATAACTTACAGTCTCCTGCTTGCAGCTGGCTCCTTGCCTTGTTAAAGCCTGCTCGGAGCTAACTGCTGCTCAAAAACTTACGACCGAGACAGAGACTGTAAGGAGGATTACTGCTGAGGTGGAGGGTCGCAGAGAGATTGCCGAGGGTCGCATCGGCATCATGACCGGCGATCTGTCAATCGCTCGGAAGGCGGCAGAAGATGCCAAGATGGTTCTCGAATGAGCCAAAGCTGACAATGCCCACTTGACCTCGTTTCTGAAGGAGACTGAGGAAAAGCATCAACATCTTCTCCGAGTTCACAACGCCTGCGAGGGCTCTCTCGCCCGGGCTAAGGCTGAGGCCGCGGCCCTCATCCATGAAGCGCAGGAAGAAACTCGCCGAGCTAAGGAGGAAGAAGAGCGGGCCGGAGACGCCTTCCTTCAATTACCAGAGCTTGCAGAAGAAAGGGACCGCCTTTACCAAGGCAGTTACAGGGCTTGCATTTTGGAGATGAAGGCTGCCTTCCCCGACCTTGATCTCTCTGCTTTCAACGCCGACAGTCCTGAGGCCGAGGCTACTGGCGACGACACCAATGACGGGGGAGCCCCTACTGCTTCTGACGGGGCCGACCCTTCCGGGACTGCTTAAAGAACGGTCCTTGACCGAGGGAGATAACTCTCTCTGTTGGCAGTTACGTTGTTCATCTTTCATGTATCTTTAACCAAATCTGTAACCCGAAGCAAACACTTTAGAAAAAGTGGAATTTCTTTATTTTTATTGAATTGACTTCAATTACATCTCTCTTCCATTATTCTTTAGCGCTTTCTATTTTGTTTCACGGGTAATAGATCTTGAGATGTTCGGCATTCCACGGGTGAGGCAACAGTTGTCCATTTAGGTCTTCCAGGCGAAACGTTCTAGGGCGGATAGTGCTGGAGACGACATAGTGACCTTCCCAATTGGGTCCCAATGTGCCCGCCCCAACTTCCTTCGTGTTTGGAAATGTCTTTCGGAGGACCATATCACCGGCTCGGAATCGTCTGACCTTGACTCGTCTATTGTAAAACCGAGACACTTGCCTCTGTCGAGCCATTATTCGTAATTGAGCTCCTTCTCTCTTCTCTCTTCCAACAGATCGAGCCCGACTGATAGAAGTTCATCATTTTCTTTTTCGCTCAATGTATTGACTCGGGCCGAGCTAATACTGATCTCAACTGGGGCCACAGCTTCTGAGCCAAAACAAAGGGAGAAGGGGGTTTCTCCCGTGGCAGTCCGAGATGTATTTCGATAGGCCCACAATATATTCCGGAGTTTCTCGGCCTATGCTCCTTTTGCTTCATCGAGCTTCGTTCGGAGATGTTGCTTTATAATTTTGTTAACGGCCTTGACCTATCCATTTGTCTGAGGATGATGAGGCGAGGCATATACGTTTCGGATCCCGAGATTGCTGCACATCTCGCTGAATTGCTTATTATCGAACTGCCTCCCATTGTCGGTAATGATAGTCCAATGTATTCCGAACCGACAGACGATATTTTTCCAAACAAAGCTAGTGATCCTCTGCTCGGTAATCTTCGCTAATAGCTCAGCCTCGGCCCACTTCGTGAAATAATCTACTGCAACCATAACAAATTTGGTCTGACCCTTCCCCAGAGGGAAGGGTCCAATGATGTCGATCCCCCACTGTGCGAAGGGCCACGGTCCAGACATCGGAGTGAGTTCCTCGGGGGGTTATCGCGGGACAACCGCAAATTGCTGACACTTGTCGCACTTTTGGACGAACCTCTTAGAATCATGGTGTATCGTCGGCCAATAATACCCTTACCGTAACACTTTGTTGGCGAGCGAACGTCCGCCTGAGTGATTCCCACATATTCCTTCGTGTATCTTCCGTAAGACATAGTCGGCTTCATGGGAGTCCACACATCTTAATAGGGGAGCGTGAAACCCTTTCTTGTACAGTATACCATTCAAGATGGTATAACGCGACACTCGTACCTTTAGACGTCGTGCCTTGGCGCGATCCTCTGGTAGTTCTCCATCATTTAGATAACGAACGATTGGATCAAACCAAGTGGGTTCCGATATGATAAGAAGTATGGCCGAGTCTGTAGCCGAGTCTGCCGGCTCATTTATACTCGGTTTTGTTACAAACTCGATCGAAACCGACCGAGGTATGGTGTCTTCGTCGGCCAAAGCGAGCTTGGCTAACAAGTCAGCTTTGGCATTGTCGGCCCTGGGTATCCGAATAACTTTACATTCCTGGAACTTGCAGATTAATTCTTTGACTTTTTCCATGTACGCCTTCAGTTGTTCTTTTCGAGTTTGATAAACGCCGAAAACTTGGTTAACGACCAACTGCGAGTCACTGAAAACGTTGAGATGAGTGGCGCCTAAGCTTGCGGCGAGTCTAAGGCCGAGTAACAAGGCCTCGTACTCTTTTGTATTATTCGACGCTTGAAATCCAAGTCGTAAAGCATACTACATACAAGTTTGATCAAGAGTTTCTAATACCACCCCGGCCCCACTTGCTTTGGAGTTGGATGAACCGTCGACGAATAGCTTCCAGGGTGCAGGGTCAGGCAAGGGGTCGAGAGAGGAAGAAGCCACTAGTTCAGTAACCTTCTCAGAATCATGTGCTGTGTTATGGTTGGAGGTTACTTCAACAAGGAAATCAGCAACAGCTTGTCCTTTTATGGCCATTCTTGGCCTGTACTGTATGTCGAATTCACTCAATTCGACAGCCCACTTTGTAAGTTGGTCGGAAGCTTCTGGCTTTTGAAGAATCTGACACAGTGGTAAGTTGGTCACAACAATGATGGTGTGAGTTTGAAAATACGGCCGGAGTCGCCGCGAAGATACAACCAAAGTTAAGGCTACTTTCTCGAGCTGAGGATACCTCGTCTCTGCCAGCAGTAAAGCTTTGCTAACATAGTACACTGGCAGTTGGCTCCTTTCGTTCTCTCGTATTAAGGCCGAGCTAACTGCTGCATCGGATACAACCAGATATAATAATAAATCTTCTCCTGGCTCAGGCTTAGACAGCAGTGGTGGGGACCCAAGGTAAGTCTTTAGTTCTTGGAATGCTTTTTCAGATTCGTCCGTCCACTCCATCGTTTGTCGTCCCTTTAATTGCTTGAAGTACGGGAGACATTTGTCTGTGGCTCGGGACAGGAAGCGGTTAAGCGCGACTACTCTCCCTGTCAACCTTTGGATGTCTTTGATTGTTTTCGGAGACTCCATATCAAGTAAAGCTTTGATTTTCTCGGGATTCGCTTCAATTCCTCACTGGCTAACGAGGAAACCGAGGAATTTTCCTGAGCTTACACCAAAAGTACACTTGCTTGGATTCAACTTCATTCTATACTTACGTAAAGTCAGGAACATTTCTTCCAGGTCCGCCACATGGTCGGCTGCTTGTACACTTTTGATGAGCATATCGTCGATATATACTTCCATCGTTCGGTCAATTTGTTGAGCGAACATTTTGTTCACTAACCTTTGATAGGTTGTCCCGGCGTTCTTCAAACCAAATGGCATCACTCTATAACAGTAAAGGCCTTTGTTAGTGACAAAGGTAGTTTTTGATTTATTATTTTCGTGTATTACAATTTGATTGTAGCCTGAGTAAGCATCCATAAAACTAAGCAATTTATGGCCCGCAGTACTGTCTACCAGCTGATCAATGCGAGGAAGAGGGAAGCTGTCCTTAAGGCAGGCTTTGTTCAAATCTGTATAATCTATACAGACTCGCCACTTCCCATTGGCTTTTTTCACGAGTACAACATTGATTATCCACTCTGGATAGTATATCTCCTCGATGAATTTGACTTTAAGGAGCTTACCGACTTCCTCTTCAATGACAGCGTACCTTTCCGGGCCGAGAGGGCGACGCTTCTGTCGGACGGGCTTGTAAGTCGGGTCGATGTTGAGTCAGTACGTAATGATCGAGGGATCGATCCCGGGCATATTTTCGTGGCTCCAAGCAAATATATCGGCGTACCGCCGAAGCAAGGCGATCACTCGTTCCCTAAGAGGTGGACTCAGAGACGAGCCGATTTGCACTACTTTCGACGTGTCTGTCTCGGTTAACGGTTCCGAGACGAGTTCTTCCATCGGTTGCCCTCGTTCGTGAAATTCGGTTCGAGGGTCTAGCGATTCGATCATCGATACTTCCGTCGGTGCCTTGACTGCGTGGCATAGTATCTTCGAGAATCTTGTTGATCTCCTTTCACAATTCCTACTCCCGACTCAGTCGGAAATTTCATAAAAAGGTGGTAAGTGGATACCACGGTTTGAAGGAGGCTTAGGGAAGGTCGACCGAGTATAGCATTATACACTGCTGGTTGGTCCACAACTAGGAAGTCAACCATTGTAGTTGTCTGATGAGGTGCAGTCCTGACAGTGAGTGGTAATGAAGCGATTCCCTCGAGAAGTACCTGTTCACCCGAGAATCCTATCAGTGGGGTTCGGACCGGCTGTAAGGTCGATCGTCCGATACCCATTTTGTCGAATGCTTGGGTGAACGGTACATCCGCCGATGACCCAGTGTCTACCAGTATTCGAAACACCTTTCTGTTGGCGATGGTGAGAGCAACGACAAGTGCATCATCATGGAGATGATAAATGCCTCGGGCGTCATCCTCAGTGAATGAGATGCAATATCGTTCTCTCTTCTGCTCCTTAGAAGGTCGGGACATGTCACGCCCCAAACTCGGAAACCGGGCTCACAAAATTCCCGATCGCCGAATCCGGCGCCGACAGCCTCCGTAGAACCCCATTCTCGGCTCCTAGCTCCCATTCACCAGGTTCCGATCCTGGGATGCTACGAGGAGGATTTTCAACATCAGTTTGATTCGTATTAAGTATAACCAAAGGCATAACCCACAAACAACAACCAAGAAATCCATTACATTTCCACTATGATCAAAAACTTTACAAGTACAATGAGCATAAAGGGAAATACAAAGGTAAAGTACAAAAACTCCAAAATGCTTAGCAACGTGCTCCTGTTTCAACGCTGTTGCGATCCAACGTCACCTGCACGCAACGGTCGTGCATAAGCTTACAGAAAGCTTAGAGGGTGGTGAAAGTGTGTGCACAAGGTAGAATATGAACATACAATGTCAGAGAAATGCGGAATATGCGGATGGAACCATAATATCATGAGCCGTACCAAGGCTTATGCGATGCAAGACATGAATGGTATTGGCCACCCCAAGGCCATGCAATGTGCAATGCAACTCAAGCATACAGATCCTCATCAATGTCCACATATCAGTACAGCTCAAAGTATGGAATATCACCGGGGTCTAGTACACTCTAAACCAGATTGCCGCCACATCGCGCACAATAAGGTAAGTGGAAGAGATCTCACTATCCGTCTGCCAATATCGGGCGCGACTCGTCGATAGCGGACCCATTCCTCGAGCTGGTCAGACTCAGCCTAGCATTGCCCCCTACACTCAGGCGGGTAAGGCCGTACCCCCTTCCAACCGACCACGACACAGTGGAGAGCGTAACCGTCTGGTAATCGGCACTTAACGCTCATCTACCCACTCGGTCTAGACGTTGGAGCAACCTCTTGATACCATAAGGGTTTAGGGACTTTCACCCAGGGATATCTATAGTACCCCATGTAGAACAAGATTTTCGGTATCCAATCCTGCCAACCACGATCTGTCTCTGGAGGCTATGACCCTGATGTCGCTAGGGCGTACAATAACCATGTCACACAAATACGGAATGCATGAATCACGCTATCCAGTCATGCAACCAATCCTGCGCATACCGTGCGCTCATGTAGGGCAGCACCGCCTAACCGGGAGCCCATAAACAACCTGCCCGAAGGCAAATGCCATGATAAGACAATTCTCACGTCAAGCATACATATGATGCGTATGATCATGAGTCATGAACTGGACTAAACATGTTATAACAAAATGAACTATTTACAATGCAGATGGACCTGGACGGCCTAAATATGATAAGTACAGCCCAGTAATGGACCCTAAGGAGAGTCGTAATGTGGACATCCAACCAACATTACACTCGCAATGTGGACGTCAAACCAACATTGTTTCCCAGGTACGATCTTCTTAAAACACCGCTACATAATCGGTATTGGGTTTACACATTGCAATGGACCTTATGTTCCTCCCATTAGGCCTTAAATATATATCAAATGGGCCATAGCTTATGGGCCTTTTATTCGTCAGATGGGCCACATAAATGGGCCACACCAATGGGTCTTATGTGCATTGCAATGGGTCAAAACCCGTGGGCCTTGGATTGCATCAATTAGACCTAACCATATGAGTCTAATATGTATCAAATGGGCCACACCAATTGGGTCCCACATGTGGGTCAAGTGGGCCTCAACCCATAGGCCTAACATGAAACAAATAGGCCTAAACCCCTAGGCCTTACATATATCAATAGGCCTAGCCCATGAGTCTCAAACAAGTCCAATGGGCCTAATCCCATGGGCTTGCATGCATAACAAAGTGGGCCTAATCCCATGGACCCTTTCTTAATCAAATGGGTGTAGTCCCATGGGCCTTACAATATAACAAATGGTCTACTTCCATGGACTTTAAATTTCAACAAAAGGGGTCCAATTACATGGGCCTTGAAGTACATCAAATGGGCCTAGTCTCTAGGCCTAAAATGAACCCAATGGGCCCAGCCCATAAGCATTTCACAAACCAAATGGGCCTAGCCCATGCCCCTTTTGAAATCCCAATGGGCCTAACCCATAGGCCCCACATGATCTTTTCAAGTGGATGGACGGTCTGGATGCACCGCCTGTGACAATGGTGGGACCCACATGAAGGCGTACAATCATATATATATTATATTATATATAAACTACATGTAATATAATATATGTAATATATACAATATTATATGTAATATATATAATATAATAACATATATATGTGGGCCCCACCATCCAGTGGGGACGGTGTGGATACAACACAAATCACAGTGGGCATTACCGTCCACGGACTGTGGACGGTGTGAATAGAATACATAATCACTGTGGGTGTCACGTATATGGCCCGCCGTGATGTTTATTTGAAATCTGACCCGTTCATAAGGTCACTCAGACCTGTATGAAGGGACAGTAAAAATTTCAGCTTGATCCAACACTTCTGTGGGCCCCAAAGAGGGTTCTAATGGTAGACATTAAAGTCCACTGTTTCACGTGGTGTGGTCCACCTGAGTCTTGGATCTGTCTCATTCTTGGAGGGAGGGCCCGCTATTGGGGCAGCCCACCTCATGGGCGGCTTGGATATCAAATAAACATTATAGTGGGGTCCACGCATACGGCCGTGGGCCCTTCCCACGGTCGTCCGCCCGCCGCCCGCCCACGCCAGGACGGCTGCACGCAGCAGCGTGCAGCGCTGCCAGCGCCATGAGCACAGAGGCTCTGCCTTATGATTTTTCATTTTGGAAAAAAAATATCATTTTCTCGGGATTTTTCGCACATGGGACCCGCTTCGCCAAAATCTGTCCCGGCCATTATGATCAGCGACTCGAGGCCGTCCAAATGAGTCCAGAGTTTGAATTTTTTTTGATGCTTGGAAGTGAAATAAAATAAGAAAATAGAGTTTGAATGGTGAGGGTACGATCCTTGACGGTACGGCCCACCAGGTGATCCGTTCAATCTTATTTTCTGGCTCAACGCCTAAAATGAGATGGTGAAAGGAATGAACGGCTTGGATTGAACATAAACATCAGGGTGGGGCCTATGCAAGTGGGCCACCCCAAAAGCCCCCTTTTTCTTTTCTTTTTTTTTTTTTACAACGTCCAGCGTCTGGGATGCTGGACGGCTCTAAATAACAAATTTTTTTTTTTTTGAAAGGAATGGTGGGCCCTGATGAAGTGGGCCACCACAAGATGGATGTCATGGGAATAATGTTTAAGGTGGGCCCCACTCGAATAAAATAAATACCACATCAAGATGGGATCCATTCAAGTGGGCCACACCATCCTTTTGTAATAAATAAAATAAAATAAAATAAAATAAAATAAAATAGAGAGAGAGACATGGAGAGTGGGACACGGCTTGTGATGGAGGGTCCCCGTCATTATGGGCCCTCCCTTACATGAAATCATACAACAACGGACCCCTTTGAACGAAGGACCATCAAAAATGTAAATCAACGGTGGAGATCCATTCTCCACCGTTATGGACGGTCTAGATGACCTTTTTGAAATGAAATAAACATCATGATGGGGTCCATGAAGAATGGCCTCATCATGGAACGATCATGATGATCCAAGTGGTCCATCGGCCACAAATAAGGGTCCCAAGTGAGATCCACACCATTGATCGGTGGGCCTCACTTGGTCCACCATAAAAACACATAAATCTACCCTATAGAAGCACCTACCGTCCGATCTTCTCGCTCCTAGGGGTTCCTTGGCACCTTGTCTTCAACTTCAATGGCTAAGATGAAGAATGGAGGGTTGAGATGGGAGATTTTGGGGTAGGAAGGTGGGCCACTTAGAGCTTAGGAAGGTTGGAAATTTTCATACGTATGGGGCTCTTGGAGTTGCTTGAAAATCTTGAAATGAGAAAGAGAGAAAGAGAGAGTGATGTAAAGGGAGAGAGAGAGAGTGATGGATGGATGGGTGAGTGATGGTGGTGTAAGAAAAACTTGACTTTTTGGCCTTTTGTGTAAGAAAGGTATGGGTTGAGAAGACTTTGTTGGCTTTTTGTGTAAGAGAGGTATGGGTTTGGGAGACTTTTGTGGTTGCTTGGGAAAAGAGATGGAAGTGATGTGTACTTGACATGTGATGGCTTGATGGGTGATTGATTGATGGGATTGATGTGATTGATGTGACACATCGTTGAGATTCCCTTAGTTTTCGCAACGCGCGACGTTTTCTCGCACCGAACGTTGGCTCATAACTCTTAATCAGGGTATCGCCTTGGCGCGCGAGTCGCGGTATCGGAACCGCGGCGACGGTGCGGTCGCTATGGTATTGGTCTCGGGTTGAGTCGACTCGGGTTGTCGGCACATGAATCAGGGTCGCGCATCGATATCGATTAAGGGTCGAAAGTTGCCGAAATTCGACCGGTAAGACCGCGGAAGTGTACGGAAAGGTACGGACCAAGATACGGGTCTTACAGGACAGCAGAAGAATCTCAGACTCTGGGCGATCGATGCTTCTGGCGTAATTTTTCTTGGCGTTATTTGAATCTCCGCCGCCCTGATGCCCTCCAATGATCGTTCGAATTTCTTCCGTGGGACGATCTTCACTTGGTCCTGCTGGAACACCAGATCCTTCTGTATGTTCTTTGAGTCAGCCTTCTTTAATTAGCCGCTTGATCTCATCCTTCAAATGGTAACAGTCACTCGTATTGTAACCGTGATCACGATGATAGTGGCAGTATTTGTTCTAGTTCCGTCGATTCGGGTTCCCTTGGAACTTTCCGGGCCAGTTGACGAAACCTTCGTTCTTGATTTTCATCAACACTTGTTCCTGAGATTTGTTAAGGGGGGTGTATGTGAAAAATCTCCTGTCGGGTCGCTTTCCCGACCTACCGTCGTCTCGTGTCCTCTCATCTTTTCGCTTCTTCTCCCCGGCTGAGTCAGCTTCTTTCTTGGCTGGCTCTTTATCCAAGGGTTTCGCATTCTGGACCTTCTCTCGTAGGAGTCGGGTCTCTTCAGCGTCGGCGTATTTGTCCGACCGAACCATGAATTCGCCCAGGGTCTCGGGTGGATTCTTGTCTAATGACGCCAAAAAGGGTTTATCTCTCACACCTTGCATAAGAGCGTTAAGAGCTGTCTCCTCAGAATGCTTTCGAACTTGCAGAGATTCGAAGTTGAAGCGCTTGATATAGTCCTTCAACAGCTCTCCTTCCTTCTGAACTATGTTGTTCAGATGTGCTGGCGGCTTTAGCTTCTTCTTTCCGCCGATAAAATTATTAAGAAAGGCATCACTGAGCTCGGCGAACGATTTGATTGACCTCGGTTTTAATTGCTTAAACCAAAGTCGGGATACATCAGTTAGGATAAGAGAGAAGGCCCGACACATAACAGCGTCCGAGGCATCGTGCAACTCCATATAGGTTCTGAAGCATTCAAGATGTTCTGTCGGATCAGTTTTTCTAAAAAAGGAAGTTTATCTGAGGTAGACAGAACCTTTCCGGCAATCGCGCCTGCATCACCTCGTCCACAAACGGAGAAGCCCTTTCCTCGGATTTGGTCGGGTTTAAGTTCCGATCGTGCTTCATGCCTGCTATCTGTTTTTCTATCTTTTCACGGACCTCGTTCTTGAAATCTTGCATATCGGCTTTCCAGGGTTACGTACTTTCCGCCGTTTCTTCTACAGGGAGCCGACTTCGCCTCATCTGATCTATTCTATGTCGCAGATCAGAGGGAGGCAGAACGGCCGTTGCAGAGCAAGCTGGCGCTGGCTGACTCGGTCCTTGATGCTGACTCGGTCCCTGGGGTTGATTCGGCTGTTGAGGCGACTGTGGAGCAGCAGGCTGCGCTACAGATGTTGGCGGGAGAACCTGTGCCAACTCGTGACGCTGCTGCATCTGCTGATTACACAGTTGTTTCAGCATGTATTTCATAACTGCCATCTCGGAACGCATCTCTTGGACTTCCCGATCCAAGTGCGCGTTCCCTCGGCTAGGCTGGCTGGTAGTCGCAAGCGGTGCTGTTGGGGGAGCTCCCTGAGTCGTGCTACCAGCGGCCTCCCCCGCTTCATCTGAATCCGTCCTTCTAGTTCTTGTCATTCAATGAATTGCAGAAAATGGCTTTTTGTTCGATTCCCACAGACGGCGCCAAACTGTTGGTGTATTTTTATGAAACGGCTTCTCTGGGTCGGATCTTTTTCCACCTGCACAAACAACACTATCAAGGGAACCCTGACTAGAGTCGGGGAGCCTCCGATGCTTAAGTCAGGCGTTTTATCGATAGCAAAGGATTTTCTCAGTTTTGTATCCGGTACCTTTTTTTGTAAAAAGCTTCGATATTTATAAGTCTTGGAAATCCTCATCATACGAGGATTCTCCTTCTGATTCTCCGGAGATTTACTCCTCTCTACTGATTGCTTTCGATCCCGAGAATCTCGGGATCGGATATCCATATTCCTGGATTTTCGGAGCAGCATTTGCATTCCTTCCGCCTTCTCTTGTCTCGGCTCGGTCGTTACCAATTCTAGGAGAGCCGGCCGACTCAAGAGGACGTGTTCGACCTTTTCACGGACGAGATAGTCTCGGCGTTTGTCCATCATCCTCCCTTACTCCGTGACCGACAGAACCAACTTGTTAAGTCAGTTTTATTCTATCGGTTGGGTGGCTTAAAACACGCTTGGCCCTCAGTAGGCTTATGCAGACGAGGTTATCACTCCGACAGAGCAACTGTTATCGTCTTTTACTTATGCCCCTTGACTTATCCTTTATTCCCTCATCTCAGATTCTTCGGGTAGCGTCAGCAGAGCCAACCTACTTATAATCCGAGTATCCGGACGGAACGTATTTCTTCCCCAACAACTATTATTATTTTGGTGGCGTGGGTTATTAGAGATTTAGATTTGAGTGAAAAATGATCCACAAAAAAAAAAAAAAAAAAAAACTGCAGATAAAACACATGCAACATAGTGGGGGCCACATATGACCGACCACTTGACGCCTGGTTAGTGGCCACGTCATTACCCAAACCGTGTCCCTGAATTGAATAGAGATATATCAGTCCTGATGTGACACAATCACAGTGCAGGCAAATAAAAAAACCTACCTGGCAGCAGAATACACGTGGCTTAAGGCCCATGGGACCGACGATTTCTATCTAAAGCCTTTGGCAGGAAGTTCCTCTACTAAAAACCTAAGGTGGGGCTCCATATACCCTTCATCCAGCGGTGGGCCGTAATGTTAGAAATCTACCCTTCATCCGTTTTTTAAAATCATTTTAGGGCATGGGCAAAAAAATGAGAATGATCACGGTAGGAAAATTTCTATTAATAATATCATTTATACTGAGATGAACTGTAAACTCAGATATTATCTTTGATTCAAAACTTCCGTGACCTCACAAATATTTCAAGTGTGGACATTCAATCGTCACGTTTTCAGCACACTTGAGTGTTGGATGTGGTTCATTTTTGGCTCCATGTCCTGAATGATCTCAAAAACGGGTGGACAGGTAGATTTCTCACCAACATCACGGTGGGCCCCACTTACGTTTCCAGCGCAACAACTTCATGCAAAAGGTGGCCCCACTTAGGTTTCAAGCGTAAGAACTCCCTGCGAAAGGCTTTAAGAGGAAATGGGCGTCCAAGTCCACCAAAGTCCTCACACCGGAACTTCCTTGACTAGGGATCGCAGGGAATCCGCGTCACAGCGTCACCATGACTCGTACTGGTCAGGCCTCGTCACCCAGCAGATCACGGAATCGGATTGATTACTCCGCCACCAGCCCGGTGGCTGGTGGTCGAGGCTACGTGAGCCCCACCATGATGTATGTGTTTTATCCCTTCCGTTCATCCATTTTTACAAATCATTTCAGGGCTTGATCCCAAAAATGAGAGGGATATAAATCTCAGGTGGACCACACCACAGGAAAACAATAGTGATTGGATATCCACCATTAAAATCCTCCTTAGGCTCACTGTACTATTTATTTGACATCCAATGTGTTGATTAGGTCATACAGACCCAGATGAAGGGAAAAATCAAATATCATCTTGATCCAAAAGTTTAATGGCACCCAAAAAATTTTTAATGGTCGTTGTTCTTTCGACACCGTTTCCAGTAACGTGGTCCACTTGAGATTGGTATATACCTCATTTTTATAAAATGATCTGGAAATATAGATGAACCATGGATTAAACACATACATCATGGTGGAACCCACGGAGCACCGACCACCAGCCACTGGTGGGTGGCAGAGGTGGTAGCCAATCCGTTTCCGCGGATCACCCGCGGTCGTGCATCTATACGATTAGCCCTCGGGTAGAATTGGGAGAGACGATACACCGAACAACGGTGTATATTCAGAAACCCATCGTTGAAAACTATCGTCCGAAACTAGTAATTTTAAAATTTCCCAAATTCAAACGCTTTAAAAATAAATCCACGAAATCACATTCAATTCCAAGACTACATACACAGAACTACCCGTAAATACATATAAATATAAAACAAAACCCTAAGAAAGATTTATCATCTTATTCTTATTCTAATCTAATTTTCTTTTTATTTATTTTCTGCTACCTTCTTCGACTGCTTCTGGATGAAATCCCTCACCTCAGTAATTAACAATTCAGACTCCGGCAATTCCGGAAACACGTAGAAGGCGTGAATAGCGTTTGGATACACGACCAGGTTCGCTTCCTTTCCCAGCGCTTTCAACCCCTCGCAGTAGCGTTTCTGCCAGTCTTGCAACGGGTCGAACCCTCCCACAAACACCAGTGCAGCTGGGAACGAGGCAGGTAGATTGCCCGATCCGTTACGTCCGAAGGGGTTTGCTGCTTCGTGGTCCCGATCCGACCCTTCTGGAAGGAACGCCTTCCACAGCCAGTCCGTACGCTCCATCGAGACGAGCGGGGCCCACGCGAGGCGGGTCTCGGACTCGGTCCGCTCCTCTCCCCCGAAGTATGGCTGAATCGCCACCAGCCCGATGAGCCGCACGGACTTGAACTCGGACGGCGGCGCCCCGGAGATCCGCTGCGCGACGTGGTGCGAGATGTTGCCGCCGGCGCTGTCCCCGGACAGGAATAGCCGTGACAAGTCGGCCTTAGGGGCAAAGTCGTAAAAAGCCGGGTCCCGGCCGTCGAGCCACTTGACGACGTCAAACCCGTCGTCGTACGGGGCGGGGTATTTATTTTCAGGCGACAGGCGGTAGTTGACAGAGACGACGACTGCGGGGATCTCGCCGGCAATCCGGCGGCAGACGGCATCGTATGCCTTGGAGTCCGGAGAGAGGAATGCGAAGCCGCCGCCGTGGAAGAAGATGAAGACGGGAAGGCTGACGTCATCGGCGGTTCCAGTAGGGTAGAATGCGCGGAACCAGAGGTTTCGGGTCGGGTCCACGGTGAAATCGGCCGTTTTGACGCCTTTAAACGGTTTCGGGTTGGACGCCTCGTGCAAATCGACGAAGCGGAGGAGACGGCGGTTGACGGTGCCGTTAGAGCGGCGAGCGGCGTCAGTAACGGCGGAGAGGAGGCTGATAAAAATCTTGGTCATCCATGGGAGGACAGGAGCGGCTCGGGGCTTTTCCGTCATTTCGGTAGTGTCTTACTTTTGTATACCTCACGGAGAGGAGATGTGGAATTATATAGAGGGGGTTTGATGCTCCGGCGTGGCAGAGGATGATGGTTCATACGCAGGCATCGAAAAATGGTACACGTGGCATGCTGATAAACTCAAATCTCTACTGTCCAAATTGTTAGTCATATATTAGATGGAAAGTAGACCAAAACAATATGCTGATCTTGTTAATTAATTAGTTGATAGGTGGACATTTAATGAATGGTTGGAATGAAAATTAGGTAACGGTTCGGATTCATTGAATGATTGTCCAGTAATAAAAGGTCTTGATTTCTCAACTAGCCCTGTTTTTAGATAAAGACCATCAGATGGAGAAATGGAGAAATTTGGATGGTTTGATTTGAGTCATTTCATGCGAAGTGAGATATTAAACTGCCTGCGTGTGCAACATCTGGGCTCGCCCACAGTATCAAATGACTTTTCCATTGAAAGGAAGATGCGAACTGAAATCCTTTCACTTTCCGGAATCTGATTATCCGGTGTACCAGACGCCAGCTATTTAGCTTATGTATTGACGCAATCAAGTTTTGTGGGTCCAATCGTGATGTATTTATTAACGGTTCATCTATTTGTCGAGCTCCTATTAAGGCTTGATCCAAAAAATAAAACTGATCTAAATACAAACTGAAACACACTGCAAAAAGCAGTGGGGAATGAACGTATATCATTGAAATCCTTTTAGGGATCACATAACTTTCGGATCAATATAAAATTTATTTTTCCTTTTCATCCATGAATTTTTGACCATATTAACTGATTGGATGGAAAATAAATGTTATAGTTACCCTTACAAATTTCTTAACGGTGAAAATAATTATCCTTGCTACTATTTACGGTGTGGTCCATTTGAGCTTTGGATATGATTAAGTTTTTGTCTAATGCTCTAAAATGATCTCGAGAAATACATGAATGGTGTGGATATAATAAATACATCAGCATGGGGTCATCGAACGGTATGATTTCCTTTGAACCGTTCGTACCAGTCGGATTTTGAGGCGCGTCGGCGCTCGTCTTCGCACAACACGTACCTACGCCACCGGCCATATAGCCGATGTGTGGTGCACGCAGCCTTTAGCATACGTTTGGGCTAAGGATTCGGCGTGGAACCACTGTCATGTTTGTGAGAAAGGGCCTCTAATATTTTTCAAGCTCATTCCAGTATATGCAAAGAAGAAAAAAAAAAGGAGAATTAAAAAATCAAGTGGGTCACGTGAGAGAAAATAGTGAGAATTTAATGACCACCATTGATACATTTACATGATCATGAAAGTTTTGCATCGTATCGGTTCAAGGCACTGTTTGGGAGCATGGATTTGAAACCCTTGAATTGGGAACTTACATTTAATACCTTTGGATTTTGAATTTAATTACTAAATCAACTTTAATATATCTAATTAATGAGATAAGTAATTTTTGACACAATGGTTGTGATAAGCTCACTGAAATATACGCTTTAATGAAGAAATTTCAAGTCTTGGATGAGTTGCGAGCAGCAGATCATGTTTGAGTACTTAACCAATAATTTTTAATTATTGACTAATATGGATAATGTTTTAACAGTGCTAGACAATATTTGGACAATACTGATTTACATGGACAATGTTTGGACAGTACTAATCGTCATTAGTGAGTCATGTGCCCCATAGATTGATAATACAGCGACACAAATGCTATGCTTGTAACTATTAAAATGACTTTATGCTGCCAAACAACAAGGGGATTTGAAACCTCTCAAATCCCCTTCAATCCATGGTGCCAAACGATCCCTTAAGTTTATAGTGTTTTCATTTAATCTGAGTGAAAATGACTTTAGAAATGGTTCAGATGGAATATAAACATCAATGTGGAGCCTAGGAAGGTTTCAATGGTAGGTATTCCTTTCCCCATTGTTTCATATCGTATGTAATAGTTTAGTTTTGAATCATTCTCATTTTTTATGATATGTCCTAAAATGACCTCGAAAAATAGATAGACGGTTTGAATTTATCACAAACATCACATTAGCTTCACCCAGAATACTTATACAGGAACTTCCAGCAAAAGCCTTTAGCTGGAAATCCGCGTTCGTCCGGTTTACCGCACACCACCGTTCCATCTGGTGAGCTCTTTTTAAGGTTACAGCCAAAAAATAAGCCAGACCAAAGATCAAGTACACTGCAACGTAAAAAAACAACGGAAATTGGAAGTCTACTATTGAAGCCATTTGTGGGCTCCCATAAGTTTTGGATCAATGTGGTATTTGTTTTTCTTCTTCGTACAGGTTTTAGTGGGCTCTATAAATATTTTAACAGTAAGAATCATTGTCTTACTTTTATTTTTGGTGTGTTCCATATGCGCTTTGTATATGACTCATTTTTAGCATCACGCTCTATAATGACATCTTAAATGGATGAACGGTGTGGATAGAATAAAATATTATAAGAGCTGCGTTACTTTAATCTCCTTTCAACCGTTGGTACAACTCGAGCTCGAGCAGTGTCAGCGCTCGTTTTCGCACCACAGTACCCCACATCGGCCAATCCGCTTCCCCTAGTAGCCGAACTTCTTGGCCCCACCATGTTGTATAAGTATAATCTACTCTGTACATAAGGTCTTCACCTAGGCGTTAGGAGAAAAAAACCACTGATATCCACAACTTAGGTGGACCTCACTACAAGAACAAGGGGGATGAGATTCCAACCATAGGTTTTGTATGTGTGGCTATCGACGTTGTGTATCCGTCATAAAACCAGTTCATCACGTGAAAATCATCACGATGAATTGAATGCACAAAAATTAGCAAGTTCTAAAAATTAGGATGGCCATAACAAGTGAATTTAAAGGTTTTAGGAACACTTATATATTGTTTCCAGTGATGTGGCCCATTTGATTTATTTATCAGGCTAAGATTAGCCATTTACTATGAATTATCACATAATCGACTAAATGGGCCAGAGAGCTTGGGTGTTCTGACGCTGCGTCAAATAGATACTGCAGATGATTACTCTGGGTCTGGCAGATTTCATAATGGCAGTGTAGAATCGGTGGAAGCCGATTGCGTCCTGCCCAGGCTAATCCGTAGGTAGGGCTCTGTGGGGGCCACTTTGATGTATGGGTTTTATCGACCCAAAAATTAGGCAGATCCAAGGCACATGTAGACCATAAAGTGAAGATTTAATACCTACCATTAAAGGCTTCTCATGAGCGCAGAAGTTTTGGTTTAATCTGGTATTTGTAACACCCAGATCCATAGCTCAACCGGCAAACTGAGTAGAGATACCTCATTTCAACACAGGTTTTGGTATCGATCCCCAGCAGGGGTGGCTAACATGGAGTGTGTGTACTAACAAACTAACCCCATATCCTAAAAATGCGGATGTATTAAATAAAACACATACCCATACGCAGCCCCTGCCTCCCACCTGGCCTGTCTAGCCACAAAGGGGCAGTTACGTGGGCAGGTCCACCGTGATGTATTTGTTTATCTTGTACCATACGCAGCCCCTGCCTCCCACCTGGCCTGTCTAGCCACAAAGGGGCAGTTACGTGGGCAGGTCCACCGTGATGTATTTGTTTATCTTGTACCATTAGGGTGTGTTTGGCCGGACCGATACCATAGGATTTGGTGGGATGGAATGATTTTTAAGGTAACGATGGTGGTGTCAGTATTTGTCTATTGACCATGGGTTTGAGATAGCTCATGAGATATCCAGCAGGGTGTTTGGATGGTCACAAATGGATTAATTTGTATCTCCATTGCTTCTTATGGTGTGCCCCCACTCACTGCTTTATAGCTGCCTCAAAATAACTTCACGACTGGATGTAAACAAGTAAAAATGATGAAAAGAATATATCTCATTGATATCTCAGTAGACCCTACATAGGAGTGAAAACGTATATCTCAAAATTTGCGGCATCAAGTGCCGCTTACAAGGGTACATGGAATGGTTTTTACCCCACCGTCCCAAACAGAAAATCAGACGGGATGTAAACAGTATAACGCATGGATCCGTCGTAATCCCATATCGAGTGCCCAACCAAACACGCCATTAAAATATATACATAAAATGAGGCAGATCAAATCCTCAAGCCGTACCAAGTAATAATCTTGAGCTGCATTTAATGCATAAATTATTAAATGCATGTTGCATTAAATGCAAAAGTTATAGTTATCTTTGATATCGTACACTTGGAGCGGTTTAGATACTGGTAAAAATGTTATCGAAGTGACTTGGTTAAGCATGTTTGATCAGATACCACCGGTTTTTCTGTTGCAACGAGTGCTCTTTAATTAGGGATTGGTTGGACATTTTTATATTTTTAGTGCTCATGTAAGGGTAATTTAATAATTTGTAGATAATATGAGATTTTTTATTCTTTAAATTATATACTATATTATGTAAAATGATCTGAACCATCCATTTATAAATGATCAGTACAAAAGGCTAAGAAAACATGCTCATCAAATTTCAATGAATCCGATTGTCATCATGTTTTTGTGCAAGAAAAATGAATCATCATTCATCAGGCCCACATGGGGTACAGAGTTTATGCCTCTATTTCCATGTCACTCAATTATATCTGTTGAGGTTAAAATCTGGTCGGCCCTCCCTCCACGTCACCCTCTACGTGCTGTTCCTAAAACCTGCACCAAGAAAATGGATAAAAGTGACCCTGGCTAAGCCGGGGACCCTCCGATGCCTAAGTCAGGACAAGGGAATCGGAGTCTAAGTAGAGAGTACAGGATGAGAGCTCAATATCGCATACCTATAGATATGGCGCTGTGTGCTATTTATACTTGCCTGTGGAGCGGTCTGGTATCGATAATCTCGGCACGATCAGGGGGATTCTCGGATCGTGGAGAGACCACCCGCAATCTGTTGATCGTGTAACATATCCAGCGAATAATGCGTATCTGCGAGCGATGTTATCGGCCACATTTGGTTATGACAGTTTTCATGTTTAGCGAGTGAGATATGCGCATCTAAAGGCCTGCTCGGCTCAGCTCATCAGAGCATAATAAAAATCATTCTCCAAGTCAGACGACGTCCGACTCGACCCGTCATGCCGAATCCGATACGGCCGGCTTGAGTAGATCGTGGTTGGGGAATAATAGGTTATCCGATCGGATTGTTAAGACCCCTCCAAGTTGACCCTTACCCAAAGATGCTCGCGTGTCCTTGTTGCGATGCTGGGGTCTGGTCAGATGGGTCGCGCCTCGGGTGTAGGCTCGGACTTACAGTCGGATTGATGTTCTACCATGGACTCGAATCTCCCCATAACAGAAGCCCCTTACTCTTCGAGTTTGTTTGCAGGCTCGTAGAGTACTTATGTAAAAAAATCTCCCGCCCTTATTGCAATGGTGACGGGTCTCGAATCACGCGCGTGCTAGTCGCCTTGGTTAACGCGTGGCGACGGTTACGATCCCGAATCTCCTCCCAGCCTATGGGAGGTTGCCACGCGGGCTTTAGGAGGCGTGTACGTGACGGCTCCGACTGCTGGGGCGTCGTTTCGCATATCGAGGTACACTGCCCAATGTCAGAGTCGTACTAACGGTTCAGTACTCCTCCAATGCGGTGCGGCCATGTGTGCTCGGAGATCGGCTCGTGCCGATTCAGCTGCTGCCATTAAGGCTTGCCATCAATGCAGAATTCCTTCGTTGCCTATATAAAGAATCCCGAACTTTCGTTCGTCACTTTATATTCCGAATCAGAAGAGCATACCGGAGGAGGCGATTTCCGACGAGGCGATTCCGGCCGAATTCGAAATATTCGGTAGAAAGTGATTTCAGGCAGTCAACCGGTGAGTCTTGTTGATTTTCACCCTTCTTTCTGCCATATCTTTCGACCTCGAGATGGTTCGTAAATACGGCGATGACTCCGAGCCGGGGAGTTCTGAGAGTGGGAGTGAGGCTTCCAAAGGCCCTTTCGAGACCACTCTCCCATACCCCTCGCCTCGGAGGCAAAAGATGTTGGGCTCTAAAACCAAGCAGCTCAGCAAGAAGACGGCCACCCGAGCCCGCTGAGTCGAGACCACTGCCACCACCGAAATGCTTGCGAGTTTGCACACCGCAGAGGTAGTCCCAGGAGGCGCTGTCATGTCGGAGTCTCAGATGGAGTGGATCTGTTCGGAATTCTAAATCCCTGACTCCGTTCAGATAAGGGCCCCTGGGCCTTTGGACGTAGCTGGGGTTCCTGCCAAGGGAGAAGTATCCATTTTCCTTTGTGCGCTGCAGTGCGGGGTCCGGCTCCCACTACACCCCTTTATCAGGAAGGTTGCAGCTTACCTTGGATTGGCTCCCGGGCAGTTTACTCCAAATGCCTGGAGAGTGATGATTTTCGCCTTTATTATTTGGAGACAAGCTGGAAACTGCGAGCTGACCCCAGAGGAGTTGCTGAGCCTGTACCTAGTCAAGCATGACAACAACGATCCGTGATACTATTTTGTGACTTGGGGGAGTAAGGGGTCGGGGTTGATGATGCACCTGCCGTCCTCTAATAAGGACTGAAAAAATAAGTGGTTCTGGGCGGCAGGTGAATGGGAGGCACCGGCGGCTGAGCTTAGGACCTTAACGGCTCGTATTCCAACCCATTTTACGAAACCATGTCGGACTTCATTTTACATCCGGGTTGCTGCCTTAGTTTTCACCTGTTTCAATTAAAGTAAGATTTTTTTTTCTTTTGCAGCTTTTCCAAAGGGATTACCTCTCCTCGACTCAGACCAGAAAAATCGTATTACGAAATCTAGAGCATGATCGGAGACGCTTCATTCCTGAGCTGATCTGATCACCGAGGCTAACCTTCACTGGTCTGGGCTTTGCAAATTCTAACCTTCGCTCACGTCCCTTAGTAAGCTGCTCTGATCTCTTCGATGAGCTTTCTTTCGGTCACTTAGTAACTGACATCATTTTTTCTTTCGCAGGCATGGCCGAGGCGTTTAGAGCTCGGAAAAGGAAAGCAGCTCCGACATCGGCGGAGTTGCTGAAGGAAGCCCCCTGAGTGAAGATCACTCGAAAGAAGTCAGTTCCCCCTCGCGTGGAGAAATCTTTCGCTGCGCCGACCTTAACTGCCCTAGCTCCGAGATCAGTCGGATCTTCCTCTGCGGTGCCTACCCCGACCCGTCCTAGTACTGTCGCGGCTCTTTCGGCAGTCTTAAGCCCAGTGGTATCTCCTCCTCCGGGGCTCATTCGAAGGACCGTTGCTGACACCCTAGTCGTTCCGAGCCCTGTTGCTCCTCCGGGGCTCATTCGAATGACCGTTCCCCCCACCGTAGAGGCTTCTGCCGCAGTCCCCGAGCCCCTCGTCGCTATCCTTTCTTCCTCCGAACGGGAGGAGGCCATTCGAATGGCCGACAATATGTTTTCCCCCCGAGGTCTGGGGAGATGTCCGCGCCGAGGGTCAAAACTCGACCGGCAGCAGGGTAGGGGCCGAGGGGGCTGTGGCCTTGCCCCAGGCTGGCACGAGCGGTGAGAGGTTCGAGCCGGGCTATCATATGGCGTGCTTGGCTCAGTGGGCTGCCAAGCATGCTAAGGAGGAGGATATTGCTCGGAACCTTGACCGGTCAGAAGTCAGCTTTCTGAACGACTTCGCCTCTGTGTGCTACTTGGTATGTCTCTGAGAGGATTCTTCCTTTCTTTCATATCATTATATATATTTTTTAGATTCTGACCTTTGTTTCCTGTTCAGGCCATCCCGGTGTTGCTCTCAATTCGAGAGAGAGTGCGTAAGCATTGAAGGAGGGAGACAGAGTTCGAGGCTCTCCAGGCTGAGACGACGGCCTTGAAGTCCGAGTAGATCGAGTTGCGCCGGCAGCTTTCGGGCGAGAGGGCCAGGGTGAGCCGACTGTAGGGAGTCATCATCGACCTAGAGGCCAGGGAGTTGCACCTGCAGGCGAGGGCGGATAATCTTAAGGCGAATGGCGATGCAGCGACCGTCGATCTAACCCGCGCCAAGGCCCACGCGGACTCTTTGGCCATGGAGACTACTCAGCTAGGCGAAGACCTGAAACGTGCCAAGGTCGAGGTGGCTGAAGAGCGGACCCGAGCCGTGAATCAGGTCTTGGAGACTCAGCGGGCTAAGGACGAGGCCTCTCTGGCCGCAGCGGTTGCCGCCGCGGTTGAAGATTTCAAGACCTCCAAGGAGAGGGACGCTGAAGCTGCGACATTTTATAACCACGGCTTCGATGCTTGTCTCGAGTCAGTCCTGAGTTTATACCCAGACCTCGATCTTGACTCTCTTCTTCCTGAGGACTCCGAAGATGCTCCTGCTGAAGTTGCTCGCTCGGATCAAGCCCCTGACGTCCAGGCTCCTCCTCCAGCATGAAGGCATATTTTATCTTGTATTTTTTTTTAGAAACCATCAATGTATTCTTTGCCCCTCCAAGGGGATTTAATGAAAAATATTTTTTTTTTGGTATTACGTTAACTTGCTTTGAGATGTAGTCGAGCGGGCCTCTTTACGGGCCTGGCCTTTTCATTCTGTCATATTGTCGAGCTGAGTACTCCAATGGAGGGTCGGGTCATTATTAGGCTTTTTCCCTCGAGGGAATGCCTTGTCGATCTTTCGTAAGATTAGGCCCCGATCCCTTAAAGGATCGGACCATTTAATTTATGCTTGTGTTGATAAGGCAATCGGGCGAGCATCCAAAGTAGAATTGAACTTTTATTAAGAGCCTTAAAGGCTAAATGCTCGGAGGCGTAAATTTTATTATGAGCCTAAAAGGCTCTTCCTCATGGGTAGTAGATGTTCAAGTGCTCGGCGTTCCAAGGATAAGGGAGATGACAGCCTTCGAGGTCCTCCAGGTGATACGAGCCTGGTTTGACAGACCTGACCACACGATATGGTCCTTCCCAGTTGGGTCCGAGCGCTCCTGCCCCCGGCTCAGCCGTGTTCTGAAAGACCCGTCGGAGGACTAAGTCCCCTGGGCGTAAGCGCTTGACTTTGACCTTTGAATTATAGAAGCGCGCTGCCTGCTGATGCCGAGCCGCCGTTCGGAGCTTCGAAACCTCTCTTAGTTCTTCGAGAAAATCCAGATTAGCAGCGATCTGCTCAGAGTTTTAATTTTCTTCAAAGCTTCTTACCTGCGTCGTTGGGAGTCCGATTTCCACTGACATCATTGCCTCCGAGCCATAGGATAGCAAAAATGGAGTTTCTCCCGTCGAAGTCTGGGCTGTGGTCCTATAAGCCCAGAGGACGAAAGGGAGCTCCTCGGCCCAATTTTTCTTTACTTTTTTCAGCTTCGTCTTGAGATGGTGCTTGATGACCTTGTTGACCGCCTCTACCTGTCTATTCGATTGCGGGTGCCGAGACAATGAGTAAGCGTTCACAATGTCAAGCCCTCGACACATACTACGGAACTTGTCATTATCGAATTGGCGGCCGTTATCAGAAACGATGGTTCGTGGGATTCCGAACCGGCAGATGATATTTTTTCACACAAAGTTAATTACTTTTCGGCCTCGGTCCACTTAGTGAAGTAATCGACTGCAACTATAGCGAACTTGATTTGTCCCTTCCCAGTGGGCAAGGGACCGATGATGTCAATCCCCCATTAGGCGAACGGCCACGGCCCGCTCATGAGGGTCATTTCTTCTGCCGGTTGCCTCGGCACGGCAGCAAAGCGCTGACACTTGTCACACTTCCGAACAAAGTCCTTAAAATCTTGCTTAAGAGTCGGCTAAAAATACCCTTGATTAAGAATCTTCATGGCCAAGGCACTACTGCCAGAATGGTTTTCGCAGATTTCCTCGTGAATCTCCCGAATCACGTAGTCGGCCTCGTCCAGTCGGAGGCATCTAAGGTAAGGTTGAGAATGCCCCTTCTTTTACAGCACTCCGCCCAATAAGGCGTACCGGACCGCTCTGACCCTAAGTCGCCTCGCCTCTAGTTTGTTCGAGGGAGTTTCGCCGGATGACGGATAATTAAAGATCGGATCCATCCAACTGGGAATGGACTGGACGAGATTGACTTTCTCCGACTGGCTGACACTCGGGTGCTCAATGAACTTGACAGGAACGAAACGTGGGATCTTTCCCTCGGAGGCTGAGGCGAGTCTTGCTAAGGCATCGGCCCATGAGTTCTCGGCTCTAAGGATCTGCTGGATGGTGCAACTCCAAAATCTCTCAATCAATTTCCTTGCTTCCTCGAGGTAGGCGATCATTCTGACTTCTTTAGCTTCGTACTCCGAAGAAATGTGGTTCACTACCAGCTGCGAATCACAACGGACTTGCAGAGTCTGAACGTCTAGACTCGCTGCCAGCCTGAGCCCAGCTAATAACGCTTCATACTCGGCCTCGTTGTTTGAAGCTTTGAATCCGAGTCTGATTGCGTATTGGATTGTCGTTGAATCAGGTGCAACCAGGACAATACCGGCTCCTGCCCCTTTAATATCGGAAGACCCATCAACATAAAGGACCCACCCCGGATCCGATGTTGCCTCTTTGTTGCTCAACGGGACAGGTGGTGTCATTTCAACTTCCTTACTGACTTGTTCCTCATCCGGAGTTGTGAGCTCAGCAATAAAGTCGGCCACGGCTTGACCCTTGAGTGCCGTCCTGGGGCGAAATTGGATGTCAAACTCTCCGAGCTCTATGGCCCACTTGGTCATCCGACTCGACACTTCGGGTCTCTGGAGGACCTGCCTCAGAGGAGAGTCTGTTAGCACAACTATGAAGTGAGCCTGGAAGTCTGGCTGCAGTTTTCTGGCCGAGACGACGAGGCGGAGCGCCAGCTTTTTTAAAGACTGGTACCTTGTTTCCGCTGGAACCATGGCTTTTCTTACACAGTACACGGGTACTGCTTGCTCCCGACCTCTCTGATGAGAGCCGAACTAACAGCTGAAGCCGACACTGCAAGGTAGAGGAACAAAGGCTCCCCTTCTTCAGGCTTGGATAATAGAGGTGGTGAATCCAAGTATTGTTTTAATTGTTGGAAGGCATGCTCACACTCTGGCATCCACTCCGCCTTCTTATGGCCCTTCGGCTGCTGGAAGAAGGGAAAATACTTATCCGTAACCCTAGATATGAAGCGTCCGAGGGCGGCAGCTCTTCCCGTGAGACACTGTATCTCCTTAAGAGTTCGAGGCGAGTTCATGTCGAGGAGAGCCTTGATCTTATCCAGGTTAGCATCGATACCTCGCTGACTAACTTGAAAGCCGAGAAACTTCTCTAACTCAACCCCGAATGCACACTTAGCGGGATTCAATTTCATCTGATATTCTCAGAGGACGCTAAATGTTTCTCCGAGGTCGGCAAGGTGGTTGGAGGCTTGGGTAATTTTCACTAACATATCGTCCACGTACACCTCCATGATGCACCCAATCTGACTAGCAAACATCTGATTCACCAGTCTCTAATATGTTTTCCTAGTATTTTTCATGCCAAATGGCATGACCCGGTAACAGTAGAGCCCTCTGTCTGTGACAAAGGTAGTCTTCTGCCTGTGTAAGACCCGTATCTTAGTCCGTACCGTCCCGTAGACTTCCGCGGTCTTACCGGTCGAATTTTGGCAACCTTCGACCCTTAACCGATATTTACGCGCGACCCTGATTCATATGCCGTCAACTCGAGTCAACTCAAACCGAGACCAATACCATAGCGACCGCGTCATCGCTGCGGTTCCGATGCAGCGACTTACGTGCCGAGGCGATACCCTGGTTGAGAGATATGGGCCAACGTTCGGTGTGAGAAAAACGCTGCGCGTTGCGAAACCCAAGAGAATCTCTACGAGATGTCCCATCAATCCCATCAATCCATTAATCAATCAATCCATCACATGTCGAGTACATGTCAAGTACACATCACCTTTCACCCATTCCCAAGCAACCACAAAAGTCAAAGATTTCTTATAAAGCCCATACCTCTCTTACATAAAAAGCCTCAAAAGTCAAAAAGTTCTTACACCTCTCATGCCTTTCTTACACAAATGGTCACAAAAGTCAAGGTTTTCTTACACACCCATCATTCACCACATCCATCCATCACCCATCTCTCTTTACAACACTCTCTCTCTTTCTCATTTTCTCATCTCATTCTCCAAGAAAAACTCCATACGTATGAGCTATCCTTCCCTTTCAAAAAAAAACTCCAAGGTGGCCCACCTCTCCTACCCCATCACCTCCCATCTCAACCATCCATTCCCCATATCCTCCATTAAAATCCAAGCTAAGGTGCTAAGGAACCCCTATGAGCAAGAAGATCGGACGGTGGGTGCTGATAATGTAATTTTTTTATGTTTTTTAGCTGGGCCAAGTGAGGCCAACCGATTAATGGTTTGGATCTCACTTGGGACCCTAAGATGCAGCCGATGGCCCACTAGGATCATCATGATCATTCCATGATGGGGCCATTCTCCATGGACCCCATCATGATGTTTATTTCTTAGAAAATGTCATCTAGACCGTCCATATTGGTGGGGAAAGGATCCCCACCGTTGATTTTAAATTTTGATGGACCCATTTGATTGTATTATTCATTGCAAAGGAGGGCCCATAATGTCGGGGTCCCTCCATCACAAGCGTGTTCCAACCTCTATCTCTCTCTCTCTACTTCTTTTTCTCTTTTTTTTAGATCTTATTGTGTTTGTGTGGCCCACTTGAATGGACCCCACCTTGAAGCATTTATTTTGTCCAAGTTTTCTTCAAGTGGGGCCCACCTTATCTGTACTACATCATCCATCAGTGGTGGCCCACCTAATCAGGGCCCACCACAATTTATCTTTTTGGACCAAACCGTCCAGCGTCTGGGACGCTGGACGTCCCTGTAAAAAAAAAGAATAAGAAGAAAGGAGCCTTTTGGGGGTGGGCCACTTATTTAGGCCCCACCTTAGGGTAAGAATTCAATCTAAGCCGTCCATCCTCTTGCCCATATCATTTTAGGCGTTGAGCTAAGATGTGAAGCTGATCCGACTTTCAGGCGGGCCATACCTTAAAAAACAGTGATCTCTACCGTTTAAAGTCCCCTAGATTTCTTTTACGCGCCGAAACAGGCCCAAGTTTGGACTCTGTTTATCGGTATCGAGCCGGTGAAGCCAATGGACGGGTTAGATTTTCTGATGGTGGGCACTACCTGTGAAAATCCACAGGATTTCATTTTTTCAAATAAAAATAAAACCAAAGCAAGAGGCATTGCCTCTGCCTCTGACAGCGCACGGCAGCAGCAGGCGCTGCGTGCAGCAGTCGGCCGTGTAGCCACCCACGGCTACTACCGTGGGCCCCACCATGATGTATATGTCTTATCCCCGCTGTTCATGAGGTGGGCCCCCTCCTCAGGTGTGCCCCCTCCAAGTTTCAGCAGGATCCAAAACTCAGGTGGCCCACACCACACGAAACAGTGGATTGAACCCCTACCATTGAAACGCTCTTTTGGGCTCACAGAAGTGTTGGATCAAGCTGAAATTTGTGTTTTCTCTTCATTCAGGTCTGAGTGATCTTATGAACGGCTTGGATGGCATTTGAACATAACAGTGGGCCCCACATGGGAACCCACAGTGGGGCGTGTGTTTTGCATCCATCGTCCAGGCGGACGGTGGCACCCGCTGTGATGTATTTGCCTTGCATCCATCGTCCAGCGTGGGACGGTGGAGCCCACCCTGTCTGTGTTCTGTCCGCACTGTCCACCCTGGACGGTGAGTCCGACCCCACCCCCTTTGGCCCACCTAACTTCATAAATAGGTTGGATGGAAAATAAACATTACAGTGGGCCCTTTGCCCTTTTAGATGGCAAACAAACATTTCAGTGGGGCCTCTGGGCCCATGGGATTAGGCCCATTTGTTGTTTCTTAAGGCTCATGGGATTGGACCCATTTTGAAGTATTCCGAGGCCCATGGGTTGAGGCTCATTTGATGGACATAGGGGTCCAATTAGTGTGGCCCATCTGTTTCATATAAGACCCATAAGTTTAAGCCCATTTGATTTGTATAAGGCGTATGGGTTAGGCCCATTTGATTTGTATAAGGTCTATGGGTTAGGCTCATTTGATTTGTATAAGGCCTACGGGTTTAGGTCCAATTGATGCATTCAAGGCCTAACGAGTTACGACCCATTGCAATGTACATAAGGCCTATTGGTTCGGTCCATTTATGTGGCCCATTTGATGAATAAAAGGCCCATAGGATATGGCCCATTCGATGTATTTAAGGACCAATGAGATGTACCTAAGGTCCATTGCAATGTGTTATGCCAACACAGAGTATGTAACGATGTTCACGACGATCATGCCTTGGGAGCAATGTTGGTTTGACGTCCACATTGCGAGTGTAATGCTGGTTGGATGTCCACATTATGACTCTCCTTAGGGCCCATTATTAGGCCCGTACTTATTGTGTATAGGCAGTCCAGGCCCATCTGCATTGTAAGCATAGTTCATCTCATTATAACATGTTTAGTATAGATTCATGACTCATGATCATACGCATCATATGTATGTTTGATATGAGAGTGACTAATCATAACATATGCCTTCGGGCAGATTGTTTATGGGACCCCGATTAAGTGGTATTGCCCTGCACGAGCGCACAATACGTGTAAGGATTTTCTGCATGATTGGATAGTGTGATTCATGCATCTCGCATCGTGTGATATGGTTACTGTACGCCCTAGCGACATCGGGGTCATAGCCACCACAGACGCATCGTGGTTGGCAGGATTGGATACTAAAAATCTTGTTATACATGGGGTGCTATAAATATTCCTAGGTGAAAGTCCCTAAACCCTTATGGTTCCAAGAGGTTGCTCCAATGTCTAGACCGAGTAGGTAGATGAGCGTCGAGTGGCGATTACCTGATGGCTGCGCTCTCCACTGTGTCATGTTCTGTTAGAAGGGGGTGCGGCCTTACCCCCCCGAGTGTAGGGGGCAATGCTAGGCTGAGTTTGACCAGCTCGAAGAATGGGTCCGCTATCGACGAGTCGAGCTCGATATTGGCAGACGGATAGTGAGGTCTCTTCCACTTACCTTATTACGCGCGATGAGGCGACGATCTGGTTTAGAGTGTACTAGACCCCGATGATATCCCAGACATGAGCTATATTGATATGTGGACTTAAATGGGGATTGTATGCTTGAGTTGCATCTTGCATCTCATAGCCTTGGTACGGCTCATGATATTTATGGATCCATCTGCATATTCCGCATTACTCTGATATTGCATGTTCATACTACTACCTTGCGCTCACATTTTCACCACCTTCTAAGCTTTCTATAAGCTTATGCACGACCGTTGCGTGCAGGTGACGTTGGGGGGCAGCAGCGCTGAGGCAGGAGTACGTTGCAGATCATTTTGGAGTTTTTGTTCTTCATCATTGTATTTTCCTTTATGCTCATTGTACATGTAAAGTTTTTGATCATAGTGGAAATGTAATGGAGTTCTTGGTTGTTGTTTGTGGGTTATGCCTTTGGTTATACTTATTACGAATCACACTGACATTGAAAATCCTCCTCGTAGCATCCCAGGATCGGAACCTGGCGAATGGGAGTTGGGAGCCGAGAATGGGGTTCTATGGAGGCTATCGGCGCCGGATTCGGCGATCGAGAATTTTGTGAGCCCGGTTTCTGAGCTTGGGGCGTGATAGCCTGTCTGGGGGATACATAGCAATCTAGTTGTATCCGGAATAAGCGTTCAGAAACGAGAGTAACTCATGTCCGGCCGTGCTCTCCACTAGTTGGTCGATCCGAGGTAACGGGAATGTCACGCTCCAAACCCGAAAATCGGATTCACAGGAATCCCGATTGCTGAATCTGGTGCCGACAGCCTCCATAGTATCCCATTCTCGACTCCTAGCGTTCATACGCCAGATTCCGATCCTGGGATCCTACAAGGAGGATTTTTTTTTTTTAACATTTAAATCATAATAAGCATAACCACAAGATTACCCAAATCACAAAAACAACATCATCATCACATATCCACTAATATAATCATTTGAGTACAATGCTGAAGGGAAAATACATAAATCGAAAATCAAGCTCCAGAAGACCGCTGCACGCTCCAAGCTCAACACGGCTGCAACCTAACATCTCCTGCACGCATCTATCGTGCATAAGCTTATAGAAAGCTTAGAGGGTGGTGTAAGTGTGTGCACAAAGTAAGTGTCAAGTATTCAATACAATGCCATCTTCATACAATACTGAAATTTCTAGTAATACATAAATCGTACATTATCAGAATAACCAGAAATACTAATAAGATCATAAATCATATGATAACATAATAAGCGAAAGTATGAACAAGTCCATAAGTCAATCAATATCCGAATACGGAATATAAAACAACTATATAATAAGAAGTCATAAAGAGCCAAATATCAGATGCCAAGAATGCAATGCAATATATAAATCCTACTAAGTCTATCTGGGCCATATAAGTGTAGAAACTTAGCAACCCAAAATGCCACATGCTTGCGGATGTAATGGAATATGCGATGCGAATGAAATGACCATGCTGGGGTGTGAAGTTTGGATGACAGTACGTAGTATCGCAGGCTACGGTGTCCACCACAAGAGACTTCTATCCAAACCAGTCTCATACCTAAATTTGGATAGTCAGACTCAACGTGGTAAATTCCTGATCTCAGGTTAGTTACGCGCCCAACCGAAATCCTTGCCATAACGAAAGTATACAATAATTAGTTGCGCACCACCAGCCTGAGTGGATAGTGAATGAATGAATGAATGAGCATGCAACTCCTACTCAATAAGTCCACATATCAGTATGGTTCCTCTCTGGAAAATCACCGGGGTCTATTACACTCCAAACCAGGTTACCGCCCCATCGCACCAACAAGGTGAGTGGAAGAGACCTCACTATCCGCCTGTCAATATCGGGCCCTGCTCGTCGATAGCGGATCCATTTCTCGAGTTGGTCAGACTCAGCCTAGCATTGCCCCCTCCTCTCGGGCAGGTAAGGCCGTACCCCCTTCCAACCGACCACGACACAGTGGGAGACGCGATCTAACGATGTACGGCCCTCATGCGCTTATGCATCCACCCGGTCTAGACGTTGGAGCAACCTCTGGAACAAAGAGGATTTAGGAACTTTCACCCAGGGATATCTATAACACCCCATGTAGAACAAATTTTTGGTGTCCCATCTGGCCATCCACGAAATGCCTGTAGAGGCTACGGCCCTGATGTCGCTAGGGCGTATGGTGGTCATGTCATACAAAATACGAAATGCATAAGTCACACAGTCCAATCATGCATCAATCCTGTGCATGTCATGCTCTCATGTGGGGCACCTCCACCTATCAGGGGACCTATGAACAACTCGCCCTGTGGCATATGCAATGGTCAATTACATCTCATAACAAATATGTAGATGATACGTATGGGCATGTATCATGATGCTATGCTGTCACATACCCATAATTGATATTAATAACCGGCATCAACCATCGACCTCTACAATATGGACATTTAACCAACATTGCCCCCAAGGAAGGGCCCATATAGAGCCTAACATATAGTGAACCCATGACCTCACACAAGGACCTAATACACAACACCATGAGCCTCACTCAAGAGTTTGATATACGTCACATGGGCCTCTCACATGGGCCCAACATACATCACAATGGGCCTTAAACACGGGTAGAATACACATCACAACAGGCTTTAAATACGAGCTGCATGTACATCGCTTTGAGCCTCAACAATCGAAATCGACAATCGGCCACGATAATCGGCCTCCACGACAATCATAATCGGTAATCGGCCACGATAATCGATTAACTGGCCACGATAATCAAAATCGACAATCGCCACGATAATCGGCCTCGATCGATAATCGACCTCAATACTCAGAATCGACAAGCGATCACGCTAATTGGTCTTGATCGGTAATCGATCAATCGGCCACGATAATTAGAATCGACAATCGGCCACAACAATTGGAATCGATCGATAATAGACCTCGATAATCAGAATCGACAATCAGTCATGATAATCGAAATTAATCGGTAATAAGAATCAGCAAATCAGTCACATCAATCGAAATCGGCAATCGGTCATGATAATCGAAATCGATCGATAATAAGAATCGACAAATCGGTCACATCAATCGAAATTGGCAATCGGTCATAACAATCGAAATCGACCAATAAATCATAATCGGTAATTCGAAATTGGCCGATACAATCGGCCTCGACAAATCGGAATCGGCAATCGATCTCGACGTAAGGTGGGGCCCATAGATGGATGACCGATGATGGACCAAGAAATATCAATGGGGACCATTTGTTTAGGTTAATCCACTAGAGAATGATGAGAATGGGCCTAACTAGACCTAAGGAAAGGTCACAATGTGGACATTTAACCAACACTTCCTATCAATGTGACCATTTAACCAACATTGCTCCCAAGCAATGACCTATATAGAGTCAAACATATAGTGGGCCCATGGCTTCACATAAAGGCCACATATATATCACATCGGGCCTCAACACATAGGCCATAAATACATCACATCGACCCCAACACATGGGCTGGGTATACATCATATTGGGCCTTAATATAATTCAATGGGCCATGCCCAAAAGGGCCATAAGTACATAACAGGTGGGCCCTGCACGTGCGCCTGAATGCATAGCAGGTGGGCCCTGCACCTGGGCCTTAAATATATCACATGGGCCTCGAACACGGGCCACGTAAACATCACGATGGGCCTTACACAAGGGCCAAACATACATCAAGTGGGCCTCATAGGCATCACAATGGGCCGCAGATTTGTGCCGCATACATATCACTATGGGCCTCATCATAGGGGCTGCAATTGCATCAAGGTGGGCTTTAATAGATGAGCTATAAATACATCAAGGTGGGTCTCATGGATGGACCACACCAATGGGCCACAAATACATCTGGGTGGGCCCCAAATGTACATTATAGGTGGCCTTACATATGCAGCAAGTACATAGCCAGTGTGAGGGTACTTCAGTCCACATATGCATCAAGGCAAGTCCCACCGTCAAAGGACTGGACAATGAGGTACATACATTACGTAGGGTCCACGTACACGACAGATATATCAAGGTGGAACCCACACGGATGGATGGTCGATACAAACATCTACGTGGGCCCCACCCCCAACACACGTGTAGGGTGGTCCCACACGAGCCATGAGCTCTTCAAATGGTAGAACGGTATGAATATTCATACATCTCAAGGTGGGTCTCACCCGTCTGACATATGGACAGAGTGAATATATAATAGATACATCAAGTTGGGCCCTGCATGCTACAGGTGGGCCTGCAGACGAACGGCCTACACGAAACACGTACATCACGTTGTGCCTGGCACGACAGCATCGTCCAAACATCGCCCATGCAAATTGGCACTGTCCAAACATTGATCAGCACCATCCAAACACTGTCTAAATATTGCTAGCACTGTTTAAACACCTTGGACGGTGTGGATATGAAACATACATTGAGGTGGGATCCTCAGCATCATCCAAAGGTAGTCCAGTACTATCCAGACATTCTGGACGGTGTGGATCAAAATATACATATGGCTGGCCCCACATCTGCACCATCCGGACAACAGATGGACGATTTGGATGTAACACATACATCAGGTGTGGCCTATTGGCCCACCATCCAAATGGACGGTAAGAATAAAACATACACATCACGGTGGCCCCCACCGTCCACATACTGGACGGTGGGATGTAATCCATACATCAGTGGACCCCACGTGGTGGAGGTGGGCCACCTCACTTCTCTCTCCATACACTCACACACGCATAATATATATATATATATATATATATATATATATATATATATATATATATATATATATATATATATATATTACTATTATTATTATTATCAAGCCACCATCCAGCGTCCAACGTCCAGCAATGGATGGACGGCTGGATGAAACCATTCATCTTGGTGCATCCCACCATTTCACGGACGAGATGGGCATGGAACATATGCATCCATGGGTGGGCCCCACCCCACACGTGCCACACGTGTGGGTGGGTCCCACTCACCAGGAAAAATGGATGGCTGGAATGGGTATAACACATATCAACGTCAGACCCTCAAAATTTGTTGACGTTAATTGCAGCTTTAATTACTAGCCGTCCAGCAAATGGACGGCCCAGATACATCACACCAATGTTAAGGTGGGTCCACACGAACCGCTGATGTCAACAGTAAAAATGAATGCACGGCGTGAATGAGATCCACATCACAGTGGGCCCTACATGAATGAACAGTCTGGATATGGCACAGCTACACGGCCAGCCGCACAAAACTTGCTGACACCCTCAGAACTGGCCCACCGTCCAAAACGGATGGTGGATTAAACGCACAAATCAAGGGTCCCACCCCACACGTGTCACACATGTGGGTGGTCCCACGTCATAAGGAAAATGAATGGACGGTATATATACAATACATACATCATGACGGCTGCACAACCCTTGCTGCGTCAGGTCAGCAGGCTACAGTTGCTGACCGTCCACAGATGGAAGGCCCAGATGCGGCATACATGCATGAGGTGGGCCCACACGTGTGGGGTCCACCAGCAGTTCTGGATGTATTGTGATTTTCCATCGTCCAAACCAGCTGGACGGCCTGAAAAAAAACAGATGGATGGTGATGACAAAAATACATACAGTATGGTGGGTTCATGCGGTGGCCCACCTGAGCCGGGATCGAGATGATATTTGTGATTTCCCTTAATCCGGATCAGACAGTGGGACTGGTCCAATGACTGGATGGTCAGGATTAGTCGTGCATGCATCTAATAGGTGGGCCACATCTAATAACCAAAAGAGAGAAAAAGAGGGAGAGAGAAAACGGTGGAGATAAGAGGGATCCTGCCACTATGGGTCCCTCTTGATACAAGACATACATCTAGACAGGCCCTAGACGAGTGGGCTTTCAAATGCATAATAATCAACGGTTAAAAATTCATAAAAATCACCCACCTTTTCCGCTTCTTCTTAGATCAATGGCAAGCTAAGCTCCCCGGCTTCGACTTGACGGAGGATGATGAAGTTCAGAGGGTTAGGATAAGAGATGTGGGGGTAGGAAGATGGGCCACTCCAAGTTCTTCTCATGGAGAGCTTGGACGGTTGGGTTGCTTGGAGAATGAGAGAGAGAGAGAGAGAGAGAGAGAGAGAGAGAGAGAGAGAGAGATGGGAGAGTGATGGGTGAGAGATGGGTGATGGGTGATGGATGTGTACTTAGTTGTAAGAGAGTGTTGACTTTGGGGTTGCTTGGGGATGGGTGAAAGGTGATGTGTACTTGACATAAGATGTGATGTGGTACTTGATTGATGGGATGTGATGTGATTAATTTGAAAGATTGTCTTAGGTTTGTAAATGTGCGGCGTTTCCTTGAACTGAACGCGGGCCCACATCTCCTGGCCTAAGTATCGCTTCGGTGCGTGAGACGTGGCATCGGAACCGCGGCGACGACGTGGTCGCTAGGGTACAAGTCTCGGGTTGAGTCGACTCGGGTTAACAACTTGTGAATCAGGGTGACGTGTAAATACCGGTTAAGGGTCGAGGTTGCTGTAATTCGACCGGAAAGACCGTGAAAGTCTACCGAACGATACGGTCTACGATACGGGTCTTAATGGGAAGCTATCTTTGGTACATGCTTTATTCAGATCAGAATAGTCTACATAGACCCGCCACTTCCCATTGGATTTCCTGACGAGCACTACATTTGCTATCCAGTCAGGATAGTACACTTTCTCTATGAAACCCGCATCGAGCAGGACTGAGACCTCCTCGGCAATGGCTTCATATCGTTCGGCATCGAACGGTTTTCTTTTTTGCTTAACTGGCCGGTGATCTGGGTCCACGTTCAGCCTGTGAACCAGCACATTAGGTGAGATCCCCGACATATCTGCTTGCGACCATACGAAGATGTCTCAGTGATGCTTTAAGAAGGTCAATAACTCGTTCCTCTGCTCGGGATTAAGTGATGATCCGAGCTGAACAGTTTTGCTCAGGTCTGATTCATCGAGCGGTACTCTTACCAGATCTTCGACTGAGGAGCTTTTCGTCTGTCCTCGATGATCCAAGGCGTCCAGTACTAGCTTTTGCTTGGCAGCTCCTTTTCTCACAGCTATCGCATAACACCTCCGGGCCTCGCGTTGATCGCCTCGGAGATAACCAATCCCACCTTCAGCTGGGAACTTCATCATCAGATGGTAAGTTGAGACGACCGCTCTCATTGCTTTGAGGGAGGGTCGGCCCAGGATCACGTTGTGGACAGATGGAACATTGACAACTAAAAAGTCTACCAAAAGTGTGACTTGATGTTGCCATTCTCCTGCTGTTATCGAGAGGTAGATGGCTCCTTCGGAGATGACTCTCTCTCCGGTAAAGCCGTGTAAGGGAGTCTTCACGGGTCGGAGCCGGGATCGTGGAATTTTCATCTTTTCGAATGCTTTAGAATACATAACATCAGCTGAACTCCCGGTGTCGATCAAGATGCGGTACACTTTGTGATTCGCTATGGTCATGGTAACCATTAGCGCGTTATCGTGCGAATGCTGGATCCCGCGCGCATCATCTTCCTTGAAAGTCAGGCTGCACGGAGCGACTCGGAGTTTCTTGCTGGGACGTTCCATCAAGTGAACGTGGTGTACCAGTTCTGATCTCCGGGAATGGGCTTTTCGAGTCCGGTTTGAGTCCCCTCCCCCAACTGAACCCCCGAAGATGGTGCGAATTTCAGCGGGTTCCTATGGGGGGTTATTCGGCTGTTCTCGCGGCCGTTCCTCGCTCCGAGCGGACTTCTCTTTTTTGGTGTAACGACGTAGATGTCCCTTGCGGATAAGGGACTCAATCTCATCTTTCAGATCCACGCAGTCGTCCGTGTTGTACCCATGGTCCCAGTGAAAATGACAGAATTTTCACTTGTCCCGATGCTCTATGTCAGCCCTCATGCAGACCGACCAATTAAGTAGTCTGTCTCTTCGGATATCCAGCAGGATCTGCTTGGTGGATGTATTAAACGGGGATAGGAACGGAATTTCCCTTTCGACCTACGGTTCGGTCGACGATCGCGGGAAGCGCGGTCATTCGCCCCTTTGCCAGTCTGTTGAGAGTCTTCGTTCTGAAGTCTCTTCCCTTTGTTCGTCGAGTCGGGTACTTGTGTGCCTTTTCGAGCGTTAGTGAATTCCTCGGCGTTAATATACTTCTGAGCTTTCGCCATAAAGTTCGCTAGCGTCTTTGACGGACTCTTTCCGATAGAGAAGACAAATTTTCCTTCCTTCAATCCTCTCAGAATGGCAGTGAGAGCCATCTTGTCATCGTAGTCCTCGACATGCAACGCTTCTTTGTTAAAGCGGGTGATGTAATCCTTTAGCGACTCTTTCGGGGCCTGCTTGATGGTGTGCAGGTGAGTGTTGGGTTTTTGACTTCTCTTACCGCTTATAAACTGTGTAAGGAATAGTCGACTTAGTTCTGCGAAAGAATCCACGGAGTTGGGTTTAAGCTAGCGATACCAAATTCGAGGGGGTCCTGTAAGGGTGATAGAAAACTCCTTACACATCATTGCGTCCGTTGCAGTCTGGATCTACATCCACGATCAGTAGGACCCCAGGTGTTCGGATGGATCCCCAGATCCTGAATACTGGATGACGGGAGGCATCCGAAACCTCTGCGACATCACTTCAGCCATGATGGCTGGGGTGAAGGGAGGCTCAGTCTCTTCCATCATCGCCTGGATCGTGGCTGGAACTGTCCATTGTTGCTGCTTCTTCTCCAATGTCAGGAACTTCTCCTTCAACTCCGCCGTGGATAAATGAATGAGTATGCAACTTCTACTCAGTAGCTTATCAGCACAGTAGCCTGCCAACCGCTAGTAACTCGCCTAGTGTAGTAGCTTGCCCAGGCCTCAGCCCTACCCACATCACACCCGCCCACATCAGCGTTCGCTCACGTGCGCCCGCCCACATGCACAACAGTGACGGGGTGTCATAATATCATGTCAGTCCTCATATCAGTACGGTTCCTTTCTGGAGAAATCACTGGAGTCTATTACACTTCACACCACCTGCCGCCCCAATCAAGCGCACAACTGAGTAAGTGAAAAAGACCTCACTATTCGCCAGTCAGTAGTCTGCCAATACCTACTCAGCTCGCCGATAGCGGACTCATTCCTAGAGCTAGTCAAACTCAGCTTAGCCATGCCTACTCCCTCAGACGGGTAAGGTCACACCCCCTTCCAACCGACCACGACAGAGTAGAGAGTGCAGTCATCTGGTACTCGGCACTCAACGCTCATCTACCCACTTGGTCTAGACGTTAGAGCATCCTCTGAAACTAAGAGCGTGTTTAGGGATTTTCACCCAGGGCCATTTATGGTGGCCCGATGCTCGAGCAGATTTTTGGTATCCCATCTGGCCATCCACGATATGCCTGCGAAGGCTACGGCCCTGATGTCACTAGGGCGTATAATAATCACAACACAATGCAAGATGCATGAGTCATACAATCTAATCATGCATCAATCCTGCGCATGTCATGCGCTCATGTGAGATAATCTCCACCTATCAGGGAGTCTCACATCATCCTTCCCGATGACATATGCAATGGTCAATCACATCTTATAAAAAAACATGCAGATGATGCGAATGGACATGTATAATGATGTTATGATGTCACATACTCATAAACGGTATCAATAACCGGCGTCGACAATGTGGACTTTTAACCAACATTGCCCCCAAGGAATGGCCCACGTATAATCAAATATATAATGGGCACATGGCCTCACACAAGGGCCAAATATACGAAACAGGTGGGCCCTGGTCATGGGCCTAACACATATCACAATGGGCCTTGCCCATAGGCTTCAAATACATCTGGATGGGTCGCACTCATGGGCCTCGGATATATCACAATGAGCCTCAAATATACTTCGCAGGTGAGTCACATACCTAGGTCTAATATACATCAGTATGTGCTACATCACATAGGCCTAATATACATCACTATGGCCACAACCCATGGGCTTTAAATACACAATAGGTGAGCCCTACACATGGGCCTCAAATATATACCACGGGTGAGCCTCAATGGACGGGTCACCAATACAACAGGATGGGCCTAATGACATGGACCCCATAAATATATCGAATAGGCCGCACCAATTGGGCCTTACATACATTGCGATGGGTCATGACCCATGGGCCTTGCATACATCACAATGGGCCTTGCAACATGGGCCTCATATATATTTAAGGTGGGCCTCAACAACGGGCCTCATACACATCAAGGTGGGCCTCAACAACGGGCCTCAACAATGGGCCTCATACACATCAAGGTGGGCCTCAACAACGGGCCTCATACACATCAAGGTGGGCCTGAACAACGGGCCTCATACACATCAAGGTGGGCCTGAACAACGGGCCTCATATATGGCCTTAGCAACAGGCCACAAATATATCAAGATGGGCCTAATCAATCATATTTGCTATATCAATCAAATGGCCGATACGAGCAGGCCGATCAAATGGACCGATTCAAATGGGCTGTGCATTATACAGTTATACTAAGCATGTTATAAAGTAATGCCCTATCCTTACAACGCAGCTGGCGTAGACGGCTTGCATACAACAAGTACGGGCCTACCAATGGGCCCTAGGGAGAGTCGCAATGCGGGCATTTAACCAACATTATACTCGCAATGTGGACGTCAAACCAACATTACTCCCAAGGTGTAGCCCGTAGTGAATAACATTACGTAAACCAGTTTGGGATCACACATTACAATGGACCTTAGGTACACCCCAATGGGCCTTAAATACATCAAATGGGCCATGTCATATGGGCCTTTTACTCATCAAATGGGCCACATCAATGGGCCGCACCAATGGACCAAGGTCTCTCATTATGTATACAATGAGAGGAAATTCAAAAAGGTGGCCCACCATCAGAAGAAATATTTTTGAATTATGATTTTTTTATCAAGGCATATTGTTGGACTGCTCAGCAGAAAAAAATCTGGGAGTCCAACCATCTTGGCCCATTCTTTTGGATACCCAAACGGGGTCACTTGAGGCTGAAATTTTATAGAGTTATACTTCCATAGGTGTGCCACACACGTACAAAATTTCATAATTTTTAGATATCTCTAAGTATTTTAATTAATTTAAACAAAACAAATTGTCCAGAAAAATGGGACAGACTTGGACGTCCCAACGTGGTGGGCCAGTCCGGCCCTCACCACGGTGTGTACAGGGGTCCATTGGCCCTGAAATTTTGTAGGTGGGTTCTAACATAAGTAGACCAAGCTCTTAAAAAATTTTAGAATTTTTAGACATCTATAAATATTTTAATTCATTTACATAAATCAATCTGTCCAGAAAATCGGACTGATCTGGACAATATATTATAATGGGCCGGTCCCGCCATCACCATGGTGTGTTCAAGTGTCCATTGGCCCCAAAATTTTGTAGGTGGGTCTACCATAAGTAGTCCACCCCCCTAAATTTTTTTTATAATTTTTAAACACCCCATAGGTATTTTAATAAATTTTAAAAATTCAACTGTCCATGGTGGAATGTTGTTGGAACAGTGCAGAAAATCCAGACTATCCACCTCACTTGGACCACACTTTTGGGACCCCAATGAAGGTCAGTTGGGGATGAAATTTGGGGGACATCAAGATGAGATCCCCACCTTTCAGAAAAATATATTTAATAGGTATGAATAGTCCCCCAAACAGTTCCAAAATCTGGTCAAAAAACAACCAGAAACTGTCCAGTAAATTCTGGACAGCAACATGTACTTAGATAAAATTTATTATATAGGTTAAATAAAAAGGGAAATACATTAATGGGCCACACACATCAGGAAATAAAATGAGGAAAAAGAGAGATAGAAGGACAATCCGGCCATAGGGAAAGAGGATTCGCCATTATTGAGCCCTCCCAAGATCAATCGCACCCGCACATCATACCTAGATTTACATTTGCAACATGGATCTTGCACATGTAAAGCCTATAATTAAAATGCATGGTGAGGATGTCATTCCCACCATGATTATAAGGTCTAGATGACCCAAACATAATATGATATGAAATAAAACTAATATGATGGAGCCCATAGAGAAAGGCCCCATGCATGGATCATGCATGCATAAGGTAGGCCATTAGGCCACAACCATGGGATTGTGTGGGATCTTCACGATTGATTGGTGGGTCCTACACTTCCCTCATAAAAGAAATAAAACATCTAGGCTATAGAAATCAGACTTTTTACATCTAGAGGAGCACCCACCGTTCGATCTTCTTGCTCCTATGAGTTCCTTAGCACCTTAGCTTTGATTCTAATGGAGGAGATGGGGAATGGATGGTTAGGATGGGAGATCATGGGGTAGGAAAGTGGGTCACACTTGAAGTTTTAAAAGAGAGGGAGAGGCTTGGAGAATTCTCATACGTATGGGATTTCTCTCCTTAGATTTTTTTTTGAGTTTGAAAATGAGAAAGAGAGAGAGAGAGTTGTAAAGGGAGAGAGAGATAGGTGATGGATGTGGTGAGTGATGGGTGTAAGAAAATCTTAACTTTTATGACCATTTGTGTAAGAAAAGGATGGATGGTGTAAGAACTTTTTGACTTTGAGGACTTTTGGTGTAAGAGAGGTATGGGCTTGTAAGAGATTCTTGACTTTTGTAGTTGCTTGGGAATGAGTGAAAGGTGATGTGTACTTAACATGAACTTGACATGTACTTAACATGTGATGGATTGAAGGATTGATGGGATTGATGTGACACCTTATAGAGATTCTCTTACGTTTCGCAACGCGCGGCTTTTTCTTTGCACCGAACGTTGGCCCACATCTCTAGACTAGTGTATTGCCTCAGCGAGCAAGTCGCGGCATCGGAACCGCAGCGACAGCGCGGTCGTTATAGTAAAGGTCTTGGGTTGAGTCGATATGGGTTGACGGCATACGAATTAGGGTCCCACGTAAATATTGGTTAAGGGTCGAAGGTAACCCGAATTCAGGAGTGGCGGATGCTTGAGGATATCGCAGCGTATGATTTTGAGTTCGACCTGCAGTCTTCTATCATGCAGTTATCGAGCTTGTCTATTCAACCCTCTCTTGTCGCTAGGGTGATCGAGGTTCAGTAGGCTGATGAGTCGTTGCAGAGTTATATGGCTGAGGTGGTATCTGAGGGTCAGACAGATTAAAAGATTGGTACAGACGGTGGACTTCGCTTCAGAGGCCGATTATGTGTCAGAGGCCGATTATGTGTCCCGGATATTCCAGAGTTACGCAGACGTCTTATGACCGAGGCATATCGATCGTGATTTTCTATCCACCCGGGCTCGAAGAAGATGTACCGTGACATGAGGCGACAGTACTTTTGGGCCGGGTTGAAGCGCCAGATCACCAGTTTTACGGCCGAGTGTGACACTTGCCAGCGTGTCAAGGCCGATCATCAGAGACCTCCTGGTCTATTGCAGCCGTTGAGTGTCCCGATGTGGAAGTGGGAGCACGTGTCGACTAATTTTATTATGAGTTTGCCGAGGACTCAGCGCGGTCATGACGCCATTTGGGTTGTTGTGTATCGTCTGACGAAGTCGGCACATTTCCTTGCGATGCGTGCGACTGGTATATGGAATGGCTTGCGAGATTATTCATCGAGGAGATTGTGAGACTGCATGGTGTTCTAGTCTCGATCGTTTCTGACTGAGACTCGAGGTTCACGTCTCAGTTTTGGAGGAGCTTTCAGCGAGCGATGGGGACTGATTTGTAGCTCAGCACCGCGTACCATCCACAGACTGATGGTCAGACCGAGAGGGTCAACCAGATCCTTGAGGATATGCTTCGGGCTTACACGATTGATTTCGGGGGTAGCTGGGATGAGCATCTGTGATTAGCTGAGTTCGCATACAACAACAGCTATCAGGCAACCATCGACATGGCTCCTTTTGAGGCACTATATGGCAGACCATGCAGATCACCGAGTTACTAGACCGAGGTTGGAGAGCGTCGTCTCCTAGGTCCCGAGCTTGTGCATGAGACGTCAGAGGCTATTGACATCATCAGGCAGAGGATGCGCACAGCTCAGAGCCGACAGAAGAGTTTTGCTGATCGTCGGCGTCATCCCTTAGAGTTTGATGTAGGGGACCATGTTATCTCAAGGTCTTTCCCATGAAGGGCGTAGTTCGGTTCGGAGCGAAGGGCAAGCTTGCCCCGAAATTCATAGGACCTTTTGAGATCACTGGGCACGTTGGCGCTGTGGCCTATCGGCTTACCTTGCCATCTCAGTTGTCTAGCGTCTACAACATTTTCTACGTCTCCATGTTGAGGAAGTGTGGGTCAGACACAGTTTTCGTTATTGATTAGTAACCGCTGGAGGTTCGTGAGGATGCTTCTTACATTGAGCAGCCAGTCCGTATCCTTGATCGGAAGGAGCAAGTCCTCAGAACCAAGGTCATTCCGTTGGTAAAGGTTTAGTGGGGTCAACATTCTATAGAGGAGGCTTCTTGGGAGCGTGAGGCTGAGATTCGAGAGCGTTATCCTCATCTTTTTGATGATTGATCATGTATTATATTTTGTATGCTATCTCTGATTTTATATAGTGATGTTATGTCTCTTCTTCTTCATGAGTTATGCTTAGTTGCGATGATTGTGCAAATTTCGAGGATAAAATTTTTATGAGGGGAGAGCTGTAAGACCAGTATCTTAGTCCGTACCATTCCATAGACTTTAGCGGTCTTACCGGTCGAATTCCGACAACCTTCGACCCTTAACCGATATTAACGCGCGACCCTGATTCATATGCCGTCAACCTATATCGACTCAACCTAAGACCAATACCATAGCGACCGCGCCATCGCTGCGGTTCCGATGCCGCGACTTGCGCGCCGAAGCGATACCCTGGTCAAGAGATGTGGGCCAACATTCGGTGCGCGGAAAAAGCTTCGCGTTGTGAAATCTAAGAGAATCTCTATGAGATGTCACATCAATCCCATCAATCAATCCATCACATGTCAAGTACATGTCAAGTACACATCACTTTCACGCTTTCCCAAGCAAGCCACAAAAGTCCTCCATGCCCATACTTTTCTTACACAAATGCCTCAAAAGTCAAGAATCTCTTACACAAGATATGCCTTTCTTACATAAAAGGACACCAAAGTCAACAAAGGTGTCTTACACACCCATTACCACATCCATCCATCACTCACTCTCTCTCCCTTTACAACTCTTTTTCTCTTTCTCATTTTCAAATCTCCAAGGGAGAGAAATTCCATACGTGGGAGCACTCCAAGCTTTCCAAAAACTCTAAGTGTGGCCCACCTCTCCATCCCAAGATCTCCCATCCTAGCCATCCATTTTCCATCTCCTCCATTGAAGTTGAAGCTAAGGAGCTAAGGAGTCCATAGGAGCAAGAAGATCGGACGGTGGGTGCTTGATGTTAGTAGTTTATCATGTTTTTAAGATGGGCCAAGTGAGACCCACCGATCCATGGTGTGGATCTTACTTGGACCCTAAGTTGTGGCCGATGGACCACTTTGATCATCATGATCATACATGATGGGGCTATTCTCCATGGACCCCATCATGATGTTTATTTCATTACATTTAAAGGTCATCTAGACCGTCCATATTGGTGGAGAAATGATCTCCACCTTTGATTTCGATTTTGGTGGTCCCATGTACTAGAGGATCCATTTGATGTATGATTTGTTTTACAAGGGAGCCCTCCATCACAAGCGTGTCCCACCCTCTATCTCTCTCTCTCTCTACTTCATTTTCCTTTTTTTTTAATCATATTGTGTTTGTGTGACCCACTTGAATGGACCCCACCTTGAGGTATTTATTTTATCCAAGTGTTCTTCAAGTTGGGCCCACCTTAGATGTTGTACCCACATTATCCATCAGTGGTGGCCCAACTCAACAGGGCCACCACAATGTATTTTTTTTAAAAACCAAAACGTTTAGCGTCTAGGACGCTGGACGTCCCTGTAAAGAAAAAAAAAAAGAAGAAAGGAGCCTTTTGGGGGTGGGTCACTTGTATAGGCCCCACCTTAGGGTAAGCATTTAATCCAAGCCGTCCATCTTCTTGCCCATATCATTTTAGGCGTTGCGCTAAAATGTGAAGCTGATCCGACTTTCAGGCGGGCCAAACCTTAGAAAATAGTGATCTTCACCGTTTAAAGTCCCTTAGATTTCTTCTACGCGCCTAATCAGGCCCAAGTTTGGACTCTGTTTGTTGGTATCGAGCCGGTGAATACAATGGACGGGGTGGATCCAGTTGATGCGGGCCCCAAATGCCAAAAACTCCAAAGAAAAGGGTTTTCAATTATTTTAAAAAAAATACCAAAGAGGCAGAGCTTCTGTGTCTCTGACGAGCAGCAGCGGCTGCACGTTGCTACGTGCAGCCGAACGGCGGGCGGGCGGTTGAGCCAGGGACCACCACTGCTGCCGTGGGCCCCACCATGATGTATATGTTAATCCATGCCGTTCATGAGGTGGGTCCCCTCGTCAGGTGGGCCTCCTCCAAGTTTCAGTCGGGTTCAAAACTCAGGTGGCCCACACCACACGAAACAGCGGGATTGGACTTTTACCATTGAAAATCATTTTGGGCCCACAAAAGTTTTGGATCATGGTGAAATTTGTGTTTTCCCTTCACCTAGGTCCAAGTGACCTTATGAACGGTTTGGATGGAATTTAAATATGATGGTGGGCCCCACATGGGACCCACAATGATGTATGTGTTTTATATCCATGGTCCAGGCGAACGGTGGAGCCCACATGTTATATGTGCTTGATTCCCACCGTCCAGCGGACGGTGGGGCCCTGTTGCATGTGTTTTACACACGCCGTCCATCTGCCTTTGATGATGGGACCCACTGCCAGCTGCCCACAGTGATTTCTGTGGGTCCCTTAAGACCAAATAAGACATCTCTAATATCAAGATGACCACACTGCAGGAAACAGTGTTGAGTGAGCGTCCACCATTGAAATCCTTCTTGGATGGGGTCACAACCATTCCGGGTCATTTTGAAATTTGTTTTTCATCTTGATTCCGATCATGTCTGTGTGACCTTATGAACAGATTGTATGGGGAATTAGATGCTATGGTGGGCCTTGAGAATTCCAATGATGGGAATCATTATCATCACGGTTAGTTGGAGTGTGGTCCATGCGATGATCCTTAAGAATAAATGAATAGTGTAAATGGCGCGACCACTTGATAAAGGTTAGACCCATTGGTGTGGTCGATTTGAGTTTCGTTTGGCCCATTGGTGTGGCCAATTTAATATACACGAAGCCCTTTCGACTCGGCCTATGTGATTAAGCCCATTTGATGTATAAGGCCTATGCATATAGGCCCACTTGATAGATAAGGCCTACATTTGATATGTATGAAACCCATGGGATTAGGCCCATTTAAGACACACAAGGCCCATGTGATTTGACCCATTATGATGTACTCTGAGGCCCATGGGTTATGACCCATTACAATATACCTAAGGCCCGTTGGTGTGGTCCATTTATGTGGCCCATTTGATGAATAAAAGGTCCATATGACGTGTCTCATTTGAAGTATTTAAGACCCAATGGGAAGTACCTAAGGTCCATTGCAATGTGTGACCCCAACACCGATTATGTAACAATGTTTACGACAATAGTGCCTTGGGAGCAATGTTGGTTTGACGTCCACATTGCAAGTGTAATGTTGGTTGGATGTCCACATTACGACTCTCCCTAGGGCCCCTTTGATAGGCAGTACTTGTTGTGTATAGGCTGTCTAGGCCCATCTGTGTTGTAAGAATGGTTCATCACTTATTTACATGTTTAGTATAGTTTCATAACTCATGATCATACGCATCATATATATGCTTGATATAAGAATTGACTGATCATAGCATATGCCTTCGGACAGGTTGTTTATGGGCTCCTGGTTAGGCGGTGTTGCCCTACATGAGCGCATGATATGCGCAGGATTTGTTGCATGACTGGATAGCGTGATTCATGCATTTCGCATTGGTGTGACATGGTCATTGTACGCCCTAACGACATCGGGGCCGTATCCTCCACAGGCGTATCGTGGTTGGCAGGATTGGATATCGGAAGTCTTGTTCTACATGGGGTGCTATAGGTATCCATGGGTGAAATTCCCTAAACCCTTACGGTACCAAGAGGTTACTCCAACGTCTACACCGAGTGGGTAGATGAGCGTTGAGTGCCGATTACCAGACGGTTGCGCTCTCTACTGTGTCGTGATTGGTTGGAAAGGGGTGAGGCCTTACCCGCCCAAGTGTAGGGGGCAATGCTAGGCTGACTTTGACCAGCTCGAGGAATGGGTCTGCTATCGACGAGTCGTGCCCGATATTGGCAGACGGATAGTGAGGTCTCTTCCATTTACTTTATTGCACGCGATGAGGCGACGATCTAGTTTAGAGTATACTAGACCCCGATGATATCCCAGAGTTGAGCTGTATTGACATGTGGACTTAGATGAGGATTGTATGCTTGACTTGCATCTTGCATCGCATAGCCTTGGTACGACTCATGATATTATGGATCTATTTGCATATTCCGTATTAATCTGATATTGCATGATCATATTACTACCTTGTACACACACTTTCACCACCCTCTAAGCTTTCTATAAGCTTATGCACGACCGTTGCGTGCAGGTGACGTTGGGGCGCAGCAGCGCTGAGGCTGGAGCACTTGCAGATCATTTTTGGAGTTTTTGTTCCTTACCATTGTATTTCCCTTTATGCTCATTGTACTTGTAAAGTTTTTGATCATAGTGGAAATGTAATGGAATTCTTGGTTGTTGTTTGTGGGTTATGCCTTTGGTTATGCTTATTACGAATCAAACTGAAGTTAAAAATCCTCCTCGTAGCATCCCAGGATCGGAGCCTGGCGAATGGGAGTTGGGAGCCGAGAATGGGGTTCTACGGAGGCTGTCAGTATCGGATTCGGCGATCGAAAATTTTGTAAGCCCGGTTTTCGAGTTTGGGGCGTGACAGAATAGTCCCCCAAACAGTCCCAAAATCTGGTCCAAAAACAACTAGAAACTGTCCAGAAAATTCTAGATAGCAACATGTACTTAAATAAAATTTATTATATAAGTTAAATAAAAAGGAAAATACATTAATGGGCCACACACATCAGGAAATAAAATGAGAAAAAAGAGAGATAGAAAGACAATCCGGCCATAGGGAAAGGGGCTCCGCCACTATTGAGCCCTCCCAAGATCAATCGCACCCGCACATCATACCTAGATTTACATTTACAATATGGATCTTGCACATGCATGGCATATAATTAAAATGCATGGTGAGGATGTCATCCCCACCATGGTTATATAGTCTAGACGATCCAAACATAATATGATATGAAATAAAACTACTAAGATGGGGCCCATAGAGAAAGGCCCCATGCATGTATCATGCATGCATAAGGTAATCCATTAGGCCACAGCCATAGGATTGTGTGGGATTTTCACCATTGATTGGTGGGTCCTACACTTCCCTCATGAAAGAAAGAAAATATCTAGGCTATAGAAAATCATATTTTTTACATCTAGAGGAGCACCCACCGTTCGATCTTCTTGCTCCTATGAGTTCCTTAGCACCTTAGCTTTGATTCCAATGGAGGAGATGGGGAATAGATGGTTAGGATGAGAGATCATGGGGTAGGAAAGTGGGCCACACTTGAAGTTTTGAAAGAGAGGGAGAGGCTTGGAGAATTCTTATACGTATGAGATTTCTCTCCTTAGATTTTTTTGAGTTTTAAAATGAGAAAGAGAGAGAGAGAGTTGTAAAGGGAGAGAGAGATGGGTGATGGATGTGGTGAGTGATGGGTGTAAGAAAATCTTGACTTTTGTTACCATTTGTGTAAGAAAAGCATGAGTGGTGTAAGAACTTTTTGACTTTGAGGGCTTTTGGTATAAGAGAGGTATGGCCTTGTAAGAGATTCTTGACTTTTGTAGTTGCTTGGGAATGGGTGAAAGGTGATGTGTACTTGATATGTACTTGACATGTGATGGATTGATGGGATTGATGTGACACCTCGTAGAGATTCTCTTGAGTTTCGTAACGCGCGGCGTTTTCTTCGCACCGAACGTTGGCCCACATCTCTTGAACAAGGTATCGCCTCGCCGAGCAAGTCGCAGCATCGGAACCGCAGCGACGGTGCGGTCGCTATGGTAAAGGTTTTGGGTTGAGTCGATACGGGTTGACGGCATACGAATCAGGGTCGTATGCAAATATTGGTTAAGGGTCGAAGGTTGCCGGAATTTGACCGGTAAGACCGCAGAGGTCTATGGAACGGTACGGTATAGGATACGGGGCTTACAGCTCTCTCCTCCTAATAAAAATTTCATCCTCGAAATTTAAACCACAACATAACTAATATAGAGCTTACCAAGGAAGGAAAATTATATCCGAACACAACATGCCAACATACTCAAACACCTAAGTGATGGGAACAATGCCTCTGAATCCCAATTCCCTACTCCCAAAACACTTCGCCAACACTACGATGATCCAACAGAACTTCAAATCCTGTATTAGAAACGATCGAACTGGAACACTATACAGCCTCAATCTCAATGGTAAGGAACTATATCAGAAAATCTCTAAGTTATTCGAACTCGGGGATCTAATCATTTAAAGTTCTCAACAATCATAAAGTGAAGGATAGCTATTAGCAGATATGTGATGTTATCTTCAGGTATTCTCAAGTTATGATCTGATACCAACTTCTATCACGCTCCAAACTCGGAAATCAGATTCATAGGAATCTTAATCGCCGAATCCGGTGCCGACAGCTTTCGTAGTACCCCATTCTCGGCTCCTAGCATTCATATGCCAGATTTTCGATCCTGGGATCCTATAAGGAGGATTTTTTTTATATACATTTAACTACTAATAAGCATAACCACAAGTTTACCCAAATCATAAAGGCAACATCATCATCACATATCCACTAATATAATCATTTGAATACAATGCTGAAAGGGAAATATATATGTCAAAATCAAAGCTCCAGAAAACAGCTGTGCGCTCCAAGCTCAATGTTGTTGCAACCTTACATCACCTGCACGCATCTATCGTGCATAAGCTTATATAAAGCTTAGAGGGTAGTGTAAGTGTATGCACGAGATAAGTGTCAAGTATTCAATACAACATCATAATCATAAATACCGAAAAGCTATTAATCCATAAACCATACAATGACTGAATAAGCAGAAACACTGATAAGAACAGGAATTATCAGCGTAAACAGAAATACTGACAAGATTATAATCATGCGATAATAGAATAAGTGGAAGTATGAACAAGTCCATAAGTTAATCAATATCAGAATACGCAATATAGGACAACTATGAAAATGATGAGTCATAAATAATCAAATGTCGAATGGCAAGGATATAATGTAATACACAATTCGAAAGAGCTAACAAATATCATCACTCTCATCTAAGTCACAGGAATACAGAAACATAACAACCCACAATGTCACACGCTAAAGATGTAATGGAATACGCAGTATATTGTGCTAATGGAATGACCATGCTGGAGTGTGATTTCTGGATGATAGTACGTAGTATCGCAGGCTACAGGGTCCACCACAAGGAACCTCTATCCAAACCAGTCCCATACCTAAATTTAGATAGTCTGACTCAACGTGGTAAACTCCTGATCTCAAGTTAGTCACGCGGCCAACCGAAATCCTTATCATAACGAAGATACATAACAATTAGTTGCGCACCACCAGCCCGAGTGGATAGTGAATGGATAAATGAATGAGTATGCAACTTCTACTCAGTAGCTTATCAGCACAGTAGCCTGCCAACCGCTGGTAGGTCGCCTAGTGTAGTAGCTTGCCCAGGCCTCAGCCCTACCCACATCACACCCGCCCACATCAGCGTTCGCTCACGTGCGCCCGCCCACATGCACAACAGTGACGGGGTGTCATAATATCATGTCAGTCCTCATATCAATACGGTTCCTCTCTAGAGAAATCACCGGAGTCTATTACACTTCACACCACCTGCCGCCCCAATCAAGCGCACAACTGTGTAAGTGAAAAAGACCTCACTATTCGTCAGTCAGTAGTCTGCCAATACCTACTCAGCTCGCCGATAGCGGACTCATTCCTAGAGCTGGTCAAACTCAGCCTAGCCATGCCTACTCCCTCGGACGGGTAAGGTCGCACCCCCTTCCAACCGACCACGACAGAGTAGAAAGTGCAGTCATCTGGTAATCGGCACTCAACGCTCATCTACCCACTCGGTCTAGACGTTGGAGCATCCTCTGAAACTAAGAGTGTGTTTAGGAATTTTCACCCAGGGCCATTTATGGTGGCCCGATGCTCGAGCAGATTTTCGGTATCCCATCTGGCCATCCACGATATGCCTGTGAAGGCTACGGCCCCGATGTCACTAGGGCGTATAGTAATCACAACACAATGCAAGATGCATGAGTCATACAATCCAATCATGCATCAATCCTGCACATGTCATGCGCTCATGTGAGATAATCTCCACCTATCAGGGAGTCTCACATCATCCTTCTCGATGACATATGCAATGGTCAATCACATCTCATAAAAAACATGCAGATGATGCGAATGGACATGTATCATGATGTTATGATGTCACATACTCATAAACGGTATCAATAATCGGCATCGACAATGTGGACTTTTAACCAACATTGCCCCCAAGGAATGGTCCACGTATAATCAAATATATAATGGGCACATGACCTCACACAAGGGCCAAATATACGAAATAGGTGGGCCCTGGTCATGGGCCAAACACATATCACAATGGGCCTTGCCCATAGGCTTCAAATACATCTGGATGGGTCGCACCCATGGGCCTCGGATATATCACAATGGGCCTCAAATATACTTCGCAGGTGAGTCACATACCTAGGTCTAATACACATCAGTATGTGCTACATCACATAGGCCTAATATACATCACTATGGCCACAACCCATGGGCTTTAAATACACAATAGGTGAGCCCTACACATGGGCCTCAAATATATACCACGGGTGAGCCTCAATGGACGGGTCACTAATACAACAGGATGGGCCTAATGACATGGACCCCATAAATATATCGAATAGGCCGCACCAATTGGGCCTTACATACATTGCGATGGGTCATGACCCATGGGCCTTGCATACATCATAATGGGCCTTGCAACATGGGCCTCATATATATTTAAGGTGGGCCTCAACAACGGGCCTCATACACATCAAGGTGGGCCTCAACAACGGGCCTCAACAATGGGCCTCATACACATCAAGGTGGGCCTCAACAACGAGCCTCATACACATCAAGGTGGGCCTCAACAACAGGCCTCATACACATCAAGGTGGGCCTGAACAACGGGCCTCATATATGGCCTTAGCAACAGGCCACAAATATATCAAGATGGGCCTAATCAATCATATGTGCAATATCAATCAAATGGCCGATACGAGCAGGCCGATCAAATGGACCGATTCAAATGGGCTGTGCATCATGGAGTTATACTAAGCATGTTATAAAATAATGCCCTATCCTTACAACGCAGCTGGCCTAGACGGCTTGCATACAACGAGTACGGGCCTACCAATGGGCATTAGGGAGAGTCGCAATGCGGACATTTAACCAACATTATACTCGCAATGTGGACGTCAAACCAACATTGCTCCCAAGGTGTAGCCTGTAGTGAATAACATTACGTAAATCAGGTTGGGATCACACATTGCAATGGACCTTAGGTACACCCCATTGGGCCTTAAATACATCAAATGGGCCATGTCATATGGGCCTTTTACTCATCAAATGGGCCACATCAATGGGGCGCACCAATGGGCCTTATGTGCATTGCAATGGGTCATAACCCGTGGGCCTTAGATTGCATCAAATGGTTCTCGACCCATGGACCTTATACATATCAAATGGGCCTAATCCCATGGGATTTAAAATACATCAAATGGGTCCAATCCCATGGAGCTTGGAACACATCAAATGGGTCCACTCTATGGGCCTTAAATTACATCAAATGGGCCTAATCCCATGGGCCTTGGAACACATCAAATGGGTCCACTCTATGGGCCTTAAATAGTTCAACAATTAGCTACATTCATGGACCCAATTAAATTCAACTGTGGTGGGCCTCAAAAGTGTATTCATTAAGTCCAATATTTAAGGAACTAAAGGTATAAATCATTTTCTCTAAGATCTTTATAATATGGTGGGCCCCACTCCTCAAAATTTAAGCACAAGGCCAGCATAATTATAACATGTTGCTGTCCTAAATTTGGGCACTCCATTGGAGTGGGTCCAAGGCCTCTAAAACTCTGAAAATTGAGGGCTAAGGTCCCTCATCATGCATACAATGAGAGAAAGCCCAAAAAGGTGGCCCACCATCAGAAGAAATATTTTTGAATTATGGTTTTTTATCAAGGCATATTGCTGGACTGCACAGCAGAAAAAAATCTGGGAGTCCAACCATCTTGGCCCATTCTTTTGGATACCCAAACAGGGTCACTTGAGGCTGAAATTTCACAGAGTTATACTTCCATAGGTGGGCCACACCCCCACAAAATTTTATAATTTTTAGATATCTCTAAGTATTTTAATTAATTTAAACAAAAAAAGACTGTCCAGAAAAATCGGACAGACCTGGATGTCCCAACGTGGTGGGCCAGTCCGGCCCTCACCACGGTTGTACAGGGGTCCATTGGTCCTGAAATTTGGTAGGTGGGTTCTAACATAAGTGGACCAAACTCCTAAAAAATTTTAAAATTTTTAGACATCTATAAATATTTTAATTCATTTACATAAATCAATTTGTCCTGAAAATCGGACTGATTTAGACACCATATTATAATGGGCCGGTCCCGCCATCACCATGGTGTGTACAGGCATCCATTGGCCCCAAAATTTTGTAGGTTGGTCCTACCATAAGTAAGCCACCCCCCTAAAAATTTTTTATAATTTTTAAACACCCATAGGTATTTTAATAAATTTTAAAAATCCAACTGTCCATGGTGGAATGTTGTTGGAACAGTGCAGAAAATTCAGACTGTCCACCCCACTTAGACCACACCTTTGGGACTCCAATGAAGGTCAGTTGGGGCTGAAATTTGGGAGACATCAAGATGAGATCCCCACCTTTCAAAAAAGTATATTTAATAGGTATGAATAGTCCCCCAAACAGTCCCAAAATCTGGTCCAAAAACAACAAGAAACTGTCCAGAAAATTCTGGACAGCAACATGTACTTAGATAAAATTTATTGTATAAGTTAAATAAAAAGAGAAATATATTAATGGGCCACACACATCAAGAAATAAAATGAGGAAAAAGAGAGATAAAAGGACAATCCGGCCATAGGGAAAGGGGCTCCGCCACTATTGAGCCCTCCCAAGATCAATCGCACCCGCACATCATACATAGATTTACATTTACAACATGTATCTTGCACATGCATGGCCTATAATTAAAATGCATGGTGAGGATGTCATCCCCACCATGGTTATAAGGTCTAGATGACTCAAACATAATATGATATGAAATAAAACTACCATGATGGGGCCCATAGAGAAAGGCCTCATGCATGGATCATGCATGCATAAGGTAGGCCATTAGGCCACAACCATGGGATTGTGTGAGATCTTCACCATTGATTGGTGGGTCCTACACTTCCCTCATGAAAGAAAGAAAACATATAGGCTATAGAAATCAGATTTTTTACATCTAGAGGAGCACCCACCGTTCGATCTTCTTGCTCCTACGAGTTCCTTAGCACCTCAGCTTTGATTCCAATGGAGGAGATGGGGAATGGATGGTTAGGATGGGAGATCATGGGGTAGAAAAGTGGGTCACACTTAAAGTTTTGAAAGAGAGGGAGAGGCTTGGAGAATTCTCATACGTATGGGATTTCTCTCTTTAGACTTTTTTGAGTTTGAAAATGAGAAAGAGAGAGAGAGAGAGTTGTAAAGGGAGAGAGAGATGGGTGATGGATGTGGTGAGTGATGAGTGTAAGAAAATCTTGACTTTTGTGACCATTTGTGTAAGAAAAGCATGGGTGGTGTAAGAACTTTTTGACTTTGAGAGCTTTTGGTGTAAGAGAGGTATGGGCTTGTAAGAGATTCTTGACTTTTGTAGTTTCTTGGGAATAGGTGAAAGGTGATGTGTACTTGACATGTGATGGATTGATGGATTGATGGGATTGATGTGAGACCTCGTATAGATTCTCTTGAGTTTCGCAACGCGCGGCGTTTTCTTCGCACCGAACGTTGGCCCACATCTCTTGACCAGGGTATCGCCTCGGCGCGCAAGTTACGGCATCGGAACCGCAGCGACGGCGTGGTCACTATGGTAAAAGTCTTGGGTTGAGTCGATACAGGTTGACGGCATACGAATCAGGGTCGCACGTAAATATTGGTTAAGGGTCGAAGGTTGCCGGAATTCGACCAGTAAGACCGCGAAGGTATATGGAACGGTACGGTCTAGGATACGGGACTTACATTTCGGGTTCCCACAGACGGCGCCAAAAAATGTTGAGGTTAAAATCTGGTCGGCCCTCCTTCCATGCCGCCCTCTACGTGCTGTCCCTAAAATCTACACCAAGAAAATATGCAAAGGTGACCCTGGCTAAGCCGGGGGACCCTCCGATGCCTAAGTCAGGACAAGAAAATCGGGGTCTACGTAGAGAGTACAGGAGGAGAGCTCAATATCGCGTACCTGTAGATATGGCGTTGTGTGCTATTTATACTTGCCTGTGTGGCGGTCTGGTCTCGATAATTTTGGCATGATCAAGGGGATTCCAGGATCGTGGAGATACCACTCGCAATCTGTTGATCGTGTAGCGTATCCAGCGAATAATGCGTATTTGCGAGCGACGTTATCGGCTACGTTTGGTTATGACAGTTTTCATGTTTAGCGAGTGGGATATGCGCATCTGAAAGCCTGCTCGGCTCGGCTCGTCAGACCATAATAAAGAACATTCTCCAGGTCGGACGACATCCGACCCGACCCGTCATGCCGAATCCGATGCGGCCGGCTTGAGCACATCGTAGTTGGGAAATAATAGGTTATCCGATCGGATTGTTAAGACCCATCCGAGTTAACCCTTATCCAAAGATGGTCGCGCGTCCTTGTTGCGATGCTGGGGTCTGGTCAGATGGGTCACGCCTCGGGTGTCGGCTTGGATTTACAGCCGAATTGATGTTCTACCATGGGCTTGGATCTCCTCATAAAAGTATCTATACATATATTTCCTGCAAAAGTCTTTAGTAGGAAATTCCTGTGCCAGAAACTTAGGTGGGGCCCACCATGATGTTTTTGAGAAACCCACCCATCGAAAAATCATTACGATGATTGGATTCACTGAAATCTGATCATTCTACATATGATCTACTCCTGAATTAAAAATCCCATCCTCTTCAAATTATTAAAATATCCTCACATAAGTATTACAAAAATAAGAATGCGTCTAACGCAGTGAGATGTCTAACAAAGCTACACACGCACACACGCTGGTGGAATTTCACCACCTATGGGCACTCAAACCCTTGACCGGGAGTTGAAACTCCCGAGAGTCTACCACCCGTGCGAGAGTAAGGACTCAATAGCCTTTTAGTTATCAAGCATTTAGTATCTAATTCACTCCCCTTAAATGTTGATCCGTTTTATTTTTGTGCACGCACTTTAAAATGATTTGAAAGAATAGATGGACGGTCAGATAGACATCATGGTGGGCCCACCCACGAACTGCCCGTTCGTGGCCAGAGATGGGCAAGGTAGCACGCAATCGGCGTCCTCGCAGCCCTGCCTCAACGCATTAGGCATCTAATGCGTCGTGTGGGGGACAGGATACAATCTGCTTCCGTGACTGGTATCATGACGACGCTATTGAGTTATAGTAAAATACGGAGCCTCGTGCAACAAATATCATGCGGGTACTCATACCACCGGATGGCATCTATGACTCTGATCCGTACCATTCGTCATTTACCGAACACCATGATCATACTATGTATGTCATAAAATAATGTAGTACATCTTTTGTGTGAGCTACATTTTTAGGTTTGTATTCTACTGCCAATTTCTCTCACATAAATATGATCTTCCTGATATATCGGGGGAACGTTCAAAGTATAAGCTAACTGATGAACAGTTTAGATCTTTTACATGTGGGCCATCCGGCCATGCATATCATGCCGTGCATGGTAACAGTGAGATGGCGCCTGTGGACGGTGTGTCGCCTCATCGTCGTCAGTTGCTGCATATGTTTGGGGCTGAAAGTCCGGCGGGTTCAACTGACGTACTCGTGACCGGGCATTGGGTCAGGCATCAGTAGGACATGCTGGGTTTGATCTGAGGCTTTAGCTACATAAACACCGACCCAATAAAACTTGGGTCCGCCTTGGGATGAGGTCTTGGGTTGCCTATGTAATCCAATCCAACCTAACTCAAATCTATTCGCAGTTGATATACAAGTTACTTATAAATTATAATTGAGTGTGGATGATTAAAGGCACAAAAAATTTTAGTGTTGTAGGGTTTCATTGGTCGACATTATTTTCGATGACTCAAGCTAACAAGTTATACCGAATTTCTCTCCTCAATAAATAAGATTTGTATTGAAATATAATGGACTAATGTAATAACTGAAATATTAGTATGTATTCATCAGACCAACTTGACCGATCCTGCTTGGGTTCTCAACCGAAAGTTGGGTTAGATTAAAGATGAGGTATATGAACCTTGGGTTGGGCTAGGGTTGAGCACCAACCCAATACAACCCAACCCAACCATTAGACTTTCAGCCCCACATATAGGGGTGTACATCAAGTTGAACCGAGTCGAGCTAGCCTCAGCTCGACTCGGCTCGGTCACTAGCTGACCTCAGCTCGAACTTGGCTCGGCTCGATCCTTGAGCCTGACTGGCCAGCTCGGCTTGATTCGATCAGTAGTTTAGGCCGAGTTCGAGCCAAGTTCATCATTGAGGCATTTCCATAAACACCTGAACTGCAACTTTAAAATCTCACTGTTTTACAAACAGAGACAATGATTTTATAGGTGTTTTATCAAACACCTTCTAAACAACATAAAAACCAAAAAAAAAAAAAAACAAAGAGAAAAAAGAGAACCCTATGGGCAATAGGCGGATGCATATGAGGTGAAGAAGCAGGAGTTGATGGGAGAGAATATTGACTTGCAGGCGTTATTATGTTCAATGTAGGTAGTTATCTTGTATTTATCATTATTCCCACTTATATCCAATGAAAGTTTCAGAAACTACTTATTTGAGAAGACAAAAGTTATGTATGCCTAGTAAAGAAATCATCTTAAATTCAAAATATCATTGTTTATTTCAGATTTTGCCTCTCTTTTGATCAGCAAAATACATGTGCATATGGCTCCAAGTTCGATTTAAGCTGGATTCAATCCGAGTCGGGGCCTACTCGAACTCAGCTCAAACTCATTTTCGAGCTCAAAAAATCAACTCGACTCGGCTCGAACTCAACTTCGAACCGAGTTGAATTGAGCTTTTTCGAGTTGAGTGGAGCGAGCTAACCGAACTAACTCGGTTCGTGTACACCCCCACCCACATATGTGACCATATACATATGGGAAAGATCTATGCGGCTTCAAGGGATCTAGGAACCATCGAGCTGGGTAGATCGAGAACTATAGGGCTCACCTTGATGTAGATGTTTTATATCCACTCCGTTCATGAGCTTTTACGGCACATTTTAGGTCATGATCCCACAAATGAAATTGATCCAAATCACATGCGGAGTACATCATAGGAAATGGTAGTGATTGAACACCTCCCATTAAAAGCTTCCTAGGGCGTACTATAATGTTTATTTTACATCCAACTTGTTAATAAGGTCACAAAGACATTAATAAAGGGAAAGAAAAGAAATATCATCTCAATCCAAAAGTTTTGAAGCTTCAAAGAAGTTTTTGATTGTATGCATTCAGCCACCACTGATTGATGTGTTGTGATCCACCTTATGTTGGATGTATTTGATTTTAGGGATGTTAACTTAAAATAATCTAATAAAACAGATGAATGACAGCGATGTATGTCAAATATATTAAGATGGGCTCCATTGTTCAAGATCCACCAAGCTTGGCGGTTCCTAATATGTAGGACTGAAAAACTATGAGACAAGGGGATGTATGTCTTCTCCACACCTTCCACAATCCTTGGGGGACACAGTGATGCATGTATCTTATCCATGCCTTTCATCCATTTTAACAACTCATTTTAAGGCATCAATCCAAAATTGAAGCATATCCAAAGGTCGAGTGGAGTAAAAAAAAAAGTGTGAATTAAGCCGCTACATTGAAAATTTCCTTTTAAACCACACAAGTTTTGGATCAAGCTGATATTTGTGTTTTCTATGCATTTGTGTCTCTTACCTTATAAATAGGCTGGATGACAAATAAATATCACAGCAGGCCTAATAAAGTTTCAACAGAAGTCATTATCCTCACGGTTAACAATATTGTAGTGCAAGTGATCGGTGGATATGGTTCAATTTTGGCCTAAGGCTAAAAAAGTATCTAAAAAAATGGATGGACGGCTTGGATAAGAAATGAATATCTAGGGCAAGAAATTTTATTTTATTTTTTATTTTCACTGTAGAATCCAATTTAGAAGTAAAGTGCGCGCATCGATTTGGAAATGCTAAGCTGGGCTGGGAGGACAGGAGGGTTTGGCCTTTAAACCCCACGTACGTCGGATCTGAGTGAGGTTCTTGTCACAAAATCGAGCGTGTGTGAGATACGAGCTCGGGTTTCAGATGAAGCGTTGTGGAGATTCAAATAGTGGTTGATGAGCACGTTTTGGAAGATCAATGGCTGTGATGTGAGCGCGCGGGGAGAGAGGTGCAGCTGGGGAGCGTCGTACAGTACAGTGCTGTCATTGCACTTCAAAGTTACACATGTCCAACGCAATCAAGACTCTCCTTCCAAACGTCAACTTGTACGTATACAAAATTATTCTCAACGTCAACCTGTACCTGTACAAAATTATTCAAAACCAAACAGTCGGTTGTTCACGACCATCTGAATATGTACCGTGCTGGAAACGGATTGGATACTCCCCCTGCCACCAGCCAATGGCTGATGTTCGGTAGTCTGTGGGCCCCACCATGATGTATGTGTTTCATCCATGCGGTCCATCTATTTTTATAGATCATTTTATGATATTATAAAAAAAATTAAATATATCCCATTCTCAACTGGATCACATTATAGGAAATAATGTTTAATGAAAGTAGGCCATTAAAAACTTTTTAAGGGCCATAAAAGTATTGGATTAAGCTAGTCTTTGCTTTTTTTCCTTCATTTGGGTCTTTATAACCTAATAAACAGATTGGATGTCAGATAAACAGTACAGTGAGCCTTAGGAGGATTTAAATGATGGATATCCAAACACTATTGTTTTCCTGTGGTGAGTCTACCTAAGATTTATATCCCACTTAATTTTAGGATGAAGTCGTAAAATAATTTTTAAAAATGGAAGAACGGAATGTATGAGACACATACATCATGGTAGGGCTCACAGTCCACCGAGGTGTCAAGGTGAGTAGCCGATCCGTTCCCGTGCTGTAGCATCTTAAATATTATGTCCGTACATATTTGCAGTGCAAAACGGAAACGGATTGGCTACTGCCCCCACACCGGCCAATGGCTGATGTCGGTGCTATGTGGGACCTACCATGATGTATGTATTTCATCCATGCCATCCATTCATTGTTTAGATCATTTTATAGTATTAAAAAAAATAAATAGTTATATTTCAATTTCAAGTGGACCACATTAGGAAAAATAGTGTTGAATGAACTTGGACCATTAAAAACTTTTATGGGGGCCATAAAAGTATTGGATTAAGCTGATATTTGTTTTTTCCCTTCATTTGGGTCTTTATGAGCTAGTCAACATATTAGATGTCAAATAAACAGTACAGTATGCCTTAGGAGGATTTAAATGATGGATATCCATCACTATTGTTTTCCTGTGGTGTGGTCCACTTACGATTCAAATCCTTCTAATTTTTGGAATAAAGCCATAAAATGATCTTTAAAAATGGATGAACGGAAGGGATAAGACATATACATTATGGTGGGGCCCACAGAGCACCGACCACCAGCCACGGGCTGGTGTCAAGGGGAGCAGCCAATGCGCTTCCGTGCAAAACAATAAAAATGGGAGTACAGTACAAAAAGGAGAAATTTGCAACTGTACGACCAGTATATGGCCCATTTCCGAGACGAAGCCCACTCCATTTTAATTTCTGAGAATATTCCCTATGTGTACGGATGCCTTCCAAAAGTTCGAAAATGCCCCCTGCTTTTTCCATCAAGCGGATCGGCTGCTGCTCGAGGACGAGCGCCGACGCTCCTCGAACTCCGAGTTATACGAACGGTTCAAAAAAGAACAACGTTACATGGGCCCCACAGTTATGTATTTATTATATCTACAGTGTTCTTTCGTGATCATTTTGGAGCAAAAAAAAAATAAATCATATTCAAAGATCAACCGGACCACGTAACAAAGAGCAGCAGAAAATTGATTTTCACCGTTGAGACTTTTGTAAGGCCCACCGTAACATTTATTTTCCATCCAATCCATTCACGAGGTCACAAAGACTTGGATGAATAGGAAAAATAAATTTAGTAACGATCCAAAACTTTCATGACCACTAATAGGGTTTCAACGGTAGATGTTTAAAAAAGAATGGCAATGTCATTTGCTACGGTTAGACCTATAGCTACCGATTATAACCGTAGCCATAAATACGATAATCCGTAGCAATAGGGTCCATCTGAGGTGGGCGCATCGAACTATCGACCCCCCGCGTTACTTGCTGGCCTATTCAGCGCGGCCACATCGATCTGGCGGGACCACGCCCATAGGGTGGTCCCTATGGCTATGAATAATAACCGTAGCTAAAATCCGTAAAAATAAATTTTTATTATTTTTTTATTATTTTTTGTATTTTTTTTATACATGGAGAACTTTATTCTACCTATAATTTTCTCTAACACATATTTATATAAATATGTATATATAAGCATATAAATTTTTTTTTTCTTTTTTTCCATTTCTTTCTTTATTCATTTAACAAGAATATCTTCTAAACTAAAATTAGTTACTTGATGGACCCTATATGATTTTGGGGTAGGAGAAGCTACTTTAACCAACCAACCTGGTTATTTTTCAAGATTTTATCAGCTCAATGATCGAAAATTCATTTCATTCACTTAGTGGTCAATTTCATTCATTTCATTTGCATGCATTTCACGGTCATTTCGCTTCAATTCATGATCACTTCTATGCATTTCACGGTCATCCGAAACATTTTCGTGTTGATTCACGGTCATTTCGAGGTATTTCACGGTCAAACTCTTTCACTTCACGGTCATTTGCATGCATTTCACGGTCAATTCGCTTCAATTCATGATCACTTCCATATATTTCATGGTCATCCAAAACATTTTCGTGTTGATTCACGGTCATTTTGAGGCATTTCACGGTCAAACTCCTTCACTTCACGGTCATTTGCATGTATTTAACGGTCATTTCACTTCAATTCATGATCACTTCCATGCATTTCACGGTCATTCGAAACAATTCCGTGTTGATTCACGGTCATTTCGAGGCATTTCACGGTCAAACTCCTTCACTTCACGGTCATTTACATGCATTTCACGGTCAATTCGCTTCAATTCATAATCACTTCCATGCATTTCACGGTCATCTGAAATAATTTCGTGTTGATTCGCGGTCATTTTGAGGCATTTCACAGTCAAACTCCTTCACTTCACATTCATTTACATGCATTTCACGATCATTTCACTTCAATTCATCATCACTTCCATGCATTTCACGGTCATCCGAAACAATTTAGTGTTGATTCACGGTCATTTCGAGGCATTTCACTGTCAAACTCCTTCACTTCACGGTCATTTGCATGCATTTCACGGTCATTTCGCTTCAATTCATTATCACTTCCATGCATTTCACGGTCATCAGAAATATTTTTGTGTTGATTCACGGTCATTTCGAGGCATTTCACGGTCAAACTCCTTCACTTCACATTCATTTGCATGCATTTCATGGTCATTTCGCTTCAATTCATGATCACTTCCATGCATCTCATGGTCATCCAAAACATTTTCATGTTGATTCACGGTCATTTTGAGGCATTTCACGGTCAAACTCCCTCACTTCACGGTCATTTGCATGCATTTCACGGTCATTTCGCTTCAATTCATGATCACTTCCATGCATTTCACGGTCATTCCAAACATTTTTGTGTTGATTCACGGTCATTTCGAAACATTTCACGGTCAAACTCCTTCACTTCACGGTCATTTGCATGCATTTCACGGTCATTTTGCTTCAATTCATGATCACTTCCATGCATTTCACGGTCATTCCAAACATTTTCGTGTTGATTCACGGTCATTTCGAGACATTTCATGGTCAAACTCCTTCACTACACGATCATTTGCATGCATTTCACGGTCATTTCTGCACATTTCGTGGTCCAATCGCTTCATTTCACGTTCATTCCCAGCAATTTCGTGTTGATTCATGGTCATTTCCCTAAACCTTAACCTACACCCTAACCTAAACCTATACTTATAACCTAAACCTATTCTCAAATCCCAAAACCTATAACTTAAACCTAAACCTAAACATTAACGTAAACTTATAACCTATAGCAAATGACCTTAACCTACACCCTAACCTTAACTTATAACCTATAACATAAACCTATTGTCAAATCCCAAAGGTTATAGGTTTTGGTTTTGGTTTAGGTTTTGGGATTTGAGAATGGGTTCGGGTTTAGGTTATAAGTTTTGGATTCGGTTTAGGTTATAGGTTAACGGTTTAGGTTAAGGTTTAGGTTTAGGTTATAGGTTTTTGGATTTGAGAATGGGTTCGGGTTTAGGCTATAGGTTTTGGTTTTAGTTTAGGTTATAGGTTTTGGTTTAGGTTATAGGTTTTGGGATTTGAGAATGGGTTCAGGTTTAGGTTATAGGTTTTGGTTTCGGTTTAGGTTATAGGTTAACGGTTTAGGTTAAGGTTTAGGTTTAGGTTATAGGCTTTTAGATTTGAGAATGGGTTCGGGTTTAGGCTATAGGTTTTGATTTTGTTTTAGGTTATAGGTTTTGGTTTAGGTTATATCTTCTGGGATTTGAAAATGGGTTCGGGTTTAGGTTATAGGTTTTGGTTTAGGTTATAGGTTATAGGTTTATGTTAAGGTTTAGGTTTAGGTTTAGGTTTTGGGATTTGAGAATGGGTTTGGGTTTAGGTTATAGGTTTTGGTTATAGTTTAGGTTATAGGTTATAGTTTTAAGTTAAGGTTTTGGTTAAGGTTTAGGTTATAGGTTTTGAGATTTGAGAATGGGTTCGGGTTTAGGTTATAGGTTTTGGTTTTGGTTTTGGTTATAGGTTTTGGTTATAGGTTTTGGTTTAGGTAAAGGTTTAGGTTTAGGTTATAGGTTTTGGGATTTGAGAATGGGTTCGGATTTACGTTATAGGTTTTGGTTTTGGTTATAAGTTTTGGGATTTGAGAATGGGTTCGAGTTTAGGTTATAGGTTTTGGATTTGGTTTAGGTTTAGGTTATAGGTTTTTGGATTTAAGAATGAGTTATGGTTTAGGTTTATGAATTCAGGTTCAGGTTCGGGATTGGGTTTAAGTTTGGGTTTTCAAGTTTAGGTTTAGGTTTAGGTTAGGGAGTTGAGATTAGGATTAGGTGTAGGTTTAGCTTTAGGGAATTGAGTTTAGGTTATAGGTTTAGGGAAAGGTTAGGTTTAGGTTATAAGTTTTGGAATTTGGGAATAGTTTTAGGTTATAAGTATAGGTTTACGTTAGGTTATAGGTTAAGGTTTAGGGATTTGAGTTTAGGTTTAGGCTAAGGTTTAGGTTTAGAGAATTGAGTTTAGGTTATAAGTTTAGGAAAAAGTTAGGTTTAAGTTATAGGTTTTGAGATTTGAGAATAGTTTTAGGTTATAAGTATAGGTTTAAGTTAGGTTATATGTTAAGGTTTAAGGATTTGAGTTTAGGTTATAGGATTAGGTTTAGGGATTTGAGTTTAGGTTATAGGCTTAGGTTTAGGTTTTAGGCTTTACGTTTAGGTTTAGGTTTGGGTTTAGGTTTTGGGATTTGAGAATGAGTTCGGGTTTTGGTTATAGGTTTTGGTTTCGGTTTAGGTTATAGATTTTAGGATTTGATAATGGGTTCGGGTTTAGGTTATAGGTTTTGGTTTTGGTTTTGGTTTTAGGTTTTGGGATTTGATAATGGGTTCGAGTTTAGGTTATAGGTTTTGGTTTTGGTTTAGATTATACGTTTTGATTTAGGTTATAGGTAAATGGTTTAGGTTTAGGTTATAGGTTTTTGGATTTGAGAATGGGTTCGGGTTTAAACTATAGGTTTTGGTTTTGGTTTAGGTTATAGGTTTTGGGATTTGAGAATGAGTTCGGGTTTAAGTTATAGGTTTTGGTTTTAGTTTAGGTTATAGGTTATAGGTTTGGGTTAAGGTTTTGGTTTAGGTTTCGGTTATAGGTTTTGGTTTTCGTTTATGTTATAGGTTATGGAAATAACTGTGAAGTGAATTGACCGTGAAGTGCATCGAATTGACTGTGAATGAACACGGAATCGCTAGGAATGACCATAAAATGCATGGAAATGATGGTGAAGTGAAGTGAATTGACCGCGAAGTGCGTGGAAATGGCCGTGAAGTGAAGTGAATTGACCTTGAAGTGCATCAAATTGACCGTGAATGAACATGAAATAGCTAGGAATGACCGTGAAATGCATGGAAATGATGGTGAAGTGAAGTGAAATGACCGCGAAGTGCATGGAAATGGCCGTGAAGTGAATTGACCGTGAAGTGCATCAAATTGACCGTGAATCAACACAAAATTGTCGAGAATGACCATGAAATGCATGAAAATGGGCGTGAAGTGAAGTGAATTGACCGCGAAGTGCGTGAAAATGACCGTGAAGTGAAGTGAATTGACCATGAAGTGCGTCGAATTGACCGTGAATCAACACGGAATTGCCGGGAATGACCGTGAAATACATGAAAATGGGCGTGAAGTGAAGTGAATTGACCGCGAAGTGGGTGAAAATGGCCGTGAGGTGAAGTGAATTGACCATGAAGTGTGTCGAATTGACCGTGAGTGAACATGGAATCACCGGGAATGACCGTGAAATGCATCAAAATGACGGTGAAGTGAAGTGAATTGATCGCGAAGTGCGTGAAAATGGCCGTGAAGTGAAGTGAATTGGCCATGAAGTGCATTGAATTGATCGTGAATCAACACGGAATCCCCGGGAATGACCATGAAATGCATGGATATGACGGTGAAGTTAATTGAAATGACCGCGAAGTGCGTGGAAATGACCGTGAAGTGCGTTGAATTGACCGTGAATCAACACAGAATTGTCGGGAATGTCCGTGAAATGCATGAAAATGGGCGTGAAGTGAAGTGAATTTGACCACGGAGTGCATAGAAATGGCCGTGAAGTGAAGAGAATTGACCGTGAAATGCATGAAAATGACTGTGAATCAAAATGGAATCACCAAGATTGACCATGAAATGCATGAAAATGACTGTGAAGTGAAGCGAATTGATCGTGAAATGCATGGAAATGACCGTGAAGTAAAGGGAATTGACCATGAAGTGAAGGGAATTGACCCTGAATCAAAACGGAATCGCCGGGATTGACCGTGAAATGCATGAAAAGGACCGTGAAGTGAAGCGAATTGACCGTGAAATGCATAGAAATGACCGTGAAGTGAGGGGAATTGACGGTGAAATGCATGGAAATGACCGTGAATCAAAACGGAATCCCCGGGATTGATTGTAAAATGCATGGAATTGATTACGAAGTAAATAAAATGAGCGAAATTGATCGCAAACTGATTAAAATTGACCATGAAGTGAATGAAATGGATTTTCAACCATTGACCTGATGAAATCTTGAAAAATAACCAGGTTGGTTAGCTAAAGTAGCTTCTATTACCCCAAAATCATATAGGGTACGTCAAGTAACTAATTTTGGTTTAGAAGATATTCTTGTTAAATGAAAAAAGAAATGAAAAAAAAAAGAGAGAGAGAAATTTTTTTTTATATGCTTATATATACATATTTATATAAATATGTATTAGAGAAAATTGTAGGTAGAATGAAGTTCTCCATGTTAAAAAATAAAAAATAAAAAATAAAAAATAATTTTTTTTTTTTATAGAGGGGCATAGACTACATTATGGCTACGGTTATAATCCGTAGCTATAGGAGTCGTTAGGTGGGCGTGGCCCTGCTAGATCAGTGCGCCTCTGCCGGATATGTCAGCGAGTGGTGCGGCATACGGATTTTTTTTGGATATAGCTACGGTTATAATCTATAGAAAATTACTTTGTATCCAATAAAATAAAAATCTGTTTTTTTTTAATGTCGAATCTTTATTTTTTTCGGGTCCCATCATGAGGTCTATGTTATATCCAAACCGTACATCTATTTGGCGAGCTCATATTAAGGATTGAGATGGAAAATAAGACAGATCTAACTATCAAGTGGACCACACTTTAAAAGGCAGTGGGGAATTGAACGTCTACCATTGAAACCCTTTTAGGGGTTACAAAAGTTTTGGATAATTATGAAATTTGTTTTTCCTCTTCATCCAGGTCTTTGTGACCTTATGAATAGATTGGATGGAAAATAAATGTTATGGTGGGCCCTACAAAAGTTTCAACGGTGAAAATCAATTTTCTGCTGCTCTTTGTGGTGTGGTCCAGTTGATCTTTGGATATGATTTTTTTTTTTGGATAATGCTCCGAAATTATCTCGAAATATGAATGAACGTTGTGGATATAATAAATACATAACTGTGGGGCCCAATCTTAAACCCAAACCTAAACCTAAACTTGAAAACCCAAACTTAAACCTAATCTCGAACCTGAACCCGATTTCCTAAACCTAAACCATAACCCATTCTTAAATTTGAAAACCTATAACCTAAACCTAAACCAAAACCAAAAACCATAACCTAAACCCGAACCCATTATTAAATCCCAAAACCTATAACCTAAACCAAAACCAAAACCTATAACCTAAACCCGAACCCATTCTCAAATCCCAAAACCTCTAACCTAAACCTAAACCAAAACCAAAACCTATAACCTCACCCGAACTCATTCTCAAATCTCAAAACCTATAACCTAAACCTAAATCAAAACCTTAACCTAAACCTATGACCTATAACCAAAACCAAAACCAAAACCTATAACCTAAACTCGAACCCATTCTCAAATCCCAAAACCTATAACCTAAACCAAAACCAAAACCTATAACTTAAACTCGAACCCATTCTCAAATCCCAAAACCTCTAACCTAAACCTAAACCTTAACCAAAACCAAAACCAAAACCAAAACCTATAACCTAACCCGAACCAATTCTCAAATCTCAAGACCTATAACCTAAACCTAAACCAAAACCTTAACCTAAACCTATAACCTATAACCTAAACCAAAACCATAACCTATAACCTAAACCCGAACCCATTCTGAAATCCCAAAACCTATAACCTAAACCTAAACCAAAACCTATAACCTAAACTCGAACCCATTCTCAAATCCCAAAACCTCTAACCTTAACCTAAACCTTAACCTAAACCAAAACCTATAACCTAAACTCGAACCCATTCTCAAATCCCAAAACCTCTAACCTTAACCTAAACCAAAACCTATAACCTAAGGGCCTGTTTGGATTCACGTATAGTATTGTATTGTATTGTATTTGGCTACTGTTCATGTATACATTGGATGGTTTTCAAAATACATTCAAATCAATCAGATACTAATCAATGTTTGGATAGGAGGTATTGTTTGGCATAGTATACCATATGTTATACGGATCAATGTTTGGATAGGACATATTATGTCTGCGTATTGTACAATCTTAATTGGGTTGGGTAGCCTGTTTGACGTATGGAACTTTCTGATTTCTAGCTCAGATGATTTTCATGTTGAAATATACCAAATGAACGGTCCCGATCTTACACTGCATAGGTACCGAATATCTTGTACTCGTACAAATTTCAAACTTTCATCCGCTGCCGAATATAGCACAATGAATGCGAAGTATTGACGACAACAGAACCCACTGACAATACTCTACTGTCAGTTCGAAAATTTGGCTGGAGTTTGTATTGGCATACATGGGATTCAACTCCTATTCACTCCAATTCAAACACGACACGTCAAATCATAACTTCTAACAAAATACAATGCATCCCAAAACACGTATCCAAACAAGCCCTAAACCAAAACCAAAACCTATAACCTAACCAGAACCCATTCTCAAATCTCAAAACCTATAACCTAAACCAAAACCAAAACTTTAACCTAAACCTATAACCTATAACCTAAAGCAAAACCAAAACCTATAACCTAAACCCGAACTCATTCTCAAATCTCAAAACCTATAACCTAAACCTAAACCAAAACCTTAACCTAAACCTATAACCTATAACCTAAACTAAAACCTATAACCTAAACCAAAACCAAAACCTATAACCTAAACCCGAACCCATTCTCAAATCTCAAAACCTATAACCTAAACCAAAACCTATAACCTAAACTAAAACCAAAACCTATAGCCTAAACCCAAACCCATTCTCAAATCCAAAAACCTATAACCTAAACCTAAACCATTAACTTATAACCTAAACCGAAACCAAGACTTATAACCTAAACCCGAACCCATTCTCAAATCCCAAAACCTAAACCTAAACCTTAACCTAAACCTATAACCTAAAACCTAAACCGAAACCTATAACCTAAACCAAAATCAAAACCTATAACCTAAACCCGAACCCATTCTCAAATCCCAAAATCTATAACCTAAACTAAAACCAAAACCTATAGCCTAAACCCAAACCCATTCTCAAAACCAAAACCTATAACCTAAACCCGAACCTATTCTCAAATCCCAAAACCTATAACCTAAACCAAAACTTATAACCTAAACTAAAACCAAAACCTATAGCCTAAACCCGAACCCATTCTCAAATCTAAAAACCTATAACCTAAACCTAAACCTTAACCTAAACCGTTAACCTATAACCTAAACCGAAACCAAAACTTATAACCTAAACCCGAACCCATTCTCAAATCCCTAAACTTAAACCTAAACCTAAACCTTAACCTAAACCTATAACCTATAACCTAAACCAAAACCTATAACCTAAACCAAAATCAAAACCTATAACCTAAACCCAAACCCATTCTTAAATCCCAAAATCTATAACCTAAACCAAAACCAAAACTTATAGCCTAGACCTGAACCCATTCTCAAATCCAAAAACCTATAACCTAAACCTAAACCGTTAACCTATAACCTAAACCAAAACCAAAACCTATAACCTAAACTCGAACCCATTCTCAAATCCCAAAATCTAAACCGTGAAATGAACACGAAATCGCTAGGAATGACCGTGAAATGCATGGAAATGACGGCAAAGTGAAGTGAAATGACCACGAAGTGCATGGAAATGGCCGTGAAGTGAAGTGAATTGACCGTGAAGTGCGTCGAATTGACTGTGAATGAACACGAAATCACCTGAAATGACCGTGAAGTGAAGTGAATTGACCGCGAAGTGCGTGGAAATGGCCGTGAAGTGAAGTGAATTGACCGTGAAGTGCGTCGAATTGACCGTGAATGAACACGGAATCGTCGGGAATGACCGTGAAATGCATGGAAATGATGGTGAAGTGAAGTGAAATGACCGTGAAGTGCATGAAAATGGCCGTGAAGTGAAGTGAATTGACCATAAAGTGCGTCGAATTGACCATGAATGAACACGAAATTGCTAGGAATGACCGTGAAATGCATGGAAATGATGGTGAAGTGAAGTGAAATGACCGCGAAGTGCATGAAAATGGCCGTGAAGTGAAGTGAATTGACCGTGAAGTACATCGAATTGACCGTGAATCAATACGGAATCATTGGGAATAACCGTGAAATGCATGGAAATGACAGTGAAGTTAATTAAAATGACCGCGAAGTGCGTGGAAATGACCATGAAGTGAAGTAAATTGACTGTGAAATGCGTCGAATTGACCATGAATGAACACAGAATCGCTAGGAATGACCGTGAAATGCATGGAAATGAGTGTGAAGTGAAGTGAAATGAGCGCGAAGTGCGTGGAAATGGCCGTGAAGTGAAGTTAATTGACCGTGAAGTGCGTCGAATTGAACGTGAATGAACACGTAATCGCTAGGAATGACTGTGAAATGCATGAAAATGATGGTGAAGTGAAGTGAAATGATTGCGAAGTGCGTGGAAATGGCCGTGAAGTGAAGTGAATTGACCTTGAAGTGCGTCGAATTGATCGTGAATGAACACAGAATCTCTAGGAATGACCGTGAAATGCATGGAAATGAAGGTGAAGTGAAGTGCATGGAAATGGCCGTGAAGTGAAGTGAAGTGAATTGACCGTGAAGTGCGTCGAATTGACCGTGAATGAACACGGAATCGCTAGGAATGACCATGAAATGAAATGGAAATGATGGTGAAGTGAAGTGAATTGATCGCGAAGTGCGTAGAAATGACCGTGAAGTGTGTCGAATTGACCGTGAATGAACACGGAATCGCCGGGAATGACCTTGGAATGCATAGAAATGATGGTGAAGTTAAGTGAATTGACCGCGAAGTGCGTGGAAATGGCCGTGAAGTGAAGTGAATTGACCGTGAAGTGCGTCGAATTAACCGTGAATGAACACGGAATTGCTGGGAATGACGATGAAATACATGGAAATGATGGTGAAGTGAAGTGAAATGACTGCGAAGTGTGTGGAAATGGCCGTGAAGTGAAGTGAATTGACCATGAAGTGCGTCGAATTGACCGTGAATGAGCACGGAATTGCCGGGAATGACCGTGAAATGCATGAAAATGATGGTGAAGTTATGTGAATTGACCACAAAGTGCATGGAAATGGCCGTGAAGTGAAGTGAATTGACCGTGAAGTGCGTCGAATTGAAAGTGAATCAACACGGAATCGCTGGGAATGACCGTAAAATGTATGAAAATGACATTGAAGTGAAGTGAATTGACCACGAAGTGCGTGAAAATGGCTGTGAAGTGAAGTGAATTGACCGTGAAGTAGATTTTTAACCATCGACCCGATGGAATCTCGAAAAATTACTATGTTGGTTAGCTAAATTAGCTTCTCCTACCCCAAAATCATATATGGTACATTATGTAACTCATTCTAGTTTAGGAGATATACTTGTTAAATAAATAGACAAAGAATTGAATTAAGAGATAGAAAACTATTTATATATACTTATATATACATATTTACCTAATCATGTATTTGAGAAAAATGTAAGGGGAGAAAAAGTTCTCCCCATTAAAAGAAAAAAAATCTGCAATTTTTTTTTTTTGTTTTTGTTTTTGTAGGTCCCATCATGAGGTCTGTGTTATATTCAAACTGTCCATCTATTTTGAGAGCTCATATTAAGGCTTGGGACGAAAAATAAGATAGATCTAACTATCAAGTGGACCACATTGTAAAAGGTAGTTGGGAATTGAACGTATACGGAAGTTTTGGATCATTATTAAATTTGTTTTTCCTCTTCATTTAGGTCTCTGCGACCTTATGAATAGCTTGGATTGAAAATAAATATTACGGTGGGCCCTACAAAAGTTTCAACTGTGAAAATTAATTTTCTGCTGCTCTTTGTGGTGTGATCCAGTTAATATTTGAATATGAATTTTTTTTGGATAATACTCCGAAATGATCTCAAAATATGAATGAACGTTGTGGTTATAATAAATACATAACTGCTGCGCCCATGTAACGTTGATCTCCTTTGAGCCGTTCCTACGACAGGGAGTTCGAGGAGCGTCGGCGCTTGAAGGAAAAAAGCAGGGGCATTTTTGACCTTTTGCAAGGCATCCGTATACATAACAAGTATTCTTGAAAAGTAAAATATGGTAGGCTTAGTCTCGAGAATGGGTCATATACTGCTCGTACAGTTAAAAATTTCTCATAGAAAAAGAGAGATCGGATTAGGTACTGAGTTACTGGCGCACTCTTATCTATTGAGTAAACTCCTTTGCGCCCACCTTGAATATATGTGGTATATCCATGCCATCTATCTGTTTTTTAATTTAATTTAAAGTGTTGAGCCAAAAATTGAAGTATATGCAAAGATCAAGTGAATCATACCATAGGATACATTGGAGATAATGATTTCCTCCATTGAAACCTTTCTAAGCACCATAGGTACGTTTATGTGTTATCCAACTTATTCATAAGATTATATATAAATGGATGAAGGGAAAACACAAAAATAAAGCTAATCCAAAACTTATGTAGCCTTCAAAATTTTTTTAATAGTAAATGTTCAATTTAACTTTTTACTGTGTCTAAGTCCATTTGAACATTACATATGCCTTATTTTTGGGCTCTTACCTTAAAATTATCTAATAAAATGGATGAACAGGATGGATAAAATACATAAATCATGGTAGACCTTACGTGATTTACACCATAAGCCAGTGTAGTTTCTCACTAGGCAATGCTTCCAGAGAAAGGGATGGATAGAGTTTTAAAAATACTTTAATGTTGAGCGTACGGTTAAAAAAGGACGGGGTGAAATGAACAAGACAAGTATATCTTGGTTAGGTCTCCAGATCTCATTGAGTCACTCTTCACCATTCCATTCTTTACTCAAGCCTCCCAGGTGAGTTACTCAGTACGCAATCCACCCTTAATTCAGTCGGGCCCAGCATGTGTGAACTTCTTTATAATATTATATTGTTTTCATTGGTTGGACCCACTAAATTTTTTATTAGGCTAATTTTATATTTGCATGTGTGAACTTCTTTATAATATTATATTGTTCTCATCAGTAGGACCCACTGAATTTTTTATTAGGCTAATTTTATATTGTTCTCATTGGCACCCGTATGAATTTTTTTACATTGGGCTATTATTCTCTGTTAGGTGAAAAGACGGGTTAACACCTGATGGATGGAGTCGATTTCACGAACATGGCCCCCAAAAGCTTGGGTTAGGATTTTATTTTATTTTTCTTTATAGGAATGAAATGACCATAAAGCCACTGAGTATAGGGACGCCGATTGCTTGCAGCACTCTTCTACAAGTTTCCAACTGTTAGAAGACGGGGAGTCCTATATATTCTTTTCCCGATTTATGTTAGGATATGAGCTGAGAAATTAGGCAATTCTAAAACTTAAGTGAACTATATAAAAAAGTGCTACAGTTAAAATTTCCTTAAGATCTACGCTATGTTTATAAGCCATGCATGAAATTGTTCATAAGGTCACTCCTATCAGAATAACTGAACACATAAATATTAACCACCTGACGACACATTCGACATTTACTGCTGCTTGTTGAGCAGATCACTTTATCTTCTAACAGCCTCGATTTTAATCTAAACACGAGCTGGCGAAATGAATGAATGATGTAGACTTATCACAAACATAAACATGGGTCCACTTAGCTTCCGACAAGAACGTGTGGCACACAATCCAAGTCTAGGGGATGGATGCGGATTGCCTTGGGCACCGCAAAGTTTCTTCTGTTAGAAGTTAGGTGGGGTCACCTTTGTGTTTGTAAAAAATCCACTCCGTTCTACCACTTTATAAGCTTATGTTAGCACCTAAGCTTAAAAATGCATGAGACCTATATATCCAAAACTAAAGTTAGTCCATTACTGGGAAAAAGTGTGCAGGAAAACTCCTACGGTTGAAAAGGTGGGATAACAACAAGGCGAGCGTTGCTCTACCTATCATTAGCAAGAGATGAGCGCTCGCGATCCTGCTTATCGACGTAGATTGCCCACCAAACGCTGACAACGAGGACGCTGGGCCCGCATTATATATATATATATATAGGACAGTGCATTGTGGGCCCGCATTTTATATATATATATATATATATATATATATATATATATATATATATATATATATATATATATATATGGAAATGGTAATATGAGGTCTGAGCTGTGTGAGCCCCACCATGCTGTTTGTCTGACATCAACACCATGAATTTGATGGGTCACCTTTAGTTGATGTGATATACCATAAATCAGCCGTATATGGAAATCAGTGGGCCATACCATCTAAAACTATGTGAAGACATGAATAAAATATATAAAAGAACTTGGTTTGGCCTACTTGAGTTTTGGATGTAGCTAAAACTTTATCTTACCCCTTATCCAAGTGGGACACGCAATGGATGGACTAAATTTGTGAACCACATCTAAGTGGGTCTAATAAATGATTACGAATGTTTTAATGGGAGGATAACCTCTTTGAACTTTTAATTGTGGTGTGGCCAGCTGTAAGCCCCGTATCCTAGACCGTACCATTCCATAAACTTCCACGGTCTTACCGGTTGAATTCCGGCAACCTTCGACCCTTAATCAATATTTGCAAGCGACCCTGATTCGTATGCCGTCAGCCCGTATCGACTCAATCAAGACCTTTATCATAGCGACCGCGCTGTCGCTGTGGTTCCGATGCCGCGACTTGCGTGCCGAGGCGATACCCTGGTCAAGAGATGTGGGCCAACGTTCGGTGCGAAGAAAACGCAACGCGTTACGAAACCCAAGAGAATCTCTACGAGGTGTCACATCAATCTCATCAATCCATCAATCCATCAATCCATCACATGTCAAGTACACATCACCTTTCATCCATTCCCAAGCAACTACAAAAGTCAAGAATCTCTTACAAGATCATACCTCTCTTATACCAAAAGCCCTCAAAGTCAAAAAGTTCTTACACCACCCATGCTTTTCTTACACAAATGGCCACAAAAGTCAAGATTTTCTTACACCCATCACTCACCACATCCATCACCCATCTCTCTCCCTTTACAACTCTCTCTCTCTCTCTCTCTCTCTCTCTCTCTCTCTCTCTCATTTTCAAACTCAAAAAAATCTAAGGAGAGAAATCTTATACGTATGAGAATTCTCCAAGCCTCTCCCTCTCTTTCAAAACTTCAAGTATGACACACTTTCCTACCCCATGATCTCTCATCCTAACTATCCATTTCTCATCTCCTCCATTGGAATCAAAGCTAAGCTGCTAAGGAACTCATAGGAGCAAGAAGATCGAACGGTGGGTGCTCCTCTAAATGTAAAAAATCTGATTTTTATAGCCTAAATATTTTTTTTCTTTCATGAGGGAAGTGTAGGACCCACCAATCAATGGTGGAAATCCCACACAATTCCATGGTTGTGGCCTAATGGCCTACCTTATGCATGCATGATCCATGCATGGGGCCTTTCTCTATGGGCCCCATCATAGTAGTTTTATTTCATATCATATTATGTTTGGGTCATCTAGACCTTATAACCATGGTGGGGATGGCATCCTCACCATGCATTTTAATTATATGCCACGCATGTGCAAGATCCATGTTGTAAATGTAGATCTAGGTATGATGTGCGGGTGTAATTGATCTTGGGAGAGCTCAATAGTGACAGAGCCCCTTTTCCTATGGCCGGATTGTCCTTCTATCTCTCTTTTTTCTCATTTTATTTCCTGATGTATGTAGCCCATTAATGTATCTCCCTTTTTATTTAACTTATATAATAAATTTTATCTAAGTACATGTTACTGTCCAAAATTTTCTGGACAGTTTGTGGTTGTTTTTGGACCAGATTTTGGGACTGTTTGGGGAACTATTCATACCTATTAAATATACTTTTCTTTAAGGTGATAATCTCATCTTGATGTCCCTCAAATTTCAGCCCCAACTGACCTTCATTAGGGTCCCAAATGTGTGGTCTAAGTGAGGTGGACAGTCTGGATTTTATGCACTGTTCCAGCAACCTTACACCATGGACAGTTAGATTTTAAAAATTTATTAAAATACCTATCGGTGTTTAAAAATAATAAAAATTTTCAGGGGGGTGACCTACTTATGGTAGGACTCACCTACAAAATTTTGGGGCCAATGGACCCCTGTACACACCATGGTGAGGGCCGGACTGGCCCACCACGTTGGGACGTCGAGGTCTGTCCGATTTTTCTGGACAGTTTGTTTTGTTTAAATTAATTAAAATACTTAAAGATATCTAAAAATTATGAAATTTTGTGGGGGTGTGGCCCACCTATGGAAGTAGCACTCTGTGAAATTTCAGCCTCAAGTGACCCCGTTTGGGTATCCAAAAGAATGGGCCAAGATAGTTGGACTCCCAGATTTTTTCTACTGTGCAGTCCAACAATATGCCTTGATAAAAAAACCATAATTTAAAAATATTTCTTCTGATGGTGGGCCACCTTTTTGGGTTTCCTCTCATTGTATGCATGATGAGGGACCTTGGCCCTCAATTTTCAGAGTTTTAGAGGCCTTGGACCCACTCCAATGGAGTGCCCAAATTTAGGACAGCAACATGTTATAATTATGCTGGCCTTGGGCTGAAATTTTGAGGAGTGGGGCCCATCATATTATAAAGATCTTAGAGAAAATGATTTATACCTTTAGTTTCTTAAATGTTGGGCTTAATGAATGCACTTTTGAGGCCCACCACAGTTGAATTTAATTGGGTCCATGAATGTAGCTAATTGTTGAACTATTTAAGGCCCATAGAGTGGACCCATTTGATGTGTTCCAAGGCCCATGAGATTAGGCCGATTTAATGTAATTTAAGGCCCATAGAGTGGACCCATTTGATGTGTTCCAAGGTCCATGGGATTGGACCCATTTGATGTATTTTAAAGCCCATGGGATTAGGCCCATTTGATATGTATAAGGCCCATGGGTCGAGAACCATTTGATGCAATCTAAGGCCCACGGGTTATAACCCATTGCAATGCACATAAGGCCCATTGGTGCGGCCCATTGATGTGGCCCATTTGATGAGTAAAAGGCCCATATGACATGGCCCATTTGATACATTTAAGGCCCAATGGGGTGTACCTAAGATCCATTGCAATGTGTGATCCCAACCTGGTTTACGTAATGTTATTCACTACGGGCTACACCTTGGGAGCAATGTTGGTTTGACGTCCACATTGTGAGTATAATGTTGGTTAAATGTCCGCATTGCGACTCTCCCTAGGGCCCATTGGTAGGCCCGTACTTGTTATATGCAAGCCGTCTAGGCCAGCTGCATTGTAAGGATAGGGCATTACTTTATAACATGCTTAGTATAACTCCATGATGCACGGCCCATTTGTATCGGTCCATTTGATCGGCCTGCTCGTATCGGTCATTTGATTGATTTAGCCCATATGATTGATTAGGCCCATCTTGATATATTTGTGGCCTGTTGCTAAGGCCATATATGAGGCCTGTTGTTGAGGCCCACCTTGATGTGTATGAGGCCCGTTGTTGAGGCTCACCTTGATGTGTATGAGGCCCGTTGTTGAGGCCCACCTTGATGTGTATGAGGCTTGTTGTTGAGGCCCACCTTGATGTATATGAGGCCCGTTGTTGAGGCCCACCTTGATGTGTATGACGCCCGTTGTTGAGGCCCACCTTGATGTGTATGAGGCCCGTTGCTGAGGCCCACCTTAAATATATATGAGGCCCATGTTGCAAGGCCCATGGGTCATGGCCCATTGCAATATATGTAGGCCCAATTGGTGCGGCCTATTCGATATATTTATGGGGTCCATGTCATTAGGCCAATCCTGTTGTATTGGTGACCCATCCATTGGGCTCACCCGTGGTATATATTTGAGGCCCATGTGTAGGGCCCACCTATTGTGTATTTAAAGCCCATGGGTTGTGGCCATAGTGATGTATATTAGGCATATGTGATGTAGCCCATACTGATGTGTATTAGATCTAAGTATGTGACTCACCTGCGAAGTATATTTGAGGCCCATTGTGATATATTTGAGGCCCATAGGTGCGACCCATCCAGATGTATTTGAGGCCTATGGGCAAGGCCCATTGTGATATGTGTTAGGCCCATGACTAGGGCCCACCTGTTTCGTATATTTGGCCCTTGTGTGAGGCCATGTGCCCATTATATATTTGATTCTATGTGGGCCATTCCTTGAGGGCAATATTGGTTAAAAGTCCACATTGTCGACGCAAGTTATTGATACCGTTTATGAGTATGTGACATCATAACATCATGATACATGCCCATTCGCATCATCTGCATGTTTGTTATGAGATGTGATTGACCATTGTATATGTCATTGAGCAGGATGATGTGAGACTCCCTGATAGGTGGTGATTATCTTACATGAGCGCATGACATGCGCAGGATTGATGCATAATTGGATTGTATGACTCATGCATCTTGCATTGTGTTGTGATTACTGTACTCCCTAGTGACATCAGGTCGTAGCCTCCACAGGCATATCGTGGATGGCCAGATGTGTAACACCCTGGATTTTTTGCCAACCTGGGGTTAAACGTCCTTAGGCAATGGGTCAACCTTATCACTTTCAGAGCTCAATCCCAAAGCTAAAGAAATCGCTTTTCAATCCATTTCCTTCAAAACTCACCTTTCACCACCTCATTCTTCAAATTTCTCTAAGTACTTTCATATTAGACACGACTCCTCAAGTTTAAATAGTAAAGAACACCAATCCTAGGGTATTAATGATGAAGAACAATACCGAAGCTAAAAATTATCGTGAATAGTAAATAAATGGGTAAAATGGGTTTCGACCCTTAACCTTTTGGAATCTAACAAAATAAATAGGTTAGTTGGATAGATTAGCGTCTCCTACCCCAAAATCATATGCTATACGCCGCAAAAATTCATTTCAGTTTACAAACTGGCCATGAAACGCCCCAAACGGAGTCATGGGCCTATCTAGGCTAAAAGACAATGAACCAGGGTGGGTCCCACATATATTTGGGACCTCCTGGACGGGGAAACCAAACCATATGGCCGGCATCGCCGGATTATGATTTCACCGACGAGGACCTCGCCGGTCAACGGGCCAGGCTGGTTCCGAGCTTCGGGCCGACGCAGTTTGGGGGGTAGGGTACCTCCCCTAGGTATGGGTCGTCCCTTAAAACCTCCCCGATCAGGTACTTCCTTCACAAAGTGACCCTCCAAGCTATCCTTTCTCACCAAAATGCCTGAATTTTGACGAAAACCACCCCTCCAAACTCTTCCTTCTTCCGTTTCCAAACACCCTCGCTCCACCCTTCAAATCTCATCTCAAACAAAAATCAATAAGGGCTACTTCCTTTAGAAATCTAATGAGAATCAACTAGCGCTGCGTTAGACGACCTGTGAAATTCTCACCAATCACTTCAAATACGATCTGCTAGAGTCAAAACATATAGAATAGTTGATGCTACAATACCGTAAAACTTAGGATCAAACTCTATTCTCGATTGCTCTCGTGAGCACCTTGAAACTTTGTATCGGCTCTGGACCGCACGTCGGAAGTCCGATTACCCCGAACTTAGACAATCCTGACCGCCTAGTTGGACTTGACAATCACCTCGAAAATCAAGTCTAAACGATATCCCACGATGATTTTCTTGAGTCCAGAGTGAAGAGTGTGAGAAATGTTAGAAATTAATATAATTTATGAAATTTGGCACGTGTCGCTTGCGCGAAATTTTCTAAGCATTCTGACCGTCAGAATTCGATCAAAATTTACCCTCATATCAGGATAGGTAGCCCTTACATGTCAACGCACTTGTGGCCCTGATCGAGTACCGGTAGCCGTTGAACTGAAACTGGTCCACCACGTACGATCTGGGAACACTACCGGACTGAAAACTTGATGTGAGCAGGATCCAGTATCCATGAGCTTAAGTCCGACCGCATTCAGCAAGGGGACCTCCAGAAATACTCCGTTGAGATGGAACAGTCCGTATTTGGACATAAAATAAGTATACTTTGGCCTCAAGTCTATTTCCGTCGCTTTTAGACTTATAAAAAGGGCTTAAACCCTTACTCTTTCATTACATACGAATTTGGAGAGAGAAGAGAGAAAAGAGAGGGAGAAAGAGAGAGAATGGGAGGGAGATTTGGAGCTCTCTCCTGGGATTCTTCCATGTTGCTCCATATTCCATAGTCGTCGATTCTGCACCGCCATTCCGATGTTTTCAACTCCATTCTTAGGTACGAAAACCCTAACCTATCGCTGTTTTAGGGATTCCTTTGATACAAATGGCGAAGTAGCTTATGTATCTTGTGTATTAGGTCGTCATAACGCCGTTGACGAAGCATTGACGTTCTATTCGAATCGATACACATTTACGGCAAAAAGTGAGGATTTTAGATGCTTTGATTGACGGATTTCAAAGCTTTCAATGTCGTTTAATAGTAGATTATCGAAGAGAATGTTGTTTGACATGTAGGACATGCTGTCCATTTTTCATTTCGACTGCGTACAGGAAATATGAGATTTAGGGTATTTTAGTCATTTATAGGAAATACTGTTTACATCCGTATTTTGCTGAAATGATTGCCATGGGTATTTATCGTGATATGATATTAGAAATACGTGCATGATCTGTTTGGCGAAGAGATTTGCCCTAATGCGCACTTTGAGTCGACACACGCTATGTGGACTAAAGTTTGTAGACTAAGGCCCCGTTTGTTAAATCTGAAGTCTAGAGCCTGAATCTGAAATCTGAATCTGAAATTTGAAATCTGAAGCCTGAATCTGAAATCTGAAGTCAAAAAACTTGTTTGGTAATTATGGCTGAAGTATGAAAATTAAGTACTGGATTTAAAACAATATGTTTGTTAACAAATATCTAAAATGTCTGAAAAATGTTAATTTCACACATTTGCCCCTATCTTCTATTTGGAAATATTTTACACTATAAAGAAATTATTTTTTATTAAATGAAAATAAAATTATTCTATTTAATTCGAATAAACTATAAAGTACTTAATAGAAAATTTAAATATCATTATTCATAAAAAAAAAAAAAAAGATAAAAAAATTAATGATCTACACGTATAAAAAAGTCAGGGTGGGCCAGGAACTTCCTGCGAAAGGCTTTCCAATGTGTATATGGGTTGGTGTAGACTGGTGCGTATCAAATACTGATAAGGTAAGTAGCCAAATCACTACTGAAGTGATGTCACCAAGCTCTGTGGACCCCACCATAATGTGTGTGTTGTATCCATACCGTCCAACCATCTGTAGAGATGGTTTTATGGCATGAGAAAAAGAATTAGATAGACCTAAAGATCTAAAGTTCAGGTGGATCCACCATCGAAAACCGTGGGATCAGTCACACCCATCGTCGAAACATTTATAGGGGCCACCATGATGTATTTTTTAGATCCAACCTATTCATAAGTTAACATAGAGATAGATGAAGTGAAAACAAAAATATAAGCTTGATCGGAAACTTTTGTGGCCCTTAAGAAGTTTTGAACGGTGGATTAGGTACTACCCTTCGAGCTCGGGACAGGCAGAGGCTCCGATGGCAACTGAGGGGTCACTGTGATTTATGAGTTTTATCCACACTGTCCATCCATATTTCAATATCATTTTAGATGGCTAAATAAAAAATAAGGCAGATCTAAAGCTCAAGTGGACCGCACCATTGGAAACAGTGGTACTAAGGACGCGCACCATTGAAACCTTCTTAGGGTCCACTTTGTCAATTATTTTCCATCCAACCCGTTGATATGATCATATGCAATTGGACATCCAATCTTTTTATTAGGTCATATAGGCCCAGATTAAGGGAAAAAACAAAGATCAGCTTGATCCAAAACTTTTATGGCACCCAAAAGGTTTTTAACGGTCGACGCTCATTCAACACCGTTTCTTGTAATATGGCCCGATTGAGATTTTGATATACCTAATGTTTTTGTCCCATATCATGAAATGATTTGAAAAAAATAGATGGATGGCATGGATGAAACACATACATCATGATAAGGCCCACAAAGCACTCATCATTAGCCACTGGCCGGTGGCAGTGGGAGTAGCCAATCCGTTCCCATCTTTAGCGGGACGGGGATTTCCTACCAAAGCCTTTCCCAGGATGCTCTTGCACTGGAAACCCAAGTAGGCCCACCGTGATTTTTTTGAGAAATCCATACCGTCCATACGTCTTTTGAAATCATTTTAAGGCTTGGGGTAAAAAATGAGACGGATCAAATACTAAAGTGGGCCCAAAACGTGACATTGAACGTCCACTGTTGAAATATTCATGGGGCGAAGAAGTTTTGAATCGTTCGAATATTTATGTTTTCAGTTCATCTTAGTAGGAATTATGTTAAGAATGGTATGAATGGCACTTAAACATAACGATCAACCTTAGAAAGTTTTCAATGGTAGGAATTTCCCTACCCACCTTTTCCTTTAACGAAGCTCACTTGAGTATTTGATCCGACTTAATTTTTTGTCCCAATTACTAAAATGATCTCAAAAAACGTATGGACGAAATAGATTTCTCACGAACATCACAATGGGCCCCACCTGGTTTCCAGGCAGGAACTTCCTGCGAAAAGGCTTTCACACGAAATCCGCATCCGCGGCATGTTTAACGAGGGAACGGATTGGCTACTCCCCCAGACACCAACCCCGTAGCTGGTGGTCGGTGCTCTGTGGGCCCACCATGATGTATGTGTTTCATCCTTTCCGTTCATCCATTTTTACAGATAATTTTATGGCTTGATCCCAAAAATGAGAGCTATATAAATCTCAAGTGGACCACACCATATGAAAACAATAGTGATTAGACATCCATCATTAAAATCCTCCTAAGGTCTACTGTATTGTTTATTTGACATATTATAGGTTGATTGGGTCATATAGCCCCAGATGAAGGGAAAAAACAAAAATCAGCTTGATCCAAAACTTTTATGACCGTAAAATGTTTTTTAATGGTCAACACATTCAAAACTGTTTCCTGTAATGTGGTCCATCTAAGATTGGGATGTAACTAATTTTTGTTCTTATACTGTAAAATGATCTTTTTAAATATATGGACGGCATGGATGAAACACATACATCATGGTGGGGTCCACAGAGCACGGACCACTAGCCATTGGCGGGTGTCAGGGGGAGTAGCCAATCCGTTTTCGTGTTTAATGAGGGCGCGGATTGCGTACTACCCTCGCCCGTCCCTGGCTCTGAATGGGCAATTTTATAGGTGGGCCCACCGTGATGTATATGTACATCCAAACCGTTAATCCCTTTTCTAAAATCATTTTAAGGCATGAACACAAAAATGAGGCAGATCCAACTCTCAAGTGGACCACACCAAATAATAATATTGGTTGCATTAAAATGCACCAGTTGCATTAAATGCAAGACGTAGTCCATTTGATCGTTGGATCTGCCTTGTTTTTATTTTGATGCCTTAAAATAATATGAGAAAAGGGATAGAGAGTTTGGATGTATAAATACATCAAGGTCAGCCAGCCCATAGAACTGCCCGTTCAGAGCAGTACACAAACAGTTCAAAAAGATCAAAGTTACATGGGCCACTGTGATGTTTTTTACCATCCAACCTATTCATTAGGTCATGTAGACGTGGATGACGTGAAAACACAAATATCAGCTTGATCTAAAACTTTTCCGGCTCTCAAGAAGTTTTTAACGGTGGACGTTCAATCCCCACCTTATGGTCCAATTAATCATTGGACCTACTTCTTTTATTGGATCGCACCTTAAATTACCTGAAAAAGTTAATGGACGAAGTGGATCAAACACATAAATCATGGTGGGGCATAAAGAAGGTTCACAGGTTAAAGGTTTATTTTGTATTGCACAAAATTTTTTTGCAGTAACTTGAAAAGGGATACTTTTGGAAGAAAAAAATTTTGTTTAATGAAAAATCACAGAGCGCATTCCGCGTTCACCGTTAAGCCAGACTCCTATCACGGAAAGAATTCAGTGAAAAACCACTAACCGCTTTCCGTCTTCCGCGTTAACAACGCATTAACAAACACCACTAAACACGAAAAATTTTCTCCATTCCACGTTAAGTGCAAAAATTCAGCGTTAACAAACACGGCCTAAGTGTTTGTATAAATGTTTGTATTAGTATGTATTGAGTAAATGGTGTTGTGAATTAGTTTTTAGATTGAATTCTCAATTAATATGCTGATGTATATGATTTCCACCATATTGGCTATATTAATTGATTTCATTATATATATGGAATGCATGTGTTGGTCGATTTGCTTATGTTGTATGTTATAGCATGTGTCAACATGCTTGTATTGTTAATATTTATTCCTGTTACTCTCATATGATTACTGATGTTGATTTACAAATGCTTGGGGCTATAACCTAGTCCAGGTAGTCAGTAACAGTTTAGAATTCGTGGTTGGATTCTATTCGCCACGAAGAATGTGTATGATGAACCCGAGTCGTACTAGAGTCGTCGGCAGTGGTCAGGCCACACGAAGTGCTTGTGCACTTCATGTCGGTCGATTCAACGTGCGATCGTGCTAGTCGGACTCACCAAGTAACCCGACTGACCATTGTATGTTCACCTTGTATTTGTCATAACTGCTTGAACTTAGGGTACTGAACTTATCATTGAAAACCCTGTTAACCATTGTACCTTGATCCATAAAGACTCGTGAGCCGAGCATGGTGGTATGGGACACCGTGGTCGAGCTGTCGGCCTATGCTGGGGCCACAAACCTCCCGTAGTGACCAGTGAGCACCCTACTCTGAGTAAATTATAGTGATATGGGACACTATATTCTTGTTATCGGCCTACACTGATTGGTGACGAGCCCTTTGTAGTGACCTTGAGTTTATCCTGACACCGCATGGGGGCGATGAGTCCTGATGCAGTCTTAAGGATATAAATAGGCCTGTATTGATAAGGTGATGGGGGAGAGGAGCAACGAGTGCTTGCAACAGCCCTGGCAGCCCTTGCAGCGACCTATAAATATAACATCGTATGAGATTACTAGGAGTGACGACCCTAGACAGGATCTGTGTTGGGATTGATATAAGGAAGGTACCCTAATTTCCCAATCCTGCTGTATGAAAAGGACTAATAACAACTTGGTAACCATTATCTATATCGCATTATATGTGCCTGAAAGATGTGGAGCACTGCGGAAAGAAAGTATGCCGTGGGCGTAAGATGGTATCGTATGAGGGAGTATGTCGGTGAGTGTATCCATCATGTCATTTCATGCATGCATTAACAACAGTATCTAAGAATGTTTGATTGTTTGTCTTACTATTAACGCGTGATTGATTTGATAACATGCTAATCTTTGCTCTATTATTCCACTGAGTTGATCACTCACTCCCACATTACGAGATGGTGTTCCAGACACCCACCAGTCCCTATTTTAGTTTTAGATGATGGCGCTGCTTGTGAAGCGGAGCCAGACTTGATGATGATGAGGAGAATCCCTCCTTTATGCGTGTTCTGATCGACGGGATTACGGGGAGGTTGATTAGATACCATGACGCTTGTCATTTTATATTTTTGTAGCACTCATGTATATTCTTTTCTTTCTATTTTGGAGCATACATGTATTTAGTTAACCTGGTAACATATTCACACTCTGGAGACTTACAATCATTTATATATTTTATATATCTATCACATTCTTCCGCTTACTAATTTAACTGTCTCTGGAGTATGATATGTTGTTTTGGCTTAGTCTCAATCTTGTTTAATGTCATTCTACAGACAACATGTATTTATCATTATCTATGTTGCATAAGTGACGTTCTGGAACTCGGGAGTTGGGTTTCTACCCGACCTCCGATTTTCAGGGTGTTACAAGATAGGACACCGAAAATCTGTTCGAGCATCGGGCCGCCATAGATGGCCCTGGGTGAAAATTCCTAAACACCCTCTTGTTTTCAGAGGATGCTCCAACGTCTAGACCGAGTGGGTAGATGAGCGTTGAGTGCCGATTACCAAATGGCTGTGCTCTCCACTGTGTCGTGGTCGGTTGAAAGGGGGTGCGGCCTTACCCGCCTGAGGGAGTAGGCATGGCTAGGCTGAGTTTGACCAGCTCGAGGAATGGGTTCGCTATCGGCGAGCCGAGTAGGTATTGACAGACTACTCATTTATGACAATGCAGGATAATTTTCGATGCGTGAGAAAGCAACGACAAATGTGAAATTTTTAGCAAAATCCATTGCCGCTGCTTCTAATATTTTATATCAAGGGGTACGAATTGAATAGTTTATTTAGGAGAATATTCATCAAAAATTATCCTGCATTGCCCAAAATACCCTTTATCAGATGGTGATTTCTTAGTTCTGCTGTTATACGTTGATGACATGCTCATCATGGGAAAAGACATCAAGAAGATCGACAGGCTGAAACAGTAGTTGGCAAGTCGTTTGCGATGAAAGACTTGGGCCCAGCTAAACAGATCCTAGGAATGGAGATAACCCGTGACAGAAGTAGCAGGAAGCTTTGGCTGTCACAAGAGCGGTATATTAAGAAAGTCCTAGAGCGGTTCAATATGAATGCGGCAAAGTCGGTCAGTACTCCACTGGATGGTCACTTCAGATTGAGCGACAGACAGTGTCCCAAGACGAAGGCAGAGGTGAAAGAGATGCAGAAGATACCCTACGCATCAGTTGTAGAAAGTTTGATGTATGTTATAGTGTGTACACGCCCATGCCCAGACATAGCATATGCGGTTTGTGTGGTCAGCCGGTATCTTGACAATCCTGGAAAAGAACATTGGGCAACGGTGAAATGGATACTGCGGTATCTAAGAGGCTCATCCAGGTTGAGCCTATGCTATGGTGACGGTACACCTGTGTTAGAGGGCTACACAGATGCAGATATGACAGGTGACATAGACTCCAGGAAGTCTACATCGGGGTTCATGTTCACGTTTGCAGAGGAAGCGGTTTCTTGGCAGAACAAGCTACAGAAGGTCGTAGCATTATCGACAACAGAGGCCGAGTACATTGTAGTCACTGAGGCATGTAAAGAGATACTTTGGATGAAGAGGTTCCTATAGGAACTTAGCCTGAAGCAGGAGGAGCACGTGGTCTATTGCGATAGTCAGAGTGCTATACACTTGAGCAAGAATCCAAGTCAGCATTTCAAGTCGAAGCACATAGAGATTCGGTATCACTGGATCAGAGATACTTTGGAACAGAAGGTGTTACAGCTTGAGAAGGTCCACACTGATGATAATGGGTCAGACATGATGGCCAAGGCTTTGCTCAAGGGCAAGTTCGAGGTTTGTAGAAACCAGGCTAGCTTGAAGAAGGTGGATCTCTCCCGAGTCAAAAAGAGAGATTTAATGGGGCTTTTTACCCCGTGGTCGACCGGTCGTGAGCCCTGCTCGACCGGTTGAGGGCTGGTCAAGACCAGTCGTGGAGTCGAGTCGTAGCTCGACTCAAAGTCCAGTGACTACGGACTATTTTTTCAGATGGTGCTCGACCGGTCGTAGGTAGTCCACGACCGGTCGTAGGTGGTGCTCGACCGGTCGTAGGTGGTCCACGACCGGTTGTAGGTGACGCTCGACCGGTCGTGGACTCAGTACGACCAGTCGAAGCTACGCAGATTCGTTCCGCGATTTTGCACGAATTTCGTGTCGCAAGTCCTTTCGCAACCGGGATGTGGAATGGAGTTTTCAAAAACTATAAATTGAAATTTTCTAGAGTTTTTCTAGGTATGAGAAAAAATCACAAGAAGGTTTTCTAAAGGCTTTGCAAGGGTTTGTTAAAGGGTTTAGGGTGTGAGAGAGAGAAGAAAGAGATAGGAAGCTTGTGGAAGGGAGCAGTCGTCTCAACGCTTCTACATCCTCGTAATCGGTGAGATCTCTCCGTTTTCTTTATTTCTCTTACTGTTTATCTACTCCTGCGTGAGTGATGAATGTTTGATCACAGCAAGGTGTGCTTGTGACGAAGATTGTAACATTCTACTTCATAGTGTATTGTTGATCTGGACGAGGTCCCGTGGTTTTTACCTCTTTGAGGGTTTTCCACGTAAAAATCTCTTATGTGGTGTGTGATTGTTGCTTTGATTTATTTCATTGCATTATTATCCCATAATTCTGGTTTGTTCTGGAGGGCTAGATCCTAAATTTTTGTGCAAGGCCCCCAACACAATCATGACTATGATATGGTCCACTTGTGATTTGGATCTGCTGCCTGCTTAGGCTAATACCCTTAAAATGATCCGGTAAAACGAATTCACAAGCCGTGTCCCACAGACACATTTTCGCTTGCTAGACATTGTCGACAAATGAAAAAGACTCATGGTGTGTACATCTATAGGATCTCCATATCAGCAGCGGATTGCGTGGTGTGCACCACACCATCGACGTTGGCGTGTCGAAGCCACTAACTTCTGCGGGCCCCACCATGATGTACGTGGTATATTCACATTGCCCATCCATTTGACGAGATCATTCAAGGATATGGGTAAAAAATGAGACAAATCCAAAGCTCAAGTGGACCACATGACATAAAGTAGTGGGGATTAAAGGCTTAGCATTGAAAACTTCTTGGGGGCCACGAAAGTTTTGGATGAGTTGTTATTTGTGGTTTGTCTTCATCTAAGTCTATATAACCTTTTGAACAGGTTGGATGGAAAAAAAACACTGAGGTGATCCCTTTGACAGTTTCAGTGGTGGGTGTCATTTTCCGGCCGCTTTCCATGTGGGAGCTTTGATAGATAGTGTGGATATAACGTTTGAATTTAGCTTTTCTTCATATATTAACTAAACATGTAACATGCAAGTCCCAAAGCATTCAAATATAAATAGTTAGCTAATAAAGTTTGGGGCTACAAGATTTAAAGTTTGAGAGTTGTGGCGGCTATAGAGTATCTTTTCAGAAGGTTACATATGTTGGTAATGTCCCACCTATCCAGTTGCCGATGGAGTTTACATCTCTTTATCCAGCTCCCACATGTCCACTGATACTTTCCACCGTAGAGCCACGTTCAACTTCCAAGTACCTAAATTTAAGGGGTGTTTGAATTGTAAGTTATTTTAGATAAGCTACTTATGCAGGTAGACACGTCAACGAGGGCGATAAGTTGATCCAAAGTACCATAAGAATCCCCAGTCAATCCAACCAAACCAGCCAACCGAGTTAACTCAATTCAACCCAATCAACTTAGAAAAACCAATCAAAACCCAGTCCAAGATGATTTTAACACAGTCAAGCCCAGTTAGCATAGTCGAACCCAGTAAACTCAGCCAAACTTGATTAACTAGTGTCAAACCCAATTAACTCAGTCAACTCAGACAACCCAAAATCAAGCCCCGACTTCAGTGGCATGTTGACATCCCTAAGTTTGTAGGTCCCACCATGATGTACGTGTTATATCCACACTGTCCATCCATTGTGTGAGATCATTTTAAGATTATAGACATTGGAGGATGGATTTCCTGAGGGGATGAGAGATTGACTCTGTTCTTTCCACTGGTTGCCTCGCTCAATGGCTTTCGTTAAGGGGGTAAAGGATGTAATATTTGACCAGAGTCATATCTAACCAGTTATTATGATTCTACGGTTGGTTATACCCCGCAGAAACACTTAAAATTGAGAACCTGAATATTCTTCACCCTAAGATAACTCGTGAATTTACGTTCAAGAGATTCCAAGTAAGGGACTCTAGTTACAGAGTGGGAATGTATTAGGCACTCACTCTGCCCATACAGATGTATGTTCTTTACTTTACAAGACCTGACTAATTTCTAAAGAATATGGGTAATTCCCGCGTGTAGAAAATGTAATGCGATACAATGGCAATGGTAATTGACCGATTTGAATTTCTGATAAGTAGGATCCAACTATATCGGCAAGCCACAGAATATACGTTCGTAACGATCAAGTGCAGGGTGTATGTAAGGAATGCTTGATACCGCATTGATGCTTATGATAAAACCACAACCAATCGACTAAGGTTTTTGTTGGACCTGTTGTGATTATATCTGCAAGTCTCAGAGCATACACCCACTAGTCAAATATAAGAAAATGATGGAATGCAATATATATGTTAAAACGACGACTAACTGCCTAAGGTTTCTAGTGGACAAGATCTAATTGTATCAGCAAGCTTCAGAGCATACGCTCACCAGTTAAAACTATGAAAACGATAAAAATGCGTTATGATGCTAATGTATATGATGAGAAAAGGGGTTGAAAAGGGAATGAATGGTGCACGATTCTAATGCACTGATCCGATAAAACTAAGATAGGCTTGAATGGTTCGGTGAACGGTAGTGTCGCAAGGCTAGATTGAATGACTCATATTTAAACTTAGGTGGCTCAAGGGGCTTGGACTCTGGCTAGGTTGGGCTAGACCAGGGTTGGGCTCTCTCTCACTCTCACTCTCTCTCCTTGGTGGAAAGATGGTTTCCTAATGGGTGTGCTCTTTAAAATGAGAAGGAATCCAAATGAGAGTGGATGCTTGAAATGAGAAAGGGAGGGAGTTATTTATAGTCTCCTAACCCAGTTTTTTGGTAATTCCTGGTGATATTATGGGCAAAAAGTGGTTGAAAGGTTGAGATTGGAGATTTCCACATTGCATCATCTCATGCATTGGATGAGGTGGTAAAAGGTTAATTTTGGGTAAGGAGACGAGCATCGAAGTAATACACTTTAACCGAACACTTAAGGTTTGAAAAAAGAGAATTCCACATGCTTGAGGGACGTTATCCCAAAGAGGGGGAATGCCACGTGGCTGGCGGCAACCTGGCTGTTGTCGGTCCCCACTTAAACTCCCTACTTTAGTAGGAAGCATCTTTCAAGCGTGTGGAGACTCTGTTATGAGGGTTGATGCTTTGAGGTTTTGACTATTTCATTGATTGGGCTTGTTATAGGGCTTAGGTTTGGGCTTACTTAGATGAGTTGACTAGGTTGTGGGGTTGGATAAGCTAACCTAATGAGTTAACTCAACAAGTTGACTTGGTGAGTTAACTCACCGAGCTTAATCAAGGCTCTAGGGTTTTAGGTTCCTGGGGTTCAAGGTTAGGCTGACTAGGTTGACCAGGTTGAATGGGATGAGTTTAGGGTTTATGACTAAGGTTTTTAGGGTTTAGGCTTTTAAGGTTAGGGTTTAGGATTGGGGTTCGATTGTCCATTCATCAGTTCTAACTCAATCAGCTTATCAACATAGGGTGGGGTGTCTACAGATGTCCCTTTTTGGCAGAGGTTGTGTGCAACCGAATGCCAAAGCGAGTAAACACCTTACATTTTTCAGTCAGTCATGAATTGTGATATGGATCTTCCATTGTGTTTATGTCAACTAGTTGCTTAGAAATGGATAACTCACACCTATCGCGAGTATTTGAGGAAAACGTTGTGATTATCCCTGCGTAGGCCGCCAATCGCAATCCTTTCACTCTTAATTGGCATTAATATCGGAAAGGTACAATAGTGCCCATGTGCTTTCTACAACCTTACAAGGATACTGACCCAATACTAAATTGTCTGTTATTTCCCATATCACTCTAGGAGTGTTTGTTTTGTTTGATCATCAAAGTGGTTAGCTGTCATGTGCTTTCTGCATCCTTACGGGGAACTCACTATGTCGAGTTGGACTTAATTAAATTCTGCAAGCATCCACGCATAGGTATGTGTGAGTGATCTCTTTCTATGCAATCTTCTAATTTTGACACTTTGGTTATAATTTATTTTTTTCGCCGTTTGGATGATTTCTTCTGACTAGTCTTAGCCTATCATCTTTTCATAGCATTAGCATTTGATACAATGGAGTTATCATTGCAGTCCAGTCCAATCGTATTTTGATGTGCATTCGATGATTTCCGAGTAAACTACAAGATATCAAATCTTATTTGATTTTGCGTTAACTCCCACCCAGAGATATGGAAGACCTCTTAGTGCCTCGGAAATCTGACGTTTTATTTTGAAAATGTTTTGTGATTTTGAAAGCCATCCCATTGTCGCGAGTGATATTTTGTGTGGGTTTTGATTGAAAGATGATTTTGATATGTGTCCAGTTATTGGCTGTCTTCATTGGAGATGCCTATGAGACTTTAAGTACACTAGGTTTTATTGAAAATATGTGAGAGGTTTGTGTGCATGCTAGTTGTAACGGGGATTGACTTAGCTGGGGATTATGAATTTTGAAGATGTTGTATTTTATTGCTTGGATTTTAGTTATCATAGTCAGGACTGGGATCTACTGGGGATGGTTCATTTGATGCAAGTATGTTTGGTAATTATGATCAAGACTCCGATTAGAGATGGTTGATTAGCTTCATCGTCTCACAGGTCAATTTGACTTGATTTTTTTTGAGTTGATCTGGAAAGTTGGTTGTGATCAACTCCAGCTTTCATGAATGATACATATCAACCACTGAGATAATGAGTTTGCCAAGGTGGGTCCCGGAATCAGCTTGATTGGATGATTGCACATCTTATTAACGGACATTTTGTTGAATCAAGATCAATGAGTCTTTTCACGTTAGCCATCCATTACATGTCCACCCACGGGCTAGTTTGGATATCATGCCAGTGTCGTTTTTGCGTTAGGGTCGATTTGAAATGGGTCCTACAACTTGGACGGTTTATGGCCCATTCAAAGTGGGTCCTACTAGTGTTCTCTTCACAAGTATCAAAGTTTTCATTTCAATATGGCGGGAAGAAATGGTCTGTCTAGTCAGCCATTCCCAACCCTCGATCTGAGGATTTGTACATACTACCTGAATTTTCAGATAGTGCTAGTAGGGCCAACGTTCAAGTAATCCAGAACATTGATCTTTTGCATAGGACCGAATGTGGACCACACTGCCAAAAAGTCCCAAGATTAGAAGACCCCATCCACCATTCATTAGCTATCCACAGTTGAATGTGTACTGTTGGAATCTCATCTTAATTATCTATTTGTAGGCCACGTACTGAAAGGTTAGAATTGTTCCATCAAGGAGACTCGTGACATAGTTCATCCACAGATGGGTCCAAGAGCCAATGGTCTAGATTACTGAAAAACAGGCCTTCCTTGGCAGAACTGCAAACTCGAGTACAAGAGATCTGAACCAAACATTAGGTGGGCCAGCCCACCAAAGTACCCTTATCTGCAAATAAAGCTGATTTGCTCATCAGGTGGCCCAAAGTCACCACAGATCGATATTTGTATCATACAACGGCCCCTTGATGCGATCAAGCAGTGTACTATGTAAAACATAGGGGTGGACTCGACCGTTTTACCCATGGGCCATGAATTCCACCCGAACCTGACCCACCTAACCCAACCCAAACCAACCCAACCCACCCATCAATCCAGGCCTAACCCACTACCTATTCGGCCTAAATGGGCCATATTTTCTGATTCATGCTCAATCCAAAAATCAAAAGTTCAACCTGGGCTCATCTTTTGAGCCAGGTTGGGTTGGTTGAACCACCAGTCAGACAGAATCATCGCTGGCGCATCGAAACCGTTCATAAGATAGACCATAGTTCAATATTAAAAATGCTCAGACAATCCTAACCATTGAGTCACGTCAGTCTGAGTATGCATGTCCAAGTCTAGTCAGGTTTTGACTCAGCCCAAACCCGGAATTTTATTCGGGTTGTAAAAGTCCAATTTGAACCAAACCCAAATGCAAAATTTTAGTTGAGCCAGTTGGTTTGGGTCAAACCAGCCATGGTCCAATTAAAGATTGAATAAGTAGGCGCTATCCACCCTTAAGTTAATGAGCAATATTGGTGGACCGAATAATCAGCTAGTGGGCCCCAGCTGGACTTCACCGCATGTCTTGCTTACTTCATGGGCTCCACAGATTAGGCCTTAGCTCATGAGCTGGATCTAGAGACTGATTTGACCCTACCTTTGTCCAATTAATAGCTTGGATACAGTGGCCCAGGTTAACCCTTAGGTAAGTTGATGTGGGTCTGACTAGGAGTTTTGACGGGTTAAATGGCCCACCTAATAGTTGGGTTGGTGTGATTCTTTGATCCGTTGATTATCAGTGGGGTGCCACTAATAGATAGGTTGCATGTCATACATACACCTGGTGGCCCCACAATAGCTTGGCACTGGTACCATTGAGGCCACCTCAGTAAATAGGTTGCATGTCATACATACACCAGGTGGGCCCCACAATGGCTTGTCACTGGTACTTAGCATTCAATTATTACGTTATTAATATCCAAAAATTTCGGGCACAAGTATGTACTTGGGCCGCAAAAATTCAAAGCGTTATAGTTGGTATTAGAGAATAAGAATGAGATTAATTGGGCCCAGGGGCATGGACAATTATAAGCTTCACGTTAATAGGGTATAATCATGAATTAGATACCTATATGTAGATGAATTTCCAAAGAAATTAAGATGTTGAGGAATTAGAAATTCGTATTTAGGTTCTCCATTAAAATTGTTAAGTTAGACATGGAATTTTGAGAAAGAATATTTACCTTAGAAAAAATTCTCAAACTCTCGGAATAAATTTATTATGGATTGAAATTCATCCTTAAATAGTTTTCTAAAGAAAAATAAAATAAAATAAATTGAAACTGAAGTTGGAGATTTTCCTATTTTCTTAAAAATTTTCCTTGTTTTGGCGAAAACGGAGATGTTAGAAAACCTCTGTTGATTTCAGTGTCTAAACTAATTGGAAAATTTTAAAACATTTTCTGATTTTCCTCTTGAGAAAATAAAATCTTTACGATAGTAGCCTTTTGTCATGGAATTCACTACCGGTGAGATTGTGAAGGTCCCTCACTGAAAGATCCAGGCCACTAGATCGGCCTGATTTTCGTAAATTCATGCGAGGTCATAATCGTGGGGTGGTCCACCCTTCCGTAGGGATAGGATGCTCTACATATGTAACAGGTTGGGCAGGCAGAAAATGGTTGTATGATACATCTACTGCATCTGATCATTTCTCTGTTGGAAATACCAGTTTATACTCAAATTCCAACGTTATGCTAGCCCATTCATGTTCTATTGATGAGTCTGTTGCTGCAGAAATCTGATACACTTCCTTCCTCGTCGCCGCTTGGACAAGCAAGATGTAAAGGGGACCCTGGCTAGAGCCAGGGAACCTCAGATGCTTAAGTCAGTGACTGTATAAGAAAGAAGGACTTTGTTCGAGGTGTTTTTCTGCGTACCTTTGATCCCATAGATATCCTTTTTTTATAAAAGTGAGAAGTCCCGACGTACAGGGATTCTGTTCCCAATTCTTAGGAGATATGATTTGTTTACGGATTTCACTCGATCCCGAGATTCTCAGGATTGGATATCCTTACACTGGATTTTTGGAACGGTATTTTGGGGTTACACCATCTCTTCCTTGTTCGGCTCGGCCTTAACCGACTCTAGTAGCAAATGAGTCTCAGCTGGCTACAAAGATAGAGCTTTTTGCCTTTTGTCGGACGAAACAGAGTTGGTTTATGGCCGATGTCTTTCATTAATCAGATAGCTAACACTGTAACCAGCCTAATATAGGTCGGTTTTGTGGTCGGTCAGGTAATTTCTAGCATTCGGGCCTTAGTCGATCTCTTTAGACGTTACTGCCTCGTTATCCGAGTCAACTTTATACATTTTATATATTTTGCCTATGGCTCTTGACTCTTTAAGTCTCAGTCGGGATTCATTTCCCACAAATCCGAGCTAAGTCTCTCATTTAGGCTTCGTCTTGTCTCGGTCCGACCTGTTGCCTCGTGCTTTCGGGCAGTGTCAGTAGAGTTGGTCCATTTCATAACCGGGTCTTCGGACTTGTCATATTTTTCCCCAACAGAGTCCATCAGCCATAGTTTTATATAGGTGATCTTTATGGTGGGACCTATCATTTTCAAGGTATAGATTTTCTTCACATATGCAATGTTGGCAATAAAAATAATGTTGCATAAGTTATCATATTACATACTACCATGTTTTCACCTCATTAAATGTTGGGAGAAAACTCTAGGTATTAATGGGCTAAGTTAGGGCTAGGCCAACCTTTGTCTAAGCCTTGCCCAAATTTTTTTACGTAGGCCAAAATTTAACTAGGGCCGTGACGAGCCAAAAGAGTACAACCCAAGCTCGGCCCTGAATGTTTATATAAGGCCCGAGCCCGAGCCTGAATACTTGCAATCTCAGCTTCACACATGGGCCGTTTTGGAGGCCCATAACAGGGGGAGATATATATATATATATATATATATATATATATATATATATATATATATATATATATATATATATATATATATATATATATATATAGAGAGAGAGAGAGAGAGAGAGAGAGAGAGAGGAACTTGTTGTAATGGCTACAAGAAAGCCCACTGCCGCAAAGGTGGCAAATGCGTTTTAGGTTGTTTTAGACTTCGGCGAGGTTGTCCGAGTTGGTTCTGTTAGACCAGAGAGAGATATGAAACTTACAAAATTGCCTTTTGCAAATCCTAATGGGTTGGGCCAAACTCGAGCTGATTTGATGGGTGATTGTACATAGTCCAAGCATGGCCCCACTGACAAATGGGCTTGAGTTTTAAGCCCGAGGCTAACACAACTGATAAACAGACTTGAAATTTAAGATCGAGGTCAACCTGACTAAAAAATGGGCTTGAATTTGAAGCCCATGCCCGGCCCTCAGGTCTAATAATCCAACCCAAGTTCGGCACAACATGCTAGCTCAACCCATTGACAACCCCAGAGAAAGTAGTAAGAATACCCTCATCAGAATTCAGCCCTCTGCGTGCCCTAGCCTCACATGAGGCAAAGTGGCACTCTTGTGCAAGATCCAAAACATTTATCAAGGATGCTCTAATGATCATGGGTTATACTAAGAAATTAAACCAATGAAGTTGTTTGCATCCATTTTCGACACCTTGACGTGGACCAATGGAAAGTTGACACGTATTGACACTACGACCTGGCGTTCAAGGAAATCATATCCGCACCTAGTAGTATCTTAGATTTATCTTCCTTCGACGATATGCATTTCATTATTTAGCTGGTATTATAAAACCTTTATGCATGCCTTTAAGGGATAGAACCATCGCATGCCATGTCATCATGATTAAACAAGCCAATTAATGTGGCAATGTGACTGTCACATCTATAAAAGCCACAGAATTACAAATCTTAACGTGAATCTAGCTGTGATATACTCAGTGAAGTCATCTCTTATAGTCCTTCTAAATGGGAGATTTTCCTAGAGACATTTGGAGAGTCTATGAAGTTCATGAGGACCCTGAAAATTTGAAGATTAGACTAATATCTAAGCAAATCTGACTACGGATTGGTCCTAAATCAAGAGAGAGCGGACATTAGTTAGCTCGAATCTAATTCCATATATCAATCAAAATTAAGAGAATGTGAGAACTAGATCTGATTTGATTCGATAACATATCAATATTAAGTGTCACATCCCTTCAACACTCCAAACCATCAGGGAGGTGGTGTGATTAGGTCATTCAAATGCAGGAGGTGGGCCACCATATGAGTGGTCATGATTGATTTAAGAACAGGTCAACGATCTCCTGATCAATCTCAAATTTGATTACTAGACCACAAACATCCTCCATCAAATGAATCGACTACAAGAAGAAGAAAATCCGAGAAGTCAGCAATTTCAGATCTACCCAGAGACTTTCTTATCCAAAAAAATTTTGGATGCACGAAATATTCAAGATCAGCAAAGAAACCCTATAAGGGTTTAACCACCTCAACAAGCTATAAAATGAGCAATAGAAGAGGAGCTCGGGACCCTCTGTCAAATACATCTATGAACTTTTCAATTTCTCTCTTAAACTTTTCAATTTATCTATCTATCGTCTATCTTTACCTTAGCATAGTATAGCCTAGCTTAGTCCTAACATAAATTGCTATTGTTCAGCTTTTACGATTACAGTACTTGGAATTAAATTAACCGTCCACTGCCCTAAGTTATCGGATCCTGATCAACTGAGTTCTCATTCAGGCTATTAGATTTTGGTCATGACATGTTGACCATTCACTTCAATCCTCTGTTCTTATAAACGGATCATATTTTTATCTCTCATTTATTTATTTGATTATTCAATACTTTGTAGATTGTAATGAGTCATACATTTAAATATTAATGAAATCGGCATTGTTTAGCCTTCTTTTATTTATCTATTTATTTCTATTCTTTTTATAAATATAAAACAATGTCATATATGAAAGAATCTGTCATTCGCATTAAGGAAAAAAGATTCTATTTGAAATGACTAACCTCTATCCTTTCACAAATCGATAATCACCAATTACACCCAATGGTTGAGAGGGTAGCTAAATTCTATGTCCAGTCTCAAATCAGTTAAACTCAACACATGCGCACTAGCATTCAATCAAACTTTAGGTCAAATAAGACTCTGGCACACATGCACAATCATAATCACATACCAAATTTAAATACAATCCCTCAATCACACAAGTGACCTTGTTTAATTGAATTCACCTGGACAAAAGTTATTATTTGGTGCAAATATTTTTTATTGGAACCCCTTGCCATTTTTCTATACTATCCAGGCCACCGATTGTCTGCCTAGTACTCGTAGACAAGATTGATTTGAGACCAAATATATAAATGTCAAGGCCCATTTGAAGAATAACTCAAATATCCAACATATGTCACACGTCACCAGATAGGAAGTGTTTTCAGACACCAATAAATCGAACATGGTTTGATGCTGCAGCCATTGATTGAAGATGAACATTGTGTACAGGGAATGCCACGAAAATCTCTTAGATCCACATGATCATAGCCATCCAATCTTATTGTATTTTTGTTAATTATTTATTGGAAGATTGTTGATCATAAGAGTTAGCATCATCCGATCTTCAATATTTTCTAAGAATTCTCCTTCCATAGCAAGTGGTTGATTGTAATCAACCTATGTTATGCTTATGGAAGTTTTATGCTCTCATTACCGGTCTCACTTTCTTAAAAATGCTTTAAAATACAAAGAATTTGAAATTAGTCAAAATAATATCGAGTATAAATTACAATAAGAGTTTTACTAAAAAATTTAGTAAAAATTATTAACCAAGAAGTTTTCCTCAATGACCAATTTTAATATTTTAAATATTAAAAGAAATGAAAATGTACAACCCAACGATGGAATGTTGGGGAATCATAAATCAATAATACCGTCATAAACAAGTGTAATTGAAATGAGAGTGCTAAGATAAATGAGTTACAAGATTATTATTTTTTAAAATGAATTAGAAATAAATACATTCGAATCAATTTAAGAATAACACTAGCAGACAATAAAATAAGAAAAAATTGACTTAAATGCTTTGGTGATATATAATAAAGGCAAAAAACTGCATGGATTGGATGTGAGTTGATCCAAGTTAAAAGGATTGAAAGGCGAAGGATAGGGATTAAAAGAACCAACATACATGTACCCTTGATAGAGTGAAACGGAGGAAAAAGATTCTTTTAAATAGCCAATGTGAATTTGTTTGAATAAGGCTAAGATGATGATGATAATGACCATGATGATTCTCCCTTGATGGGCTGCTGCTATCATCCGTTAAAATTCTCCCCATCACATTCATGATAAGGTCATCAAATGAACGTCCCTATAGGGCTGTACAGGAACCGAGTTAGCTTGGTTAGCTTGCTCTACTTGGCCCGAAAAAGCTCAATTAAACTCAATTTGAAGCTGAGTTTGAGCTAAGTCGAGCTAATTTTTTGAGCTCGTAAAAATTTCGAATTGAGTTCGAGCTTGCTCGAGCTTAACTCAACTCTGATCGAACCTCAACTCAAATCGAACTCAGATCTACCAGTTCAGTGACTGGGTTACTTTGATATTAATGTTGCTCACCAAGTGTTTGATGAAATGACACAATGAAGTGTTGGCTGGTGGCAAGGAAAGTATGTATATGAAACAAATATCCATTTTCTTGATTTTGATGTTGATCGCAAGTGTTTGATGAAATAACTATAAACCGCTGCTGTTTTACATGCAATAAGAAATTGAAATTGCACTCCATATATTTGTGAAAATGTCGCAAAGGCTCGATCTTGGCTCAAACTGGCCAACAGCTGACCGAATCGAGTCACGCTGGCTAGTTAGGCTCAAGGATCAAGCTGAGCAGAGTTCAAGTTGGGGTCAGCTAGTGACCGAGACGAGTCAAGCCCTGCCAAGCTCAACTCGGTTCGACTGGTGTAGGCCGCGTCCCGTGAAATTACTCTCTTGTCAGACCGAATATTAAATAATTCTTCCTTGATCATGTCTTTTAAAAATGAGTGATAAATACCATGATGCCCGTTTATAATAATCTCAAAATAGTCAGGGGTTTTCTGAATAAATTGACGTGCCTGTCCTGTGGATAATTAAGGGTAGTTTTGTTAATTAGTATATTATAAAGTGGTTTTGTCGATTACGGAAGCAGATAGAATCGCCACATGCATCACACGTGCCAAAATTACACACGTGGGCCAGCGATGAACATGCAAGAAAATCAGAACTGTCAAGCGGGACATATTGGACTCTGAATCGGTAGTGATTCCTCGGGCACCGAGGTCGGTACTAGAATGTGCTCTGGGCCCACCATGCAGCTTGTGTTTTATCCACGCCGTCCATTCATGTTTTTCCTGCTCATGTCAAGTCATGAGCCCAAAAATGAGGCAGATCCAAATCTCAGGTGGACCACACAAAACTGCATTGATTGATTTAGCATCCAACGTTGTTTAGGTCACATGGTAGACAAATAGGAAACACATGAGCTTTTTCCCATTGTAAATCTCACCTTTTACCCACTGACTTTTTGGTATGCTTCCAACTTTTAATTTTCACGATTAAACCAATTTTATACATATGCACTATTTGCTGACAAAAATACCCTTGCTTTATGAGTTACATTGATTTCACTCTCTTATGACCCAAACATAAGAACACATCTTCTTTCCATCATTTTCTTCTTAAAATTTTCATTGAATCTGCAGGTATTATTATTCTATATTTACCCCTCGCTATCTTGCTCAGGGTTACCTTCATTCCTTCAAACTGATTGCATTTAGATATTTCAAATATTTTGGGTTATCTATATAAGAAATTTTTGTAATATTTCATAAAGTTCTAAATCTTGTTTCAATCTTACGCCCCCTTCTTCAACTTTTTCAACTTGGCTTTCACTGGTATGGCAGTTGTAAGAGGTAAGAATGTTTTAAAAAGATGGTGAGTTAAAGGTCAAGTTTATAGTAAGAAAAGTCTCATGAATATATTTTTGTTGCAATTAACAATAATTCATTGAGTATATGTGCAAATTCAGCTAATAATTCATCGAGAGTACTTAGTCAAATTTAACCAGCACTTGCTTGAAATTGACGAAGAACTCACAAAAATTTACCTAGAACTTGTTGAAATACATTGAGAAGTCAATGACAATTAATCGAGTACTCGTTCAATTTCATGTAATGCTCGGTCAATTTCATGTGAGGTTCAGTTAATTTCATGTGAAGCTCAGTCAATTTCATGTTAGGCTCGATCAATTTTATGTCAATTTCATGTGAAGATCGGTCAATTTCATATGAAGCTCGGTTAATTTCATATTAGACTCGGTCAATTTAATGTCAATTTCATGTTAGGCTTGGTCAATTTCTGAATTGTACGAACAATTCAAAGGAAATCACAGTTAAATGGGCCCCAAATTTATGTATTTATTATATCCAAATTGTTCATCCAGTTTTAGAGATGATTTTTGAGCATGAGAAAAAAAATGAATCATATACAAAGCTCAAATGGACCACACCAGAAATAGTAGTGAGGATAATATTTTCACCATTAAAATATTCGTAGGTCCCACCATAATGTTTATTTTCCATCCAATTGTTGATAAGGTCAAAAAGATCTGAATGAAGAGTCCTATGGAAATCATAATGCCACTGTGATAATTTGTGTAAGTTTTTAAAAGAATTTGGCGATGTCACCATAAAAACAGTAGTATTTTGAGCTACTCAGTCAATATGTACGGTAGTGGTTTATATATGGAAAGTTATGTTTGAATGATTCAGAAAAGCTGGTGGGTAAAAAGTGAGATTCACGGTGATAAATTTTTCAAAACACAAATATCTGCTCCATCCACCGGTGAGATTTTCCTCGTTGACCTGGAAAAATGGATGGATAGAATGATAAAACACATAAATCATGGTGGAGCCCACAAAGAACCGGCCAATACGGACCTCAGTACTGGAGAGGTCACCGCCGAACCCAAGTCCGAACGTACTCTGGTCTCGACTAATGGATAGGATGTCAAGCTCCAAACTCGGAAGCCGAGCTCACAAAATTTTTTATCGCCGAATCCGGCGCTGATAGCCTCCGTAATACCCCATTCTCGACTCTCAGCACCCATTCGCCAGTTTCCGATCCTAGGATTGATGTACAACGTGTCACAGAGATATTCCCAGCATGGTTGAACCAAAAGAAGATGGACCGTGAATTGACCATAACTTTTGATCCGGGTATCATTACGATGCATACAACCTATCAATCTTTATTGAAACGGGCCATCCGAGGTGAACCGACCCACGAAGTGGGTCGCATCTATCCGTTTCGTCAGAAAACGCGCGCTTTCAGCTCAAAAATGAATTTTTAGGAAAAATTTACTATTTTTAGTAATTCCGATTTTTTAAATATTTTTTTAGAGTTTTAGATTTTCTTTCCTTTTAGACATAACTTTTAGTTATACTAAGACTCTTCTAGAGAAAGTTTATTTGTAATTTTTATTTTTAGAAATGCCTTAGAAGAGTTTTATTAGAATTAGGATTTTTATTAGAGTTAGAATTTTACTATTTTTGGTAATTATGAATTTTAGTTTATTTTTTTCTATATTAATGGTGTGAGGAGACACATTAGAGAAGGATCAATTATTCATTAATCAATTTCGAATTATTAGAAATTCTTTTTTTAATTTTCTGCTTTCTTTTCTTGTGGATTCGAGAAGTCTTTATGAGTCTAGAGAAGCTCCGTGGATTCGGAATAGTTATCCATGAAGAAGACAGTGTTCGACCTCATCACGTTCATCCCTGCATCAATTTGGTATCAAAGCGAGGTTTCATCTCGGGCCGATGACAAATAATGAAGGTATGAATCAAAATCCTGTGGACGGTGATCCAAGGATTCGTTATCTTTTGGAAAGAATGAAAGCTTTCCACCGGGAGAGTCAGTTGACCATGCAAGGGCTGCAGGCAACCCTCAACCGTATTACGGATGCACTAATTTCGCCCCGAGATCAAAGTGATGCTCAATCGCCCGTGACCGTTGTACGACATAATCCTTATTTTTGCAAGGCACCATCAGATGATGGTAAATCACAGGTCACCACTTTGATTATGAGGAAGCTGTTATACATGCCAAAGGTAGAAATAGAATTACAACGAAACAACATTTTTCGAACAAGGTACACTGCATACAAAAAAGTCTGCAATGTATCATCGATGTCAGGAGTTATGAGAATTTCGTGTCGAAAATAATGGTGGAAAAGCTACAACTGAAAACAGAAAGACACCCATCTCCATACACGATTGGATGGATCAAGGAAGTCAACAAAACAGAGAAAACTGAATGATGTCATATATCTTTTTCCCTTGGTAAATACTATAAGGATGAAGTAATGTATGACGTGGTCGACATGGAAGCTTGTCACATGTTACTTGGTCAACCCTGGCAAAGTAATATTAATGCTAATAATAGGGATCGTGATAACCTATATGTCTTTATTAAAGATGGTAAAAGGATTATCCTCGTCCCTATGGGAAGGGAGAACCAACCCAAGACTTCTAAAGTTGAAGAACAGTCTCTCACAACTGAACGGACTTTTGTTAAACAATCTGAGGAAACAAGAGATATATATCCATTAGTTAAAAAAAAAAGAATATATGGAGCCTATGAATATCCCAAAAGATTTGAAGCCAATGTTGCAGGAGTTCAAGGAGATTGTGCTCGATGAACCCCCCAATAAATTGCCTCCCATACGAGATATACAAAATCACGTTGATCCCGTCTCAGGGGTAAGTCTGCCTAATTGCCCACATTATCAGAAAAAATATGAGATCTTGAAGACAGATGTGAAGGAACTGATCAATATTAGTGAAGTCAAGGAAAGCATGAGTACATATATTGTGTCAGCTCAAGAGCTTAATGCCAAGTACAAAAAAGAGGCTAATGAACATCGGCATCAGGAGTTATCTCAGACTCATGTGTCAAGTCTCTTGTAAAACTCGAGGACAAGTTTTTTCAAGTGGAGGGGTCTGATGTGGAACGTGTTACAGAGATATTCTCAGCATGGTTGAGCCAAAAGAAGATGGACCGTGAATTGACCATAACTTTTGATCCGGGTATCATTACGAGGCGTACAACCTATCAATCTTTATTGAAACGGGCCATCCGAGGTGAACCGACCCACTATGTGGGTCGCATCTATCCGTTTCGTCAGAAAACGCGCGCTTTCAGCTCAAAAATGAATTTTTAGAAAAATTTTACTATTTTTAGTAATTCCTATTTTTTAAATATTTTTTTAGAGTTATAGATTTTCTTTCCTTTTAAAAATAACTTTTAGTTATACTAGGACTCTTCTAAATAAAGTTTATTTGTAATTTTTATTTTAAAAAATTAGGCCTTATAAGAGTTTTATTAGAATTAAGATTTTTATTAGAGTTAGAATTTTGCTATTTTTGGTAATACGAATTTTAGTTTATTTTTTTCTATAGACACATTAGAGAAAGAGCAATTATTCATTAATCAATTTCGAATTATTAGAAATTCTTTTCTATTTTCTGCTTTCTTCGTGGATTCGAGAAGTCAAATTTTTATTAGAGTTAGAATTTTGCTATTTTTGATAATTACGAATTTTAGTTTTTTTTTTTCTATATTAATGGTGTGAGGAGACACATTAGAGAAGGATCAATTATTCATTAATCAATTTCGAATTATTAGAAATTCTTTTCTATTTTCTGCTTTCTTCGTGGATTCGAGAAGTCTCTGTGAGGAGTCCAGAAAAGTTCCGTGGATTCGGAGTAGTTATCCTTGAAGAAGACGGTGATCTACCTCATCACGTTCATCCCTGCGTCAGGGATGCTATGAGGAGGATTTTCAACGTCAGTTTGCTTCATAATAAGTATAAACAAAGGCATAACCCATAAACAACAACCAAAAACTCCATCACATTTCCACTATGATAAAAAAATTTATAAGTATAGTACGCATAAAGGAAAATACAATGATGATAGACAAGATCTCCAAAATGATCTGCCACATACTCTAGCCTCAGTGCTGCTGCGATCCAATGTCACCTGCACGCAACGGTCGTGCATAAGCTTACAGAAAGCTTAGAGGGTGGTGAAAGTATATGTGTAAGGTAGTAATATAATTATGCAATATCAGAGTAATACGGAATATGTTGATGAATCTATGAATACTATTAGTCATACCAAGGCTATGCGATGCAAGACATGAATGATGTCGGCCATACTAAGGTCATACGATGTGAGATACAATTCAAGCACACAAATCCTCATCTAAGTCCACATAACAATACAGCTCAACTCTGGAATACAACCAGGGTCTAGTACACTCCAAACCAGGTTGCGGCCCTATTGCGCGCAACAAGGTGAGTGGAACAAACCTCACTATCCGTCTGTCAATATCAAACCCGACTTATCGATAGCAGACTCATTCCTCGAGCTGGTCAAACTCAGCTTAACTTTGCTCCTCCTCTCGAGCGAGTAAGGCCGCACCCCCTTTCATCCGACCACGACACAGTGGAAAGCGCGGCCTTCTGGTAATCGGCATTCGACGCTCATGAACCCACTCGGTTTAGACATTGGAGAAAACTCCTGGTACTATAAGGGTTTAGGGACTTTCACTCAGAGATATCTATAATACTCCATGTAGAATAAAATTTTCGATGTCCAATCCTGCCAACCACGATGTGCCTGTGGAGGCTACGGCCCTGATGTCATTAGGGCATACAGTATACATATAACACAATGCGAGATACATGAATCACGCAATCCAGTTATACAGCAAACATGCGTGTACCGCGCGCTCATGTGAGCAACTTTCTCTTACCAGGGAGTCCCATAACAATCTACCCAATGACATGTGCTATGATCAATCACTCATCTCATCACAAGCATGCAGATGATGCGCATGGGCATGTATCATGATGTTATGTTGTCACATACTCATAATCGGTATCAATAATCGGCATCGCCCTCGATAATTGTCACCAATGATCAGCATCGACAATCGGTACCGCCAATCAGCATTAATAATTGGCACCGTTAATCAGCATATAAACAAGGCAGGGTCCATAGATGAACATTCGATCAACCATAGTATAAAGATCAGTACTCGGCTGTGGTTATCTCGAATCTGATAGTACGGAGTCATCCGTCTATGGTGAATGCGCCCACTTATTTAGGTTAACCCACTAAGAGAATGATGAGAATGAGCCTGACAAGGCCTAAGAGAAGGTCACAATGGGGGCATCTAACTGCCATTGCCCATCAATGTGGACATCTAACCAACATTGCTCCCAAGGAATAGCCCACATAAGGGATTCATACACAACGTAGCGGCCACACATACATCACATTGGGCCTCATATACATCACATTGGGCTTCATACAAAGGCCTCAAGTGTATCACAATGGGCCACGCCCATGGGCCTCAAATACATCACAATGGGCCTTGAATACATCACAATGGGTCGCGCCCATGGGCCTCGGATATATCACAATGGACCTCGTCCCATGGGCCGTAAATGCATCACCATGAGCCTCATACGTGGACCTCATATACAACAAGTGGGCCGCATAGCTTGGGCCTCATATACAATAAATGGGGCACGCGACATGGGCCTAACAATACAGACTAGTGGGCCTCACGCATAAGCCAAAAACACATCAGGATGGGCCTCATGGATGGGTCGCACCAATGGCCCTCAAGTGGGCTTGGACTACACCAAAATCATTTGAATAATTGTAGGTGTAACATGTGTATTATTGCACACTAGTAATCCATGTGGCACGTGGCCCATTAATGAAGACCAACACTGCCCAAACCTTGTCCATATAAATCAACACCATCCAAACTTTTCCAGGTGCATCAACACCATCCAAAACATTATCAATGTGTATTAGCACCATCCAAACTTTGCCCAGCAGTGGGTCCCACCATCAGGACGGCTGGGACGCACCTATACATTACGTGGGTCCCACAGAACTTGCTGACGTTAATCAGCAGGTGGGCCCCACCACCTGGACAACTTGGATGCACAAATACATCATGTGAGTCCCACAGAACTTTCTAACGTTAATCAGCAGGTGGGTCCCACCACCTGGTAGATGGATGGCTTGGATCCAAATCGATGGACGGTGTGTATATAACACACACCACATTATCAGACCCACCGTCCTATGCCATGGATGGTTGGAATATACAACATATATTAAGGTGGGTCCCACGTTGCTAGGCAACATCAGTACAACAGCTCTACAGCTGTTGTACACGTACAGCAGCCGTCCGTTTCCAAAACAGGTGGGTCGCACATGGGGCCCACACGTACAGCATATATATATATATATATATATATATATATATATATATATATATATATATATATATATATATATATATATATATATATATATAATATTATATCATATTATATGATCATAATATAATATAATATTGTAATATATACATATATTTATATAATATTTGTCCAGCGTGGACGGTGCTGGATGATGTACATGCATCAAGATGGTCCCACATAGTGGGCCACTAGATTTAGATCCAACTGATATTTATTTTTCCCTTTCATTTAGGCCCGTGTGACTTTTTGGTCATGCGGACCCCAAATCAAGATCAGGGTGGCCCACTAGTTGGTTGGCATGGATAAAATACACACATCATAGGTGAGCCATTCATCATAGAGAAAGAAAGAAAGAGAGGAGAGAGATCGGTGATGACAGAGGGCCCCCGCCACTATGGGCCCCTCTTGTATACAAGCATACATCGAGGTGGGTCCCACCATATGTGGCCATTAAATCACAAAATAAATAAATAACAAAAAGAGAAAATGTGGGTCCAAGATCACCCACTGTCCACTTCTTCTTGCTGCCTTGGCTTCCTTTTCTCCTTAGCTTTGAACCTAATGAAAGAGATGGAGTTTGGATGCTTGAGATGAGAGATGAGAAGGTAGGAAGTGGGCCACACACAAAGCTCCCTTGGAGGCTAGAAAATGCTTGGACGTGGAATTTTTCTTGCTTGGGAAAGTGAGTTTGAGAAATGAGAGAGAGAGGGTTGTAAAGAGAGAGAGAGAGAGAGATGGGTGATGGAGTAATAGATGTGGTGAGTGATGGGTGTGTAAGAACTTTTGTTGACTTTAGGGGTAGATGGTGTAAGAAGGGTATGAGGTGTGTAAGAAATTATTGACTTATGGGGTTGCTTGGGGATGGGTGTGAGGTGATGGTGTACTTGACATATACTTGGCTTTTGATGGGATTGATTGATTGATGGATGTGACATTAAATAGAGATTCTCTTGGATTTTGTAACGCACAGCTTTTTCACGAACTAAACGTGGGCCCACATCTCCTGGCCTGGGTATCGCCTCGATGCGCGAGACGCGATATCAGAACTGCGGTGACGGTGTGGTCGCCAAGGTACAAGTCTTGAGTCGAGCCGACTCAAGTTTGTAGGACTCATTTTAGGATCGCGCTCAAATGTCGAATATGGGTCGAGGGTTGTTGGAATTCGACAGAGAGAATCGCGGGAACCTACAGAATGGTACTAACTATGATGTGGGTCTTAAATAGGAATTCAGCCATCCATTTATGTCTGCCAATCCAACTCAAAGAAGAGTAAGGGCCCATTTAGACAGGGGGATTAAGAGGGATTCAATCGTATCCAGGTAGATTGCACAGAAACCAATGGCATAAATGCCAAGTCAGTGGATTGTCTCCAATCCCACAATTTACCATGATCCAGCATCTAATGGTGGTGTCTGTTTGGATACGCAGGTGAATCCTAGGATAGGTGGGAGGTGTCCTATTTGGCCGGGCATGGGATTGCATGCATTCCAACGGCTGGGGTGTTTGGGAAGTTCACGTATGCGTCGAAACGGATTACACACACGTGTACGTCCAACAGCTGGGGTGTTTAGAACGGGCCCCCTTCCCTTTTCCTTACCGATCATTTTAGGAGTTCATATCAAAAATACATTTGATGTGATGAATCTCAGGTGGACCACACTAAGGGAGAACAATAAAGATTGGATATCCACCATTAAATTCCTATAAAGGCTATGTGTTGTTTATTTGACATCCAAGGCACTATTTAGGCCATACAGGCCAACATGAAGGAAAAAACACATATCAGCTACAATTCGAAAACCTGTTTATGCCCACCAAAAACGTCATAATGGTCGACGCTCATTCAAAACATTTTTGAGTAATGTGGTCCACTTGAGACTTTTTCCTATCTCATTTTTTTTCTTCTGCCATAAAATGATCTGGAAAAATAGATGAACGGCATGGATGATCTTAGTCATGTTATTGCATGCCCCACCTACAGTGGTAGGGTAAGATCTATGGGGCCCAATGTTATGTACTTCTCTCATCCACACCGTTCATCGGGCCGATGGAATCCAATTAAATATATATTCCATTCATTTAAGCGCGTCCATATATCCACTGTACTGCACTGAAGTTATGTGTGGTGCAAATGTTAAACCATCGTTGATAACATGCCATGGTATGCTATCATTTACTTTCCTGCCATCCAAATATGCAGCAGGGCACACCCTAAAATCTGGTACCATGTGCAGCAAGGTTGATCTCCCGTATGACATGTCCACGTATCTACTAGACCACACCATATAATGGTGGTGTGATACAGGACTACACAAGAGTAACCGAAAGCATGCGTAAATCCAAACGATTTACACGGGTCTTATGGCCGATTAAACCTAACGTTATAGACCACACCAACCTTAAAATCCAAAAGTAATATTCACAAAGTTACAACACCAGTAATATCTAAAATTTTAAAATTATAAATAAGGCAAAAAAAAAACCAAGACACCAACCAAAATGGCCACAACTCTCTCGCTCTCCGATGGGGCAAGATCATCGGTCGACGTGGCCCTGGTTACCATCTTCGTGCTAATCTGGGTCGTCTCTCGAAAAGACGAAGTCGTGGAGTAATGGAAGTCCACCTCGTCAGATACAATGGCAACCCGAAGATGTGGAGATTCTGTGAGAGGTCTGGACGGTGCACTGGCCTTTCTGAAAAAATTATCCCAACAAGCAACTGCCTCTTTCCAATTCTTGAAGGCTCGATGTCTCCCCCGCTGAATCCCTCCACTTCTAATCGAACATCGTCCCATGTCATATATATCCTTGACCAACATCTGACCAAGACTACGTAGTACTTATCCTTTCCCATCTGTAATGACATGGAGGGATCAGGGACGACATTTATTAAAGACGGATTAAGATGACGAAAAACATTGGCATGCATTATTCTACTACTGAACAAATGAAATCCAAATATCCCTTACTAATTATTTAAGAATATAAAAGTTGTATGTACATACCCTTCCTCCAGAAATCATGTGTGTGGTCCGTTCCGGCTTAATGTGCGTAATGTAAGCATGTGAGTACATATATCGAAGATGTTAAAAAACATATATAGTCATCATCACATAACTCATAATAATATACATTATGCATATAGCCCAGCATAAAAAAATCCAAAAAAATAAAAATCATGTCAATGAAAGTTATTACATCCCCAGAAAAGAAACCAGCATAAGAAAATCAGTGACTACACCCTGTCAAACAAATCCAATACCTCCATCACCGAGGTGATCATGGAGTGTTTTCTTTGACCACTCTACTTGGCGCTTAGGTCAAAGACTGATGAAGAACGACGCCAGCGACTTTTCCTTACTCAAGATCTAACTAACTTCGATAAATTCTGAGTTGGTCAAGCCTTCCACCTCTTCCAGCACATCAAGTAGTTTGCTAGTGCGATTGACCTCTTTGCCAAGCCAAATTTCATCATTGAGTCGACAACGGTTTAGAGAGAGGTCTCGAGTATATCACAGGGACGAGGAGGGCGCAATCGTTTCCTTGTTGCTGTCCCTCCTCGGGTACCATCAGAATCAGGAGTGCGAGTGGGAGTGCTATAAGAGTCATGATGTCCCATCGAAGGACTGTCCGATGGTAAGGTCATCCATTCTATCAATGCATTTCCCGCGGAGTCTTTCAGCATGCGGGTGAGACTGTCAAATGAATAAGACAGTTATAATTCAATAAGTACTACATAGGGATGTATGATGAGAATTTTACAACCAGTAAAACTTACCCTAAGATATTCCTCACAGACTTCATCAGGAGTCGTGACCACCATCCTCTCATTATCTCATCTAAACCCACTGGACACCAGCATGTCCTTCACTGCATTATACTCTCTCTTATAATATCTCAACCGATTTGACACGTTTTGCCACTTAACGAGTACGTCAATATGCTTCATAACTTCTTCGGTAGCAATCTGGTACGCCTCCTACTTGAAACCATTATCAACTTTACGTCCCAGTGCAACCTGTTCGATAAATGTGTCAAATAGATCTAATCCATAGTAGTAGTCCATTTGATCTTCAGGGCTCGGGATTGAGGCTCTGCTAGAGATTTCACCATCTTCCCATGTAGAGAACATCGAGTGGGCACCGACAGTGTTTTTACCAATGATTGGGTCAGTGTCAATGTATCATTGAATAAGGAGTCTGTCATTTCACCTGAATATGAAGTATGTATGATTTTTAGCAAATGTCAACCACAATCCTGAAAATGGCAAATATTAAGATAGAAGAACACAACATAAATTCATTGGTCGTTAAGTAACAAACAATTCACCCAGTGTGTAAATGGGTGACCATAATTCCATTATTTTGAAGTTAATTAAACTTGAAATATAGTGACACCAATTAATATAATGAAAATTAAATAGTAAGTATCGACTATCTACTCCTACTATTCTGCTAAGCATCTGCCCACATTCTGGTTGCAATGTCATCGCGCACTCGATTCCAAGCATTTTTTTCACACTGAGTTACTCGCACCAACCATTGTTGCTCATCAGTGTTTGAAACCTCATGAGGAGTTGGGATACCCTCCCTATTAGCAGCAGATATACCAGCGAAATCACTGTCCTGTGGAGACTCAATTCTGGTACGTATAAAATTGTATAGGACACAGCAGGCTATCACAATCTTAACTTATGTTTGAAATTCATACTGAATAGCGCTCTTCAAAATGAGAAATCTGTCTTTCAAAACACCGAAACAATGCTCGATTGCATTGCACAATTGTGCATGTCGGTAATTAAACAGCTCCTTCATGTTGGCAGGCGTTCATCCGGTTCGATACTCCTGTAAGTGATATCGAACACTCCGGAATGGAGCCATAAAACCAGGTGAATGAGTGTATCCAACGTCAACAGCATAGTATTTTCCAACACATTTGAATTATTGTTCTATTAAGTGAAAAATCGAAAGAATTCATAGTTACGAATTAGATTGACACTCTTTGAACAGATAACCAGTACTGTTTGGGATAAGCAAGAGATCATCTAATCGGGTCAATACATTATGTAGTACCTTTGCATTCGAAGCAGAACCCTCTCAACCGGCCAATACATATGTAAAATATTTCACAATGGAGGACCCCTTTCCGATTACATTTTGGGAGAGGACCCCTTTCTGATTGTGGAAACTTGCCTGGTCAACTGTCAGCACATGCGCTGGAAAGTGTGTACCATCAATTGCACCAACGCAATCTTAAATGTGAAGAATTAATTATTGTGCAAGCATCCATGCACAATGGAAGGAAGTGAAAATAACATACTTAGAAAACAATCCTATTGGAAAAATACCTAAAAGTAAGCAAACCAATTTACATTTGTTTGGATCTCTGATGGCGTCTCTGTTCCGGCCTATTTAACTAAATCGGCGTACATTGATATAATTGCATTTAACACACGGTGAAAGTGCCGACTGGCAGTCTCACCCAATCGAATAAATCTGTGCCCTATGACCCGATTCCAAACATTGTACCCCAACGTGTATAGGAAAATAACTACTTGTTCTTCAAAACTAACATTACGACTATCACTCAGCCATGTCTGCTCGCGTAGCTTCGTACATAGTTCAAAAAATGAATATCGATTCATCCTTAATTGATCGACACAATCTCCATCGCTAGCCCAAATGATAGAATTGATAAACCTTGCTCGCTCACTCATTCTCCCCATAACGCGTCGATTGTTTGAACATGTACGAGCGAAAATATTCCCCAACAACCTGTACACAAGCTGCCACCACTTGAAACACAATTACCCTCTCCATCTCCTCCTCGTCTGAATCATCCATCGTCAACCGATAACCTACACTCTCACGTGCGGATTTTTCATAAATATTCATCACAAATACTGTGTGCGTGTGTGTATTCAATCAAGATACATTCTCAACATTGGGTTTGAGTGGCTGAATTTTTTTTTCCTGTTTTGTATCGGGTTGGTTGATGTACATACTTGACAAGTTGACAAGGAAGGGCTCATAATGGGAAGACCATATTAGGTGTGTAGGAATTATTCAAGAAATGATAGCACAGTTTGGGAGTTAGAAAATTGATTTCTTGTTTTTTGTGAGATAGAACCATCTTTCATTATATGCAATCAATAAACATATTGTACAATTTCAACCAAGGAAATTGAAATTAAGAAATATAGTAACGAAAGCATCTAGTGTGATTTGGTGCTGACCTCTTGTTTTTGAATTTCAATTTACTCCAAATCTCACTTTAAGTTAGGTTGTGTATGTACTTCCTCTCTCGCTTGTTCCTGTCAATGTATAATTGCAGACATAAGAATATCGAGATACACCACAATTGTAGGACACATGAATCACAATATATATATATATATATATATTATTGATGATCTAAGGTGTTTTACTAACAAGGGATATAACAACTAATCGGCTATAACATATTCATCATTAGATAGCGTTGACAACATGTCATAGATTGATACTCGTGATCCAGCTTTCCCCAAAACAAATGTGACTTCTAAGCCCAGCACATAAATGATGAAGGTTTCATGCATGGTGGGTCATTTTAAAGGTAAAAAATAGTTTAAAATCTACTTCTGATGGACCTTTCACCTTTCAACCATGTCCAAATACGAGAAAACTGTTGTTTGCACAACATACACCTAAAACATTTCGCATCGTAATCCAAATTGACATTTAAGTGTTGCTAATCTAATCATATTCATGCCCACATAAACACCCTGAAAATGTGAAAAGATTACTTGTAATTCTTAATGTTGAATCTAGCAATTTTTTTTTTCAAGGGTAATAGGAAATAATAAAAGACACCAGACTTATCCAAATATGTAAAAGTTTTCAAATGTTGTAAGAGTGGAAATAAAGGGAAGGTTACCACAAGAGAATGCAAATACCTTGCTATGTTGACTAGGCTCATAAGTGGCAAGGACAAAAATAAAGGGAAGGTAAATGCAACTGTAGCTTCGTCTCCTCTTGTTTGAATTGAATGTTCACATTTCAATTCATTGGTGCATCCAAACACAGGTGCAGGTGCCAATTTTGCTGTTGCAAGTGCAAATTTTTAAATCTTTAAAAATGAAATAAAAGTTGGATGGCTTTTGTGATTTGCCTCTTCAAATAGTTCCTCCTTAACTATTTTGGACAGCATTTGAATGTGCATCAGAGGAAATGACTAAAGCAAGTGGCATTTCATACATCCATATCAAGGATTGAGAACTAATTGTCAAAATGTTGTTAAATCACTTTTGAACTTGATTCTCTCAAATAATTCTCTAGATTTTCATATTTGTCAGAGTGAGTTGTGACACTTGAAAGGTAAAATGCAGATTTCTCGTCAAACAATATGACTTCATCAATGTGTGTTCAACAAAACAATAAGAAGTTGTGATCAATTCAATATGAATATGAGTATTCACAATACAATGGACTGAGAGAATTAATAGAGGCCATCAATTGTATAAATACCAGAGTTGTTAATTTCATTTTATTTGGGTTGAAATGTTTCCTTTTTTTTCCATGAAGGTGAAACCACCCTGTTTCATTTGGGCTGAAATTCCAACAAGTATCAGACTTGCCAAAATGTTTTTAGGACTATTTTTTTTCTCTGTAGATTTTGATTTTCAGCTATTTGAGCTGGTATTTCTCAATGCCATTAGTAGCATTTCACATTTAGTAAAAAAAAGTTTTTTTAAAAAATGATCCTGAGTGGGAAGGGTAAAAATTAGAGAACACTCTTTTTAGACAAAGAATACAAAAAATTTAGAACAAGGCCCCCAACCAACTTGACCCCATCATTATGGATGAGGGGAACCAAACTCTTAACCTAGTCTAATATATTAATCTTTACCCTTCTGAATACATGTCAAACCTTGAGTAGAAGGGACCACCAAAGTTGAGGATCACTCTCCTTTGGTAGAGAGGGTTTCCTATTTTCTCAAAAATGATTGAGACCTTCCCGAAAGACAGTTAAGAAAATGGATGAAATATCCAATCACGAAAAACCAAAACAAAAACCAGCAATACAAAAAAAGATAGGAGAGAGTTATGGCCAAATCAATGACTGGAAGTGGCATGTTGCACTTAATGCAACATCCAAAGCCAAGAGTTTCAACTAGAGTTGCCATGAAAGTTTTGAATTGCCATAAATGAGAGTGGTATGCAGAGATGTCAATCGATTAAGTAGAGAGGATTAAGGAATCCTATTCAGAAGTTCAAAAGGCATGACAAGAGAAAGATAGGTAGAAACTTAGCAGCAAAACATCATAGTGGTTTTAACAACCATGGAACACGTCACTTTAACACCATAAAAAAATAAAGAAGAAGAACAAAACTAGCATGTCAAACCTTAAGTAGAACCGTCTCTATATGACGATGAGAACTGAACTTGCAATAGACAAAATTAGGCCACTCATAGTGATTGGAAGAACTCAAAACTACATTTTGATAACAAATCCAATAAAAAGAATGGATATTAGAATGCAACAATTTCTCTACGATGTAAGAGCTGCAAAATAGCAAGTCAAAAACAGGCTTGGAGAGGATGTGTATGGCTCATACTTTATCTAAAAATAACATTAAAGTGAAGTTTGAATAATTAGATTCTCACTAAGGATCTAAAAAACAAGCATCGGTAGGATACCAAAGACTAACACTACAGAAAATCAAACGTGAATAGCAAATGCAATGAATCAGACTGAAATAAAGTAAGATAGATGATATGGAGCATACCAGGGATCTTTATCAAATTCAAGGTCGGAGATCAATGACCTTCAATTCATGGAAACCATTCTGCGAGTAACCAACAGATTTCCAAAAACAACTTATAGCATTAGGTATAATAAGTCACTTTAGTTGACTTCTTTTAAAGGAATCCAACTGTGTATATATATTGGAATCCAGCAGTGTTAGATGAACTAATTGCTACAGGTTTACGTCCCAGATTTCTTCATGGACATCGTTGATAATGCGAACTCCATGGACTAATTGCTCAATTCAAACCATTTGCTCAATTGGAACCAATTGCTCAGTTGGAATCCAACAGTGTAAGTGATTTCAGTTAATCCAAAACCCCCAAAATAAAGAAACCCCCATTTTCATGGTACTTCATGGATAAAAGAAATCACCTAGTCAAAATTTCCCAAAATCTAGAAACCATAAGCAAAGTAATTTTGGAAAATCCAAACGATTGAACTTGATAAACAGCGTCTTTAAAACACAAATAGTCATAATGGGAGAAAATCGATTTCAGATAACCCCAAACCCTCGTTTTCATGAAAATTCATGGATTGAGAAAGCAACTATTCCAAAAACCTCAAAATCCCAAATCCCTCAGCAGCGAAATGTCGGAAAACCCAAACGAATCAGTGACCACAACAAGATTAAAGAATAAAGAGAGTAAATATGGCAGAGAATTTTGAAGTGTGATGCTGAAATCGAACATACACACATATTACACAATAACCGGAAGCCATGACAAAAAGCAGACAACAGACATGCATCTCGGACCACCATGGCCCTGTCATAACATGGGGGGTTGACATGCATGAAGGATTTACAGTAAAACATAGCGTATCATGTCGAGAGAGAGAAATAAGACCTACATCTGCCCTCAGCCCAACCATCCGATCACGATGACAACTGTGATGGAGGAATATAGCCGTCGTGATTTTGATGGGAGTTATATTTATAACCCTGGATTCGCGCCATGTCTACACATCTCCGATCTCATCCTACAGTCCATACAATGGACTGTGGATGGGTGTGGTATAGGCTCGAGACGTAATCCAAAGAAAGAGGAGGATCCGCTGAATTCACCAAAATCTGCAGAAAATCGCCACCCTGGATGCGCGCCATGTCAACACATCTCCGATCTCATCCTGCAGTCCGTACAATGGACTGTGGATGGGTGTGGGATAGGCTCGAGACGCAATCCAGAGAAAGAGGAGGATCCGCTGAATTCACCAAAATCTGCAAAAAATCCCCCCCCCCCTCTTAAGTTTTCATTGATATCATATCATGATACATCTAAACTGTTAACATAACTTGGACAGTTTAGCTCAACTTTCTTGCATGCAATGTATTCAATTTCAAAGTAATTTTTAAGTGCCTGTGTGTCATCGCTCAGATGCCCCAGATTTCCTACTTAACATCTTCATTTCCACCGTGGGAACCATCTTATCCATCGCTCAGATGCCCCAGATTTCCCACTTAACACGTGGACTGTGTGTAAGGGAGCATGTCCAATCAATCCATCCGAACCGTACATTAGGTCGAGTATACATTCCATGGGCTACCCTGCACAAATTAAAATGATCGGATGATCCAAACCATCGGAATGTCGGCCTTCTTTCTATAACCATTTGTTCTCAAGCCATAGAGATCTAGGTGGCCAAAACCATCTTTACCGTCCATTATATATCCTATTGATCGGATGCATAGAACATCTGATCAGTATGATTTTTCCACGGTGGCCCATAAGATATGTGTTGGACCTAATGGACAACTAGGATGGATGGAATGGGCTGTTCCAGTGTCTCTATGGAAACTAGAAGCACTGTAACTTACAGAACAATGAGAGCACCGGTTCGTGATGTTCTCGTCTTCGAAAACCACGTAGATGTTCAAATCCAACCCAAATCAGCAGATTCCGTTTCTGGGTTTTTTTAATTTCAACAAAAAATATCTTCGGTCTTTTTTTTTTTTCCTGTACTATTTGTTCTTATAATCTCTACTGATTTTTATTTTTTTTCAAATTCTTTCCTGAACTTCCAGAAAGATTTTAGGGCCTGTTTGGATGCCTGTAAGTTCTTTTAAGTTGTAAGTAACTTACCTGTAAGTCACTTACAGATGAAAGTTACTTACAGGTATCCTGTTTGGATGTAAGTTGTAAGTCACTTACAGGAAAGTTAGTTTTTCTGTTTGGATAACCTGTAAGTTACTTATAGGTAGAAAGCTGTATATTCACAACGAGCAGAGCTTAAATTGCAGAATCATTCTAAAATGTTATAATCATATATAAAAAAAAACATGGGATCAAATATGTTATTTTGTTAAGCCCATCAAGATGAATATTTGAGATAATTATTAAGCTAAACTAATCATCAAGTGGGCTATAAAAGTAAGCCCACGAATTCAAAATATCTATAATATGGAGTAATTCAATTTAAGCATTGACAATAAACTTAAAAACATTAATAGAAAATCTAATAATTAAATTACTTGCATTCCAACTGTGCAATCTGATGTAATTTTCAAGGGCCAGCATATCATCAATCCCACTCTATCATCAATGTTTTTCTCATTCTCTAACGAGGAGTTTGATGCTCAGGATCTAAGAGATTTACCAACATTGATGTAGATCATTAAATTACTTGCATTTCAACTATGCAGTCTAAGAGATTCACCAACACTGCGAATACACCACGGGATCACCAATCACAGGCCACAGACAGTGAGACCAACCAGATAAATGATCTACAGGATATAAGTGACTGTTTGGACGCCAGCGTGCCTTATAGAGCAACGTCAAACTACTCCCGTTTTCAAAGGAGAAAAAAAGGGTAGATGAAACCCTACCGTTTTAGGAGGAGAAAAGACGGAAGGTGGTAACTGCAGCGAGAAATTGCAGAGACGGAGAGAGATTTGGTGGGTTGGTGCGTTTCTCCCTCTTCCCCTCTTTTTAAAAATCTGACCGTTGAGCCTGTAAGTCACTTACAGGGAAGTGACTTCACACCCCCATTCCCCTGCAGTTTTTTTGGTAGATTTGCCTGTAAGTGACTTACAGGTTGTAAGTTACTTACAAGTGATTTTTTTTTCCAAACACCACCTATAAGTCACTTCCCTGTAAGTCACTTCCCACCTACCCAACTTATGGGCATCTAAAGAAGCCCTTACAGTCAGTTACTTTCGGCCAAAACGGTTAAAAGGACCATTTCCCAATTGGGTTTTTACTCTCAGATCTAAGGTGTCCATTTAAAGAAATCCTCAAATTCCCTTCCATTTTTCTTACCTTTTCTGACAAAACCATCTCCCACTTTTTTCCCATTTCATTGTTTGTACTTTTCTGCAGTCTTCTTTATCTTTCTGTATTCAGCTTTCATCTGGGTTTTTGATTAATCAGCATGAATGCATAAGATTTTTCTTTTCTTCCAAATCAGTTTCCCTTTTCAGTAGTTTCTCTACCTTTTTTGCTGCCGTTGTTGTTGTTTTTTTATATTCGGATTATCCAGTGTTTTTGCACTTCAACGAGTCTGGGGTATTCTTTCTTTTCTTCTTCATTTATAGAGTTCGTTTGGATCTGACTGAGATTCTTCCTGACAGGCACTCTCCTTTTTTCTTCTCCTCCTTCTAATTGAGAATTTCATTTGGGTTTTCCATCTGATTTCTGATATCCTGATTTGGGTTTCTCTTGTTTCTGTCTAATTAACATCTCCGTAACATTTTCCAGGTCATAACTAGGTTTCCTTATCTGGGTTCTCTTAATTTTGTTCTCTAATTCGTAGATTTTCCTCGCAAGATCTGGTTTTCCTGAACTGGGTTTTCTCAGATTTTATTCTCTTTTTAATGATTTATAGGATTTTGTCAGGATTTAATCCTTGAGGGGGTTGGTGATGTCTTATAGTTCAGACCCACCTGCTTGTTGCTCAACAGCTTCGCCTGAGTTGAAACTGTACCAAGCCTTTATATTTTCAGTGCCCATTTTCTTCACCTTCATCCTCTTGCTGTTGTTTTACTTGTTCTACCTGCGGCGACAGAGGGTGGATTGGTCGTCGTTGCGGATGAGGAGTTCATACCAAGGCAGGGGACTCACTTCTCGAGTAAGCTTTCTAGCCATGGTTATTCTCTAAGTTCATCAGTTTTGTGCTCTTATGCAAGTATTCATACTTTTGTTATCGTTTTTTGTTTGCTTTAGCCATCTAATTCGGGTTTAAAGAAAGAGCTCCGGGAAATGCTTCCGATAGTGGTGTTCAAAGAGAGCTTCTTGATCAGAGAAACGCAGTGAGTTGTAAAGAATTGAATTGAATTGCATTGCTTGGCTGTTTACTGTTTTGTGGTATTGATCAGCTATAAAAAGGCTGCAGATTAGCCTAACATACAATGCCCGTCTCACTTGCCAACGCGTCATGTATGTAGGGATTCCCAGCCTTTTAGAAAGGTGGGCCCCACTATGAAGATTAGCTGGTGCAAACATCAGGCAGCCACACGAACAATTGGTAGGACTGGTTTGAACCGTCCTTTGGTTTCATACGAGATGGCCTGTCTGATTAGTGGACCGGCCCGTTTTTTCCACCAGGTGATCTTCATGGTGGGGCCCACCTTTTGTATGGCTCAGGCATGTTGGCACGTGAGATGGGCTGTGTGCTTAAGCTAACCCACAACTGATTGCTGGTGATTGCCCTTCATTGCTGTGTGGAATTTGGTGTGATTTATTTTTCTTTGAATTTCATAGCATTTTGTGGTCAATGGTGGAGCGGTTTTATGATGGAACCTTCACTGTGTGGATGGATGGCCCTGTATGTAGTCTGCCCTACAATGGTCAACAACCAAAAACAATACCGACTGATGATAAAATCCCAGCCATTAAATTGATATGCCTTCGAGCCAAAGGCAAATTAAAGCTACCAGTTGGCATTCAGTTTGAAAATCCGTGGAAAGATGATGGCTAGGATCTTCCTACTCATGTGGGTTTTTGAACTGTGGGCCATCCAGACTAAAGCCAGCATGTACAGTGGAGAGTGGACTCCATCATATTTGTAGATGGTATTCTGATGTAAATATGAAGCCACCTCAATGCAATTTGTGTGCTTAATTTGGTACTGGTGATCTATGGTAAGTGGGTCGCATTGTGAGTGATTCTTTAGTTACAATGTTTGATCGTTTTGAATGCTCAAAGACAATTCAACTTGGAAGTTGGTGTTTTCAATCTCGTGTTTGAATCAATGAAAAACGCACCAACTTTATAAAAATCCAAGCTGGCCTACAATTTGATCAAAGTGCATTTTTTTATATACAATCTGAGTTGGGAGTTCCCGTACTTGAACCCGGCCAAACTGAGTTGTCCTGGCCAATCTCTGGGTTGACCAGCAAGGTTGGAATGTTGCTTACTGCTTGTTTGTGGGATTGTTTTATGCTTGGATATTAACAAATTCATTATAACTTTTCAGTAGGATGACTTTGAAATGTAAAAACTAGATTTTTTTATTTTATTTTATTATTATTATTTATTTATTTTTATTTTTATTTTTTTTTGGGGGCCCATGTCAGTACACACACTCAATGTTAGCCACCCCCACTAGGGATCGATACCATGACCTCAAGTGTTGAAACGAGGTATCTCCACTCAGTCTGCCAGTTGAGCTATGGATCTGGGTGTAAATACTAGATTGTATCAATGCAATTTATGCAATAACTCAGTGCTTCTGAGATGTTGGATATTCAACTTGACAAGTGAAGATATCTTTTGGAGTTTCAAAATCATTCTTGTAAGCATGCTGACTCAGTTCAACTGTGAATTGTGAATGACTTTCTCTAGTATTCAAAAATCTCAATAAGAGTTCTTGAATTAGAGTAACCATACTGAAAAATCTCACTCAATCAACTTGATAAAGATTTACATACAGGTAGTCAGGCGAGTTTCAGCTCTACAATCTTTGGTCATTAGAAGGATCCAAATTTGTTGGGGGCCTTGCACAAAACCTTAGGATCTAGCCCTCCAGAACAAATTAGAATTATGGAATAATAAACCATTAAAATAAATCAAAGCATCAATCACACACCACACAAGATTTTTACGTGGAAAACCCTCAAAGAGGTAAAAACCACGGGACCTCGTCTAGATTAACAATCCACTATAAAGTAGAACGTTACAACCGATCACAAGCACACCTTGTTATGATCAAACCTTCATCACTCACGCAGGAGTGGATAAATAGTAAGAGAATAAAAAGAAAACTGAGAGAACTGACCGATTATGAGGACATAAGAGCGTTGAGATATAGATTGCACCGTAGATCACCTCCACGAGTATAACCTCCCTTCTGCAAGCTTTCTCTCTCTCTCTCTCTCTCTCTCTCTCTCTCTCTCTCTCTCTCTCTCACACACACACACACACACGCACACCTTTGATAACCCTCTTGTGTTTTTCTCTGTACCCAATGCCAATGAAAAATCCTAGAGACCCCTTTTTATAGTTTTAGGAAACTCCCTTCCGCATCCCAGTTGCGAAATGACTTGCGACACGAAATTTGCTCAAAATCGCGGAACGAATCTGCGTAACCACGACCGGTCATACTGAGTCCACGACCGGCCGAGAGCCACCTACGACCGGTCGTGGACCACCTATGACTGGTCGAGCACCCCGAAGAAATATTACCCAAAGTCGCTGGACTTTGAGTTGTGCCAAGGCTCGTACCTTCGACTGGTCGAGCGCCACCCACGACTAGTTGTGGACCACCTACGACCGATCGAGCAACGCGGTGAATTACTCCCATTTTTTAACCTGCTGCACTATCTCTCCCTTGAACTGAGGAGGAAAACTCCATCAAATCTCTCCCTTTCCGACTTAAGAGAGATGCATCTTCTTCAAGCCAGTCAGGTTTCTACAAACCTCAAACTTGCCCTTGAGCAAAGCCTTGGTCATCATGTATAACCCATTATCGTCCATGTGGACCTTCTCAAGCTGTAACACCTTCCGTTCCAAAGTATTCATGATCCAGTGATACCGAATCTCTATGTGCTTTGACTCGGAATGCTGACTTGGATTGTTGCTTAAGTGTATAGCACTCTGACTATCGCAATAGACCACGTGCTGCTCCTGCTTTAGGTTAAGTTCCCGTAGGAACCTCTTCATCCAAAGCATCTTTTTACATGCTTCTGTGACTGCAATGTACTCGGCATCTGTCGTCGACAATGCTACGACCCTCTATAGCCTGCTCTGCCAAGAAATCGCTCCCCCTGCAAACGTGAACATGAACCCCGATGTAGACTTTCTGGAGTCTATGTCACTTGCCATATCTGCATCTGTGTAGCCCTATAGCACAGGTTTACTATCACTATAGCATAGGATGAACCTGGATGAGCATCTTAGATGCCGCAGTATCCACTTCACCGCTGCGCAATACTCTTTGCCAGGATTGGCAAGATACCAGTTGACAACACCAACCGCATATGCTATGTCTAAGCGTATACACACCATAACATACATCAAACTTCATACGGCTGACGCGTAGGGTATTTTTTGCATCTTTTTCACTTCTGCCTTCGTCTTGAGACACTACCTGTTGCTCAATCTGAAGTGACCATCCAGTGGAGTACTGACCGGCTTCGCTGCATTCGTATTGAACCGCTCTAGGACTTTCTCAATATACCGCTCTTGTGACAGCCAAAGCTTTCCACTGCTTCTGTCACGGGTTATCTCCATTCCTAGGATTTGTTTAGCGGAGCCCAAGTTTTTCATCACAAAAGACTTGCCCAACTCCTGTTTCAGCCTGTCAATCTTCTTGATGTCTTTTCCCATGATGAACACGTCATCAATGTATAATAGCAGAACTAAGAAATCATCATCTAAGAACTTGCGCGTGAATACACAGTGGTCCGACTCCGTTCTATCATACTCACGCTGTAACATGAACGAATCGAACTTCTTGTACCATTGTCGTGGAGCTTGTTCCCATACAAGCTCTTCCTCAGCCTACACACCATTTGCTCCTTGCTCTTGACTTCGAACCCCTCTGGTTGGTGCATGTAGATGTCTTCTTCCAGGTCACCATGGAGGAAAGCAGTTTTAACGTCCAATTGCTCTATCTCCAGATCCATGTTAGCCACCAACCCAAGCAACACCCGTATGAATGTCATCTTCACCATTGGTGAGAATATTTCTTCGAAGTCTATGCCTTTCCTCTGACTGAATTCTTTTACCACAAGTCTGGCCTTGAACCTCGTCTATGAATTCTTCTACTCAACCTTCTTTCTAAACACCCACTTGTTGTTCAAAGCTTTCTTGCCCTCAGGCAGTTTCACCATATCATAGGTGTGGTTCTTATGTAGGGATTTCATCTCCTCTTGCATAGCTTTCAACCACTTTTCCTTATGCTCGTCGGCTAGGGCCTTAGAATATTCTTTTGGCTCCCTCCCATTAGTCAGCATAATGTACTCATGCGGCGGTACCTCTTAGATAGTTGTCTGTCCCTAAATGACTTCCTCACCTGTGGCTCAACAGATAGATCAAGTGGGGGCTGCTCCCTCGGTCCATCTTCTGTAGAAACTCCGTCGTCCTCTGTACATTGATGTACTCTCTCGTCATCAGGCACCACGGGAGGAATAATCGGATTCATGTACTTTAGCTCACTTGAACTAGGCTGGTTCTTCTCTGGCTTACCAATGTCTTCTATACACTGATCTTCAAAGAATATCACATCTCTGCTCTTGACGAGCTTCTTCTCAGTCGGATCTCATAATCTATAACCGAACTTTTCATCACCGTACCTCAAGAATACACACTGTCTGATCTTCATATCGAGCTTGGACCTCTCGTCCTTTGGTACGTGAACGGATGCCCTGCATCCAAACACCCTGAGATAACTATATGATGGATCCTGTTCAGTCAACATCTTCTCAGGTACTTCTCCATTCAATGGGGCTGATGGAGATCTGTTTATCAGATACACCACTGTGTGCATTCCTTCTCCCAAGAACGTCTTGGGCAACTTCATATGGGATAACATGCATCTGATTCTCTCAACAATGGTGCGATTCATTCGCTCAGCTACACCATTATGCTGGGGGGTCTTGGGAACCGTCTATTCATGCCATATACCTAGGGACTTGCAGTACTCATGAAAGTTGCTAACGTATTCACCACCATTGTCAGTGCAGATGCACTTCAATGATCTACCTGTCTCTCTCTCGACCATAGCATGATACAATTTAAACACACCAAAGATCTCGTCCTTGGATTTCAATGCATAAACCCAAACCCTCGTAGATGCATCATTTATAAAAGTAACAAAATACAATGCTCTACCTAAGGTTTTTGTCCTCATAGGACCACAAACATCAGAATAAATTAAATCTAATGCATGCACTTTATTAACATGAGAAACAATTTTAATGAATGAAACTCTATGCTATTTCCCTGATAAACAATCAAGACAGGTTTTGAGAGGCGTGCCTGTCATGTCTAGAAGGAGTCGCTTTCTCACTAGTAGCTGAAGCCCTTTTTCACTCATGTGGCCTAGACGCCTGTGCCATATGTCAATAGTTAAATCTTCCGCTGCGTTCAACCTACCCTTGCACACATTGAGACATGCCTTGTAAAGGGTGCAACACTTCTTTCCTCTAGCTGCGATCAGCGAAACCTTGATGAGCTTCCAGTGCCCACCGGCAAACCGGCTTTCATAGTCATTATCATCGAACCTTCCCGTCGACATCAAGTTGAGGCGAAGATCTGGGATATGCCTCACATCCCTGAGAACCAATGTGTAGCCCACATCGATTTTCACACAGATATCACCGACCCCTACGATCTTCGATACGTCAGAATTTTCCATCTTAACGGTCTCATAGTCACCTGACTTGTAGCTTGTGAAGAAATCCTTGCGTAGAGTCGCATGAAAAAAGGCTCTCAAGTCTATCACTCAGTCGGTGTCCTGACTCGTAGCCATGAGATATACATCATAATCTGCATAAAGAATAACTACAACGTCGCCATCTGAAGCGACCGCAGTGGAATCTGATTCATCTTATTTCTCCTTTCTTTTTCCTTTCTTGTCGTTCTTAGCCTTACGACATTCATGCTTATAGTAGCCCTTCTTGCCACAATTCCAGCATTCAATATCTTTTCTGTTATTCGACTTACCTCTTGATTTATCTCGGGCCTTCCCGCCCTTCCTGTTCTTTCCTCTCCCCCGTTCCTATGTCACAAGGCCCTCTTGCTGAGTAGACTCATGAGACTTCCTCCTTGTCTCCTCATTGAAGAGACAGCTAGTCACCCATTCTATGGATATCTTCTCGTTTGGCGCGGAGTTACTTAGAGATACCACCAATGTCTCCCAACTGTCAGGCAATGAACTAAGCAAAAGTAACGCCTGCAATTCATCATTCAGGACCATCTTCATATAGGAGAGTTGGTTCACTATATGGCTGACCTCATTCATGCGTTCGGCCACAGAACTACCATCCTTGAACTTGATATTCACAAGTCGCCTTATCGAAAATTTTTTATTACCGGTTGTCTTCCTCTCATACAACCCTTCTAGTTTTAGCCATAGGCTAGCGGCTGAAGTTTTCGTAGACACATGGTGGAACACAGAATCATCCAGTCATTATCTAATAAACCCCATCGCCTTCCGGTCCATCTTCTTCCAATCATCATCGGACATATCCTTGGATTTTGCTGATATGCCTAAAATAGGAGAATATAGGTCCTTGCAATAAAGCAATTCCTCCATCTTAGCCTTCCATTTGGTCTAGTTAGAACCATTGAGGCTGATCATCCTTGTTGAGCCACCTTTCATAATTCCAAACCGATCTTACCCGTTCAATGAACTTAGCTCTGATGCCACTTTGTTGGGGGCCTTGCACAAAACCTTAGGATCTAGCCCTCCAGGACAAACCAGAATTATGGAATAACAAAGCAATAAAATAAATCAAAGCATCAATCACACACCACACGAGATTTTTACATGAAAAACCCTCAAAGAGGTAAAAACCACGGGACCTCGTCTAGATCAACAATCCACTATAAAGCAGAACGTTACAACTGATTACAAACACACCTTGCTATGATCAAACCTTCATCACTCACGCAGGAGTGAATAAATAGTAAGAGAATAAAAAGAAACCTGAGAGATCTGATCGATTACGAAGACATAGGAGCGCTGAGATATAGATTGCACCGTAGATCACCTCCACGAGCATAACCTCACTTCTACAAGCTTCCTCTTTCTCTCTCTCTCTCTCTCTCACATACTTTTGATAACCCTCGTGTTTTTCTATGTACCCAATGCTAATGAAAAACCCTAAAGACCCCTTTTTATAGTTTTAGGAAATTTCCTTCCCCATCCCAGTTGCGAAAGAATATGCGACACGAAATCTGTGCAAAATCGCAGAACAAATCTGCGTAACCACGACCGGTTGTACCGAGTCCACGACTGGTTGAGAGCCACCTACGACCGGTCGTGGACCATCTACAACCGGTCGAGCGCCCCGGAGAAATATTATTCAAAGTCGTTGGACTTTGAGTCGTGCCAAGGCTCGTACCTTCGACTGGTCGAGCGCCACCCACAACCGGTCGTGAACCACTTACGACCGGTCGAGCAGCGCGATGAATTACTCCGATTTTTTAATCCGCTGCACTGTCTCTCCCCTAAACTGAGGAGGAAAACCCCATCAAAATTGAGTTTGGAGCATATTAAGTGCCTCATTTGGACATGCCCTCTAAAGCGGTGTTTGAGTCATAAAATCCCCTCTAAGCCAAACTGAGGTTTTTGATGTGTGTTTTAATGCACAATGCAAACCCGTTTCCGCATCCTGCTAGCGAAATAAGCTTAAAATGGGCAGGCTTGAGACCCCCTTCTGCGGAAACCCCTTTTTCACACAAGTGTGTCCAAACGGGCCCTATTCTTGTTTACACTGATCATCCATTTTTCCCCATATTTCAACCTCGAGGTCAAATGAGTGTTGTGGAGCACAACGTCCTGACTAGAGCAGTCATAGCCGGTGAAATGATTGTCAAAATTTTTGTCATGTGGGCTGAACATGTCTTCTAACTTTGGAAAGTTAAAACCCCGTTATTGGCAATGATTATGTCTTCCCACAGAGGAAAATCCCACATCGTATCTCGTTTCCAGCCAAATGAATGTCCTGACCTTTCAAAGCCCATGATTCACAGTAGCGCATGCGCACAAAACTGTGGATGGTAAGTCACTCTATCTTTTGATTCCTCTGAAGCACGTGATGCAGATGTTATGTGCAATGGTGCAAGCTGCAACCGAAAACATCATGTTGCTACCTGCTGGTCTAATGCCTCTTTGATTAATTGTTTCATCAACCTACTTCCCTGTTGAGTGCTTGTGAATTTCAATTTAGTTCATTAAGGAAATGTGTTAAAAGAATGTGGGAAAACTCGGTGTCCATTTAATAGAAACTCAATAGAGTTGATGCTCTTTTTTTTTCTTTTTCTTTTTTTGAGAGAATGCAAAATTCATTGAAAGAAAAAAGGAGAAACAGAGAGGGGAGGGAGCTGGTCCGCTGAGGTAGCGGAAAAGCAGCCCACGAAAGGAAAAAAAAAAAAAGAACAGAAAAAACTGAAAAAGAAAAACTCAATAGAGTTGATGCTTGTGAATTTCAATTTAGTTTATCAAGGAAATGTGTTGAAACAATGTGGGAAAACTCAGTGTCTATTTAATAGAAAGGTCTGGCCTTTGTGTGAGTTTGGTCTTTTGTGTCAAAAGCCATTCAAACTGAGATGACTCGGCCTAGTTCTAAGTGTGGCAATATGTTAGACAGACACTGTAATTCAAGCAAATCGTGCTAGAAACTGTTGAAGACTAATGGAGAGGGCATTACCATGCAGTTCTCTAGTCTCTGCAGTTTAGGTTCTCAGGTGTACTGGATCATTTATAGGGCCGTGCTCATCACATATGGGGCCCATGATTTGGCAATTGTCGATCTCATGGTTGGTAAATGCTGCAGGAATCTCCACTATTGAAAGATCTTTCCAAAATAACAAAAACCATCCTGAGTATTGGCTGTTTTACATCTAGCCCCACGATAAAAGGGGATGCATATGATGGTTTTGGATAGACTCTGCTTTTTATAAATGGAGTGACAAGCCAAGTTGATTGACTTGGCCAGTCAGTATTACATCAGGAGGATTTTTCTCGTCCATGTAGAATCAAATTTGGATTTTTCTTATCGAAATTCGAGTTCTTGAACATTCGTAGTTTTAAATAAACAGTATTCTTCACCCTTTTTTTTTTTCTTTTTCAGGCCACTTTCATCAGCTATTCCCATTGAGAATGGTTTTTTTATCATGCGGCGGTTGAAATGAAGGGCAATTTAATAATTTAATGTTATTAGGGAGAAAGGATAGGTTATATATTATAGCAGGATGTGTGAGAATAGACACATTTTTTTTTAAGTGTATGCATCTCATCTCGGTTATGGTCTATTGTATCCCATGTATGGAACTGTAATCTATGTATGTCGGTAAGGGCAGGTGTGTTGCAATATCGAATAATATCTAAGGGTATGCCACCCACTCAGTATATGAATATTGTTTCATACAACCATAAGATGTAGAAAAATAGAAGTAAACAGAAGTACATGAAAACTATAAAAAATGGAGACGCATTAGTTGGGGTGCAAATGGGTTTGGTCGAACCAGTATGACATTCAACCCAACCCGACACTAAATGCATTTGGATCTGAAATTGGACACACAGGGTCAGGTCTGGGTCCAGAACACTGTTGTGATTGTCAAGTGGATCGGATCTGGAAACTTTCAAAGTTGACCTGACTGAACCCCCCTCCAATCGTACTTTTAAATGGGTTCAGAAATAGACCCAATTTTTATCCTACCTGAACTCAATCTAGAACCAACCCTTAAAATCTGTTCAATTAAGGCAATTGACTAAAATGTAAAAAACCTACCCTATGAAGACAAGTAGTTCTATGCTAATGGGGAAGATTAGACCAGCCCAACATAGATCCGGCCTATGGCTAAATGTGTTGGTTTGGAACCTCTTAGTTTAGACCCGACCCAAATCCAACTTATTTGTACCAGTGGACCTGACCCATGTATTAATGGATTCGATCTAAGGCTGGCCCAGTTCGTATGGTATTACTGAAGTTACAGCCCTTGATAGAGTAGAATGGTGGAACAGGATTCATGTAGCTGACCCCAATTAATTGGTATTAGGCTTTGATGATGATGATGATCTAAGGCTGGCCCACTTATTAACTTGGACATCTCAGGAAATTTGCGCTCCTCAAAGATACTACCCGAAAAATGTATAATGAAAGATTTGATCTTAGTTTAACATAATTAACACAGATTCTGCACCACTATAAGATGCATTCCTTTATTTTGGACTAATGAAGTCCTTTAAACTACACAAATCATGACAATGACACCAATGTTAAGATTTTTTTATTTTTTATTTTAATTATGTATATTGTAGCTACTCATGGCTACCCTACCATTTGCAGATGTTCGGTTTGCTTAGGGGACTACAAAGCCAATGACAAGCTTCAACAGATACCGGCATGTGGGCACACCTTCCACATGGATTGCATCGACCTTTGGCTCACCAACAACACCACCTGTCCTCTCTGCCGGCTCTCACTTCTCACAGCCACCAAAGCGGCCTCGGATCCTCCAAGCGATATTCCAGTAGCCCAAACCATTCAAATTCAACCCGACGAACCATCTTCGGAGAGCAGTGCAGATGGAGTTGTTCAAAGAGCTGAGGCTGAAGAATGCCTCTCTAATGAGGTTAGTTCTGTTGTGATTGATGTTGAAACACATGTGCATTGTTAGCTAGAATGTTGTTGTAACATGGTTTCTAGAGGATCTCATGTTGATCTGGTTAGTTTACGATTTTCATGTCTATGCATGCATGCATGTGGAATGTGTGTATGCATGCTTGTATATAATGTGTATGTATATTATGTATACGTGTCTTACATAGCATGTTAATTTTTTTTGAGGCTTGGTAAGCCCATATGTGTGTATGAGCAAGCCGAAGTGGCTTTGAGATCCAACCCGTCCATGGGGTGGGTCCCATTGTGTAGGTGCCCTTCGCTGAAAAGGTCAGGCTAGTGTACCAGAACTGTAGCTCAATTGATCAGGGGAGAGAAACTATGTTTTGTGAAGGGCGTCTGCATTGTGTGGCCCATATGATGGATGGCTTGGATCTTGCACATTTTCCAAAATGCCAGTTGGGGTGGCGTGTACATTGGGCAACATTGTAATATTTGTGGGCTTAGCTAAGCTATGGTATTTTAATATACTTTTAGCCAGGTCTCATGTCCTACCAGTTGGACTAGAGTTGGGTAGGATCCGACTCAACCGAACTCAGATCCGACCTGAACCGAAAGCTAGGGTCAAGTTGGATCGAGTAGACCAACTCGGATCTAACGCCAAACTGAGTCGAGTTCGGGTCATGTAGCAACTCGATCCGATCCAATCTGGAATTTGATCCAGACCGGAATTAAGTAGTATAAAGTCAAATTCTACTTTTTTTTATTTACATTTATCATTCTTCTACCTGAACCCTAACCTATGCGGCACAGCAACCCAAGCCGACTTCCTCTCATTCCTTTCTATCCTCCTTCCTCTCCCAATTTCCCTCCTCTCCTTCTTTCTATCCTCCTTTCTCTCCCTCTCTCCTAATTTTCCTCACGTTTCCTTTCTACATCAAAGTCTCCGGCTCGACTTGACTCAGCGCAGTCTGAATTTACCGGAGAGACTCAACTCGATCCGACTCGATTTCTCTAACCGAGTCGGACTCGGTTCATGTCAGGCCAACAAGGAATCGGTTCGGATCAAGTCAGCCCTGTTAGACTCGGTCGTGAATTGGATCAAGTCAAGTTGAACCTAATCCAATCCGACTCTACTCGATGCCCACCTCCAAGTTGGACGGCAATTTTCATCCTATCATCTCGACTGTGTACATGTGACAATCATCTGGGTGATCTGAACCATTGTTCAGGTGGATCAAAACATGGATGACATACTACATGCAATGGGAAAAGTTTCCAACGATTATACAGCTAGGATCATGCAATGGGAAAAGCTACGGACTGCGAATTCCCTGGACAATTGTGAGGGAAATGGATGGTTAAAGTTAAAAAATAATAATTAAAAAAATAAAATCCGACGGTCCAAATTCAGTATAGATGTGTGGCTCACTTGATGAGTATTGTACCGTAGTTTTTGGCATGTGGCATGGTCACAGTTTGCACCATCCGATGAATTGCCCAGATTCCCAGATCGATCTGATCCGTGCCATTCAATGGTGGAAACCATGCCTCAGCATGGTAGCTGTGATGTGGGTTCCGCATTCTATCGAAAAAACGTAAGACGAGAATGAGTCAACATGTGCAGATAAACGTACGTAACCAGGGCCCGGTCAAAGCCAAAATGTCCATTTCGATGCTTAGGACCATGTCCTGATGGAGAGAGACTCGAAGGCCTGAGGAATGGCCCATGCATGGTGGGCCCCACGGACGGAAACTTTGGTGTCATGGACGATAACCAACCGTTCGTTTTTCTTCCACACTAATTTGTACGTTGCACTAATAAGATATTTCATGCGGTGCCCACCGGTAATAATGATTTTGTATTATGATCATATGAGTAATTACAATATTTGTGTTGGCCCACCCGAGATGTGTATGTGGGATCCAGACCGTATATCTGATGCAGCTCCTCATATTTGTCATACATGCCAAGAATCATCCCTACCAACAACCGATGTAGGGCACACCACTGAGCAATGTGGAATCATGCCTAAATCTATACGTTCACTTCTTGTGGCCCATGTAAATTTTGAAATCGCTTGATTTCAGGTGTGTGTCTTTTTATCCTGATAAGGGGCACTTAATGACAAGGTTGGATGACATATGGACAGTACTGTGAACCCCACATTCCATCTGGAAGTTTCTATGGTGGGTATCCTCTTGAAATCTACACCATTGTTGGCCCACCTGAGTTATGGATCAGGCTAGATTATGGGACATGGGCCTAATATTGAGGCCCACATCCAATGGACGGGTTGGATGGCACCCATACATCACTGACTTGAAGATATGGTTTGTTACCATACGTTAGAAGCGCATGTGATCATTCCCTTTCTGTCCAGATTTTCTTTTCTGGCTGTCCATATCTTGCGTGCACTGACCAACCATAAATGGCTGTGACAAGAAGCATCTAGATCCACGTATTAAGGACCAAGATAACGAAATTTGTACGTCTTGACCGTAGGATCTGAATTTGGATTTATTTGGACCGTTAGATCTTCGTGATCTAAACGACACTCAAGGCACCTTTATCTCGATCTGAGTCCTGCCATCTAGAGGAGATAAACTTCACCAATCTAAACAAAAAGAAAGAAATCAAACATCATGTCATATCCATCGATATAATTAAAGAGAATGGCCCACTGTAATCGCTTTAAAGAACTTTCTTTTAATATCTGCGTCCCACCACTTGAAACTTGCCGAGTGCAATGTCCATGTGTCCCAGTCATCCAGTTAAGATGGGACGGTTGTTAACGTCTTTCACACGACGAGGTTTACGTAAATTACTTTAATCGGCGAAAATGACGGAAAGGAGAGGAGGGTTATTTTATACTCTGCTTGCTTGTGGTGGTTGATAAGCAGTCACCAGAAATTGTCCACATGGCACACATTAAGTCAATTAAACCGCACAAATTTGGAGATCAAAAGTCGATGGGGCGTCATCCAAAAGTTTGATTGATTGAATAATGCTCACGTCCTATCAGAATTGGGACCCGCAATTTGGACGGTTTGAATTAACTTACCAATGTGCCAGGTGGCAATTTCCTTACAGCAATTGTTGCGGGAGCTTGTGACATATATACCGGTTGGTGAACCATAATGCCGGCGTGGCGTCCACTTCTCCATCAATGAGCCACGTCATGTTAAAACCTGACCTAAAAGTTGTTTGGGATTGCATGGTGTAGGTCACAGCACGAAGTCATGCTATCTATACACGGAAAAGCCTGTCCACTGTTCGTTCATCTGCCGTATCATTTATGGGCATGCATGAGGCTAAAAATGATATTATTGGAAGCTTGAATGAATGGACCCTACCATGAGAGAAACGGGGATAATGATGCTCCGTTGAAGCTTCTTAGGGCCCACCGTAATGCTTATTTGCCTTTCAACTTGTGCACGAGGTCAATGCAACTGGACCGAAGAAAACCAAAATATCATGTTTGACTCAAAACTTCTATCATACAAGTAAGTTTTCAATTGTAAATGTTTAATTCCCACGGTTTCTTATAACGTTACACTTGAGCTTTGAATTTGTCTTATTTTTTCTAAAATCCTACAATAATATATAAAAGTATATGTAAAGCCTAAGTAAAATCAATGTTTTAATTATTATTATTATGTAATATATCGCACCCTTAAGATATGGATACATATAAATTATTGTATGAGATATATTGGTTGTATCACATAATTCATCATTGATGTTAGAAAACATGGGAACATTAAGAAATTGGTCAAATTTTTTAATGAAATTTCAGAGACAATCGAAAAAGACATCAATACACACTTAGAAATCAAAACATTACCAAAATAAAAATAAAAATGCACATAATAGGAGTTTTCGTTATATAAGGTCTTAATATATGCGTTTTTTAATTGAACTTATGTAAATATATTCAAAGTCTATTTATATAATCTATAAATATAAGAATTCATTGATGGAAACTCAAGCAATACATTTAAAAGCAAAAAAAGAATCACTAAACAAAGCTACATACATGTTTAATTTTGTGTTTATATATAAAAATTATAACTGATTTGTAGGAAATTGAGAAATTTAATTTTTTTTTTCTAATTTTCCACAACGTAACTCATTTTCCCCAAATCTCAAAATCAAAGTTCTAATGATTTGTTATAAAAAACATGATTAATCATAAAATTATAACCATTTGACACAAATTTAACGTGATTTATAACAAAAACATGAATCAAAAATTAAAAATACTCACCAGATCGAATAGATGAGATATATTGACACTACCTGTACGTTTCGTATCGCACAAGTAAGATACAATATATATTGTGAGATATCATCTAATATCATCGATATTTAAAACAATGGAGAAAACACATTATAAATGTGAATGATTGGAAAAAATAAAAATAAATATCAACTTGATCCAAGAATTTTGTTACTCACAGGTAATTTTTAATTAATTAATATATTTTTTATACTTTTATTTTTAAGCTCATGCACTAAAATGATAAGACAAAATGAATAGAAGGCACGAATATAGAATACCTACATCCAAGTAAGCCCCATGGTAAGGCCGACCAGGGCCAAAACCAATCCGCTCCCTCATACAACAAGTCCCACCGGAATGAAGAGAAAACACAAATGACACAACTTGATAGATGGTGTTGGATGCTGTCCCCGGCTGATATGAGTTTTGTTGAGGAGAAGCCTTCAATCTTCAAGTTTTCATGTTGCTCGACCGGTCATGGGGGAGCCACGACTGGTCGTGAGAGGCGTTCGACCGGTCGTAGGTTCGAACCCTGGCACGACTCGAAGTCCAGCGAGTTGTGCTATTTTTTTTCCCAGTGTAGGATTTGTCCTGAAATTTTCAGGACTAATCTTAGGGGTCTACGACCAATCATAGGAAGGCTACGACTAGTCATAGCTTACACAGTTTGTTCCGCGATTTTGCGCGAAACTGCGGATTTGAGTCCTTTCGCAATTGGGATGCGGAAGGGAAGTTGCCTAAATTATAAATAGGTGTTCCTAGGGCTTTTTTAGGGTATGAGAAAGTTTTCTAAAGGGGTTCCAGGAAAATTAAAGGGTATAGCAAGGGTGAGATTCGAGGTTGTTCGAATCGGATAAGTCATTTCTCTTTGTAATTTTTGTTTTCATAGTGGAGATATGTCGCTTTGTGCCGTGATTTTTTCCAGCAAGGGTTTTCCACGTTAAATCTGGGTGTTCTCTGTGTTCTCTTGTGTGCTTAGTGTCATTAGATTGCTATCCTAGATCTAGATCTGTGTGATTTCACAGGTCAAAAATCTCCAATAAGTGGTATCAGAGCAATCGTTGGGACACAGATCTGAATCTGAGGGATTAGTAATAATGGCGAGCGCTAAGTATGAGATTGAGAAGTTCTCAGGAAAAAAATAATTTTGAGTTATGGAAGGTTAAGATGATTAGCCTGTTAACCAAGCAAGGCGAAGATGGTACTCTTGAGGAGCGAAAGTCTACTATAAATGATGCTGATTGGAATACTCTTGATAGAAAGCTTTTTCATCGATCCGTTTATGTCTCACGGATGGAAAGCACTTCAAAAGGTGGAGCTACGGTGGATGTAACAGATTCCACTTCTGCACGTGTGTGGCATGTTGGGCATGGCTACATGAGCGGATAGGGTAGGAAGGCTGAACCGTGTGGACAGGAATACGGAGCAGGTGAAGCAGCCACCTGTTTGAAGAATCACACGGCATGATCGCAGGACATCGGCGAGGTACATGAACGACTCCAATATCGCAGGAGGATTCATCTTCTATTCAGATGGCTTTAGGTGAGCCTGATACTGAAAAGTGAAAGGTGACTGTGGGCAATGTGATGGATTCGTTATACCAGACCGACATATGGGAGCGAGTGGAGCTTCCAGTGGGCTTGAAAGCGGTTGGATGCAAGTGGATCTTCAGGAGGATACATCATAGATACAGAGCGAGGTTGGTGGGGATGGGTTATACTCAGGGAGAAGGGATCGGCTTCTTAGAGATATTCGCAAGATATTCGCGCTGACGGTATAGCAGGTATTTATTAGATCAGTGATTGGCGCTGGTTGGCCAATGTGATCTTGAGCTGGAAGGAAGGATGTGGAGTCTGCACTTCTGCAAGGGAAAGTAAAGAGCAGTTTTACATGAAGCAACCAGAGCGGTTCGAAGTGAAAGGGCCTGAGAAAAGACTTTGCAGGAGGTCGTTATTCGGCCTATCGCCTTGGCAGTGGTTTGATTCCTTCATGGTGGGTCAAGTATTATATGTTGATGACATGTGGATCGCCAATTATGACATGTCTGAAATCAATGTACTGAAGACTCGGGACATCCAGGATGAAGGATCAGGGGGTCTGCAAAGATGGTTCTTGGCATTGAGATTGAAGGAGGAGTACGCTTTGGTAATCACAGCAGGAATACCTTGTATGTACGTATTTGTCAAGGATGTGATGGGTCAGGTAAAGCTGGAGAGTGTTCCCTACGTTTCTCTCCTCAAGTTTTCCTGTAGATTTGTCCCAAAACAGATGAGGAAAAGCATGATATCTCATGAGCCTTATTCGAATGCGCTGGGCAGTGTATGTCATGGTCTGTATTAGACCGGTTATTTCACAGGCTATCAATGTTGAGAGCAAGTACCCCGACAAGCAATATTGAGTAGTGGTGAGATGATAAGAAGACTATGTTTTTCTTTTTGAGAACACAGGAACAAAGGTGGTTGAGCATATGGATCTTTGTCTGTGAAACTTCTCTGGGCTTGGCGATGGCGGAAAAGAAAGACGGAGTGTGCACAAAGAGCTATGACGAGATGCAGAAATAAGAGAAGAGGTCACGTAGCTACACGGTTGAAGAATGAAGACTTTGTAGAGATTGTTGAGGAGAAGCCTTCAATCTTCAAGTTTTCATGTTGCTCAACCGGTCGTGGGGAGCCACGACTGGTCGTGGGAGGCGCTCGACCGGTCGTAAGTTCGAGCCCTGGCATGACTCGAAGTCCAGCTAGTTGTGCTGGTTTTTTTTTTTCCAGTCTAGAACCAGTCATGAAATTTTCAGGACCAGTCTTAGGGGTCTACGACCAGTCGTAGAAGAGCTACGACTAGTCGTAGGTTAAACTGTGGATTTGAGTCCTTTCACAACTAAGATGCGGAAGGGAAGTTGATTAAACTATAAATAGGTGTTCCTAGGGCTTTTTTAGGGTATAGGAAAGTTTTCTAAAGGGGTTCAAGGGAAATTAAAGGGTGTAGCAAGGGTGAGATTCGAGGTTGTTCGAATCAGGTAAGTCCTTTCTCTTTGTAATTTCTGTTTTCATGGTGGAGATTTGTCGTTTTGTGCCGTGATTTTTTCCCGCAAGAATTTTCTACATTAAATCTGGGTGTTTTCTTTGTTCTCTTGTGTGCTTAGTACTATTAAATTACTATCATAGATCTAAATCTATGTGATTCCACAAGTCAAAAATTCCCAACAAGTTTTACATCTATCTATTTTTGGGTCACCTCAAACTAGCTCAAACCGATAAACGGAGTGAATGTTAGCCGTGGACAGCTCTTTCTTTACAACGTTTTTTTTTTTTTTTTTTAGCAGGAGGTGCAAAAGGGAGTGGATTAGGTGCTACCTTGTCTCACCCAAGATGGTGCGCCATTACTGTAGGACCCACTTTAGTATATGTGTTCTATATCCACACCGTCCATCCATTTTTTCAGAACATTTTAGGGGCATCAGCCCAAAATCAAAACATATCCAAATCTCACGTGGACCATATACTAGGAAAAATTGGTGATTGACCATTAAAAACTTCTCATAGGCCGCAGAAGTTTTGGATCAAGCTGACATTTGTCTATATCCTTCATCAAGGTTTGTGTGACATTATCAAAAGGTTGGATGAAAAATAAACATTACGTAAACATTAATACAGGCACTAGGAAGTTTTTTATGGTGGGGTTTCAATAACCACTGTTTCCTGTAGCATGGTCCACCTTAGATTTGGATTTACTTTATTTTTATGCTCATGCCATAAAGTGTACTGAAAAAACGGATGGACCGTGTAGATGTAGAATACATGCATCAAAGTGAGCTCCATGGTAAGGGCCACACCTAGTCGGGTACCATGTCAAAAATGTCAAAGGTGGCTTACCTCGACTGTGGACCATTTCAAGATACGTGGAGATTTTCTAGAGTACATCCCGACGGTGAATTGTTATAAGGTAGGGACGACGACATCCATTGGATTGGAATCATATTCAGTTATCTGAACTGTTGATCTGATGAAATACAACGGTGAAGATGGTTTCCTCAAAAAAATTCTAGATCAGAGAATTGTTAACTTTCAAATCAATGGCCAAAATACATTGGACTAGGAGACGGTTCACATTCAACTTAAAAAAAAATAAAAAATTATATAATCGAATGCTGAAGTACTCCAATTAATGAGTTGTGGTTAGCTATCTCTCATTGAGGATAAGGCTCATCTTATAAACGGTTTGGATCATCTAACAGAATCCACATCCAACGGCTATTGTCCCGACTTCTTATATTGTAATACGTAGGGATGTATTTTAGTAAACGTCAGATATATTTTCACCCTTCAATTTCATACACTGCATGTGGACCCCTGATGCTCCCCGTAGCAGAAATTGAGGCGATTCGCGAGTGAAGATACTCGAGAGTCGGTTCGTGAAAAGCATATAACATGACACCTGTCTAGGATCAGGGCCAATCATCATATGGGCCACCATGAATATTCCCTTATCCGAACATCAAGAAGGCCCACTCATCAGGTTATCTACACATATTTCTTGAAATTAGACCGTTGTTCATATTTTCCAACAGTCCATTTTCATAAAAGTGTGGCCCACCTGATGAATAAAACTTCTTAATTTTTGTTTCTTGAAATTATACTAGTGGGAGCCATCAGATGAATGGTCTGGATCTTGTACATGTTTTACATGCTTGCATATGTGAAGTGATCTCTCCGCGCGATTCACCGTACGGCTTCTCCTTGAAATGAGATAGATATGGGAACCTGCAAAGTCAATGGTCTAAGAATAAAGAAAAACTTTGATACTCTGACAGCGTGTGATGGATGATACGCAGGCATTTAAAAATCGCATATTTGAAATACTATTAATCCAAAATAAGTTTAGATATATCATTAACCAAAATTAACATTACTTGATTATTTGACCATCGCATGTGTGGAAATTGATGGACGGTTAAAATTAAAAAATATACAATGGTTCTATTTCAACGAACAATTATCCACAAATCAGAGGTTGGGATGGTTCATCCAATCTAATTTTGGGAACGTGACTTTGAGACAGTGGGTTCCATACTTATGTCGGTTTAATTTATGTTAGTGTATTCTGCATGTGCAATTTCTGAGCGCCCGCATATCAAGTGCTGCCAGAGTATCAAATTACTTTCCACTGAATAAGTCCAAAAACGCACATGGGCACGGCCAACCGCAGCTCTGAATGGATAATCATGACCAGCCCGTGAATTCGCTATATTTTTCTCGGAAACGGATTGGCTACACCCCTGCCACCGGCCCTGTGGCTGATGGTCGGTGCTTTGATGGCCCCACCATGAGGTATGTGCTTCATCCATTCCGTTCATCCATTTTTAAAGATCATTTTAGGGCTTGATCCAAAAAATGATAGGAATATAAATCTAAGTTCGACCACACCACAGGAAAACAATAGTGATTGGATATCCACCATTAAAATCCTCGTAAGGCCCACTGTAATTTTTATTTGGCATCCAATCTGTTGATTATGTCATAAAGATCCAGATGAAGGGAAAAAACAAAGATCAACTTGATCCAAAACTTTTATGGCACCCAAAAAGTTTTTAATGGTCGATGTTCATTCAACACTGTTTCCTGTAATGTGGTCCAATTGATATTGTGATAAATCTAAATTTTGGTATCATATCATAAAATGATCTAGAAAAATATATGGACGGAAAGGATGAAACACTTACATCATCTAAACAATGATATGGTGGGCCCTGGTGGGCGGCAAACCCACATTTCTTGAAGAAATAGAACCAATGGTCCACGTTCAGATGAAGAGATGTCCAAGATTGCCTAAGGAGTCTTTTCGAGGTGTGGCCCATCATATCAACCGTCTGGATCATTGAAACACGTGAACCATTCACACAAACTTAGAACCTTAGTGGCAAGCTGTGGATGAGAAACAGATATTAACAAATCAGACGCTAGGGTTGTTGAACCAATCTGATATTGAGAGTGTCACTTACCGACAGTGGGCTCCACATTTTAGTCGGTTTAATTTGAGTTAATGCATGCCACGTGTAAAATATCTGAGTGCTTGAGCATCAATCGTCATACTCTACGAGTATTAAATAACTCCCCTTCCTCGCTGGAAGGAAAGATAGAAGGGGCAAAATTGCTATCTTGGCACGTGCGTGCGAGATCCGCACCATTCATCAAGTAAGGTCCACCATGAACGTTCCCCCTCACAAGATTCAGGCTAGCAGTTCATCCTGCGGGCCACACATATATGATATAAAAGGGAGGTTAATACAAATCGCCACTTAATGAATGAACGGTCTGAATTTGGGTTGGGTACGTTCCTGGTGTTCAAAGCTATGGGGGGGGCAAGGAGATTCCCGTGAGAAATCTACTCCGTCCATCAGTTTATCAACCCCACGAGAGGACCGTAGTTCAAAAATAAAATTACTCCAAAATTCAGGTGGGCCATACAATAGGAAACAGCGATAATGGAAACGTAAACTATTGAAACTTTCACGGAGCCACTATAATGTTTATATGCCATCCAAACCGTTCATATGGTTAATACCACTGGGATAAGCTATCAGGATAAACATCATTCCGATCCGAAACTTCTTTAGCTCCCACAAAGTTTCCAACAGTAGTCATTCAATCCCCACCTTTTCCTGTGGAGTGATCAACTATAGTTTTAGATATTCCTGGATTTTGGACCTCTGTCCTGTTGTGATCTTTAGAAACTGATGGACGGATTAGATTTATCACCATCATCTCTGTGGACCCCACATACCTTCCGACCGCAGGAACTCTTGTGGGCGAGGAGCACAGGCGATTCGCGTCTATCTCGAACCCTTTTCGCGCGAATCCACCTATCACTTCTCCGCTCAATCAAAATCGCAGACGTGGACAAAGACCATGACTTTAGGCGGCATGGTACACGTCAGCAAATCCACTTCAGACTCATGAATGTTTCTGCTAAATGACAAAAAACACCCTGTTTACCGCGGAAATGATCGAAAACCATTACTAAAATTTCAGAACGAAATGACGTAAACAGATACCCTGCATGTGCCACAGATTTGTTGGTTTAAGCCGTTCATAGGATGATTGTTAGGTGGGCCCTGTTGTATTTGTTTTAAAATAATATTAAAAATTTGAATTTTCAAATTTCGGTGTTTTCCCTCCACATTTAAATTTTGGTGTTTTTGAGGTGTTGGTTTTGTCCCACATCGGATTTGACAAAAGAAATTCTCTTGTTTATATGATAGACTTTTTGCCTAGGGCTTGAGCCCCTTTCAGGGGGCATGTGAATTTGGTCCTGTGGGGGGGCTATGCCAATAGCTCTAATCTATGCCATTAACCACACACGCGCGCGCCGAGCCGAGCCGTGCCGTGCCGAGCCGAGTCCGCGTGCGCGACGCGACGGGACGGGACGGGCTGGGCTGGGCTGGGCTGGGCGCGGGTGCGGGTGCGGTGTAAGTGTACTCGCGTGGGTGTGTGTGTGTGTATGGGTACTCGCAGGATTGTATGTGCGAGAGTGTACTCGCACTTGCGTCTTTTCGTTTTTAAACCAGAGAGATGCTTCCCTTCCGGTTAGTCGCCCCTGTTGGGTTTAAACCCAACGGACCTAACCTTTTGTAAAGGGTGTTTATGCACCATTTCGAAGTCTATATAAAGACTTCCGATTCCAGTTTCAACATACGAATACGAAAAATTCCCTGCCTTATAAAACTCTCTCTGATACGGTTTTGTTACTGAGTTCATTGCTGAGTCAACTCAGCACTTTCGGATTAAACTGCAAGTGGTTCGAGCCCGTGTACAGTGAGTGCACCGCTGGGACCGGGTCATAGTCGTTGTATCCTGGAGGTCGATTGCTCTGGAAACCTGTTGCACTTAGGACGCTGTCCAAGGGGAGCAAATTCGATTTCAAGCCGAGTGACTCAGTCACGCCTCGACTCAATTCAATAAGTTTTTCTTTCTCTAAATTTATTTTCCTTTTTTGGTTCTCGATTTTTATAGTCTATTTAATTCAACATTTTATCCAACAATCTTGAAATCGAATTTGTGTTGAATTACATAGACTATGGCTACAGTAACAGTAAATGCTTCTACTGAGTTAGCCAAAATCGAACCGTTCGCTGGACAATCTTTTAAACGGTGGAAACAGAAATTGATGTTCGCTCTTACCACCCTGAAAGTTTCATACATTTTATCTGAATCATTTACTATAGATCCAGCAAATCAAAATGAAGTAACAGATGAAAATAATTGTAAAAATTATATTCTAAACTCTTTATCCAACGAATTATATGATGTGTATGCTTCTTACGCCTCTGCTAAAGATATATGGATTGCTTTAGAAAAGAAATACATATTAGAAGATGCAGGCGCTAAGAAACATGCAATTGCTAATTTCCTTCACTATGAAATGACAGACGATAAATCTGTCACAAATCAGATTCACGACTTTCAAAGTCTAATTCACGAACTATCGACAGAAGGAATTAAGTTGGATGAGGTGTTTCTGTCAGGAGCGTTAATAGAAAAGTTACCGCCCTCCTGGAAAGAATATAAAAATAGAATGAAACATAAGAAGAACGGTGTTTCTTTGGAAACCACTATCATACACATACGAATAGAGGAGGCCAATAGAATCAGGGACCAAAAAGGAAATAAAAATGAGATAGATTCAAAAGCGAATCTTGTGGAATCAAGTCGGACAAATAATAAGAAAAAGGGCAACTGTCATAACTGTGGCAAACCTGGACATTATGCAAATGAATGCAGGCTCAAAAAGAAGAATGCAAACAATCAATTCAAGAAAAAGGGAAACTGCTACAACTGTGGAAAGCCTGGGCATCATGTTAAAACCTGCAGGCTTAAGAAAAATAAAGATAAGCCGCAAGCTAATCTTACAGAAACAGGCAATGAGTCTGACATAGTAGTGGCTGTGGTGTCAGAAGTCTTCCTTGTAAACAACTTGGAATGGGTGCTAGATACTGGTGCAACTAGACACGTGTGCAAGGATCGTAGCATGTTTACCTCCTACAAAGTGTCAGGAGATGATGAACAGGTGTTCATGGGAAATGCTAGAACGTCTCCAGTTGTAGGGAAAGGGAAAGTACTTCTGAAACTCACTTCTGGAAAGACTCTAATGTTAAATGATGTCCTCCATGTGCCTGACATTAGAAGAAACTTGGTCTCTGGTTCGCTCCTCAATAAGGCTGGTGTCAAATTAGTATTTGATTCAGATAAGCTTGTAATGACTAAAAATGGAACCTTTGTTGGTAAGGGGTACTGTAGCGATGGTTTATTTATTGTAAATGTATCCAATGATAATAAGAAAACATCTAGTTCTGTTTATATCGTTGAACCTTTTTATCTATGGCATAATAGATTAGGTCATGTGAATGTGGCATCTTTAAAGAAAATGAAAAGATTAGGTTTATTACCTAATATATCTAATGAAGAGTTTGAAAAATGTGAAACATGTGTAGAATCAAAATTTATTAGAAAACCCTTTAAACAAATAGAAAGATCATCTGTTCTATTAGAGTTGATACATAGTGATTTAGGTGATTTTAGAAATCACATGTCTAGAGGAGGAAAAAGATATTATATAACTTTTGTAGATGACTACTCTAGGTTCACTAGAGTATATCTATTAAGGAACAAAGATGAAGCTTTAGATGCTTTTTCTAAATACAAAATTGAAGTTGAAAATCAATTAAATATAAAAATTAAAAGACTTAGAACAGATAGAGGAGGTGAATATGAATCTTCTCAATTTAGAGAATTATGTGAAAAGAATGGAATAATTCACGAAACTACAGCTCCTTATACACCAGAACAAAATGGAATAGCAGAACGTAAGAACAGAACTCTAAAAGAAATGATGAATGCCATGTTAAATAGTTCAGGCTTACCCTCAAATATGTGGGGAGAAGCAATTCTGTCTGCTTGTTATATCCTAAACAGGATTCCATCTAAATCTTCTGAACAAACACCATATGAACTTTGGAAGAATCATATTCCTAGTTATAAATATATTAAAGTGTGGGGGTGTCTTGCTAAAGTAGGATTGCCTGAAACTAAGAAAAGAAAATTAGGTCCTAAAACGACCGATTGTGTATTTATAGGGTATGCACAAAATAGTGCGGCCTATAGGTTTCTAGTTTTAAAAACTAAGGATAATATTCTAGATCCCAATACAATTTTAGAAGCTAGGGATGCAGAGTTCTTTGAGAACGTATTCCCTATGAAATCTAAATCTATAGGAATAGAAAAAGTTAATGAATCAGATATTGCGTCTACTAGTAAAAATGCTTACGAGAAAGTAGTAGAAGAGATACAACCAAGAAAAAGTATTCGAGTTAGAAAAGAAACTAACCTAGGAGATGGTTTTTTCACATTCTTAGTAGAAGATGATCCTACAACTTATATAGAAGCTATTAACTCTCCAGATGCAACCTTTTGGAAGGAAGCAATAAATGATGAGTTAGAATCTATTATATCAAATAATACTTGGGAACTTGTAGACCTACCACCTGGTAACAAACCAATAGGCTGCAAATGGGTGTTTAGAAAGAAACTAAAACCAGATGGAACTATCGATAAGTTTAAGGCTAGGTTGGTAGCGAAAGGCTTTAAACAAAAGGAAGGAATAGATTATTTTGATACATATTCCCCTGTAACTAGGATTACAACTATTAGAGTCTTAATAGCGATAGCCTCCATATATAAACTAGTGGTACACCAGATGGATGTTAAGACTGCTTTCCTAAATGGAGACTTAGAAGAAGAAATATATATGGAGCAACCTGAGGGTTATAAGATATTAGGTAAAGAAAATAAAGTATGTAGACTAATTAAATCACTATATGGTTTAAAACAGGCTCCTAAACAATGGCATGAAAAATTTGATGGTGTTTTAAAATCAAATGGTTATCATATAAATGATGTAGATAGATGTGTATATAGTAAAATTTCTGGAAATGATTATGTTATCATATGTCTTTATGTTGATGACATGCTTATTTTTGGAACTAATATTAAATTAGTTAATGCAACTAAGAAATTCTTGTCATCTAAGTTTGACATGAAAGACTTAGGAGAGGCAAGTATAATATTGGGTATTGAAGTAACCAGGAAAAATGGTGTTATTATATTATCACAATCTCATTACATTGAGAAGATATTGAGAAAGTTTAACCATTTTGACTGTTTACCTGTCAGTACTCCTTATGATTATAGTGTGACTCTCATGAAGAATACAGAAAATAGTGTGTCTCAATTAGAATATTCCAGAATAATTGGTAGTCTCATGTATCTAACAAACTGCACTAGACCTGACATAGCTTTTGCAGTAGGAAGGCTAAGTAGATATACACATAACCCTGGAAAAGAACATTGGAATGCATTGTCTAGAATTTTGCGATACCTAAAAGGTAATATGACATATGGTTTACATTATAATGGTTATCCTACTGTATTAGAAGGATATAGTGATGCTAACTGGATCAGTGATTCAGATGAGACAAAATCCACTAGTGGATATGTCTTCACTTTGGGTGGAGGAGCAGTCTCTTGGAAGTCCACCAAGCAGACATGTATTGCTCGGTCGACTATGGAATCTGAGTTTATTGCCTTAGAAAAGGCTGGATCAGAAGCTGAATGGCTTAGAAATCTCTTAGCTGATATACCATTGTGGCCAAAGCCTGTATCGGCCGTATCTATTCATTGTGACTGTCAAGCAGCTATAGCGAAAGCAAAAAGTAAAATATATAATGGAAAAAGCAGGCATATTAGACTCAGACACAACATAGTGAAACATATGTTGCGTGATGGAGTCATATCTATTGACTTTGTGAGGTCAGAAAAGAATCTAGCAGATCCTCTGACTAAAGGACTATCCAAAAAGTTAGTCAATGATACATCGAAGGGAATGGGGCTGAGCCTAATATATGAGCTGCCAGTGTCGGTAACCCAACCTATACAAGTGGAGATCCCATGAGATAGGTTCAATGGGTAAACAACAAGACACGAGGTAGACGATTGCACTGAGTTATATGAGCCCCTTCTATGGTGTACAGTGCGAGCAGCAACGCAGAAGGATGAGTTTTTAGAACTCTTAATGGATCCATAGCCATATATTTGGTGGTGTATACAGTTGCTGCATACACTTGATGGAATTCACCTATATGGGTGTGGAGGTGGAGGCCGCTTCCTATGAGAATCTAGGCGAATTCTCTAGAGCACTCATGAAATCCAGGTAATGGTGTATGGCCGAAACGCACCGAACCACAGAATCACTTGCAGAGGAAGAGTTGTGTGAGTGGCATGTACTTGCGATCTACATTAAAAGGATTCAGGTTCAAGACTATGGTGTCACCTGATTCCTGTAGACCTGTCTTGCTTACTCTAATGTCGGTTCAAGTCTATGGTGACACCGGCACCATTGCACAACTATTTCGCTTTAATCCGAAAGCATTTTATTTTAAAACATGTGGGGGATTGTTGTATTTGTTTTAAAATAATATTAAAAATTTGAATTTTCAAATTTCGGTGTTTTCCCTCCACATTTAAATTTTGGTGTTTTTGAGGTGTTGGTTTTGTCCCACATCGGATTTGACAAAAGAAATTCTCTTGTTTATATGATAGACTTTTTGCCTAGGGCTTGAGCCCCTTTCAGGGGGCATGTGAATTTGGTCCTGTGGGGGGGCTATGCCAATAGCTCTAATCTATGCCATTAACCACACACGCGCCCGCGCGCGCCGAGCCGAGCCGTGCCGTGCCGAGCCGAGTCCGAGTCCGCGTGCGCGACGCGACGGGACGGGACGGGCTGGGCTGGGCTGGGCGCGGGTGCGGGTGCGGGTGCGGTGTAAGTGTACTCGCGTGGGTGTGTGTGTGTGTATGGGTACTCGCAGGATTGTATGTGCGAGAGTGTACTCGCACTTGCGTCTTTTCGTTTTTAAACCAGAGAGATGCTTCCCTTCCGGTTAGTCGCCCCTGTTGGGTTTAAACCCAACGGACCTAACCTTTTGTAAAGGGTGCTTATGCACCATTTCGAAGTCTATATAAAGACTTCCGATTCCAGTTTCAACATACGAATACGAAAAATTCCCTGCCTTATAAAACTCTCTCTGATACGGTTTTGTTACTGAGTTCATTGCTGAGTCAACTCAGCACTTTCGGATTAAACTGCAAGTGGTTCGAGCCCGTGTACAGTGAGTGCACCGCTGGGACCGGGTCATAGTCGTTGTATCCTGGAGGTCGATTGCTCTGGAAACCTGTTGCACTTAGGACGCTGTCCAAGGGGAGCAAATTCGATTTCAAGCCGAGTGACTCAGTCACGCCTCGACTCAATTCAATAAGTTTTTCTTTCTCTAAATTTATTTTCCTTTTTTGGTTCTCGATTTTTATAGTCTATTTAATTCAACATTTTATCCAACAGGCCCCACATAAGTTAGTGTAAAATGTGATTTTTGAAATGGTAGCCACCGACAAACAGTCAATATAAAAATGTTTCGCTCACATGACGAGTGGATATGCTGAATTTTTAAGATATCCCTCTTGCTGATCATTTGATGAATGACTCATATCCCACAAATACGATTACGTACGTGTAGAGAATTCGCGTAGTTCGTGGACGTGCGATGCATGTATATATATATATATATATATATATATATATATATATATATATATATATATATGGGATGGGGCGTTTGGCGCATGGTGTTGGAAGGGATTAGGTGCGATGAAATTGCATTCGGTCCGTGCCAATTTGTGTAGGTTCCACCATGATGCGTGGGCTATATTCACACTGTCCACCCATAATTTGAGATCATTTTAGAGCATGGGTCCAAAAATCAGGTACATCTAAAGCTCTCTAATGATCAAGTGGACCCTACCATAGAAAGCAGTGAAGATTGAATACCTACCATTGAAAATTTCTTTGTGGCCACATAAGTTTTGGATCAGCCTCATTTTTAGCCCATATCATAAAATGAGGTTAGAAAACGGATGAATATTTGAATATAACACGTATATGTTATTCTCAATAATTCCAAATGATAGTAAAGTATATCCAGTCAATACACCATCATATTACAAACATATTATGAAATTAAGCTTATCCCATGACAAGGGGGACAATCTCTCCCATATATAATAATTACATTTTTTTTAATCTCATCCCACCTGATCCTTCCCAATGCCATGCGCCAAAAACCCCCTTAAATTCTGGAGCTTATGACTGTTAATCACACCAATTTGATGATCTTACGCATTCCTAGCCAGGTGGGCCTTACAGCTTATGCATTAAATATTTTATAAGAGAGTCTTTTGCATGCACATCAAATCATCACATATCTGTGGGATACTTGTGCCGAATTATTAAGGACTCGATTTCGGTAATGACCCCTCATGTTGTTGGTGTGGAAATGCTATGTGGACCCTACCATGATGTATGTGTCTTATCATTTCTTTCCATCCATTTTTCCTAGTTCATGTTAGGGCATGGACCCAAAAATAAAGTAGATCCAAATCTCAAGTGTACCACACCACAAGAAACAATGGTGATTGAATGCACCCCTAAAAACTTCCTAAGCCTACTGTAATTCTTATTTGCAACGGAACCTGTTAATTAGATTATACGTACCGGGATGAAGGGAAAACACAAATATCAACTATATCCAAAACTTTTGGCCTCGGAGTTTTTAATGGCTCTCAATCACTACCGTTTCCTTGATGTGGTTCACCTATACCCTAAAATGATTTAGCAGACAAATTTCATTTTTATACTGATGACCTAAAATGATTTAGACAAATGGATGAATGGGATTGACAAAACACATATATTGTGTGGGACCCAAAGAGCCTTTGTCCAGCACCAACCTAGTCCCACAGGGGGTTCACGACTGAATCCAAATCCGATTATGAAGGGATTGTTTGGATGCAAGTAAATATATGTGATTTGTCAAACATCATCTTACACGCAAAATGGAAAAATAAAAATAGAATTGAATATATTTATTAACGTAATAAGACGATTTCTCTTAGATAGGTCAAAGGGTTGTATAAGTCGTATAAACAAAAAACTTGAAATGGTACATATAGGAATATAATATTCCCGTCATATGCAACGCATACAACAAATTTTCTAAGTTTGATATCATCAATGTTTAGACACCAACAACGGTCACATGTGTTGGTTAATGTACACGTATATCATATATTTACATTTATTATTAACTATCTTAAGCTCTTCATATGTTTATCACTTTTTATATGTATAATTAATTATGTATTATATAATCTGTATAGCATACATAAGATAGTACGCTGTGATACTGTCTAATTTGCATGCTTCCAAAGATTGTAAGGCATTTTTCGTTTTCTTATCACAATTGTAAATGTCTATAAATGAGTAATGATTTTTATTGGTAATGTTAGTTACATTTGACCTTAATAATGATTTTACTACATTGTTTCACTCACAAATTATTGTAAAAATGATGATTCTATCATATGAAAAGTAATAATTATAGTTCATTTCGCTTATTTTCTTTACAAGTGTATTTAATTTTTAAAAATTATACATTAAATTTAAACAAAAACCTAAAAATTGATAATAATAACTCATTTATTTTATATTTTTTAATTTATTTTATATTTTTTAGAAAATTGGAAAACCAAAAAAGCCCTAGAGCAACCGTCCTCAAGTCCATCTCACAAGTGTGTAATGTTGACTAGTCTACTGTACACTGACACCTTTCAAAGAGAACTTTACTCATCGACAGGCAACAACATCAACTGCCAATCACACCATGAGTCATCATGTCTTTTTGGAGAAGTCCACTAAAATGTGAGAAAAAAATTGTCCATCCCAAATTGTTATAATAATTGGCTGTTTGTTTAAATATTAAATAAAATTTGAAAGAAGGGAGAAAAATAGAAAAGTGCAAGAAAGGTCCATGTCCAAACATAATACCAAGAAGTACCTCATATGGGGGCTAACAATGCCTCCATCTTGCTAATGGCCAAAAGCTTTTAATTGAAACATTTAATAGTTGATCTAGACCATCCATCCACCAATACCAACCCATGGTGTAAAAATCAGCACAACTAGACAATCCTAACACTTTGGTTAAATGGTTACCGTCCTTTATCCTTTTTAAGAAATGCGTTCTTCAGGATTGATGAACAATCTCTAGCAAATCTTATCGAAATGATGTTTTGAGACGATGATCTGACTCATTTTGTTTCTCCGCTCATCTTCGATTGGCCACAAACATCTAGGATGAACAAAAAAGAATTGGTTGGGTCAACCTACGAAAGTCGCCAGTACAATAGAAATAATTATGAGTGGATAACCACAGCCTTAAAGACGGTGTGAACGGATATAAGTAAAAAAAAAAAGAGTATACATGATTTAAGTGCCATTTTGGATAAGTTGTAAATCTACGAATGCAAGCAAATTGCATGAAAAAGATGTTGTCGTTAGAATATGGCAATCAAATATATTTAGTTGTGGAGGTATGCCCACTAATGGACTTACAAAGGAATAGAAAAATGTAGACAATGGGGGTATTGATGACTGTTGTGGATCCTCCCATGCCTAAGTTAGGCAAGTAAACTTTGATCAAAGACTCGAGTTTGGATTTTTTAGCTTACCTTATCTCATTTAGGGTACCTGTACTTCTAAGGTCCTTGAGTAGTTCTGAAATCGACATATCTTCATGGGATCTGCTGGATACACTCAAATGTCTTTATTTAGATGGGAAACTATCTCAAAAATGTTATTGAGCATACCTTGGTCAATGTGATCTTCGATAAGGATCAGCTTAAATTCTTCTTTTCTGGATCCAGGACGTGATTCCTTCAGGATTTCTTGTTGTACCTCTAGCAGTGGTAGACCTTGTCAACTCGGGGTATTGGGGAGTTCGGGGGATCCAAGCTCCTTGCCTTATGGGGTCCTTTGACTATGTTTGTGTTTGTAGATATTCCTAGTGAGATGACTCTTTTCATACTGCAACACATCTTTGGATAGCTAAGCCCAGTGGCTTATCTTTTCATCGGGGGAGTTGCTTGTTCTGTGTCTCCAAGTTCTGTACTCTAACAACTCTGCCAAAAACATATCCTGATTTTCTGGTCACCTCAGTTTCAAGGCACTTTCCTTGCGGTTGGTTGTTCTTCCTATATGACATACTAGTTCAATTTTACACACAATAAAAGACATATATACCGTTTGGAGATCAGCCCTTAAAAAGTGAAGTGTTTGCATTATTTTTCCCTTCATCTGTAAGACATTACAACATATTTTTAAAAAGTTAAATAGAGTAAAATTAAGTTTACCTCTAATATGACATTTTAAATAATAATTTTTAAAGGAAAAAGTCCAGCTTTGTGGACTTACAATCCAAACACTTTTAAATGAAAAGAAAATTCATTATTCAGTGCTTTAAAAAAAAAAAAAAAAACAAAAAACAAAACAATCAGCATAAAGAATTTGTTTCTTCTAATATTATATCATTATATCCCACGTTTTGCTTTCCCTTGTATTCTCCTGTTTTTACCTACAATCTAAACAGGCCCTAAAATTATCTAATTTAGGCTTCTTACTCGAGTTGTTGTGATGTTTGGGGTTACATCCAATCCATGTTAGACTCTCTCCCACCCAACTATTGAGCGTTATCAGAGGTAGGCCTAATCCGGCCACTTAGAATCCTCATCAAGGGGAACCATCAATCCAAAAATCAGACTGATCAAAACTCAAATCTTGGGGTGATGTTAGACTGTGTGGGTGTGGCCCACCTGAGTTTTAGATTTGGCTATTCTTGTGTTGCAAAGCGTTTACCTACGTTTTGGATTTAGCAACTTTTTCTAGTTGCACAGTGATCATGATAGGTGCACTTGAGGGGGGCGAGTGGACGCCATGCACAACACAGTGGGCCCTACAAAGAAACGGTGTTGTGCAGGCTGATGGGATTTCTTCCCAAGACTCAATCGGTCGTGAGCCTCGCTCGACCAGTCATGGGTGGCGCTCGACCGATCGAGTGGGGCTCAACTCAAAGTCCAACGACCATCTGATTATTTTCTCCGAGGTGCTCGATCAGTCGAGAGAGGTGCTCGATCGGTTGAGTGGGCCGCTTGATCAGTCGAGGATCCTGCTCGATCAGTCAAATTTACGCAGTTTCATTCCGCGATTTTGTGCAGATTGCAGAAATTTGAATCCTTTCGCAATAAGGTGCGGAAGGGAGTTTCCTGAAACTATAAATAGAGGTGCCTAAGGCTTTTCTAGGTAATGCAAGAGGGTTTGTTAAAGGGTTTAGGGCTATCAAAGATGTGTGAGAGAGAGAGAGGAAACTTATGGAAGAGAAGTTCTACTCGTAGAAGTGATCTATTGTGCACTTGATATCTCAGCGTTTTTATGTCCTCGTAATCGGTGATATCTCTCCGTTTTTCTTTTATTCTCTTACTGTTTATGCACTCCTGCGTGAGTGAAGAAGGTTGTAACATTCTACTTCATAGTGGATTGTTGTTCTGGATAAGGTCCCGTGGTTTTTACCTCTTTGAGGGTTTTTCACGTAAAAATATCTCTTGTGGTGTGGTTTGTGCTTTGATTTATTGTAAGACCCGTATCCTAGTTTGTACTGTTCCGTCAACTCCCGCGATCCTTTCAGTCGAATTCGGCAATCCTCGACCACTTTCTGATGTTTGCGTGCGATCCTAAGCTGAGACCTGTATGCCAAAGACGGCTAAAAATTGAAACCTATACTTTAGCGACCGCGCCGTCGCCGCTGTTCTAACACCGCTACTCGCACACCGAACCGATACCCAGGCTGGAAGATGACGGTCTGCGTCCGTTCCGAAGAAACACCGCGCGTTGCGAATTACGAGAGAATCTCTACGAGATGTCCCATCAATCAATGTCAAAGTACAACCATACTTCAAGTATAAGCCCCATCCCTCCTTTTTCCCTCAAGTCAACTCTCTTTCCACCTCACCATCTCACTCTATAAAAATTTCAACCATAACCATCCCTCTTTTACCCATTTTTCAAATCAACCCATACTTCATTAATTACACCCATCACTCCAACTATATCTTTTATTATTCTCTCTCATTTCTCAAAATCTCCCAAGCAAAAAAATTTTCATACGTCCAAGCCTCCCAACTCTCTCCCAAATCACAAGTGTGGCTCACTCTCTTATCTCTCATCCTCACCATCAAAGGTCCATCATCCACCGTCCAAAGCAAAGGCAAGGAGCTAAGGAGGCTAGGGGAGCAAGAAGGAAGCCAAGAGGTGGGTGATCCACCGTTGAATTCTTTTTATGAACCACTTGTTAGTGGGACCTATTTTTTATGTATGATTTGCATTATGTGGGGCCCGTAGTGGCGGGGCCCCACCATCACCGTCTCTTGTTCTCTCTCTCTCTCTCTCTCTCTCTCTCTCTCTCTCTCTCTCTCTCTCTCTCCCTCTCTTCTTCTTCTTCTCTCCTTATCCTTCCCCTAAAATGAAGTGGGCCCCACCGATTCATGATAAATCTACTCCATCCATCAAATGGTGTGACCCACTACATATTAGACAAAATGATATTTATTTTATATTAATATATATACATATATATATATGTATATTTTTGCTGGGCCACGATCATGTGGGACCTACCTTGATGTGTGGGCCACGTGAATGTGGGACCCACACAGTGCATGTGTTCATCCATGACCGTCCAGCGTCTCTGGACGCTGGACGCGAGCATGGCTAACATGGGGCGTGTACTTACAGGGAAAAAAAAGATTCCTTTTAATGTTTTGGAATGGCCAACTCATGCAGGCCTCAACTTGATACATGTATTCAATCCAAGCCGTCCACCACCTTCCTTAGACTATTTTAGGCGTTCAGCCGAAATTTGAGACCAATCCGATTCTCAGGTGGGCCATACCATCTAAAATCATGTAGAGACATGCCAGAACATATAAAAGTACTTGGTGGGGCCTACCTGAAATTTGGATGCATCTTAAACTTGGAATGAACGGTCCACCACGTGGGACACACATATTAGACGATTTGGATCATCTTATTGTGGGCCCCATATTTTTTATTTTTTATTTTTTTAAAAAAAAAAGAGAAAGAAAAGGGAAAGGAAACGGTGGGCTGCTCCAACATGGCCCCACCTTGATGTATATATTTAATCCAAGCCATCCATTATATTCTCAGGATCATTTTAGACGTTGAGCCAAAAAATGAGACCGATCCAATTATTTGGTGGGCCGTGGTATTAAGAATACTAGTATTTTCCTTTAAAACTTGGAAAACTAATTTCTGGGGTCCATCAGAAGCTTGGACCCACCTGAAACTTGTTTTGGACCCTTAAATTTGTGGGGCACACATAATGGACGGGTTGGATTGCAAATAAACATTTTGGTGGGCCCTACATGGGATCCACTGTGGTATGTGTGGCTTACCACACCGTCCACAATAGTGGGTGGTGACACCCACTGTGATGCAAGTATTTCACTCACGCCGTCCGTCCACGGCAGTGGACGGTGGCCCCCACCTAGTATATGCATTGTGTCCACGCCGTCCATCACTGTGGGTCCTGGCCCACGTGACGTTATGAACAGGTTTGGATGGCATTAAAACATTACAATGGGCCCGTGTTGGGTAGAAAATATACATTTTGGTGGGCCCTGGGTCTATATGACCTTATCAACAGGTTTGAATGGAAAATAAACATTTTGGTGGGCCCCTTGCCACACGGCCTTAACAACAGGTTGGGTGGCAAATAAGCATTTCAGTGGGCCCAGGATTGGATGGAAAATAAATGTTATAGTGGGCCCACATGGGAGCCTACCATGATGCATGAGTTTCATCCAAACCATCCAACCATTTTGAGATAATCTTAATGTATTTGTGGCCCGCCCACTAAGGCCCACTTTGTTATTTATGGGCCCATGTGTGTAGGCCCATTTGAAGTATTTGTGGCCCATTGTTGAGGCCCACCTTGGTATATATAAGGTCTATGTGATTAGGCCCATTTGATGCACATAAAGCTCATGTGATTGGGGCTCATTTTTAATGCATACTGAGGCCCATGGGTCATGACTCATTGCAAATGACTTAAGGCCCATTGGTGAGGCTCATTGAGGTGATCCATTTGATGAATGTAGAGCCCATATGATACGTCCCAAATTGATGTACTTTAGGCCCAATTGGGGGCAACTAGGTCCATTGCAATGCGTGATCCCCCATGGCATATGATGATATTTATAGCAAGTAATGCCTTGGGAACAATGATGGTTAGATGCCCACATTGTAAGGATGACGACGGTTAAATGTCCGCACCGTCACTCTCCCTAGGGCCCACTGATAGGCCCATATTGTAGTCTACAGGCCGTTTAGGCCCATCTTCATTTTGAGCAAAGCCCACCTATTACGTATATTAGGCCCATGTGCAGGGCCCGCCTGTTTTGTATTTAAGGCCCGTGGAAGTAGCCCAATGAGATGCATTTACGGCCCTTGTGCCAAGGCCCATGACGATGTATATGCAGCCTACGAGTGAGGCCCGATGTGATGAAATTATGACCTATGATGATGTATATTAGACCTTGTATGAGGCCCATTGTGATGTGTATCCAGCCCGTGGTTAGGCCCAATATGATATTTTTATGGCCCATCTTGATATATTAGTGTGGCCCATTGATGCAGCCCACTTGATGTGAATGAGGCCCATGCGCAGGGCCCACCTATGAAATATATATTAGGCCCATGTGAACGACCCATAGTGATGTATTTGCGGCCCAGTTGATAAGGCCCATAGTGATGTATTTGTAGCCTGTATAGCGAGGCCTATCATAATGTATATGTAACCCTTGTATGAGGCCCATGTGAGAGGCCCATCGTGGTGTGCATTAAGCTCTTAAGTGGGACCCATGGTGTTGTATATTTGGCCCTTGTATGAGGCCATGGGTCCACTATATGTTAGGCTCTATGTGGGTCATTCTTTGGGATAATATTGGTTAAATGTCCACATTGTCGAGGCCGATTGTTGATATTGACTATGAGTATGTGATAGCATAGCATCATGATACATGCCCATACACATCATCTGCATGTTTGTTATGAGTTGTGGTTGATCATTACATATGTCATTGAATATGTTGATATGAGACTCCCTGGTAGGCGGAGGTTACCTCACATGAGCGCACGACATGCGCAGGATTGATGCATGACTGGATTGTGTGACTCATGCATCTTGCATTGTGTGTTATACGCCCTAGCGACAACAGGGTCGTAGCCTCCACAGGCATATTGTGAATGGCCAGATGGGACACCGAAAATGTTTGGTTCCAGCATACGGGCGCCATAGATGTCTTTGGGTGAAAATTCCTAAACCTCCATGGCCAGGAGATGACTCCAACGTCGAGACCGAGTGGATATATGAGTGCACGAAGGCTCGAAGGCCGAATACCAGGAGGCCGCGTCTCCCACTGTGTCGTGGTCGGTTGGAAATGGGTGTGACCTTACCCGCCTGAGTGAGGGGGCAATGTCTAGGTTGAGTTTGACCAGCTTGAGGAATGGGTCCGCTATCGACGAGTCGGGCCTGATATTGACAGGCGGATAGTGAGGTCTCTTCCACTTACCCAGTTGTGCGCTTGGATAGGGGCGACAAGCTGGCGTAGAGTGTAATAGACCCCGGTGATGATCCCCGAGATGAACTGTACTGATATGTGAATTTAGTGAGAAGGAGTTACATACTCATTCATTCATTCATTCATTCACTATTCACTCGGACTGGTGGTACGCAACTATTTGTCACGTGTGCCTTCACAATGGCCATGATTTCGGTTGGGGTGCGCGACTAACCTGAGATCAGGAGTTTACCACATTGAGTCTGACTATCCAAATTTAGGTATGGGACTGGTTTGGATAGAAGTCCCTTATGGTGGATCCCGTAGCCTACGATACTGCGTACTATTATCCCGACTTCACACTCCAGCACAGTCATTCCATTAGCACCACATATTGCATATTGCATTATATCCTCGGTATATGACATTTTGGGTTGTTATGTTTCTGTATTCCTATGACTTAGATGAGAGTGATGATATTTGTTAGCTCTTCCGAATCGTATATTGCATTATATCCTTGTCATCCGATATTTGATTATTTATGACTCATCATTTGCATAGCTGTCCTATATTGCGTATTCTGATATTGATTGACTCATGGACATGTCCGTATTTCTGCTTACTCTGTTATCGTATAATTTATGATCTTGTCTGTATTTCGGTTTACTCTGATAATTTCTGCTCTTGTCAGTATTTCTGTTTATTCCGACATTGTATGATTTATGGATTATCAGTGTTTCCGGTATTGTATAATTAAGGCACTGTATTGAATACTTGACACTTACCTTATGCACACACTTACACCACCCTCTAAACTTTTTATAAGCTTATGCACGATAGATGCGTGCAGGTAAAGTTAAGTTGCAGCAGCGTCGAGCTTAGAGCGTGCAGTGGTCTTTCGAAGCTTGATTTTGATATATGTATTTCCCTTTCAGTATTGTACTCAAATGATTATATTAGTGGATATGTGATGATGATGTTACCTTTGTGAATTGGGTAATCTTGTGGTTATGCTTATTACGAGTTAATTGTACAAAAAAAATCCTCCTTGTAGGATCCCGGGATCGGAATCTAACATATGAATGCTATGAGCCGAGAATGAGGTACTACGGAGGCTGTCGGCACTGGATTCGGTGATCGGGATTCCTGTGAATCCGATTTCTGGATTTGGGGCGTGACATTTATTTCATTGCTTTATTATCCCATAATTCCAGTTTGTTTTGGGAGGCTAGATCCTAAGGTTTTGTGCAAGACCTCCAACACAGGCTGCATACAACATGCCTGTTTTAGGCAGCACATATAAAAATCAAGTTCTTTGGGGCCCACCATCATTATGCATGTGAAATGCACTTTGTCCTTTGGATGCTTTCTCGGTTTCAGGTCCTCAGGCCGAAAATCATGGACGCGGATTAGATACTGACAGGTTCAATAGCCAAATCCCTACTAAAGTGACATCACCAAGCTTTGTCGACCTCACCATGATGCATGTGTTGTATCCATACTATCCAACCATTTCGCGAAATCATTTTATGTCATGAGAAAAGGAATAAGATAGATGTAAAGTTCAAGTGGACCCACCACAGAAAACCGTGGGAGCAGTCACACCGACCGTTGAAACATTTATAGGGCCCACCATGATGTATTTTTGAGATCCAACGTATTCATAAGTTAATATAGAGATAGATGAAGTGAAAATTAAAATATCGGCTTAATTGGAAACTTTTATGGCCCCTGAGAAGTTTTGAACGGTGGATGTCACCGTCTCCATTGTTTTCTATGGTGGGGTTCACTTGAACTTTATAGCTATCTCATTCTCTGCAAATGGATGGACGGTATGGATACAACACATGCATCATGGTGGGGTCCACAGAGCTTGGTGACGTCACTTCGGTAGCGATTTGGCTACTGACCTTGTCAGTATCTAATCCGCGTCTAAAAATCATCTAGATCTACAACTGAGAGGGTAGTACACCTAGAGCTAGGCATCGGACCAAGTCGAATCAGATTGGGTCCAACTCGATCCAATCCGAATCCGATCTGGGATCGAGTCCGGGTCACCTGACTCGAACTGATCCAAAATCTACATGGCCTGATCCGATCCGAGTCCAACTTAGTTAGGAAAATCGAGTCGAATCGGATTGGGCATGGTTCAGATCGGTCCATATTTAAATTTGAGCAAACTCTTCCTAACTAGCAGAACAAGATCCAAAGAAACAGAAGCCCCAACCAACATACATTTGAAAATCAATGCCAGCAACTCTAGTTCCTGCCACTGAGCTAAGCTGAAAAGCCCACCTCCCATCCCTTCAAATTTTCATAAACAAACACATCTCATCAAAGGAAATAAATCAAACACCTTAAAAACTGCAGGTTAAAAAAGCAAAGATATTTATTAGGAAATCTTGTCATGGTTGGATCTAGAAATGGAGACAGACTGCTGATGTTCTTGCTGCTGTTTGGTTGTTGTACAAACAATGAAAGACCAACACCAACAGCAGCAGCAGCAGCAACAGGCTTAAATGGCTAGTTTTGCCATGGAAGAGGAGCTTCGGAATCTTTGCAGAAGATGAGTTGTTGTGTTTGGATAGAGACGAGACAATTTGGGGATTTAGGGTTCAGCGTAGCGAGCGTTCGAGTACAGGTAAGGTAGGGTAAAAACATAAAAGGCCGGGTGTGTGTGTATATATGTGTGTGTGTGTGTGTGTGTGTGTGTGTGTGTGTGTGTTAGGATAAAATAGTAAATACATACTAATAGATCCGGTCCGGATCGGATTAGATCCAATTGGATCGGATCGGGTCCAATCCGAACTCGATTCGAAAATTTGTCAGATCTGAATGATCCTATCCGATTCGCATCGATTCAGGCTGTCTGTTAGGTTTGGAGTGGGTTGGATTGGGTCGGATTCACCGGATTGGGTCAAAAATGGCTAGCTCTAACTATACCACAGGAACGATGGAACCAAACATAAGTTGTGGGATTCACCGGATTGGGTCAAAAATGGCTAGCTCTAACTATACCACAGGAACGATGGAACCAAACATAAGTTGTGGGTTCGCTTGCGGGCAACTATGTTGTTTATATTTCATCAAACCCGTTCATCATGTGTGAATCATGAGGATGGAGGGAAGGCTTAAAATAACCTTGATCTAAAACTTAGGTGGGCCACATCTTGTGAACTCAAAGATATTAGGGGCAATTTTACATTCTTCCTTTTAACATGGCCCATCTTAGTCTTCCATCGGGCTGATATTTTATATGTTGAAAATAAGGGTTATCAGCTGACAAACGGAGTTGATTTCACATGGACAATATGCTGGGCCATAAACAGCTTGGGTGTTTAGGCGCTGCGTAAAGCGAGCGTTGCACAGGATTTCAGTCCAGTAGCGCCAGTACAACTGTAGGATTACGGAGTTACGGTGGTCCGGGGCAGATGTGGCCCACGTGAGTTATGTATCACATCCAACTCGTCCATCGGATGGTTTTTCCCAAGTTGCTGAAAGTCAGCTCGATTCAAAACTCTAGCGGGCCACAGAAAAAAGAACAAATTGGGTGGGAACGATCACCCTTATTCTCTCTGGGGCCCACCTGAGTCTCAGAACAGCCTGATTTTTTTCCTGAATGAAGTCTCTGGACGGCCTGAATTTCAATACACAACAAGGCGGACGTCCCCTTCTTCTGTGATCCACCTGAGATTCTTTTTGAGTCATATTTTTATTCCCGGTGGTAACATGATTCTATGAATCTGATGAACGGGTATGATTTGGTGAATAAATTATGTGGACCCCACTTCTTCCCGGTGACACCATAGATTACTGTGGTACCGGTGCCACCGGATCGCACTCCGCGTGTAGAACGGGGTGGAGGAATCGGAATAGGGGCGTTTTTGTAATTTCATATTTCTTCTTTTTATTTAATAAATATAAAAATACGTTTTTGAATTTATCTTTCCCACGGAAATTTCATTGCAACCAGGTTTTGACCAATGCAAGTTGAAGAAATCTCCTTCTCGTTTCTCCCCCTCCGAGAGAGAGAGAGAGAGATGAAGAATCTTAGGTGAGCGATCAAGATCTTTCTTTTTTCAAAATGCTTTTAGATGCTTCTCTTTCTATTTTTAATTCTTTCTTTGTTTCTGAATGGATTTTTGAATTTTGATTTTAGGGTTTTGTTGGGTTTATGTCAGATCGTTCTTTTAAAACCCTAACCCTAATTTGGAATGTCATTTATTTCAGATTTAGGGCTTTGCTTGTTGACTTTTCATCAGATTTCGATGGCAGATTTGGAAGCACTAGCAGTTGAACTTTGATGTGTTCTTCTTTTCAAAGTCGGAAATCCTGTAACAGGAATTTTCATGGGTACTTTTGGGTAGATCTGAAAACTCTGTCAGTTTTATTTTGTTGGAGTTTTATTAGATTTTGAATCTCTAAACGGAGAATTTCGATGGGCTTCTTGGGCAGATTTGGAAACCCTAGCAGTTGATCTTTGTTGTTTTTTTTTTTTTCAGGTTTCGACTCCCTAATATGGGAATCTTTATTTATTGATTTATTTATTGGTTTCTCTTTTCCCTGACGTGGAATTTTTTTGGGTTTTTTTTTTTTTTTTCATATTTTAAATTGCTGATCGAGCAATTTTTAGGGCTTTTATTGGGTTTTCTCATGTTAGAAACCCTATCAAAACAATATTTTCATTTAGATGTTTGAACCCTAGGAGTGGGAATTTGTTGGATTTCTACAGATTCTGAAACCCAAGCAGTTGAAGCTGTCTGGAATCGCAAACACTAGCAGTTGAATTTTGACGTGATTTTGAAACCCTGGCAGCTTAAATTTTGGTGGGGTTTCTTTAGATTTTTGAACCCCAACAGTTGAGTATTGTTGGGTATCGAACCCCCAAGCAGATGAACTGTTGATTTCTCTTGATTTGGAAACCCTGAGAACTAAATTTTTGTTTGGGTCTGTTTAGGTTTCAAAACCAGCATTTGATTTTCTTTTTGTTTGTGCCAGGGGGAGTCCCACCCGATTATTATTATTATTATTATTATGAGTTTTTTGGCAGATTTGAAAACATTGGCTCTGGGTGTGTTTGGTTGCACCAAATTAGAGTGATTAATCATGAAATATCATGATATTTGGTGCAACCAAATGCACCCTGTAGAATTCATTTGGATTTTGTCAGTTTTTTTAAACAAGATTGATTGCTATTATTATCATAGAAGTTATCAATTATTCAATATCTGTACATGTGGTAAACATGTACAAGATCTGGACCCTGCATCTATGTGGCCTTATTGTGGATGATCCTGGTAGGGTAATCTTAACCTCCAGTTTCAGAACTCTGGATGTGTAAAAATGGTCAGCTAGGAAAATTCCCATTCAACGATTGGTTTTTAATAGGCAAAAGTCCTCTGGTTTATGGTTAGGATCATTCGGATGGTGTGATTTTTTGGCATATGGGATGAATAGTTATGATTTCATCAATGCATGCCATGTGGACAGAGTTAGTACTTGATTACCAACTTTGGTGTTTACATTTAGCAGTCACTGCTTCCTCCTTTCAAAACACTAGCAGCAAGGAAGCAAATGGGTTGTGTATTTGGATCGATTTTCTGATCTTCTCTCTCTCTCTCTCTCTCTCTCTCTCTCTCTCTCTCCTTTTCTTTTCTTTCTTTTTTTTTCTTTTTTTTTTTGAATATTTATTGCAGAAGTAGCCTATGAATTTCGCTTCATCAGAGCTGACTTTGAAACCCTAAAGGTACTATCATATGACGCCTTTACAAGGATCTGAGACTCTGTTTAGCAGAAAAAGTCACAATTCAGCAAATCTTGAAGACCTGGAATCAGAAACGGAGGATGGATTTGGATGATACTGAAACCTCAGGACCAGAGATCGGCAATATGTTTCCATTGATTTGAGAACCCTTCATCGGGAATGACTTGTGAGTTTGTTTGATTTTTAAGCCCCAGGCATAGAAACAACAGGCAGTTCTTGACAATTTTGAGATTTGATAAGACTTTATGCAGATGGGTTCCATTCAAAACATAGTTTATTATTGCTGTGTTGCCAAGGGAAACAGGGTTCTTTACGCTTACAGTGGAGGAGATCAAGAAATCGAGGCACTGGTTGCAGTTTGCTTAGAGAGAACCCCACCTTTTCACATCTGGTATTTCGAAACGGTTGGGCAAAGGACTTATGGGTTTCTAATGGAAGATGGGTATGTTTATTTCACAATTGTAGATGAAGTTCTTGGAAATTCAGGGGTCCTCCGGTTTCTAGAACATGTCAGGGATGGGTTTAAGAAGGTGGTGAAGAACGGTTCGAGGAGTAATTTAGCTGGTTCGAACCCCATCTGCTTAGAAGAACAACTGGTGCCCATCATCCGACGTTTGATATCCTCATTGGAGAATGTATCCCGATCAGAACCTGCAGATTGGATGGCTGAGAGGCCTGCACATCAGCTTAGCCCCTCCCAGTTCAACAACCAGATGGGCAACTCAGAAGCAGCAGCATCTACAAAAGCACCACTCCTAGGGAAGCCTAGTAAGCATGAAAAGAAGAAGATGAAAGATAGGTTAGCTGAACCTAGAGACGTCATTTCAGAGGATCATAGGAAATCTACAGATAGGGGAATCAAGATTGATGTAGCTCCTGAATCAAACCAAGGTAGCGTATCTTCAATTTCATTGCAAAAGAGTTCGAGCTCTACGAGGATTAGAGGGCAACAGCAAGCTCGTAGGATGTGGTGGCGTCACGTTCGGATGGTTCTCGCAATTGATGCAGTTGTCTGCTTGGTTTTGTTTGGGATTTGGTTAGGGATTTGTCATGGCTTTCACTGCATTCGTTGAGATAGCTCTCTTGATCTTGAATTGGAGTGGGATTATGCTTGCGTGGTATTGATGAGCATTTCTGCAGAATTTTTTAGGTGACATAAATGCTTTTTGCAGAAAACAAAAACGGTTTTATTGAGAAATTTGCAGGAACATTTTGCTGTATATATGTTACACACCTTTGTAGAGTATGGTCCCAACGTCTGGGCATGTGAAAAAAGCATACAAATGAAATCCAGCAGTTTTGTGTGATAGTAAAATTCCATCCTTTCAGGCCTGCTGCAGGACATTCTGACTTGCAGAAAGATGAACAGGGTATCCCAATTCACGCCTCGCATACAAAGGTATGAATGCTGCATTGCTGCAATAGCTCCTGCAATTCTTAGTTATTCCTTGTACATGTTTTCCACAGCTTTTATAGGAAAGCAATGTTGTTATCTTACATGAAAAATGTATAAGACTTCCTGCTATTTCTGCATCTATGTTCTAGACTTTTTTCCTCCTGACTTTTCATTCTTTGTTAGGTAGGTTCTCTGTTGCTGTGATTCTGCTTTATGATGATACCCTCCACATATCTAATCCATAAATAATACAGGAGTTCTTCTATATGCATGTGAGCTCAGACTCATGCATGTACGTATTTACATACATTCATACACATCACACTTGTAGCGTGACCTGCATGCATTAGACACAAATGTATGCATGCATGGAAGAATGTAATTTTTTTCTGTGTATGAGCAATGATCAGGCATGTATGGATGGTAGACCATGATCTTGTGTATGGTCTATTGGCCACTTTCATTGAGCCTTCAGAAGATTTAAGACTTGATTGTCATCTAAGATGGATCTCGCAGCTTTGTAACATCTTGGATCTCAAGGAGAAATGGACAGTAGTTGATAGGTAGATTGCAATTTGCAATGAATAATTGTGTATAGACCGCATCAACTAATTATTACATGTAACTTTGTGGACCATCCAGTTGTGAGCTTTTCACATTGAATGCACCTGTTGCTCTTCTTTTCAGCCAAATTGTCCCCTTTCCAGGCTACCTTTTGGGTGGCTACCACTGTCCAAGCCCATTATATTTCAGTGTATGTCCATCCACATGGTGATCAACACTCTAAACCCACATAAGTGCCACATGTAGAAAAGAGATTTTGGCACCACAGAGTAGTAACACTCCTCTCAGATAACTTGGAGTGAGTTCTCATATGAGTGATAATGGGAGATTTGAATTGCGACATCACACATGCAACTAAGAATTCAGGAGTGGAGCTTCAGCCAAATACGTGCAATTCATGCATGAAGCTATCTGCCTATTGGTGCAATTTATGTGTGAAGCTATCTATATATTATTCATACATGGATTCAACAGTCCTATCATTCTACATGTTTGGATACACAATTGAATCGAATTGCAATTATTAGGTCAATAAAGCGGAAATAAACAAATTGCAATTGCCTCAATAATTGACATGAGGACCAGTCTCCAAGTAGCAGTTATGTTACATTAGAATTCGATTTTAAAGGTATTAAACTTCAATTTGATGGCTAGTTCCTTATTGTGAATACCAAGTGCAGTCACGCCCTTCACATATGTGGCATGCAAGAGATTATGTATCACACATGTGGACCCATGATTCACGAACATGATAGGTTGAATTTGATTTGTATTCTGCTTTTGTTTCAAGTGTTTTTAGTTTAGATAATGGAATGAGGGAATGGCAGTGAGGAGGGTGATCTCTAGTATTTACTAGATGGTTGTATGTGACTGAGTGGAAACGAGGGTGATCTCTAGTACCTACTAGATCGTTCTCTGTGTTCTCCCACTACCATTGTTGCCAATTATCTTCGGAGGGAGGGAGGGAATGGGTGATCTCTAGTCTTTACTAGATGGTTGTATGTGTTCTTCCACAACCATTGTTGCTAATTAAACTTGGTGGGAGACAGGGAATGGGTGACCTCTAGTATTTACTAGATGGGTGTATGTGTCTCCCACAACCATTGCTGAATTATCTTCAGGAGGGAGGGAGGGAATGGGTGTTCTCTAGTATATACTAGATGGTTTTATGTATTCTCCCACTACCATTGTTGTTGAATCTATAGAGGGAGGGAGGGAATGGGTGATATCTATTTTACTAGATGGTTGTATGTGTTCTCCCGCAACCTTTGCTGCTAATTGTCTTTAGAGGGAGGGAATGGGGTGACCTATTTACTAGATGGTCGTACGTGTTCTCCCACAACCGTTGTTGTTAATTATCTTTAGGAGGGAGGGAATGGGTGTTCTCCAGTATGTACTAGATGGTTGTATATGTTCTCCCATAATCATCATCATCCAAGTGCTTATCCCAAGTAATTTGGGGTCAGCTGCATGAATCCATTGAGCCATTCTACCCTATCGAGGAACATAATGTTCTCCCACAAACATTGTTGCTATTTATCTTTACTCAAAGCTAGGTTTTCCTAGTCATTTCGATTATTGCCTTGGGATTCAAGGTTAAAGAATTGGAGATAAATGAATCTAGATTGTCCTTCCAGTTGTAAAGTAATTAAGAATTTGGTTTTTTCCTCACTATTGAACCTGCAATTGCGATTCAATTCATATGGTGCATCAAATCACGGCCTTCGATAGTGTAATCATCGAACCCCTTTTTCCCCCATTTTTTTGAGGAAGTAACCGAATTTGTATTAAAGAGAAAAAAGAAAGTTACAAAAAGCCGATAAACAACCTTGAAAAAGCAGCAAAACATACTGAAAGCGGATCCACAAAAAAAAAAAAAAAAAAACTGACCTGGTTAAACCAGATGTTCGGTTTAACCAGGACTATGCAATAATCCACAAAGCTGGCTCAATCTAGACGAGTATCGGAAGCCGATGTCCCAGCATATCCAGTTAGTTGAGTGCAGTTTATATATTTGCTGTATTTCCCTTGTTACCCACATAGGGGCATACTTGTAGTTTGGCATTTATTAATTGAAGAATGAAATCATGGCAACAGTACATATTATTCCAACAAAAGAAAGGTCGAAATATTACATGGGTGCTTTCCAATCTTGGGAGTTTTTGGTACACGGGCCATCCACAGATCCATCATAACACTGTTTGTTCCTTGAATCGTGGGCCCCTGTTGTACAAACCATACAACCTTTCCTCCGGGCACAGTATGGGGGTCAGTATTGGCATGTAGCCTCCTTTCCTGAAAACCGACTTATGCAAAAGGTGGGCCTCACTGTGAAGGTCGCGTGTCCAGTAAATTAGGTCAGTCCGCTCATTTGGTGGGCCACACCTACACGTTGAGCCAGAGTGCTGTTTGTCATCCATTGATGACAGTGGTGAGGCTAATCCATCTGATAAGTGGAGAGCCTCAGTTTTGCTTCTCCAGGTGAGCTTCATGGTGGGGTCTACCCTTTGTTTGACTGAAATGAAACAGAGACGTGCATGTTTGTGGGTATCATTGGAGGGGAAGTGCGGAAAAACATGCCTTTGTAGAGAAGCATGGATGGGGCACTGCCAATGATCCATTTATTGTTCTGAAAGTTGAACTTGATTTATAAACATTTGAAGAGGGTTCAGGGAATTGTATCGGCATCAAGGTTCATCTCTTCAATCTCTAGCCTTTCCTAGCTGGCCTCCTATGCTACCTTTGCAACATTTAAAAAATGGTGTTTTCTCTTTAACCGCCCAGTCCAGACTGCAAATCGCTGATCCAATGTGGATGAAGTATCACAGAGAAGTTGCGCTGAGGAGATATTATCAATGAGTCACTATTTTAGTTTTAACATCCATTTTATAGAAATTAATTGGATGGCTAGGATTTGATTGATCAGTGTGAATTTAGAGATATCCTACATCCATGATGAGACCAACGATTTGGATGGTCCAGAGAGCTGTACGTAAATCCAAGATGATTCCTGCAAAGCTGAGATGCTGATAAAGTAGGACAATGACGCCGAAGGATGTAACATTATGCAGGAAAAGATGATTCCTGATATAGAAATACATCCACGCTGTACCTGGTAGTGTATGATTCAATAAAAAAACGTATGGCATAAAACAATACCTTAAAATTAAGTAAATAGATCAATCACAGCTTTTTCCTGATGTTTGACTCAATCTCTTTTAAACCGTGGGAAATTTTCAAAAAAATACCAACTGTTTTTAATCATAGTCAGAAGAACCCTTTGGAACTTCTCCAAGCATCTCAATATAAGATATTGTCTGATATTAAGAGCAGTGGTAAGGCAAGATGCGACACACATGGAGTGAGGAGGTAGTAGAGAGAAAAAGAAGAGGCATTATGAACATAGAGGGGTAAAAAAGAGAGAGAGAGACAAAGGGAACGGTGAGTGCAATGACACGTGCAGAGAGAGAGAGAGAGAGAGAGAGAGAGAGAGAGGTTAGCGACCCATCTATACTATTTCCCCTGTTGTGGCCTACAAGATTTCAACAGATGTTCACAATGGATGTCACATAGTTATCAAGGTAGTTCCCATAAAGCCTTTGTAATATGGCCTCCTCGATTAAATGCTTCATGGGGTCTACAAGTAGAGAAGAGAAGAGGTTAGTAAGGGCTACACAGATTAAAAGAAGTGAAAGAAAATGGATTCATACGGCCTTGTGCGATAAAATATGAACTCTTTCCAAGCAGTTACATTTTTAATGACTGTTTAACCTTCTAATAACTAACGTTTCTAAAATTTTAAAAAAAAATGTCTAAAACTACCAAATGCTTTATATAATATGTATAAAACATATGCATGGACGATATACTATTAAGAGAATTAATATGATCCTCCCCCATCTGATACTCAGTTTGCGTGAGCTTGGTCCCATGGTTTGGTGACCTGGGCTGTCAATATGACAGCCCCATCATGGCCATGCCCAAAAACTCTCCCACACAGCCATCTAATATTTTTCTTTTCACCATTGAATATGGGTTATTGCTATATATTTATTTATTTATTTCAGCCCCCCATGATGGAGTGGAATGGCATTATTGGATTCATGAAGCCGACCCCAATTAATTAGTGTAAGGCTTGGATGATGATGGTGGTGTATATTCAGGCCATTAATCAAAGGTTTTTGGATTTAACATAGAAAACTAATTAGATTGTTCTCTTAAGGAGATATTTGGGACATGCTCCATCCAAGGTGGACCATTGTATAAACAGTCTAGATCATGGGGCCCACTTGTACAAACTGAGGACCCAACCTTTCATCAGGTCATGGATCATATACTTCAGTTCTAAGAAAGTAGAGTGAAACATTTCAAATTGAACAAAATGTACCTTTCAGTTGCTCAAGAGAATGTAAGAACTATTTCTAAGTCAAATTTAGAGCGAGAAACTTAAATATTTTCCCATTTGATCTACATTTCCTCCGGGAGTTGAATGCATGACAGTAAACAGACTTTGCTAAATGATCAAGTGCTTTGCTGAACATTGCACGTAAATCTTTATCCACTGCCTGGAACATATTTAATGGAGGAAACACCTATGTATGTTTCTCTATCCCAATGCAGCAGAAAACAGCCTTGCAACTTCATGTTTCTCTTCGATCTCTGTGACTGTAGTATGCACATTGCCAAGACCAAATGAATTAAAATCTCAGATACCCTCAACTGGCAACTGATTATCTTTGCAACGACTGCATAGAAGCCGTCGGTAAACTCTTCTTAAATCTGCATAGAGTGATCTTACAATGCACTTGCATGACTTTTTTTCAAGATCAATTCATTTACACCAGCGGCTCTTTAATTTGCTGATCCAAAGTTCTCAGGGTGCTGTAGATAGCAGGTCTCAGCGGATGAGATAAATCCGCAGCTACAAATATATGTCACCTCATCTCCACCTCAATCCAACTGCAGCCAGCTGGCTTTTTCAATTCTTTCATCTTCATCAATCTCCTCACTTCCTCAACGCCATCCCATCTACTGTTTGCTGCATATGTATTTGACATCACCACATAGTTCCCAATGTTCCCAGCCTCAACTTCGAACAAGCGGTTCGCTGCTAGCCGCCCAAGGCCCACCTCATGGTGGGTCTTACAAGCTCCGAGCAATGTCCCCCAAACATTTGCATTGGCTTCAACAGGCATGTTCGTTATAAAAGCATATGCATCCTTCAGCCGCCCTGCTCGGGCAAGAAGGTCGACCATACAGGAGTAGTGCTTCATGGTGGGTTTAATGCCATGAATATCATCCATGGAATTAAAATGCCTCCACCCTTCATCAACAAGGCCAGCATGACTGCAGGCCTCTAAAACAGCAGTCATGATGACATGATCTGGCTTTATATCAGATTCCAGCATTTGAGAGAAGACCCTGAGTGCCTCCTTGCCCATACCATGCATTGCATACCCACCGATCATGGCCGTGAACATGACTAGATCCTTCTGAGGACTCATTTGGAAGAGCTTGTAAGCATGGTTTATACTTCCACATTTTGAGTATGCATCAACCAGTGCTCCTTCCAAGCAAACGTCCTCCAAGCAGGCTGTGGTTGCATAACAATGACACTACCTCAGCAGGTGCGCCGAAACCAAACGGGTACAGACCGGAAGGATGCTCATCAGACTCATCACATCAGGTCTCATCCCTTGAATCTGAAATTCACAGAACAGATTAAGAGCTTGATCACTGCAATCGCTTTGGGCATAAACCTGAACCATTAGATTCCATGTGGTGAGATCTCTATCTTGCATCCGGTTGAAGATCATTTCCGCATCCTCCTGACAACACCAATGACTCACGTACCCTGCAATCATCGCATTTCCCATTACAACATTTTTTCCTGACAACTCTCGAATGTTTTGAATGCATAGTCGATGCTCCCACATTTCGCATACGCATCAAGTATCGCATTTCCAACCGTCAGTTCATTTATTAAACCTGCCCTAACGGAGTAACCATGAACTTCTTTAACCACCATCATGCTCAATAAAGCAAATAAACGAAGAATGCTTAAGATGGTGACAGAACCTGGTCTAATTCCTTCCCTTTGCACATGATGTAGATGGACGACAACCTTCTCCCAACGTCCGCTCTCCGCACAAGCAGCAAGCATCCCATTCCATGATATCAAATCTCTCTTCCACATCGACCCAAACGTCCGAAATGCATCTTCTAATTCACCACATTTCGCATAGAAACTTATCAAAGCATTTCCTACAGCTGTATCATCACATAGTCCTGGGTGCCCAAGAACATACTCGTGTATCTTTTTACCCTCCTTTACATCACGTAATTGGCTGCAGACAGGAAGTACACTGATGAGAGTGACCGAATCAGGTTTCAGGCCAGTCGAGAGCAATTCATGAAACAAATCTAATGCTTTAAAGACCCAACCATTCATGGCATATCCCACAATGACGGTATTCCATGAAACTAGATCTTTCAAGCCAAAATTTCTAAAGACAAATTCAGCCTCTTCCATGTGTCCGATCCTCGAGTAAAACGTCATGAGAGCATTGCATACCGAAACCTCTGAATCAAATCCAAACCGCAGAATGTAGCTATGGATCTCTTTTCCATGGCAGTCATCTCCCAAAAACGCACAGAGAGGTAGAATATTCACAATTGTGGCATGATTAAGCTTGAAATCTGCCAATAGCATTTGATGGAACAACCCAAATGCTTCCTTAGACAACCCATTTTCAGCATGCCCCGCAATCATGGCATTCCACGAGACAATGTCCCGACAGGCTATCTGATTAAACAGGCCATGGGCATCATCCCATATGCTACCACATTTCGCATACATTGAAACCCAGTGCATTTCCTACGAGAGTCTGTGATTCCAACCCACCTTTAATTGCACAAGCCTGGATACTCACGCCACATTTCAAAGCTTTCAATCTCGTGCAGACAGGAAGTATAATTGCGATCGTAATGGTGTTGAGCTTAGGCTCCTCACATACATGTATCGAATAGAACACTCCCATAGCCTCCATGTGTAATTGTGACTACCCGTATCCAGATATAAGTATGTTCCACATGACGGGATCCTGGTGACCCATTTCATCGAACAGCCGGTGGGAATCAAATAAAGCCTCGCATTTCGCATACATGATCATGAGTGCCTTATGGACGGGTACATCCAATTCATGCCCTTCCTTAACAACGTAGCCATGAAATGCTCTCCCCAATTCAATTGCCGAAAGAGCAGCGCATGATTTGAGGAGAGCAGGCAAGAGTAGTGGTCGGCCCTGACGTCCGCATGCTGCATTCGACAAAAGAGGGACAGAGCTTCGCCGTAGTTGGCATTGATACAGCAGCCTGTGATCTTAGCATTCCATGATTTGAGATGTGGCTGGAGCATTTTGTCGAACATGTTGTGTGCGTCATTGTTTTCAACTCTGTCTATGTAGGATCGCGGAGAAGTTATGGGAGATTTTAGGATACGAAGATGTGGGTTCGCTTGAAATGGTCTCCTGGTATTGAATTTGAATTGGTGGGCCAATTGGACATTTTGGATCATCAATTACAGCGATCGGACCTTCCAAATAGCGGACCCCATTTTAGAGAGCACAAAGCTCGAAAATTACAACTATCGGATGATCTTGATCGTCAGATATAGCCTAGTTTGAACCGCTGGCCAATTTATTTTCAGCCGTTCATCTGACAGACACCAGCGGGATGGTGAGGATGGTTCGATCAGTCTGTTTTTGGGAGAAGAATATCAGCTATCTTGCCAACATGATCCACACTGCTATCGGCCAGCTTAAATACAACCAGTCTAAAATGCCACGTGTAACGTGCTTATGACACCCAGCTGGAACGCGACTTGCGTGCGCCCCCGCCCATAGGAAAAGTTCCGGAGATTGGAAGCTACGTGGCCCACCCAGATATCATGAGAAATCCACGTCCATTAGTTTCTTCAGTTCCTGTTAGGACAGGGCGGGGATAGGCTGCTATGGAGCCCGCCGTGATGTTTGTTTTATATCCACGCCGTCCATTCATTCTACAAATCATTTTATAGGTGATGAGCTCAGAAATGAGGCAGATGGAACGCGCAAGTAGGCCACACCGCAAGAAACGGTGACGATTAAATGGCTACGGCTGAAAACCCCTACGGGGTTACACAGAAGTTTTGTAGCCACCTGATATTTTTGTTATCATATCGTGGAGCTCTACGTGAGCTTTTTTTTTAAAAAAATAAAGAAATAAAAAAATTTACACACACTCACGTCGTAGTGGAATTTCACCACCAAACCAATGGGTACTCAACCCTCAACCAGGTGTTGAGACTCGTGAGAGTCTACCACCGGAGTAAGAGTAAGGACCCAAATAAACAGAACGGTGGGATCCACGTGACCTTATTGGATGGCAAATAAACATAACAGTTGGATCTAAGAAAGTTTCAAGCAGGGGTTTCTCACCACTACTTCCTGTTGTGTGGTCCACTCGAACTCTTGATCTTCTACTTTTTTAGGAATCATGTCTTAAAATGAGCTTTCAAAATGGATGGATAGCGTGGATAATTTCGCACATATAATTTTATTTATTCTAATACCTTGGTTATTTCAAATTTGGAGAAAGAAAAAAACAGTGGTTTAACATGTGACTAGCACGTAGACTTGACGAAATTCACTAGCTAATATTATGAAAATTAATAAACTTCTATAATAAATAAGAAAATTATTTTTAAAAAATTCAATACAAAATGCTTTCTGGCCCACTTGATGAAAGGTTTGTTCTACCTAATACAAGGTTTGGATGAAAATCCAAACCGTTAATTGGATGTACTCTAGTATGTTTGCGGTACATTTTATCATTATACTAATTTCTGATTATTCATTTGGGGCGATGGACATTACATTATCCGTTTCCATACTAATTCATACTCTTGTTTGCTAATGAAAGGCTAAAAAAGAGGGATAGATTCCTTCACCTACATAAAAATGGTGGGAATCGTCCTCACAGGTGGCACTGATGTACTTATCTTGACCATCCAAATAATGGGTCCTATCTCTAAAATCACAGTGATTAAGAAATCCTAACAATGTGTTAGATCCATACGTTCATTGTGGTGGCCAATCAGATACAAGTACAAGAAATGATATATAAAATAAGACATATTATAAATAGTTATATGGATGGATTTAAATATATTTGATGATATTAATAAGATTGTAGAGAAGCGCGGAAGGTGAGCCCTCAAGATCTGACGGTCTACACAAAATTTGGGACCTTCACAAAGCAGAAGAACGGTGTTCCAATGACCCGCCTATCTACTACTGGAGCAGATTGAACTATTCACACCTCTGATCCTACGGTATATAGTGGCCCCGGATTGTGATTTATGGATCAGATCGTCCCAAGGACAAGCCAAAATAGACAGACTATAATGCACTCTATTTCCCTCTGTATACTCTCGTGTTTCGTATGATTCGATATGTTACATGAGAGAAGCGCACTCCTTTTTATAATAGAGGAATGAGAGTTTGGGTGGGGTTGGAATACGGCCACATTAGCCGATCACATCCTAACAGAAGAAGGAGAGTTTATGTGGGATTGAGATAAGGCCACATAATCCACTCACATCTCTATCTTCAATTAAAAATCAAATTCATATTTGAATTTGAAATTTAATTGAAAGTAATCGTATACACTAGTAATTGCTCACAAGTGTGCCCCACTGGTCTACGTCCAACAAAGATACCCACGCATCTCTACCTATCTTAGCTATATGGATGGATTTAAATATATTTGATAAGATATCTACGCATCTCTACCTATCTCTCACCTCTTCTGGATATTCCTGACATTCTTATTTATGGAAAACACTTGTTTACAAAATGTAGAGTTGAATCTGACAAGCCAAGAACTAAGCTGGAATAATCAACTGGGCCACACATGTAAGTTTAACACCAACAGCAATTGTTTGAACATGTGTGGCCCACCAAATACCAGACCTATCTAAAATTTTGGGACAACCAATTGAGATGGTGTGACCAGATGAGCGACCTGGATCTTTCTTGCACATGCAACATGTGTTACCTACATGCTTGTAGCAAGCCTATATTTTAGATCACGCGTACTACTGCAAGTTATAGCTTTCCAAGTTCCATCCTAGTGTCCAATTCGGAGATGAATCATATGATATGATAGTAGCCCACATCTTTCTCTACTCATACGTGTTTTACATCCAATGGTTCAAAAATCCAGATCATCTATCTGCTGAGTCCGACGGTGGATGGAGAATGCCTTAAAAAGACTTCACACATTGTAAGATCCCAGGGTTGATCCTAATCCATCCGTTTGATGAGTGGTCTCTAGTCTGATGAAAACGAGGTTTAGAGTGCTATCATGCAGACCTCCCTATAATTGGTGGACCTCACATGACCACCACAATAGAATTTTGATAGATGGCGCAGATCCACTATTTCTTGATCTAGAGACTTGCTAGTCCATGCACCTCGAAACGCTGTCGCATGTAATAGCCTGGCCAGTGTTGTGAGACCACTCAAAACGAAGCATCGACAGACCCTGCCTTGTAGACAGCCTGACCAAAATCGGGCCAGCTTGCTCACTAAGGGCCTGTTTGTTAACTCTGAAAAATAGTTAAAACGTGGAATTGAGAAAATGATGCATCAAGAGTTGTTTGTTACCGCAGAAATCAAAAAGCACTATGTGATTTTTCATTGAATTCTTTCTGCGGTAAGAGTCTGGTACTTAATTTTCAGACTTCAGGCATAATTACCAAACAAGTTTTTTAACTTTAGATTTCAGATTCAGGCTTTAGACTTCAGATTTAACAAAGGGCTCCTAAGTTGGCCCTCATGCGTTTAAAAGAGATTCAACGTGTAGAATTGTGGCCCATGCAACGAGGGGATGGGCTTGAGTTTTGGACGGGTTCATCTACACATTAGGCCCACCCACAGTCACTGATCTGTGGCCCAAAGTAGAATGGATGAAATAACCTAGAATCAACTCCGGATGTATAAGGGAATTAGGTTTAACTTCTTGCTTGTTTTGGAAACAGCGTACTAATACTCTTTGATCATGAGTATTTTGAGTGGGCCACACCCTTGTAGGCTTTATCATAACCTTGGAACTGTGGATGGACTGTCCTCAGATGAATAATATCTAATCAAAGTAGATATGCTTGAGAGAGAGAGGGAGGGAGGGAGGGAGGATTAGGCGGGTCACAGCCAACAATCCAACATAACAAACAGTTTTGGCCCATGTCATGAACTGATCAGTATTCCACCTTTTTAGGTGATCTTCATGATGAGAGACGAGCAGATGACAAAAAACAGGAAATATTTTCTGGTGAGTCCAACGTTTCCTTTTTTTCCATTTCACAATAGCCATTATTGTTACATGACAGTGACACCAGTCCGCTGACATAAGGTCATAATGCCTTTTTAAATGTGCTCATAATCTATAAGAGGAGAAAGATCAGATGTTCTCACATCTCCTTCCACGCAATTGTAAACCTTCCAACAGACAATCGGTGATCTTGTCATCTTATAGATTGAGCTATCTGACCAACCCAAAAAGTAGCCCATCTTTTATGGACCATCATCTTATAGAAAAGATTGACCTTACAAACTGCACATCCACCAATCTACTACAAGAGGTTCCACCAGCTAATGCGGAGCACACACCACACGGATTTCAAATGAAAATTGGAAAACACACACACACACAGATTATACTTCACAACCAACAAACCCATGGATGATAGTGCCTTGATACGCATTGGATGGAAGGACGGAAGGGTGCTTTTTTACAGGGATCCAAAATAGTAAATACTATTAAATCAGGCCTGAGTCATCAAACAAAAACAGATCAAATGGAACTAATCTCTGCCTTGAAAGCCATGCAAGCTTAAAACCACACTTTAAAGAAAGGATAACAGATGAGGGGATTTCAGGCTCCCATCAGCTTCATGCATCTTCTGATTTCATACCAGCGGACTGAAGACATTGCCCATGTATCATCATCTATCCCATTCTAAATTTGGGTTTAGCTGAAGCTCAGACTGCTTTGGTTTATTCACCTCAATGTTTGTAGGCCGAGAACTAGTGAGCCGGTCCCACCCCATGATGTGTGGCAAGATGTACGGCACGAAACGAAATTCACTGGTGGTTTACAATTCTTGTGGCATGTGAATGCATATATGAACATAATAATACTCCATGCATTCAAACATGGTCCATTAAAAAAAATGTTGCTTATGGAAAGGTTTAGGCCCTGTTTGGTAGACACTAGACACCTAAAAATGAGTTCATCTCGTTTAGTTAAAAATAATGATCTATCAGAGATCTTCGTCCCTAATACAAATTCCATTGACATGAACATATCACGTATTAGATATCAAGATCTCTAATTCATTACTGTTAACTAAAACAACATGAGATCATTTTTAAGTGTCTACCATACAGGACCTAAGAATGTCTAAACTTTTGACTCTGACTTGAATTGATCAGATTTTCCAGCGAATAGTTCTTATACAGAGTCTAATTTTTAAAGATCTAAAAAGTTCAAGCATAAATTTTAACACACAAATTATAAACTTTTTGAGGAAAAGGTTAAACCCTTTAAACCATCTAACTAAAACGTACGTTGACTGCAAACTGACGAGTAGTAGCCCTTAATTTCAGACAATAAGGCCATAATGCTTTCCAAACTCCACGCATCCTCGCAAATTTGGACTGGCATTTTTCTGCAGTCATTCTACGTTGAGTTTGGATAATAAGTAAACACTAACAAAAAATGCAACTAGCTTCAACGGAGGCTGAACCAAGGTGTTTGTAATGCATACCACCCATACACCAAGGTACTCCAGCAATGAAAATGGGATGAGTTGATCTAACAATTAGATGGGCCCCACATGAATGTGGGGGTTTTTAGGTGGTCGTTCATTGTTTTCTATAGTGTGGCCCACCTGATAGTTGGATCAACCTGATTTTTTGGGGCATCCCATTTTCATGGTGGGATGACCTTGCTAGACAGGTTGGATGCAACGTGTGTCGTAACGGTAACAGTAGGCATAACGATCCCCACCATTACCTCCACACGTTACGACCGTAATGGGGGGCATAGTGGCCATTATGCCCCCTATAATGGTCAAATAAACTTTCTGCCAAAAAAATCCTTCAAAAATAAAAGAAAGATTAGAAATATTTAGAGGATTATAAATATGTATTCTTTTGTGGTTTTGAACATGTTTATGATGGTATAACGGTCTTAGCCTATCTGATGATTTTATTAACCTAACAGCTTAAATTGAAAGTTGTGGCACTACCCCACTAATGCACATCCCTAAGCATTCGACATCATTCTCCCAAGAAATTTAAATTAAATTCGGATGAATAAAGTTACCAATTTAGGGGACCACTTGAATGCCCCCGAATAGTCCCAAAATTCATGTGATGTATGACATTCATCCACTAATGTATATTCCTAAGCATTTGATACCGCTCCCCCAAGTAATTATTTTTATAAATAAAAAAAATGTAATTAAATTCGGGATGAATAGCGTCGCTTTTTTTTTTTTTTTTGGGGGGGGGGGGGGGGGGGCGCTCAATTGGCCCCAAATTCATACAAGCTATGACACCCATCCCACTAATACATATTCCTAACCATTTGACATCATTTCCCCCATGATAAATTTTAAGATAAAATTGAAATTAAATTCAGATGAATCATGTCGCCGATTTGGGGGACCACTTGATGCCCTAAATTGGCCTCAAATTCATGCAATCTGTTGGCACATACGCCGCTAATGTAATTGGCCCAAAATCAGTGGACATTTATTGGATGGTGAAGAATGAAAAATATCCACCTAACTCAAAAAATGTGTCGGCAAATCAGCAGTTAGGATCGTTCAAACAATTTGATTTTGTGATTATGACTTGGCAACAATGGATCCTTTAACTTAATTGGTTAATTTTGAGTTAATGTATGTTGTGTGTACGTGAGGTAGGGTAACAACCTAGTGGGTGAGGCCCTGAACATGGGGACCATCTTGATGTATATCCATGCCGTCCATCCGTTTTTACAGCTCATTTTAAGGCATGGTCCCAAAAATGAGGCAGGTCCAAATCTCAAGGACCACACAGTAGGGATTGAATGCCCACCATTAAAAACTTCTAGAGGATCACAAAAGATTTGGACCAAGCAGCTATTTGTGTTTTCCCTACATCCAGGTCTATGTTGACCTTATCAACAGGTTAGATGGAAAATAAACATTATGGTGGACCCTATGAAGTTTTTAATGGTGGGTGGTCAATGACCACCGTTTCCTATGGTATGGTCCACCTAAGATTTGTATCTGCTTCATTTTTTGGACCATGACCTAAAATGAGTTAGTAAAATGGATGATGGATGGCGTGGATATACAACACATACATTGAGGTGTGCCCCATGGTCAGGGACTCACCCACTAAGTTGTTCCCCCATACTCATCTAATCCGCACCCGAGTTAATATATGACACGTGAATAAATTTTTTGAGTGCAAGTGTATTAACTGTGATATGCCACCAAAGTATCAAAACCCAAGCCCTTTATAAAACTAGGCTCTTAATGAGACATATATCTCCTTTTCTTTAGAAAGGAGAGAGAGAGAGAGGGAGAGAGAGAGAGAGAGAAGCAGTTGTAGAAGGAAAAGAAGCGGCAGTGCAGCAACAAAAACAACAGTGACAGAAGAATCCCAAAACTAAAATGTAGCTGTTGAAAAGTAACAACAATCTCTCAGGAAATGGGAAACTGCAGATTCAAACAATAATTCCATTGTTTGTTTTATAGTGCAGTTTTTCATAGAAATTGAGTCTTGTTTCCATTTCTACTGATTGGGAATGACTTGTATGAACTTGGATGACTCGTGGAAAACAAGCTAAAATAGAGGAAGGATGCAAAAACCATCTGAATGCACTTTCTAGTAACCCAATAGAGTGCAGTAGCAGCAGTGGATAGAGGCTTAGATGGCTTGGATAAAGGTAGAAAACAATGTCAAAAAGTTTTTTATGGCGAACAACCAACCAGCACACCAAAAGCACCAGAGCTGATGGAGAAGGACCGGTTTATCCCTATATGCAGGCTCTCCCAAGCAAACCTAGGCAAGACCTCCCCGTGGACAACCCCCGCTTTACACAAGTCCCCCCGAATTGCACCCCAGCATGGAGATACAATGCATCATTTGAATCACACCAAGATGCCCCTGCATCATCCACTCATGCCGGTGTGGAGACTCGAATAGTGAGCTCCCACTCTGATACCATTTTGATCGCAAGCAACCAACTAGTGCACCAAAAGCTCCAGAGCTTATGGGGAATGACCAGTTTATCCCTATATGCAAGCCCTCCTAGGCAAACCTGGGCAAGACCTCCCCGTGGACAACATCCGTTTTGCACAGATCCCCAAATCGCACTGTCGCACAGTGGGTCCCACCTCACGGCCATTTTACATCTCACATACCCCCACCTCGTGGGCCATCGCATTCCAACGTGGAGATACGGTGTATCATTGGAATCACACCAAAAGCACTCCGAAATTTAAGAAAGATGACATTAAAAAATGGCGGACTGAAGGATGTAAAGAAATTGCAGCCCAAGTCTCTCCACATATTAAACACCAAAGAGATTGAGCGGGAGACAAAGGGCCTGTTCGTTAACGCTGAAAATTTTACTTAATGCAGAATCCGAAAAGCGCTCGGCGTTTAGTGTTGTTTGTTAACACCAAACGTGAAAAGCGCTTCATAATTTTTTCAGCGACAGAGGTCTAGCTTTATGGTGAATCCAGACTTTTCTATATCATTCTAGAGCATGATCCCAAAAATTGAGACACATCCACAGCTCAAGTCAACCACACCACAGTAAGAAGTGGGAATGTAACGACTACCGTTAAAACCTTCTCGGGGTCCACCGTGAAGTTTATTTACCATCTAACCTCTTCATAAGGTCACACTAACTTGGATGAAGGGAAAACACAAAAATCAACTTGATTAGAGCCTTCTGTGGCCCCAAGAAGTTTTGCATGGTGGGCACCCAATTACTACCGTTTCTTACAATGTAGCCCACTTGAGCCTTAGATTTGCCTTGTTTTTGTCTTATTCCCTAAATGATATGGAAAAATGGATGGACAATGTGGATAAAACATATACAACATGGTAGGCCCCATAAAGCCTTTTGACAGGAATGTGTCTCTAGCTAAGATCTTGGTGGGGGTAGTACGCAATGTCCACCCGTATTTGGGGGGAGCAGATTAGGTGAGACACTGGATCCACCGATGTGGGTGTGACCCCTAACTGTGGAGCCCACTGTGATGTATGTGACTACATCCACACCGTCCATCTATATTGAAAGCTCAATTTAGGGCATGATCAAAAAGTTGAAGCAACACTAAATCACAGATGGACCATAGTACAAGAAACAGGGGTGATTGACTGTTAAAAACTTCTTGTGGGCCACAAAAGCTTTGGATCAAGATGATATTTGTGGGTCTCTTTATCTAGGTGTTTGTGACCTTATCAACAGGTTGGATGGCAAATAAACATTTCAGTGGAATCCACGAAGTTTTCAATGATGAGGATTAAATCACCACTGTTTCCTATGGTGTTGTCTACCTAAAATTTGTTTCAACTTCATTTTTGGGATAATGCCCTAAAATGTACTTTCAAAATGGTTGGGCGGCGTGGATTTAAGGTACACACATCACTGTGAGCCCCACAGTCAGGGTCCACCCACGTGGGTGGATTTGGTTCACAAAAAATGAAGCAAATCTCAAGTGGGTCATACATTAGGAAACAATGGTGATAGACCATTATTGGGCTACGAAAGTTTCGGGCCACATGAGATTTGGATCATCCTCATTTTTGGGATCATTCCCTAAAATGATTTGGAAAAATGTATGGACGGCGTGGATAAAATACATACATTATGACGAGGGCCACACAACACCGTCCAAGAGGCTATTGACATCATCAGTACGGAATTCAGATCCACCGAGGTGGGTGGGACCCCTGACTATGGGGCCCACCGTGACGTATGTGATTACATCTATGCTATCCATCTGTAGTAAAACCTTATTCTTGGGCATGATCTAAAAAATAAAGCACATCCAAATCTCAGATGGAACATAGTATAGGAAACAATGGTAAATGACCATTCAAAATTTCTTGTGGGCCACAAAAGCTTTAGATTAAGATGATATTTGTGTGGTCTCTTCTTCTAGGTCTTTTTAACCTTATCAATAGGTTGGATGGCAAATAAATATTCTAGTGGAATCCATGAAGTTTGTAATGGTAGGGATTCAATCACGAATGTTTTACAGGGGCAACTAAGTCAAATTAACATATTTCAAACACTTCAAACGTTAGTTAACAAATAAGTTGTTCTAGATTCAATACTACTTTTCCAACTTCAGATTTAAACTTCGGACTTCAGATTCAACAAACAGGCCCTAAGGCGGATTCGATAGTCTATGCCATTGTGGCTAGAGAGGCTACACCCGAGGTTAGTGTAGAGTTGTCACCCGCAGTGAGTCCGGCACTGGAGGAGTTTGGTGATGTTTTTCATGAGGATTTACCGAATGACCTTCCACCCATGAGGGACATTCAGCATGCCATTGATCTTATCCTAGGGTCTACTCTACCAAACCTTCCTCATTATCAAATGAATCGTGCGGAGCATGCAAAGTTGAATAAGCAGGTAGATGAGCTCCTTAGGAAGGGTTTCATTCAAGAGAGTTTGATTCCATGTGCCGTGTCAGCGCTTCTCATGCCTAAGAAAGATGACACTTGGCGCATGTGCATGGACAGTTGGGTCCAATGTTGTTAAATTGCATATGTGATCGCACAACCGCATATGCGACTGCATATTTATTTTTTATTTTTTTCGAAAAAATTAAAAAATATATATATGAGAAAAAAATGTAAAAATATATATAAAAGAAATTAGGGGGAGCTTTCCTAAGTTAATACATATCTAATTTTACATATTTAAAATACATTTGAGAGAAATAAAATCAATTAAACAATGAATTAAGTATACATTGTCATCAACATTCAAGAATTAGGATTATTGTGCATTTAAGAGAGAGTAATGTAGATTGTAGAATGAGAGTGCTTGAATCTTGAAAGCTGAATCTTCCTTTAGAGTGCTTGAAGCTTGAATCTTGATCTTCCAAAAGAGAGGGAAACTTCTCTTCTTAAATGAATAAATGATCTTCTTGCTTTAATCTTGTAAAGAAGTAGGAACTAGGAACTTGGATGTTGGAAGTTGGAACTTGGTTGGAAGTAAGATAGTAAGTGTGTGTGTGTGTGTGTGTGTGTATTAGAGAGAGAGAGAGAGAGAGAGAGAGAGATTAATTGTACTTAGAAGTAAAAATATAAGAGAAAAGAAGAGTTAGGGAGTTTTTGAGTGAGAATATTGTAAATGGAGGAGGTTTGGATGCCTTTTTATAGGCAAAAGGTTTTTTTTTTTTCAAAAAAATAATATATGGATGCCAATATGCGATCGCATACATAGCATATGTGATGAGGACATTACGTCATGTACACCCTTACATACGTATCAGAGGAGGTGGGCCGCGCCGATTTTCCTATGGCTAGACGAGTACCCGTGGTCGTGCTAAAGACACCATGTGCATGTGCGAGCATCTAGAAGACCCCACACTCGGAAGATGCATATGGGCTGCTTTATAGAGTGATCCAGACTGTTGGATCGGAGGGACGCGACGATCGGGTCATTGGATCGCATGGATCACATGATCGGGCCATTGATTGTTGATTGTCCACAGCAGTTTTAGAATTTAGTTTTTGATTATTTTATATTTGGACACATTATGAGTGTTTCAGTTGATTTTATTTAGACTAGGGCTATTTTCGTTAAAATTCACAAGGCATGCGAATTTTTGTAATTTTTGAAACTTCTTAGATTTATAAAAAGAGGGGGGCATATGACCTTTCTCCCATTGGATTTTGTGATTTTATTTTTATTTTTTAAAAAAAGAAAAGCTCTTGCTTTCTTCTCTCATCTTTATGCGATTTGAAGATACTTCTATGCGATTTGGAAGGAAGATTGGTGCAAGGCTAATCTTCATCAATGGAGGTACGAGATCTCCATCTATCCTCACACCATTTTCACTTTTCTTCCTCATCCAGGTATTTTCTTTAGGTTCTTCATTCTTCTTATCACAAATCTTCATCTTTTCCCAAACCCAACCTTTCCATACCCATCTACAATCCAAATCCTAACCAACCTAAACTCATCCTCCCACTCCACACGTATGACCATACGGCCACACGTGTGAATCCTACCTACCCCTTTTGGTTTTCCACCACCATTATATCAAAACCCATTTCTTCCATTCCCGAAACCTTAACCCTAAACCTAAATCTAAAATTCATAATTTTCCTACTTTCCCAAATTACTCAAACCCTAATTGTCACCCTAGGTTGTATTAGGTTTCCTATTTTGAAATAGACTATACCATATGTTAATCGTATGTCCCTACATCCATTAGATCCTGATTTCTTTTTATTTAATGATCTTATGTTACGATGTTGGTAGCTTAGGTCAGGATTATGCATGAGTTTTTTTTAATTTTCATGATATTCGTGATGAATATAACGACGTTTGTATTTTTTCGTTAAATATCTTAATTCGGTTATTTGATCTTACATGTTACTTAGTTCATGCATCAGTCCTGCATTAATATGCAATCGCATATTCTCACATTTTTGGCATATGTAAAATGCATGGGAGAATTTGCATATGCGAATATGTGGTCACATTTAACAACATTGGTCGGGTTATCGACAAAATCGCGGTCAAGTATTGGTTTCCCATATTGCGACTTGATGATATGTTAGACATGATGGCAGGTGCCACGATTTTCTCAAAGATGGACATCAAGAGTGGGTATCACCACATGTAGGGGTACACACGGGGCGGTTCGGTCCAGTTTTGGGGTGAAATCGGAACTGAACCGTTCCTAACAGTTCCACCATTTTTAGAATCGGAACCGAACCGTTGGTACCGTGGAACCGAAACGAAACCGGACCGTGAAAAACGGTTCGGTTCCACGGTTCTAGCCTTATCGGGAAAATCCATCCATCCAGTCGGCTTAACACGAATTTTTTATGATCCTAATGCATCATAACGCTAATAGTGTCCTGGTGCAACAGCACGTACAAGTACAAATGGGACATTATTTGATCATCCACACTGTTGATCTCATGCTCCCCACTTGGATGAGGAACGGCCCAAAAGAGTCCCAGATCAGGGGTTTCCTAACCTTCAAGTGGTCTATAAATACACAATTAATTAATAGGAAACTTCTCCGATGGTTTTAAAAAAAAAGGCGGGCAATTGGACGGCTAAAAGTCCACTCTCGAAGAGGTCATCCCCCATCTGTAGTGGGTCCCATAAGATCAACGATTAGGATCAACAGCCTATGGCCTCACTTGTACAAATGAGTGTATGAGGACATTATACAGGTTCTCATGCATCAAGACTCTACTATTCAGGTTCTCACCATCTTGTCCGTGGAAAATGGACGGTTATACGAAGAAGTACAAATGTCCATTAAAATTGGGCTGGACATGATGGATAGTCATGATTAATTGATAGTTTGTCCATGTGCCCTTTGCAACTAAAATCACCAGATGAACTCGCTCTTAAATTAAGCCAGGTAAGTTTTCTACTAGAGACGGCGAGAGATAGAAATGATGGACACCCCATTTTTGCTAGAGATGGCGAGAGATAGAGAGAGAAACTGAGAGAGAGAGGGCAGGAAGGGGCGGGCGGCAGCAGAGTAGCGAGTAGAGAGTCCAGAGACCTTTAGAGGTTTTTTTTTTTTTTTTTGGTTTTATAGTCAAGGCACGGTTTGACGGTCTGGATTGACGGTTCGGGTAATGGTTCGGATCTATGGTTCGGGCCACGGTTCGGATCTATGGTTCGGGCCACGGTTCGGATCAACGATTCGGTTCAACGGTTCGATTCGGTTTTGCACAACCTTAAACCGGAACCGATCCGTATCCAACGGTTCTCCAAATTTTGGAACCGGAACCAGAACCGGTGCTATCTAGAATCGGACCAAACCGGACCGATCCAACGGTTCCGGTTCGGTTCCACGATTCTACCGGTTTAATGTGCACCCCTAACCACATGCGTATTCGCTCAAGGGATGAATGGAAAATGGCCTTTAAAACGAAGGATGCGAGTGGTTGGTCATGCCTTTTGGTTTGACTAATGCTCCGAGTACATTCATGTGTGTGATGACCCAGGTGTTGAGGCCTTTTATAAGGAAGTTCCTAGTGTATTTTGACGATATTCTCATTTATAGTACCTCCAGAGAACTATATCTCCACAATCTGAAGCAAGTTTTCAAGATCCTTAGGCAAGAAAAGTTATATGCAAACCTCAAGAAATGTTAGTTCATGTCATATAAAGTTATCTTCTTAGGTTTCATAGTTTCATCAGAATGCATGTTTATGGATCCCAAGAAAATCAAGGCCATTGTGAGTTGGCATGAACCGCAAAACATTCATGAGGTACGCAGCTTTCACGGCTTAGCTACCTTCTATGGGTGGTTCATCAAAGGCTAGTTCCATTATGGCCCCCATCACAGATTGCATATAGAAAGGGGTGTTCAACTAGACTAACATCGCGTCAAAAGTGTTCAAGGAGATCAAAGGCAAGATGATAAAGGATCCTGTCATGCGCCTTCGTGACTTTTCTAAAGTCTTCAAGGTTGCTTGTGACCCCTCTAGTGTAGGTATAGGTGGAGTATTTTGTCAGGAGGGATGCCTTGTTGCTTTCTTTAGTGAGAATTTGAATGAAGCAAAGTAACAATACTCCACTGATGACAAGGAATTCTACACAGTAGTCTAGTCCTTATGTCATTGGCGACATTTTTTATTACCGCAAAAGTTCATTTTATTTTTAGACCATGAGGCCTTACGTTATCTTAACTCCCAAAAGAAATTAAACCAAAGGCATGCCAAGTGTGTTGAGTTTCTTCAAGAGTATTCGTTTGTTCTAAAACACAAGACCAAGGTCGAAAACAAACCTGTTGATAACCTTAGCCATAGAGTAACGTTAATTCAATTTATGAGCATTGTAGTCACTGGATTCGAGAGTTTGAAGGACGAATATCCCACATGCCCAAACTTCAAGAAAGTATATGCTTCACTTTTGGATGGTCAAATGAATGATAGTGGGTTTGTCCTGATTAATAGCTTTCTATTCAAAATAGACAAACTATGCGTTCCCCGCACATCCCTACGGGATTTCCTTCTTTGGGAGCTTCACGCCGATGGAGTAGCCGGTCATTCAAGTCGTGACAAGACTATTGCCTTTGTAGAGGACAGGTTTTATTGGCCAAGTCTCAAGCAAAATATAGCCAAAATTATAGAGCAATGTCGGACTTGTCAAATGGCAAAGCAAAAAAAAGCAAAACACAAGCTTATACACACCTTTGCCAATGTCACACTCCATGGTAAGACCTTAGTATGGACTTCGTGTCTGGGCTTCCTAAGAATATCAAGAAGCATGATTCCATTTTCGTGGTAGTGGACTGTTTTTCTAAAATGGCCTATTTCCTACCATGCTCAAAGATGTCTAATGCCTCCAACATCGCGAAGTTATTCTTTGCGGAGGCAGTTTGTTTACATATTTGCCAAAAACTATCATGTCTGACAAGGACATTAGGTTTATAAGTTATTTTTGGAAGACACTTTGGCACATGATGGGCACAAGATTACAATTTTCATCGGCAAACCATCCTCGAACTGATGGTCAAACAAAAGTGGTCGATAGGAGTTTAGAGAACCTATTACAATGTCTTGTGGGTGACCATACCAGGACTTGGGACACAGTCTTACCTATAGCCAAGTTTGCATATAACAATTCAATCAATAGGCCAATAGGCATGAGTCCCTTTGAAGTTGTGTTCGGTTATAAGCCTAAAAAACCTATAGACCTTGTTCCCATGTCAATCTCCCATAGGCCTTCAGAGTCTACAAATGCATTTGCAAGCTACATTCATGACCTGCATGTGGAGATTAAAAAACGGATTAATGTAAGTAATGAAAAATACAAAGTAATTTGTTGACTCTCACCGTTGGTTTAAAGAATACCATATAGGCGATAAAGTGATGATAAAAATAAGGCCTGAATGGTTTCCACAGGGGACCTTCAAAAAATTACAAGGCCGCGGTACTGTACCATACAAGATTTTGAAAGGATTAGGTCCCAATGCGTCTTTGGTAGATCTTCCACCTAGTATGGGTATTAGTGCTACATTCAATGTAAAAGATCTTATGCCTTTCCAGGACCCCTCTCCTGACCCAGATGATGAAACGCCCGACTTGTCCCGTTGCACATGGACCTTACCTGACCCATCTTCCTAGCCTCTACCACATTTACTATCCATACCTACGAGCAGAGAGGAGAGAGAGGATATTTTGGATGAGCAGGTGGTTTCCACTCGACATTGGGGCTTTCAGAAATATTTATTCAAGTGGAAACATCGATCAATTTCAGATTGCACATGGCTCATAGAGGTGAATCTTCAGCGACTTGACCCAGATCTTTCGGAACAACATCGCAACTTTATTTCACCAGAGGCGAAATCTTCTCAATCGAAAGGAGTTGATGAGGACATCCGACTATTTAGAGTGCAGTAAAGGAGGAAGAGATTTACCCAACCGTCATTTTGGCTCGATGACTTATACATGGGCCCAAGTGGGCCGCACTGAGGACTTGAAGACCCCACATGCATGATCATGCATCTTACATTAGGAAGATGCATGTAGGTTGCTTCTTTGAAGAGCTTTTGGTCATTGGATCGTGAGGACACAACGATCGGACCGTTGGATCGTGTTAATCCTTCGATCAGGCGGATAGATCATTGTGATCCTTGATCACTTTGGTCATTGGTATTACGATTAGCTAATTTTATGTTTTTTATGGTTATTTATATTATAAGATGAGTTATTTTCGGTTTATTGCACCATGGGACATGAGGTATGTTTTTTTTAAGTGAGGGGTATTTTTGTCAAAACACGTGTGTTGAGTATAAGGAGGGGACGTCCAGCCATAGCCCATATTGGTGGAAAGAAAAACAACTCTTTTGCTTGAAAAAAATCCCTCATGTGATTTGAGATTCTTTTGTGAAAAGAGACTATTTGGTGTGAATCCAAATGTGTAAAGCCTAGTTATCATTTTCATCTCTATCTTATTCTCTTCTTAAAAGTATTTTTTTTTTAATTCTCATCTCTTCTCAAATCTTTCTTCTCTACCACTTTCTTCTATAAACTGGCCTAAATCCATTTACCATTTCCTTCTAAACCTAAACCCATTACCTAAATCCACCTTTTCCTAGCCATCACTCCAAACCCAACCCATCACCACCAGACCCACACACACAGATAGGGTCGTACAACCATATGGTCAGCCCCTTCCCTCCGTTTTCTTCCTTTCTTCGATGCATCTTTCTATCCTATAAACCCTAGCCTAAAACCCTAATCCCCAATTCCCTACGAAACCCTAATCCCACAATTCCCTATGAAATCCTAAATCCTTAATTCCCAAATCATAAATCTCCCATTTTCCCCAAAATTCCCAAAACCCCGTGAAATCATAACACTAGAATTATTCAAAATCTGCCCATTGAATTAGAACCATACCTATGCCAACGCAAGAGTTTCAACCTCTCATTGAGCCTTAGATTTTCATGCTTGTGTAGGATTGTGAATTAACGTAAATCTAAATTTTATTATATATTTAGTATTCTTTTAATCATGGTAGAATGGCATGTTATTATATTTGACTTACTTTGATTATTCATCAATAATCTCCTGCTTCCAAATGATTAGATCACATCCTGCATCAGTTTTTTTCTTCTTTTTCCGAGATACCATGGAAATCAATTTGACACATTGATTTCCATGATTTTCTGGGGGAAACTTGGAAAAGAAAATTTCTTCCACAATGTAGTCTTTGCAAGCAGAGGAGTGGGACTGCACACAGGAATCATTTTCATTTCCAGGGTATTCAACGTCCCTAAATGCTCAAACACCACACTAAAGAAAATGTGGGTGTTGTCATTGATTACCAATTATTCAGATAATTATCAGGACCCTAAGATGAGATTGCTAAGAAATAGGAACTCATAACTCTAATTGTGCATGCACACGAACACAACCACAAATTATTTCAGCTCAACACCAGGAAAGAGCTGCCAGATGTGAAAGTGTGATTGTGTGCATGCATGCGCACGCACAAGTGTGTGTGTGTGTGTGTGTGTGTGTGAGAGAGAGAGAGAGAGAGAGAATAAAAGTGACCAAACAGGCTGACATCAAATCTTACAGCAAAAGATGTGCGCATCACCGCAAATTCGACCTTTGATACAGGAACAGAAAGACGTTCGTTAGTTTTCAGGTTGGATTGGGCAACACCTGCACAGAGATAGCATAGAGAATATGGATGAAATCAGCATTCTGCAGAAAGGAGAAGCTATTATCTTAAAATTATTTAAGATCCATGAATTTAGTGAATTCTGTACTTGAAAGGGGGAAAATATCATTTATTTCTTTCTTTAAAATAAAATATAATAAAATAAAATAAAAGTGGAAAAGAAATATCAAGAACCATCGATTAAAAGTGAGTAGAAAGTAGGTCTGTCAACGGCTCGGGTACTGGCATGCCCATAACTGGACCCACCTAAAGGGGTCAGATCCTATCTGGTTTCGTTCCACATACCATATTCAAGGTACAGGACCCAAATCTGATCAGGACTAAAGTGCCCGATCCAACCCTGCCTAATATTTAAATGGCTCTAAATTAATGGACCCAAAACCAACCTGATTGTTAAACAGGTCGGATTTTAGGATCCAGACCCGTTTAAATCATGCAGGGCATCTCAGGTACCTATGGAGCTGGGCAACCTACCAATACATTAGAACTTTGTTGCCATTGGCATGATGCTAACATGCCCTTTTTTTTAAATACCAGGAGGGGGGGGGGGGTTGGGGGGGGGGGGGGGGTTTTGGTGATGGGATAGGAAGATTAAAAACAATCATCACAAGACAGGTTAATAGATTATATCAATATAATGAGTGTTGAATCTCTATCAAAGATCATGAGATATATGGCATCAGAAAATTAAAGACAATAGATTATATCAATATAATGACTGTTGAATCTCTATCAGAGATCATGAGATATACGGCATCAGAAAAATTAAAGACAATTAATCTGGGGATGAATGAGCACTTGGTTCCTATTTATGTAAAGAAATATATGCTCTTTAGGCTTTTCTCAGTTTAGCATATAATTGCACAAAATTTGAAGTTAAGCGGCCGCAGATTTGGGCGCTAGAACAGGGAAGCATGTGTTTCAAAATGTTAGTGAGTATAAATAGTTTGAAGTGAGAGTGGGAGGAATAATTGAAGCTGGAGCAACAAATGGTTAGATGAGCTCCTACTTAGAATCTTGCATTAGACCCACTCCCACTTCCCTAGCTGTTTATCCCTGTCGGAAACAGATGCTTGCTCACTTCCTTGCCGAATTTGTTCCTGCTTCTGCAGCTATAAGCCAAACTTTTTCCTGTCAAGAACCAACAAAGTTGCGCCACAATCAAGGGGGGCAAATTTCTTCAAAATGCAAAGTGAATCAACACCAGCATTAAGAGGTTTAAAGAAGATGCTCCAGTAGAAAGTCAATGGATCCCCATTCATGGCCTTTACGAAAGATGGAGTTTAGGGAGAATATGGGTATTTGGACCCTTTCACATCCCAAATCCACTCGTCACATCGACTGCGGAAAGCATCATTCCCAGACCAACCCTCCATCAGGTGATGTATCACACGCATCTTCATTGAATACACCCATAGCATTCCAAAGCTTGAGTCCTCGTAGATATTGAATTGGGAAGAGGGGGTTGAAAAAGTGCTTGGCAAAGAATGTCTTTGAAAGAAATGAAAGATATGGTTCTAGCCTCCACTTGTTTTTTCTGAACAAGTGACTGTCTTATCAGTTTTTGTCATTTAATTATTTCTTCATTAACCAGAACACCCTCACTGCCCATGTTTTATGTTCCACATGCCATAGAAGCAATCATAGATCTAACAAGCATGAGATTTTTTATTTTTATTTTTAAAAAAATAAAAAATTAAAATTAAAAAAAAACTCCTAAAATAAAATATAATATACTAATAGAATTAGAAGCGTATATGCCAAGATACCAAATTGAAATTCTTCCTAGCATAAATAAACCAAAGGATAGTAATAGGCTAAGATTGGGTGGAAAGCTTACTTAAACTAAAGAAATAGCCACCATCATCTGACATTGGTGCGACCGATAAGGTCTTTCTCACTTGACCTTCCAGGCTGTAATATCCAAGGGTCATCAAAACACATAATAAATCATATGTACTCAAACTAGAAACTTGTGACATTTCTCCATATTTTATATCATCATGAGAGTATGATGGCAATATGCATTGTTCAGCAGATTATGCTAAGAAGTAAAAGGACACAACCTTGTATTCTTTGAAGGGTCATGGAAAAATTCGCAAGAATCACCAGGACCTAGGCTCATCAAAGATCCAAGCTCTGTGGCTGATAAAGCAAAGAGCTACAAAAATGAGAAGCCAATTAGTTGGTCAGAATTTGCACAAAAGAAAAGAGACTCATTATGACAAGTTAATCTGAATTGGTAAATTGAACTTGTCAGGCAAGATTGCAAGTACCAGCTAATTAAGTTCGGATAAAGTCATAACTCCTCCATTTTCACAATAAATAGATCGGCAACAAAACTAAATGCAATGTTGGTGACCATATTTTAGGGTTGTCAACAGGCTGGACCAAGGTCTATAAAAGCCCAGCTCACAAGTAAAACCTAGGCCCGAGCCCAACCCTTAACGATTAACCACAGACCACACCCGAGCCCGGCCATCTAATTTTGTGCAACATCTAGGCTGCTTAGGCATGCCCAACCATGCACCTTACAAACTATTGTTACAAAATACCCTTGAAATCCTAAATGAACCAGCCTTGAGCCAAAGGCTCTGAGACACAGTCCGAGCCTGGCCCAATTAGTAACAGGCTTTAATTTAGGCCCAATTCCTGTGGTCCGGCTGAATATGCGAAGACAAGCCCAGGCCCAAAGCAGACTAGGACCAAAAGCCCAACGGACCAACTATGCCAATCAACAACCCTATTGGATTTCCTGTCTTTCATTGTATCGTGCAGCATGATCCATAAAATCCCTTCCAAAAAGAATATATATATATATATATATATATATATATATATCCATAAAATAGGATGGAAATCTCATGAGGATAAGCTATTGTTAGATGGCTATTACCTGCCTCTTCTCCCAATCATACTTGCATTGGCCAATAGCAGGCATGAATTTCAGCATCACCGAGCCCCTCTTATCAACTCGAAAAAGCCCAGACTGGCCAAGATAAAGAACAAATAGGAACACATTCAGACCTTCTCTAAGGCTGTCTCATTCAGAAGCACGGCACAAATATAGTACCAAGAAACAAAAAGCATACAGTTATCTCTTTGAACTTTGGAAGCACTGGTTCCAAAACAAGTGCAGCTTTTCCCTTGAAAATTGAATAATCAGCAGATGTTCTGACCGAGTAACTCCCTGCAGTGCATGTCCAAAAAGGGAGCCAGATGATCCAGCCACAATGTAATATATATATACTGTATTAGAAAGATGCTTTAGAATACGAAATCATACCATCAGTCGCCAAATCCTTTCTAGCAGTTGAAACAGCACAGGATGTAAGGTTATGGAACCATAGACCATGTTTGTTATTATTAGCTTCCTCCACTGATAGATTGTACCCCAGAGTTCTCCTGTATAACCGTAGAAACTCTTAATGCGAACAGAAGGAACGATTAAAAACATAACGCAGTCAAAACTCCAAACCTCAAGTCTTACATTTACATGCATATTTAGCAGTTTGCAAGCCCACTCATCTGTAGCCCAGCCCCTCTGCATGGTAGCACACATGCCAAGCTGGGCCTGGCACAGTTATGACATCCAAGCCATCCATCAGGTAGAATCCACCATGTGGGTTCCCTGGCTTGGAAATCAGACTGGCCACTCATAAGGTGGGCCACAATGTATGAAAGAAGACACTGGCCGTAAATATGCTTCATACATGGTGGCCTGCCCTATTTTATCATCCCAGGGCATCCCACAAGCTTGGGCCAACAGATGGGCGGCTCAGACCCTGCACACATGTGCTAAATTGTGTGCCAGCATATAGACAGGCTAGTCTATACATATGTGGGGATTGGCAGGCCTCTGAACATATATCTAAGTAGTACTGCAGCCCACTTGGGTAATCAAACCATTTGCAGAAACAGTTGAGTTGTTTTTCCTTTTCTATTTTCTTTCTTAATAATCAGTTTCATTTTTTTGAGATTCCAAATTCAGTTTGAGGGCTCCTGCAAACAGAGGGTGAGCACAACACTTTTCTAGCTCAATGCTTGTTGAATGTGTTTCAGTTAGTCCAGAAATGCATCGAACGACAATTAGCCCATGTTTAAAAGCCGTGGATTCCATGCCAAACAATGGAAAAGGAAAAGAGTTTTCCTTTTGACGTAACGAATTGTGTTGTTTGGATAACAAAGAAAAGGGTGGATTCCACCAGGTAATTATTACACTTTTCCATAATTTGAATTCTTGGCATAAGAAACTAGGTGAGTGTTGTGAGAAGAGTATAAAATTTCCATTTTCTATCCAAACAAGAACTCAAAATGGGAATCCATTGTTCAATAGTTCTCATGGAAATCATCATTGGATAATTATTGGTTTTTCCTTTCTTTCACCTTGGAGTCCATGTATCAAAGCATGCCCTTAGCGGCACAATAAACGGAGAAACATGGAGATCATAATGTGGTTTCCCATCTCCGGCACAGCTGCCCAAATCATGGCCTTTTGCACCCAAACTCTGAATTTTTAACGATTACTTAGCAAGGTATTCTAAAACAGTTGCGTAATTACCATAACGACCATTACCTAACTGTAACAATGGTAACCATTATGTGTTATGGGGCCATAATGGCAGCCACCGAAAAAAGGGCCCATAACGGTCCATTACAAGGCCCAAACATTTTTTTAAAGGCCGTAATGATTGTTCAGGGGCCATAATGTAACAATAACATCAGTGGCCATTCCAGCCACCGTTTCCGTTATGGAATACCTTGGTAATTTAGCTACATTGAACATGCACTAAACTACCAAACACATTAAAAATAATAAAAAAAAAAAAAAAATTCCACCCTCCTTTGCCTTGGATTCCATGTATCCAAGCATGCCCTTAGCAGCAGAAAAAGGAAGTATGAAGATCATAATGTGGTTTCTCACCTCCTGCACAGTTGCCCAGATCATGGCCTTCTGCACCCAAAACTGTTAATTTTAACAACCACTTAGCAAGGTATTCCAAAATGGTTATGGAACAACCATAACCACCATTACATAACAATAGCATAACTGTTACGCGCTAGGGAATCATAATGGCCGTTATGGAAAAATGGCTGGTAATGATTCGTTATGGGGCTGAAACATGGCCATAACAGCCCATATCATAACAGTAACGACAATGGCCATTATAGCTACCGTTGCCGTTATGGAATACCTCGTAGCTTGAGCTACACTGAACATTCACTAAACTACCAAAAATATCTCCAACAGCGGAAGCCGGACTTTTGAGTCTCGAATGAAATTGATATCATTTTCAATCAGGAGACAAAGGTTGAAGAGAGGAAGATGGACTTAGTAAAGGATCAAGGTGTTGTCAGATGTCTTTAAATTGTCTGTAACTAGGTCTGTCAATGGCATTGACAGACCACTCGATCCCATCGAGCAGCCGTAGATCCCAACCCACTCGATCCCACAGAGAAAATCCCGTATTTTGGCCTTTGCTTCATGGACAGTATTTGGGTCCAAATCGATCTGATCGAAGGTGGCTTCAATCCAATCAATCGGTCGTCGATGGCACTCGATATGATCAAAGCTCCCATCGACCGACTTGCGCAGTTTGGCGGAACTGTGGGTTTCGTTTCCTAATTCATTTTTTATCTTTTTAAAGGGTTTTGTAATCAGGGATTAGATTATTGGAAATGTGCTTAGAGCTTTTGGCGAGCAAAGGGAGTTCAAAGCCAGGGTTTTTTGTGGTTTTCGTGATGTATTCTTGGATCAGTAAGCTCTTCCATCTCTTGTAACGTTGATTATCACAGTGGATTCGTTGGCACTTTGTGCCATGGTTTTTTCCCGCAAGGATTTTTCCACAAAACCTTGTGTTTTCTGTGTGCTTGGTTTGTTTGATCTCTTATTGCTTAATTCTAACTCAGGGTTGCTTCTGCGCGTCCCCCCAACAAGTGGTATCAGAGATAACGCTAGGGTTTTAACTTTTTTTTTTAATATGAAAAGATGTCTTGTAAGGGGATCTAATATTAAGTATGAAACGGAGAAATTCATTGAGAGAAATTACTTTAAATTATGGAAGGTTAAGATGAGAGGCCTCCTAGTTCAGCAAGGATTGCAACACACTTTCCTTGGCAAGGCGGAACGCCCTGCATCTATAATTGATGAAGAGTGGGATGAACTAGACGAGAGGGCTACAACCTCGATACAACCGTGTCTAGCAGACAATGTCCTATAAAATGACTTAGATTAAAAGCCTGCCACAAGGGCATGGACGAAACTAGATGGTTTGTACATGAAGAAATCCACGTGAAGTCACCTGTATCTTAAAAAGCAATTGTATAAGCTTAAGATAACAGAGGAGTCTGACATTAATGAACACATGAGTACTTTCAGCAAGTTGTTATATAAACTGATGAATGTTGAGGTTAAGATCAAAGAGGAAGACTAAGCATTGATTCTCTTGAATTCGCTTCCACCATCTTTTGAGAATCTGGTAGACAAGTTGATCCACAATAGAGATACCATCAATGTGGAGATTGTCATCTCAACCCTTCATGAGAAGCAGTTGAGAAAGAAAGACGGTAACAAAGGTACATCTATGAATACGTTGCTTGCCAGGGGAAGCAATACTGAAAGAGAGAAGGCAATTCTCGATCGCGATCCAAATCGAAAGGAAATATAAAGATGAAGTACCGAAATTGTGGGATGACAGGGCATATGAATACGGACTACAAGAACCATAAGTCTCAAAAGGGAGAAAAATTAGAGAATGCGCTAAATGAGGCCAACACAGCCCAATCATGCGAAGAGGTGGATGGTGGTGATATCTTGACCGCATCCAAATCTGGTTACATTAATAACAACTGGATTTTCAATTCGGTGGCCTCATACCACATGATTTCTCACAAGAATTGGTTCATCACATACACCAAGTACAACGGTGGACAGATTTTTATGGGCAATGGCATTGCCCGTAAAGTTGTTAGAATCGGTTCAGTGCACATCAGAATGTTCGATGGGATATAGTGTATTTTGACATATGTTCGACACGTCCGGGCCTCGGGAAGAATTTGATTTCTTTAGGGGCTCTTGAGGCACTTGGTTGCAAGTTCACTGGTTATGACAGGGTCCTTAAAGTTTCAAAAAGGGCACTTATTGTGATAAAAGCGCAACGAAGCGGTAATTTATACAAGTTGATCGGAAACACTGAAATGGGTGGAACTGTAGCATCTGTAGTGAAATCCACGTCGGCACAATTGTGGCATACGCACCCAGGCCACATGAGTGACCGCGCCATGAAGGTACTTTCTAATCGTTGCTTGATTCCTGTTTTTAAAAGTATTAAACTTAGTATATGCGAGCATTGTATATATAGTAAACAATCAAGGCTAGAAAGCATGGTTTTAAAGGTGTGCTTGAATATATACATTCAGATGTATGGGGCATGTCACTTATTGTTTCTGCTGGGTGCTCATCATATTTCATCCCATTTATCAATGACTACTCTAGGAAAGAGTAGGTTTATTTCCTCAAAAAAAAAAAAAATATCCGATGTTTTTGCCACATTTAAAGTGTTGAAGACGATAGTTAAAAGGCAGACATGGAAGAAATTGAAGGTATTAAGGACTGACAATGGATGTGAATTCACTTCAAAGGAATTCAATCAGTTTTGTAAAAATGAGGCAATTGTGAGGCACACTCCTGAGCAAAATGGAGTAGCAAAACGGATTAATCAGACTCTCTTAAGAAAACCCAAAGCATGTTGAGTAATGCTGGATTGGACAAGGAGTTATGAATGGAGGCGGTTAACACAGCTTGTTACCTGGTGAATCGGTCCCCACTTATGCTGATAGACTGCAATATTCCTGAAGAAGTGTGGGGTGGTCATGAAGTATACCACTTACAATTGCATGTATTTGGTTGTAGCGCATACTTTCATGTACCGTCAGTTGAGAGGGATAAACTGGACTAAAGGGTTAAGAAGTGTATTTTTGTGGGCTATGATGGTGTGAAAGGGTACAAGCTGTACAACCAAGTCACACAGATGATTATAATTAGCCGAGATGTCAGGTTTGATGAAAATTCCTTGTTCCGCATAGACGATCGCAAGGAACCGGAGAAATCAACAGTCATTGATGTCGAGATTAAAAAATAAGATACACAGGTAGAGGTACAGGAGCAGGTGGAGTAGCCACCTCTTAGAATAAATCCACCAAGAGATTGCATAGTGCCAATGCGATATAGGGATAACTTGAGTGTTGCATTCACCCTCATTACAAATGAGGGAGATCTGTCTACCTTCTAGGAAGCATTAGATGCTTCTGATGCTAAGAAGTAGATAGCGGACATGCATGACGATATGGATTCCGTGTAAGCATGAGACGCAAGGTATCCCATATCAGTATCAGTTGGCATAACAGTACCCTCCGATACCGATATGGATATGGGGGTGTAACGGCGAAACGGGGGCATAACGGCCCGTAATGATACAATTTTTATTTTTGGCCAAAAAAATATGAAAAAATATGGATTAAATCCAGAATATTCTAATCATTCCAAATATGCATTTATTTATAAATTGGAACATGTTTATGGAACATGTTTATGGTGGTGTAACGGTCTACTCTTTGGCGAGAAGTTCTATTGGACTATCTGATGAATTTATGAACCAGATAGCCTGAATTTGACTACAAAATTCATATATTTGATTTTCTACATATATAATTTATATACTTAACAATTTGATATCATTTCTCTCAATGATTCTTTAAAAAAAATGAAATTAAATTCAGGTAGATGGCATTGCCAATTTGGGCTGACTTGGAGGACCAATTCACGCCCCAAATCAGCCTCAAATTCATGCAATTTATTGGCATTATCCCACTTATGAATTGGTGGACATTTATTGGATAGTGAATCATGAAAAAATCAAAAGGCCCTATTTTAAAAAATAAGTGTCCACAAATTAAGAATTATAACTATTCAAACAATTTGATTTTGGCATTGTGAGTTAGCAACTACAGTTCATAATTTAATTGGTAAATTTTAAGTTAATACATGTCTCGTGTACAATTTTTAAAAAGCCCAAATTAGGCGGGACTCAGATTGTTAAGTGTAGCACACGAGTGTCAAAGTTATTTGGACCCCACCATGATGAATGTGTTATATCCACACCGTCCATCCATTTTTCCTAATAATTGTAGGGCATGAGCCCAAAAATGAAGCAGATCCAAAGCTCAAGTGGACCGCACCATAAGAAACAACAATAATTAAACGACCACCATTAAAAAATTATTGGGGGCTACAAAAGTTTTAGATCAAGCTAACATGTGTGTTTTCCCTTCATCCACATCAGTGTAACCCAATTAACAGGTTAGATGGAAAATAAACATTACAGTGGACCCATGTAACAAAACAGTGCAAGTGCACTGTTCAGCGTGCACCGCAGAACATAAAAAAATAATAATAAATAAATAAAAATAAGTGTGTGGTGTGAAACAGCCACGCAGTCCAATCCGTTTTCGATATCGAAATGAAAAAGAAGAGAGAGAGAAAGGGAAACCGAAAAGAAAAGAGGGAAAGAAGAGAGAGAGAGAGAGAGAGAGAGAGAGAGAGAGAGAAGAAGAAGAAGAAGAAGAATCCGCAGCCGCAGCAGTCCGAGAAGAAGAAGAGGAAGAAGAAGGAGAAGGAAGAAGAGAAGAAGGGAAAAAAAAAAGGTATTTGTTTCCTTTTTTCTTTTTCTTTTTTTTCCTATTTTCTTTAGACCCGTAACAGCCGTTATGCTCACCGCTCCCTATCCTGTTAGTTGAGTGTGGTTTATATATTTGTTGTTTTTCCCTTGTTACCCACATAGGGGCATACTTGTAGTTTGGCATTTATTAATTGAAGAAAGAAATCTTGGCAACAGTACATATTATTCCAACAAAAGAAAGGTCGAAATATTACATGGGTGCTTCCAATCTTGGGAGCTTTTGGTACACGGGCCATCCACAGATCCATCATAACACTGTTTGTTCCTTGAACCACGGGCCCCAGTTGTACAAACCATACAACCTTTCCCCCGGGCACAGTATGGGAATCAATATTGGCATGTAGCCTCCTGCTTTCCTGAAAACCGACTTATGCAAAAGGTGGGCCTCACCATGAAGGTTGCGTGTCCAGCAAATCAGGTCCGTCTGCTCATTTGGTGGGCCACACCTACACGTTGAGCCAGACTGCTGTTTGTCATCCATTGATTACAGTGGTGAGGCTAACCCATCTGATAAGTGGACGAGCCTTAGTTTTGCTTCTCCAGGTGAACTTCATGGCGGGGTCCACCCTTTGTTTGACTGAAATGAAACAGAGACGTGCATGTTCGTGGGTATCATTGGAGGGGAAGTGCGGAAAAACATGCCTTAGAGAAGCATGGATTGGGCACTGCCAATGATCCATTTTGTTCTGAAAGTTGAACTAGATTTATAAACATTTGAAGAGGGCTCAGAGAATTGTATCGGCATCAAGGTTCATCTCTTCAATCTCTAGCCTTTCCTAGCTGGCCTCCTATGCTACTTTTGCAACATTTAAAAAATGGTGTTTACTCTTCAACTGCCCAGTCCAGACTGCAAATCGCTGATCCAATGTGGATGAAGTATCACAGAGAAGTTGCACTGAGGAGATACTATCAATGAGTCACTATTTTAGTTTTAACATCCATTTTATAGAAATTAATTGGATGGCTGGGATTTGCTTGATCAGTGTGTCCTACATCCATGATGAGACCCACGATTTGGATGGTCTCGAGAGCTGTATGTAAATCCAAGATGAGTCCTGCAAAGCTGAGGTGCTGATAAAGTTGGACAATGACACCGAAGGATGTAACATTATGCAGGAAAAGATGATTCCTGATATGGAAATACATCCAAGCTGTACATGGTAGTGTATGATTCAGTAAAAAAAACATATAGCATAAAACAATACCTCAAAATTAAGAAAATAGATCAATCACAGCTTTTTCCAGATGTTTTACTCAATCTCTTTTAAACCATGGGAAATTTTCAAAAAAAAAAAAAAAAACCTACTGTTTTATATCATAGTCAGAAGAACCCTTCGGAACTTCTCCAAGCATCTAAATATAAAATATTGTCTGATATTAAGAGTTGTGGTATGGCAAGATGTGACACACATGGAGTGAGAAGGTACTAGAGAGAAAAAGAAGAGGCATTATGAGCATAGAGGGGCTTTAAAAACATAATAAATAAATAAATAAAAGTGAGACAAAGGGAGCGGTGAGCGCAACGACACATGCACAGAGAGAGAGAGAGGTTAGCGACCCATCCATACTATTTCCCTTGTTGTGGCCTACATGATTTCAACAGATGTTAACAATGGATGTCACATAGTTATCAAGGTAGTTCCCATAAAGCCTTTGTCATATGGCCTCCTCGATTAAATGCTTCATGGGGTCTACAAGTAGAGAAGAGAAGAGATTAGTAAGGGCTACACAGATTAAAAGAAGTGAAAGAAAATGGATTCATAGGGCCTTGCGCGATAAAATATAAACTCTCTTTCCAAGCAGTTACATTTTTAATGACTGTTTAACCTTCTAATAACTAACGTTTCTAAAATAAATAAATAAAATGTCTAAAATTACCAAATGCTTTATATAATATAGAGAAAACATATGCATGGACGATATACTATTAAGAGAATTTATATGATCCTGCCCCATCTGATACTCAGAGTGCGTGAGTTTGGCCCCATGTTTTGGTGACCTGGGGTGTCGATATGACAGCCCCATCATGGCCATGCCCAAAAACTCTCCCATACAGCCATCTAATATTTTTCATTTCTCCATTGAATATGGGTTATTTCTATATATTTATTCATTTATTTCAGGCCCCCTTGATGGAGTGGAATGGCATTATTGGATTCATGAAGCCGACCCCAATTAATTGTTATAAGGCTTGGATGATGATGGCGGTGTATATTCGGGCCATTAATCAAAGGTTTTTGGATTTCACATAGAAAACTAATTAGATTGTTCTCTTAAGGAGATATTTGGGACATGCTCCATCCAAGGTGGACCATTGTATAAACAGTCTAGATTGTGGGGCCCACTTGTACAAACTGAGGACCCAACCTATCATCGGGTCAGGGATCATATACTTCAGTTCTAAGAAAGTAGGGTGAAACATTTCAAATTGAACAAAATGTACCTTCCGGTTGCTCAAGAGAATGTAAGAACTATTTCTAAGTCAAATTTAGAGCGTGAAACTTAAATATTTTCCCATTCGATCTACATTTCCTCCGTGAGTTGAATGCATGACAGTAAACAGACTTTGCTAAATGATCGAGTGCTTTGCTGAACATTGCACTTAAATCTTTATCCACCACCAGGAACATATTTAATGGAGGAAGCACCTATGTTTCTCTATCCCAATGGAGCAGCAAACAGACTAGCAAGTTCATGTTTCTCTTCGATCTCTGTGACTGTAGTATGCCCATTGCCAAGACCAAATGAATTAAAATCTCAGATACCCTCAACTGGCAACTGATTATCTTTGCAACGACTGCATAGAAGCCGTCGGTAATCTCTTCTTAAATCTGCATAGAGTGATCTTACAATGCACTTGCATGGCTTTTTTTCAAGATCAATTCATTTACACCAGCAGCTCTTTAATTTGCTGATCCAAAGTTCTCAGGGTGCTGTAGATAGCAGGTCTTAGCGGATGAGATAAATCCCCAGCTACAAATATATGTCGCCTCATCTCCACCTCAATCCAAGGCTTTTTCATTTCTTTCGTCTTCATCAATCTCGTCACTTCCTCAACACCATCCCATCTACTGTCTGCTGCATATATATTTGACATCACCACATAGTTCCCAATGTTCCCTGCCTCAACTTCGAACAAGCAGTTCACTGCTAGCCGCCCTGCTCGGGCAAGAAGGTCGACCATACAGGAGTAGTGCTCCACGGTGGGTTTAATGCCATGAATATCATCCATGGAATTAAAATGCCTCCACCCTTCATCAACAAGGCCAGCACGATAGCAGGCTGCTAAAACAGCAGTCATGATGACGTGATCTGGCTTTATATCAGATTCCAGCATTTGAGAGAAGACCCTGAGTGCCTCCTCGCCCATACCATGCATTGCATACCCACCGATCATGGCCGTGAACATGACTAGATCCTTCTGAGGACTCATTTGGAAGAGCTTGTAAGCAATGTTTATACTTCCACATTTTGAGTATGCATAAACCAGTGCTCCTTCCAAGCAAACGTCATCCAAGCAGGCTCTGATTGCATAACAATGACACAACCTTAGCAGGTGCGCCGAAACCAAACGGGTACAGACCGGAAGAATGCTCATCAGACTCATCACATCAGATCTCATCCCTTGAATCTGTAATTCACAGAACAGATTAAGAGCTTGATCACTGCAATTGCTTTGGGCATAAACGTGAACCATTAGATTCCATGCGGTGAGATCTCTATCTTGCATCCGATTGAAGATCATTTCTGCATCCTCCTGACAACACCCATGATTCACATACCCTGCAATCATCGCATTTCCCGTTACAACATTTTTTCCTGACAAGCTCTCGAATGTTTTGAATGCATAGTCGATGCTCCCACATTTCGCATACGCATCAATTATTGCATTTCCAACCGTCAGTTCATTTATTAAACCTGCCCTAACGGAGTAACCATGAACTTCTTTAACCACCATCGTGCTCAATAAAGCAAATAAACGAAGAATGCTTAAGATGGTGACAGAATCTGGTCTAATTCCTTCCCTTTGCATGTGATGTACAAGGTCGACAACCTTCTCCCAACGTCTGCTCTCCGCACAAGCAGCAAGCATCGCATTCCATGATATCAAATCTCTCTTCCGCATCGACCCAAATGTCCCAAATGCATCTTCTAATTCATCACATTTCGCATAGAAACTTATCAAAGCATTTCCTATAGCTGTATCATCACAGTCCTGGGTGCCCAAGAACATACTAGTGTATCTTTTTACCCTCCTTTACATCATGTAATTGGCTGCAGACAGGAAGTACAATGATGAGAGTGACCGAATCGGGTTTCACGCCAGTCGAGAGCAATATATGAAACAAATCTAATGCTTTAAAGACCCAACCATTCATGGCATATCCCACAATGACTGCATTCCATGAAACTAGATCTTTCAAGCCAAAATTTCTAAAGACAAATTCGGCCTCTTCCATGTGTCCGATCCTCGAGTAAAACGTCATGAGAGCATTGCATACTGAAACCTCTGAATCAAATCCAAACCGCAGAATGTAGCTATGGATCTCTTTCCCATGGCAGTCATCTCCCAAAAACGCACAGAGGGGTAGAATATTCACAATCGTGGCATAATTAGGCTTGAAATCTGCCAAGAGCATTTGATGGAACAGCCCAAATGCTTCCTTAGACAACCCATTTTCGACATACCCCGCAATCATGGCATTCCACGAGACAATGTCCCGACAGACTATCTGATTAAAGACGCCATGGGCATCATCCCAACTGCTACCACATTTCGAGTACATTGAAACCAGTGCATTTCCTACAAGAGTCTGTGATTCCAACCCACCTCTAATTGCATAAGCATGGATACTCATGCCACATTTCAAAGCTTTCAATCTCGCGCAGACTGGAAGTATAATTGTGATTGTAATGGCGCTGGGCTTAGGCTCCTCACATACATGCATTGAATAGAACAGTCTCATAGCCTCCAGGTGTGATTGTGACTGCCCGTATCCAGATATAAGTATGTTCCACATGACAGGATCCTGGTGGCCCATTTCATCGAACAGCTGGTGGGAATCATATAAAGCCCCACATTTGGCATACATGTTCATGAGCGCCTTATGGACGGGTACATCCAATTCATGCCCTTAACAACTCAGCCATGAAATGCTCTCCCCAATTCAATTGCCGAAAGAGCAGTGCATGATTTGAGGAGAGCAGGCAACGAGTAGTGGTCGGGCCTGATGCCCGCATGCTGCATTCGACAAAAGAGGGACAGAGCTTCGCCGTAGTTGGCATTGTTACAGCAGCCTGTGATCTTAGCATTCCATGATTTGAGATGTGGCTGGAGCATTTTTTCGAACATGTTGTGTGTGTCATTGTTTTCACCGTTGAATATGTAGGATCGCAGAGAAGTTATGGGAGATTTTAGGATGCGAAGATATGGGTTCGCTTGAAATGGTCTACTGGTATTGAATTTGAATTGGTGGGCCAATTGGACATTTTGGATCATCAATTACAGAGATCAGACCTTCCAAATAGCGAACCCCATTTTGGAGAGAACAAAGCTCGAAAATTACAACTATCGGATGATCTTGATTATCAGATATAGCCTAGTTTGAACTGCTGGCCAATTTATTTTCAGCTGTTCATCTGACAGACACCAGAGGGATGGTGACGGTGGTTCGATCAGTCTGTTTTTGGGAGAAGAATACCAGCTGTCTTGCCAACGGTTATGATCCACACTGCTAATATCAGCTGTCTTGCCAACGGGTATGATCCACAATGCTATCGGCCAGCTTAAATACAACCAGTCTAAAATGATATATAAAATAAGACATTATAAATAGCTATATGGATGGATTTAAATATATTTGATGATATTGATAAGATACCTATGGATTTAATGGAGGAAGTACCTATGTTTCTCTATCCCAATGCAGCAGAAAACAGCCTGGCAACTTCATGTTTCTCTTCAATCTCTGTGACTGTAGTATGCCCATTGCCAAGACCAAATGAATTAAAATCTCAGATACCCACAACCGGCAACTGATTATCTTTGCAACAATGACTGCATAGAAGCCCGCAGTAATCTCTTCTTAAATCTGCATAGAGTGATCTTACGATGCACTTGCATGGCTTTTTTTCAAGATCAATTCATTTACACCAGCAGCTCTTTAATTTGCTGATCCAAAGTTCTCAGGGTGCTGTAGATAGCAGGTCTTAGCGGATGAGATAAATCCGCAGCTACAAATATATGTCGCCTCATCTCCACCTCAATCCAACTGCAGCCAGCTGGCTTTTTCATTTCTTTCGACTTCATCAATCTCCTCACTTCCTCAACGCCATCCCATCTACTGTCTGCTGCATATATATTTGACATCACCACATAGTTCCCAATGTTCCCAGCCTCAACTTCGAACAAGTGGTTCGCTGCTAGCCGCCCAAGGCCCACCTCATGGTAGGTCTTACAAGCTCCGAGCAATGTCCCCCAAACGTTTGCATTGGCTTCAACAGGCATGTTGGTTATAAAAGCATATGCATCCTTCAGCTGCCCTGCTCGGGCAAGAAGGTCAACCATACAGGAGTAGTGCTCCATGGTGGGTTTAATGCCATGAATATCATCCATGGAATTAAAATGCCTCCACCCATCATCAACAAGGCCAGCATGACTGCAGGCTGCTAAAACAGCAGTCATGATGATGTGATCTGGCTTTATATCAGATTCCAGCATTTGAGAGAAGACCCTGAGTGCCTCCTCGCCCATACCATGCATTGCATACCCAACGATCATGGCCGTGAACATCACTAGATCCTTCTGGGGACTCATTTGGAAGAGCTTGTAAGCATTGTTTATACTTCCACATTTTGAGTATGCATCAACCAGTGCTCCTTCCAAGCAAATGTCGTCCAAGCAGGCTCTGATAGCATAACAATGACACTGCCTCAGCAGGTGCACCGAAACCAAACAGGTACAGACCGGAAGAATGCTCATCAGACTCATCACATCAGGTCTCATCCCTTGAATCTGTAATTCACAGAACAGATTAAGAGCTTGATCACTGCAATTGCTTTGGGCATAAACCTGAACCATTAGATTCCATGTGGTGAGATCTCTATCTTGCATCCGGTTGAAGATCATTTCCGCATCCTCCTGACAACACCCATGACTCACATACCCCGCAATCATCGCATTTCCCGTTACAACATTTTTTCCTGACAAGCTCTCGAATGTTTTGAATGCATAGTCAATGCTCCCACATTTCGCATACGCATCAAGTATCGCATTTCCAACCGTCAGTTCATTTATTAAACCTGCCCTAATGGAGTAACCATGAACTTCTTTAACCACCATCATGCTCGATGAAGCAAATAAACGAAGAATGCTTAAGATGGTGACAGAATCTGGTCTAATTCCTTCCCTTTGCATGTGATGTAGATGGTCGACAACCTTCTCCCAACGTTTGCTCTCCGCACAAGCAGCAAGCATCGCATTCCATGATATCAAATCTCTCTTCCGCATCAACCCAAACGTCTCAAATGCATCTTCTAATTCACCACATTTTGCATAGAAACTTATCAAAGCATTTCCTACAGCTGTATCATCACATAATCCTGGGTGCCCGTGAACATACTCATGTATCTTTTTACCCTCCTTTACATCACGTAATTGGCTGCAGACAGGAAGTACACTGATGAGAGTGACTGAATCGGGTTTCACGCCAGTCGAGAGCAATTCATGAAACAAATCTAATGCTTTAAAGACCCAACCATTCATGGCATATCCCACAATGACTGTATTCCATGAAACTAGATCTTTCGAGCCAAATTTTCTAAAGACAAATTCGGCCTCTTCCATGTGTCCGATCCTCGAGTAAAACGTCATGAGAGCATTGCATACTGAAACCTCTGAATCAAATCCAAACCGCAGAATGTAGCTATGGATCTCTTTTCCACAGCAGTCATCTCCCAAAAATGCACAGAGGGGTAGAATATTCACAATCGTGGCATAATTAGGCTTGAAATCTGCCAAGAGCATTTGATGGAACAGCCCAAATGCTTCCTTAGATAACCCATTTTCGGCATACCCCGCAATCATGGCATTCCACGAGACAATGTCCCGACAGACTATCTGATTAAAGACGCCATGGGCATCATCCCAAATGCTACCACATTTCGCGTACATTGAAACCAGTGCATTTCCTACAAGAGTCTGTGATTCCAACCCACCTCTAATTGCATAAGCATGGATACTCGTGCCACATTTCAAAGCTTTCAATCTCGCGCAGACTGGAAGTATAATTGCGATTGTAATGGCGCTGGGCTTAGGCTCTTCACATACATGCATTGAATAGAACAGTCTCATAGCCTCCATGTGTAATTGTGACTGCCCGTATCCAGATATAAGTATGTTCCACATGACAGGATCCTGGTGGCCCATTTCATCGAACAGCTGGTGGGAATCATATAAAGCCCCACATTTGGCATACATGTTCATGAGCGCTTTATGGACGGGTACATCCAATTTATGCCCTTCCTTAACAACGCAGCCATGAAATGCTCTCCCCAATTCAATTGCCGAGAGAGCAGCGCATGATTTGAGGAGAGCAGGCAACGAGTAGTGGTCGGGCCTGATGCCCGCATGCTGCATTCGACAAAAGAGAGACAGAGCTTCGTCGTAGTTGGCATTGATACAGCAGCCTGTGACCTTAGCATTCCATGATTTGATATGTGGCTGGAGCATTTTGTCGAACATGTTGTGCGCGTCATTGTTTTCACCTTTGTCTATGTACGATCGCGGAGAAGTTATGGGAGATTTTAGGATACGAAGACGTGGGTTCGCTTGAAATGGTCTCCTGGTATTGAATTTGAATTGGTGAGCCAATTGGACATTTTGGATCATCAATTACAGCGATCGGACCTTCCAAATAGCGGACCCCATTTTGGAGAGCACAAAGCTCGAAAATTACAACTATCGGATGATCTTGATCGTCAGATATAGCCTAGTTTGAATTGCTGACCAATTTATTTTCAGCCGTTCATCTGACAGACACCAGCGGGATGGTGAGGATGGTTCGATCAGTTTGTTTTTGGGAGAAGAATATCAGCTGTCCCGCCAACGGGTATGATCCACACTGCTAATATCAGCTGTCTTGCCAACGGGTATGATCCACAATGCTTTCGGCCAGCGTAAATACAACCAGTCTAAAATGCCACGTGTAACGTGCTTATGGAAAACGGATTGGCTACTCCACCCGGCTGGTGGTCGGTGATCTCTGGGCCTCTCCATTATGTATACGTTTCATCCATTTCGTTCATCCATTTTTACAGATCATTTTAGTGCTTGACCTCAATTGATAGAGGGATATAAATCTCAGGTGGACCACACCATAGGAAAAAAAAAATGATTGGATATCCACCATTAAAATCCTCCTAAGGACCACTGTACTCTTTATTTGACATCCAATCTGATTATTAGGTCATACAGGCCAAGATGAAGGGAAAAAACAAAGATCAGCTTGGTCCACAACTTTTATGGCCTCCAAAAGGTTTTCAATGGTCGATGCTCATTCAACACCGTTTCCTGTAATGTGGTCCACTTGAGATTGTGATATATCTAATTTTTCGTCTCATCCCATAAAATTATCTGGAAAACTAAATTGACGGCATGGATGAAACACATATATCATGGCGGGGCCCACAAAGCACCGCCCATCTGCCATTGGCCGGTGGCAGGGGAAGTAGCCAATCCGTTCCCGTGCTTATGACACCCAGCTGGAACGCGAGTTGCGTGCGCCCCCACCCACAGGAAATTGGAAAAGCTCCTGAGAAATCGGATTGCGTACTGAGTTACTCAGTACACTCTTATCGTACTGAGTAAACTCTGTTGGGCCCACTGTGAATTCATGTGGTTTATCCACACCGTATGTACGTTTTTCCACATCATTTTAGGGATTGAGCCCAAAACTGAAGTATATCAAAAGCTCAAGTAGACCATACCAAATGAAACAGTGGAAGTATTGATTTCCATGGTCGAAACATTTCTAAGACCCCCAGTGATGTTTATTTGTCATCCAAACTGTTCATAAGATCAAGCAGACATGGATGAATGGAAAACACAAATATCATCTTGATCTAAAACTTCTGTAGGCCCCCAAGAACTTTTCAACTGGGTGGACTTCAATTCACAATATTTCAGGTGGTGTGGTCCACTTAAACTTTGGATATGATTAATTTTTGGTTTAAACCCTAAAATTATATGATAAAGCGGACGTACGGAGTTGATACAATGCATGAATGACGGTGGGCCCCACAGAGTTTACTCAGTACGCAATCCGCTTCCCTGAGATTGAAATCCACGTCCATTAGTTTCTTCAGTTCCTGTTAGGACGGCGGGGATTGGCTGCTATGGAGCCCGCTGTGATGTTTGTTTTATATCCACGCCGTGATGTTTGATTATTGCACAGTGGCGTGTTTGATGGGTGGTCTTTAGTCTGACGAAAACGAGGTTTAGAGTGCGATCATGAAGACCTCACTATAATTGGTGGCCTCACATGACCACCACAATAAAATTTTGATAGATGGCGCAGATCCACTCTTTCATGATCTAGAGACCTGCTAGTCCATGCACCTCGAAACGCTGTCGCATGTGATAGCCTGGCCAGTGTTGTGAGACCACTCAAAACGAAGCATCGACAGACCCAGCCTTGTAGACAGCCTGACCAAAATCAGGCCAGCTTGCTTACTAAGGGCCTGTTTGTTAACTCTGAAAAATAGTATTTAACGCGGAATTGAGAAAATGATCCTCATCAAGAGTTGTTTGTTACCGCATAAATCGAAAAGCACTGTGATTTTTCATTGAATTCTTTCTGCCATAGGAGTCTGGTACTTAATTTTCAGCCTTCAGGCATAATTACCAAACAAGTTTTTTGACTTTAGATTTCAGATTCAGGCTTTAGACTTCAGATTTAACAAACAAGTTTTTTGACTTTAGATTTCAGATTCAGGCTTTAGACTTCAGATTTAATAAACGCGCCTAAGTTCGCCGTCATGTGTTTAAAAGAGATTCAACAAGTGTAGAATTGTGGCCCATGCAACGATGGGATAGGTTTGAGTTTTGGACGGGTTCACCTACACATTAGGCCCACCCACAGACACTGATCTGTGGCCCAAAGCAGAATGGATGAAATAACCTAGAATCAACAGCGGATGTACAAGGGAATTAGGTTTAACTTCTTGCTTGTTTTGGAAACAGCGTACTAATACTCTTTGATCATGAGTATTTTGAGTGGGCCACACCCTTGTAGGCTTTATCATAACCTTGAACTGTGGATGGACTGTCCTCAGATGAATAATATCCAATCAAAGTAGTTATGCTTGAGAGAGGGAGGGAGGGAGGGAGGGAGGATTAGGCGGGTCACAGCCAACAATCCAACATAACAAACAGTTTTGGCCCATGTCATGAACTGATTGGTATTCCACCTTTTTAGGTGATCTTCATGATGAGAGACGAGACGGCTGTCGCAGATTACCAAAAAACAGGCAATATTTTCTGGTGAGTCCAACGTTTCCTTTTTTTCATTTCACAATAGCCATTATTGTTACATGACAGCGACACCAGTCCGCTGACATAAGGTCATAATGCCTTTTTAAATGTGCTCAAAATCTATAAGAGGAGAAGGATCAGATGTGCTCACATCTCCTTCCAGACATTTGTAAACCTTCCAACAGAATCGGTGATCTTGTCATCTTATAGATTGAGCTATCTGACCAACCCAAAAAGTAGCCCATCTTTTATGGACCATCATCTTATAGAAAAGATTGACCTTACAAACTGCACATCCACCAATCTACTACAAGAGGTTCCACCAGCTAATGCGGAGCACACACCACACGGATTTCAAATGAAAATTGGAAAACACACACACACACACACACACACACACACACACACAGATTATACTTCACAACCAACCCATGGATGATAGTGCCTTGATACGCATTGGATGGAAGGACGGAAGGGTGCTTTTTTACAGGGATCCAAAATAGTAAATACTATTAGATCAGGCCTGAGTCATCAAACAAAAACAGATCAAATGGAACTAATCTCTGCCTTGAAAGCCATGCAAGCTTAAAACCACACTTTAAAGAAAGGATGACAGATGAGGGGATTTCAGGCTCCTATCAGCTTCATGCATCTTCTGATTTCATACCAGCAGACTGAAGACATTGCCCATGTATCATCATCTATCCCATTCTAAATTTGGGTTTAGCTGAAGCTCAGATTGCTTTGGTTTATTCACCCCAATGTTCGTAGGCAGCGGATTAGTGAGCCGGTCCCACCCCAAGATGTGTGGCAAGATGTACTGCACAAAACGAAAATCACAGGAGGTTTACAATTCTTGTGGCATGTGAATGCATATATGAACATAATAATACTCCATGCATTCAAACATAGTAGGTCCGTTAAAAAAAATGGTGCTTATGGAAAGGTTTAGGCCCTGTTTGGTAGACACTAGACACCTAAAAATGAGTTCATCTCATTTAGTTAAAAATAATGATCTATCAGAGATCTTCGTCTCTAATACAAATTCCATTGACATATCAGGTATTAGAGATCAAGATCTCTAATTCATTACAGTTAACTAAAACAACATGAGATCATTTTTAAGTGTCTACCAAACAGGACCTAAGAATGTCTAAACTTTTGACTCCGACTTGAATTGAACAGATTTTCCATCGAATAGTTCTTATACAGAGTCTAATTTTTAAAGATCTAAAAAGTTCAAGCATAAATTTTAACACAAAAATTTTAAACTTTTTGAGGAAAAGGTTAAACCCCTTAAAACCATCTAACTAAAATGTACGTTGACTGCAAACTGACGAGAAGTAGCCCTTAATTTCAGACAATAAGACCATAATGCTTTCCAAACTCCACGGATCCTCACAAATTTGGACGGGCATTTTTCTGCGGTCATTCTACGTTGAGTTTGGATAAGTAAACACCAACAAAAAATGCAACTAGCCGCAATGGAGGCTGAACTGAGGTGTTTGTATGGCATCTCACCCATACACCAAGGTACTCCTGCAGTGAAAATGGGATGCCCCAAAAATCAAGTTGATCTAAGAATTAGATGGGCCCCACATGAATGTGGGGGTTTTTAGGTGGTCGTTCATTGTTTTCTATAGTGTGGCCCACCTGATAGTTGGATCGACCTGATTTTTTGGGGCATCCCATTTTCATGGTGGGATGACCTTGCTAGACACGTTGGATGCAAGGTGTGTCATAACGGTAACGGTAGGCATAACGATCCCCACCATTACCTCCCCACATTACGACCGTAATGAGGGGCATGGTGGCCATTACGCCCCCCATAACGGTCAAATAAACTTTCTGCCAAAAAAATCCTTAAAAAATAAAAGAAATATTAGAAATATTTAGAGGATTCTAAATACATATTCTGTTTATGATGGTGTAATGGTCTCAGCCTATCTGATGATTTTATTAACCTCACAGCTTAAATTGCAAGTTGTGGCACTACCCCACTAATGCACATCCTTAAGCATTCGACATCATTCTCCCAAGAAATTTTAATAAAAAGTTGAAAGTAAATTCGGATGAATCATGTTGCCGATTTGGGCGACCACTTGAATGCCCCCAAATAGTCGCAAAATTCATGTGATGTATGACATTCATTCACTAATGTCTATTCCCAAGCATTTGATATCACTCCCCCAAATAATTATAAATAAAATTTATATATATATATATATATATATATATATATATATATATATATATATATATATATATATATATATATATATAAATTCAGGATGAATAGTGTTGCCTTTGGGGGGAGGGGGGGGAACTCAATTGGCCCCAAATTCATACAAGATCTGACACCCATCCCACTAATACATATTCCTAACCATTTGACATAATTTCCCACACGATAAATTTTAAGATAAAATTGAAATTAAATTCAGATGAATCATGTCGCCGATTTGGGGGACCACTCGATGCCCTAAATTGGCCTCAAATTCATGCAATCTATAGGCACTCACGCCGCTAATGTAATTGGCCCAAAATTGGTGGACATTTATTGGATGGTAAAGAATGAAAAATATCCACCTAACTCAAAAAATGTGTTGGCAAATCAGCAGTTAGGATTGTTCGAACAATTTGATTTTGGAATTATGGCTTGGCAACAATGAATCCCATAATTTAATTGGTTAATTTTGAGTTAATGTATGTTGCATGTACAATTTTTTTGGGGTGCATATTAGGTGAGGTAGGGTAACAACTTAGTGGGTGAGGCCCTGAACATGGGGACCATCTTGATGTATGTGTTGTATATCCATGCCGTCCATCCAATTTTCCAGCTCATTTTAAGACATGGTCCCAAAAATGAGGCAGGTCCAAATCTCAAGTGGACCACACAGTAGGGATTGAATTCCCACCGTTAAAAACTTCTAGAGGATCACAAAAGTTTTGGACCAAGCAGCTATTTGTGTTTTCCCTTCATCCAGATCTATGTTGACCTTATCAACAGGTTAGATGGAAAATAAACATTATGGTGGACCCTAGGAAGTTTTTAATGGTGGGTGGTCAATGACCACCGTTTCCTGTGGTATGGTCCACCTAAGATTTGTATCTGCTTCATTTTTTGGACCATGCCCTAAAATGAGCTGGTAAAATGGATGATGGATGGTGTGGATACAACACATACATTGAGGTGGGCCCCATGGTCAGGGACTCACTAAGTTGTTCCCCCATACTCACCTAATCCGCACCCGAGTTAATATATGACACGTGAATAAATTTTTTGAGTACAAGTGTATTAACTGTGATATGCCACCAAAGTATCAAAACTCAAGCCCTTTTGAAAACTAGGCTCTTAAGGAGACACATAGCTCCTTTTCTTTAGGAAGACGAGAGAGAGAGAGAGAGAGAGAGAGAGAGAGAGAGAAGCAGTTGTTGAAGAAGGAAAAGAAGCAGCAGTGCAGCAGCAAAAACAACAGTGACAGAAGAATCAGCAGCAAAAACAACAGTGACAGAAGAATCCCAAAACTAAAATGTAGCTGTTGCAAAGTAACAACAATTTCTCAGGAAATGGGAAACTGCAGATTCGAGCAATAATTCCATTGTTTGTTTTATAGTGCAGTTTTTCATAGAAATTGAGTCTTGTTTCCATTTCTACTGATTGGGAATGACTCATATGAAACTTGGATAACTCATGGAAAACAAGCTAAAATAGAGGAAGGATGCAAGAATCATCTGAATGCACTTTCTAGTAACCCAATAGAGTGCAGTAGCAGCAACGGATTCCAAGAAAACCTAGGCAAGACCTCCCCGTGGGCAACCCCCGCTTCGCAGGAGTCCCCCCGAATCACACCCCAGCATGGAGATACAATGCATCATTTGAATCACACCAAGATGCCCCTGCATCATCCACTCACGCCGGTGTGGAGACTCGAACAGTGAGCTCCCACTCTGATACCATTTTGATCGTGGGCAACCAATCAATGCACCAAAAGCTCTAGAGTTGATGGGGAATGACCGGTTTATCCCTATATGCAAGCCCTCCTAGGCAAACCCGGGCAAGACCTCCCCGTAGGCAACATCCGTTTTGCACGAATCCCCGAATCGCATTGTCCCACAGTGGGCCCCACCTAACGGCCATTTTACATCTCACATACCCCACCTCGTGGGCCATCGCATCCCAGCGTGGAGATATGGTGTATCATTGGAATCACACCAAGAGCACTCCGAAATTTAAGAAAGATGACATTAAGCTCAGCATTTAGTGTTGTTTGTTAACACCAAATGTGGAAAGCGCTCCATAATTTTTACTAAATTTTTTCGACAACAGAGGTCTAGCTTTATGGTGAATCCAAAATGAGCTCAGCAGACTCTTTTGAAAAAATCCAAGATTGCCATGCATGACAGAGATTTTCTCCTTTGTGTAATACACAACTCAACTTTTAATGTGTGGCACTTCTCTGGGCCAGTAGATTTATGTGTGAGATCCACACCATCCATCAACTTTTCTATATCATTCTAGAGCGTGATCCCAAAAATTGAGACACATCCAAAGCTCAAGTCTATCACACCACAGGAAGCAGTGGGAATGGAACGAATACCGTTAAAACCTTCCCAAGGTCCATTGTGAAGTTTATTTGCCATCTAACCTGTTCATAAGGTCGCACAAACCTGGATGAAGGGAAAACACAAAAATCAGCTTGATTAGATCCTTCTGTGGCCCCAAGAAATTTTCAATGGTGGGCACCCAATTACTACCGTTTCTTATAGTGTAGCCCACTTGAGCCTTAGATTTGCCTTGTTTTTGTCTTATTCCCTACAATGATATGGAAAATGGATGGACAATGTAGATAAAACATATACATCATGGTAGGCCCCATAGAGCCCTTTGACAGGACTGTCCGTCTCTAGCTAAGATCCTGGTGGGAGTAGTACCCAATCTCCACCCGGATTTGGAGGGAGCAGATTAGGTGAGACACCGGATCCACCAATGTGGGTGTGACCCTTTGTGGGGCCCACTGTGGTGTATGCGACTACATCCACGCCGTCCATCTGTATTGAAAGCTTATTTTAGGGCATGATCTAAAAGTTGAAGCGGCTCTAAATTACAGATGGACCATAGTACAAGAAACAGGGGTGATTGACTATTAAAAACTTCTTGTGGGCCACAAAAGCTTTGGATCAAGATGATATTTGTGGGTCTCTTCATCTAGGTGTCTGTGACCTTATCAACAGGTTGGGTGGCAAATAAACATTTCGATGGAATCCATGAAGTTTTCAATGATGAGGATTAAATCACTACTGTTTCTTATGGTGTTGTCTCCCTAAAATTTGTTTCAGCTTCGTTTTTGGGATAATGCCCTAAAATGAACTTTTTAAATGGTTGGGCGGTGTGGATTTAAGGTACACACATCACCGTGAGCCCCACAGTCAGGGTCCCACCCACATGGGTGGATTTGGGTCTCACCTAATCCACTCCTTTGTGTGTGTGTGGGGGGGGGGGGGGGGGAACGGTGTGACCCTTACCGTGGAGCCCACATTGATGTATGTACTCTATATCCACTCTGTCCATCCGTTATTCCAATTCATTTTAGGGCATTATGTAAAAAATGAAGCAAATCAATTATCAAGTGGGCCATACCATAGGAAACAGTGGTGATAGACCATTATTGGGCCACGAAAGTTCCAGGCCACGTGAGATTTGGATCATCCTCATTTTTGGGATCATTCCCTAAAATGATTTGGAAAAATGGATGGAGGGCATGGATAAAATACATACATTATGACAAGAGCCACACAACGTCGTCCAAGGGGCTACTGACATTGTCAGTACACAATCCGGATCCACCAAGGTGGGTGGGACCCCTAACTGTGGGGCCCACCGTGATGTGTGTGATTACATCTATGCTATCCATCTGTAGTGAAACCTTATTCTTGGGTATGATCCAAAAAAAAAAGCACATACTAATCTCAGATGGACCATAGCACAGGAAACAATGGTAAATGACCATTAAAAATTTCTTGTGGGCTACAAAAGCTTTGGATTAAGATGATATTTGTGTGCTCTTCATCTAGGTCTTTTTAACCTTATCAATAGGTTGGATGGAAAATAAATATTCTAGTGGAATCCATGAAGTTTGTAATGGTAGGGATTCAATCACGACTGTTTTACAGGGGCAAATAAGTCAAATTAACATATTTCAAACACTTCAAACGTTAGTTAACAAATAAATTGTTCTAGATTCAATACTAGTTTTCTGACTTCAGATTCAGACTTCGGACTTCAGATTTAACAAACATGCCCTGAGGCAGATTCAAAAGTGTATGTCATCGTGGCTGGAGAGGCTACACCCGAGGTGTGTAGAGTTGTCACCCAAGGTGAGTCCAGCACTGGAGGAGTTAAGTGATGTTTTTCCTGAGGATTTACTGAATGACCTTCCACCCATGAGGGACATTCAGCATGCCATTGATCTTGTCCCAGAGTCGACTCTACCAAACCTTCCTCATTATCGAATGAACCGTACGAAGCATGTGAAGTTTGAATAAGCAGGTAGATGAGCTCCTTAGGAAGGGTTTCATTCAGTAGAATTTGATTCCATGTGTAGTGTCAGCGCTTCTCACACCCAAGAAAAATGACACTTGGCACATGTGCGTGGACAATCAGGTCCAATGTTGTTAAATAGTATATGCGATCATATGCGATCGCATATGCATATGCGCATATGTGATCGAACAACCGCATTTTTATTTTTTATTTTTTTTCAATATATATATGAGAAAAATAAAAAAATGTAAGAAATTAGGGGGAGCTTTCCTAAGTTAATAGATGTCTAATTTTACATATTTAAAATACATTTGAGAGAAATAAAATCAATTAAACAATGAATAAAGTATACATTGTCATCAACATTTAAGAATTAGGATTATTGTTTATTTAAGAGAGAGCAATGTAGATTGTAGAATGAGAGTGCTTGAATCTTGAAAGTTGAATCTTCCTTTAGAGTGCTTGAAGCTTGAATCTTGATCTTCCAAGAGAGAGTGAAACTTCTCTTCTTAAATGAATAAATGATCTTCTTGCTTTAATCTTGTAAAGAAGTACGAACTAGGAACTTGGATGTTAGAAGTTGGAACTTGGTTTGATGTAGGATAGTAAATGTGTGTGTGTGTGTGTGTGTGTGTGTGTGTGTGAGAGAGAGAGAGAGAGAGAGATTGATTGATTGTACTTAGAAGTAAAAATATAAGAGAAAAAGAGAGGAGTTTTTGAGTGAGAATGTCAGACCCGTATCCTAACCCGTACCGTTCCGTATGCCTCCACGATCCTCCCAGTCTAATTTCGGCAACCCGCGATCTATAAACGGGCATCTGCGCGCGAGCCTAAGCCGGATCCTTTCGGTCTGAGTCGGCTCAACCCGAGACTTATATCATTGCGACCGCGTCGTCGCCGCGATTCCGATGCCGCGTATTACGCACCGACCCGGTACCCAGGCCAGGAGATGTAGGCCCACGTCCAGTTCGAAGAAAACGCCGCACGTTGCAAAACCCAAGAGAATCCATCCCATCAATCCCATCAATCCCATCAATCAAGTACACATTACTCACCCATCCCCAAATACAACTACCCATCCCCAAAAGTCAACCTTCCCATCACCTCACCCATCTCTCTCCCCATCACTCCATCACTCACATCACCTCTCTCTCATCTCTCTCTCTCTCATTCTCTCCCAAGCTCCATGAGACCAACCAACGTCCAAGCCATCTCCAAGAGAGGAGAGCTTGGTATGGCCCACCTCCCTATCTTCAATCTCCACCGTCCAATTACCATCATCCTCCATCAAAGTGGTAGCCGAGGAGCTTAGCTTGCCATTGACCTAAGAAGAAGCAAGAAAGGTGGGTGAATCTGCATTGTTTGTGGGTATTTCTCGTTGTTTTGTTGTGTGAATTTGATCAGTTGAGGGTCCACATGTGGTGGGACCCATCTTAATGTATGCTTCAGATCCGCACCGTCCAAATTTCTGGACGGTGGGTTGATCACGAGGTGTGCGGTTTATCCTAACCACCCATTCATTTTGGCCAGACTCTTAGGCCCACTTTGATGATGGCCATCTAGATTGTCCGACCTTTGGACGTCCAGCAGCTGGACCGTGTGAAGTGGAAAAACAAAAAAAAAAAAAAAAACGGTGGGCCCTGATGTACGTGGGACCCACCATGATGGATTTGTTTCATCCACACCGTCCAGGCCTCTGGACGGTGCCAGGCCACCGTGATACATGTGCTTATACACCATGCCGTTCATTTGTTTTGCTGGTGGGGCGGCCGTTGGATTGTGTAGCACCCACACGTGGGCTTGCTTAGCTGCTGCAACGTCAGTATGATGTGGGTCCCTTGAATCCAAGTCGTTCATCTGCTGGGACCAGCAGCAGCAGCAGTTGCTACTAACGTCAGCAGTATGTGGGACCCACTCGCATGTGGAAACCACCGTGATGTATTTGTATCCCCCACCGTCCATCTGTTTTCTTAGAGACGGTCTGTCTAATGGACGGTGGCATGCAGCTGACAGCTGCAGACGTCAGTAGGCCAAGTGGGCCCTGACCATGATGTGTGGTGTATTTTCACGCCGTACATATTAAGGTGAACCTCACATTGTTTGCACGTGGGGATCCCCAACGTCCATTGCTTGGACGGTGGGCCACATCAATGTATGTATGTGTTTCATCCAGCGTCCATCTATGTGGAGGAAGGTTGCTGTTTAATGATGGTAATAATAATAATAATATAAATAATAGTATATAATAATAGAATATGCATATTCTATATATTTGAGATGGTGGGTACCACGTGGGACCCACCCACGGTGTCAGCAGCTGGGCCGCTGTACATGGGAATAAATCCACATCGTCCACTGTTGTGGCATTCACCATGATGTATGTTTGTATATGCACCGTCCAGTTGTTGGACGGTGCTACGTAGGCCCCACCTTAGCATCCATGCCACCCACCTGGTGGGCCTCTACAATAATGTACGTGTTTTATCCCTACCGTCCATCGGAGCCGTGGACTATACCACGATACATGTGTTTTATCTCCCTGGACAGTGGGTTGCACAGTGGTGTTTGTGCTTTATTAGACCATCTAGGTTGTGGCCCCACTTGATGTGCACATCCACACCATCTAATGTGGTAGATTCAAATCTTTGGTGGGCCATGTGCGTGGACCCATCCATGATGTATATGTTGTATTCATACCGCCCATAGTCTGGACGGTGGACACCCACCCGCTGTGCACACCGTCTAGATCAGTGGGACCCACATGATGTTTGTATATATCGTCCATCCAGACGTGGGATGGTGGAACACCACCGTAAGGTATGTGTTTGTCTTGCACCATCAAGTGGTGCCATGGACCCGCCTTGATGTATTTACCGTATTCACACCCAGCGGATCTGGAAGATGGGCCACACCCTGATGTATTTATTATATCCACACCGTCCATCCCTGGACATGGGGCCCACCTTGGTGATGTGTCTGCAGCACTGTCCAGTATGGAACGGTGGGCCTGTTATGGTGTACGTGTTTCACTCCATACTGTCCATCTGTTTGATAGGTGGGAATACACCTTGCTATATGTATTCTCTATCCTCACCGTCCGTTTGATTGGGAAGGTGGGATGTATGGATCGGATCCACACCATCCAATGTTAGGACGGTGGGTCCCATTGTTGGATGATGTCATTAAGTTTTGAGGGCCATCATGATGTATGTGTTTATATCCGCACCATTGCAATGTGTGACCCACCTGTTAGACAATGTTTAGACAGTGCTGGTTTACATGGTTCATGTTTGGGCGAAGCTGATTAGCGTTAGTGGGCCATGTGCCCCAGGGATTTATGAGTACAGAGGTACACATGTTGCATCTGTAATTATTGAAATGATTTTAATGTGATTCCAAGCTCCCATCTGTGAGGCCCGCCTTGAGGTATTTTTATGGTCCATCGGTGCGGCCCATATTATGTGACCCATGTGATGTGGCCCACGTGATATATGAGGCCCAGTATTGAGGCCCATAGGCTAGGCCCAATATGATGTATTCAAGGCCCATGGGCTAGGCCCAATATGATGTGTTCAAGGCCCATGGGGCGAGGCCCATTGTGATGTAATCGAGGCCCATGGGTCATGGTCCACTGTGATGTATTTAAGGCCAAAGGGCGTGGCCCATTGTGTTATACTTGAGGCCCTTGTATGAAGCCCAATGTGATGTATGTGTGGCCGCTACGTTGTGTATGAACCCCCCTTATGTGTGCCATTCCTTGGGAGCAATGTTAGTTAGATGTCTACATTAATGGACAATGACGGTTAGATGTCCTCATTGTGACCTTCCCTTAGGCCTTGATAGTCCCATTCTCATCATCCTCTTGTGGGTTAACCCTAATTCGTGGACCCCATTCACCATAGAAGGATGGCTTCGTACTATCGGATTTTATATAACCACGGCCGAGGGCCGATCTTTATATTATGATTGATTGGCTGTCCATCTATGGACCCCGCCCCATTTATATATATACTGGTTGTTGGTGTCGATTATCGATATTGATCGTCGGTGCCGATTATCGGTGTTTATTATCGGAGCCGATTTTCTTAGCCGATTGACCGATTACCGATCGAGGCCGATTATCATGACCGATTACCGATCGTGGCCGATTGTTGATTAACGTGTCCGATTGTCGATTCTGTTTGTCGTGGTCGATTGACCGATTACCGATCGAGGCCGATTATCGTGACCGATTACCGATCGTGGCCGATTGTCGATTGACGTGGCCGATTGTCGACTCTACTTGTCGTGGCCGATTATCGTGACCGATTACCAATCGAGGCCGATTATCGTGACCGATTACCGATCGTGGCCAATTGTCGATTGACGTGGCCGATTGTCGACTCTGCTTGTCGTGGCCGATTGACCGATTACCGATCGAGGCCGATTATCGTGGCCGATTGTCGATTAACGTGGCCGATTGTCGATTCTGTTTGTCATGGTCGATTGACCGATTACCGATCGAGGCCGATTATCGTGATCGATTACCGATCGTGCCCGATTGTCGATTGACGTGGCCGATTGTCGACTCTGCTTGTCGTGGCCGATTGACCGATTACCGATCGAGGCCGATTATCGATCTAGGCCAATTATCGTGACCGATTGTCGATTCCAATTATCGTGGCTGATCGCCGATTCCGATTGTCGAGGCCCAATGTGATGTATATGCGGCCCGTATTTGAGGCCCGTTGTGATGTGTATCCAGCCCGTGTTTAAGGCCCAATATGATGTATATGAGGCTTATGTGATGAGGCCCACTGTGATGCATTTGAGGGCTAGGCGATGGAACCCATTATAATGTATGTTAGGCCCATGTGAAAGGCCCATCGTGATGTATATTAAACTCTTGAGTGAGGCCCATGGTGTTGTATATTTGGCCCTTGTGTGCGGCTATGAGTCCATTATATGTTTGGCTCTATATGGGTCATCCCTTGGGGATAATGTTGGATAAATGTCCACATTGCCGAAGCCGATTGCTGATACCGATTATGAGTATATGACCACGTAACATCATGATACATGCCCATACGCATCATCAGTATATTTGTTATGAGATGTGATTGACCATTGCATATGTCATAATGCTGGTTGTTATGAGACTCCCTGATAGGCGAATATTGTCTCACATGAGCGCACGGTTTGCGCAGGATTGATGCATGACTGGATTGTATGACTCATGCATCTTGCATTATGTGCTGTGATTACTGTATGCCCTACCGACATTAGGGTCGTAGCCTCCACAGGCATATCGTGGATGGCCAGATGGGACACCGGAAATCTGTTTTACATAGGGTGCTATAGATATCCCTGGGTGAAAGTCCCTAAACCCTCTTGGTTCCAGAGGTTGCTCCAATGTCTAGACCGAGTGGGTAAATGAGCGCCGTGTGCCGATTACCAGATGGTTGTGCTCTCCACTGTTTCGTGGTCGGTTGGAAAGGGGTGCGGCCTTACCTGCCCGAGAGGAGGGAGCAATGCTAGGCGGAGTCTGACCAGCTCGAGGAATGGGTCCGCTATCGACGAGTCGAGCCCGATATTGGCAGACGGATAGTGAGGTCTCTTCCACTTACCTTATTGCGCGCGATGTGGCGACGATCTGGTTTAGAGTGTAATAGACCCCGGTGATTTCCCAGAGAGGAACCGTACTGATATGTGGACTTATTGAGTAGGAATTGCATGCTCATTCATTCATTCATTCATTCACTATCCACTCGGGCTGGTGGCGCGCAACTAATTGTTGTGTACCTTCGTTATGGCAAGGATTTCGGTTGGGCGCGCGACCAACCTAAGATCAGGAGTTTACCACGTTGAGCCTGACTATCCAAATTTAGGAATGGGACTGGTTTGGATAGAAGTCCCTTGTGGTGGACCCCATAGCCTGCGATACTACGTACTATCATCCCGACTTCACACTCCAGCATGATTATTTCATTCGCATCGCACATTGCATTACATCCGCAGGCATATGTTTTTTTTTGGGTTGCTATTTCTGCACTTATATGGCCTAGACAGATTTAGCAAGATTTGTATATTGCATTGCATCCTCGACATCTGATATTTGACTCTTTCTGACTCCTTATCGCATAGTTGTTCTATATTGCGTATTCTGATATTGATTAACTTATAGACTTGTCCATACATCCGCTTACTCTGTTATCGTAGGATTTATATCTTGTCAGTATTTCTGCTTACTCTGATAATTCCTGCTCTTGTTAGTGTTTCTGCTTATTTAGACATTGTATGGTTTATGGATTACCAGTTTTTTTCGGTATCGTATGATTATGGCATCGTATTGAATACTTAACACTTATCTGGTGCACACACTTACACCACCCTCTAAGCTTTCTATAAGCTTATGCACGATAGATGCGTGCAGATGATGTTAGGTTGCAGCAGTGTTGAGCTTGGAGCGTGCAGTGGTCTTCTGGAGTTTGATTTTCATTTATGTATTTTCCCTTCAGTATTGTACTCAAACAATTACATTAGTAGATATGTGATGATGATGTTGCCTTTGTGAATTGGGTAATCTTGTGGTTATGCTTATCACTAGTTATATGTATATAAAAAAAAAAATTCTCCTTGTAGGATCCCAGGATCGGAATCTGGCATATGAATGCTAGGAGCCGAGAATGGGGTACTACGGAGGCTGTCGGCACCAAATTCGGTAATCGGGATTCTTATGAATCCGATTCCCGGGTTTGGGGCGTGACAGAGAATGTTGCAAATGGAGGAGGTTTGGATGCCTTCTTATAGGCAAAAGGTCTTTTTTTTTACAAAAAAAATAATGTGTGGATGCCAATATGCGATCGCATACATAGCATATGCAATCACATATTCTTGCATTTTTGGCATATGCAAAATGCATGGGAGAATTTGCATATGCAAATATGCGGTCACATTAACAACATTGGTCGTGTTATCAACAAAATCATGGTCAAGTATCGGTTTCCCATACCACGACTTGATGATATGTAAGACATGATGGCAGGTGCCACAATTTTCTCAAAGATGGACATCAAGAGTGGGTATCACCACATACGTATTCGCTCAGGGGATGAATAGAAAATGGCCCTTAAAACGAAAGATGGGCTTTACGAGTGGTTGGTCATGCCTTTTGGTTTGACTAATGCTCCAAATACGTTCATGCGTGTGATGACCCAGGAGTCAAGGCCTTTTATAGGGAAGTTCCTAGTGTACTTTAACAATATTCTCATTTATAGTACCTCCAAAGAAACTATACCTCCACAATCTGAAGCAAGTTTTCGGGATCCTTAAGAAAGAAAAGTTATATGCAAACCTCAAGAAGTGTTCGTTCTTGTCATATAAAGTTATCTTCTTAGGTTTCATAGTTTCATCAGAATGCATGTTTACGGATCCCGAGAAAATCAAGGCCATTGTGAGTTGGCATGAACCACAGAACATTCATGAGGTACGCAGCTTTCACGGCTTAGCTACCTTCTATAGGCGGTTCATCAAAGGCTTTAGTTCCATTATGACCCCTATCACATATTGCATATAAAAAGGGGTGTTCAACTAGACTAACGTCGTGTCAAAAGCGTTTAAGGCGATAAAAGGCAAGATGATAGAGGCTCTTGTCATGCGCCTCAGTGACTTTTCTAAAGTCTTCAAGGTTGCTTGTGACCCCTCTAATGTAGGTATAGGTGGAGTATTTTGTCAAGAGGGACACCTTGTTGCTTTCTTCAGTGAGAAGTTGAATGAAGCAAAGCAACAGTACTCTACTAATGACAAAGAATTCTACGCGGTAGTCCAGTCCTTATGTCATTGGCAACATTTTTTACTAATGCAAAAGTTCGTTTTGTTTTCAGACCAAGAAACCTTACATTATCTTAACTCCCAAAAGAAATTAAACCCAAGGCATGTCAAGTGTGTTGAGTTTCTTCAAGAGTATTCTGAAACACAAGACCAAGGTCGAAAACAAACTCGTTAATGCCCTTAGCCATAGAGTGACGTTTATTCAATCTATGAGCATTGTAGTCACTGGATTCGAGAGTCGAGAGTTTGAAGGACGAATATCCCACATGCCCAAACTTCAAGAAAGTATATGCTTCACTTTTGGATGGTCAAATGAATGATAGTGGGTTGTCCTAATTAATAACTTTCTATTCAAAAGAGAAACTGTGCGCTCCCCGCACATCCCTATAGGATTTCCTTCTTTGAGAGCTTCATGCCGATGGAGTAGCCGGTCATTTGGGTCATAACAAGACTATTGCCCTTGTAAAGGACAGGTTTTATTGGCCAAATCTCAAGCAAGATATAGCCAAAATTATAGAGCAATGTCAGACTTGTCAGATGGCAAAGCAAAAAAAAAAAGTAAAACACGGGCTTATACATACCTTTGCCAATGTCACACGCTCCATGGTAAGACCTCAGTATGGACTTCGTGCCTGGGCTTCTTAAGACAATCAAGAAGCATGATTCCATTTTTTGTGGTAGTGGACCGTTTTTCTAAAATGGCCCATTTCCTACCATGTTCAAAGATGTCTGATACCTCCAACATCGTGAAGCTATTCTTTGCGGATGTGGTTTTTTTACATGGTTTGCCAAAAACTATCGTGTCTAACAGGGATGTTAGGTTTATAAGTTATTTTTAGAAGACACTTTGGCACATGATGGGCACGAGATTATAATTTTCATTGGCATACCATCTTCGAACCGATGGTCAGACAAAAGGGGTCAATAGGAGTTTAGAGAACCTATTACAATGTCTTGTGGGTGACCATACCGGGACTTGGGACACGGTCTTACCTATAGCTAAGTTTGCATATAACAGTTCAGTCAATAGGCCAATAGGCATGAGTCCCTTTGAAGTTGTGTTTGGTTATAAGCGTAAAAAACCTATAGACCTTATTCCCATTCAGTCTCTCATGGGCCTTCAGAGTCTACAGATGCATTTGCATGCCACATTCATGACTTGCATGCAGAGATTAAAAAATGGATTAATATAAGTAATGAAAAATACAAAGAAATTTGTTTACTCACCATTGGTTCAAAGAATATCATAATAAAGTGATGATAAGAATAAGGCCTGAATGGTTTCCACAGGGGACCTTTAAAAAATTACAAGCCTGCAGTACTGGACCATATGAGATTTTGAAATGATTAGGTCCCAGTGCATCCTTAGTAGATCTTCCACCTAGTATGGGTATTAGTGTTACATTCAATGTAGAAGATCTTATGCCTTTCCAGGACCCCTCTCCTAACCCAAATGATGAAACGCTTGAATTGTCCCATTGCACATGGACCTTACCCGACCCATCTTCTCAGCCTCTACTACATTTACCATCCATACCTAAGAGCACAGAAGAGATAGAGGAAATTTTAGACGAGTATGTGGTTTCCACTCGACATTAGGGCTTTCAAAAATGTTTAGTCAAGCGGAAACATCGACCAATTTCAAATTGCACGTGGCTCACAGAGGCGGATCTTCAGCGACTTGACCCAAATCTTTCGAAGTAGCATCGCAGCTTTATTTCACCAGAGGCAAAATCTTCTCAATTGGAGGGAGTTGATGAGGACATCTGACTATTTAGAGTGCAGTAAAGGAGATCTACCCAACCTTCATTTTTGGCTCGATGACTTGTACATGGGCCCAGGTGGGGACACACTGACGACTTGAAGACCCCACATGCATGATCATGCATATTACATTAGGAAGATGTATGTAGGTTGCTTCTTTGAAGAGCTTTGGTTGTTGGATCATGAGGACACAACGATTGGACACCGTTGGATCATGTGAATCTTTCGATCGGGCGGTTGGATCATTGTGATCCTTGATCACTTTGGTCATCAGTATTAGGATTAGCTGATTTAATGTTTTTTATGGTTATTTATATTATAAGATGAGTTATTTTCAGTTTATTGCACCATGGAACATGAGGTATGTTTTTTTAAGTGAGGGGTATTTTTGTCAGAACATGTGTATTGAGACTATAGGGGGGGGGGGGGGGGGGGGCTTCCAGCCATAGCCCATAATGGTGGAAAGAAAAACAACTCTTTTGCTTGAAAAAACTCTCTCATGTGATTTGAGATTCTTTTGTGAAAAGAGACTATCTAGTGTGAATCCAAATGTGTAAAGCCTAGTTATCATTTTCATCTCTATATTATTCTCTTTTAAAAAGTATTTTTTTTATTCTCATATCTTCTCAAATCTATCTTCTCTACCACTTTCTTCTATAAACCCTAAAATGATTTACCCTTTCCTTCTATACCTAAATCCATCTTTTCCTAGCCATCACTCCACCAAACCCAACCCATCACCACCAGCCCCACACATACGGATAGGGTCGTACAACCGTATGGTCAGCCCCTTCCCTCCGTTTTCTTCCCTTTCTTCAATCCACTTTCCTATCCTATAAACCCTAGCCTAAAACCCAATCCCAAATTCCCTACGAAACCCTAATCCCACAATTCCCTACGAAATCCTAAATCCTTAATTCCCAAATCCTAAATCTCCCATTTTCCCCAAAATTCCCAAAACCCCTTGAATCCATAACATTAGAATTATGCAAAATCTGCCCATTGAATTAGAACCATACCTATGCTAACGCAAGAGTTTCAACCTCTCATTGAGCCTTAGATTTTCATGCTTATGTGGTTTATGCTTGTGTGGGATTGTGAATTAACGTAAATCTAATTTTTATTATATATTTAGTACTCTTTTAATCATGGTAGAATGGCATGTTATTATATTTGACTGACTTTGATTATTCGTTAATAATCTCCTGCTTCCAAATGATTAGATCACATGTCCTGCATCAGTTTTTTTCTTCATTTTCCGAGATACCATGGAAATCAATTTGAAACATTGATTTCCATGATTTTCTGGGGGAAACTTGGAAAAGAAAATTTCTTCTGCAATGTTGTAGTCTTTGCAAGCAGAGGAGTGGGACTGCACACAGGAATCACTTTCATTTCTAGGGTATTCAATGTCCCTAAATGCTCAAAACACCACACTAAAGAAAATGTGGCTGTTGTCATTGATTACCAATTATTCAGATAATTATCAGGACCCTAAGATGAGATTGCTAAGAAATAGGAACTCATAACTCTAATTGTGCATGCACACGAACACAACTACAAATTATTTCAGCTCAACACCGGGAAAGAGCTGCCGGATGTGAAAGTGTAATTGTGTGCACGCGTGTGCGCGTGTGTGCGCATGCACGTGCATGTGCGTGTGTGAGAGAGAGAGAGAGAGTGAGAGAGAGAGAGAGAGAGAGTGAGTGAGTGAGAGAGAGAGAGAGAGAGAGAGAGAGAGAGAGAGTAAAAGTGACCAAACAGGTTGACATCAAATCTTACAGCAAAAGATGTGCGCATCACCGCAAATTCAGCCTTTGATACAGGAACAGAAAGACGTTCGTTGGTTTTCAGGTTGGATTGGGCAACACCTGCACAGAGATAGCACAGAGAATATGGATGAAATCAGCATTCTGCAGAACGGAGAAGCTATTATCTTAAAATTATTTAAGATCCATGAATTTAGTGAATTCTGTACTTAAAAGGGGAAAAATATCATTTATTTCATAAAATAAAAAATACAAAAATAATAAAAAAGTGGAAAAGAAATATCAAGAACCTTACATTAAAGCCCATAACTGGACCCACCCAAAGGGGTCAGATCCTATCTGGTTTCGTTCCATATACCACATTCAAGGTACAGGACCCGAATCTGATCAGGACTAAAGTGCCCAATCCAACCCTGCCTAATATTTAAATGGCTATAAATTAATGGACCCAAAACCAACCTGATTGTTAAATAGGTCGGATTTTAGGATCCAGACCCGTTTAAATCATGCAGGGCATCTCAGGGACCTATGAAGCTGGGCACCCGTTGACAGCCCTAATAGGAAACAAAAGTATACAATGCTGATTAGTTGTAAAGTTAACAGCAACCTACCAATACACTAGAACTTTGTTGCCATTGGTATGATGCTAACATGCCCTTTTTTTTAATTCCAGAAAGAGGGGGTGGTGTGGTGATGGGATGGGAAGATTAAAAACAATCATCACAAGACAGATAGGTTAATAGATTATATCAATATAATGACTATTGAATCTCTATCAAAGACCATGAGATATATGGCATCAGAAAATTAAAGACAATAGATTATATCAATATAATGACTATTGAATCTCTATCAGAGATCATGAGATATATGGCATCAGAAAAATTAAAGACAATTAATCTGGGGATGAATGAGCACTTGGTTCCTATTTATGTAAAGAAATATATGTTCTTTGGGCTTTTCTCAGTTTAGTGTATAATTGCACGAAATGTCAAGTTAAGCGGCCGTAGATTTGGGCACAAGAACAGGGAAGCATGTGTTTCAAAATGTTAGTGAAAATAAATAGTTTGAAGTGGGAGTGGGAGGAATAATTGAAGCTGGAGCAAGTGCTGAAAGTTGGGCGGGTTCAACCCACCGACCCGTGACCAACCCGACATTGGGTTGGGCTCAGGCAAGATATTTCGGGTCCGATCTTAAGCTTGGGCCATACAAACACCAACCCGATAAAACTTGGGTTGGGCTTGGGTTGAGGTCTCGGGTTGCCCGACCCAACCCGAACCCGATCAATACATAAGTTACTTATAAATTATAATTGAGTGTGGATCGTTTGTGTTGAAGGCACACTAGTGATGTCGAGTCTCATTTGTCCACATCATTTCCAAGGACTCAAGCTAACAAGATATGCCGGATTTCTCTCTCCCAAATAGACTTCATACTATGCTGCATGACTTTTAAAGGAGTAGTTGTCTTATATTTTAGCTTGTTTTTTGAATAAAAAAAATGAAGTTCTTTATAATGAATAATCAAATATATAATTAATAAAATTATAGATACAAAAAATAAGTCCTATATTGAAATATAATAAACTAATGTGATAACGAAAATATTAGCATGTATATACCCAATCAACCCAACCAAACCCGCTTGGGTTGAGAATTCCCAACCTGAGATTGGGTTGGGTTGGGTTAGAGTTGAGGTATAGGAACCTTGGGTTGGGTTAGGGTTGAGCACCAACCCGCCCAACTTTCAACCCTAGGAGCAACAAAAAGGTTAGATGAGCTCCCACTTAGAATCTTGCATTAGACCCACTCCCACTTCCCTAGTTGTTTATCCCTACCAGGAATGTTGTCAGAAAAAGTCTTCAAGTCTACTCGACTGGTCGAGTGGGTTGCTCGACCGGTCGAGGCTAGCTCGACTCGAAGTCCAGCGGCTTCGTCCTTTCGCTATTCCGTATTGCTCGACCAGTCGAGGCCCTCCTTCGACTAGTCAAGGTTACGCAAATTCTTGCACGGATTCTGCGCGGACTGCGTAAATTTGAGGCGGCTTCAAGGATGTGCGAAAGGGGAGTTTCTTAAACTATAAACAAGGGTCTCTAGGGTTATTCTAAGGTATTCTAAGGCTTTCTGAAGGAGTTCCAAGGGGTTCTTAAAAGGATTTTAGGGTTTCTAAAGGGTGTAGCAAAGGTGAGATTCGAGGTTGTTCGAATCGAGTAAGTCCTCTCTCTTTGTAATTTCTATTTTCATAGTGGAGATCTGTAGCTTTGTGCCGTAGTTTTTTCCCACAAGGGTTTTCCACGTTAAATCTGCATGTTCTCTTGTGAATGTTTGGTGTTATTGGATTGCTATCCTAGATTTAGATCTGTGTGATTCCGCAGCACAAATCCCCAACATCTGGCATTAGAGTAATCGTAGGGGCACAAAGCTGAATCCAAGGGATTAGTAATAATGAGAAGCACAAGTTATGAGATTGAGAACTACTCAAGGAAAAACATTTTTGAGTTATGGAAGATCAAGATGATGAGTTCCTTAATCAAGCAAGGCGAAGATGGTGCTCTTGATGAGCGAAAGTCTACTATGACTGATGATGAATGGAATACTCTTGATAAGAAAGCTTTATCATCAATCCGCTTATGTCTCACGGATGAGGTGCTCTATAACGTCATGAGTAAGAAAACTGCGACTAAGTTATGAGCGAAGTTAAAGGATGTCTATGCGAAAAAATCCTCTAAAAATCGCCTGCACTTGAAGCGGCAGTGGTATAACTTCAAAATGGCATAGGGTGGAGATCTGGAGGCTCACATCAGCAACTTTAATAAATTAGTTTGTAAATTGCTGGATATGGAGAAAGTGATGAAAGATGAAGAACAAGTATGTATGTTGCTGAATTCTCTCTCGGCGTCGTATGAGTCATTCAAGGACATTATGTGCAGCACGAATAAAACCCTGAGTGTCGACACCGTTATCTCAGCCCTTCAAGGGAAGGCTATGAGAAAGTTAAACGGCGACATGGGGACATCTTCTGATGCACTATTTACAAAGGGTAGGAATTTTGAACAAGGTACGGGTTCTTTAGGTTCTATATCCAAATTCAATGGCAAGGGCAAAGGAAAGGTAAAGTGTTGGAACTGTGGGAAGGACGGACATGTGACGAAGGATTGTGAAAATCCTAAATCAAAGAGAGAAGATTCTGAGGCTTCATATAGAGAGGCCAATGCTACCACGTCTGATGGATCGAGTGGATGTGATGGTAATATTTTGTCTGTCTACTATCAGGCGGCCATACGATGATCGTAAGGACAAGTGGATGCTAGACACAGAGGCATCTTTTTACATGACTCCTCATCGGAGTTGGTTACCAGCTACAGGGAGTGCGATGGTAGACAGGTATTTACGGGCAATGATATTGCCTGTAATATTGTGGTTGTTGGTTCGGCGCGCATCAAAATGTTTGATGGGGTGGAGCATACCTTGATTGATGTCAGGCACGTTCCTGACTTGAAGCAGAATCTGATTTCTCTTGGTGTACTTGAGGCAAAAGGATGCAAATAAACAGGTATTAATGGTGCTCTTAAGGTATCTAAGGGGGCACGGGTAATCATGAAAGCGCAACGACTTGGTAACTTGTACAGGTTGATCGGGAGCGCTTTAAAAGGTGGAGCTGCAGTGGATGTAGCGAATTCCACCTCTACACGTGTGTGGCATGTTAGGCATGACCATGCAGGCAGGGCAGGAAGGCTGAGACGTGCGGACAAGGATACAGAGCAGGTGGAGCAGCCACCTGTGAGAAGAATCATACGGCATGATCGCAGGATATCGGCAAGGTACATGGACGACTCCAATATCGCGGGGGATTCATCTTCGATTCAGATGGCTCTAAGTGAGCCTGATGCTGAGAAGTGAAAGGTGACTATGGACGATGTGATGGATTCGTTGTACCAGACCGACATATGGGAGCGGGTGGTGCTTCCGGTGGGCTGGAGAGCGATTTGATGCAGGTGGATTTTTAGAAGGATACAGCATAGATACAGGGCGAGGTTGGTAGCGAAGGGTTATGCTCAAGGAGAAGGGATCAGCTTATCAGAGATATTCACGCTGACAGTATAGCAGGTGTCTATTAGATCCGTGATTGGCGTTGGTTGTCCAATGTGATCTTGAGCCGGCAGAATAGATGTAGAGTCTGCACTTCTACAAGGGAAAGTGAAGAGCAGATCTACATGAAGCAACCAGAGCGATTCGAAGTTAAAGGGGCTGAGAAAAAACTTTGCAGAAGGTCGTGGTTTGACCTGTCGCCTAGGCAGTGGTTTGATTCGTTCATGGTGAGTCAAAAATTGATGACATGTAGATCGCCAATTATGACATATCTGAAATCAATGTACTGAAGACTCAATTAAGTAGGGCATTCAACATGAAGGATCGAGGGGCTGCAAAGATGGTTCTTAGCATTGAGACTGAAGGAGTAGGCTTTGGTAATCACAGGAGAAATACCTTGTGTGGGTATTGATCAAGGATGTGATGGGCCAGGTAAATTCGGAAAGTGTTCCCTACACGTATCTCCTCAAGTTTTCCTCAGGACATGTCTCAAAACAGATGAAGAAAAGCAGGATATCTCATGAGCCTTATTCAAATGCGCTTGGCAGTGTATGCCATGGTATGGATTAAACCGGTTATTTCACAGCCTATCAGTGTTGTGAGCAAGTACCTCAGCGATGAGATTGTAAGAAGACTACGTCTTTCCTTTTGAGAAGACAAGAGCAAAGGTGGTTAAGCACGTGGATTTTGATCTGGCAGACATGCTCACCTACATCGTTCCTGCAGAGAAGTTCAAGTTCTGTGTAACTTCTCTGGGCTTGGCGATGACATAAAAGAAGGAAGGAGTGTACACGAGAAGCTATGATGTGATGTAGAGATAAGAGAAGAGGTTAAGAAGCTACGCGGTTGAAGATTAAAGACTTGGTGGAGATTGTTGTCAGAAAAAGTCTTCAAGTCTGCTCGACCAGTTGAGGGTTCACTCAACCGGTCGAGGCCAACTCGACTCGAAGTCCAGCGGCTTCGTACTTTCACTATTCTGTGTTGCTCGACTATTCGAGACCGTCCTTCGACTAGTCGAGGTTACGCAGATTCTTGCGCGGATTCTGCACGGACTGCGTAAATTTAAGGCGGTTTCAAGGATGTGCAAAAGGGGAGTTTCCTAGACTATAAATATGGGTCCCTATGGCTATTCTAGGGTATTCTAAGGCTTTCTAAAGGAGTTCAAGTAGGATTTCTAAAGGGATTTTAGGATTTCTAAAGGGTGTAGCAAGGGTGAGATTCGAGGTTGTTTAAATCGGGTAAGTCCTCTCTCTTTGTAATTTCTATTTTCATAGTGGAGATCTGTCGATTTGTGATGTGGTTTTTTCCCGCAAGGGTTTTCCACGTTAAATCTGTGTGTTCTCTTGTGAGTGCTTGGCGTCATTGGATTGCTATCCTAGATCTAAATCTGTGTGATTCCGCAGCACAAATCCCCAACAAGGAATAGATGCTTGCTCGCTTCCTTGCCGAATTTGTTGCTGCTTTTGCAGCTATAAGCCAGACTTTTTCCTGTCAAGAACCAACAAAGTTGAGCTACATTCAAGGGGGCAAATTTCTTCAAAATGCAAAGTGAATCAATGCCATCATTGAGAGGTTTAAAGAAGGAGATGCTCCAATAGAAAGTCAATGGATCCCCATTCATGGCCTTTATGAAAGATGGAGTTTAGGGAGAATATGGATATTTGGACCCTTTCACATCCCAAATCCGCTCGTCACGTTGACTGCAGAAAGCATCATTCCCAGACCAACCTTCTATCAGGCAATGTATCCCATGCATCTTCATTGAATACACCCATAGCATTCCAAAGCTTGAGTCCTCGTAGATATTGAATTGGGAGGAGGGGGTTCAAAAAGTGCTTGGCAAAGAATGTCTTTGAAAGAAATAAAAGAAGCCAGTAGCCCAGTACTAAATAGCTCAACATAGAAACTAAATATGAGAAAGACAATGAAAGATATGGTTCTAGCCTCCACTTGTTTTTTCTGAACAATTGACTGCCTTATCAGTTTTTGTCATTTAATTATTTCTTCATTAACCAGAACACCCTCACTACCCATGTTTTATGTTCCACATGCCATAGAAGCGATCATAGATCTAACAAGCATGAGAGTAAAACCAAAAACTCCTAAAACAGAATAGAATATACTAAAAGAATTAGAAACATATATGCCAAGATACCAAATTGAAATTCTCCCTAGCATAAATAAACCAAAGGATAGTAATAGGCTAAGATTGGGTGGAAAGCTTACTCAAACTAAAGAAGTAGCCACCATCATCTGACATTGGTGCGACCGATAAGGTCTTTCTCACTTGACCTTCCAGGCTGTAATATCCAAGGGTCATCAAAACACATAATAAATTATATGCACTCAAACTAGAAACTTGTGACATTTCTCAATATTTTATATCATTATGAGAGTATGATGGCAATAGGCATTGTTCAGCAGATTATGCTAAGGAGTAAAAGGACACAACCTTGTATTCTTTGAAGGGTCATGGAAAAATTCGCAAGAATCACCAGGACCTAGGCTCATCAAAGATCCAAGCTCTGTGGCTGATAAAGCAAAGAACTACAAAAATGAGAAGCCAATTAGTTGGTCAGAATTTGCACAAAAGAAAAGAGACTTATTATGACAAGTTAAAATGTTGATGACCATAGTTTAGGGCTGTCAACAGGCTGGACCAAGGTCTATACAAGCCCAGCTCACAAGTAAAGCCTAGGCCTGAGCCCAACCCTTTACGATTATCCACAGCCCACGCCCGAGCCAAGCCATCTACTTTTGTGCAACATCTAGGATGCTTAGGCATGCCCAACCATGCATCTTACAAACTATCGTTACAAAATACCCTTGAAATCCTAAATGAACCAGCCTTGAGCCAAAGGCTCTGAGACACAGTCCGAGCCTGACCCAATTAGTAACAGGCTTTAATTTAGGCCCAATTCCTGTGGTCAGGCCTAATATGCCAAGACAAGCCCAGGCCCAAAGCAGACTAGGACCAAAAGCCCAACGGACTAGCCGTGCCAATCGACAACCCTATTGGATTTCCTCTCTTTCATTGTATTGTGCAGCATGATCCATAAAATCCCTTTCAAAAAGGAAAAAAAAAAAAAAAAAATTCCATAAGATAGGATGGAAATCTCATGAGGATAAGCTATTGTTAAATGGCTATTACCTGCCTCTTCTCCCAATCATACTTGCGTTGGCCAATAGCAGGCATGAATTTCAGCATCACCGAGCCCCTCTTATCAACTCGAAAAAGCCCAGACTGGCCAAGATAAAGAACAAATGGGAACACAGTCAAACCTTCTCTAGGGCTGTCTCATTCAGAAGCACGGCACAAATATAGTACCAAGAAACAAAAAGCATACAGTTATCTCTTTGAACTTTGGAAGCACTGGTTCCATAACAAGTGCAGCTTTTCCCTTGAAAATTGAATAATTAACAGATGTTCTGACCGAGTAACTCCCTGCAGTGCATGTCCAAAAAGGAAGGAGCCAGATGATCCAGCCACAATGTAATATATATACTGTATTAGAAAGATGCTTTAGAATATGAAATCATAACATCAGTCGCCAAATCCTTTCTAGCAGTTGAGAAAGATGCTTTAGAATATGAAATCATACCATCAGTCGCCAAATCCTTTCTAGCAGTTGAGAAAGATGCTTTAGAATATGAAATCATACCATCAGTCGCCAAATCCTTTCTAGCAGTTGAAACAGCATGGGATGTAAGGTTATGGAACCATAGACCATGTTTGTTATTATTAGCTTTCTCCACGGATAGATTGTAACCCAGAGTTCTCCTGTTTAACCGTAGAAACTCTTAATGCGAACAGAAGGAACGATTAACAACATAACGCGGTCAAAACTCCAAACATCAAGTCTTACATGTACATGCATATTTAGCAGTTTGCAAGCCCACTCATCTGTAGCCCAGCCCCTCTGCATGGTAGCACACATGCCAAGCTGGGCCTGGCACAGTTATGACATCCAAGCCATCCATCAGGTAGAATCCACCATGTGGGTTCCCTGGCTTGGAAATCAGACTGGCCACTCATAAGGTGGGCCACAATGTATGAAAGAAGACATTGGCTGTAAATTTGCTTCATACATGGTGGCCCGCCCTATTTTATTATCCCAGGGCATCCCACAAGGTTGGGCCAATGGATGGGCGGCTCACACCCTGCACATATGTGCTAAATTGTGTGCCAGCATATGGTCAGACCGGTCTATACACACATGTGGGAAGGGGCAGGCCTCTGAACATATATCTAAGTAGTACTGCCACCCATTTGGGTAATCAAACCATTTGCAGAGACAGTTGAGATGTTTTTCCTTTTCTTTTTTCTTTCTTAATAATCAGTTTCATTTTTTTGAGATTCCAAATTCAGTTTGAGGGCCCCTGAAAACACAGGGTGGGCACAACACTTTTCTAGCTCAATGCTTGTTGAATGTGTTTCAGTTAGTCCAGAAATGCATCAAACGACAATTAGCCCATGTTTAAAAGCCGTGGATTCCATGCCAAACAATGGAAAAGGAAAAGAGTTTTCCTTTTGACGTAACGAATTGTGTTGTCCCACTAGCTGAAACACATTCTGTGATCCACTAGCTGTCCCACATATATCTGATCTTTCTAGGAGCTTAGCTGTCCCACTAGCTTAGTGGGATAGCTTCCTCCCTGTATCCTTTATTAGTTTTCTTAATACATTTTGTGATCCTTCAAAAAAAATAAAAAACGAATTGTGCTGTTTGGATAGCAAAGAAAAGGGTGGATTCCACCAAGTAATTATTACACTTTTCCATAATTTGGATTCTTTGTATAAGAAACTAGGTAAGTATTGTGAGAAGAGTATAAAATTTCCATTTTCTATCCAAACAAGAACTCAAAATGGGAATCCATTGTTCAATAGTTCTCATAGAAATCATAATTGGATAATTATTGGTTTGTCCTTTCTTTCGCCTTGGAGTCCATGTATCAAAGCATGCCCTTAGCGGCACAATAAAGGGAGAAACATGGAGATCTTAATATGGTTTCCCATCTCCAGCACAGCTGCCCAAATCATGGCCTTTTGCACCCAAAACTCTGAATTTTTAACGATTACTTAGCAAGGTATTCTAAAACAGTTGCGTAATTGCCATAACGACCATTACCTAACTGTAACAATGGTAACCATTATGCGTTATGGGGCCATATATAACGGCAGCCACCAAAAAAAGGGCCCACAACAGTCCGTTACAAGGCCCAAACATTTTTTTTTAAGGCCGTAATGATTGTTCAGGGACCATAATGTAACAACAACAGCAGTGGTCGTTACAGCCACCGTTTCCGTTACAGAATACCTTGGTAATTAAGCTACATTGAACATGCACCAAACTACCAAACACATTAAAAATAATAATTAAAAAAAAATTCCACCCTCCTTTGCCTTGGATTCCATGTATCCAAGCATGCCCTTGGCAGCAGAAAAAGGAAGTTTGAAGATCATAATGTGGTTTCTCACCTCCTGCACAGCTGCCCAGGTCATGGCCTTCTGCACCCAAAATTGTTAATTTTAACAACCACTTAGCAAGGTATTCCAAAATGGTTACTTAACAACCATAACCACCATTACATAACAATAGCGGTGATAACTGTTACATGTTAGGGAATCATAACAGCCGTTATGGAAAAATGGCAAGTAATGGTTCATTATGGGGCTGAAACATGGCCATAACAGCCCATATCGTAACAGTAACGACAATGGTCATTATAGCTACCATTGCCATTATGGAATACCTCGTTGCTTAAGCTACACTAAATATACACCAAACTACCAAAAATATCTCCAAGTGCGGAAGCCGGACTTTTGAGTCTCAAATGAAATTGATATCATTTTCATTCAGGAGACAAAGGCTGAAGAGAGGAAAATGGGATTAGTAAAGGATCAAGGTGTTGTCAGATGTCTTTAATTTGTCTGTAACTGGGTCTGTCGATGGCATTGACAGACCACTCGATGCTATCGACAGCCTACTCGATCCCATCGAGAAAATCCCGTATTTTGGCCTTTGCTTCATGGACAGTTTTTGGGTCCAAATTGATCTGATCAAAGGTGGCTTCGATCCAATCAATGGGTCGTCGATGGCACTCAATATTATCAAAGCTCCCATCGACCGACTTGCGCAGTTTGGCAGAACTGCAGGTTTTGTTTCCTAATTCATTTTTAATCTTTTTAAAGGGCTTGTAATCAGGGATTAGAGTATTGGAAATGTGCTTAGGGCTTTTGGTGAGCAAAGGGAGTTCAAAGCTAGGTTTTTTTTGTGGTTTTCGGTGTGTATTCTTGGATAAGTAAGCTCTTCCATTTCTTGTAACGTTGATTATCATAGTAGATTCGTTGGCACTTTGTGCCGTGGTTTTTCCCCGCGAGGATTTTTCCACAAAACCTTGTGTTCTCTGTGTGCTTGGTTTGTTTGATCTCTTATTGTTTAATTCTAACTCAGGGTTACTTCTACGCGTCCCCCCAACAAGTGGTATCAGAGATAACGTTGGGGTTTTGAGTTTTTTTTAATCTGACAAGATGTCTTCTAAGTGATCTAATATTAAATATGAAACAGAGAAATTCATTGAGAGAAATAACTTTGAACTATAGAAGGTTAAGATGAGAAGCATCTTAGTTCAGCAAGGATTACAACACACTCTCCTTGGCAAGGCGAAGCGTCCTACATCTATGATTGATGAAGAGTGGGATGAACTAGACGAGAGGGCTATAACCTCGAAACAACCGTGTCTAGCAGACAATGTCCCATATAATGTCTTGGATTAAAAGACTGCCACAAGGGTATGGACGAAACTAGATGGTTTGTACATGAAGAAATCCATGTGTAGTCGTCTATATCTTAAAAAGCAATTCTATAATCTTAAGATAATAGAGGAGTCTGACATTAATGAACACATGAGCACTTTCAGCGAGTTGCTATACAAATTAACAATTGTTGAGGTTAAGATCGAAGAGGAAGACTAAGCATTGGTTCTCTTGAATTCGCTTCCACCATCTTTCAAGAATCTGGTAGACAGGTTGATCCACAATAAGAATACCATCGATGTGGAGACTGTCCTCTCAGCCCTTCATGAGAAGCAGTTGAGAAAGAAAGATAGTAATGAAGGTACATCTATGAATGCGTTGCTTGTCAGGGGAAGCAATACTGAAAGGGAGAAGGGCGATTTTCGATCGCGATCCAAATCGAAAGGAAATAGAAAGATGAAGTGCTGAAATTGTGGGATGACAAAGCATATGAATAAGGACTGCAAGAACCATAAGGCTCAAAAGGGAGAAAAATCAGAGAATGTGTTAAATGAGACCAACATAGCGCAATCATGCGAGGAGGTGGATGGTGGTGATATCTTAATTGCATCCAAATCTAGTTACCCTAATAACGACTGGATTTTGGATTCAGTGGCCTCATACCACATGATTTCTCACAGGAATTGGTTCACCACATACGAGTACAACGGTGGACAGATTTTTATAGGCAATGGTGTTGCCTGTAAAATTGTTGGAATCGGTTCAGTGCACATCGGAATGTTCGATGGCGTGGAGAGTATTCTTACAGATGTTCAACACATTCCGGACCTCAAGAAGAATTTGATTTCTTCAGGGGCTCTTGAGGCACTTGGTTACAAGTTCACTAATTATGACAGGGTCCTTAAAGTTTCGAAAAGGGCACTTATTGTGATGAAAGCGCGACGAAGCAATAATCTATACAAGTTGATCGGAAATACTGAAATGGGTGGAACTGCAACGTCTGTAGCGGAATCCACGTCAGCACGATTGTGACATATGCGCCTAGGCCACATAAGTGACCGCGGCATGAAGGTTCTTTCTAATCATTGCTTGATTCTTGTTTTTAAAAGTATTAAACTTAGTATATGCGAGCATTGTATATATAGTAAATAGTCAAGGGCCTCAAGGCTAACTTTTAAAACTAGGAAGCATGGTTGTAAAGGTGTGCTTAAGTATATGCATTCAGATGTATGTGGCATGTCGCCTATTGTTTCTACTAGAGGTTCATCGTATTTCGTCTCATTTATCAATGACTACTCCAGGAAAGTGTGGGTTTATTTCCTTAAAAATAAATCTGATGTTTTCGCCACACTTAAAGTGTGGAAGGTGATAGTTGAAAGGCAGACATGGAAGAAACTGAAGGTATTAAGGACTAACAACGGATGTGAATTCACTTCAAAGGAATTCAATCAGTTTTGTAAAGATGGAGGCACACTCCTGAGCAGAATGGAGTAGTGGAACGGATTAATCGGACTCTCTTAATGAAAACTCGAAGCATGTTGAGTAATGTTGGATTGGGCAAGGAGTTATAGATGTAGGCCATTAACACGGCTTGTTACCTGGTTAATCGGTCCCCGTTTACGCCAATAGACTGCAATATTCATAAAGAAGTGTGGGGTGGTCATGAGGTAGATTACTCACAATTGTGTGTATTTGGTTATGACGAATACTCTCGTGTACCGTCAATTGAGAGGGATAAACTGGACCAAAGGGCTAAGAAGTATATTTTTGTGGGCTATGATAATGGTGTGAAAGGGTACAGGTTGTACGACCAAGTCACACGAAAGATCATAATTAGCCGAGATGTCAAGTTTGATGAAAATTCCTTGTTCCGCAAGGACGATCGCAAGGAACCGGATAAATCAGCAGTCATTGATGTCGAGAATCGAGATTAAAAAATAAGATACACAAGCAAAGGTATAGGACAGAAGCAAGGTGTCAACTTCAGCAAAATTTTCACGTCTGTAGTCAAGCAGGTGTCTATCAGATTTGTATTGGTGTTGGTTGCCCAATACAACCTAGAATTGGAACAGATGGATGTGAAGACTGTTTTACTTCATGGGGAGTTGGAGGAGCAGATTTACATAAACCAACCAGAAGGGTTCAAAGTGGAAGAGACAAAGAATAAAGTTTACAAGTTAAAGAGGTCATTATACTGCCCGAAATAGTCGCCTATACAGTGGTACAAAAGTTTTGATACTTTCATGATGGGTCAGCGATTTACCAAAAGTGAATATGATCATACTGAATGATGGACAGTTCATCAGACTATTATTGTACGCGGATGATATGGTAATTGTCAGCCATAACATATCTGAGATCAATACATTAAAAACTCAATTGTCAAGGACATTTAAAATGAAAGATCTGGAGGCTGCAAAGAAGATTCTCGGTATAGATGTTCACAGAGACAAACAGAGGAGCAGGCTACGATTATCACGGGTAAAATACTTGATAAGGCATTGGTTAAGTTCGATATGGACAAGGCGAAATCGGTTAGCACACCCCGTGTTACTCACTTTAGGCTTCTTCTGAACAATGTCCTACTACAGATGAAGAAAAACAAGTGATGTCTCTTGTGCCCTATTCGAGCGTTGTTGGCAGTTTGATGTATACCGTGGTCTCTATGAGACCTGATATTTCACATGTATACATAGCCAACCCCGGCAAGCGACACTTGAAGGCAATGAAATGGTTACTTCGGTGTATTCAAGGTACAATCAACAACGTCTTGACATTTAAAATGTCTGAGGACAAGTTGGTAAGCTATATGGATGCCAATTACGCAGGAAATGTAGATAACGGGAGATCGACTTCCAGCTACTCATTTGTGTTAGCGGGTAGAGCAATTAGTTACATATCAAAGCTTTAATCTGTAATGGCTCTTTTCACAACCAAAGCATAGTATATGATGGTGACGGAAGCATTCAAAGAAAGTGTTTGGTTGAGAGATATGATAAGTAAGCTTAGGCTTCAACACGAAGTCGTGTCATTAAATTGTGACAGTAAAAGCGCGATCAATTTGGCAAAAAACTCGATTTAACATCCTCGTAACAAACATATTGATGTTCATCATCATTATATCCGACAATTGCTTGAGGAAGGCGGAGTGACTCTTGAGAAGATTCACATAAGCGTGAATCTAGCGAACATACTTACGAAGGTGGTTCCTACAAAGAAGTTCAAGTTATATGAAACTTCTCTATGCTTGGCAAAGGCTTGACGAAGGTGGAGTGTGCACAAGAAGCAACGACGATGGTAGAGTTATGATTGAGGTAATTAAAGATGGAGCTTGGAGTTGTGGTTCGTGATAATTGAAGACATGGTAGAGATTGTTGTCAGATGTCTTTATTGTTTGTAACTAGGTCTGTCTATGGCGTCGACAGACCACTCGATCCCATCGAGTGGTTGTCAATCCCATTGAGAAAATCCCATATTTTGGCCTTTGCTCGTTGGACAATTTTTTGGTCCAAATCGATCTAATCAAATGTTGCTTCGATCCCATCAACAGGTCGTCGATGACACTTGATATGATCAAAGCTCCCATCGACCGACTTGCACAGTTTTGCAAAATAGTGGGTTTTATTTCCTAATTCGTATTTAATCATTTTTAATGGTTTACAATCAGGGATTAGGGTATTGGAAACGTGCTTAGGGCTTTTGGTGAGCAAAGAGAGTTCAAAGCTAAGGTTTTTTATGATTTTCATAGTATATTCTCGAATTGGTAAGCTCTTCCTTTTCTTGTAACATTGGTTATCATAATGGATTCATTGTCGCTTTGTATCGTGGTTTTTTTTTCCCACGAGGGTTTTTCCATGTTAAACCTTGTGTTTTATGTGTGCTTGGTTTGTTTGATTCTAACTCGAGGTTGCTTCCGCATGTCCCCCAAACACAAGGTAGTCTTGTCACTTTCTTTTATTTTCACTTCTAGCGTTTGGTTTGTTTGGTGGCGTGTGGATTCTCCCTTCTTTTGCCTCGGATTCCATGTATCCAAGCCAGCCATGGGGCCGTTGCAGGGCTTTTTTCTGTAACAGCCATTACGACCACGTAATGTGTAACGATAGCCATGATTGACATTACATAACCGCTTTTGCATACCTTGTATGGAGATTGTAATATGGTTGCCCATCTCCCGCTACACAACTTATAAACTCTCTCTCTCTCTCTCTCTCTCTCTCTCTCTCTCTCTCTCTCTCTCTCTCTCTCTCTCTCTCTCTCTCTCTCTCTCTCTCTCTCTCTCACGGACAAATGGTATATACCTCAAATCCAAACCACACACAGAGGGACCCACTGTAAATTGGATACAACCCCCAAATCAAATTGGTTAGGCGATCCAGACTTCTGAACAGCAGACATTTGTTTGGTGAATTTGGACCATGTACTACTTCACGCTCTTACCCTTCCATTGATGTCAACCAATAGATCAGCCTGAATCATACTTCCAGTGTAATTTTTAGTCTATAATCCATCTACAGTAGGTCCCACTATTTGGGCGGTCTGGATTTAAGGTATGAGATCACCAGGCACCGTAGTCATTAGTCAAGGTACAATCCCACCGGCACCTTATTGTTAGGCTACCACTGATACAATGTACAAAAACCCTAAAAACCCCACTCTCCAGTATGTACTCGTCACTCATGCGAATAGACGACCATACGTATGAAATCCTTAAAACAAGCACATGCAAGATTTTAAATGTGCAAGAAATTTCGATAGGCAGAATGATAATCTACAGCACGTTGATTGCCCAAAAATAAAATAAAATTCAGGATAGCGAAACTATCGATAGATTGCAGTAAAAAAATAAGAAATGAGAGCGTGGAGCTGGATTCCCAATTCTGAAATTTGAAGAGAGAGAGAGAGAGAGAGAGAGAGAGAGAGAGAGAGAGAGAGAGGATGAGAAGAGAATGGAGAGAAGCTAGGGTTAGGGTTTGGTAACTGGTGTACCTGGAGAAGAGGAAGCGGGAGAAATTCTTCATCGTTCCGATTTCGAGGATGAGAGTTGGCGCTGTTTTTCTTCTTTTGTTTTCGGAACAGATGAGAAAAAGGGGGCAGCTTTTTTCATAGCGGGTCGTATGCCCTCTACCCCTGTGACCCATTTTGAAATTTGTGGGACTCACCTTCAAACCACGTGCCACTCGTGTACAGCTTATCCATACCATCCAAATTGTGGGTCATATCATGGATGGCCAATGTCTCTGAAATCTCACTCATCAATTAATTCTAACCATCCAATTAATTATTGTCCAATGGACGTTTAAATGTAAAATAGTTAGTGGTATGAATTGGAAGGGAAAAAAAAATAGCTGGTTGATATTATCATCTCGTGCAAAATCTTTACTTGGTTCCATCCATTGTTTGGTCAGGGTTCCCATGACTATTTCACGTGTATGTTTTATATATAGCGCAGAACTAATATACTAGTATGACAGCCCATGAAGCAGGGTAAACCTATTTAAAAGCTCACTGAGGAAATGGGCATCCTCTATAATTGCCATATAATTCTATACAAAGACTCCATTTCAATTTCCTACGAAAATGCAAGTGAATGATCCATTATTATTATTGTTGTTTTCATGTGCTTGGTTACATAGGAATTATGGTCCATAAATCAATAATCAAATACACTTATAAAGAAAACTAATAAAGCATAATCATTCTATTTTTACATTGTAAATTTATTATTTTTATAATAATGACTTCTAGCTGAAGCAAACAATATAATAAAATTATCATTGTAATCATGCGTAAATGATATCACCTCACAATTACAATAATAAATAATTATTATTTATTTACCACCGCTCTATTATAATTGAAAAACCAAACAAGCATGAAGGGCAAGGTTTTTTCCACTACATCATCCGAGAAGGATGATAGACAGCTTATAGTGGAAGATTCTAACACAGTGCACTTGGAATTGGATCCACTATAGAGCTTTGTAATAATTTTATAAGGTAGGCCTTATTGATCAACAATCTGTATTGTCCTAAGAGCTGGATAATGTGACTGGGTGTACCAGTGGGCCCATTAAGTCATGATGTTTCTAGAATTCATATAAGGAGTAGAATGTCATAGATGTAATTCACAACATTATCCAAGTGGAACTAGGATATAAATTTGTGTGAAGCCTCTAGGGAGAGGAGTTTTGATGCGTTTCGAACTCCTCTACCTTCTACGTTATAAATCAAGGTTGGGTCCCTAATCCAACACAACTGACGGAGGTTCAAGCCCATCACGCCCCAAACCCAGAAATCGGATTCACAGAAATCTCAATCATCGAATCCGGTGCTGACAGCCTCCGTAGTATTTCATTCTCTACCCCCAGCATATATATGCCAGGTTCCGATCCTAAGATCTTATAAGGAGGATTTTTTGACGTACATTTATCTCATGAGAAGCATAACCACAAGTATACTCAAATCATAAAGGCAACATTATCATTATATATTCACTAATATAATTATTTGAATACAATGCTGAAAGGGAAATACGTATATCGAAATCAAAGCTCTAGAGGACAGCTGCATGCTCCAAGCTCAATGCTGCTACAAGCTAATGCCACTTGCACGCATTTATCGTGCATAAGCTTACAAAAGCTTAGAGGATGGTGAAAGTGTGTTCGTAAGATAAGTACTAAGTATACCATAAAGCTCATAAATCATACATCATCGGAATAAGCGAAAATACCAACAAAATCATGAATCATACGATATCAGAGTAAGCGAAAATATACTGGTAAGTCCATGAGTGATATCAGTCGTACCAAGGCTATGCAATACAAAACATAATAAGACAATAACAAATGCTGAGGATGCAATACAATATGCAGTGCAAATAAAATGACCATGCTAGAATGTGAAGTCGGGATGATAATACGAAGTATCGCAAGCTACGGGGTCCATCATAAGGGACTTTTATCCAAACCAGTCTCATATCTAAATTTGGATAGTCAGACTCAATGTGGTAAACTCTTGATCTCAGGTTAGTCGCGCACCCAACCGAAATCCTAGCCATGCAGAGGTACACGTAATAAATAATTACGCACTACCAGCCCGAGTGGATAGTGAATAAATGAATGAATGAATATGCAATTTCTACTCAATAAGTACAAATATTAGTACGGTTGCTCTCTGAAAAAATCATCGGAGTCTATTACACTCCACAACGACTGCCTCCTCCCTTACTGCACAGCCCAGTGAGTGGAAGAGACCTCGCTATCCGCCTAGCCAGCAGTCTGTCAATACTTACTCGGCTCGTCGATAGCGGACCCATTTACGAGCTAGTCATACTCAGCCTATCTTATAGCCCCCTCACTCGGGCGGATAAGGCTACACCCTCTCCTAACCAATCACGATACTTTGGAGACACGACCTACTGATATTTGGCACTCAGGCACTAATGTTTCACTCAGTCTAGACATTAGGGCACCTCCTGGCCTCGGAGATTCTAGGACTTTCACCCAATGACATCCTAAGTGCCCACAGTGCTGAAACTAAGTATTTTCGGTGTCCCATTTAGCCATCCACGATGTGCCTGTGGAGGCCACAGTCCTAATATCGTTAGAGCGTACAATAATCAAGTCACATATATGCAATATGCATGAGTCACACTGTGTTCACAAGATAAATGCTAAGTATACCATAAAGCTCATAAATCATACATCATCTGAATAAGCGAAAATACCAATAAGATCATGAATCATACGATATCAGAGTAAGCGGAAATAAACTGGTAAGTCCATGAGTGGTATCATCCGTACCCAGGCTATGCGATACAAAACATAATAAGACAATAACAGATGCCGAGGATGCAATACAATATGCAGTACGAATGAAATGATCATGCTGGAATGTGAAGTCGGGATGATAGTACGAAATATCGCAGGCTACGGGGTCCATCACAAGGGACTTCTATCCAAACCAGTCTCATACCTAAATTTAGATAGTCAGACTCAATGTGGTAAACTCTTGATATCACGTTAGTCGTGCACCCAACCAAAATTCTAGCCATGCGAAGGTACACGTAATAAATAATTACGCACTACCAGCCCAAGTGGATAGTGAATCAATGAATGAATGAATATGTAATTTCTGCTCAATAGGTACACATATTAGTACGGTTACTCTCTGAAAAAATCATCGGGGTTTATTATACTCCACACCGACTGCCTCCTCCCTTGCTGCACAACCTAGTGAGTGGAAGAGACCTCACTATCCGCCTAGCCAGTAGTCTGTCAATATCTACTCAGCTCGTCGATAGCAGGCCCATTTACGAGCTGGTCATACTCAGCGTAGCTTATAGCCCCCTCACTCAGGCGGATAAGGCCACACCCCCTCCCAACCGATCACGACACAATGGAGACGCGACCTACTGGTATTTGACACTCAGGCGCTAATGTTTCACTCGGTCTATACATTGGGGCACCTCCTGGCCTCAGAGATTCTAAGACTTTCACCCAAGGAGATCCTAAATGTCCACAGTGCTAAAACTAAGTATTTTTTGTGTCCCATTTAGCCATCCACGAAGTGCCTGTGAAGGCCACGGTCCTAATGTCGTTAGAGTGTACAATAATCAAGTCACATATATGCAATGTGCCTGAGTCACGCTATCCAGTCATGCAGTAATTCTGGCGTACGGCGCGATAATGTGGGCACTCCATCTCATATGGAGTTCCGTAAATAGCCTTCCCAATGACGTATGTTATGATCAAGCATTCCTCATATTAGGCATACATATGATGTGTATGAGCATGAATCATCGAGTTATACTAAGCATGTTATAAAGATGCGCGCAACGAACATGGGCCTAGACGGCCTACACGTAATAAGTATGGGCCAATCAATGGGCCCTAGGGAGAGTCATAATGCGGACAGTTAACTAATATTATACTTACAATGTGGACGTCAAACCAACATTGCTCCCAAGGCATAGCCCGCCGTAAATGTCATTACATAACTCATGGTGGAATCACACAATGCAATAGACCTTTTATACATCCCATAGGGCCTCGACCCATGGGTCTCAAATACATCAAATGGGCCTCATCATATAGTCCTCGTATATGTCAAGGTGGGCCTCACCAATGGGCCTCGAACACATCAAGGTGGGCCTCAAATGACGGACCTTGAATACATCACAATGGGCCTCAACCCATGGGCCTCAAATACATCACAATAGGCCTTAAACCATGGGCCTCAAATACAAACAGGTGAGCCCTGCATCGGGGCCTCAAAACATGCAACAAGTGGGCCCCACTCATGGGTCAAAGATACATCCTGATGAGTCACATGTATATCAAAGTAGGGATCTTGATTAGGCCATAAAATACATCAAAGTGGGTCTGACGGATGAGCCTCAAAGTACATCAAGGTGGGCCTCAATGGATGATCATATCACGAAGTGGTCCGCCGTGATGTGTTTGAGATTCAACCAAATTCATAAGTTAACATAGAGCTAGATGAAGTGAAAGCAAAATATAAGCTTAATTGGAAGTTAATGTGGCTCTTAAGAGGTTTGAATGGTGAATGTCACAGTCTCCACTATTTTCAATGGTGAGGTCCACTTGAACCTTAGATCTGATTCTTCTTTAACACATGTCATACAATGAGCTTTCAAAGTGGTTGGATGGTTTGGATGTAACACATGCATCATGGTGGGTCCCACACGCGTTGTACTCAACAAGGACAACATAGATATAAACCACACGCATCATAGTGGTGCCACGTGCACTCAGCACGTCATAAGTTATTAAGTGGGCCCCACATCCCATGCAAGGACTAGGTCGTTAACACATACATCACGATAATGCCCCACCACCCAGCAGCTGCTGGACGATGCAAGATAGGGGCCAAACATCAGGGTAGGCCCCACACGTGTGGATGCAAAGCATCACCCAAAGGTGGGCCACGTCCATGCATATGGACGGCTGGATATACCGCACACCACATGTCATGTTAACACAGCAGCTGCTTTTGCTGCTCGTCCACAAATGGACAGTTAAATATAACACATACATGTGCATGGACGGTCCCACGTGGGGCCCACCATAACGTCTATCTACCGTCCAATCTGTTGGTACGGTCACACAGACCCAGATTGAAGAGGAAGAACATATTTCATAAGGACCAAAACTACTGAGATAACCCAAAAGGATTTCAATGGCAAAATTAAACCCCACTATTTCCTGTGATGTGGGCCACCTGAGTCCTAGATCAGGCTGATTTTTGGAGTGGGTCTACTTCAGGGAGTGGCCCACCCGATGAACGGTGTGGATATCAAATATACATCATAATGGGGCCCACGGCAGGGGCTGTGGGTCCCTGCCTTCCGCCTACCCGTAATGATGCAGGCACTGCCTGCCCCTGCTGCATATGTTCCTTTAAAAAAAAAAAAATTAAATCTCTAAGGTTTTTCACGTGTGGGGCCAGCATCGGAAGCATCCGCCCCCACCCAATGGGTCCTATACTCCATACGCAATCCATCAAGCCTAATATTGGGCATCTTTCGGAGTGTAGAAAAATTTAAGTGCATTTAAACGGTGAAAATCACTGTTTTTTAAGGTATGGCCCGCCTGAAAGTTAGATTAGCTTCATTTTTCGGTTCAATGCCTAAAATGAGTGGGTAAAAAGGATAAACGGCATGGATTGAATACATACATCAAGGTGGGGCCTATACAAGTGGCCCACCCCAAAATGTCTTAAACCAAGCTCATATTTTTCTTTTTCATTCAACGTCCAGCGTCCTTGGACGCTGGACAATCTGGACATAATACATACATTGAGGTGGGCCCCACCTATGGATGTGGGCCACCAAAGAAGGGGTTGGAGGGCATGGGAAATAGATACATCAAAGTGTGGTCCATCCAAGTGGGCCACACGGCCACATCATCGCATACAATAGAAAGAAAAAAGAGAGAGAGAGAGAGACGAGACACGTGTGATGGAGGGCTCCACCACTATGAGCCCTCCCTTGCATTCAATCATACATCAAGTGAGTCCCAATACATGTGGGCCCACCAAATTAAAGATCAACGATGGAGATTCCTTCTCCACCCAAAATGGACGGTCTATATGACCTCTTTTCATGCAAGAAAATATAAACATCATGATGGGGTCTATGGAGAATGGCCCCATCATGGAATGATCATGAGGATCAAGGTGGGTCATCGGCCACACCTAGAGTCCAAAGTAAGATCCATACCATCAATCGGTAGGCCTCACTTGACCCTTCATAATAAAAAAAATAAATCTAGGCCTAATAGAAGCACCCACAAACAATGAAGATTCACCCACCTTTTATCTCTTCTTCCTTCTTCCGCCTATAGGTTCTAGAGCTGTAAGGAAACAATTCCAACGATTGAGATGAGGCTTAAATGGTAAAGATGGGAGATGAATGGTTAGGATGAAGGTTTTTTTAAGATGGGAAGGTGGGCCACCAAAATCACTATTTTCTCTCCATGAGAAGGCTTGGACATCAACTCTTTTTTTCTCTTTGGTGCTTGAAATTGTGTTGAGAAAGAGAGGGAGAGATGGGATGTAAGGAGAGAGAGTGATGGATGTGAGTGATGGGCGAGGTAATGGATGTGAGGCGAGTGATGGGTGAGGTGAGAGATGGATTGACTTGGTGGTTGCTTAACTTGTGGAGAAAGAAAGTATGGGTGCTCTTGTACTTGACACGAGGTAATTAATTAATTGATTTGAGTGTTTGATTGATGAGATATGTTATAGAGATTCTCTTGGAATTGCAAATGCACGGTGTTTTCTTCAAAATAAACGTCGGCTCACATCTCTTAGTTAGGGTATCGGATCGGTATGCAAGACGCGGGGTTGGAATCTCGGCAACGGTGCGGTCGCAATGGTATAAGTCTTTGATTAAGCCGACTCAAATCTATAAGATTCAACTTAGGGTCGCGCGTAAACATCGATTATAGGTCGCTGATTGTATGACTTTGACGGGAAGGATCTTAGGAGCCGACGAAACAGTACAAACTAGGATACGGGTCTTACAGCTCTCCCCACCTAATAAAAATTTTATCCTCAAAATTTAAAACATGACACAACCAATATAAATCTCAACCAAGGGAGGAAAAATCCTATTCGAACACAACATGTCAATATAATCAAACACTTAAGAGATGGGGACAACACCTGTGAATCTCAGCCTCCTGCTCCCAAAACACCTCATCAACACTACGATGATCCAACTAGACCTCAGATCCTGATCAGAAATGATTGAAAACTAAAATACTATGCAGCCTCACAATCTCAACGGTAGGGAGCTATATAAGAAAATCTCTAAGTTATTCGAACTCAGGAACCTAACCATTTTAAGTTCTCAACAATCATAGAGTGAAATGATAACTATCAACAAATATATGATGTTATCTTCAGGTATTCTCGAGTTATGCTCTGATACCAACTTCTGTCACGCTCCAAAACCAAAAATTGGATTCACAAGAATTTCGATCGCCGAACCCGGTGCCAACAGTCTCCGTAGTACCCCATTATTGGCCCCCAGCGTACATATGTCAGGTTCCGATCCTGGGATCTTAAAAGGAAAATTTTTCAACATACATTTATCTCATGAGAAGCATAGCCACAAGTATACTCAAATCATAAAGGCAACATCATCATCATATATCCATTAATATAATCATTTGAATATAATGCTGAAAGAGAAATACATATATCAAAATCAAAGCTCTAGAGGACAGCCGCATGCTCCAAGCTCAACGCTGCTGCAACCTAACGTCACATACACGCATTTATTGTGCATAAGCTTACAAAAGCTTAGAGGGTGGTGAAAGTGTGTGCACAAGATAAGTGTCAAGTACACCATAAAGCCCATAAACCATACATCATCGGAATAAGCAAAAATACCGACAAGATCACGAATCATACGATATTAGAATAAGCGGAAATATACTGGTAAGTTCATGAGTGATATCAGTCATACAAAGGCTATGCGATACAAAACATAATAAGACAATAACAGATGCTGAGGATGTAATACAATATGCAGTGCGAATAAAATGACATTGCTGGATGTGAAGTCGGAATGATAGTACAAAGTATCGCAGGCTACAGGGTCCATCACAAGGGACTTCTATCCAAACTAGTCTCATACCTAAATTTGGATAGTCAGACTTAATGTGGTATAGGGGTGCACATTTAACCGTTGGAACTGTGTAATCGGACCGGAACCATTGGATCGGTCTGGTTTGGTCCAGTTCCAAGGTGCTAACGGTCCAGTTTCGGTTCCTAAATTTTGAAAACCATTGATTACGGATTGGTTCCGGTTTAGGGTCATGTAAAATCGAACCGAACTGTTAACTGAACCGTTGATCCGAACCGTAGAACCGATCCGTGACAAGAACCGTGGATCCGATGTATATTAGCATGATTCAAAACTTACATGGCCCCACAAATATTTCAATTGTGGATGTTTAATCATCACATTTTAACCCATTTGAGTACTGAATCCGGCTCGATTTTGACCTCATGTCCTAAATTAAGCTCAACAAATGGATGGACGGGGTGTATTTCTCATAAACATCACGGTGGGCCCCACCTAAGTTTCCATGCAGGAAATCCTTGTCCATCACCGCTTAACACAGCACGGGGTAAGCACACCAAACTACGACTTAAAATCATAATTAAAAAAAAACTCACCTGGGAAGAGGAGTACGGACGTATCTGGAAGCGAATGTTAAGTGCAGATACTCGTTGGAATATGACTTCGTTGTCATCACCACCATTTTTCCCGGCGAATTTTTCTCAAGTGCATGTATTTATTACTGCACAAGGTTCCAGAACCTTAAAATGAGGCAAAACTGGAGGACGAAATTTAAGGTCCTGATCATTAGGGACGTCAGTAGTATCCTGACGCATCCACTTTCCACAATTATGGCCCATTTTTCAATGATCCAAGCCGTTGAAGTAATTTTTTCCATGGTAGATTGGTGATTTGATAAATATTTTCCATAATCGACCATTCTATTCTTTTTATATGGTTGTTAATTTGGACCGTTCTTGCATTTTCATGTCAGTTGGGACACTGATCCAATGGTCCTTAATAGATATATGTATGAGGATCACACATATTTTTTGGGTCCCTTCAGTTCAACCATCTGGATACTTTAAATATGGGCCCCACATGTCCAGGCACTCATTCATGGTCACGATCTTGTGCTATCAGATCAATTGATACTCCGACTGTAGATGAGATGCTTGGTACACATGCACTCTAGAACTTACATGTGGCATATACACACACCCGTTGAACCGACTAGGTTGTGGAAATCACTATTTGTCAGTGTTATTTTTAAAAGCACCCAGAACCGTGGATCCGATCCTGGACCGAACCGTTCTTCACGGTTCGATTCCGGTTCGGTTATAGGGTGCTAAAAGTCTGGGTCCGGTTCCGGTTCTAATATTTACAGAACCGTTAGGAATGGTTCGGTTCCAGTTTCACCCTAAAACCGGTTCGAACCGACCCGTGTGCACCCTAATGTGGTAAACTCCTGATCTCGGGTTAGTCGCGCACCCAACCGAAATCCTAGCCATGTGAAGGTACACGTAACAAATAGTTACACACCACCAGCACGAGTGGATAATGAATAAATGAATGAATGAATATGTAATTCCTGCTTAATAAGCACGGTTGCTGTCTGGGAAAATCACTTGGGTCTATTACACTCCACATCGACTGTCTCCTCCCTAGTTGCACGACTTAGTGAGTAAAAGAGACCTCACTATTCGCCTAGCTAGCAGTCTGTCAATACTTACTCGACTCGTTGATAGCGGACCCATTTACGAGTTGGTCATACTAAGCTTAGCTTATAGACCCCTCACTTGGGTGGATAAGGCCACACCCCCTCCCAACCAATCACAATACAGTGGGAGGTGCAGCCTACTAGTATTCGACACTCGGACGCTCATGTTCCACTCGGTCTAGACGTTAGGGCACCTCCTGGCCTCGGAGATTCTAGGACTTTCACTCAAGGACATCCTAAGTACCCACAATGTTATAACTAAGTATTTTCGGTGTCTCATTTAGCCATCCACGATGTGCTAGTGGAGGCCACGGCCCCGATGTCGTTAGGGCGTACAATTATCAAGTCACATATATGCGATATACATAAGTCACACTATCCAGTCATGTAGCAATCCTGTGCATACAACGCGATAATGTGGGCACTCCGTCTCATATGGAGTTTCGTAAATAGCCTGCCCAATGGCATATGCTATGATCAAACATTCCTCATATTAGGCATACATATGATGTGTATGGGCATGAATTATGGAGTTATACTAAGCATGTTATAAAGTGATGAACTATCCTCACAGCGAAGATGGGCCTAAACTGCCTACACGTAATAAGTATGGGCCTATCAATGGGCCCTAGAGAGAGTCGTAATGCGGACATTTAACCAACATTATACTTACAATGTGGACGTCTAACCAACATTGCTCCCAAGGCATGGCCCGCCATAAATGTCATGATATAACCCATGGTGGAATCACACAATGTAATTGACCTTGTATACATCCCATTGGGCCTCGACTCATGGGCCTCAAATACATCAAATGGGCCTCATCATATGGTCCTCGTATATGTCAAGGTGGGCCTCAACAACGGGCCTCATACACATCAAGGTGGGCCTCAAATAACGGACCTTAAATACATCACAATGGGCCTCAACCCATGGGCCCCAAATACATTACAATGGGCCTTAACCCATGGGCCTCAAATACAAATAGGTGAGCCCTGCACCTGGGCCTCAAAACATGCAACAGGTGGGCCCCACTCATGGGTCAAAGATACATCCTGATGAGTCACATGTATATCAAAGTGGGCCTCTCGATTAGGCCATAAAATACATCAAAGTGGGCCTGATGGATGAGCCTCAAAGTACATCAAGGTGGGCCTCAATGGATGATCATATCACGAAGTGGTCCACCGTGATGTGTTTGAGATTCAACCAAATTCATAAGTTAACATAGAGTTAGATGAAGTGAAAGCAAAATATAAGCTCAATTGGAAGCTAATGTGGCTCCTAAGAGGTTTGAACGGTGAATGTCACTGTCGCCACTATTTTCAATGGTGGGGTCCACTTGAACCTTAGATCTGACTCTTCTTTACCACATGCCATAAAATGAGCTTTCAAAGTGGTTGGATGGTTTGGATGCAACACATGCATCATGGTGGTTCCCCCACGCGCTGTACTCAACAGGGACAACATGGATATAAACCACATGCATCATGGTGGTTCCCCCAGGCGCTGTACTCAACGGGGACAACATGGATATAAACCACATGCATCATGGTGGTGCCACGTGCTCAGCACATCATAAGTTATTAAGTGGGCCCCACATCCCATGTAAGGACTGGGTCGTTAACACATACATCATGATAATGCCCCACCACCCAGCAGCTATTGGACGGTGCAAGATAGGGGCCAAACATCAGGCTAGGCCCCACACGTGTGGATGCAAAGCATCACCCAAAGGTGGGCCACGTCCGTGCATATGGATTTCTAGATATACCGCACACCACATGTCAAGTTAACACAACAACTGCTTTTGCTGCTCATCCACAGATGGACAGTTAAATATAATACATACATCATTGTGGGTCCCACATGGGGCCCACCATAACGTCTATCTACCGTCCAATCTGTTGGTATGGTTACACAGACCCGGATTGAAGAGGAAGAACAAATTTCATAAGGACCCAAAACTACTGAGACAACCCAAAAGGATTTCAATGGCAGACATTAGACCCCACTATTTCTTGTGATGTGGGCCATCTGAGTCCTAGATCAGGCTAATTTTTGGAGTGGGTCCACTTCAGGGAGTGGCCCACCTGATGAACGATGTGGATATCAAATTTACATCATAGTGGGGCCCATGGCAGGGGTCGTGGGTCCCTGCCTTCCGCCCGCCTGTAATGACGCAGGCGCTGCCTGCGCCTGCTGCATATGATGCTTTAAAAAAAAAAAAACTAAATCTCTGAGGTTTTTCACGTGTGGGGCCAGCATCGGAAGCATCCGCCCTGCCCAATGGGTCCTATGCTCCATAAGCAATTCATCAAGCCCAATATTGGGCATCTTTCGGATTGTAGAAAAATTTAAGTGCATTTAAACAGTGAAAATCACTGTTTTATAAGGTATTGCCTGTCTGAAAGTTGGATTAGCTTCATTTTTTGGCTCTACACCTAAAATGAGTGGGTAAATAGGATAGATAGCATGGATTGAATACATACATCAAGGTGAGACCTATATAAGTGGCCCACCCCAAAATGTCTTAAACTAAGCTCATATTTGTCTTTTCCATTCAACGTCCAGTGTCCCTGAATGCTAGACAGTCTGGACATAATACATGCATTGAGGTGGGCCCCACTTATGGATGTGGGCCACCAAAGAAGGGGTTAGAGAGCGTGGGAAATACATACATCAAAGTGGGGTCCATCCAAGTGGGCCACACGGCCACATCATCGCATACAATAGAAAGAAAAAAAAAGAGAGAGGGAGAAACGGGACACGTGTGATGGAGGGCTCCGCCACTATGAGCCCTCCCTTGTATTCAATCATATATCAAGTGGGTCCTAATATATGTGGGCCCACCAAATCAAAGATCAACGGTGGAGATTCCTTCTCCACCCAAAATGGACGGTCTAGATGACCTCTTTTCATGCAAGAAAATATAAATATTATAATGGGGTCCATGGAGAATGGCCCTATCATGTAATGATCATGAGGATCAAGGTGGGCCATTGGCCACACCTAAGGTCCAAAGTGAGATCCATACCATCAATCGGTAGGCCTCACTTGCCCCATCATAATAAATAAATAAATCTAGACCTAATAGAAGCACCCATAAACAATGAAGATTCACCCACCTTTGATCTATTCTTCCTTCTTCTGCTTATAGGTTTTAGAGCTCTAAGGAAATAATTTCAACGGTTGAGATGAGGCTTGGATGGTGAAGATGGGAAATTAATGACTAGGATGAAAGTTTTTTATGGGATTGGAAGGTGGGCCACTAAATCACTCTTTTCTCTCCATGAGAAGGCTTGGATGTCCACTATTTTTTTCTCTTTGGTGCTTGGAATTGTGTTGAGAAAGAGAGGGAGAGATGGGATGTAAGGAAAGAGAGTGATGGATGTGAGTGATGGGTGAGGTGAGAGATGGGTTGACTTGGTGGTTGCTTAACTTGTGGAGAAAGAAAGTATGGGTGCTCTTGTACTTGACATGAGGTGATTGATTAATTGATTTGAGTGATTGAGTGATTGGACATGTTATAGAGATTCTCTTGTGATTACAAATGTGCAGCATTTTTTTCGAAATAAATGTCGACTCACATCTCTTAGCCAGGGTATCGGATCGGTATGCATGACGCAGCGTTGGAACCGCGGTGACGTTGCAGTCGCAATAATACAAGTCTTGAATTAAGCCGACTCAAATCTATAAAATTTGACTTAGGGTCGCACAAACATCGATTATAGGTTGCGGATTGCTGGACTTCGACGGGAAGGATCACCGGAGCCGACGAAACAGTACAGACTAGGATATGGGTTTTACAGAACCCATCATATCTTCTCTAAAGTGTGTAAGGAGAGGAAGACCTCAGCGTTCCATTTTCACAGCGATGACATCATGACAAATAATCTATTTATTCGGATCTCCATATCTAATGCAAAGCAATGTCCTTCAACAATTCTGCATTATTACATCTTACAAGCTTAACTTCCAAAGAGATGTGTGGGGCTTGCCATTATTTTGGGATTTACATCTATTGTCTCCATTGCATGCACCTACTAACTCCTTAGTCCTTTAAAAAAAATCAGGTGATCCAAAAGTCCGATTAGCTATCCCATTTTAAATTATGCCTAAAACATTTGAGATTGCATTTGCGGGGGCCATCGGAGTTTCAGAGTGGCTTATTTTTTGGGTGTATGCATCTTATAAATTGATTGGATGTGAAATAAAACAGAGTCCATGTACAATTTGGAAAGTTTTTTTGTTATTTTTATGGTGAGTGCCACTGTCTCAATTGTTCCCTGTGGTATGGCCCACCTAAGTTTTGGATTGGCCCAATGTTTTTCACGCAGGCGCATGTGGTATGAATTGAAGGTCATTTACGCATCACAGCAGGCCCATCTAAAAGTTTTATAGGTTAAGCTCATGCAACGAAACTCTGTAGTGGATGTAACCTTTTTTAAGATGAGAATGACATGTCGCCATCCACTATTTATGCCTAGATCAAGAGACTACTTTTCCCATGAATTGACTCAACTTATTTTGAGTTTGGAACCACTTGAATCTTCTAAGTAGACAATTTAACCAATTTTTTAAAAAGTAAAAATTAGTTACATCTTGTCTCTTGCACTAGATTTAAAACCTTGGGGGAGTAATTCTTCTATTGCCCTTTGCTGTGATTCTTATTGCACAATTTACAAATCCACCACCAATTACTAAAGCAAATTGTGCAAACTGAGAGAAATTAGCAATTGAAGACCAGACCCATCACAAATGGTACAAATTGGTAATCAGACATTTCCATCATAAACTTAGCCTGTGAAAGGAATGAAGGTGGAGTAACATGATGGATGGTTTGGATTAATGGCTATATCTTTTTTATTTGTAATCAATTTGGGGAACACGATGGACCGCTCTGACTTTCAAAATAAGTGTTGCCTAAAAAATGTACGATTGTTTTCTAAGAAAGATAATATTGTTAACCAAGCTCCACTTCAAACCATCTCTACTATGTACCAGGCCGATAACTTTGGACATACTTGCATGGCAATTAGTTATAACTATACAAGTCAAGACATGTAAATTCACAATAATAATGTAGTTGTTTGGCAAGAATGATTAAGATTTTATTGTACAAGGGATGACATAGATTACACCCACTTCATTCCCCTTCTCTCAAGGCATGTAGCCTACACCGTCCTCTCCTGTTCTTTGATGAGACGCACAAAGCACCTAATTAAGGATACCATGAGACAAAGACTCTGTAGGGCCCACCCTAATGGTTGTGTGACATTCTACTTTGTATATCTAATGCATCAGCCCTATGTTAGGACATTGACTTAAGAGATTACGTAGATGGAGAACTCAAGTGGGGCTCTATAAAAGGAATGATGAGAATGTGTTGTCCACTTCTCTCCTCTCTTTCTCTTGGTACAGAGGACATTTTGTATGTTGATTTCAGACCATTTAATGCTTTTTCATTTCAACCGTTGATGCAGAAAACCCGATACACCTCCTTCTTCGTTGCCACCTACATAAGAAAGATGTAAAGGGGACCCTGGCTAAAGCTGGGGAACCTCCCATACTTAAGTTAGCGACTAGAAAAGAAAGAAGGTATTTTTGGAGTGTTTTTAGCATACCTTTAATCCTGTAGATGTCATTCTTTTATAGAAGTGGGAGGTCCTGACGCGCAGGGATTCTTTTTTCGATTCTTAAGAGATTTGATTTGATTTGTTTATGAATTTCACCCGATCCCAAGATTCTCCGGGTTGGATATCCTTACACTAGATTTTCATGACGGTATTTAGGTTTATACCATCTCTCCCTTGCTTGGCTCGGCCTTAAACCAACTCTGGTAGCAAATGAGTCTCGACTGGCTACAATGATGGAGTTTTTTGCCTTTTGTTGGATGAAAGAGAGTCAGTTTATGGCCGACGTCCTTCCTTAATATGATAGCCGATACTATAATCGGCCTAATATGGGTTGGTTTTATGGTCGGTTAGGTGACTTCTATCATTCGGGTCTTAATTGGCCCCTTTAAACGTTGTTGTTTCATTAGCCGAGTCAACTTTATGCGTCTTATATATTTTGTCTATGATTCTTGACTCTTTGAGTCTCAGTCGAGATTCATTTTCTGCAAATCCGAGTTAAGTCTCTCCTTTAGGTTTCGTCTTGTCTCGGCCGAACCTGTTGCCCCGGTCCCTCGGACAATGTCATTAGAGTTGGTCCATTCCATAACCAGGTCTCCGGACTTGTCATATTTTTTCTCCAACATCAACCATTCACTAAATGGCCACCACTCCTCATAATTACAAAATCAAATCTATTTAACTCTTGGTTTATGGTTCATCTAAGTTGGTTCTCATTATTCTTACGTCGTAGCTCGAGTTGCATGCTTTCACTGTACTTTTTGCCTAGCATAGATGATTGTATCATTATATTAACCACCATGCCTTTGATAACAACATTGGCAAGCATATGCTGAGCCCAAATGCTCATCCATCAACCATCACTATATGCAACACGTACCCTAAAAGTAACGTTGAGGACTTAAAATGAGATGATATAAAGGAAGAGTAACTAACATATTCTTCCCATGGGCAAAGACCTTTAGTTATGTGGCTAAAACTCTCTAACCACTCAAGCTTTTAGCATATGGACTATCTATAACAAAAGTAATGGATGTGCAATAAATTGATTCTTTTATATATGTGCATTAATTAAATGATTGCTAGTCAGTTAAGCATGGAACGTTTAGATACATAAAATTTAAAGAAAATTAAACTAATGACTGTTAATTATGGAATTCCTTGGTGTAAGATATAAGATTGAATTAAATTTTATAAATATGAAAATTTTGCATGTTAACCAAAAATGACCCTAAAAATAAAATTCCCCTATCAATGGTGTTGGTACAAATAATCAATAAATTTTCACATCCACGCTTTAGATTTAGTGGGACCCATAAAGCCAAAATTGCTTCAATGGTATTAGTGAAAACAATCGTTACACAATTATTATATTTTCTATGTCCATGCCTTTCATTTGTTGCGTTCTAGATTCAACTTCTCTATCTCAACATGAAGTTCGTACATGTGAGATTCAGGGTTAGGTGATCCAAACCATTGAACTCGTTGTGCTTATCATTGATGGTTAATGGCCAAAAAACATCCTTAATAGAACAATTCCATCCTTTTGATTGCTGATGTGCAAATACATGGTTAATAATATATTCACCTACGATCCACGTTTTAGTTGTGTGGGAAAATAGGCCAGAGATTGCATTGTTAGGATATTCCAATTCGAGATTTTTAGTGGCATGGTATATTTACGATGGTCATGATATCTGTTGGTGTATTTTTATGAGTGAATCTTTTACTCAGCCCGTCCTTCGCCTGCAAAAAAATAAATATAAAGGGGCCAGGGAATCTCCGATGCTTAAGTCAGTTACGGGAACAATGGCAAAGGATTTAGGGTTTTTCTGTTGCGTACCTTCTTTCCGTAAAGGAGATGGTTATTTATAAGTTTGAAAGAATCCTGTCGTACAAGGATTCTTCTCCTTCATCTTTAGAGATTTGATCCTTTTGACAGATTTCGCGAGATCGGACACCTATACTTCTAGATTTTCGGGACGGTATTTATATTCACATCTCCTTTTCTTGGCTTGACTCGGCCGTTACCAACTCTGGAAGAGTCTAGGCTGGCTTAAGAGAATTAAGTCTTTTGCCTTCTCATGGGAGGAATAGTCTCGGTATTTATCCGTCATCCTTCCTTACTCCGTGGCCGACGAAACCAACTTATTCTGTCGGTTTATTCTATCAGTCGGGTGGCTTATAACTTATTTGACCTTTTGTTGGCTTACGCAGACGCTGTTAACTCGCTAACCGAGTACCTTAAGTCGTCATATACTTTTACCTCTTGGCCTTGGGCACTATTCTTTTGGCTCTAACTATCATCTGACTCCTCGGGCAGTGTCAGCGAGGTTGACTTTTTCTATATCTGAGCCTCCGGACTTAACATATTTTTCCCCAACAGTGAGCCCCCTACTCCTTGTGCCTTTCATGACACTTAGGAGTAATGAGTTTTTGGGTCGTTTCTCATCAGAGGCCGAGGTCATAATGAGACATTTAATACTTTTTGAGTTGTCCTCAACGAGTGATGGTTCGTTTCTCAAGGCCGCATGAGCGGCTAGCCGTCTGGTCGTTTCTTCCGCGTATGGGTGACGGATGTGTGGCGAAGGCGTTACCTCCGTCAGTCGTGTCGAGCGGGGGAGTCGAGGCAAGCGTCGTTTCGTCTGCCCATTAAATGCTCTTGCTAAGTGGCAAGGCTATAAAAGTGGGCGGGAGAAGCGTGCAAATTTTATTTTCGCCATTCGTTCTCTCGCTCCTCTCTTCTCTTCCAGTTTTTCCTTTTTCTTCTTCTTCTCTCCCTCCGCTGTTATTTTCTTCTTCGTCATCTTCTTTCGCGTCTGTTGCTACCTTCTTCGGTGATTTTTTTTCCTCCCTCTCTATCTACATAATGGCTACGCATGGCTCTTAGAGCCCCCGGGAGGAAACTTCCAATGATGAGGGTGATTCGCAACGTTTTTAGAATGTTGTGGAGCCACCCTTTTTGCTGGCGGAGATCACCGTTGATGCGGATGCCGCTTTTCGGCTTGTCAGGAGGACCGCTGAATTACCGGCAGAGCGTCCTGCTCTGGCCGGACCTTCTAGTGGCGGGTCGTCTCTGGTAACCCGTCCAGGGAGACCCAATCCTGTGTTGGATTCGCTGGAGGAGCAAGAGGGAGAAGAGAAAATAAGATTCGTTGAGGGGGCCGCTGTATCAGCCCCCGTAACTCGATCGGCACAGGCTTCTGAGTCGTCTTCTAAGGGAGAGGGGGTCGAGGACGATCTGAGCAGTCCCGTTGCATCAATTTTAATCGATTCTTATCTGAACCGAATCCGAGCCGGGTACCATGTCTCGGATTCGGTTATACTTCAGCTCCCTCGTCCGGAGGATTTGCCTGATCATCCCCTATTAGGATGGTTGTAATTTTTTAGGTCTCGATGCAATGTGGCTTACGTCTACCTCTCTAACCCATTGCTCGAGATTTTGTCTCGCGTCAAACTTGCTCCCGGTCAGATAGTCCTGAACGGGTGGAGGAATTTATTCAGGTGCACAGTGCTATGGGCTGAGCTTCAGCAGCCCCCACTGACAGTCGATGAATTCCTTTACTTGTACCAAGTAAGACCGAATCTAAATTTTTTCAGTTTTTACTTTCCGAGCGCATGGTGAGGCAAAGGTGGCTCTCTTATAACCGACCCACCAACTTCCAACAAACACTGGAAGGAGAGATGGTTCTCGGCGTGTGGATAATGGGAGACGGCTGATCCGTGGCCCTTCGAGCTTTGAGTCTCCCATTCGTTTCGCAAAGCAGGTGACTCGGCTTAATACCTTTTGTTTCTCCACATTGTAAAGCGTTGAATCTGACCTTATGATGCCTTGTAGATATTTCGAAGAAAAGGGGGAAGCTCGAATCCAGTGACCTAGCTCAAATCAAGGATCTGAAAACGCTGAGTGCAGAGGATCTGTCTTGAAAGTTGTTACTGCAACCAGAGCATCTTCATCTTGTGGGTTTAGACTCGTTCGTATCAGGTAACTCCTACTGCGTTGCCATGTCCTCTCGGTGCATTGTCTGACTCACCTTTGTCCTTCTTTTCAGATCTTCCTGAGGCTCAACCCTTTCTTAAGTCGGCCTCCGCTGACATGGCTGAGTCTCGTCCTTCCCTTAAGCTGATCTCTAAGGTGAAGGCTCCTCCAAGGTCGGCTCTTTTATCGGGGACTCAGCCTTCGAAACAACCGAAGACAGCTCTAAAGGTAAAGGAGCCAGATGTCCCGTCTGCCTCTGTTACAGCCGCACCACCCGTAGTTGTGCTCTCCGACCCTGATGAGAGGGTTGAAGAGGCGGAGCCGAGACTCGTTGAAGAGGAAGTGCCGAGACAGAGAGGGGCTGAGTGGAGAATCTTCAAGAGGGGAGATGAATCAACAGGAGCCATCGCCCTTTCAAAAGATTATATCAGGGATGATTCCTTAGGCCATCACTCACGGGAGCAAAAAAGACTTCGCCAGCTACTACAATGCCCCCACACTGCAGACCCTTGGTCACACGGCGAGGTTACTCTTCGAGGTAATGTCTTTCCTTTCTGTTACTCTGTAACTTCTAATTTTAGGCTCTTGTTACAACTTACTGTTTCCCGTTTGCAGTTGGCCCCCTGCATGATCAAAGCTTGCTCGGAGTTGTCTGCGGCTCAAAAGCTTGCGGCTAAGGCAGAAACGGCCAAGAAGCTTGTGGCCTAGGCTGAGGGACGCCGAGAGATCGTTGAAGGTCGGATCGGCATTATGACTGGCGACTTGTCACTCTCCCGGAAGGCTACCGAGGATGCGAAGATCGCTCTTGAAGGCGTTAAGGCTGAGAATGCTCGTTTGGCGTTGCTTCTGGCGAAGGCTGAGGAAGAGAATTGACATCTTCTTCATGTCCATGGTGCTTGCAAGAGCACTCTAGCTCGGGCCAGGGCCAACGCCGCGGCGCTCATCCAACACGCTCGAGAGGAGGCCAGCCAAGCCAAAGAGGGTTAGGATCGGGCCGTAGAAGCCTTTCTTGAGTCTTCAGAGTTAGAAGAAGAGAGAGATTGCCTTTATCAAGGTGGTTACAAGGCTTGCATTTTGAAAATGAGGGCCGCCTTCCCCGACCTTGACCTCTCTGCATTCGAGGCCAATGGTCCGGAGGCCGAGGCTACAGGTGATGGTCGTGCCGATGTCACTGTCGATAAAGAAGCTCCCCCTCCCTCTGTCGCTGGCCCCAAGGTTGATCCCTCTGGGACCGCTTGGGGAGCAGTCCAATCTGGGACCGCTTGGGGAGTACCCCGACCGAGGGGTAGTGGTGGTGCTTCATTTTTGGCACTCACGCCAGCGTGGTGTCGGCTGACTCTGAGCTTCTTTTGGTACCGTCATCAGCTCCTCAGGCTGGCTTTTACCTGGGGCCTATTCAAGAGCATCTGTAATCGAGAGAGATCACTCCCTTTGTCGAAACTAACTATGTGCTTCTTCAATGTAATCAAAGTAGAGTCTTATGTAACCTGATGTAAAACACTTAGAAATGATGAATGAAAATTCTTAGTTTTATTGAATTAACTCCGTTTACATTTCTTTTCCATCCTCTTTTAGCATCTTTAGCGCCGTCTTAAGGATAATAGATTTTGAGATGCTCGGCGTTCCAGGGGTGAGGTAATAGTTACCCATTTAGGTATTCCAACCGATACGTTCCAGGTCGGACGGTACTTGAGAAGACATAGGGTCCTTCTCAATTGGGTCCCAATGTGCCTGCACTAACTTCCTTTGTATTTGGAAACATTTTTCGGAGGACTATATCCCCAGCACGGAATCGTCTGACCTTGACTTGGGTGTTGTAGAACTGAGCTACTTGTCTCTGCCGAGCCATCACTCACAGTCAAGCTTCTTCTCTTTTCTCTGCTAATAAGTCGAGCCCGAGCGATTGGAGTTCTTCATTTTCCTGTTCGCTGAATGAATTGACTCGGGACGAACTTATTCCGATCTCAACCGGGGCAACTGCCTCCGAGCCATAATAGAGGGAGAAGGGAGTTTCTCCCGTGGCAGTCCGAGCTGTAGTTCGGTAGCCTCACAATATATTCGGAAGTTCTTCAGCCCATGCCCCTTTGGCTCCATCGAGCCTCGTTCGGAGATGTTGTTTAATAATCTTGTTAATAGCCTTGACCTGTCCATTTGTCTAAGGATGATGAGGTGAAGTGTACATGTTTCAGATCCTGGGATTACTGCACATCTCGCGGAACTGTCTATTATTGAACTGTCTTACATTATCAGTGATAATAGTCCACGGTATCCTGAACCGACATGTAATGTTCTTCCAAACAAAGCTTGTAATATTCTATTCGGTTATCTTTGCTAATGGCTCGGCTTCGGCCCATTCCGTGAAATAGTCCACCGCAACCACAACAAACTTAGTCTGACCCTTTCCCAAAGAGAATGGTCCGATGATGTCGATCTCCCACCGTGCAAAGGGCCAAGGTCCAGTCATCGGAGTCAACTCCTCGGGGGGCTGCCTCGGGATAGCTGCGAATCGCTGACACTTGTCGCACCTTTGGATGAACTTCTTAGCGTCATGTTGTATGGTTGGCCAGTAGTATCCCTAGCGTAGTACTTTATGGGTGAGCGAACGTCCTCCTGAGTGGTTTCCGCATATCTCTTCATGTACTTCCCGTAATACGTAGTCGACTTCATGAGAATTCAAACACCGTAGTAAGGGAGTGTAGAATCATTTCTTATACAGTACCCCGTTCAAGACAGTGTAGCGCGGCGATCGAATCTTTAAACTCTGAGCCTCAATGCGATCTTTAGGTAGCTTGCCCTCGTTGAGATAATGGACAATAGGATTGAACCAAGTAGGTTCCGACTCAATGACATGTATAGCTGAGTCGATCGGTTCATTGATACTCGGCTTAGTCACGTATTCGATCGGAACCAACCTGGGTATATCGTCTTCTTCGGCTGAGGTGAGCTTTGCTAACAAGTCAGCCTTGGCATTCTCAGTCCTGAGAATCTGAACTACTTCACATTGTCAAAATTCACCGATTAGTTCTTTGACCTTCTTCATGTATGCCTTCAGTTGTTCTTTCCGTGTCTGATAAATACTCGTAACCTGGTTGACGACTAACTGCGAATCACTGAAGACATAGAGATGAGTTACACCTAAACTCGCGGCGAGTCGAAGGCCATGTAGTAAGGCTTCGTATTTTGCTGTGTTATTCGACGCTTAGAATTCAAGTCGTAAGGCATATTGCATACAGGTTTGATCGAGAGTTTCTAATACCACCCCAGCCCCGCTTGCCTTAGAGTTGGAGGAGCCGTCGACGAATAACTTCGAGGGGATAGGGTCAGGCGAGGGGTTGAAGGAAGAGGACGCCGATGTACCGATAATTCTGTCAGACTCAAACATTGTGTTGATCTGTAGAGTTACTTCGACAATGAAGTTGGCCACGACTTGTCCTTTAATAGCTATTCTCGGCCCGTACTGTATATCAAACTCGCTCAATTCGATAGCCCACTTCATAAGTCGCCCGGAAGCTTCTGATTTCTGTAGGATCTGATGCAATGGTAGGTCAGTCATGACGATGATGGTGTGAGCTTGAAAGTATTGCCGGAATCATCGTGAGGATACTACCAGGACCAAGGCTACCTTTTCAAGGGGAGGATACCTCGTCTCCGCCAGTAATAATGCTTTGCCGACATAGTACACTGACAATTGCTTTTCTTCACATTCTCGTATGAGAGCCGAGGTAATCGTTACGTCGGATACAGCTAGATATAATAACAAAGCTTCTCCCGACTCAGGTTTGGATAACAGGGGTGGAGACCCGAGATAAGACTTCAGTTGCTGGAACACTGCTTCACACTCTTTCGTCCACTCCATCGTCTGTCGCCCCTTCAATTGCTTGAAGAACGAGAGACATTTATCGGTGGCTTGGGACAGGAAACTGTTGTGCGCGGTTACTCGCCCGGTCAGCCTTTGTATGTCTTTAATTCTCTTGGGAGATTCCATGTCAAGTACAACCTTGATTTTCTCAAAATTTACTTCGATTCCTCACTGACTAACAAGGAACCCGAGAAACTTTTTTGAGCTTACACCGAAAGCACACTTGCTTGGATTTAACTTCATTTTATATTTACGCAAGGTCAAGAACATCTCTTCTAAGTCTACTATATGGTCAGCCGCGTATATACTTTTGATGAGCATATCATCTATATAAACTTCCATAGTTCGACCGATCTGTCGAGCAAACATTTTGTTCACTAACCTTTGATATGTCGCTCCGATATTTTTTAAATCAAATGACATCACTCAGTAACAATAGAGACCTTTGTCAGGGACAAAGGTAGTCTTAGATTTATTGGATTCATGCATTACAATTTGATTATACCCAGAGTAGGCATCCATAAAACTAAGTAATTCGTGTCCTGCGGTACTATCTACCAACTGATCAATGCAAGGAAGAGGGAAGCTGTCATTGGGGCAGGCTTTGTTCAGATTTGTATAATCAATACAGATACGCCACTTCCCATTAGCTTTTTTCACGAGCACGACATTAGCTATCCACTTCGGATAGTATATGTCTTATATGAATTTAGCCTTGAAGAGTTTATCGACTTCCTCTTCGATGATAGCATACCTTTCGGGGCCGAGAGGACGTCTTTTCTGTCGGATTGGCTTATAGGTCGGATCAATGTGAAGTCAGTGTGTCATGACCGAGGGATTGATCCCAGGCATATCTTCATGGCTCCATGCGAATATATCGGCATAACGTAGAAGCAAAGCGATCAAGTCGTCTTTGAGAGGCGACTTCAGGGACGAGCCGATTTGTATTACTTTCGATTCGTCTGTCTCAGTTAAAGGTTCTGAGACAAGCTCTTCTATCGGTTGCGCTCGTTCGTGAGATCCAACTTGAGTGTCCAGCGACTCGATCATCGATATCTCCGTCGGGACTTTTATTACTGTTGCATAGCAGCATTAGACATCTTGTTGATCTCTTTTTATTATACCCACTCCCGACTCGGTTGGGAATTTTATGAAAAGGTGGTACGTGAATATCACGGCTTGTAGGAGGCTTAGAGAAGGTCGATCGAGTATGGCGTTGTAGACGGATGATTGGTCGACGATAAAAAAGTCGACCATTATAGTCTTCTGGTGCGGAGGACTCCCGGCGGTGAGTGGTAATGAAGCGATTCCTTCAGGGAGCACCTGTCCACCTAAGAATCCAATAAGCGGGGTTCGAACTAGGCGTAAAGTCAATCGTCCAATGCTCATTTTGTCGAACGCCTGAGTGAACAATACGTCCGCAGACAACCCAGTATCCACCAGTTTGCGGAACACTTTCCTGATGACGATAGTGAGAGTAATAACTAGTGCATCATCATGAGGATGATGAATGACTCGGGCGTCGTCTTCAGTTAATGAGATACAATACTTCTCTCTCATCTTTTCTTTTGAAGGTCGATATAGCATGATAATCTCGAATTCAGGACGATTAATGTTTCTGGCGTGATTCTTCCGCATGTTGTTGGAGTCCTACCGCCTTGATACCCACCAATAATAGTTCGGATCTCCTCTGTGGGTCAATTTTTGCTCGGGCCTTCTTCTGCAGTGCCGAATCCTTGCACATGTTCTCTAAGTCGGCCTTCTTTAATGAGCCGCTCGATTTCATCCTTTAAGTGATAACAATCACTTGTGTCGTGACCGTGGTCACGATGATAGTGATGGTACTTATTTTTACTCCACGATTCGGATTCCCTCGGAGCTTCCCGGGCCAGTTGACAAAGCCTTCATTTTTTATTTCCATCAACACCTGCTCCTGAGATTTATTTAGAGGGGTATATGTCGAAAACCTTCAATAGGGTCGTTTGCCAGACCTACCATCATCTCACGCCCGATCATCTTTTCATTTTTCCCTCCAGCTGAGTCAGTTTCTTTCTTGGCTGACTCTTTAGCCGAGGATTTTGCATTCTGGACCGTCTCGCGCAGGAGTCACGTTTCTTCTACATCTGCATATTTATCCAAGCGAGCCATAAACTCGCCCAGAGTCTCCGGTGGATTTTTATCTAGGGATGCTAGAAAGGTCTTATCTTTGACCCCTTGCATGAGCGCGTTAAGTGCCGTCTCCTCCGAGTATTTTTAAACCTGAAGAGATTCGAAGTTAAAACGCTTGATGTAGTCTTTTAGTAATTCTCATTCCTTCTAAACTATGTTGTTCAGGTGTGCGGGTGGCTTCAGTTTTTTCTTCCCGCTGATGAAGTTAGTAAGGAAGGCATCTCTGAGTTCTGCAAACGAACTGATTGACTTTAGTTTCAAATGTTTGAACCAAAGCCAAGCTACATCAGTTAACGTGAGGGAGAAGACTCGGCACATAACAGCATCCGAGGCATCATGCAACTCCATATAAGTTCTGAAGCATTCAATATACTCAGTTGGATCGATTTTTTCAAAAAATGGAGTAATCTAGGGTAGGTGAAACCTCTCCGATAACCGAGCCTGGATTACTTCATAAATGGAGAAACTTTTACCTTGGACTTAGTCGGGTATGTATTCCGACCATGCTTCATGTCTGCCATCTCTCTCGCCATCTCTTCCCTAACTTTTTTTTTTGAAGTCCTGGATATCAGCTCTTCAAGGTTCTATGCTCTCTGTTGTTTCTTCCATGGGAAGCCGACTGCGCCTCCTTTGATCTATTCTATGGTGTAAATCAGAGGGCGGTAATACTGCTGTTGCCTAACGAGTTGGTGTTGGTTGACTCGGTCCTTGATGCTGACTCGGTTATTGAAGCGACCGCGGGGTAGCAGGCTGAGCATCGGATGCTGGGGGAGGAACCAGTGCTGTTTTGCGATGTGTTTGCATCTGTTGATTATACAGCTGCTCCAACATGTGCTTCATGACATTCATCTCGGAACGTATTTCTTGAACCTCTCGATCTAATGACACATTTCCTCGGTTCTGCTGACTATTGATTGCAGCAGATGCCCAGGCGGAGCTGCTGGCGGGACCACTGGCGGGCTTCTTGAGCTATGCTGGCAGCGGCTTCCCCTTCTTCATCTTTATCCACTCTCCTAGTTCTTGCCATTGGAACTTATTTTTTAGCTTTTTAGATAGAGCGTAAGAAATGACTTTTTGCGCGTTTCCCACAGACGGCGCCAAACTGTTGGTGTATTTTTATGAGTGAATCTTTTACTCAACCCGTCCTTTGCCTACAAAAAAATAAATACAAAGGGGACCCTGGCTAGAGTCGGGGAATCTCCGATGCTTAAGTCAGTTACAGGAACAATGGCAAAGGATTTAAGATTTTTCTATTGCGTACCTTCTTTCGTAAAGGAGATGGTTATTTATAAGTTTGGAAGAATCCTGTCGTACGAGAATTCTTCTCCTTCATCTTCGGAGATTTGATCATTTTGATAGATTTCGCCATATCCAGATGATCTCGGGATTAGACACCTGTACTTCTGGATTTTCGGGACGGTATTTGTATTCACACCGCGTTTTCTTGGCTCGGCTCGGCCGTTACCGACTCTGGAAGAGTCTAGGCTGGCTTAAGAGAATTAAGTCTTTTGCCTTCTCACGGGCGGAATAGTCTCAATATTTATTCATCATCCTTCCTTACTTTGTGGCCGACGAAACTAACTTATTCGGTCAGTTTATTCTATCGGTCGGGTGGCTTATAACTTATTTGGCCTTTTATCAGCTTACGTAGACGCTGTTAACTCGCTGACCGAGTAACTTAAGTCATCTTATAATTTTGCCTCCTGGCCTTGGGCACTATTCTTTCGGCTCTAACTATCATCTCAAACTCCTTGGGCAGTGTCAGCGAGGTTGACCTTTTCCATATCCGAACCTCCGGACTTAACATATTTTTCCCTAACAATATCAATAGCCTGGGCCTGATTGATTGCATTACAATAAGATCAAGTGGGCCAAGAGGTGGGGCTCTCATCCTGGACCCATGCTTGATTGGGGTTGCTCGGTCGGAAATCAGATTGCGTACTGCGTTACTCAGTATGCTCTTATCGTACCGAGTAAACTCAGTTGGGCCCACCTTCAATGTATGTGGTCTATCCACACCGTCCATCCTTTTTTACATATAATTCAAGGGGTTAAGCCCAAAATCGAAGCATATCCAAAGATCAAGTGGATCACATCACAGGAAATAGTGGGGATAATGATTTCCACCGTTGAAACCTTGCTAGGCTCCACAGTGATGTTTTTTTATGTCGAAATCTGGTTGGCCCTCCCTCCTTGTCGTCTTCACCTCAAGGTACCATCCCTGGAACTTGCGCCAGGAAAATAGGTAAAGGTGACCCTGGCTAAACCGGGGGACCCTCCGATGCTTAAGTCAGGATAAGGGAATCAGGGTCTAAGTAGTGAGTAGGGGAGAACACTTGCTATCACGTACCTGTAGTTATGACGTCAGGCGATATTTATACTTGTCTGTGGAATGGTCTGGATCCTATAATCTCTGCACGATCAGAGGGATTCCCGGATCGTGGAGATGCCATCCGTAATCTATTGATCGTGTAGCGTATCCGGCGAATAGTGCGTATCTGCGAGTGAAGTTATCCGCCACGTTCCATTATGACGGTTTTCATGTTTAGAAAATGGGGTACGCGCATCAGAATATATGCTCGACTCGGCTCGACTTGTCCGACCATAGAGCAAAGGACAAACTCCGAGTCAAATGGCATCTGCTCCGACCCGTCAAGTCGGATCCGAAGCGGCCGGCCTTGTGCATACCGTGATTGGTGGATAATAAGTTGTCCGATCGGATTGTGAATCCTCCGAGCTGATCCTCACCAATTGACGCTCACGTGTTGTTGTTGTGATGCTGGAATCGGGCCAGATAGGTCGTGCTTCGGGCGCCCCGGACGTAATGGCACTGCGTCGGCTTAGACTTACAGTTGGATTGATGTTCTGTCATGGGCTCGAATCTCCCCATAACAGAAGCCCCATACTCTTCGAGTTTGCTTACAGGCTCGGAGAGTACTTATGTAAGAAATCTCCCGCCCATACTGCAATGATGACGGGTTCCAAATTACGTACGCGCGGGTCACTTTGGTTGACACGTGGCGACAGTTACGATCCTGAATCTCCTTTTAGCCTATAGGAAGCTGCCACGCCGGCCCGAGGAGGCGTGTACGTGACGGTTTCGACTGTTCGGGCGTCGCTTCGCATATCGAGGTACGGTGCTCGATGTCAGACCAGTACTGACGGTTCAGTATTCCTCCAATGCGGTGAGGTCATGTGTGCTCAGAGATCGACTCGTGTCGATTCGGCTGCGGCCATTATGGCTCACCATTAATGCGAAGTCCCCTCGTAGCCTATAAAGGGATCTCGAATTTTCGTCTTTTACTTTACATTTTGAATCAGAAGATCACACCGGAGGAGGCGATTTTCGGCAGGGCGATTCCATCCAAATTCGAAGTTTTCTGTAGAAGGCGACTTCCGGCAGTCTCCCTGTGAGTCCTGTTGATCTTCATCCTTCTTTATACCATGTCTTCTGACCTTGAAATGGTACGTGAATACGTCGAGGACTCTAAGCCGGGGAGTTCTGAAAGTGAAAGTGGGGCTTCCAAAGGCCCCTTCGAAACCACGCCCTTATATCCCCCACCTCAGAGACAAAAGATATTGGGTGTTAGGCCAAGGGGCCCAGCAAGAAGAGAGTTACTCGAGCCAGTCAAGTCATCACTGCTGGTGCAACCGAAATGCCCGCGAGTTTGCGCACTGCGGAAGTAGTCCCAAGAGGTTCTGTTATGTCGGAATCTCAAATGTAGTGGATTCGTTCGGAGTTCCAAATCCCTGACTCCGTTCAGATAAGGGCCCCTTGGCCTATGGACGTACCTGACGCTCCTGCCAAGGGGAAAGTTGTCATCTTTTTTTGTGCGCTGCAATGTGGGGTCCGGCTTCCACTTCACCCCTTTATCAGGGATGTTGCAGCTTACCTCGGGCTGGCTCCCTGGCAGTTTGCTCCAAAAGCCTGTACGGTGATGATTTCTGCCTTCATTATCTGGTGACAAGTCGGGAATCCCGAGCTGACCCCAGAGGAGCTGCTAAGTCTGTACCTCGTCAAGCACGATAACAATGACCAGTGATACTATTTTGTGACTCGAGACAGCAAGGGGTCAGGACTGGTGATGAACCTGCCGACTTCCAACAAAAATTGAAAAAATAAGTGGTTCTGGGCGGCAGGCGAGTGGGAGGCGCCAGCAGCTGAGCTTGGGACCTCAACGGCTCAGATTCTGACCCGTTTTACGAAACCAGGTCGGACTTCATCTAGTATCTGAATTACTGCCTTCGCTTTCACTTGTTTCAATTGATGTAAAGTATCTTCATTTCCTTTCACAGCTTTCCCGAAGGGGTTGCTGCTTCTCGACTCAGCCCAGAAAAATCGCATTGCGAAGCCCATAACGCGATTAGAGACCCTTCGCTTCTGGGCTGATCTGATCACCGCTGCCAATCTTCACTGGTTAGGGCTCTGCAAGTCTCAGCCTTTGCCCACTTCCTTTAGTAAGCTGTCCTGATCTTTCTGACGAACCTCGTTTCGGTTACTTAGTAGCTGATACTGTCTTTTCTTTTGCAGGCATGGCCGAGGCGTCCGGTGCTCGGAAGAGGAAGGCAGCTCCGTCTGAAGCGGAATTGTTGAAGGAGGCCCCCAGAGTGAAGATCACTCGGAGGAAGCAGGTCCCTCCTCGTGAGGGGAAATCTTCCGCCGCACCGACCTCCTCAGCTCCAGCTCAGAAACTAGATGGCTCTACTTCTGTGGTGCCAGCTTGTTCAAAGGCACCAGTGTGACGCCGACCCCGGTGCACCCTATTGCCGCCATGGTTCCCCTGACAGTTCTGTGCCCGGGGGTAAATCCTCCCTCAGAGCTTGTCCGAGCGACTATGGCTGGTACCTCAGCAGTTCCAAGCTCTGTTGCTTCTCGCGCCCCAGCCATTCGGAGCTTGGCGCCTTCCGCCGCCGTTCCCCCCACCGCGCAAGTCCCTACCGCAGCCCTCGAGCCCCCCATAGCTATTCCTTCTTCCTCTGAACAGGAGGAGGCCATCAGGATGGCCGACAACATGCTTTCTCCCCTGAGGTTGGGAAAAATGTCCACGCAGAGGGACAGAACTTGGCTGGTAGCGGGGTAGGGGCTCAGGAGGCTGTAGTCTCGCCTTAGGTGGGGACGAGCGGTGAAAGGTTTGAGCCGGGCTATCATATGGCTTGCTTGGCTCCGTGAGCCGCCAAGTATGCCTCCTAGGAGGATATTGCTCGGAACATTGATAGGTCGGAAGGCGGCTTCCTGAACGACTTAGCCACCGTGTGTTACACGGTACGTTTCTGAGAGGATTTTCTCTTTCTAGTGCATTATCTTTGCATGTTTTTTCAAATTCTGATTCTTATTTCCTGCCGAGAGGATTTTCTCTTTCTAGTGCATTATCTTTGCATGTTTTTTTAAATTCTGATTCTTGTTTCCTGTTCAAGCCGTCCCGGTGTTGCTTTCAATCTAGGAGAGAGCGAGGGAGCATCGAAGGAGGGAGATTGAGTTTGAGGCTCTTCAGGCTGAGGCGGCGGCCTTACGAGATGAATCTGCCCTCTTGAAGTCCGAGCAGAGCGAACTGCGCCGGCAGCTTTCGGGCGAGAGGACCAAGGTGAACCGACTGCAGGGAGTCGTCATCGACCTGGAGGCCAGGGAGCTGCAGCTGCAGGAGAGGGCGGATAATCTTAAGGCTAGCGGCGATGCAGCGACGGCCGAACTGACCCGTGCCAGGGCTCATGCGGATTTTTTAGCCATGGAGACTGCTCGACTAGGTGAAGCCCTGAAACGCACTAAGGCCGAGGTGGCTGAAGAGCAGACCCGAGCCGTGGATCAGGCCGTGGAGGCTCAGCGGGCTAAGGACGAGGCCTCTCTAGCCGCAGCGGTTGCCGCCACGGTTGAAGATTTCAAGACCTCCAAGGAGAGAGGCGCCGAAGCTGCGACATAATACAACTACAGCTTCGATGCTTGTCTCGAGGCAGTCCTGGGTTTATACCCAGACCTCGATCTTGACCATCTTCTGCCTGAGGACTCTAAGGACTCCCCTGCTGACGTTGCTCGCTCGGATCAAGCCCTTGACGCCCAGGCTCCTTCTCCAATGTGAAGGCATATTTTATCATTTTTTTAAAGAAACTGTTAATGTATTTTTTGCCCCTCTGTAGGGATTTTAATGAGAAACATTTCTTTGGAATCGTGTTGACTCATTTTGGGATGTTATCGAGCTGACTTCTTTACGGGTCTGGCCCCTTTATTGCCGCTTAGTCAGTTCTCCGAGCTCTCTCGGCCCACGTCCTAGTTGGGTTTAATCTTTTAGGATACTTAGCTCGTCGCTTGTCTGGCGAGAACCTTCATTCTGTCATATGTCGAGCCGAGTACTCTAATGGAAGGTCGGGTTATTATTAGTCTTTTTTCCTCGAGGGGATGCCTTGTCGATCTTTCGTAGGATTAGGTTTCGATCCCTTAAAGGATCAGACCATTTAATTTATGCTTGTATTGATAAGACAATCGGGCAAGCATCCAAAGTAGAAATTGAACTTTTATTAAGAGCCTTAAAGGCTTGTCGCTTGGAGGCGTACATTTTGTTATGAGCCTTAAAGGCTAGTTCCTCATGGGTACTAGACCTTCAGGTGCTCGACGTTTTAAGGATGAGGGACCTGACGGCATTCGAGGTCTTCCAGGTGATACGAGCCCGGTTTGGTAGATCTGACCACACGATATGGTCCTTCTCAGTTGGGTCCGAGTGCTTCTGCTCCTAGCTCAGCAGTGTTCTGGAAGACCCGTCGGAGGACTAAATCCCCTGGGGCGGAAGCGCCTGACTTTGACCTTTGAATTGTAGAAACGTGCTACCTGCTGATGTCGAGCCGCTGTTCAGAGCTTAGAAACATCTCTGAGTTCTTCGAGCAAATCCAGATTAGCAGCGATTTGCTCGGAGTTTTGAGTTTCTTCGAAGCTCCTTACCTACGCCGTAGGGAGTTTGATTTCTACTGGCACCACTGCCTCCTAGCCATAGGATAATGAAAATGGGGTTTCACCCATTGAGGTCTGGGCTGTGGTATTGTAGGCCCAGAGGACGAAGGGGAGCTCCTCGGCCCAATTTTCCTTTACTTTTTTCAGCCTTGTCTTGAGATGATGTTTAATGACTTTGTTGACTGCTTCCACCTGTCCATTTGACTGCGGGTGCCGAGGCGATGAGTAAGCATTGATAATACCGAGTCCCTGACACATGCCACATAACTTGTCGTTATCGAACTGTCGGCCGTTATCAGATACGATGGTTCGTGGGACTCCAAATCGATAGATGATATTTTTCCATACAAAGTCAATTACTTTCTGCTCAGTAATCTATGCAACTGGCTTGGCCTCGGCCCACTTAGTGAAGTAGTCGACTGTAACTATGACAAACTTGACTTGTCTCTTCCCTGTGGGCAAAGGACCAATGATGTCAATCCTCCATTGGGCGAACAACCATGACCCACTCATGGGGGTCATCTCTTCTGCCGGCTGCCTTGGCACGGCCGTAAAACGCTGACACTTGTCGCACTTCCGAACAAAGTCCTTCGAATCCTGTTTGAGAGTTGGCCCGAAATACCCTTGACGAAGTATCTTCATGGCTAAGGCGCGACTGCCCGAATGATTCCCGCAGATTCCCTCGTGAATCTCCCAAATCACGTAATCGGCCTCGTGCAGTCGGAGGCATCTAAGGTAAGGTTGAGAATGTCCTTTCTTATACAGCACTCCGTCTAATATGATGTACCGGGCCGCTCTAACCATAAGTCGCCTCGCCTCTAGCTTGTCCAAGGGGATTTCACCGGATGATAGATAATTAAAAATTGGGTCCATCCGTCTTGGAATGGAATGGACGGGATTGACCTTCTCTGACCGGCCAATACTCGGGTGCTCGATAAATTCAACTGGAATGAAGCGCGGGATCTTTCCCTCGGAGGACGAGGCGAGTCTCGCTATGGCATCAACCCATGAGTTCTCGGCTCTTGGGATCTGTCGAATGGTGCAACTCTAAAATTTCTCAATCAATTTCCTCGCCTCTTCGAGGTAGGCGATAATTCTGACTTCTTTAGCCTCATACTCCGAAGAGATGTGGTTCACTACCAGCTGCGAGTCGCATCAGACTTGTAGGGTTTGAACACCTAGGCTCGCTGCCAGCCTGAGCCCAGCTAACAACGCTTCATACTCGGCTTCGTCGTTCGAAGCTTTGAATCCGAGTCTGATTGCATACTGGATTGTCGTTGAATCAGGTGTAACCAGGACAACACCGGCTCCTGCTCCTTTAATGTTAGAAGACCCATCAACATAAAGAACCCATCCCGGATCCGAAGCTGCCTCTTTGTCGCTCAACGGGACGGGTGGTGTCATCTCAACTTCCTTACTGATTTGCTCCTTATTCGGAGTTGTGAACTCGGCGATGAAGTCGGCTATAGCTTGACCCTTGATTGCCGTCCTGGGGCTGAATTGAATGTCAAACTCTCTAAGCTTTACAACCTATTTGGTCATCCGACCTGAAACTTCGGGTCTCTTGAGGACCTGTCTTAGAGGAGAGTCAGTCAGCACAATTATGAAATGGGCTTAAAAGTACAGCCGCAGTCTTCTTGCCGAGACGACGAGGCAGAGTGCCAGTTTTTCCAAGGATTAGTATCTTGTTTCAGCCGGCACGATAGCTTTGCTTACATAGTATACGGGGTACTGCTTTCTTTCGACTTCTCTGATCAAAGCCGAACTGACAGCTGAAGCCAAAATTGCGAGGTAGAGGAACAAGGGCTCCCCTTCTTTAGGCTTGGACAAGAGAGGCGGCGAACCTAAGTACTGTTTTAATTGATGGAAGGCTTGCTCGTACTCTGGCGTCCACTCCGCCTTCTCGTGGCCCTTCAGCTACTGGAAGAAGGGTAAGCATTTATCTGTAGTCCTAGATATGAAGCTTCCGAGGGCAGCAACTCTTCCCGTGAGACACTGTATCTCCTTAAGAGTACGAGACGAGTTCATGTCAAGGAGAGCCTTGATCTTATCCGGGTTGGCCTCGATACCTCGTTGACTGACTTGAAAGCTAAGAAACTTCCCTGACTTAACTCCGAATGCACACTTGGCGGGATTCAGTTTCATCCAATATTTTCGGAGGACGCTGAATGTTTCTACGAGGTCGGCGAGGTGGTCTGAAGCTCGGGTACTTTTCACTAACATGTCGTCCATGTACACCTCCATGGTGCGCCCGATCTGACTGGCGAACATCTGATTCACCAACCTCTGATATGTTGCCCCAGCATTTTTCAGGCCAAATGGCATGACCCGGTAACAGTAGAGTCCTCTATCCGTGACAAAGGTAATCTTCTGCCTGTTTGGGGGATACATAGCGATCTGATTATACCCAAAATAAGTATCCAGAAATGAGAGTAGTTCATGTCCGGCTGTGTTATCCACTAGTTGATCGATCCGAGGTAGCGGGAAGCTATCTTTGGGGCATGCCTTATTCTGATCGGAGTAGTCTACACAGACCTGCCACTTTCCATTGGATTTTCTGACGAGCACAACATTTGTTATCCAGTAGGGATAGTATACTTCTTCTATGAAACCCGCATCGAGTAGGATAGAGACCTCCTCGGCAATGGCTTCATATCGTTTGACATCTAACGGTCTTTTTTTCTGCTTAATCGGCCTATGATCCGGGTCCACGTTCAACCTATGGACCAGAACATCAGGTGAGATTCCTGGCATATCTGCGTGCGACCGTGCGAAGATGTCTCGGTGCTGCTTCAAGAAGGCCAGCAACGAATTCTTCTACTCGGAATTCAATGATGACCCGAGCTGAACAGTTTTGCTCGGGTCTGATTCATCGAGCGGCATTTTCTCCGGATCTTCAACTGAGGAGTTTTCTGTTGGTCCTTTAGGATCCAAGGTGTTCACGACGAGCGCCTGTTTGGTAACCCCTTTCCTCACGGCTATCGCATAACACCTCCGGGCCTCGCGTTGGTCACCTCGGAGATAACCGATCCCACCTTCGACTGAAAATTTCATCATCAAATGATACGTTGAGACAACCGCTCTCATCGCGTTGAGGAGGGGCCGGCCCAAGATCACATTGTGGACGAATGGAACATTGACAACCAAAAAGTCCACCAGAAGTGTGACTTGATGTTGTCCTTCTCCCGCTGTTACTGGGAGGGAGATGGCTCCTTCGGAGATTACTCTCTCTCCAGCAAAGTCGTGCAAGGGAGTCTTCACGGGTCGGAGTCGAGACCGTGGAATTCCCATATTTTTGAATGCTTCAGAGTACATCACATCGGCCGAACTTCCGATATCGACCAGAATGTGATAAACCTTGTGATTCGCTATGGTCATTGTGACTACTAGTGCGTCATCGTGCGGATGTTGAATCCCGTGCGTGTCATCCTCCGTGAATGTTAGTCTGCACAAAGTGACTCGAAGTTCCTTGCTAGGACGTTTCACCAGGTGAATGTGGTGTTCTGGCTCGGATCTCCGAGAGTGGGCTTTCCGAGCCCTGTTCGAATTCCCTCCCCCAGCTGAACCCCCGAAGATGGTACGAATTTCGGCATGTTCTTCTGGGGGGTTGTTTAGTTGTTCTCACGGCCCTTCCTCTTTTCGAGCGGACTTATCTTTTTTAGTGTATCGACGCAGATGTCCCTTGCGGATGAGAGATTCGATCTCGTCTTTCAAGTTCACGCAATCGTCCGTGTTGTGACCATGATCCCTGTGTAAGCGGCAGAATTTCTGCTTGTCTCGGTGTTCTGGGTCAGCCCTCATGCAGACTAGCTAATTAAGTAGCTTGTCTCCTCGGATATCCAACAGAATTTGCTCGACGGACATATTAAGAGGGGTATAGGAATGAAATTTTCCTTCCGGCCTGCGGCGCGGTCGACAATAACGAGATGCGCTGTCATCCACCCCTTTGTCAGTTGGCTGGGAGTCTTCGTTCTTAGATCTCTTCCTTTTATTTATCGAGTCGAATACTTGTATGCCTTTTCGAGCGTTAGTGAACTCCTCGGCGTTGGTATACTTCTGGGCTTTCGCCATGAAGTCCGCTAGCATTTTTAGCGGATTCTTTCCGATAGAAAAGTTGAACTTTTCTTCCTTCAATCCCTTCAGAAGGGCGGCGAGAGCCTTCTTATCATTGTAGTCCTCGACATGCAAGGCTTCTTCATTAAAACGGGTGATGTAATCCTTCAATGACTCTTTCGGGGCCTGCTTGATGGTGAGCAGATGAGTTTTAGATTTTCGACTTCTCTTACCGCTTATGAACTGTGTAAGGAATAGTCGACTTAGTTTTATGAAAGAGCCCACAGAGTTTGGTTTGAGCTGGCGATACCAAATCCGAGCTGACCCAGTAAGGGTGATAGAAAACCCCTTGCACATCATTGTGTCTGTTACAGTCCGGATCTGCATCCACGATCGGTAAGACTCCAGGTGTTCGGATGAGTCCCCATATCCCGAATACTGGATGACAGGAGGTATCCGAAAGCTCTGCGGCATCGCCTCAGCCATGATGGTCGGGGTGAAAGGAGGTTCGGTCTCTTCCATCATCGCTTAGATTGTGGCCGGAATTGTTGATTGTTGTTACTTTTTCTCCAACGTTAAGAACCGGTCCTTCAGCTCCACAAAGCGCTGTAAGCCTCGTATCCTAGACCGTATAATTCCATAGACTTTTGTGGTCTTCTCGGTCGAATTTCGGCAACCTTCGACCCTTAACAGTTATTTGCGCGCGACCCTGATTCGTATGCCGTCAACCCGTATCGACTCAACTCAAGACCTTTACCATAGCGACCGGGCTATCGCTGGGCTTCCGATGCCGCTACTCGCGTGCCGAGGCGATACCATGGCCAGGAGATGTGGGCCAACGTTCGGGGTGAGAAAAACGCCCCACGTTGCGAAACCCAAGAGAATCTCTACCTAATATCCCATCCATCAATCCCATCACATCCCATCAATCAAGGTACACATCACACTCCATCACTCACCCATCCCCAAGTACAACCACCCCTCTCCTAAATTTAACTCTCTTACACAAGTACACATCACCCATCACACCCATCTCTCTCTCACTCTTACCCCTCTCTCTTCTCTCTTTCTCATTATCCCAAGCAACCCATGAAAGTCCATCGTCCAAGCTTCATGAGAGAAGCTTGGCATGGCTCACTCCCTACCACCCAATCCCACCCTCTAAAATCAATCTCAACCGTTGAATCGCACCCTTTGGAGCTCACGGGTGTGTTGATGGAAGAAGAAAGCCCAAGAAGAAGGCCGATCGGTGGGTGCTCCTCTCTCTCTCTCTCTCTTCATTTCCTTTATATATATATTTTTTGTGTGATGATTTGGCCGTGTGGCCCACTTGAATGGAACATCATGAAGTAAGTATTTTACCCAAGCCGTTTATACCTTATGTGTGTTGTACCCATGCCATTCATCATGTGGTGGCCCACTTGAATATAGCCCACCTTTACTGTGAGGACCGTCTAGCGTCCAGGGACGCTGGACATCTCTGTGAAAACCCAAACATTTGCTTAGTTACAAGCTTGCGGGGTGACCCACTCATACACACCCTACCTTGATATATGTGTTAAATCCATGCCGTCTATCTTATACACCAACTCATTTTAGGCGTTGAGCCAGAAAATGAGGTTGATTGGAGCATCTGATGGGCCATAACTTAGTAAATAATGGTTGTAGCTACCGGTGAAATGTGATCTGACGTGGGCCCAACTCCACAGCTCAGGTAGTAGACTGAGTGAAAGACATATTATTTCAACGATGGACCCACCCAGCTCCATAGCTCAACTGGTAGACAGAGTGGGAGATGCCTCATTTCAACACTGAGGTCTTGTCATCCATTCCTAGTGGGGGTGGCTATCATGGACCGAGCTCCATAGCTCAACTGGTAGGCTGAGTAGAGATGCCTCATTTCAACACTGACGTCTTGGCATCCATCCCTTGTGGCAGTGGCAGAAGTGAGGAGTAAACTGGCATGGGGACTATGGGACCCACCCATGTCATCCATCCATTTTGGTTAGTGCTAGTGTACCTGGGCAAGTTTGAAAGGTGCAGGTTTCTATGGGCAATGTCTGAGCAGTGTTGGTCCTCTCTGATGTGCCATGAGCCTCAAGGATTTATAGTATATAAGGATACATGTTATGGGTAAGATGGCCTTACTAAAGAGATGAGGTTAGCTCGGCCTACCTGTGTTGTTGTTGTTCGGCCAGCTCGGCTCAGCCCACCTGTGTGTTGTTGTTCGTCAGGTCAACTCGGCTCGGCTCACCTTTGTGTTGTTGTTCGGTCAGGTCGGTTCGGCTCGGCCCACCTGTGTGTTGTTGTTCGGTCAGATCGACTCGGCCCACCTGTGTGTTGTTGTTCGCCAGGTCAGCTCGGCTCGGCTTACATGTGTGTTGTTGTTCGGTCAGGTCGGCTCGACCTACCTATGTGTTGTTGTTCGGCCAACTCGGCTCGGCCCACCTGTGTGTTGTTGTTCGCCAGGTCAGCTCGGCTCGGCTCACCTGTGTGTTGTTGTCAGGCCAGCTCGGCTCGACTCACCTGTGTGTTATTGTCCGGCCAGCTCGGCTCGGCCCACCTGTGTGTTGTTGTTCGCCAGATCAGCTCGGCTCGGCTCGGCTCACCTGTGTGTTGTTGTTCGGCCAGCTCGGCTCATCCCACGTGTGTGTTGTTGTTCGCCAGGTCAGCTCGACTCGGCCCACCTGTGTGTTGTTGTTCGCCAGCTCGACTCGGCTCGGCTCACCTGTGTGTTGTTGTTCGGTCGGCTCGGCTCGGCCAGCCTTATGTTGATTGTTTGGTCAGGTCGGCTCGGCTTAGCTCGGCCCACCTGATGGTGTTGTTCGGTCAGGTTGGCTTCCCCCTTATGGTATTGTTAGATCATATAGTGTGGCCCATTTATTGTATATATAAGGCCACATGTGAGACCCATTTTACTCGGCCAATTGTATCATCCATTTGACTCAGCCAAATGATTCAACCCAACTGAATCGACCCATTTTGACTCGGCCCATTGATTCAGCCAAGTGATTCAACCCAACTGATTCGACCCATTTGAGTCGGCCAAGTGATTCAACCCATTGACTTGACCAATTGTATCGGCCCATTTGATTAGCCCAATTGACTTTGCCCATTTGAGTCGGCCCCTTTGACTCAGCCCATCTGTATCAGTCTATTTGATCGGCCCAATTGATTTGACTCCTTTATACCGGCCCTTTTGATTTTGTCTATTTTGTTCGACCCATTGATACGGCCGACGTTATGTACGTTGGCCCATGAGTGAGGTCTAATGTGATGTGTATATGCCCTATGAGTGAGGCCCATGATGATGTGTTTTAAACCCTTGTATAAGACCGTTGATCCATTATACGACTGACCCTATGAGCGTCATTCCTTAGGAGCAATGTGGTTAAACGTTCACATTGTTGGGCAATGATGGTTGGATGTCCACATTGTGACTTTTCCTTAAGCCTTGTATGAGGCCCGTTGTTGAGGCCCACCTTGATGTGTATGAGGCCCGTTGTCAAGGCCCACCTTGATGTGTATGAGGCCCGTTGTCGAGGTGCACCTTAAATATATATGAGGCCCATGTTACAAGGCTCATTGTGATGTATGCAAGGCCCATGGGTCATGACCCATTACAATGTATGTAAGGCTCAATTGGTGCGGCCTATTCGATATATTTATGAGGTCCATGTCATTAGGCTCATCCTGTTGTATTGGTGACCCGTCCATTGAGGCTCACCCATGGTATATATTTGAGGCACATGTGTAGGGCCCACATATTGTGTATTTAAAGCCCATGGGTTATGGCCATAGTGATGTATATTAGGCCTATGTGATGTAGCTCATACTGATGTGTATTAGACCCAGGTATGTGACTCACTTGCGAAGTATATTTGAGGCCCATTGTGATATATCTGAGGCCCATGAGTACGACCCATCCAGATGTATTTGAGGCCTATGGGCAAGGCCCATTGTGATATGTGTTAGGCCCATGACCAGGGCCCACCTGTTTCGTATATTTGGCCCTTGTGTGAGGCCATGTGCCCATTATATATTTGATTCTATATGGGCCATTCCTTGGGGGCAATGTTGGTTAAAAGTCCACATTATCGATGTCGGTTATTGATACCAATTATGAGTATGTGACATCATAACATCAAGATACATGCCCATACGCATCATTTGCATGTTTGTTATGAGATGTGATTGACCATTGCATATGTCATTGGACAGGATGATATGAGACTCCCTGATAGGCGGAGGTTATCTCACATGAGCGCACGACATACACAGGATTGATGCATGACTGGCTTATATGACTCATGCATCTTGCATTGTGTGTTATATGCCCTAGTGACATCAGGGTCGTAGCCTCCATAAGCATATCGTGGATGGCCAGACGGGACACCGAAAATGTTTGGTTCTAGCATACAGGCGCCATAGATGTCCCTGAGTGAAAATCTCTAAACCTCCGTGGCCAGGAGATGACTCCAACGTCGAGACCGAGTGGATATATGAGCGCATGAGGGCCGAATACCAGGAGGCCGCGTCTCCCACTGTGTCATGGTCGGTTGGAAAGGGGTGTGGCCTTACTCGTCCGAGGGTAGGGGACAATACTAGGCTGAGTTTGACCAGCTCGTAAATAGGTCCACTATCGACATGCCGGATAGGTATTGGCAGACTATTGGCTGCACAGATAGTGAGGTTTCTTACACTCACTTGGATTGTACTGATGGGAGAGGGGTAGTGCCATTTGGAGTGTATTAAACTCCGGTGATGATCCCAGAGATGAACTGTATTAATATGTGGACTTATTAAGTAGGAGTTGCATGCTCATTCATTCATTCATTCACTATCCACTCGAGCTGGTAGTGCGCAACTAATTGTTGTGTATCTTCGTTATGACAAGGATTTCGGTTGGGGCGCGCGACTAACCTGAGATCAGGAGTTTACCACATTGAGTCTGACTATTCAAATTTAGGTATGGGACTGGTTTGGATAGAAGTTCCTTGTGGTGGATCCCGTAGCCTGCGATACTACGTACTATCATCCCGACTTCACACTCCAGCATGGTCATTCCATTTGCACCGCATGTTGCATTACATCCGCGACATATGGTACGATTGACGTTGTTTGTGTTATTCATCAGGAATGTATATTACATTGCATTCTCTACATCTGATATTTAGCTCCTTGTGACTCCTTATCGCATAGCTGTTCTATATTGCGTATTCTGATATTGATTGACTTATAGACTTGTTTATACTTCCGCTTATTCTGTTATCGCATGATTATAATCTTATCAGTGTTTCTGCTTATTCAGACATTGTATGGTTTATGGATTAACAGTTCTCTGATATTGTATGTTATGACATTGTATTGAATACTTGACACTTACCTTGTGCACACACTTACACCACCCTCTAAGCTTTCTATAAACTTATGCACAATAGATGCGTGCAGGTGATGTTAGGTTGCGGCAGTGTTGAGCTTGGAGCATGCGGTGGTCTTCTGGAGCTTGATTTTCTATTTATGTATTTTCCTTTCAATGTTGTACTCCAATGATTATATTAACGGATATGTGATGATGATGTTACCTTTGTGAATTAGGTAATCTTATGGTTATGCTTATTAATATTTAAATATACAAAAATCCTCTTTGTAGGATCCCAGGATCGGAATCTGGCATATGAATGCTAGGAGCCAAAAATGGGGTACTACGGAGGCTGTGGGCACCGGATTCGGATATCGGGATTCCTGTGAATCCGATTTTCAGATTTGGGGCGTGACAAGCGCGCCTCCCAGGGGTCCTTATTTTCCGCGACGACCTCGGGGGCATCCTCAATTTTCAGCGTTCTTCTCTCTCTCCTCCATTCTAATTGATGACGGAGGTCCATGGGTGGCAGAGCGGATGTACCCGAATGGACGGTATTGGGGGCCCGAGTGGGGGCATTCCGTGCGGATGCTCCAGCCAGTGCCGTAGGAGGATTGTAACCCGAATATGGCACCCCCGAATATTGGGGAGCTTTAGGTCTCACACTCCTCGGCATTAATCGAGTCTCCACAAATAACCTCACCGGCTCGGGGACGGGGTGCTCCTGAACCGGGCGCGACTCTGGCTCCCCCTGCTGCTTCATTCTGTTTATCTCGTCACGCAGGGCCTGAATCTCGTTCTGCATGGCACGATATTTGCTCGATCGATTGCGAGAACGTTGAGAAGGTCCTGGTGCGGACTCGACATGTAGTGGCGATGATGACCGAGTCTGCTCATTCAATTCCTGTGCACAACTGCAGCTTTCTTCTTTCTTGCCATCGCTTAAGAAAATGAGAACCTGATTTCTAGTTTCAGCTTCCCATAGACGGCGCCAAAAAATGTTGATGTCGAAATCTGGTTGGCCCTCCCTCCTTATCGTCTTCACCTCAAGGTATCGTCCCTGGAACCTGCGTCAGAAAAACAGGCAAAGGTGACCCTGGCTAAACCGGGGGGCCCTCCGATGCTTAAGTCAGGACAAGGGAATCAGGGTCTAAGTAGTGAGTAGGGGAGAGCACTTGCTATTGCGTACCTATAGTTATGGCGTCGGACGATATTTATATTTATCTGTGGAATGGTCTGGATCCTATAATCTTGGCACGATCAGGGGGATTCCCGGATCGTGGAGATGTCATTCGCAATCTATTGATCGTGTAGTGTATCCGGCGAATAGTACGTATCTGCGAGTGAAGTTATCGGTCACGTTCCGTTATGGCGGTTTCCATGTTTAGCAAATGGGGTACGCGCCTCGGAATATATGCTCGGCTTGTTCGACCATAGAGCAAAGGACAAACTCCGAGTCAAACGACATCTGACCCGACCCATCAAGTCGGATCCGAAGTGGCCGGCCTTGTGCATACCGTGATTGGTGGATAATAAGTTGTCCGATCGGATTGTGAATCCTCCGAGCTGATCCTCACCCATTGACGCTCACGTGTTGTTGTTGTGATGCTGGAATCAGGCCAGATGGGTCGGGCCTCGGGCACCCGAGACGTAATGGCACTGCGTCAGCTTAGACTTACAGTTGGATTAATGTTCTGTCATGGGCTCGGATCTCCCCATAACAATGTTCATTTGTCATACAAACTGTTAGTAAGATCATACAAACATGGATGAACGGAAAACACAAATATAAGCTTGATCCAAAACTTTTGTGGCCCACAAGAAATTTTCAACGGTAGAAGTTCAAGTCAACTGTTTCTGCGGTGTGGTCCATTTGAACATTTTATATCTTTCCTTTTTGGGCTCAAGCCTAAAATTATCTGGGAAAATGGATGGTCGGAGCGGATAAAATACAACGATCATGGTGGACCTAAGAGAGTTTGCTCATTACGCTAAGTGTAGTGGTTTACTCACTACGCAATCCGCTTCCACTCGGTCGTGCTCCCACTGGACGGAACATGGTAAGACAAAAAGACAGGAAATTTTGGTTTTGCCGCTTAAAAGCTGACCACACATTTTCCTTCGTATATAGCAAATTGGGTGGCTGGGATCATTTGATCATTTTAATTTTCATGATATGATCCCTTGATTAGGCATCTGCTCCTATGCCGTATTACTCTGAAATTAAGAGATCTCTAGATGACCCGAGCCCTCTATGAATGGATGGATGGTTTAAAAGGAGCAACGACTCCAATATAGCGGCGAACTTCCCAAGTATTGGAAGTTCCAACCATTGCTATCTGGGTTCTGTTTGTCATGTGGTGTCTACCAGGCCAACGGCTATGATCACTTTAGAGGGTGACCATAACAACAATGGAGCAATAGAGACACGAGCAACTATCCCAGCTATTGCTGGGAAGGGAGCGGATGGCCTCAACCAAGACGGTACACACCTTACCGTGGGGCCCACTCTGATGTATGTATTTAACATAGATGCGGGCGACTTGGTTTTTTTTTTTTAATCAGATCATTTCATTACATTATCCCAAAATTGAAGCAGACCCAATTATCAGGTATACCATACTATGAGAAAGCTTGGTGATGGAACTTTTTGGAGAAATTTATGACCTTACGACCCATTTATGGCCCGTTTACGAGACTACAATCACCTCATTTTCCCTTTCAAAAATACGCCCCAGCTGTACGGAGACCTTGCCAAAGGTTGAAATTGCCCCTGCTTTTTCCTTCAAGCGAATCGGCCGCTGCTCGAAGACGAGTGCTGACACTCCTCGAACTCCGAGTTGTACGAACGACTCAAAATATATCAAAGTTACATGGGACCCACAGTTACGTATTTATTATATCCACAACGTTCATCCATATTTCGAGATCATTTTGACCGTTATCCAAAAATAAAAAATCATATCCAAAGATCAACTGGACCACACCACAAAAAGCAGCAGAAAATTGATTTTCACAGTTGAAACTTTTGTAGGGCCCACCATAACATTTATTTTCCATCCAATCTATTCATAAGGTCACAAAGACCTGGATGAAGAGGAAAAACAAATTTCGTAATGATCCAAAACTTCCGTGACCCCTAAAAGGGTTTCAACGGTAGACGTTCAATCCTCCATTGCCTTTTACAGTGTGGCCCACTTGATGGCTAAATCTGTCTTATTTTTCTTCTCAAGACTTATAACGAGTTCACCAAATAGATGGATAGTTTGGATATAACACATACCTCATAAAAGGACCCACAAAGACGGAAGGGATTACAACAAGGGAAAAAAAAAAAGCTGGAATCTATGGCTACGGATATAATCCGTAGCCATAACTACAGCCCATGTATTTTCATTATGTCCTTCGTTATGTCTTTGATTAATCGAAAGTCTTTCGATTAATCGAAAAAGGTCCAGAGCTGTCCAGTGACTTTGCATAAAAAACTCCTTTAATTTTCGATATATCGAAGTGTACTCGATATTATCGAAGATATAGCTACGGATTATATCCGTAGCCATAACTGCAGTCCGTAAAAGTCTATGCAATTTTTTTATTTTTAATATTTTAATTTTAATTTTTTATATGGAGAACTTTATTTTACCTATAATTTTCTCTAATACATATTTATATAAATATGTATATATAAGCATATAAAAAAAAATTCTCTCTTTTTATTCATTTCTTTCTTTATTCATTTAACAAGAATATCTTCTAAACCAAAATTAGTTACTTGATGTACCCTATATGATTTTGGGGTAGGAGAAGCTACTTTAGCCAACTAACCTAGTTATTTTCAAAGATTCCATCAGGTCGATGGTCAAAAATCCATTTCATATTCACTTTGCGGTCAATTTCAATCAGTTCGCGATCAATTTCATTCATTTCATTTACTTCATGGTAATTTTCATGCATATCACGGTCATTCCCGCCTATTCTGTGTTGATTCATGGTCCTTTTGGTACATTTGACGGTCAATTCCCTTCACTTCACGGTCATTTCCATGCATTTCACGGTCAATTTCCTTTACTTCACGGTCATTTTCATGCATTTCACAGTCAATTCCCTCACTTCACGGTCAATTTCATGCATTTCACGGTCAATTCCCTTCACTTCATGGTCATTTCCATGCATTTCACGAACAATTCCCTTCACTTCACAGTCATTTTCATGCATTTCACGGTCAATTCCCTTCACTTCATGGTCATTTCCATGCATTTCACAGTCAATTCGCTTCACTTCACAGTCATTTTCATGCATTTCATGGTCAATTCCCTTTACTTCACGATCATTTTCATGCATTTCACGATCAATTCCCTTCACTTCACGGTCATTTTCATGCATTTCACGGTCAATTCCCTTCACTTCACGGTCATTTTCATGCATTTACGGTCAATTCCCTTCACTTCACGGTCATTTTCATGCATTTCACGGTCAATTCCCACGATTCTACCTCACTTCACGGTCATTTCCATGCATTTCACGGTCAATTCCCTTCACTTCACGGTCATTTCCATACATTTCACAGCCAATTCCCTTCACTTCACAGTCATTTCCATGCATTTCATGGTCAATTCCCTTCACTTCACGGTCATTTCCATGCATTTCACAGACAATTCCCTTCACTTCACAGTCATTTTCATGCATTTCACGGTCAATTGCCTTCACTTCACGGTCTTTTCCATGCATTTTACGGTCAATTCACTTCACTTCACGGTCATTTCTGTGCACTTCACAGTCAATTTCCTTCACTTCACAGTCATTTTCATGCATTTCACAATCAATTCCCTTCACTTCACGGTCATTTCCAAGCATTTCACGGTCAATTCCCTTCACTTCACGGTCATTTTCATGCATTTCACGGTTAATTCCCTTCACTTCACGGTCATTTCCATGCATTTCACGGTTAATTCCCATGATTTCGCCTCACTTCACGGTCATTTCCATGCATTTCACGGTCAATTCCCTTCACTTCACGGTCATTTCCATGCATTTCACAGTCAATTCCCTTCACTTCACAGTCATTTTCATGCAGTTCACGGTCAATTCCCTTCACTTCACGGTCATTTCCAGGCATTTTACGGCCAATTCCCTTCACTTCACGGTCATTTCCATGAATTTCACAGTCAATTCCCTTCACTTCACAGTCATTTTCATGCATTTCACGATCAATTCCCTTCACTTCACGGTCATTTCCATGCATTTCACTGTCAATTCCCTTCACTTCACGGTCATTTCCATGCATTTCACGGTCAATTCCCTTCACTTCACCGTCATTTCCATGCATTTCATAGTCAATTCCCTTCACTTCACGGTCATTTCCAAGCATTTCACGATCAATTCCCTTCACTTCACAGTCATTTTCATGCATTTCACGGTCAATTCCCAGGATTCTGCCTCACTTCACCGTCATTTCCATGCATTTCACAGTCAATTCCCTTCACTTCACGGTCATTTTCATGCATTTTACGGTCAATTTCCTTCACTTCACGGTCATTTTCATGCATTTCACAGTCAATTCCCTTCACTTCACAGTCATTTTCATGTATTTCACGGTCAATTACCTTTACTTCACGGTCTTTTCCATGCATTTTACGGTCAATTCACTTCACTTCACGGTCATGTCCATGCATTTCACAGTCAATTCCCTTCACTTCACAGTCATTTTCATGCATTTCACGATCAATTCCCTTCACTTCACGGTCATTTCCATGCATTTCACGGTCAATCCCTTCACTTCACGGTCATTTTCATGCATTTCGCGGTTAATTCCCTTCACTTCACGGTCATTTCCATGCATTTCACGGTCAATTCCCTTCACTTCACGGTCATTTCCATGCATTTCACGGTCAATTCCCTTCACTTCACAGTCATTTTCATACATTTCACGGTCAATTCCCTTCACTTCACGGTCATTTCCATGCATTTCACAGTCAATTCCCTTCGCTTCACAGTCATTTTCATGCATTTCACGGTCAATTCCCTTCACTTCACGGTCATTTTCATGCATTTCACGGTCAATTCCCTCACTTCACGGTCATTTTCATGCATTTCATAGTCAATTCCCTTCACTTCACGGTCATTTCCAAGCATTTCACGATCAATTCCCTTCACTTCACAGTCATTTTCATGCATTTCACGATCAATTCCCAGGATTCTGCCTCACTTCACCGTCATGTCCATGCATTTCACAGTCAATTCCCTTCACTTCACAGTCATTTTCATGCATTTCACGATCAATTCCCTTCACTTCACGGTCATTTCCATGCATTTCACGGTCAATCCCTTCACTTCACGGTCATTTTCATGCATTTCACGGTTAATTCCCTTCACTTCACGGTCATTTCCATGCATTTCACGGTCAATTCCCTTCACTTCACGGTCATTTCCATGCATTTCACAGTCAATTCCCTTCACTTCACAGTCATTTTCATGCAGTTCACGGTCAATTCCCCTCACTTCAAGGTCATTTCTAGGCATTTTACAGCCAATTCCCTTCACTTCACGGTCATTTCCATGAATTTCACAGTCAATTCCCTTCACTTCACAGTCATTTTCATGCATTTCACGATCAATTCCCTTCGCTTCACGGTCATTTCTATGCATTTCACTGTCAATTCCCTTCACTTCACGGTCATTTCCATGCATTTCACGGTCAATTCCCTTCACTTCACCGTCATTTCCATGCATTTCACAGTCAATTCCCTTCACTTCACGGTTATTTCCAAGCATTTCACGATCAATTCCCTTCACTTCACAGTCATTTTCATGCATTTCACAGTCAATTCCCAGGATTCTGCCTCACTTCACCGTCATTTCCATGTATTTCACCGTCAATTCCCTTCACTTCACGGTCATTTTCATGCATTTTACGGTCAATTTCCTTCACTTCACGGTCATTTCCATGCATTTCACAGTCAATTCCCTTCACTTCACAGTCATTTCCATGCATTTCACGGTCAATTCCCTTCACTTCACGGTCATTTTCATGCATTTCACGGTCAATTCTCACGATTCCACCTCACTTCACGGTCATTTCCATGCATTTCACGGTCAATTCCCTTCACTTCACGGTCATTTCCATGCATTTCACGGTCAATTCCCTTCACTTCACGGTCATTTCCATGCATTTTACGGTCAATTCCCTTCACTTAACGGTCATTTCCATGCATTTCATAGTCAATTCCCTTCATTTCACGGTCAATTCCTGTAAACCCCGTATCTTAGACCGTACTGTTCCATAGGCTTTCGCGGTCTTACCAATTGAATTTCGGCAACCTTCGACCATTAGCCGATATTTACGCGTGACCCTGATTCATATGCTGTCAACCTGTATTGACTCAACCCAAGACTATTACCATAGCGACCGCGCCATTGCTGCGGTTCCGATGCCGCGACTTGCGCGCCGAGGCGATACCTTGGTCAAGAGATATGGGCCAACGTTAGGTGCGAAGAAAACGCAGCGCGTTGTGAAACCCAAGAGAATCTCTACGAGGTGTCACATCAATCTCATCAATCCATCAATCCATCAATCCATCACATGTCAAGTACATGTCAAGTATACATCACCTTTCACCCATTCCCAAGCAACCATAAAAGTCAAGATTTTCTTATAAGCCCATACCTCTCTTACACAAAAAGCCTCAAAAGTCAAAATTTTCTTACACACCCATCATTCACCACATCCATCCATCACCCATCTCTCTCTACAACACTCTCTCTCTTTCTCATTTTCTCATCTCATTCTCCAAGCAAAATTTCATACGTATGAGCTCTCCTTCCCTTTCAAAAAAAACTCCAAGGTGACCCACTTTCCTACCCCACCATCTCCCATCTCAACCCTCCATTTCTCATCTCCTCCATTGAAATCCAAGCTAAGGTGCTAAGGAACTCATAAGAGCAAGAAGATCGAACGGTGGGTGCTCCTCTAGATGTAAAAAAAAAATCTGATTTTTATAGCCTAGATATTTTCTTTCTTTCATGAGGGAAGTGTAGGACCCACCAATCAATGGTGGAGATCCCACACAATCTCATGGTTGTGGCCTAATGGCCTACCTTATGCATGCATGATCCATGCATGGGGCCTTTCTCTATGGGCCCCATCATGGTAGTTTTATTTCATATCATTTTATGTTTGGGTCATCTAGACCTTATAACCATGGTGGGGATAACATCCTCACCATGCATTTTAATTATAGGCCATGCATGTGCAAGATCCATGTTGTAAATGTAAATCTAGGTATGATGTGCGGGTGTAATTGATCTTGGGAGGGCTCAATAGTTGCCGAGCCCCTTTCCCTATAGTCGAATTGTCCTTCTATCTCTCTTTTCCCTCATTTTTTTCTTGATGTGTGTGGCCCATTAATGTATTTCCCTTTTTATTTAACTTATATAATAAATTTTATCTAAGTACATGTTGCTGTCCAGAATTTTCTGGACAGTTTCTGGTTATTTTTGGACCAGATTTTGGGACTGTTTGGGGGACTATTCATACCTATTAAATATACTTTTTTGAAAGGTTGGGATCTCATCTTGATGTCCCCCAAATTTCAGCCCCAACTGACCTTCATTGGGGTCCCAAAGGTGTGGTCCAAGTGAGGTGGACAGTCTGAATTTTCTGCACTGTTCCAGCAACATTCCACCATGGACAGTTGGATTTTTTTAAAATTTATTAAAATACCTATGGGTGTTTAAAAATTATAAAAATTTTCAGGAGGGTGTTTTACTTATGGTAGGACCCACCTACAAAATTTTGGGGCCAATGGACGCCTGTACACACCATGGTGATGGCGGGACCGACCCATTATAATATGGTGTCCAGATCAGTCCAATTTTCAGGACAAATTGACTTATGTAAATGAATTAAAATATTTACAGATGTCTAAAAATTCTGAAATTTTTTTAGGAGTGTGGTCCACTTATGTTAGAACCCACCTACCGAATTTCAGGGCCAATGGACCCCTGTACACACCGTGGTGAGGGCCGAACTGGCCCACCACGTTGGGACGTTTAGGTCTGTCCGATTTTTCTAAACAGTCTATTTTGTTTAAATTAATTAAAATACTTAGAGATATCTAAAAATTATAAAATTTTGTGGGGGTATGGCCCACCTATGGAAGTATCACTCTGTGAAATTTCAGCCTCAAGTGACCCCGTTTGGGTATCCAAAAGAATGGGCCAAGATGGTTAGACTCCCAGATTTTTTCTGCTGTGCAGTCCAGCAATATGCCTTGATAAAAAAACCATAATTCAAAAATATTTCTTCTGATGGCGGGCCACCTTTTTGGGTTTCCTCTCATTGTATGTATGATGAGGGACCTTGGCCCTCAATTTTCAGAGTTTTAGAGGCCTTGAACCCACTCCAATGGAGTGCCCAAATTTAGGACAGCAACATGTTATAATTATGCTGGCCTTGGGCTAAAATTTTGAGGAGTGGGGCCCACCATATTATAAAGATCTTAGAGGAAATGATTTATACCTTTAGTTCCTTAAATGTTAGGCTTAATTAATGCACTTTTGAGGCCCACTACAGTTGAATTTAATTGGGTCCATGAATGTAGCTAGTTGTTGAACTATTTAAGGCCCATAGAGTGGACCCATTTGATGTATTCCAAGGCCCATGGGATTAGACCCATTTGATATATTTAAGGCCCATAGAGTGGACCCATTTGATGTGTTCCAAGGTCCATGGGATTGGACCCATTTGATGTATTTTAAAGCCCATGGGATTAGGCCCATTTAGTATATTTAAGGCCCATAGAGTGGACCCATTTGATGTGTTCCAAGGTCCATGGGATTGGACCCATTTGATGTATTTTAAAGCCCATGGGATCAGGTCCATTTGATATGTATAAGGCCCATGGGTCGAGAACCATTTGATGCAATCTAAGGCCCACGGGTTATGACCCATTGCAATGCACATAAGGCCCATTGGTGCAGCCCATTGATGTGGCCCATTTGATGAGTAAAAGGCCCATATGACATGGTTCATTTGATGTATTTAAGGCCCAATGGGGTGTACCTAAGGTTCATTGCAATGTGTGACCCAACCTGGTTTACGTAATGTTATTCACCACGGGCTACACCTTGGGAGCAATGTTGGTTTGACGTCCACATTGCGAGTATAATGTTGGTTAAATGTCCGCATTGCGACTCTCCCTAGGGCCCATTGGTAGGCCCGTACTAGTTGTATGCAAGCCGTCTAGGCCAGCTGCATTGTAAGGATAGGCCATTACTTTATAACATGCTTTGTATAACTTCATGACGCACAGCCCATTTGTATCAGTCCATTTGATCGACCTGCTCGTATCAGCCATATGATTGATTAGGCCCATCTTGATATATTTGTGGCCTGTTGCTAAGGTCATATATGAGGCATGTTGTTGAGGCCCACCTTGATGTATATGAGGCCTGTTGTTGAGACCCACCTTGATGTGTATGAGGCCCGTTGTTGAGGCCCACCTTAATGTGTATGAGGCCCGTTGTTGAGGCCCACATTGATGTATATGAGGCCTGTTGTTGAGGCCCACCTTGATGTGTATGAGGCCCGTTGTTGAGGCCCACCTTGATGTGTATGAGGCCCGTTGTTGAGGCCCACCTTGATGTGTATGAGGCCCGTTGTTGAGGCCCACCTTAATGTGTATGAGGCCTGTTGTTGAGGCCCACCTTGATGTGTATGAGGCCCGTTGTTGAGGCCCACCTTGATGTGTATAAGGCCGGTTGTTGAGGCCCACCTTGATGTGTATAAGGCCTGTTGTTGAAGCCCACCTTGATGTGTATGAGGCCCGTTATTGAGGCCCACCTTAAATATGTATGAGGCCCATGTTGCAAGGCCCATTGTAATGTTTGCAAGGCCCATGGGTCATGGCCCATTGCAATGTATGTAAGGCCCAATTGGTGCGGCCTATTCGATATATTTATGGGGTCTAAATCATTAGGCCCATCCTGTTGTATTGGTGACCTGTCCATTGAGGCTCACCCGTGGTATATATTTGAGGCCCATGTGTAGGGCCCACCTATTGTGTATTTAAAGCCCATGGGTTATGGCCATAGTAATGTATATTAGGCCTATGTGATGTAGTCCATACTGATGTGTATTAGACCCAAGTATGTGACTCACCTGTGAAGTATATTTGAGGCCCATTATGATATATGTGGGGCCCATGGGTGCGACCCATCTAGATGTATTTAAGGCCTATGGGCAAGGCCCATTGTGATATGTGTTAGGCCTATGACTAGGGCCCACCTGTTTCGTATATTTGGCCCTTGTGTGAGGCCATGTGCCTATTATATATTTGATTCTATGTGGGCCATTCCTTGGGGGCAATGTTGGTTAAAAGTCCACATTGTCGACCCCGGTTATTGATACCGTTTATGAGTATGTGACATCATAACATCATGATACATGCCCATTCGCATCATCTGCATGTCCGTTAGGAGATATGATTTTAACATATATATTTTCCTTTCAGCATTGTATTCAAATGATTATATTAGTGGATATGTGATGATGATGTTGCCTTTATGATTTGGGTAAATTTGTGGTTATGCTTATTACTAGTTAAATGTATAAAAAAAATAATTCTCCTTGTAGGATCCCAGGATCGAAAATCTGACATATGAATGCTAGGAGCCGAGAATGGGGTACTACGGAGGCTGTCGGCACCGGATTCGGCGATTGGGATTCCTGTGAATCCGATTTTCGAGTTTGGGGCGTGACAATTCCCTTCACTTCACGGTCATTTTCATGCATTTCACGGTCAATTTCCATAATTCTGCCTCACTTCACGGTCATTTCCATGCATTTCACTGTCAATTCCCTTCACTTCACGGTCATTTCCATGCATTTCACGGTCAATTCCCTTCACTTTACGGTCATTTCCATGCATTTTATGGTCAATTCCCTTCACTTCACGGTCATTTCCATGCATTTCACGGTCAATTCCCTTCACTTCACGGTTCCGTGAAGTGAAGGGAATTGACCGTGAAATGGATGGAAATGACCGTGAAGTGAAGGGAATTGACTGTGAAATGCATGAAAATGACCGTGAAGTGAGGCGGAATCGTGGGAATTGACCGTGAAATGCATGGAAATGACTGTGAAGTGAAGGGAATTGACCGTGAAATGCAAGAAAATGACTGTGAAGTGAAGGGAATTGACTGTGAAATGCATGGAAATGACCGTGAAGTGAAGGGAATTGACCATAAAATGCATGGAAATGATCATGAAGTGAAGGGAATTGACCGTGAAATGCATGAAAATGACTATGAAGTGAAGGGAATTGACTGTGAAATGCATGGAAATGACCGTGAAGTGAAGGGAATTGATCGTGAAATGCAAGGAAATGACTGTGAAGTGAATGCATGAAAATGACCGTGAAGTGAAGGGAATTGACCGTGAAATGCATGGAAATGACCGTGAAGTGAGGGAATTGACCGTGAAATGCATGGAAATGACCGTGAAGTGAGGGAATTGACTGTGAAATGCATGGAAATGACCGTGAAGTGAGGGAATTGACCGTGAAATGCATGGAAATGACCGTGAAGTGAGGGAATTGACCGTGAAATGCATGAAAATGACCGTGAAGTGAAGGGAATTGACCGTGAAATGCATGAAAATGACTGTGAAGCGAAGGGAATTGACTGTGAAATGCATGGAAATGACCGTGAAGTGAAGGGAATTGACCGTGAAATGTATGAAAATGACTGTGAAGTGAAGGGAATTGACCGTGAAATGCATGGAAATGACCGTGAAGTGAAGGGAATTGACCGTGAAATGCATGGAAATGACCGTGAAGTGAAGGGAATTGACCTTGAAATGCATGGAAATGACCGTGAAGTGAGGGAATTGGCTGTGAAATGCATGTAAATGACCGTGAAGTGAAGGGAATTGACCGTGAAATGCATGGAAATGAGACCGTGAAGTGAAGGGAATTGACTGTGAAATGCATGGAAATGGCCGTGAAGTGAAGGGAATTGACCGTGAAATGCGCCGAAAGGACCGTGAATCAACACAAAATAGGCAGGAATGACCGTGATATGCATGAAAATGACCATGAAGTAAATGAAATGAACGAAATTGACCGCGAACTGATTGAAATTAACCATAAAGTGAATATGAAATGGATTTTCGAACATCGACCTGATGGAATCTTTGAAAATAACTAGGTTAGTTGGCTAAAGTAGCTTCTCCTACCCCAAAATCATATAGGGTACATCAAGTAAATAATTTTGGTTTGGAAGATATTCTTGTTAAATGAATAAAGAAAGAAATGAATAAAAAGAGAGAAATTTTTTTTTATATGCTTATGTATACATATTTATATAAATATGTATTAGAGAAAATTATAGGTAAAATAAAGTTCTCCATGTAAAAAATAAAAAATAAATTATTAAAAATTAAAAAATTTGCATAGACTTTTACGAACTGCAGTTATGGCTACGACTATAATCCGTAGCTATATCTTCGTTAATATCAAGTACTCTTCGATATATCGAAAATTAGAGGATTTTTTATGCAAAGTCACTGGACTGCTCTGGACCTTTTTCGATTAATCGCAAGACTTTCGATTAATCGAAGACATAACAAAGGATATAGTGAAAATACATGGGTTGTAGTTATGGCTACGGATTATATCCGTAGCCATAGATTCCAGCTTCTTCTTCTTCTTTTTTCCCTTATTGTAATCCCTTCCGCCTTTGTGGGTCCTTTTATGAGGTATGTGTTATATCCAAACTGTCCATCTATTTGGTGAACTCGTTATAAGTCTTGAGAAGAAAAATAAGACAGATTTAGCCATCAAGTGGGCCACACTGTAAAAGGCAGTGGAGGATTGAACGTCTACCGTTGAAACACTTTTAGGGGTCACGAAAGTTTTGGATCATTAAGAAATTTGTTTTTCCTCTTCATCCAGGTCTTTATGACCTTATGAATATATTGGATGGAAAATAAATGTTACGGTGGGCCCTACAAAAGTTTCAACGATGAAAATCAATTTTCTGTTGCTCTTTGTGGTGTGCTCCAGTTGATCTTTGGATATGATTTTTTATTTTTGGATAATGGTCCAAAATGATCTCGAAATATGGATGAACGTTGTGGATATAATAAATACGTAACTGTGAGGCCCATGTAACTTTGATATCTTTTGAGCCGTTCGTACAACTCGGAGTTCGAAGAGTGTCAGCGCTCGTCTTCGAGGAGCGGCCGATCTGCTTGAAGGAAAAATGTAACATCCCGAGAATTGGGAGTCGAGTAGAAACTCAACTCCCGAGTTTCAAAACGTCACTTATGCAACATAGATAATGATGAATGCATGTTGTCTGTATAATGACATTAAACAAGATTGAGACTAAGCCAAAACAACATATCATACTCCAGAGACAGTTAAATTAGCAAGCGGAAGAATATGATAGATATATAAAATATATAAATGATTGTAAGTCTCCAGATGTGAACATGTTACCAGGTTAACTAAATACATGTATACTCTAAAATAGAAAGAAAAGAATATACATGGGTGTGTAAATAAAAGGCAATATACCAAGTGTATTGGCATCAAATCAGTAACCCTGTAAACCCATCGATCAGAACCTGCATATAGGAGGGATCCTCCTCATCATCATCAAGTTTGGATCTGCTTCATAAGCATCGTCATCATCTGAAACTAAAATAGGGACTGATTGGTGTGCGCAACACCGTCCCATAACGTGAGAGTGAGTAGCTAACTCAGTGGAATCATAGAGCAAAGATTAACTTGTTATCAAATCAATCAAGCGATAATGATAAAGCAAGCAATTCAAACATTCCTAAATACTGTGATTAATGCAAGCATGAAATGACATGATGGATGCCCTCACCAATATACTCTCTCATACGACACCATCTTACGTCCGCGGCATGCTTTCTTTCCCCAGTGCTCCACATCTTCTAGGTACATGCAGCGCGATATGAATATGATTATCGAGTTGTTATTAGTCATTTTCATACAGCAGGATTGGGAGACTAGGGTACTTCTCTTATATCATTCCCAATAAGGATCCTATCTAGGGTCGTCACTCCTAGTATTCTCATACGATGATATATTTCTAGGTCACTGCAAGGGCTGTCAGGGCTGTTGCACGCACTCGTTGCTCCACTCCCCCATCACCTTATCAATACAAGCCTAGTTTATATCCTTAAGACTGCATCAGAACTCGTCGACCCCATGCGGTGTCAGGATAAACTCAAGGTTACTACAAAGGGCTGTCAGGGCTGTTGCTCGCACTCGTTACTCCACTCCCCCATCACCTTATCAATGTAGGCCGACAGTAAGAATATAGTGTCACATACCACTATAATCTGCTAAGAGTAGGGTGCTCACTGGTTACTACGGGGAGGTTTGTGGCCCCAGCGTAGGCCGACAGCTCGACCACGGTGTCTCATACCACCATGCCCGGCTCATGAGTCTTAGTGGATCAAGGTACCACAGTTATCAGGGTTATCACTGGTAAGTTCAGTACCCTAGGTTCAAGCAGTTATGACCAATACAAGGTGAACATACAATGGTCAGTCGGGTTACTTGATGAGTCCGACTAGCACGAGCACACGTTGAATCAACCGACATGAAGTGCACAAGCACTTCATGTGGCCTAACCGCTGCTGACGACTCTAATACGACTCGGGTTCGTCATACACATCCTTCGTGGCGAATAAAATCCAACCACGAATTCTAAAATGTTACCGACTGCCTAGACTAGAGTATAGCCCCAAGCACATGTAATATAAATCAATAATCATATAAGAGAGACAGAATTGAAATACAAGTAATTTCAGCATGTCATCATCATGTTATAACGTACATCATAAGCAGTTAACCATACACGAGTACTTCACAAATAAGGTAATCAATTAAAATACAACAAGCATGGAGGAATCATTTACATCATCAAATTAGTTGAGAATCAAGTCTCAACATTAATATACAGCACCATTTACTCAATACTTACTAATACGTACATTTATACAAACACTTAAACTACTCAACTCCAACGTAATTGACGTATGTTGATTCCAACATATAATATGACAAATCCTTATATCAAGGAGTTGTCTAATACACAACAATCATGTTCTTACATTCAAAACATATGGTAGGCATAAATCATATTGATTTAGGCATTTCAACAAGCACTTAGTCTACACACATTAGTCTACATAGCATATGTCGGCCAATATGTGCATTAGGGCGAATCACTTCGCCAAATAGATCATACACATATAACTAGTATAGGTACACGGTAAATACTCATGGCAATCATATCAGCAAAATACGTACGTATACAATATTTCCTATAAATACCTAAAATATCCTAAATCTCATATTCTTCGTACGTATCTGAAATGAAAAACGGACAGCATGTTGTATATGTCAAACAACATCCTTATCAGCAATCTACCATTAAACGGCATTGAAAGCTTTGAAAACAGGTAATCTAAGCATCTAAAATTCGCACCTTATGCCGTAGGAGCGTAATGAATCGAACAGGAACTCTACTTCGTCGTCAATGACTGATTGACAACCTAACACACAAGGTGAGTCAGCTACTTCGCTACTTGGATCGATAGAATCCCTAAAACAGGTTAAGGTTAGGGTTTTCTTACCTAGAACGGTGTTGGAATCGCCAGAACAGCGATGCAGGTGGAAGGATTTGGCACATGGAGCAGCAGAAAAGAATTCCAAGAGAAAGCCCCAACTTCTCCCTCACTTTCTCTCTCTTTTCTCTCTTCTCTCTTCTAGGATTTTTTCCAAATTCGTATGGGTTAGAAGGCTAAGGGTTTAAGGCCCTTTTATAAGCCCAAACATAACCAAAACAGACTTTAAGTCAAGGTATACTTGAGTTATAGCCAAATCGGGTCTTTCCCGATCCAAAAGAGCATTTATGGAGGTCCCCTGGCCGAATGCGGTCGGACTTAAGCTCATGAATGTCGGATGTTGATCACGTTAAGTTTTCAGTTCGGTAGTGTTCCCAGATCGCACGTGGCGGACTAATTTCAGTTCAGCGGTCACGGAGTTTCGATCAAGGATTCCAAGTACACTGACCTGAGTGAGAAATGTTCCCTGATCCGAGGGTGTATTTGGGTCAGATTCCGACGGTCTGAATGCTTATACTTAACCCGCAAGCGAAACATGTCAGATTTCATAAATTTTATTTAATTTTTAACATTTCTCACTCTTCACTCTTGACTCAAGGAAATAGTCTCATGACATCATCTGGACTTGATTTTCGAAATGATTGTCAAGTCCAACTAGGCGGTCATAATGGTGTAAGATTGTAGATATCGGACTTTCGACGTGCGATCTAGATTCAATACAAAGTTTCAAAGGGTTCATGTGAACAAACAGGTTTAGAGTTTGATCCTAGGTTTCTAAGTAACATAGCGTTAGCAGTCCTACTAATTTTGGATCTTATAGTTTATATTTAAAGTGATCCAAGTTAATTTTACTGAGTATTCAGTTTGGTACTTAACCAAATTCTACCCTAATAGGGTAGAATACGGTCCTAGGGCCATTCTATGCCCCATTTTGGACACTTTTAGTTATCATATTATTTTTATTATTTGTTTTGAAGTTTATCATCGAGTTTTCCCTGACTCCACCAAATTTCATAAGATTTTGAGTTATAAAAAAATTCTAAAAATTCCATAAGCAGCAGCTGTCCAACAAGTGATTATCGGATAGTTTCTCACAATGACCTTCTTTAAACTATATTAAATATTTTATTATATTTTTTTACATATTTTTATATAAAACTAGACTCATTTATCTTCAATCTTCTTTTTGAATCACCTAAATCAGAGTTATAACGAAGGAGATATGATTTTTTTAAGTTGAAAGAAATGCGCAGGAAAAAGTACAGAAACCGGCCTGCCAGACCGTTGTACGGACGAGTTCAGCGAGGTCCTCGCCGGTCACTGACCTATTTGGTGAGGAATCGCCCCAGGGGTGAGGTCCTCACCCCCCAGGGATGCCGAAAATATGTGGAGCCCACCTTGGATCCCCTCGAATTGAGTTGTTTGGGCCCACGAGTCCGTCAAGGCATCTATCGAGTCTCATTTGCAAACTGCAATGAGTTATGCAACGTACAATATATGATTTTGGGGTAGAAGGTGCTAATCCATCCAAATAACATATTTACATCATGAAATTATAAATATTAAATAGTTAAAATCCCATTTTACGCATGTATTTACCATTTATAGTAAGTTTTAGTTTAAGTATAGTTTCTCATCTTTTAAACTTTAGGTTTGTGTCTAATATGAAAGTACTTTGAGAAATTTGAAGAATGAGGTAGTGAAAGGTGAGATTTTGAAGGAAATGGGTTAAAAAGCGATTTCTAGACTTTAGGATTGATCTCTAAGAGTAATATGGTTGACCCATTGCCTAAGGACGTCTAATTCCAGGTTGGTAAAAATCTGGGGTGTTACAAAAAAGCAGGGGCAATTTCGACCTTTGGCAAGGTGTCCGTACAGCTGGGGTGTATTTTTGAAAGGGAAAACGAGGTGACTGTAGTCTCGTAAATGGGCCATAAATGGATCATAAAGTCATAAATTTCTCAACTTTTTGAGATCATTTCAGGACATTATCCCAAAACTGAAGTAGATTCAATTATCGTATATATCAGACCACGGGATACAGTGGTGATTGAACTTCTTAAGGTGCACTTTAATGCTTTTATAGTCATTATTTGCCATCCAATCTCCTAATAAGATCACATGAGCCCCGGATGGATGGAAAAATAAATATCAGCTTGATCTAAAACTTTTGTGACCTATTAATGGCCAGTTACTAAAGTTTCCTATGGCATGACTCACCCGATAATTGAATTTACTTCATTTTTAGAATGATGGGCTAATATATATATATATATATATATATATATATATATATATATATATATATATATATATATATTAAAGGATGGACAACATGGATATAGAATCCGTCCATCAAGGTGGGCCCCATGGAAAGGGCTACACCACCTTTGGTGAGTCCGGGCTCTCACTCAATCTATTTCCTGTTGGGAGCCTTTGTTCGCCAGGCATGGATTGGGTAGTATGGGATTAAGGTGAGACTCTGGCCTCACACAGGAGAATGTGGCCCTTGCCACGAGGCCCACCATCATGTATGTATTATATATTAATGCTGCCTATTGGTTTTTTCAAATAATTTTAGGGCATTATTTCAAACATGAAAGAGATCCAACTATTAGGTGGACTATGCTATAAGAAATTGTGGTGATTGACCATTAATGGGCCACACAAGTTTTGGATCAATCTGATATTTATTTTACCTTTTATTCGGACTTATGTGACTTTATCAACAAATTAGATGGTAAGAAAACACTGCAGAAATATTAAGGTGCACCCTAAAAAGCTTTTAATGGTAGGAAGGTCAATCACCACCATTTCTTATAGTGGATTTGCTTATTTTTTTGGACAATGCCCTGAAATGATCTACAAAAGCAGATGGACTACATACATCAAGGTGTGGGACATACAGTAAGGGCTGCACGTGTCTTGGGTGAGGTGGGGTCTCACCGAATCCTTTCTCCCCCACTAGCATCTAGATAGAAATGGGGCTTTCTGGGCCCAATGCGATGTATATATATTATCCATGCCGCCCATCCTTCTTGAAAGATCATTTTAAGTTATAATTCTAAAAAATGAGGAAGCTGAAGGCTCAAGCGAACCACACCACTGGAAGAAGTGGAGATTGAAAGCTTGCCATTGAAAACTTCTTGGGATCTATAAAGGTCTTGGATCAAGTTGATATTTACTTTTTCTCTTAATATAGGTCTATGTAACACTATAAACAGGTTGGATGGCAAATAAACATCATGGTGGGCCTTAGGAAGTTTTCAATCCCTACCGCTTCTTATGGTGTGATCCACTTGAGCCTTTGATCTTGCTCCTTTTCAGGCTCATGCCCCAAAATGATCTTTCAAAATAGATGGACATCATGGATAAAACATATACATCATAGTGGGGCCTACGGATCCCTTAACATGATTGTCCATATCTAAGTCATGGTGGGGAAGTACCCAATCTGCTCCCTTCTAGCAAGCTCCTCTACAATATCTCCCCTTCCCTCGGGGCCCTTCTACCACCTGCTTCTACCCAATACAAAACCGAGAACAATTCCAGAATTGTTTTTGTAGAATTCATTCTTTGGAAATATGCTTGGTAAGATGCCATGAAAGTTCAAGTGATCAGTGGTACGACACATAAGCTCTACTAAAAACTACAACACGGTGTCCTAAGCTTTGTAGGCCCCACCATATTGCATGTTTAACATCTACTCTTCCTATCAGGTGTGCCCCCACGTGTTCACCACAAGTGTAAAAAACCAAATTCAGTCAAAACTCGGGTGGGCTACCCCATGGGAAGTAATGTAAAATCTCAACTAACACCTCTAAGCTCTTGCACTTGCAATATGGCCCACATGAGTCTTGGATCTAGCTAACTTTAAGAGTTTCCATTCATCTTGACGGCACAAATGTTAGATGGCTTGTAGGGAATACACACATTATGGCAAGCCTAGGTACAGACCTACATTTGGTTTTCCCTCCTATTTGCTTCTTGTATTAGTTGGACATAGATGAAATTATGTTGTGTGTGCAGGATACAATTAAATCAAATTAAGGTTTCAAGTCATGGGTCTCAACTAAGATGTTTATGTTGTTATTCAATTCGGAGAGACGATTGCATGTGCAATGAATAACCCAAATTCATTTATGCGCGCATAAGTATGTACATGCTAGGCATACCTGTGTTGTATTTGACTTGAATTGAACCGAGCACTCTATAAGCCGATACACTTAAATAATTAAATTAAAACTATATCTATGACAATTAGCCTTAACACTTAGCCACTAATTGTCAGGATGATTAGCTGATTTATATTTGAAATGATTAGTCCTTTGGATGGATTCTCGTTGCCTTGAAGATAAAGATTTATTTTTTATTTTTAATCATACTGCTGATAATTTGGCTGTGTTTATCCAAAAAAGAATAACATAGGCAAGTAAAATAAGAATTTAAAAGATAAATGCCAATTTTATTAATATGAATGAGGGACTAATAAAATCAGCATATAAAAATAAATAAAGCATAAAAAGCTATAGAAAACGGTTTGAGCGGGTGAAATGACCATGGATTCGACTATCTTTCGGACTTGGGTGGTTGTAAGACGGTTGTGAAAAACCCTTGACGATCATGGCTTTTAGTCAGCAGGATGTGATTGAGAAATCATTGAATAAGACTTAAAGGGTCATTTAGATGCCTATAGAGTCCTTAAGCTACAAAAGGATTACAGGTAATTATTGTTGATAGATGTCTTAAATCTGTAATTTATTAGTCTGTCGAGGACAAGTTTGATGCCATCGAGCAGGCTTCGATGTTATCGTGTATTTTCTGAATTTCTTCTATTGGTTACTGGACATATTGGTGTCTTTTTTTTTTATGACATCAAGGAATGTTCGATGACATCGAATGTTGGTTGATGCCATTGAAGTTGGGTCGAGTAATCGAAGGTTTCTGAAAAAATTCATGTTTTGTCTCTGAACTGGTTTGGTGATTTTTCAATGTCAACGAAGTGGCTTCAATGTCATTGAAGGATGTTTGATGACAATAAACTGTTTCGTGTAGATTTTCGCGGATCAGTCGGATCCACAAAATTTATTTCTAATTTTCTTTAGAATTCTTCCCAAGGCTATATATATGGATGTAAACAGGATTAGGATGTATCCTGGGGTTTTTAATTCATTCAGAGGGTTTTAAGGGTATAGCAAGGGTGAGATTCGAGGTTGTTTGAATTAGACAATATTTTTCTCTCTGTAATTTTTGCTTTCATAGGATTATCTGTCACTTTGTGATGTAGTTTTTTTTCCAAATGGGTTTTTCCAAGTTAAATCGTTGTGTTCTCTTTATGCTTGCTTGGTGCAATTGAATTACTTTCCTAGGTTAATCTATGTGTGCTTCCACGGTCCCCCAATAGTAGGGGTGCACATCAAGTCAAATCGAGTCGAGCTGGCCTCAACTCGACTTGGGTCAGCCACTAGCTGACCTCAACTTGGCTCGATCCTTGAGCTTGACTGGTTGGCTTGGCTCATTTTGGTCAACAGCTTGAGCCAGCTCAAGTCGAGTTTGTCATTGAGGAATTTTCACAAACACCTAAACTACACCTTCAAAATCTCATTGTATTTGAGATAACAGCAATGGTATTACAACTATTTTATCAAATACCTTCTAAGCAACATAAAAATCAATAAAAAAAAAGGTGTTGGTTTCATATACATACCTTCCTTGCCACTAGCCACACTTCTTTGGGTAATTTTATTAAACACTTGGTGAGCGACATCAATATCAAAGTAATCGAGTCACCAAACTGGTTCGATGCAAGATGGGTTCGATTCGAGTCGAGTCAAGCTGGGGCTAACTCGAATTCATTTTCAAGCTTAAAAAATAAGCTCGACTCGGCTCGAACTCAACTTTAAACCTAATTGAATCGAGCTTTTTCGAGTCGAGTCGAGCGAGTTAACCGAGCTAACTCGGTTCATGTACACCCCTACCTAATAGTAATTGGATTAACGAAGATTAGACACATGCATTTGCCTATAAAGGCTTTATAAGCTGTAAACATATTATAGCTTTTAGTTGTAACCTGAAACTCAGCAATAAGTCATGTTTCATATTATAGGTAAAGTACTTACGGCTAAAAAGTCATTATATGCAACAAAACACGAGAGTTTATATATATTCGTGATATGCGGGGCCCATCGCAATGTACATGGTAGATCCAATCCATTCATCGTGTTCTTCCCTTGATGTTCTTCTATGTCTCAAAAAAAAAAAAAAAAAACTTGTTGATTACTGAACGGACCACACGAGGGAAGGATGGGATGTCCACCATTAAAAACTATCAAATTGTAATTGAGCCCCATTGTGATGTTTGGAGGACATACAATCCATCTAGTGTGTGAATGCTTTAATGGTCTCTTAGGGCCAAAAACTAAAAATCTAGTCTGCGTTATAGTATTTGTAAATGTTGGAAGGTTTACCACCCAAGCTTTAAGATATGAATACCTGCTTTATCCACTGTAAATACTTTCAAGCCAGCCAAATGCATGATATGTTTACCTTAAACAAATTATTGTCTAAAAGCCAAATGGAATAACATGTAAATTATTTACACATGAAACTCTTTTCAAGTCTAATGTATGGATAAAAGTGGTCATAAATGTTTACCTAAACTAGAATTTGTTATGGCAATGTGTTGGAGAAAAGTGAAATTTAAGCTAAGTTAATTAATTCAAACTTGCTATGATGTGGTCCTGAACATAAGTGCAAATGCTAAAACTAAGCTAAGCTAAGTATCTATGAGGGATAAAAGATTTAACTTAATTTTTTTTTTTTTAAAAAAAAAATATTAAGTTCAAAAGAGGTGATGGAGTTGCAGAATATTTGGCAGTGTGAGAGATTCAGATGGTTGTGTTGTTTGGACGTCTTCAATCTGTGTAGAAACATGGGACTTTGATTTATTGAAGAAGTTGCTCTATCAATCGAGTGAACCCCGGATTAAACAAATTGGTCTCTGAATAATTTTGGACAAGTTTGATCGATCGACACTCTGAGGTTCAAGCGATAAAAAAAAAAACTAAAAAATTCATGTCAACTCTTTGGACACTTTTGAGAGTGTTTGATTGATAAAATATGGTGGGCTTGATCGATTAAGAGTTACTCGATCGATGTCAATCAATCAAACCCTAAATCAAGGACATGCGTAATTTTAATTACACTGATTTGTTTCCTAATGTGGGTGTAACCCTATATATATATATATATATATATATATATATATATATATATATATATATATATATATATATATATATATATATATAAGTGCAATTGCAGGATTAGGGTGTGATAGTGAGGGCTAAGTTGATTATAGGGTTTGAAAACGAGAAAATAAGCATTTTCACATTTATAAGTGATTTCATTTCTTGTACTTTCATTTTTGTGGTGGATTTACCTGTCGTTATGTGTTATCGTTTTTCCCCGGAAGGATTTTTCACATAAAATTATGTGTTTTTATGTATGTTTTGTTTGCATTTATTTTTTCGATGTGTGATTCTAATTTGGGGTCTTCTTCTGCAGTTTCAAAATAAGTGGCATTAGAGCTATACATTAGGACTTGATTTTGAATATGAAACATGGTAATGAATGGATCTAACGTAAAGTATGAGACAAAAAAGTTCACCGAAAAAAAATAACATTGAATTATGAAATATGAAGATGGACGACCTTATAGTTTAATAAGAATTACAACAGGCACTCCTTGACACAACAAAATGTCCTGCGACTACGAGCAATGAAGAGTGGAAAAAACTTAATGAGATGGCAAAAACATCAATCCAATTATGTTTGGTGGATGACATCCTTTATAATGTCCTCGATCAGAAGAGCACCATAAAGGCTTTGGATGAAGTTAAAAAGTTTGTACATTATGAAATCTTTATCAAATCGTATGTATTTGAATAAGAAATTTTATAATATGAAGATGGTGAAAGGGTATGATCTTAATAAACACATCAACGTATATAATCAATTACTTTGCAAGTGAATGAGTGCTGAGGTAAAGATCGACAAAGAAGACCAAATCCTAATTTCAGTAAATTCCCTTATAGAGTCATGCGAGAGTCTCGTAGACACTATGTATCATGACAGAGAGACCATTAATGTCGAATCTTTTATCTCGACCTCTCATTCAAAGCAATTAAGAAAGAATGACAGTGACGGGGTTCCTTTACGGATGCGTTATTAGCTAAGGGAAAAAATTATGAACGGAAAATAAAATTATGCGATATAGTTTTGAGTCTAAGGGTAATGGGAAGATGAAATGCTAAAATTGTGGAAGATTATGATGTGTGAATGAGGATTGCTATGATTCAAAAGCCTATGAAGCAGATAAATCAGATGAATCACCAAATGAATTCAACACAACGGAATCCAATAAGGAGGCGGGTGGTAGTGACATTTTAACTGCATCCGAGTATGTGTATCTCAGTAACTATTGAATTTTGAATTCGGAGGCTTCACATTGTATAACCTCTTATTGGAGTTGGTTCACCAGTTACAGTGAGTATAATAATGGTCAAGTGTTTATGGACAATGACATTGTCTGCAAGGTTGTTGGTGTCTGATCGACATGCATTAAGATATTCGATGGGTGGAGAGTATCTTAATGGATGTGAGACACATTCCTAATTTAAGAAATAAACTAGTATATTTAAGTGCTCTTGAGGCACTTTAGTGTAAATTTATTGAGTTTAATCATGTCCTAAAAGTTTTAAAATGGAAACTCATTGTGGTGAAGGTACAACAGAGCAGTGACATTTAAAAGCTGATTAGGAATACAGTGTCGGGTGAAGCTGCAATGTTTATAGCGGAGTCCACATCGACATGTTTATGGCATGCACACATAAGCCATATGAGCGAGCGCAACATAAAAGTACTTTATGATCTTTATTCGATTCATGTGTTTGAAAGTATTAATTTTAATATATGCGCGCATTGTATATATGTTAAACAATTGCGGTTATTTTTTAAGTTTGAAAAATATGTAAGTAAATTGGTAAATGATCATGTGCATTCGGATGCATAGGGACCGTCACACATGATTTATGGTGGGGGATCATTATTCTTTGTCATATTTATTAATGATTTCTTTAGAAGATTATGCATTTATTTGTTGAAAAATAAATATGATGTTTTCATCACTTTCAATATGTGAAAAACTATAGTAAAAAAGTAGTCAATGCAGAAGTTAAAAGTGCTGAAGACATATAACGGTAGAAAATTCATCTACAAGGAATTCAGTCGATTCTGCAAAGATGATAGGATAGCAATGCATAGTATAGTAAGACATACATCAGAGCATAATGGTGTGGGAGAACAAATGAATCAGATTCTCTTAGAAAGAACCTGAAGTGTGTCAAGTAATGCTACATTGAGCTAGAATCTATGAACTAGAGTCGTCAATATGACTTATTGTTTAGCGAATCAATCCCGGCTACGACCATATATTGTAAATTTTTACAAGAAGTGTGGAGTAGTTATGATGTAGATTATTAAGAGTTGTGAGTATTTAGTTATGATACTTACTCTCATGTACCATTAGTTGAGAGAGATAAATTAAACCAAATAATGAATAAGTGTACATTTTTTAGCCATGGTGATGGTGTTAAGAGATACAAGTTGTATGACCCAGTCACACGGAATATCATAATAAGCCGTGAGGTCATGTTCGATGAGAAATCCTTGTTCCACAATGATAAATATAAGAAAATAGAAAACTCAGTTGTAATTGACGTTGAATTTAAAAATAGTGAGATATAAGTATAAGTTGAAGCAACGAAAGAGGTACGGGAGCAGGTGGAGCAGTCACTTGAGATGAAAAATATAGTGAGAGATTACAAATTAATGACGATATATAAAGATGACTCGAATATTGCATTCAATCTCACTACGAATAAGGAGAATTCGTTTACCTTATAGGAGACACGGAAAGATAAATATGTCGAGAAGTGATTGACAGCAATACAAGGTAAGATTAATTCATTGTACAATAATGAGATATGGGAGTTTGTAGAGCTTTCAATTGGGCATAATGTGATCGGATGTAAGTGAATTTATCGCAATAAACATAATAAACATAAGGCCAGACCGGTAACGAATGATGATGCGCATAAAGAGGGTATAAACTTCAGAAAGATTTTCGTGCTTGTGGTGAAGTAAGTATCTATTATATTTTTATTGCCATTGGTTGCCGAATACAATCTAGAACTAAAATAAATGGAATAAATTGATATAATGATTGCTTTCATACACGGTGAATTAAAAGAGCATGTATACATGTAACAACCGTAAGAGTTCAAGATATAAGGTTCAGAGAATATGATTTACATGTCAAATAGGTCATTATATGGCCTGAAATAATCACTTAAGCAGTCGTTTAAGAAATTTAATACTTTTACAGTAAGCTGACAATTTAACAAAAGTTATTATGATCATTGTATCTACTTCAATGTACTGAGTGATGATGAAATTATTGTATTGTCATTATGTGTTGATGACATGCTTATATCCAGCCATAACCAGCCCTTGATCAATATATTAAATATTTAGTTATTAGAGACATTCGAAATAAAAGACCTGGGGGTTGCAAAGAGGATTCTTGACATTGATATTGTAACAACCTGTTGTTTCTTTCAACGATGGGTACCCCAAGTCTCACTAGTTCCTTTGTCATGGCCCATTGTAGCTTTGGATCGGCCTCATTTTCGGCTCATGCCCTACCATGATGGGGCAAATATGATGGACGGAGTGGATCTGCCACATCTCTTTTGTGGGGTTCCACCATGTTTTATAAAAGAAAGAAAAAAGAAGAAGAGTTGTCTATTGAAATCGTACCATTGTGAAACCCCATCCGTTGAAACCCCTTACCCAAAACCTTCTAGTGCAACCCACCATAAATGCTTATCTACACCGTTTTCAACACCTCCATGTATCTAGGTCCGTAAGGACTGTTAGGCGGTTTGGATTTCCTTCTCACTATCCCAATGGACCCCACCTAACTTTACCAATGCCCTTAAAACTGTATAAACTAGGATTTCATTCCATTTTGAGTAACGGCAATACCGCACACATTTCCCATATTTTTGATTTATGTCAGGCCCCCTCCCTCAAATCCTAGCCATCGAACCTCTCTTTTCCAACTATCATCACTCTAGCATTTTTTGCTTCGAGTAACTAATAAAAAAGCACTAAAGTGCCATGTTTTCATCTCATTTGCAATAGAGTATCGTAATCAAAATTTTCTAATCTTATAACCCACCAACTAAAATCCTTGAGGCTTTCATGAGTTCCTACAACTAATCCAAATCATTCATAAGCGTTTGTTTATAGAATTACTCTCATAGTCGAATTTTATCATTGAAGCCAACCCTTCTTCTTCACCGTGAAGCACTGCTGTTGATCCTGCCTTAACATCGATTTAACAATCCAAATCATTCGCCGTGTGGCCCTCCTGGTGCATATTAGATTATAAGAATCCATCCAACATTGGGTTCCAAGAACTCCACCACCAAGCTATTTAGTTTGACCCACGGGACTCAACTGGGCTGAGTTAAACTAGGTAGTCAAGACTCTTGCTGGATGTCTCTGAAACTACAAGAAAGAAGAATAAGAAGAAGAAAGAGAACGAGAGAGAGAGAGAGAGAGTGAGAGAGAGAGAGAGCTTGCCAACTTGTAGCTGACCGAGTCGACCCGTCATCCAACCGCCGCTGCCATGCCCAATCAAAGTGTCAATTTGACTGAAGGAGCACTGTCCATTCATCCATATTGACCACGAGGGAGACATCCGCCTATTTCAGCTGTATATCAGTTTTGTACCACATCAGATTATTTACAAGCTATAACAAGTAGGTGATCTTCCTTATTAAAAATTTAGGTTAACATATGGATTGATTTGATTATTTATTACATATTAAATTTATTTGATCACCATCATTAGTTGCGCATTATTTTATTTGATTATTGGTTGTATATTATTGGTTGCATATCGTAGAAATAATTTATCTGAATTATAAATTCACTTCATTTTATTATCGCTACGTGCTTAAATTATAATTATTTTATTATTATTATATGATGTATAATGTATTTGAATTTACAGGTACTTTGCCCCAAAAAGATCACTATGTTATTTGTTTATGGGTGTTCTGCCCTAAAGGATCGTAGTATTTTTATGGGTGCTCTACTCAGGGTCATTCTCGAAAGGATCGGTATGGTATAAGTGATATGTCCAGGGTAATTCTTGAAAGGATTGGCACAGGTGCTCTGCCCAGGGTGATTCCCTAAATAACATGCACACATAGGTGTTCTATCCTGAGTATTTTCCTTAAAAATTTATTCACTAGTGATTTGTCGAGAGTTATTCTCTAAAAAGATCAACACTGGTGCTCTGTTGAGGGTCATTCCCTGAAAGTATCAATACACACGGGTGTTATACCTTAGATAGAACAAAAAAAGATCTTAAATGATTGTCTTATCTTATTTGTTATTATGAATACAAAATCGTTATTATTATCATGTAAAATGTCACTTCAATTTTTGTCATTGATCGTGTTTTTGTTATTAAGTTATGTTGGTATTGTTGTATAATTTTTAATTTTAGGAAGGATGTGATCCTACGAGCCATCGCGCTCACATCCGTATTGGTTGTTTTGCAGGGTTTGTATATGAAGAACCAGTTGAGCAAAGTTGAAAACTTTTCCTATTATTTATTTGAAGAATAATAAATATTTAATGTATTTTATTCTATTGTAATTAAGATATAATGATAATTTAGTGGAGCATTTGTTAATGAAAATGATACTAGTTTATCTCCCCTAGTTGTTCTGCTTGCCTTGAAAATACATGAAAATTATGTAAATTGCGATGTATATTTGGTTAAATATATCACATATTCCTCAAATTCGAATTCGGGCCTGGTCAGCTTAAGAACTGAATTTCGGGGTGTGACAGATATACACGTAAATAGGAAGAGCAGCATATTACAGTCGTCTCGGGTAAAATACATTTAGAAGATCTTGATCAAGTTTGGAATGGACAAGGCCAAATTAGTTAGCACACCTGATGCTGCTTGCTTTCGGCTTTCTTCAGAGCAATGTCTTACTATAGATGAAGAAAAACAATTTATGTCTCATGTGCCTCGTTTAAGTGCGGTTGGTAATTTGATGAATGTCATAGTCTCTATGAGATCAAATATTTTACATGCAGTTGGTATTATGAGTAGATACGTGTAAATACCCGACAAGCAATATTGGGAGGCAATGAAATGACCACTTCGTTACATACACGGAACAATGAACTACTTGTCAACTTTTGAAATATCAAAAGGGAAACTTGTACGCTATACTGATTTATACTATGCAAGGAATGTGGATAATAAAATGCTGACTTTCAATTAATCATTTGTGATAATGGGTGGATCGATTAATTGAATGTTGAAGCTTCAGTAAGTGGTTGCTCGGCCGAAGCCGAGTATATGGCTGTGACAACGTCATTTAAATAATGTGTTTGGTTAAAAGAAATGATGAACGAATTGGGGCTTCAACAGGAGGCTGTGTCGATATATCATTCTCTTACTAAGCATATGATGTTTCTCATCATTTTGTCTGATATGTTATTGAGGAAGGCAGTGTCACTCTTGAGAAGATTTATATGAGCATGAATCCAACTGATACTCATACAGAGGTAGTTATCACATATAAGTTCAAATTCTATTTGACTTCTCTAAGTCTAGCAACTGTTTGATGAAGACGGAGTGTGCACGGGAGGAAACGATTATGAAGTTATGATGTACACGATTAGAGATGGAGCTTGGAGCTATGGTCATAATGATTGAAATCATGGTGGAGATTGTTGTTCAGATGTCTTCAATTTGTGCAGAAATAGGGGAGTTCGATCGATTAAATATGTTATTCAATCGATCGAGTGAATTTTGGATTAAACAGATTTATATTTGGACAATTTTGGATATGTTTGATCGATTGGCTTTGGAGGTTCGAGCAATCGACAAAATTCAAGGATTGCTTGATCGATCAAAGCTTAGATTGACAACATATGTGGTTTTGCATAATTACGTGAATTTATTTTATTTTTCAGGTGCAACACTATATATATGAGTGTAACTACGAGATTATGGTATAGAATGAAGACTAAGTTGATTATAAGGTTTGAAAAGGGAAAACAAAGGTTTTTGCATATGTGAGTAATTCAAATTCAAGTAGTTTCATTTTCATAATAGATTTGTTTGTTGTTTTGTGCTATTGTTTTATTTATTTATTTTTTTTCTCGTAAAAATTGTCCACGTAAAATTGTGTATTCTTACGCATGCTTTGTTTGCATTTATCTTTCACTATATGATTCAAATTCAAAAATTGCTTTTGCATTTCCCCAATAGTTGGTCGTGTAAATATCCTTGATCATTTACACAAGTATAGTTGATGGCCACGGTCCAAACAAAAATCACATTTTTATACAAGAGAGATCTGATGGGATTTTCCTCCTTAGATCAGAGGAGAGATGGAGCAACGGGTGAAAAATTGGAGTAATTCACCATGTTGTTCGACCGGTCGTAGGAGGTCTTCGACCAGTCGTGGAAGGCGCTCGATCGGTCGTAGGTTCAAGCCCTAGCACGACTCAAAGTCCAGTAAGTTTGTGCTATTTTTTTATTTATGCTGTTTTTTCTCTGAGGTCTACGACTGGTCAAAGGAGAGCTACGACTAGTTGTAGGTGGTCTAGGACCAGTCGTAGGAGAGCTGCGACTAGTCGAAGCTACGCAGATTCGTTTCGCAATTTTGTGGGATTTTACGAATCTGAGTCCTTTCGCAACTGGGATGCGGAAAGGAGTTTCCTAAAACTATAAAAAGGGGTCTCTAGGGTTTTTTTAGTGGATGAGAAAAACACAAGAGGGTTATCAAGGGTGAGAGAGAGAGAGAGAAAAGAGAGATATGAAGCTTGTTGAAGGGAGTCATCGTCTCGACGCTTCTACGTCCTCGTGATCAGTGAGATCCTTGTATTTTTTTATTCTCTTATTGTTTATCCGCTCCTGCATGAGTGACGAAGGTTGTAACGTTCTACTTCATAGTGGATTGTTGATCTGGACGAGGTCCCGTGGTTTTTACCTCTTTAAGGGTTTTTCACGTAAAAATCTCTTATGTGGTGTGTGATTGTTGCTTTGATTTATTTCATTGCATTGTTATTCCATAATTCTGGTTTGTTCTGGATGGCTAGATCCTAAGGTTTTGTGCAAGGTCCCCAACAAAGTGGTATCAGAACGCTAAGTTCATTGAACGGGTAGGATCTGTTTGGAATTATGGAATGTGGTTCATCAAGGATGATCAGCCTCGATGGTTCTAACTGGACCATTTGGAAGGCTAAGATGGAGGACTTGCTTTATTGCAAGGATTTATATTCTCCAATTTTAGGCATATCAGCAAAATCTAAGGATATGATTGATGACGATCGAAAGAAGTTGGATCGGAAGGCGGTAAGGTTTATTAGACAATGACTGGATGATTCTGTGTTCCACCATGTGTCTACAGAAACCTCAGCCGCTAGCCTATGACTGAAACTATAAGGGTTGTATGAGAGGAAGACAGTCAGTAATAAGATTTTTCTGATAAGGCGACTTGTGAATCTTAAGTTCAAAGATGGTGGTTCTGTGGCCGAGCACATGAATGAGGTCAGCAATATAGTGAACCAACTCTCTTCTATGAAGATGGTCCTGGATGATGAATTACAGGCTTTACTACTGCTTAGTTCGTTGCTTGACAGTTGGGAGACATTGGAGGTGTCTCTAGGTAACTCCGCGCCAGACGGAAAGATATCCATGGAACAGGTTACTGGCTGTCTCTTCAATGAAGAGACAAGGGGGAAGTCTCAGGTGTCTACTCAACAAGAGGCACTTGTGACACAGGAACGAGAGAGAGAAAAGAATAGGAAGGGCGGGAAGGCCCGAGATAAATCAAGAGGCAAGTCGAGTAAAAGAAAAGATGTTGAATGCTGGAATTGTGACAAGAAGGGCTACTATAAGCATGAATGTCGTAAGGCTAAAAACGACAAGAAATGAAAAAGAAAATGAGAAGGAAGATGAATCAAATTCTACTGCGGTTGCTTCAAATGACGACATTGTTATTATTCTTTCAGTAGATCACGATGTATGTCTCATGGCTACGAGTCAGGACACCGACTGGGTGATTGACTCAAGAGCTTCTTTTCATACGACTCCACGCAGAGATTTCTTCACAAGCTACAAGTCAGGTGACTATGGGATCGTGAAGATGGAAAATTCTAGCATATCGAAGATCGGAGAGGTCGGTGATATTTGTGTGAAGACCGATATGGGTTGCACATTGGTTATCAGGGATGTGAGGCATATCTCAGACCATCGCCTCAACTTGATGTCGACGAGAGTGCTGGATGATGATGGCTATGAAAGCTGGTTTGCTGGTGAGCGTTGGAAGCTCGTCAAGGGTTCGTTGATCACAGCTAGAGGAAAGAAGTGTTGCACCCTGTACAAGGCAAGTGTCAGTGTATGCAAGGGTAGGTTGAACGCAGTGAAAGATTCAGCTATTAACATATGGCACAGGCGTCTAGGCCAGATGAGTGAAAAAAGGGCTTCAGCTACTAGCGAGGAAGCGATTCCTTCCAGACGTGAAAGGTATACCTCTCAAAACCTGTCTTGATTGTTTATCAAGAAAACAATATAGAGTTTCATTTGTTAAAACTGCTTCTCATGTTAATAAAGTGCATGCATTACATTTGATTTATTCTGATGTGTGTGGTCTTATGAGGACAAAAACCTTGGGTGGGGCATTGTATTTTGTTACTTTTATAGATGATCCATCTAGGAGGGTTTGGGTTTATGCTTTGAAATCTAAGGACGAGGTCTTTGGTGTGTTTAAGTTGTTTCATGCTATGGTCGAGAGAGAGACAGGTAGATAATTGAAGTGCATCCGCACCGATAATGGTGGTGAATACATTGACGACTTTCATGAGTATTGTAAGTCTCTGGGTATACGGCATGAACAGATGGTTCTTAAGACCCCCCAGCATAATGGTGTAGTTGAGCGAATGAATCACACCATTGTTGAGAGAATCAGATGCATGTTATCCCATGCGAAGTTGCCCAAGACGTTCTGGGGAGAAGCAATGCATACAACGATGTATTTGATAAACAGGTCTCCATCAGCCCCATTGAATAGAGAAGTACCTAAGAAGGTGTGGACTGGATAGGATCTATCGTACAGTCATCTCAGGGTGTTTGGATGCAGGGCATCCGTTCACGTACCAAAGGACGAGAGGTCCAAGCTCGATATGAAGATCAGACAGTGTGTATTCTTAGGGTACGCTGATGAAAAGTTCAATTACAGATTGTGGGATCCGACCGAGAAGAAGCTCGTCAGGTGAGCTAGAGGACAGATGTGGTTTTCTTTTAAGATCAGTGTATTGAAGACATTGACAAGCCAGAGAAGAATCAGCTTAGTTCAGGTGAGCTAGAGGACATGGATTCGGTTATTCCTCCCGTGGTGCCTGATGACGGGGTAGTACAGCGAGGTGCAGAGGACGAGAGAGTTCCTACAGAAGATGGACCAGGGGAGCAGCCCCCACTTGATCCACCTGTTGAGCCACAGGTGAGGAGGTCATCTAGGGACAGACAACCGTCCAAGAGGTACTCACCACATGAGTACATTATGCTAACTGATGGGGGAGAACCAGAAGATTATTCTGAGGCTCTAGCCGATAAGCATAAGGAGGATTGGTTGAAAGCTATGCAAGAATGGATGAAAATCCTTATATAAGAATTACACCTATGACATGGCGAAACTGCCTAAGGGCAATAAAGTTCTGAGCAACAAGTGGGTGTTTAAAAAGAAGGTTGAGCAGAAGAATTCACAGACGAGGTTGAAAGCCAAACTTGTGGTAAAATGGTTCGGTCAGAGGAAAGGCATAGACTTCGAGGAGATATTCTCATCAGTGGTGAAGATGACATCTATACAGGTGTTGTTTGGGTTGGCAGCTAGCATGGATCTGGAGATAGAGCAGTTGGACGTTAAAACTGTTTTTCTCCATGGTGACTTGAAAGAAGAGATATACATGCACCAACCAGAGGGGTTCAAAGTCAAGGGCAAGGAACATATGGTGTGTAGGCTGAGGAAAAGCTTGTATGGGCTGAAATAAGCTCCATGACTATGGTACAATAAGTTCGATTCGTTCATGTTATAGCATGGGTATGACAGAACGGAGTCGGACCACTGTGTGTTCACGCGCAAGTTCTCAGATGGTAATTTCATTGTTCTGCTGTTATATGTTGATGACATGCTCATCATGAAAAAAGATATCAAGAAGATCGACAGGCTGAAACAGAAGTTGGGCAAGTCTTTTGCGATGAAAGACTTGGGCTCGGCTAAATAGATCCTACGAATGGAGATAACTCGTGACAGAAGCAGCAGAAAGCTTTGACTGCCACAAGAGCGGTATATTGAGAAAGTCCTAGAGCGGTTCAATATAAATGCAGCGAAGCCAGTCAATACTCCACTGGATGGTCACTTCAGATTGAGCAACAAGCAGTGTCCCAATACGAAAGTAGAGGTGGAAGATATTCAGAAGATACCCTACGCATCAGCTGTAGAAAGTTTGATGTATGCTACGGTGTGTACACGCCCACGCCCAAACATAGCATATGTGGTTGATGTTGTCAGCCGGTATCTTGCCAATCCCGGCAAAGAATATTGGGCAGCAGTGAAGTGGATACTGCGGTATCTAAGAGGCTCATTCAGGTTGGGCATATGCTATAGTGACGGTAAACCTGTGCTAGAGGGCTACACAGATGCAGATATGACAAGCGATATAGACTCCATGAAGTCTACATCGGGGTTCATGTTTACGTTTGCAGGGGGAGCGGTTTCTTGGCAGAGCAAGCTACAGAGGGTCGTAACATTATCGACGACGGAGGCCGAGTACATTGCAGTCACAAAGGCATGTAAAGAGATGCTTTGGATGAAAATGTTCCTATAAGAACTTGGCCTTAAGCAGGAAGAGCACGTGTTATATGGTACCTCTGTATCAGAAAACTCCTCGTTCGATTATGCAATTTAATAGTGCTTGCGTATCAAGAGTCACGGACGGGCAGAGCATCAAATAAATCCCTCACGATCGCATTACTCGTAAAGATTCTCCACCACCGCCAGTTGATTCATTTATCTACCCTTACTCCGTTAACTAACGTGGGAGCGGATTAGATACTACCCTCGCCTGTTCGGAGCTTAGTACAGGCATAGCCTCCGAGGGCTACTGAGAGGCCACCTTGATGTATGAATTTTATCCACACCGCCCATCTAAATTTTCATATCATTTTAAAATAGTGGACAAAAAATAAGACAAATAAAAGTCTCAAGTAGACCATAGAACAGGAAGCAGCGGTGCTAAGGATGCCCACCATTGAAACCTTTTTAGAGTCCACCATGTTGTTGATTTTCCATCCAACTTATTGATATGATCATATACACTTGGATGAAGTTAAAGAACAAATATCATCTTAATCCAAAACTTGCGTGATCATCAAGAAATTTTCAACGGTAGGGATTTCCCTACTGTGTGGTACATTTGAGACTTGGATCTTCGCTATTTTTCGGGTGGTAATCTAAAACGGTATGGAAAAAAAATATATGAACGGTGTGGAATTCATATATCACAGTGTTCTTCAGTGTCACTCGGAGCCACTGGCTGCCCAGAGCTCCGAACCGGGGGTGGTACCTAATCGCGTCCAACCAACGCGTTGTGAGTCGGCAGCTGATATTTCGACCTTTCACAGGGGTTTTCTCGTCACATTGAAATCTGTCCCGCAGCTCTCGTTACAAGAGGTCTCATGTGCCACGCCACGCAAGGCGATGCCGAGTACACGTGGGTTTTTAACCACACTAAGCTTGGCCGAATCTGGACCATTGGTCTGTTTCCTCTCATTTTGGACGGACTAATTCCTACACAGCCTCAAAAGTATGATATGAACCTTTTCAATTGTAGCCCACATCTCAACGGCAGGGAAGATAAATGCAACAACAGTCGACATTCAACTGAAAAATTCAATAATGGTATTATGATTTATAGCACTTGCGTGTCACGGTTCATACGCAACAACAACGGCCTAGATTTGCAAACGGCTGGCACCACTTATCTTGGAAACCGTGCTTGCTATCAAAAGACGTAGACCGCGGATATGATATAATTCCTCTTTTGAAATATATAAAACAATGGGATACTCTGGCAGAGTGCAATTGTTGATACTCAGGCACTTTGAAGTTAGAAAATGCGTACGTCTACCAGATTGGATGGATCAACAGCCACAAATTATACTCATTTGATTATCTAACTACCTGATTGGTGCATATTTATTGGATGGTTGAAATAAAAATATCTAATCGTCCAATTTTGGTAAACAACTGTCCATAAATCAGAGGTTATGATAATTCAACCACTATGATTTTATGGAATTTGGATACAGAAAGTGGGTTGTACAATTTTAGCGGATTTGACAGGAGTAAACGTTTGCTACGTTTACAATCCATGAGTACCGGTATATCAGGTATCGAATGCTGGCGGAGTATCAAATGACCCCCTTAATAATCGGACGCTAGTTTCCTGCAAGGCCCACAACACCTGTAACCGAAATCCCTACGGGACCTACTGAGATATCCTTGTGAGATCCACTCCGAGCATCAGTTTCTTTAGATGATGACAGGATCTGAACCAAAAAACGCGGTGGATCAAAACTCAAGTGGCCACACGAAATGAAATAGTGGGGATGGAAACTCCCACTATTAGAGCCATTCTCAGCCAACCATGATGTTTATATGCCATCTAACCCGTTCATAAATTGACTCCTACCAGGATAAATCGGAAATACAAATATCAACCTGATCCAGAACTTTTGTGGGCCCAATAAGGTTTCAATGGCGGGAGTTTCCATTTCCACTGTTTTCTGTCGTGTAGCCCGATTGAGTTAAGATACACCTCATTTCATCAATTCTAAACTAAAATGAGCTGAGGAAACTGATGGACGGAGTGGATTTTACATGGACATCGTGGTAGGCCCCACAGGTTTTTTTTTTGTTACAAGGGATTAGTAATGGGATACGGTAAACTCGCGTCCATAACAATCCCAATAACATCTTCCGCCTCTCTCAAAAGAGAAACACTCACTCCGCCGTCTCTAGCAGAGCCCAAGATCTCGCTTTCCCATCTTTCTGTCTGTCTAGGGCGGGAAATGGCGCCACCATCGGATCAGCCTCCTCTTCCACCGGCGCAGCCACAACAGAGGCCGCGCCAGCAGCAGCCGCAGAGTTTCGGGCAGATGCTCTCGGGCATCATACGGATGGCGGTTTTCTGGTATTTCGCGATGAAGTTCTTCTCTCCCAAAAAGCCCTCCGATCCTTCCCAACTCATCTCCAATATCTTCCAAAAGGGCGAGCCTCTTGTCAGTTTTCTCTTCTCTATCTATCTCTCTATCTGTCTCTATATCTATAATTTCAGTAGTTTTTATCTATGCGATTACTTTCTGTCATGCTTTTCCCCGTCAAAACTCGCAAAACCCTAAGCACGCGTTTTAGTGTTCTTTCAACGGGTGGTGATGAAAGAAAAATGAATTTCTTCAGTCGAGCGTAGGATCTGAACAGTGCTGCAAATAAGATGGAGCACAACTTACGGTGATCTCAGCGCGGATTCTAGGCCACAGTCAGGCGAAATCTGAGCGTCCATTTTTTGGGTTCGGAATTGTTGGTAGGCGGTTGAGATCATGTAGAGTTTTTATTTTTATTTTTTTCATTCTGGTGAAAGGGTGAGGATTGATTCGATATTGGGTTCTTGCTCCTGAGGAGGAGGTGGCTGTTGAGTTAGAGGCTTCTGGCTGATTGGTAGTGGGGATTTGTAGATTGGAATTCAGTGTAGTGGTTTCAGGAGGAGTGCTAAATGTACTCATCTGTGTGTGATGTGCAGGGTGTTATGGCACATGAGTGAAGTCGGGGCCATTCATTACATACCTCCCACTTTGAGTCTGTCCTAGACCAAAATTCAGGTTGGTCCACTCATCAGGCAAACCATATGCTTGCAATAGATGTGGACTGACTGTTGGCGGTTTTGATGTACCAGTAATTTTCTCTGACAACTGTGACGCGCTTGATGTGTAGGCCAGCCTGGTTTTGGGCCATGTCATACTCAAAGTGAACCTTAGTTGATGAATGGCATGGGTCTTACTTATGTAACTTGAAGACCCCCTGCTATGTGGGCTTCGGATACCCATGCAAGTTTCTCATTAAACTCTAGCATTGATTATGGGGAGGTTTCTCTATCATCTTTTGGTGGTTGGGAAGCATTCTGCCATTGGGATGTTGAGGCGATTTGGTGTCTTCCTCTATTGAAGGAAGAACCCAGCTATGTCTTTGTTGTGTCCACTTTGATTTCGTGCATTTGGTTCCCTTATGGCAGGAAAGATCAAAATAGAGCTTGGTCCTCTATCTTTGCCGTAAATGGTTTGCCTTTGGAAAATGTCACACTGACTCGTTTAAAGTTCTTGGTATCAATGTTTTAACCAGGACTGGATCCCCAACTCATATTTGTGGGAGGTTTGGTCCCGCCTCTATACAAAGTGGCCCTTGTTATGGTTTTGTACACCCCAAGGTCTAGGGTTTGAGGAGTTGGTCGCACTATCATAAAAAACCACTGTCCAACTAGTCAGAGACCTGTTTTGGCCCAGAAATGTTGTCAACCAAAAAATAATAGAAGTGAATGAATTTAACAGGTAACTTGTGCACCAGCACAGTGGTTATGGTGTCCGATTTCGGAGTAGAGGTTGTGGAATGTGGATTTGAGTTTTTAGTAGTGATATTTTGTTTTTTCCAATACAGCAGTTACCTAATTGACCCAGGTTATAGTGACTGGGCCCTCTTTGGTTGTTAGTTCCGGTCTGTCTGTCTGGTCTGATTTGGGTTTTAAGGCTGGTTAATATTGCTGTGCTGAATACCTATCATTCGTGTTTAGCATTCGATATGCTGTGGCACATACTTAGTTACTTTGACATGGTTACATTGTTTTCTTTGTTATCAATCCCCCAAAGCATTGTTTGATTTACTGTCTATTTCACACTGCTTTTGGCTTTATATTGTGTTGATTTGAGGTAACTGCTTCGATTCAGTGGAAATGACCAAATCATAGTACCTCGTTTAACATCACATTGAAGGACTCATTCAAATTGCGATCATGCTACTTTTTGGGCCTGTTTGGCCGGACCGATCCCATGGTATTAGGAGGGATGGGATCGCGATATCCCGGGATATGCATGACGAGCCAAACAGACCTGGTGAACTTGTCCCGGGATATAAGCAATCCCATGGATCTTAAAACAATCCACTGACATCACCATCATTACCTTAAAATTGATCCCATCCCTTGGTTGGACGGATTGGAAGGTAAAATCCCGGGATATGCTGGGCGTGCCAAACAGACCCAGTGAACTTGTCCCGGGATATAGCAATCCCATGGATCTTAAACCAATCCACTGACACCGCCATCATTACCTTAAAATCCATCCCATCCCTCCTAATCCCATGGGATTCGCCTGGCCAAACAGGCCCTTATGGTGGGCCTGAAAGAACTATCAATACAATTTGATGGCCAATTTCTCATTTTGAATACTGAGGAAGTTAATCAAAAAGTCATGTGGTCTTCCAAAGGGCTTGGAGTAGGGTAGTCTATTGCGCTATGGGGCTTAATACCTTTCATGGTTGTAACAGGGAATCTTTTGATGCTAGGCTCGGCCTTGTTCTAATTTGATGGTTCCTCATCATCTTCACCCTCTTGCATGACTAAGTGGGCTCTTTTGTGTCCTGATGTTTCTTTTTACTGTAAAATTTTTGCTGCTTAAGAAAAAGGAAGTTAATCGTGATTTTTGGGCATCCGGATTCTAGACACGCCTTAGTAACATGAGCGCAAACAAAGCTAACGTTTCTTTCTCATTTCTGTGCAAATAACTTTGGAATAAGTGCACCTTTGCGACCGATATTTCCGATTTTTTTTTTTTTGGAGCTATTATACTCCCGTAGATTTATATATATATATATATATATATATATATATATATATATATATATATATATATATATTTATTGAAAGATGACGAACATTGTATTAAAAGGCAAAAAGAGAAATACAGAGAGCGCGGGGCCGCTGAAGAAGCGGACCAACTACGCTCCTGTAGATTTTATCTTTTGCCAAGCAATCATGAGAACATCATGTCAAGGTATGTTGGACAAGACAGTGATAACGATGATGGTTCTTTTGAACTATTCTATGATACTGTGGTCAGTTTTTCTTCATGTATTTCTTCTTAAATATCGGGACACGTTGTCGTTTCTTTATTTTCAAGTAACCTTGTTCCTGGCCTTTCTCTCTCTCTCTCTCTCTCTCTCTCTCCCTCTCTTGCTCTCTCTCTCTCTCTCATTGTTTCACTCACTAATTTATGTTGATTATGATTCTATTCTCGATTAGGACATGTGGCTTTATATTTCTGAATATGAAAAGTTCAACGACTTTGGTAACGAGGGTGCCCTTGTTTGGCATGAGACAAATGTTCCGTATGCAGTTTGGGGACGAGATAGCAGGTCTCATTCGTTGAAGTATTATCCATCGGAGGTATTGCCAATAGTACTATTCAGATATCATTTTTTCCTGTGAAGTTTGACATGGTGGAAGGCTTTCTTTGTCTCCAAATTCATCGTTGTTATATGAAATAATGAATCTTATGTAATTCATTCCAGGCTGTGAAGAACAATGGGAGCCTGTATGCACATGTTTTCTTTGCTCGATCGGGTTATCCTCCAGATCCAAATGATCCTGAATATCAGCCTTTGTCTGCATTTGGGAGGACACACTGTAAGATTCCCTTTTTTATCAATTGGTCAAGCTCGTGGAGTAGAATCCAGCATTCATGCAGTTCCTTTTTCTTTCCCTGATTTCAGCCATCGTGGCATACTTGCCCAAGTCAAAATCAGATAAAAGAAGGAGCCTATTGGGAAGTTCCAAAGAATCTGAAGAGGTTGAACCGTCTTCTGAGGTTTGTTCTTTCACTCAGTGTTCTTTTGTCCGTGTTAATGGTTCTGAACTCTTTTTATTTTCTTAATGATGTTCCTGTCTCTTCTTTCTCTTAATTTTCAATTGTGTGCTTCCTTTATTTCCGGGCATTTAATTGCATGTGGACATTTTGATATGATTGTGCTGCTGGATTTTTTTTTGTCCTTGACATCATAGAAATTTATTCTCTTTCATGGCTCTACTTGCTCAGGAGAAGTAACATGTAGCAAGTTTTGCGGGCCGTTGTTGTCAAATCTTTATGGTAAATTTTAGGTAGTATTCGTTGAGAAAATGCTTGTCGGTTTGATGTCTGATGATGAATTAATTACTTGAGCATGCGATCTAATCTTTGTTCCATCTTTTACTCAATAGTAGCTATCTTGCTGGAAAACTGTAAACAATTGTAAACAAATGTCTTTGCAGGGGACTAAAGATCCTGTGGAAGTCCCATAATAAAGTGTTGATCCATTCTGACAGAAATTGAGCTTAATCTTCCCATGAGCTGCAATTAGTTTTAGGAAAAACAACGACCAGTGACACAATATGGTTTTGCATGGATGGACAGGTGTAAAGCAAGATGGTTTTAGTTCAAGAATTGTAAAAGTCCACATGTATGCAGTTTCATGTTTTTCAATGTTGCAGAAAACAGTAAAGTTTCCTGCAGTTTGGCCTCATCAAAATGAGGTCGCATCTCAAATAATTTTAGCTTTCAAGTAAAGCATGCCTGAGCATTAGAGGCACATCTCGAATTTAAATCCCCATTTAACAAGGTTTGTCATGGGCTTATCCACTGCATCCCAAAGTACTGTGGGTTTTTAGTACCTGAGTTTTCACATGAGTATAATCTTTAGTTTCTTGTTGTTGTAAAGCGATAATGGGTTAGGAGATATGGATATGATTCTAAGTTTTCCAATGGAGTTTTTATTTCTTTTCGTTTTTTTGTACTCAATAATGAATTTACTAAAAACTAACAAACAAGTGCTACATCAAGACACAATAAAGATCGATCAACCCTCTTTGGACAACAAATTAGCCATATGGATCTGGCCCTTTTCATCATGAAAGATTCCTCTGATACCACATGGCCACGCATGAATCCTCAGAGTTCAATTTCCTAAGAGGGTTTCACGATGGATCACATTTTCAGCTTGCTCTTCTCATTTAACAATTAGGGGTTGTTTGGATGCCTATAAAATCCTTAAGTTGTAAAGGGATTACATGGGCTGTTTGGATACCTGCATTTGCCTATAAAGGCTTTACAGGCCGTAAATACATTACAACTTCTAGCCATAATCTGAAACATGGCAAAAAGCTTTTTTCGGATTACAAGTAAAGTCTTTACGGCTAAAAAGACAATATACATGAGAGAACATGATGGTTGATACGCACTTGTGATGTGTGAGGCTCACCGTAATGTGTACGGTGCATCCAGTTCGTGCGCTTCCCTTAATGCTCTCCTATCCTATGGCTCCCCCCACCAAAAAAAAAAGCTCGACTGATCATCAAATAGACCACACAAGAGGGAAGGATGAGACATTCACCATTAAAAACTTCTAGATTGCATTTGAGGCCCACTATTATGTGTGGAGGATATCCAATCCGTCCAGTTCGTGTGTACTTTGATGCTCACCTAGGGCCCAAAAAAATCAAGTCCTTTTTGTGCGATTTTCCAAACTTGGCGGGATTTATTGCCCTGAGCTCTATGTGGTGTGAATACCTACTTTATACATTGTAAACACTTGGCCAAACACATTTTTTTACCTGTAAACAGATTATCACTTAAAAGCCATACAAAATAGCATGTAAACAGTTTACACCGAAACTATTTTCAGGTCTAAAGTAGAGTGTTTACAACCTAAAACTTTACATGCATCCAAATGACCCTTAAGAAACTAGAACCATTAAAATACAAATTGAATGGTGGAATCCCTTGAAATTCAGTCCTAGATAGGGCTGGCAATGAATATCCATTTACTTGTTCACCCGACATTTCTGACATGCGAAAATCGGATACAGATATGTAATTTTTACTCTATTCAAATATATTTTTTTAAAACGTAATCACCCGATTACTCGACTTCTAAGCGGGTCAAATGCGGATACTACGGATATTACCATATTCGTATCCACTTACCCAATTACCACATAGCATTTTCATAATTTAACCAATAGTACTTTTGACTAAAATATTTAATACTAATATACAATGTATTATATTTTACGGTGTTGATTGATATGTCAATACATATGGTGTTGATCTATATTGACATAGATAATGAAGTTGATATGGTGACAATTGCTATTATTGGCTGTATCTTTTGTCAAAGTTGGCAAGTTTTTGTAATGATGCTCTATGATTTGTAGTTTGATATTAGCTAACTATGTTATGGAATTTATTTTATTTTTAGGTATTTTTGTTAATTTTATTAGTTATTTCACTTTTAAAAAAAAGATATTAGTTGAATAGCCGATTACCATAATATCCAACTTACATATGACATCTTTGCATAATATCCATATCCAACCTATATCTGACTTATATTTGACTTCTTTGAACAATATCCGGTTCCGTATTTGTATCCAATATCCAACTCTGATGTCGGATATGGATATTGAAATATCTAACCCGTATTTGGCTTGTTTACAACATTAGTCCTAGACATGACTAGAGCTGTACACGAGTCGAGTCGAGTCGAGTGGAGTATCGCCCTACTCGTACTCGGCTCTTAACGCCGAGTGCTGCTCGTACTCGGTTCTACTCGGCCAACGAGCATGGACTCCCTGCTTGTACTTTACTCGCCCGAGTACTAGCCGAGTATGAGTAGTAAACGAGTCGAGTCGAGTGCGAGTTTTTGAGGCGAGTTCGAGTACGAGCAGAAATCGAGTCGAGTCGAGTCGAGTGCGAGTTTTCGAGGCGAGTTCGAGTTCAAGTTTGAATTTGAGCCCAATTTGAGCAGGGTTTTCGAGTAACGAGTTTGAGCTTTGAGCCGAGTTCGAGTTGTAAATTGTGATTAATTTGAATTTCAATTTGATTGTCAATTGGAATTCGAAGTTAAACGAAACAATAAAATATATAAAATGCACATAATTTATGATTAAAAAACTTCGATAATTACATTAATATATTTACATAATTACATTACATTGTTCAAAATGATAATTTATAACTAATAACCTCCATAAGAGGAGTGCCTTACTGTATTGTCATCTGATCCATCGGAATTGCTATATTTTTTCATATATAAATTGGTTTACTTCCTCTGAGTCAGAAGGCGAAGAGATATTTCCTTCGTGCTCTTTTACATTTTGAACCAGATTTTTCAAACTTGTTTTACGTGAAGAATTGTACGTAGTACCCAATGCCTTATAAAATTTACCAAGACGAGTCAGGAATTTGAATGATGCAGGACATGAAAATTAAATATGATATGCGAGATTTCAGGCTTTAGATCACGTTAGTTCATAAACAATTACACAAATTTCATATCCCACACGAAAGTCTAAACATTCAATTAAGGAGAATCTATGCGGGTCCAGGCCTGCACATGATAGGGTTGGATCAATAAAAATTATAAATCAAACGACATTCAAAGATAAGAAATAATCACCCACACATGCATAGTAATCAGCCCCTAATCCAAGGGATTCAGAAATTTCAATTCAAGGAACCCTATGGTGAGAAAAGAAGCAAATAAATTAAGGATAATGCGATCTAGGGTTAGAGTTTATGAAAAACTAGTATGAGAGGGTAAAATAAGAAAAAAACCTGAACCGAAAGACACTTCTCGCGCGCGGACAATCACAATGGCCCAGACACGTGCGTGTGATCATGGCCGCACGTGTGTGGGGCCCACTATTCAGAAAAAAGGCCACCTTAGCCTGGTCGGCCAGGGATGGACTCCAAAACCCCCGAATATCAGCTCGATCCAATGTACGGTTTGTGCGTGGTGCTCCGCCGAAGTTGCAGCTCGCCTACGGGCCAAAATCTCGAAATCTGCTGTAATGAAGAAATCTGATGCAACAAAAAGGACGAATTCGAAGTATGTATAGTGGTGGAAGATGGAAAAAAGGATGATTGAGGATGGGGGTGAATCGGGATCGATGTGGCTTCGCACCACGGTAGTTAACCCTTCGAAAAGGGAGAGCTTTGCACCCACTTTTGAATTCTTCCACAACTCACGAAGAGAGCAGAAAAATAAAGCAGAATTTTTTTTTTTTTATTAACTTCAATGAATCAAAAGAACTACAAGGGGTGCCTATTTATAGGGAAAATCCTATACCCCAAAACTCGCACCATGTGCGCAACCAATTACTTGGCGATGAAGTAAACTAAAACAAAAACCAAACTGAAATCTAAAGCGTTCATAATGTTCTAAATCATGACAATAAGAAAAACCTAAAATATAAAATCAATCCGACGAGTGGGCCACGATCATGAGATCCCATGATGGGTTTTTCTTGATTATCGGGCCCACTTTTTTTGAACCAAAACTTGTCTTCTAACTAGGAGGCCCTCCTTGGATGTCGTCATCGAGCCAGATCGATGGTGGGGTCCTCCTGCGTACGTACGTGCGTAAGGGTGGTGGTGTGCGAGCGTGCGTGTGCATGATGTCCTCATCAACTCTCCCTGGCTGTGAAGATTTCGCCACTGGCGAAATAAAACTCCTGAACCGCTTTAGGATGTCGGGATCAAGTCTCTGAAGCTCCTCTTCAGTGAGCCACGTGCTGTCTGAAGCTGGGCGTGACTTCCATTTAACTAGGTATTTCTAAAACCCGCCATCCGACGTGGAAATTATCTCATGGTCCAGGATATCCTCTATTTCCTCTCTGGGTGTGTGAAGGCTGGGTATGAGAGGCAGAAGCTGGGATGAAAGGTCAGGAAGAGGCCATGGATCAAAGGGTAAGTCTGGGGCATCAGGATGAGTGGGCGAAGGGCCGGATAAAGTATCAGTGGCTCCCTGGAAAGCAACTAGATCCTCCACATTGAATGTGAAACTAATTCCCATGGAAGGTGGAAGATCTACCTCATACGCATTGAGACCGTTTCGCTTTATAATTTTGAAGGACCCAGCGCTACGCGCGTGTAACTTACTAACGGCCCTTGGAGGGTACCGCTTGGGCCTGATGCGAACCATCACAGAGTCCCCAATATTGAACTCTTTGAAATGTCTATGTAGGTCTGCAGAAAATTTGTAATGTTCATTACTAGTAGTGATCTTTCGCCTAATTTCTTGATGCAATGAATGTATGTGATGCGCAAAAGACTCTGCAGACTCTGATGGCCTATGGGACAATGACATGAGAATAAGATCAATAGGCTTCCTAGGCTTATAACCAGTAACGACTTCAAAAGGACTTAGACCTGTGGACCTATTGACAGAATTATTGTATGCAAACTCAGCTATGGGTAGTATGGCGTCCCATGTACTAGTATGCTCCCCCACTAAACATCGAAGTAAACTCCCTAGGCTCCTATTAACCACCTCAGTCTGGCCATCGGTCTGAGGGTGGTAGGCAGAACAAAATTGGAGCCTAGTATTCATCATGTGCTATAGTGTCTTCCAAAAGTAACTCATGAATCTCACGTCACGGTCAGACGCTATGGTTTTTGGTAACCCATGCAGTTTGACAACCTCACTAAAGAACAACTTGGCAACATGAGAGGCGTCGGAGGTCTTAGAACAAGGAATGAAGTGGGCCATTTTAGAGAAACGGTCCACGACAACAAATATGTAGTCATGCTTTCGAATAGTCTTAGGAAGTCCAAGCACGAAGTCCATACTGATGCCCTGCCAAGTGATAAATGAGACTGACAAAGGTGTATATAATCTAGTATTCTGTTTCCTCTGCTTTGCCAATTGACAAGTACGACATTGCCCTATAATTTTGGCCACGTCCCGCTTAAGGCTTGACCAATGAAATCTATCCTCCACTAGGGCAATGGTCTTGTCACGACCGAAATGACCCGCGACCCCCCCCCGAACGTAACTCCCAGACAAGAAAATCGCGAAAGGAGGTGCGTGGTATACACAAGTGGTCACTCATAAACAAATATCCGTCCAAAATCAAATATTCACTGTTAGCTCCTGACAGACTTTCTAATAAAGACGTATGCATAACCCTAAAATCTGGACACTTAGAATACTTTTCTTTGATATGCTCAAGGCCCGTAACTTCAATGCTCATGGAGTTGAGTAATGCGACTCGACGACTTAATGCATTGACAGACTTATTCTCTACACCGGCCTTGTGCTTAAGCACAAAAGTATACTCTTGAAGGAATTGAACCCACTTAGCGTGCCTGAGGCTTAATTTCTTCTGAGAGTTCAAGTATCTTAAGGCCTCGTGATCTGAGAACAAGACGAATTCTTGCGGTAACAGGTAATGTCGCCAATGGCGTAGTGATTGCACTACCGCGTAGAATTCCTTGTCATAGGCGGAATATCTTTGCTTCGCCTCCTAAAAAAGGCAACAGGGTGCCCTTCCTGGCTAAGTACTCCTATGCCTACTCCCGATGCGTCACATGCGACTTGAAAAGCTTTTGAAAAATCTGGAAGTTGCGTAACTGGAGCTTCGGTCATCTTGACCTTTATCTCCTTGAAGGCCGTCGAAGCGGCCTTTGTCCATTGAAACTCTCCTTTTTTAATGCAGTCCGTGATGGGAGCTACATTGGAACTGAAGCCTCGAATGAACCTCCTATAGAAAGTGGCTAAGCCATGAAAGCTGCGCATCTCATGAATATTGCGGGGTACAGGCCAATTAACGATGGCCTTGACCTTCTCGGGATCCGCCGATACGCCCTCAGTTGACACAATAAAACCTAAGAAGATCACACTACTAGACAAGAACGCGCACTTCTTTAGGTTGGCGTACAGCTTCTCTGCCCTAAGGATCCCACAAACCTGCCTCAAATGGTTGAGGTGTTGCTCCTTAGTCATGGTATAAATCAAAATATCATCAAAGTATACGACCAGGAACTTCCCCATGAAGAGTCTCAACACTTGGGTCATCACACGCATGAAAGAACTCGGGGCATTAGTTAACCCAAAAGGCATAATTAGCCACTCATATAGCCCATCCTTCGTCTTGAAGGCCATCTTCCACTCATCACAAGGGCGTGTACGGATTTGGTGATACCCACTTTTGAGATCAATTTTTGAGAAGATAGTAGCATTGACCATCATATCTAGCATGTCATCAAGACGCGATATGGGAAACCGATACTTGATTGTGATTTTGTTGATGACCCTACTATCAACACACATCCTCCATGTGCCATCCTTCTTAGGTGTAAGAAGGGTGGGCACGACACACGGACTCATGCTCTCTCGAATGAAACCCTTCTCTAGGAGTTCATCAATCTGCCTCTTCAACTCAGCGTGCTCCTTCGGGTTCATTCTATAATGCGGGAGGTTTAGTAGAGTCGCCCCAGGGATTAAATCAATAGCATGCTGTATATCCCTCATAGGGGGAAGCTCATTCGGTAAATCATCAGGAAAGATATCACGAAACTCATGTATTACCTGAATGGCCTCAGTGGGTAACTCTACGCTAGTTTCTGGTACACTCTCCCTAGCCATAAGGGCGTATATCATCGAGTCCGCCTCCGTCTCTCGCTCAAAGTCTTTAACATTCAAAATATGGAGCGGTTTTGACTTGGACTTGGACTCCTTCACTTCTTTTGGGCCGCTCATACCACTCTGTGTGGTGAACTCTTTTCCAGTTGTATTCTTGGGTGGCAGAGGATTTAGCTTGACCTTCTTGCCCTCAAACCAGAACGTACACACATTTGAATGACCAAATATGGTAACATCCCTGTCATAGAGCCATGGCCTACCTAGAATGACATGGCCCACATCCATAGGAACAACATCACACCAAATTGTCTTTATAAGATCTGAACTGAATAGGGACAAGACAGCTGCGCGAGACTGGAATGGATGTTTCATCAACCCAGGAGACTCTATAGGGTTGAAGATGAGCTTCCAGCTTTAAGCCCAAACGACTCACAGTGTTAGTCGATGCCACGTTGGCACAACTACCACTATCCACGATCATCTTACAGCTCTTTTTTCCACATTTTGCTTAAGTGTAGAAGATCGTGTTGCGGCGCTAGTCATCAGTATTTTTGGCTCGAGCTAAGGCGCAACGCACAATTGCGAGGGTCACACTCTTGTGCTCCCTCTTCCTCATCACTAGGGGTTCCGACTGGCTCATATTCCTCCTCACTATCACTCTCTTGGGGCACTACTACTTGCCCATCAATAAGTACTTTGGTGCCCTCTCTCGTGCCGCACTGGTGAGCAAAATGACCAAACCCCTGACACCTAAAACACCTAGTGGCCCCACTTCCACGTGAACTAGACCCGACAATCTCTTTACCCTTATCATCCTTAGGTCTGGGTTGAACATTAGAGGAAGGTTTGTTTTGGAATCCCGTGTTAGGTCTAGCCCCAGAGGGGTTAGCCTTAGCACTGGGTTCGCGAAAGTCAAACTGCCTTCCCACCGATGCTTTAAGGTATTGCTCAACATCTAACACTACTTGGTATAACTGTTCGATAGTGTCTATGTCTTTAGCGAGCAATTCTCTCATAATGTCAGGACGGAGGCCCGTTTTAAAATGAGTAAGGGTGAGTACGGGGTCCTCATCAACCTCACAGCGGGTCAAGTACTCTTTGAATTTCTCAATATAGTCAGCAACACTCATGGAACCCTGTCGAAGAGACTGCCACTCTTCAATCAACTGCAGGCGATAAGAGAAAGGGAGGTACTTCTCTTTCAGCGTTTCTTTTATTTCTCCCCAATGGACTATCGGGAGTTCCCTCGCTGTCTCTTTTTCGCTCAACCGTCGCCCAAAACCTCTTTGCTTGACCCACAAGCCTCATCTTGGCGAATCGGACTCGTCGAGCATCCGACATATCATACCACTCAAAATAGTGGTCCATATCCACCAACCAATCTAAAAAAGCTTTAGGGTCTGAGTGGCCATCAAAAGTAGGAGCGTCTACTCTAACTCCCTTGAAGAGTTGCGCATCTGGGTCATATTGGTTATGATGTCCCTCACGGGGTGGGTGCACAGGTACATGCCCATGACTAACTCCTTGGCCGCCTCCATTCCTTGGTCTAATCTCCCGACCACTTGCCTGAGAATGAGCATCTTCCCCAATGATGGGGTTTGCCCTGAGGGAGGCTTCTATTTGAGTAACGCGATCATCAAATTGGTTAAGGCGTTGATCCATGTGTTGTTCCAAGCGCTTAGACATAGACTCAAACTGCTGGGTTAACTTGGCCATTGATTCTTGTAGTTGCTCCATGTTTAGAGTAGGGTGCAAACCAAAATTGCGACCCGTACGTGTGGGCATACACAGGCTAACTCAACCTAAGGACTTTCTATGACGACTATATGCATCTAAAAACTAAATGATCCTACGAGACTCTATATGAAGGAGACTACACATTGTTACAAAAATTCAACTATATATATATATATATCAAGGACTACGGTTTTCTAGCAGCTATATATGATGGACTGGATGCATGAAGGACTCAAACAAACTAAACCCTAAATATGTGGTGAATTTCCCTACAAGAACCCTAGGCTCTGATACCAAATTTGATGCAGGATATGAAAATTAAATATGATATGCGAGATTTCAGGCTTAAGATCACGTTAGTTCATAAACAATTACACAAATTTCATTTCCCACACGAAAGTCCAAACATTCAATTAAGGAGAATCTATGCGGGTCCAGGCCTACACATGATAGGGCTGGATCAATAAAAATTATAAACCAAACGACACTCAAAGATAAGAAATGATCACCCACACATGCATAGTAATCAGCCCCTAATCCAAGGGATTCAGAAATTCCAATTCAAGGAACCCTAGGGTGAGAAAAGAGGCAAATAAATTAAGGATAATGCGATTTAGGGTTAGGGTTTATGAAAAACTGGTATGAGAGGGTAAAATAAGAAGAAACCTGAACCGAAAGATACTTCTCACGCGCGGACAGCAACAATGGCCTAGACGCACGTGCGTGTGATCACGCGCGCTCACTATTCAGAAAAAGGCCACCTTGGCCCTAGTCGGCCAGAGATGGACTCCAAAATCTCCAAATATCAGCTCGATTTGATGTACGGTTTGTGCGTGGTGATCTGCCGAAGTTTCAGCTCGTCTACGGGCCAAAATTTGGAAATCTGCTGTAATGAAGAAATCTGATGCAACAAAAGGGACGAATTCGAAGTATGGATAGTGGTGGAAGATGGAAAGGAAGATGATGGAGGATGGGGGTGAATCGGGGTCGATGTGGCTTCGCACCACGGTAGTTAGCCCTTCGAAAAGGGAGGGCTTCGCACCCACTTTTGAATTCTTCCACAACTTACGAAGAGAGCAGAAAAATAAAGCAAGAATTTTTTTTTCTTAACTTCAATGAATCAAAAGAACTATAAGGGGTGCCTGTTTATAGGAAAATTCTTATACCCTAAAACTCGCACCATGTGCGCAACCAATTACTCGGCGATGAAGTAAACTAAAACAAAAACCAAACAGAGAAATCTAAAACATTCACAATGTTCTAAATAATAACAATAAGCAAAACCTAAAATATAAAATCAATTCGACGAGTGGGCCACGATCATGAGATCCCATGATGGGCTTTTCTTGACTATCGGGCCCATTTTTTTGAACAAAAACTTGTCTTCTAACTAGAAAGTCCTCCTTGGATGTTGTCATTGAGCCAGATCGATGGTGGGGTCCTCCTTCTGCGTACGTACATGCGTAAGGGTGGTGGTGTGCGGGCGTGCGTGTGCACGATGTCCTCATCATTGAATTTGTTACTCTTTTTTTTCTTCTTGTTTGTCATACTCGTGTAACTCGACCTTGCTTCAACATCGTGTTGTCTTTGACTTGAATATCGCTGAAGTCTAGAAACATCTTCCATACTGCGTTTTAAGGCGAGTTAGAATTGTTCTTCCTCCAAAGTTTTTAATATGGCTTCCTCCTCTGCATCTTTTGTGGATGTCATTCGTGTATTAGATCCAAAAGCAGCAGAAGTTTTGGATAGAGTGAAAGGTTTTCTATTCGAATCTAACAGGGCTTGAAAAAGAATTTGGACATCCTTAGGGGCATTGGGGCATGGTTTTACATCACCACCTTGACATGACAAGTGTAAGCGAAAGCGATTAGTCTTGTTCACAAACTTTGCGCCACACAAACCATACTTAATCTTTCTTTTTCCAGACCTTGGTGGTGATTCAACTAGGGAAGCATAGTCTCAAATGTTTATCGATGGCTCAGATGACAACATATCTACATTCAATTTTTAATAAAAAAATCAGAATATTGATAAATAATTTGAACTTGATATAAGAACAAAAGAAAGTAATATAAATGTATCAAAATTTAAAAATAAAAGCAAATGAACAGGCATATGTAAATAAATATCAAAGATTCAAAGTCTTCCAAACCACGATTCCAGAAGGACCAACACTTTCATGTTTGCAGTTGCAGTGAAATAATATTACAGATCATTCAACATTTAACCAAAAAGAATCGAAAAATCGAAAATAATTACTAATCTGCAGGTAGAGACTCGTCACGAATCTCAATCTCCTCCTCATCATCATCATCATTCATATCTCCTCCCTATATTGGGTGCAACTAATCTTGCATACAAATCAATGCTTCAACTGTGTTTGCTGAAAGTAAGCTTCGATACTTGCTCACGACCGTGCTGCCTGTGCTGAATGCGGATTCTGATGCCACTGTTGAAATTAGTATTGATAATATGTCTCGTGCCGTCACAGATAATGTAGGGTATTTTGATTCATAAACCCTCATCTTCCACCATTCCAACACATCAAATTCAGCTAGCACTACGATTGGCTCCTTGAGGTACATTTTTAACTCTGATTCCTCAGTATCAAGTTCCATTCGTGCTTGTGCCAAGTATGATATGTATTCATTTAGCACATCCGGATTACCAGGTACAGAAATATCTGCATCTCTACTTTCTTCAACACCCACTGTAGGTAAAGTATTAACATACGATTTGTACAAATCTTCAAGGGCTTGACGAACCTTAGATGTCTCTGCTGCCGCTCTTTCAGTAGGATAAAGCTTCATGAAAATAAAGCTAACCAATCCCATATTACAACGGGGATTAAGAACAACTGCCATGGACATCAACAGATGGCATTCGTCCCAGTACTTATAAAACTTTGTCTTCATACCAACTGTCATCTGGCGTATGAAATCTGGACCCACACTGACATTTTTCTGTAGAGCATCCTTAATCTTCCAAAGAGATGGAAGAAACAAATTCGCGGTTGGATACTGATTCCTAGAAAAAATCTTCGTGCAATCGTAGAAAACTTGAAGAAATGTGTGAACTTGAGCTTTGGCCCAATCATCTGTGCTCGACAACCAAGAATACGTTCTGTCACGCGCCGCGTATTCAGGAAATGCAAGCTGTAATTCCATTGCTGCATCTAACATTTCATAGGTCAAGTTCTAATGTGTACAGACATCCAACTTCAACGTTTTTTTAGATGGCACATTCAAACGTTAGATGATGTCATTCCATACACTCAGTTTCGATGGCGACCCTCTTATATATTTCACACTTTCTCTTATGTTCTCTATAGTGTCGTCAATTGCTTTCAACCCTTCTTGTACAATCAAATTTACAATATGGGCACAGCATCTGACCTGGAAGATTTTTCATTCAAAAAATAAATTTGCTGTAGCCCTGAACTGGTTATGTAAGCATGAAATGAAACTGTCATTTGCTGAAGCATTGTCTAAAGTTATAGCTGAAATTTTCTTCTCAATGCCCTAGCCTTCTAGACAATTGTAGATGCAATCTGAAATAAGTAAACCAGTATGTGGAGGAGGAAGGTTGCGGAAGTTCAAAATTCTCTTGCATAGTTTTCAATCCTTATTGACATAGTGAGCGGTTAATGAAATGTATCCTTTTCTTTGATTAGACGTCGTCCATAAATCAGAAGTCAAAGCTATTTTGGTCACTGAAGCCAAAACTTCTTTCAGTTTCATCTTCTCCTTAACGTACATCTTCATGCACTCTCTCTGCACTGTGACGTGGGAGACATTCTCGGCCTGAGGGTTAAGGAATTGACAGAAAGCTATAAACCCTTTACTTTCTATTATTTTGAAAAGTTTTTTTTTCAGAATCACTAATCTAGCATACCACTCATTCAACTTCTCCTTGTCAAACTTATGAGTGGACACTACACCTTGGGAGTCGTCCCCTTCTGACTTCGTAAATGAAAGCATCTGTTGGCCGGGAGGAGGGAGTCTTGCTTTCTTAGGACACGTCTTCAAATGTCTAATTAGATGTGTCGTAGATCTTCCTGGAATCTTGCTGAATAACCCTTTGCAGCGATTACACTTTATCTTCTGTACACCGTTAACTGTCACATCTTCGAAATCATCCCACACTGCTGATTTCTTCTTCTTCCCTTTGCATGCAGTTGACGTGTCTGTATCTCCCTCTACGGTTAGAGGAGATGCGGCCGATGCACCCATTCCAGGGGTATTTGGGCTTTCGTCTTGACTAGCCATCTATAAAATAAAGTTCTTGATATGTTATATGGCTATACCTAAGGTCCTAGACGGCTAGACCGCTAGACGGGCATAATTACTTAACTGTCTAAATCAATCACCCATTCAAAGTTAGATGGATTGTAATGTTTTATTTTTCAATTTAAATGTTACGCCGAAATTCCGGCAGCACCTCCCCTTATCTCTCCATAATATATTAATCTTGTATTTGATTCCCATGTCAATCATCAACACAAAGTGTGGATATTTGACGACGGAAATAAATACATGAAATATATCCAGAGAGAAAAAGGAGAGACGAAACCAGAACAAGTATATGCATTTAAATTGGAATAAATGAAGACATTACAATCTATCTAACCCTGAACTGTCCAAAAAGGGGCAATTTGAGAATTTCTATGCATCCAAGAACACACTGAATCTATATCTGGCAACATAGAAATCCTCAAATGGGCAACTGATTATCCTATACTACAAATCTACAACTAGAAGTAGAACAATACAAATAATTCATATCTATGCAAACAAAGGAGCATGCTGAAATTGACATTCATCATCTAGCTAACTAATAACAAAATGTCAAATGAAAACCAAAGGCATATTAAAGTGGTAGCATTCAATACTAACAAAGTAACAAGTAAACTGTCATTTATAAAGTGAATTAAGAAACTTGGAAAACATAACTATTAGTGGACCACACTATAGGAAACAATGGGAAATGAACGCCTACAGTTTAAAACTCTAAGGGGCCGCAAAACTTCTGGATCAAGCTGATATTTGTGTTTACCCTTCACCTAGGCCTATATGACCTTATAAATAGGTTGGATGGAAAATAAATACCACTATGGAAACTAGGAAGGTTTCACTAGTAGACTTCATTAATCCTTCTATTTACTACAATGTGGTACACTTGAGCTTTGGATGTGCTTCAATTTTGGGCTTATGTTCTAAAATGAGCTGGAAAATGGATTAGCGACATGGATAAAACACATACATCAATTCATAGTGGGCTTCAAAGAATTCGGTCACAAGGACATTGATGGTATTAGGGTCACCACCCAATCTGCTTCTTATCAAAACAAATTGTAGATAAAAGCATAAGCATACTATCTCCCAGTGGATTTTAACAAAATGTCAATTTGTACAAGTGAGGCTGTTGTTTTATCCAGTTGCACTTGATCTACTTTAAAATTCCAAGTCTGGAAGATCTTAGCCACCTTTTTTTTAAAAAAATATTATATCTTTTGAATATTGATCTGCATCTACATCTGTATATTTATCTGCATTCATACTAAAAGAAACAAAAAATTTCGTCTCCAAGAGTCAGGCATTCGTAAAAAAGTCTCCCTTATTTTAACAAAGTAATATGTGTTTAGGGTCCTGATTTGGGCAAATTCTTATGCCCTATTTACAGTCTAATTAGGATAGATTTAAAGGTCATCATGTGGCCCAATTTTGGACAATTTTTATGGCTCATTAATGGACATATATATGGCTGTTCAAGGGTCTAGATTTGGACAGATTTATAGACTGTCCAAAGGTCCAAATTCGGCCAGTTTCCTGGACCGTCCAAGAGGTTCATATTTGGACAGATTTGTGGACCGTCCAATGGTCCAGAATTGGCCAGATTTAAGGCCATCCAAGGACCATATTTTGGACAAATTTGTGGGCCGTCTAACAGTCCAAAAATTGGACAGATTTAAGGCCATCCTTGCTGTCCAAAATGGACAGATTGTGGGCCCTTCTCATGGCAAAAAATTGGGCAGATTTGAATCACATTAGGCATACAATAATAAAAAGAAAAAGAAAGTATGGATAGGGATTAGGGACTCTACTCTTTGCGGATGAGTAGGGCATGGACGAGCGTGCAGGGCAGGGACTATGGACGAGTGGCTGGCAGGGACCCTTTGTGGCACCGGACGAGCGTGCAGGGCTGAGACGACGGACGAATAGGGCAGGGACGATTGACGAGTATCTCTACCCTTTGTGTGCAGCGGTGCAGGGCACCGGACATGCCACAGGGACGAGCGAGAGAGAGAGGGAAGAAGAGGGACGGCCGGACAGGGGACAGGGGAGGAGTGAGAGAGAGAGGGAAGAAGAGGGACGGTCGGCCGGTCGCTGGGAGAGAGAGAGAGAGAGAGAGAGAGAGAGAGAGAGAGAGAGAGAGAGAGAGAGGGAAGGGAGTTTTCGTTTTTGAACGGGCGCTGTTTGAAAACGACGGGTTTTTTTTTTTTTTAAAGCGAGTTATATATACCGAGTACACGAGTTGAGTACCGAGTCGAGTACTTCTCAACTCGTACTCTACTCGTTTTCTAAACGAGCCTTATAAACCCGCTCGTACTCGGCTCAAAATCACACGAGTCGAGTATTCCGAGTCGAGTCGAGCGAGTACTCAAGCCTTAGTTTGCTCGTGTACAGCTCCAAACATGACCCACTTTATAAAATTGCTCTTCATTCTAAGCCCCATCTTACAAATCGGTTCAATGCCATTCTCGAAAATCGACTTATTTTTGCTCTTTATGAATTCCTCAACAAATCAATTGGACCATAAGCCAAAGGTTTTATCCCCATCTTTGAATGACCAATGCTGCGACTCTTTTACCACATCCACGAGCTTATGATGAAAGGTCCAAGAGGATCCCAAATAGATTGAGGAACGGCCCCAAATCTTTTTTTGTCATCCTAGGCAAAGAAATAAATGAACCTTTCTTTATTGCACATGTTAGGAAGTCTGCGCTTCTATTTTGTAGGTGATCAAGAGTGAGGAGCTGGTCGGCTTGGTTGTGTTTGTTCGCATGAAGCTTCCACCCCAGGTGGCATCAAATACCCCCCAAATGAGAGCACATGGCAAAATTCCCCCTTTGATTTTTAACTTATGTGAAATGAGTGACTTTGAGGAGAACAAGCCACTCAAGTTTCATTTCCAAACTTTCACATCTTCACCCTTCTGGTTGTAAATACTTCATTAAAGGATGCCAAACGGCTGGTGTGCGCTCATCTTTCCTATAGTCAATATTTCGCATCGCTCTTCCTCTAATGACTTCAAAACAATAATTTACTAGAGTCTTCCTCCAAAGAGCATTTGCTGAAGAGGCTCTAATTTGGCTCTCTTAATCCCCCACAACCTCAAACCTGCCTTCTTATTTATTTATTTATTTATTATTTTTTAATAGATTTTTGGACCTCCTTCCAATTGATTAAATTATACTTTTGCTTCTAATTCTTACCTTCCCAATAAAGTTTACCTTGAATTCTTTTCAATTTGTTCGTGACAACCCCTGGCATCTTTGAAAAAAATGTAGTAATCCAAGAGAGTGATGCGTCTGCTGAACTACAAAGTTTGCATTTGCTCCCAACAGAAATCCCGAATAAGTATTAGGGAAGATTCCTCTTTGCAACCCAATCTTCTAGCCAAAGTTTCTGCTCTACATTTCTCCCTGGCTATCCTGACCATGCCACTTTTCTAAGATTATCTTGGACATGAGAGACCATCTTGAAACATCTTGGAACGCATTTAAGATTATCCAATTGATCCTCGGAAGCCTTGCACAATGGCAACATGGCATCAGCGATGAGTAATGCTAACTTCTAGGGATCCCAACTTAAAAATGTCAAATATACCACACTGAGTCAAATAATCTACTAAGACCTGCAACTATAGTAAGCAAAAGGGGCGAGAGAGGATCTCCTTGAAAAAACCCTAATATGGGAGCAGTTCACAATGGTTGAATAGGACATAGTGGATATAAATTCCTTTATCGACTTCCACAGTCTTTGGATCCCATTCTAAGGAGGTAAGGGAGGGATTCTTACTCAACGCGAATGTCCTTCTCCACGTCTACCATCTACAAGTTACCCAGACCTTCATTTACCTTCCTGGAATGGATATTTTCATTTGCCACAAAGACTCCCTTTAGAATTTCGTGGCTGTTCACAGAAGTGCCTTGAAAATGTGATTCTACCTTAGGAATCATTCCCCTAGGATGACAACACAAGGGGCTAGAATTTGTAGGCAATCCCCTCAGGGTCTAGGCTAATTGGCTGAATGTGCTTCACCTCAGCCTCTCTCCCCTTTGCGATTAGCAATAAAAATGTTGCATTGATTCCTTTATTTAGCTTTGAATGATAATGAAATTCTACCATCTATTTCATTATATCCCTTTCATCACGTCCCCTTGAGAGTGGAAGTATGCAAATGAGAATCCATCTGGCCTTGGCATTGTCATTGCCAGGTTCCTTCACAGCCTTTTAATCTCCTCTCCATCAATTTCTCTCTAACCACTCTGCCTCATCATCTGATATCAAATAAAATGGAAGGTTGTCAAGAGTTGGAGGGATGAGTCCTCCCTTTGAGTTAAGTTTTCAATATATAAAACAAGTGAACGAGGGATGAAGTTTTTATGGCAATGTTCACCGCTGTCACAAAACTATAAGCCATGTAAACTGAAACTGACAAGTCATTCCAGGTTCCTCAAACTTAAAAGTGCGAGTGTAACTGGTTACTATCACCAAATTGACACCTATATTTTTGCTTCTCAAGTAATCTTTGGTCCAATCATCATTTATCCACGTGATGTAAATGTGAAGAAAGGTAGGTTTAGGAGATGTTGCTGGTGCTTGCATTGGGGTACTGCATATTTGGGATCCGAAGAGGACCCAAATGAGGCCTAGTGTGAGGCTCATTATAACCCAAGAACAGCCATGATCCAGTCCCAGTATCTGTCTTGTGGACATATATCCAAGAATAGCTTCTAGCAGCAGCAAAGAAGCGCCTGTGTGCAGCATTTGAAGATCAAAGGAAAGGGCTGACCCCTTGCTAACATTGTCCCATCAATAACATCTCATGACATCACTCAAAAGGGCATTTTACGTGTGGGTAAGCAAGGGTTTTTAGTCTTGTAAAGGATTCCAAGTCCATGTGGATGTTGAACTGTTATTCCAAAATTTTCATTTGCTATCTAAGAGTTGTTGTTCTAGTGTTATAAAGATTAGGGGGAGTTTTCCTGTTATCTAGAAAAGTACAAAGGGTTGTTTATCAGCCACAATAGATAGATTAGATGAACATTTGTTGTATGTTCTGGCCAGAAGACAAAAATGTGGGGATGTTTTGGGTTTTGTTGGGTTCTTTTGAATGCTTTTTTGTTAATGATAGTTGATCTTCTCTTCTTCTTTATGTTGGTTACAAATGAAACAATGGTATTTTAAGGTTTATGTGCTGGAAAGCCATTATAGTTTCTGGAATTTGCGCATGCTGGAAATTCTGGTTGAAGGCTGAATTTGTTTGAGAATTCTTACCATTTCAGTTTACATGCTTATTTTGTTGAATATTTGGTGCCAGTAGGCCTAGTTGTGCTGGAATTGAAATCATCTGTTGCGTTTTGTGAAGTACTGCAAATACCCAGATCTTGTGGTGGGAATAGCAGTGGGCCTATCCTATACCATTGTAATTAAAGTGGCAATCTAATGGGATGGTTGATCCACAGATCAACTGCATTACTTTGCTGCCAGTAGGCCACCTTGGTGTCCATCCAATTCTAGATTTGCATTCCTTTCTATCTGACATCAGAGATTTGCATATGATATATTGTGGACTTGCAGATGATATTGGTAAAATATCTTTCCGAAACATGTGTGTTGTGTAGAAAAGATGAAGAATCCAGTGATCACCTAATTCTTCCATTGCCTTGTGGTTAGGGAGGGTTGGGCTGCTTCTTTTTCTTTTTTCCTCCTTTCTTGGTTGGGGGTAGGATGGCCTTTCAGTACATCCACTGGAAAAATAGTTACAGAGTGGTTGGCCAGTCCATTCAAGGTGTAAGGAGACCATGGAATATGTGTTTCTTTGGGATATCATGGGGAGTGTGGAAGGAAAGAAATGCAAGTGTCTTCAAAAATTCAGTATCATCGACGGTATGTTTAAAAAGAAGAATCCTGCACATGATCATAAATTGGGCTCTTTCAAGATGGGAGCTCCGAGGATGGTCAAAGGCAGACCTTGTGTAACGGGCGTAACAGCCGTTATGAAATAAAACTGACCCATAACTGCCGTTAACGGCTCGTTTTGCCCCTTGTAAGGGCTGTAACCAGTGTTTTAAATACCGCGTAGCGTTCAGCCCCCTATAGCATGTAGTGTAAACTGCATGATACTTTTATATATATATATATATATATATATATATATATATATTAAAAAAATAGAAAACATATTATACATTGTAAGAATAAATATGAAAAAAAAATGCAAAAATAAAAATAAAAATGGAAATGTCTACACATGTTTCATTTTTCAAGTAAAGGCAAGCCCATTCACATATTTAAACTAAATCAAATTAGTAGCACATCAAAAACAAAAAATTCCCAATTGATAGTCATTTAACCATAATTTACTGAAAAAATAAAATTCACAGATGGACAGTATACGCTATTGAGTAGACAGTTGGACACCATACGCAGTTGGGCCATGCCATACACACATCACAGTGGGCCCCATGCATGTGGGCCATGCCATACACACATCACAGTGGGCCCCACACATGTGGGCCATGCCATACACACACCACAGTGGACTCCATGCATGCGGGCTATGACATAAAACACTACAGATGACCCCACAAAGAAAAAAAATTGAAAAAAATGAAAAAATAACCACAACTTTCCAACATAAATAAAAAGAAAACCCATTAGCAATGATTAAAGGGCCAAAACATACCTTGAATAGAGATTTAATCAACCGGAAACTCATTTTTTTGAGCTATGTATCCATGCGGCTGCGAAATGGGGGAAATGTGATTTCTCCGTTGTAATAAGATGCTCCCATGGGGTTGGTTCAATGCCCAAAATTTCGTCTTCAAGGGGCCTTTGGATCGAGAGAATCGAAGTTCTCCAGGAAGCTTGTTGCGGCAAATGTGAGGTCGAGATAGGGCTTTCGAAAGAAAGGCTTCGTAACCTTTTAAGTTAAAAGGTTATTATTATTATTTTCTTAAATATGAGTCTCCCACCATCTCCTTAGAGGAAAAAAAGTCTCATCCGTACATTTGGAGGCCCATTTTTGAATGGTTTAGATTGTAGAAAAGGTTAAATGAGCACATGTTTGTAATCTACGCAGTGCCATGTGTGTGAAGGATGGTCTGGATAGATCTACATGCTGCCACGTGTGAGAAATATGAGTCACCACCATTTTAAAACACTTTACAAATTCATAGAACAAAGTACAACTTTTATTTTAACCAAAATGGAGCATGCTTCGGAGGCGTACACTATTCGCAACGCTACAACGCTATTCACAACATTGGCCGTAACAACCTTGTAATGGTCTGTAATAGGGCAAATACAAGTTTTTTGGATTTTTTTTTTCAACATTACAGGACCATGCTTTTTAGAGTTTTTATTTATTTTTTATTTTTTTAAATAATAATAAAAAAAAAGAGACCGTAACGGCCATTACGGGGGCCATAACAGCCATTATGACCTGCATTATAAAAGGTAATGGTGGTGGCCATTACCGTTATGGGATACTTTATTGGGCGTGTTTCAAATGAACCAGGATTTGATGGTTCATGATGGCTCGCAGATATTGTATCCTCCTAGTGCTTTTCAGTTTTGGTCCAATGTTTTAAGTGACGAGAGGGTCACTTTGTGTGTGGGCCGAATCTTTTCTATTGGTTTATTGAATAATTTAATGAATCGACAATATTAAAAAAATGTCAAGGTACTCAGGTTTCCTTCATCAGGTTATTATTATTTGAAAGATACCAATTTATTAAAAAGACCAGAGGGTCAAAACAAAACAGAACAGAACAGTGATATACAGACATTTACAAGACCATAGGCCACAGGCCACAAATTAAAAAATACTTGAAATTACAAAGCATCCCACATAGGAGAAGAAAGTGAGCACTCTTGCAACTGGGGATAGACTGCTGCCCACTCTATAATAGAGCATTATAGAGGTCAAATCAAAACAGAACATCAATATACAGACACTTACAAGACCCTAGTCCACAGGTCACAAAGAAAAACACTTCACGATATTACAAAGCATCCCACATAGGAGAAGAAAGACCCTAGTCCACAGCTGCCCACTCTATAAGAGAGCACTCTTCCTTCATCAGTTTATATTGTATGTCTTGATGCATGTTCTGTCAACTTGTTATTTTTGTGACATATCTCACCCAATATCACTTGAAAGTTCAGCTCCAAGAGCTGGTCTAACGTGATATTGTTCCTGAATTACAAATTACTCCAAAATCTGGTCTGTAATGTAATCTGTCCTGTGGCTACACGATTTTTTGTTAGTCTTTGAAGATTTTTGTTTGTTACAGGCCATGGATGAAAGTCTTGTTGATTCTAAAGATGATGGACCTATAGAATGGGTTTCATATTGGAAACCGAATATTACAATTAATCTAGTTGATGACTTCACACGGTATGTTTTCCTGTTGGTATCAAGTTTGCACTTTTTGCTGATGGTGTCAAAGTATGGCCATGGGTCACTCATGTCACGACACACGCTTCTTCATGTATATGCATAGCTTCTCCAGTTTCTTTATGATTCATTCTGACTTTTTGGAGTATGCAAGCACGTGTTTGGTTGGAAATGCTGCTGGAAGCTAGTTGATGAGCTTTTATCACATGGTTCATTTTCTTGTGATTTATGGGAGTCTTTATTCTGAGAAATCTAGCACTTAGCTGTATGCATATGAAAATCCAGATGACTCATAATGCCTGTTTTTGAAGGTGACTCTTTTGGCGTCACTGCCTGGAAATGAAGAGTCTGGCTTCTTACAGATTAGCATATTTAATCATTGGATTATGGATTTTTCTTGTGGATTAGATGTCTAGTTATGTTTTTTATGAGTTTAACAAGATAGCAGACTCTTTATGTACTAGATAAGCTTTGCCATCTGCACCTCGTCTTTATTCATTGTTTGTAGAAGATCTAAGGAATCGAACTGTGATGTTACATATCCAAGGTTAGATAAAATTTGCCTCAAGGCATAAAAAGTAGTAAATTTTAACTTGGGAAGTTGGCAAGGAAAATGGTTCATGGAAGTTACTATCACATGCATTAGACTCAACTGTTAACATATATCAAATGTTAAAAAAAAAAAAAAACCATATATCAGTTGTGGGTGATGAATTTAATGTGACTGATAGGCCTAGTGATAATAGTATTTATTTCACCTGAAAATTTTGATTCATAAATGTTATTTGATGCTTCCACCAATCATATTTTTGGAGGTTTAAGCTTAAATACTAAGTTTTTATTTTATTTTAATTTTTTAACATATTCATTCTATATTTTTCTTTTCTTATTATGAGTTATTTAGTATGGAAATATTAACTCTTGCAATGTTGTTTGCAGATACCCCCATAATGCTATTCCACCAAACATTGCTGGTTGTATCCTTTATATTATATTGTTCAGTTCATAATTTCTTCAACAATGTTTTATGACTGTCTGTCACTATAATTTGCTTGTTGATGCAGGCAAGTCAATCAGTACTCTATGCCCTTTGGTAATGAAATCGCAAAATGTTATTTTTTATCAGATTTTTGTTGTGCACTGAAGTTTCATAATGTATGATTTTTTTGTAGGAAGAAGAGAATCAACAGACAAAATTCAAGAAGCTAATTTTTAGGGTTTTCTCCATCTGCAAAAATATCTTCTCTCTAAAACCTAATTTTCTTTGTCCAATATTCAAAGCCATATGGACCATGACATCTACAGAACCTTGTATATATATTCAAAACAGGGAATCCTAACCTAGAATAAATCTCAGCCACTAAACATTGGCTGATCCGAGCCCTTGATTTCTACCTTTGAAAACTAAATGTATTGCAGCAATTCTTTAGCAAACACCGCAGTTTGTACTTTTTGTTTGGAAGGTGATTTTATTAACCCAAAAGAGAAAAGAAAGGTAAGATGAGAAGAAAGTGGAGGCTGGACCGAGTGACCCTGTCACGAGTCCCTCTCTAGGTAGCCTGCAGGTCAGCAAGTGGCCTCATCGTCTTATGACCAGCCATGGAGAAATGGGCTCCTAAGGAAGTTATAGTTGATTTAATCTCAAAGATACAATTTGAGAGCCTCCAAGGCGCTGGGAGGTAGCTAGAGAGCCACTGGGAAGCTCACTTAAGAGTATCCCTAGATTATCTTTCCTAATAGGAAATGTGATGATCGGAGAAGGCCTTTTCTTAGTGCCAGAAGAGAGGCTCCACTGGATCCCGCCTCCCTTCAAGGGTCCAATATTACTCCGACCAAAACTGTCTTATCCTTGTGTTTAGGATTCCTTAGATCCCTGAGGGGCTAGAATTGCCCAAAGAATATCCTACTGAAATTAAGCTCAAGGAACCCGGACTGGGGTGGGTTTGAAGAGGCATCCAGTTCTAAGGAGGAGGCGCCTCTCGCCTGAGAAAACTTGCTTCCCAATCTTGCAAAAGGGTTGAGAAAGATGACACATATGAGTTTTAAGGCCATATCCTTGGTGTAACAAGCCTTCATATTCCTTTCTACCACCTCAATCCAAGTCTTTTAAGATCCTCTCATCTTTTTTGTTTTCCATCCCTTTTAACCTAATCATTGTTTTCCTCCTTAGCTGAGCCATCTCTGGACTTTGTTTAATGCTCCTAATGCAGTTCTTCCCAAATCCATGAGGTAGTGAGTTTAACATTATATAATTGATATATGCATCTAGCATATTACCTTTTTCCTTTTCTTTTTCTTGAGGGGCTGCCCCTCTCGGCGAGATTTGGAAGTGTATTAGATGAACTTTAAAAATCAATATGGATTCCTACGCCCATTTATAGTTTTACAAATTGGATTCAGGAATTCATTACATGTTTGGAGGGTCAGAATATTGTATCTGTAATGGCTGATACGAGTCCATATCATATCTGTACTGATCAAGGTGTTCAATAACGGTAACAGTGGCCATAATGGTCACTGTTATTATTGTTGCGATGTGGGCCGTAGCAGCTGTTACGACCATTAAAAAAAAGAAAACTGTATTGGTCCTGTAAAGGACTGCCATGGGCTCGTAATGGCTGTTACATGATGGCTATGGGCTTTTGTTTTGTTTTTTGTAATGGCTGTTATGGCCTCGTAACGTGTAACAGTTCCCACCGTTATCATTATGTAACCATTTTTGAATACCTTGGTATCAACCATGGTTGATATGGTATGTAGTGGTGAAACGGCCAGATAAAAAAATTGGTGGTCGCATCTAGTACAACTATAATGGCGTTGATATGGACCCATATTGGCTGGTGCGGGCATAAGAATCCTTTTTTTGCCATATTTTCCCTTCAGATTCTCTATTTTTCCACCTATTATCTTTGTTAAAAGCATAGAGGAAGTTTAGAAAGTCATTTCCAAATTCCAACTATAAACCTATTGTGAAGATCAACACACAAGATTTAGAGTTGTTTTAAGAATTGAAGTAGGAGCCTTGTGTATATGAATGTGATTCAAATTTTTTTTTTTTTTTTTGAAAGATGATATATTATTAAACCACCGAAACCAAACAAACAAAACCAACAAAAAGAACAACAAAAGAAAAAAAAAACTATACCACAACCAACCTCACAATTGGTCAACCCCAAGAAAACCCCCAAAACTCAAGGCACTAAATCCCTGAACAGACAAATGACTCTGCAGTACACTCTGTTGACAGAAGCTCTCATTTTCCAAAAACATAGATTATTTCTCTCAAGCCAAAATAGACTAGGGAACACCAAGAAAAATGATGGACCAGTTATTCCTGCCCAGGAGACCCCATATTCTGCATGCCATGATCGGAAGAGACCTTCAACATACTCTGGCATCACCCTAGGACCCCCAACCATTTGAAATACATAGCTCAAAATCTCCGAGGAAAAACAACAATGGATGAAGACTATTGAAGAGATGATTAATGGACTCTTCATCTTGGAGACAGAATGCAGGTGTTGGGCAAAACCATACCCCTGAGAAACAATCCGCCACCAAAATGTCCTTTATGGAGCTTAGGGAAGCTAAAGACGGAAAGGAGGACCTAAGAGAAGAGGTCATACACCAAGGGTCATCCCAAAATCTGAAACTCACTATTTCTTGAAGCAAACCTAAGTTCTGAAAAGACTTGCATGGCCAATTTTACGATTCCTTTCCACAGAAAAAGAGGACCGATAGAGAGGAAAGTTGTCTTCCAACCGCCTGCGATCAAACCATATTTTGTTGTAATAACGTAGCTCCATAAACTAGAATTCTCCAAAGCAAACCTCTAGAGCCATTTACCCTGGAGAGCCTCATTAACCAAATCAACACGCCTTATCCCAGCCCCTCCCTCTGCATAGGGGGATCAAACCTCCTCCTTGATTACCAAGGGGAACTTTTTAGAGGAGCCCTCTTGCCACAAAAAGTCTTTTCGAAGTTTATCTATGCAATCAATGACCGACTTAGGCAAGGGAACAAAGACATTATACACACACACACACACACACACACACACACATATATATTGAAAGATATCGAAAAATTTATTAAGAAAGTGTCGAAGTGAAAGAATACACGCCCAACAACTAAAAAACTCAAAAAAACAAGAAGGCTAAGACTTCTTTAACATAAACCACCCATTCGGACACAAGCCTTTTAATTTTGAAAATTACTTCATTCTCCCCTTCTATGATATTTCGAAAACAGGGCCCATTCTTGGCCCCCTCAGATGACCCACAATATCGCCATTATGAGCAACCACCACTCCGCTTTCCGCATCTTCCCTCTAGCTCCACCATGCATGGCCTAGAGAAGCTCGTCCACAGACTTCGGCATCACCCAAGCCAAGCCCAGATACAAAAGAAAGAAATCCCAGATTGAAGAGGCAAATGGGCAATGGATTAATAAGTGATCAATCAATTCCTCATTTCCCATGCACATAAGGCAAATGTTTGGCAACATGAGTGCTCTTCTCTGGAGATTATCTATGGTTAGGATTCTTTTCTGACCTACCAACCAAACAAACGTAGCAACTCTTGGGGGAGCTCCATAGAACCAATAATGGAAGTGGTGATCCAGTTGCATATGGGCATGCGTAGGAAATAAACCTAAAAAGAGTTTTAAACCGAGAAATTTTCTGTTTTACTTCCTGTCCACACCATACTATCTTCAAGGAGAGGGTCTGGAACCATCGAATCCAGAAGCTTCAATAACATAGGAAAATCTTCCACCTCAGAATCCATCATATTTTTTTTTTTTTTTTTTTTTTTTGTGGGGGGGGGGGGGGGGGGGGGGGGGGTGTGGGTTGCGCTGGCGTAGCAATCCATCACACACACACACACATGCCCGTCTGGTGCTAGCCTGGCAAGAGAAGGGAACAAACCTTGGAGAGATTGAGTGCCACACCTAGTATCCATCCAAAATCTAATATGAGAGCCCGACCCAACTTTGAAGGAGATGTCTCTACTCACCAAATGATACATTCTCATAATTGATTTCCATATGCTCAAAAGCTCTGTAAGTGGATGAAACCTTGACAAACCAACCTCCCTCCTGCATCTCGTATTTGGTCACGATCAGATTTCTCCATAACCTCCCTTCCTCCATGCCGAATGTCCAAATCCACTTCTTGAGCAGAGCTAAGTTCATGAGATGGAAAGGTTCTTCCAGACCTCCTCCCAAGTCCCATCTTAGAAGATGGAACTTTCTCCCTTCGGTGTCTCCATGCCAAAGAAAATCCCTTCTCATCTTCTCAAGCTTGTCCATAAGAAATTTCGGGCGCTTGAATAACAACATAAAATACAATGACATATTGGCGAACGCTGACTTTATCAACGTAATACGGGTCCCCAGAGACATTCCTGCATTTCTGTACAAAATTTTGGCTTCTAGGTTTAGGGAGTGCATCTCCGAAGTTATATCGGGAAATCAAGGGACATTTGTGTCGGGAAGACAAATTCTAGATACCTTCTTGATAGCTCATGAATGTGTTGACTCTATTTTCAGGGAGAGGAAAAACGGCCTCATTTGCAAACTGGATATAGAGAAGGCTTACGACCATGTGGATTGAAATTTTTTGGATTATTTGATTGGGAGGTTGTTCTGTGGCAACAAGTGGAGGGGCTGGATCCAAGCTTGCGTGCAGTTGGCCTCTTTCTTGGTGCTGGTAAACGGCTCTCCTAAAGGATATTTCAAAAGCTCTTGTGGTCTTTGGCAAGGCGACTCTTTATTGTCTTACTTATTTGTGGTGGTGGCTAAAGGCTCTTGGCAGGATGCTACAAAAAGGTGAGGAAAATGGTCTCTTCTCTGGTTTTCAGTTGCAGAACGTATCGGGCAGTGTATCTCATCTCCAATATGCAGATGGCATGCACTTTTTTTGTGAGCTGAAGGTGGAAGATGTTTCAAACTTGAGGAAGATTCTATTGTGTTTTGAGGCAGTATCGGGGTTGAAGATAAATGCTGCTAAGTCAGAGATGCTCGACATACACCTAGATCACCGGGAGTTGTCTTGAATGGCCCTTGCTTTTGGATGTCAGACTGGGTCCTTCCTCTCTGTTTGGGGAAACTAGACATAATATTAGGGCAGGTTAGAGAGCGAGACCTTGATGAGAGTAATCCTGCCTCCTAGAGAAAGTAATTTGCTCTTCCAAGGGGAAAGCTTTCTCTTCATATGCTCTATGATTTTGTCCCACAGTTGAAGGCTGGTTTCCTCACATGTGATTCATGGAATGATTATTTGACAATATATCATTTAGAATTGTGCACATTAGACAAATAAATTGCATTTTTTACACTATAAAAACTAAAATAGCATATATTATATGCTCCAGGTCGCTGTCCCTAAAATAGTATATATTATTAGCAAATGTTTAGAAGGAAATTGCATCATTAAATAAATCTTGTTAAATTGTATCCTTGAATAAATCTCGGTCAATCTTGATAAATTCAATGATGATAGCATTGGTTTTCTTCCTTAACCATAAGATTTCAGACTTGAATGTTGAGCATTCTACTGGGAACTACTACCCAACGGTTTTCTTCAATGAGTTTTGGCTGCTAAGGGACAAGTTGATACCACTCAATGATACAGTGACCGAATTGCCGCTAAATTTAGAGCTGGGTCCCATTAGCATGACAAAGTGGCAACTATTCTTACAGATTGATCAATCATTCCAGATTCACCGAAGCTATGGAAGTATGCTCGAAGGCGAGGCTGATCAACTTAAGGTACTGTTGTTCTTACTGTTGTGTATAAGGCAGTTATGTTGGTAGGCTGTCTAAACTAGTCTGTATCTTATCTCATCGATAATTCAAAACAAGGCTAAAAAACTCGATGAGACCGCAATTTTTTTGTCGAGTGGGGACTCATTTGAGTGCTTGGATAATTTTTTCTTGGAAAGTTTATGTAGTATGATTCTTTTGAGTCTCTGAGGACTCGAGTATTGTGGCGTTACAGATGGAGTTCAACCCCTTCAAATAAATCAACATCTTGTTTGAGTCAAGAGGGTAGGCGCTGATAAGTGCCTGAATTCTTAGACCTCGGAAAACTTGTCCTTTTCAGTTTCTCTGATGGAAGTTTCATGTAACTGTTATTGTTTTCAGTTTCATTGTTACTATTATTGTTGGCCACCCTAGCTGCTCCAAACCTATTGGGTAGGGGCTTGAGGCGTACACCTCTTTTTGAGAAGTGGCGGCTGCTTCAATTTACCTTGGAAAGTACCATCCTTAATGGATGAATATTATCCTTTCTTGTCGAGGAGTGGTGGTTCTTATTTTGTCACCATCATCATCTAAGCCTTATCCCAATTAATTGAGGTTGGCTACATGAATCCTTTTCCGACCAGGTATTGTTGGTCTGCGCCACTTGCGGCGGATGCCCTGGCCAACTCTTGCCCATTTCTTACTGCACCTGGGTTCCGATGCCGCGCGTTGCTTACTGTGAATGCCCTAGCATGAGTTTGGAATGTCATATTTTGTTCGTTTTCATGTTGGAAATTATGGCGTAAGTTTGACACAGGCTTCCAACCTGATGCAACACTCCTTTATCCAGCCCTGGGAGGCTGGGACCAACAATGAGAGCACAAAACTCCTGCAGGTGCAACAATAGTTCGTATTTGTACATAGATATTAGTTTAAGCTAAAATAATTATGTATTACCTGGGTTTCTTATTGGTTAATCGTATTCTCTCTCTCTCTCTCTCTCTCTCTCTCTCTCTCACTCACTTTTTATAAGATTGCTTAGTTCTCTTTTCGTCCTTTCCTTTTCGTCCAACTCTCTTTCATCCAGTGTTTAGATTTTATGAAATACTTCAAATGTTAGAGGAACTGTATGATCCCCAGCCGGTGGATATGTTTAATTGTCTTGAGTTGTACAAGTCCATATTTTGATGACTGAAACCGTTGATTGGTGGAATCCACTGTGGATGGTCCAGGCCTTTAAAAAATGCTGATTGGAAGATCCTAATCAGCCAGTCTTTGCCTCTTTTTCCTATTGAACTTACCTTCTACTACACACACATAACCACATGCATCAAAGGGTTTGTGCATGTTTTATCCAAGGTGGATTCCATCAGGTCAACAGTCTGGATCACTAAACTTTGGATCCCTCTTGTAGGAACTAATTGGCTGATGATACAGATCCTTAGGCTGGGGATTGTATCATCAATTTTATCATCTTAGCCTTTCTCCTAGTAATTTGGATTGACCCTTAAATGGCAGATTGGCATAGGTTCTACAATCATCTGTCTGCCACCTATCTACTTTCTTATGTACTTGGGCTGTTGGAGAGGCTCACGTTCTTGTGTCTAGGTCAGTGTTTTAAAATAGCACGTAGTGTATTGCGTAGCGTTCAGCCCTCTATAGCATGTAGTGTAAGCTACAAGATACTTCTATTTTTTAATCAAAGTAATAGAAAAATATGATAAATAGTAAGAATAAATAAAAAAACAACATTTTTTTTTAAAAAAATGCCTAAGAAATGCTTCATTTTTTCATGTAAAAGCATGTGCAAAACAAGTGATTAATTATCACTTATCAAAAGCCAATCCATTTATATTTAAACCAACTGTGGAGCGGTGGCCCGCATGGTGGTTCGATCAACCCTAAAAAACAATGGACAACCACAACATATAAAACACGCCCACCACTATCATCACGTGGACACTATATAGGATAACCCCCCCCCCCCCCCCCCCCAAATAAAAAAATAAAAATAAAAATAAATGAAAATACTCCCTAAATCAATATTAAATCAATCACAATGAATTAGAAGTTATTAGCTGAGATAAAAGAGTAAAAGAAATACCCGTATTTAGCTTTAAATGAATTTAAAAAAAATGCAAAACTTCAGCTCCACAGCCGTATGAGCTTAAAATGGGGAATCTCGAAGTTCTCCTTTGTTTGGGTTCCAATGTCCAAGCAACTTCAGCTGTAAAACCTTCTCACAGGGCCAATCGCCCTAATTTTTCGTCTCTAATGGTTCCTTGGATTGGAAGAATCGAAGAAGTTTGGTGGAAAGAGGGCTTGCCGTCGAGGGTATTAGGGCTTTCGAAACTCTCTTTTGAAACCCATTTCTTTTAAATCATTTTGAGAATATGTGAGTATGTGAGTATGTGAGTTAGACACCATTTAGAAAACTCAAAAATCTTCAGCGATACACGCATAGGCCCTTGTATAGATGGTTTAGACTATCTGATATGTGCACATGTACAGATATTCTTCATCAACAATAGGACCCACCATTTGTATAGTCTGGATAGCTCTAAATCATTGTCACATGTGAGTAGTGGTCACCAACATTTTACATCTACAGCTAAATTAACATACAAGTAGAACATTAAAAAAATAAAAAAATAAAACTGGAGTATGGTGTAGCGTGCGCTACGTAGCTTGTAGTGTACACTACAGCCATGTAGCATACGTTACATGGGAAACATGCTATTTACGAACGCTACATAGTGTATGCTATGCTATGTATGTAGTGTGCGCTACTTTTAAAACAGTGGTGTAGATGAAGTAGCATTCATGTTCATCTGTTTTAGACGAAGAATTGTTTTAATAATAATAATAATTATTATTACTATTTTCTTGGGTAGTCAAGAAACAACACGTTCATAGGATGAGCCTAGCTGAGATGAGGATGCTGAGATGGATGAGAGGCAAGATGAGGAAGAATAGAATTAGAAATGATTGCATTTGAGGGAACTTCGCTTAGATGGTTTAGCCATGTGCAACAAAGACCAAGAACCCCACCGCTTGGGAGAGAGTTGGTTCAAACCGAAGGCTCTAATAGGACAAGGGAAAGGCCCAAAGGGATGTGGCTGGAGGTAGTAAGAAAAAACATGATGGTCTATGGTTTAACTGAGGACATGGTTCTTGATAGAGTGGATGGTGGAATAGAATTCATGTAGCTGACTACAATTAGTTGGGATAATGATGATTTTTTGTTTTTTGTTCTTTTGTTTATGTTTTTGTGTTCTTGGAGGGCCCTAGACATGCACCACAAATGCTGTGTGGGCCTTGAAGATTTGCATAATTGCATCACAATGCCCATCATCTTGGACAATATTTTAAACTGTGGTTAAAACATGTGGTGGGTATAATAGACGTATGCACAATTCTTTGATATGACTTCAAATATGTATAAGCTAAAATAATAACAAAAATAAAAGTTCAAAGATGATTCCATAACAACATGTGCATCTACTCTCTTCCATGCATTGAGGAGGCTTGTTTTTTCCCACCCAACAATGGGTTATCTGCAATCCAGATTGTGTCAAATATTAGTTCCCAAACCAATTTCATTGCATCTTGTTGATGCTGTCTTATTATGCAATTTTGGTAGAGGCATTTCAAGGTTCTTACTAGCTATTTCAATTTATTATGTTCTTTCTCATGTCAGAGGGTATTCTTGGAAGGAAATCCATATCTCCTGGTGATTACAATGGTTGTGTCTTTATTTCATTCGGTGTTCGACTTCTTGGCATTTAAGAATGGTAGGCTATGACTGCATTTCGAAGGTTTTTTTAATTATTATTATTATTTTTTTATATCACTTCAATCAATCCACAATGGCTTCTGTTTTATTAATGCTTTAATTGGTGTCTGTTTTGGTTACAGATATTCAGTTTTGGAACAAAAACAAGTCCATGGAGGGACTCTCGGCTAAGTCAGTTGTCGTTAGCTTTATCTGCCAGCTGATCGTGTTTCTCTATCTACTTGACAATGATACTTCCTGGATGATCCTTGCGAGCTCTGGCATTGGTTGCTGCATTGAGTTTTGGAAAATTGGGAAGGCCATGCACATTGAGGTATAGTTTATGCTTCTGCTTGAAGCTTGGAGGGATCTTAATGATATATAGGGAAGAGCTAAGCATGATATACTCGAATAGATAAGTTTTCCATCGATGGTCAAAACTGTAAAACACAGACCTATCTCGGATGAATGATCTTCAATTTCTGAGTTTGACTTGGTTGAGTCCGTGAAAAGTGTGCCGCCCATTGTACAAACTCATCCATTTGGGTTATATAATTGAAAATGTTTTAAGGCCTATATTGGACCCCGACCTGTTTCTATGGGCGATTCAGTCAAAAGAAGTCGGTCCAATCCAGCTGACCCACGATACCCATTTGCAATCTGGGATGAATCATGAATAAGATATATAATAGGTGGCAATTTTTATATATATATATATATATATATATATATATATATATATATATATATATATATATATAAACTGGTTTTAAAACAACAGTGTGTTTGTGGCATGGTGGAATGTGTTGTCCTGTAGATTCGAACCTTGCTTGTATTGCTTTTTATTCTTAAAAACAATTGAGCCAGTTGTAGAGAACTGAAATCTGACCCAGACGGATGTAACAGTTGGGTGGAGCAGCTTGAATGAATGGTCAATTTCCCAAAACAGTTTTTTTAGTGACCCAACCCATTATGACTGGTTCTGTCAAAATCAGTCTGACTGTCCGCTCCGCTCCGCGTTTTAAACCTCGATAGTTTGAGTTCAGATGTGGTACTTGGAGACTTTCTATACTGAGTGAATTGAGCTGGCTGAATTCCCAAGCATTTGTCAATTTTTGCGAGTGATGATATTTTTAATCAATCAATAATCAATGGAGCGTTTTTTTAATACTCACTATTCAGATGGAGGAAAGCTGATCCCCATCCCAGTAACTGGTAGAGAGCCAATGCGGTTCCTTAAGCTTATTTATTTATTTATTTCTTTTTTATGACGAATATATGATCATCATCCTGAAGCTCCCCATATGGTATGTCGGTAGAGAAAATGCATGTTGCTTGAATGTGTATCAGTGTGAAATTTGGATATGTTGTGTTGCAGACTGTGACATGATAGAGAATCTAAAATTACCACGTTCTTGACAGCATATTTGAAAACACAGTCAGTTCTTTCTCTGTATTCCAGCTCACAGTTTACAGAAATAGTTTGCTGTTCCCTTTTTTTTTAGACATGTAGCTATCAACTACTGGATTGTAGATTTCTTATTCTCATCCTCTTTTTCCAGATTGACAGAAGCAGAACGATCCCCATGTTGAGATTCCGAGACCGTGAATCTTATGCACAAAATAAAACAAAAGAGTATGATGATCTTGCTATGAAGTATCTATCCTATGTTCTTTTCCTCCTTGTGGCATGCTCTTCCATCTACTCTCTCATGTATGAGCGCCACAAGAGTTGGTATTCTTGGATACTCTCTTCCCTTACAAGCTGTGTGTACATGTTTGGTAAGTTCTTCTTCTTCTTCTTCTTTTTCTATTTATTTATTTATTTAACTTTAATCTTCTTCTTTCGAATTTTGAGTTTTTAAAATTGGGATTGCAATTCAATCTCTATTTTCAAGGCAGGCTTTTGTTTCACAGAGAGTTGCATGAATCTTCTCTTGCAGCATGGCTCTTGCTTTAGAATCTCGTGGTTCCAAGATACTTCAGTTTCTGAGTTATTTATTTATTTATTTATAATTTTAATTATCTTGCTTCCACACCCACTAACATTCCCTGCTGCTTCTGGAGACGTGTCACATATATAAGTGGGGAAGCTCAGCTGGGCACTTTTTGTTTTGGCCATTGAGCTTACTTGAATTATTCACTATCATAACTTCCACTAGTCTTTCTAGAGGTCTGTTATAGCAATGTTAGGCAACTGCCGAATCTGTCTCTCTATTACCGGTTTTGAATCATTCAGTTTTTATTAGAATTGGAGTTTGGAATATTGGATCCTGGCTGAGTTAAGAGTAGACTGCCAAATTTAGAGTTGATGAATGAGTTTTACTTTTTTCTACATGCACGCACACACAGGCACACCCACGTATAATTCCACAGTATCAGTTATTCTGTGCACATGGTACATGGGGCCCACTGTGATGTGTGCCAGGCATCTTTGCATCAGAGGCGCCCTGTCTAGAAAATGAGGTACTGTACATACATGTATGTGGGACCCACTGTTAGGCATCCAGACCGTGCATTAGTGGTGCCCTGTCCAGAAAAAAAAGGATTGTCCAAAACATCATCCAGATCCAGAACTCTAGTAGGCCAAACTGTCATGAACAGCACAAAGTCATGCATAGAGCCATTAAATTGCATGTTGTGGCCCTCCTGAGCTGTGTAAGGGCCTAAGTTTTAGAATGTCCCTTCATCCATGTGAGGCGCACACAATGAACCAGTCAGATTGCATATAAACAACATGGTGGGCTCTACAGGACGTAAGCAGGCATATTCACACAGTGAACGGATGGCATGTAAATGGTGGTCCCCACACAGGAACCTACAGTGGGTGGGGACAGATTCATCGGCTTGAAATTTGGCAGAGGTAGGTGATCATTTGAGGCATTGGTTTCATGTTAGCCTAAAGAACGATGCTATGGGAAGTCTCCCTAAATAATCCATCCGTTAGTCCTACGTGGTAACACCTGGGTGCATCCCTCTTGTAACCCAAGTAGCTGAGACAAGGCTGTGATGATGATGATTCAAACTCAAAGGGGACATGCATCCACAAGACCCAAACCAAGCCACACCCTAACCCCGAATGATTGCTACCCAATCAAGCACTTCACATTTCACTCTCCTTAAAACTATCTCCGTTGTCCCCCCCCCCCTCGCGCACGCACACACACACAAAGCCTAAATTCCTGTTAGTAAGGTTCATCTCCACACCCTTTAGCCGCTTCTTCCCACCCTTCCCCCATGCCAAGCTAGAAGAAGCTCTCCAACTGATCCTAGCATCACCCAAACTCAGACAAATGATAGCACATGCTTATGTGACGACTAGGAGACGATTCCACTTCCCCATAATCTACCAACACCCAAGATGGTCGAGTTTCCCAAAATTCTCTGTAATCACAATGAAGTATTTGACCATCATTCCACAATGCTAGAAAAATCTGACCTCGTGTGTTGGAGGACCTGAGATTAGACTGTAACTTGTGACTTGAAAGTTTTTTTTGAAGGATGCTGGTGACTTGAAAGTTGGTTGAGTACTCGCTGAAATTTCTAAGTTCAAAACTAGTATCCCAGTTTTGGAAAGAAAATTGAGTTCTCTTTTTTATTTTGTGCTGGTCTTTATCTGATTGAGCCAACGCCACATTATTTTCTGTACGAGAGTTTGAATGTTGTAACTACCATCCAAAATACTCTCCCTTGAACCCTTGGTGTTTAGCTAATAAATCCATGGGTGATTACTGTTTGTTCTTGTTGCAGGTTTTATTATGATGTGTCCTCAACTGTTCATAAATTATAAGCTGAAATCAGTTGCTCATCTACCCTGGAGACAGATGACCTACAAATTCCTAAACACCATCATCGATGATCTATTTGCTTTTGTCATCAAAATGCCGATGTTACACCGGCTCTCCGTTTTCCGAGATGGTGAGTTCTAAATAACATGATCTTGTTTATGGGTCTTAGCTAACAAATGCCAGTTTGTACTGGCAGCCAACCATAGTTGGGATATCGCAGCTGTTGGATCTTATTAAATGCAATTCGAGTAGAAATCCTACTGTGAAAGTGAATAATCAACCTTGTTTGAAATGGTATCTGTTTCTAGCTGACAGTGCTGTGCCTTTGGGACCATATTAGAAATTGGCAGCCAATCCATCATGCCCATGGTGTACCCTTGTTAGAAAGACTTTTTTTTTTAAAAAAAAACTCTTGTAATTGACTAAATGTTCTAAACTTTGTATTTTTTAGAAGATAGGAAAAAAACCTCAGTTTTTCGGGCAAATAAAATTAGACGTTTATTTATTTATTTTTATTAATTTTTTTAACGCATATTATTTTAAAAACGTGATTTTATTAAAAAAAACTTTTGGGGCGTGATTTGAATATTGAAACCAATGGTTGCCATCATTGATGCAATGTAGAGGCAAAGAATAATATCAACCCACCATTCAATTACCTATATACATAATTGCTTGCGCATTTAGAAATTTAATCATTTTAAGTGATTTTTTAAAACTTTAACCTTATTTAGACAACTCATGCACACTCATAGCCATTTTTTAATTCCATTTTATTGAATTGGAATCGTATTAAACCAAACTTTTCATTCCCCCTATTTTTGGCGTTTTCCCCATTTTTTGACTGAATTTTTACTGTCTTTTTAATGATCAAGACCGAATTAAGCCTGAACATTTCCCGTACTGATTTTTGCCATATGGCATTTTTCTTTCTATGGGTTTACCTACACACCAATAGAAACTCAGGCCTCATTGTGGATGAAGCATGGCCTGAAAATCACATTAGTTCGTAACATGGATGGTTGAGATGGAAAATTTCAGGTCTCCAATCATCCAAACACTGCAAGTATTGGGCTATATGCTCCATGCATAATTTTCACAACACAATGGAATAACATTGGTATATGCCATGTGTAGGGTGGATGGGTTGCTTAAAATAAATGGTTCAAATGCACCATAGTCTTTGCCATAGATGAGATGCAGGTTCAGCAGCATGCCACTGACAGAAATTTTCCAATTCTATTGAATTTAAGGAAGAGGTCTTTATTTTTACCTCAATTGGAGAAAGAATGCTTTCTGCATAATACCTCATTCTCCCCCGTGTATCTAATCACTTTGGAAATTTGTTTTGGAACTGCAGATGTTATTTTCCTGATTTATCTCTACCAGAGGTGGATTTATCCGGTTGACAGGAAACGTGTAAATGAGTTTGGTTTTGGGGGTGAAGATGAAGACAGTGGCTCAACTAACGCTGATGTGGCTGCCATTCAGGACACTGATTCATCTGTCGAGAAGGTCAAAGAAAAGAAGACCAACTGAACTGAGCTGTTCACATAAGGCTTTGAAATCATGTTTGCAGCACAGTTGAACTGTAAAATTAAAATAGGATTTGGTTTCTGGTCTACTCTTTTAGACATCCTTCCCGAAGCATGTCAGATTCCAGGTGCACTTGGCCATCTCTGCCGTATGGCAAAAATTTTATGGCTGAGCAGGACGTGGGGAGCTGGGGCTCCATTGCTGATTGTATTACATAAGTACTGATGGCTTTGTTTCTATTTCATTCTCTGTTTCTATTTTCAGTAGGTGAGCTTTAATTACAGGTGCAGGACCCATCTAATTGCCTTTCAGGAAGCCTATCCAACCCATTTGTATTCGAGACTGTTTATCTGATGGGCCCTGCCTAGGTTTGGTCAAGCTACAAAAGCCCTCCATTTAGACTGTCCTGGCTACCTCATCTGATCCACTACCCAATTTTATACTATAAAACAGAACAGTTGCTTGGATGACTAGGATGACACAGTAGCAAGAGTTTCATTGGAAGCTAATTTCGGTTGAAAGCTAAAGGGCCTTTTTGGCAGGTACCCAAAAATGGGTTCATTTTAGCTAGACTAGTTGGCAGTGTAATGAACCATATGTGATCCCATCATGTATATTTCGTGGCCCAAAAAGTTGGGTTAGTTTGATGATGCTGTGGTTTGAGTATGTATGTATTGGTACGCAGGCCCACAAGATGAAGATTTTGCACACGTTCCATTGGCAGATATGAAGAGAGCGTTCAAAATGGCTATTGCTGCTGGTGACTGAGGGCCCAAAGGTATAGGAGTTTTGAGTGAGAATGTCTTACATGTACTAGATACAGTGGCTAGGTATGGTTCGGAGACAAATATTATATGATTATCCCAAGACTCAAATTGTCATGTGACTGCTTGCATGTGATGGAGCATCACATCAAAGGGATATAGAAGGTTCAAATGCCCTTAAGACTGGCCACACTGAACAGTAGATGCACCAAAAAGAAACTCAATACTGGTAGGTGGTTTTAGCCTCCTATTATCCGAGGTGCTTTTTAAGATAAGCCATCTATAATAATCAACAGTTAAGCACCCCCACATCACAAAAGTTGAAAACCTGAGCACTGGGTACAGAGGCTTGTTACAATGCCTCTCTTGAAACATTCGTTGACAGTGTTAGTCATCGGCGACCCCAACTCCCCAGCAAGCAACAGTGCATAGTCTGGCACCGGGACAATGCCGCACACAATCCAAACCTTCGATTCCAAAGCATAAGATGGCTGAGAAAATCTGGATCATTGTATCAGATCAGCATAAGTTGGCAGTCATTGCTGGCAAAAAGCTCAGAATCTGGGAACACATGCCCATAACCAGGCAGGAGTAAGATCCCTCCCCGCCTGTGATGAGGACGAAATTGGAAGCACACATTCATTCAGTAGAAGTAGTTATAGAGATGAAGAACGTAAAACGCACACATTCATTCAGTAGGAGCTTGTTTATAGCAAAGAAGCATCTAAACCAACGGATCAGTATCTAACTATTTCTTAAGAACCAGCCAACAGCTATTTAAAAAACCTTCTTCATTCAGTCCAGTGTCCAGATTTAAAAACGCACTCTCTCAGTCCCTCTCTTCATAGGGTGCCGTTGAAAGACAGTATCACAATTGATACATGCTCTTGACACCATATCACACTTTTTTTTTCGGCTCTCAGTATTTCATTTTTCATAGCAACCTTTCAAAAATAAAATAAAATAAAAATAAAATCTATAGCCATTAAAAAAAGTTAACTTTCTCAGTGCAATAGCGAGAAAAAAAACCCGAAGAAGGGACTTGTCATTTTTATTGTTTTCTTTCAGGATATGGTTGTTTAGCCCACTTTCATGTTTAAGTAACATAGATGGGCGATCATTAGGGCTGTCACTGGGCCAGGTTGGCCTATCCTGCCTTGGGCGCAAGCTTAAAACTCAAGCCCGGGATCAGGCTTGGACCATGTACAAACAATCTGTCAGCCCGGCCAGCCTATTAAGGCATAAATGCGTTTTTTTTTTTTTTTTGTACTTCAAAAAATCCACCATTCGTTGCTATTTCAATCTTAACTCTTCTCGTCTGCCGTGGCTTTTGCTCTCTCTCTCTCTCTCTCTCTCTCTCTTTCTCTCTGAAAATTGCGATTCAAACTATAATCGTTGTTTTTTTTTTTTTTTCAATTTTTCTTATTTCAATCTTAGCTCCTCGTCTGCCATGGCTTTTGTTCTGCAACTCCTTCCAAGAAATCAAATGATCCCAACCATGAAGAAGAAGATCCCGGCTTCTTCAAAGAAGAAGATGCCAGATATTTGCCAGGTGGAAATTAGGGCTTGGTGGCCTGGGACCAAGTTTGGGCTGGATTTTTTTTAGCCCAGGGTAGGTTTAGGCCTAACTAGGTCCATCAACACTCCTAACAATAATTGCTATTTCATAATGTTTGTTTAAATAAGTTTTACAACACATTTCGAGGGTTAAATGCAGATGTAATAGGAGACCAGTAAAGAAATTTATAATACCTACAAATTTATATTATATTGTAGTGGAAATTCCACTCCAAACATTAACAACAATTTATTTTAGTGTTGATTTGACATTGAAGTATGTAAAATTACCATCATTGCATTTTTATCATAATAAATAATATAATTGGCACCATTATGGTGTTCAAATGCAACTGATGTCACCAGACAAGTACTTTGTAATTATTTGTCAATTTCCTTTACCGTTGTAATTGGTAAAACAAATAAGCCCTCACATCTTTTAACAACCGACTATAGGCTTGGAGGGGTGTGGAGTATACTTCTTCATGAGTTGGGTCAGTATAGAACCAAATTCCTTCTCTAACTCTGCTTCTTCTTCTAAATACTTTTGCTTCAATTCGGTTGGCTTATGCTCGTGTGACTTTATCAGCTTCTCCCTCTCAACTTTGAATTCTTCAATTCCTAACAATAATTGCTATTTCACAATGCTTGTTTAAATAAGTTTTACAACACATTTCAAGAGTCAAATGCAGATGTAATATGAGACCAGTAAAAAAAATTATAATACTTACAAATTTATATTATATTGTAGTGAAAACTCTACTCCAAACACTAACGACAATTTATTTTAGTGTTGATTTGATATTGAAGTATGTAAAATTGCCATCATTACATTTTTACCATAATAAACAAACAATATAATTGGTACTATTATGGTGTTCAAATGCAACTGATGTCACCAGGCAAGTACTTTGTAATTATTTGTCAATTGCTTTTACCGTTGTAATTGGTAAAACGAATAGGCCCTCACATCTTTTAACAACCAACTATAGGTTTGGAGGGGTGTGGAGTATACTTCTCCATGAGTCGGGTCAGTATAGAACCAAATTCCTTCTCTAACTCGACTTCTTCTTCTAAATGCTTTTGCTTCAATTCAGTTGTCATTTGCTCGTGTGACTTTATCAGCTTCTCCCTCTCAGCTTCAAACTCTTCAATTCCTTTTGTCTGGCCATCAATGAATCTAGCAATCTCTTCTCGCCTACAAGAGAGGGAAAAGAGGAAGATTAGTGGGACTTCTGATGAATGGTGAAGTTTACACATTTTCTTATATCAATAGCAGGTTGGCCCATAAGTCGCAAAATGGAGAAATTGAGAAATTTCCAAATCTGACATACTTGTCTGAGTTAGGGTAATTTAAAACAATGAAAACCAAGATGGAGCTGTATTATGAATATCAAATCCTAAAACAGTTACTAGTAGAAAAAGCCTTTTTTTTTTCTCCCTTTTGGCTGATCAATTGACCCACCCAGACAAAAAAATATTTAGTAGTCATGGACTCTTAAAGAGTGTAAAACCTAGATATTATAGCACAGGAATCTAACTTATGCATGTGTCTGTGTGTGTGCGAGCGCACATACATGCGTCAGCATATGCATGTGTACATGCACACATGCATTTGGGGAGGGGCTAAAGTTTGGTTTTCCTCTATCACCTTCCATCAACAAGATAAACAATTCAGTACAGAGATGTCAATTAAATTCAATACCGAAGTTTCTTCTGCTCTTTGCTTCTAGAATCATTGTTGGACAGCTTTGCCTTGTCACGTTCTCCCTGGAGCAATTTCTCAAAAGCACTTTCTTTTGCTTCCAAAGTTTCATGAATGACAGCCACTTGGTCCTTGAAAAACTGCTCCAAGTAATCCATCTAGAGGAAAAAAAGAGAGAGCATTCAACCCAAAAAATGAATAGGTAAAAAAAGAAAGCAAAATTCAGGAAGACATACCACATGGTCAACAAAAAAACATGAAGAATCCTCTCTTTCAGGTGTCGACAGGTTGGTGGGGCGATAGTTGAATAAAACAATGACTATTTTTATCTGCATGTATTGTCTATTTGTTTCTTCCATAAAGATGGGGAAAAAATGATACCCAAAAAAATGCAAGTACAGAATGTCTTTTTCTTCTTCTTCTTCTTCTTTCTTTCTTTCTTTCTTTTTTTTCTTTTTTGAAAGATCAGTATACAGAATGTCTTAATGGCTGCAGTTACATGGGTTTTTTTTTTTTTTTTTTTTTTCTTTCTGGTGTTGATATTTCAAAAATATAGCAAAGAGATTGTATGTCACACTCATCCAGTGGTCTAATTTCACTTGTCAAAACAGCCTCTGTAATAAATTACAAAATAAATGTGTTTTTATCCATTTATCAGCATCAACTTGTAAGAGGTTTCATGCTGACAATGGTTCCTAACACACATAGGTGCACTAACATAACATATAAGAACTATATACTTGTACAACTAAAGTGACCTGGGGAACCATGCCTTGAAGGCCCATGCAGGCTTAACAGCTACAGTAGTAACCAGTATTCAAAAAGTCAGGACTCAACTGAGAAATTCATGTAACGTCTAATCTTCAGGTGTACTTCATGTCTCTTTTTAAATGTCCGAAGTCGGTGATTGGAAAATTAGATTAGATAAGGAGAGATTTCTTGTGGAAAGGCATGGAGGATACCCACAAATTCCATAATGTCATGGAAAGAGGTGTGTAAACCATATGATCGAGGGGAAGTAGGAATTAGGTTGTTGGACAAGTTCAATTTAGCATTGTTAGGTAAATGGGTGTGGAGATTTGGGGTAGAGAAGGATGTGCTTTGGAGAGTGGTGTTAGCAAAGAAATAAGGTACTGAAGATAAGAGAGTGATGGATTAAATCATCTTCTCTCTATAGAGCTTCTCATGTGTGGAAAGGGGTGGTGTCGGTCAAATCCAAAGTATGAGATGGAGTAGGTTTCTATTTGGGGAATGGAAAGATGGTTAGATTCTGGGAGGATAGATGGGGGGGGGGGGGGAACAAAAACTTGGTATCTTTACCACTGGTTGGTGGGTATCGCTGCAGAAGTGGATTTGTGGGTAGATTCTTGCTTTTCAGTGATCAGTGGTAAGGTAGGGTGGACTCCTTGCCGGTGGAATTTGGATGGTGAAGCTGCAGAATTTTCGTGCTTGATGGGCAAGCTATCATCTTTGTTTCCCATCATCTCAGACTCTGAAGCTATGTTATGGTTAAAGGCAAAATCTGGAAAGTTCACGGTTAAATCTTTATACATGGCTCTCATCAATGCAGCCCCTCCAGTGGTAGCATGTCCAACTGGGTTCATTTGGCGATACGGGGCTCCTCCAAAGGTGGTGGCCTTGGCATCGCTTGTTGGTAGAAAAAAAGGTGCTATCAGTAGACAACCTGCACAAGCAAAATTTCATCCTTCCAAATATGCTTGTGCGCACAAGGGAAGAAGAATCAGTGGACCATCTGTTCCTTCATTGTGTTTTCACTAAGTCAGTATGGGATCCTTTTCTTTGGTTATTTGGTATCTCTTGGGCCACTCGTAATTCTGTGGACAGTCTTTTCCTGATGTGGCATGAGGGAGGTTTAAAGAAATCCGGGGCAAAAGTATGGCGATTATGCCTATTGGCGGGTATATGGGTCATTTGGCTAGAAAGAAATGAGCGCTGTTTCAGGAATGGTAAACTCGATTCATATCAGGTTTTCAGCAAAGCCAATTCACTAGTGATTGAATGGGCTTTGTCATCAAAGTTAGTGGGAGTGTTTTCAGAAAGCTGGGGGGATTTTGTAGCCTTTTTCTTGGGCCACTCGTAATTTTGTAGCCGTTTTCAGCAAAGCCAATTCGCTAGTGAACTTCTGCTCCTTTTAATAAAGTTATCACAGTTTCACAAAAAAAAAAAGAAAAAGAAGAAGAGAAATTCATGACTCAACTGCGACTGACTCAGTTGGGTCAACGAAACTCAGGATTTTAGAGAAAAGTATAGGCTCTAACAGTTTTGAATTATCAAAACCCCACCTAACCGCGTCGACTTGGCCAATTTCAGAGTCTATCATGGAGTTTGAATATTAATTATGATAGCATAGAAGTCTGTGTGGGTTCCGAATATCACCTCTTCTTTGTTCTCTTGATGTTGACTTTTAGTTCTCTCTCTCACAATCCTGTTGTCTGCACTGGAGATGCGGAGTTGCATACTCATCACTCCCATTGTTTCCTCGAGCTCCTTCTTATGCAGCTGTTGTTTGGCTACCCTGTTCCTGTACCAGATCAGTTGCTGATTGTCCTCACTCATTTGCTTCATTGGACCGACAACCATTTCTTGATATGACCGCATCTCAAATTTAAGTTTTGATTTTCCTAAATTGAATTTGTTCAAAGAGTCAGATAACCATCACCATGTCAGTATAACAGGAATTATGTGGATGTCAAGTTAACGCATGCACACAATAAACATGGAAAAGGAGTCTAATAAATGACACTGCACCTTTGAAACATCACCATGTTCAATATGCTCATCTGATGTGACATTTTTTTCTTCAACTATAACAAAATTTAATTAAGGAGAAGACAAATACATCAAACCAGGCAACGGCGAGCTGATTTGAGTGACCCTCTTGTCAACAAGTTAGCAGTCTCATTAGCCTCTCTTGAAATATTGAGAACACAATGCTCCTATTAACTAGAAGGGATCTAATTCCATAAATGCAAAATCAAGTTTCCAAGGACCCATTTCACCCTAATAGGTCTATTGCGTTGTTAGAATCACCCTCGATGAACAGACACCGTTGAAGCTGGCATTAAATATTAGAAATCGCTCTCTCATCACCATTAACCCTGCCTTATTTGAATGTATCTCACCACAGGGGATCTTGCCCTTGTTACTGCTCAGAACTCCACTGATGCTAGCCGGACCTGGATTTTCAAATGATGTTTTGTTGAAATTAAGCATTAATTGGCCTGTGGGAGGGGACTTCCATTTCACCATTCGGGTTGAGATTCTATCCTCCTAAGATTGATACTTTCAAGTTACAAAGAAAGTCCTCTCTAGAAATACTGTGCATTCAGGTCTAGCCAAGCTCCATTTGATTCCGACCTGATAATTCCTCTTGTAATGCTTTCCACCAATGAGACCTTCTAAAATTCTATTGTTCTTTTCTATCCATAGGCCCTGGGGAATTGCAACAAAACCATTTTCCGTAGTGTCTCCACATTGGTACAACTGACCCACTGATCAATCCTGTCTATGCCTCAGGTAGAGCAGACTTGCCTACCAGCTCATCTCATCATGGCTTTGGCAATCAGACATATTTCGAACCAAGTTTTTCACATCTAGTGTTTTGGGCAATAAATGCCTACCCTTGTGTGCATATGCATACATATACACAGATATGACAGGCAAAATAGATGCTACTTTGTAGGAAAAATACACTAGATAAAAGTTACTTAAAAATGGAACATCAGATTTCAAGTGGATACAGTAGCTTTTTCTTCTTCAATTTTCTTCTCTTGAGAGATGACAAGTTTTTATTAGAGATGGGATAAAAGATGCTTCAACATAAAGAGTTCCTGATACAAGGATCTTATTGGCACACACCATCTTTAGCCAGAGTATCTGCAACCACATTGGCCCTGCTACCTATATGGACAAATGGCATGTTTATCCCAGAATCCGAGTCATGAATTTTTATCCTAGAAACCAAGTCGTGAATTTCATTAAACACACACACAATAATTTCTCCCCTTCCACAATACAAGGACCAAAAAGTTATCATTACCATCATCATAGACTGATCCATATGGCCTAAGCTGGTCGTAGAGTGTGAAATTCCCCTCGAATTTCATAGGCATGCAGCCACCACAACCACTCTACAACCTAGAGGCACATCTCAACTCTTGATTCACCTAGCTCTAGCTCTACTGGAAACATCCTTGTCAATCTTCACATCCTTTTGAACAATAGAGCTAATGTAATGAAAAGCATCACTTTGAGGAGTCTCTTGACCATCAATTTTTACTGAAGACTTGCTTCTATAACTGGCCTTTCTCAAGTTACTTTTGAAATATACTGCGGTTCTGCTAATTTTAAGGACTGTGCTAGCCTACCTCGTGTAGGTCACTTTTGCTAACTGAGAGACATGGGGGTGAAACTTTCATGAGATCCACCCGTTCATCAGGTAAGCTGGCTCATGTTCACCTTGGAACCCAAAAAATCAGGATGATCCAACAGTCAGGTAGGCCACAACCTAGAAGCAGTTGGGATGGGCACATCTACCATTAGTTTTGTGTAGGGCCCACCTTGGTGTTTATATGCCATCCAATCCATTGACCCTATGTGCCTCACAGGCCTCATCGGGATGAAGAAGTACTAAAAAATCACACTATTCCAGAACTCAGGTGGTCCATGCCATTTGAATTTAGAGGTTTAGAGTATAATTTCATATCATTCCCAATGGGATGGTCCACCTGAATGTTGAATCAGCTTGATTTTTGGTATCAAGGCCAAACAAGGGGCAGCTTACCCGATGGATGGGTGAATTTAATGCATATTAAATCATTTCCAACACATTTGAGAAAGTGACCCTGGTCGTACCTATGCGAGGGTACGCAAGCACTTTGCCTAGTTTTACACCTTCAAATTCTAGTGCCATCCTCCAAACCTCCAATTTAACATCTGTCCCCTATCTAGTTTAGTTGCATGATCCTTCTAACTAGGTGCCATTCCCACATCGAACCATGCTTGGGATTTGTCTTCCTGCTCCCACTTCCCATCTGTTTATACATGTTAACATTTCAAACATACCCTTCCCTCTTCCTGCACCAAAATCTATTGCTGCTTCTGTTCATGCTTTATGCTACTACAGTCTCATCAACCAAGACGGTAATACCGCATCATCTGCAAAAACAACACCAAGGGAAATCACCTGGATTTTTTTAATTAATTTATCAGGGCCTAATACCAACCCATGATAAACATCCAGTGCTACATGGAGCCCATCAGGCGTGCTACAGGCTATTCTCAATATTGTAAAAACATCCTAATGCATGTCTATAATGATGTCGAGATACCCTCATAGGACCCCTTTCCTCCTCATACCCACCACATAACTTCCCTAGGGAGCGTATCCTATGCTTTCCCCAGGTTCATAAAAACATGTGGATAAATAAGGTCGATTTTTTTATATCTCTGGCATGAAGCCAAACACAACTGAATTCCAGTATCCATGTTTCTTGTCTAAATATTTACTCCACCTCTCCTACAGCTTCATAGTGTGACTTGTAACTTTGATCCTTTAATATTAGTGAGACTCTATGCATCTCCTCCTTGAAAAGGTCATTATGATGTTTCTCCTCCCTTCATAAAGCATTTCTTTTGTTTGTAAAATTTTATTGAAAAGGCAACTTTTACAAATTAATTCATCTTCCACACTTTGTATCATTTGTCCCACAGCATTCATTTCTTCATTTGTGTTAAGGCTACCTTTACTACCCATACCCGAATTCTATGATAATGGATATGCGCCGCTTCCAACCCCCAGGATCCAAGGCCCCTCCTAGTTCAATCCCCATGATGCGCATCTTCATCCAATAATCTTTAAAAGTAACCTCCATTTCTCCCTAATTTCATCATTCACCAAGATCCTTTGTTCATCAACTTGATGCATTAATCAAGGTTAATCTCTACTTTTCCTTTCCTTGACATTCGCTAGTGCTCATAATCTTTACTACAATATTTTGGTATTATGACTCTCTTTGCTTGTCTCCGTCATCTTTATATTGAGTCTTCCACAATTCTACTTTTTATTATTTATTTTTTATCTGAATGACTTCTACAATTCTACTTCTGATGCAGGACAATTAACCACTTGATCTAAAAGCTCGAACTGCTAGAGTATGATGAATTAATCCCTTTATCTCATAGCCCAGGCCCCACATCTCATGGGTTAGGACCTCGGCCGAACCCCCTTCATGGGCCCCAAATTGCATGGGTCACCCACCCCGAATATGCCTCTGCATCCAACAGGTGACCCCACTCGAGCTCAGTGTGAAAATGCCCCTACATTAATCACCCCCGATGAGGAGTCTCGAACACGAGACCTCCCGCTCTGATACCAATTTGATACGGGACAATTAACCACTTGCTCTGAAAGCTCGAACTGTTAGAGTATGACGAATTAATCCCTTTATCTCATACCCTATGCCCCACATCTCATGGGTTAGGACTTCGGCCGAACCCCCTTCGTGGGCCCCAAATCACATGGGCCGCCCACCTCCAGTGTATCCCGGCATCCCATGGGCTACCCCACTCGAGCCCAATGTGAAATGCGCATTAATCACCCCTAGTAAGGAGTCTCGAACATGAGACCTCCCCCGTCTACAGGCGACCCCACTCGAGCCCAGTGTAAAAATGCCCCTGCATTAACTTCACTACTAGTCTTTATAATTGGATCCATAATTGACCCAAGGGTCTCTGCCTACCCTTAGGCCTCAGCCTTTACTGGTCCTAGCAGTCATCTAGTAAGCCTCGGTCACCTACATGCAAGCGACATTACTGTCCATTTATTTTCCTTCGTACGTTAGGCCACCACAAACCTCTATTCCTAAGGCCTGCCTGATTTAACTCGAGAAGCATAAACAATAGATCCGCCATCTGTACCCAAAAGTTGTCACTGGAATAGGGTGTTTCCAATTCACTACATAAAGAGGTGCATTTTCTCATCGATCAAAAGATTGCACATATTAACTTCAACAAATACTGTTGGAGCATTTACTAAGGCTTAGTTACCTATTTGAGAGATCTCCTTTGAGTGCACTTTGGCCCAAGGGTCTCTGCCTGCTCTTGGCCCTTGCGAGATCTTGTCGTTGTCCATTAGTCAGTCACTTGGTGGACCTTGGTCAACCAACATGTAACCGACACCACTGTCCTTTTATTTTCCTTTGTACCTTAGACCAAAGTAACTCACTACTCATGTGGATGGCCCAATTTAGCTTAGGGAGCAGAAACAATAGATCCCACCATATCTACTATGTGACCAGTTTCTATCTTTTGGAGTCCTTACATGCAAGTTATAATGACTGAGATTATAGATGGTTTTAGGTTTACTTTAGTAGGGTATTTGCAGGCTGTTTGTCAGCTGTGTGGGGTGATACCAAAGAACAGTCTTGGGGTCATTTGACCATTGACTTTAAAAATAAAAAATAAAAAAAATCAAGTTTAATAACATTCCTCCTTGTCTATCACATGTGAATCCTGTCAGGGTTTAAAGTTAATCTTGATGACTTGATATTTAAAATCAGTAGCTGATTTTGTAACCTCCTACAAGTGCCATTTGGTGGAATCTCTACCAGAATTCAACAGAAATTGTTCTCAGAATGTTGCACTCAATTACAACCATTTAGCCTTGATCAACTGCAGAAAAAAATAAAAATAAAAATGTGTTTTCATACTTGTATAGACAAAAAGACAGTATCCATTAATTGGAAAGGTGAGCAACTGGATTTTTATGAGATGCAGGTCTAATGTCTACTGTTATTGACTGACAGGCATGTTTCATGTCCAGACAAATAATGAAAGCCATTGATGGAAAGAATACCTTTAGAGTGTTGGTTGAAATTTTCCATGTCTTCTCTGGATGCCATATAACCATACAATTGGCGTGTGCCACCTGGACAGAAGAGCACCCGACGGCGGTCCCAAGCTTCCCTATCAGTTCCTTGCTCTGCAAAATGCTTGTGTAGACGTTCTGCCTCCACATATCCAATTGCTGAACCCTCAAATATCAGAACACTCATCCCATGGTGCCCATGAGGGCCATAGGAGTGCTGCTCCTCCAACGCATCATATTTGCTAAAACAATCAAGAAGCTCTTGATTTTCCATGCCTATCCACTGCAAACTTGCAAAAGGAAAGCAATGAAATACACAATTACAGCACACTGAGGAAGAAACATTTTACATGGTTTAGGTGCTCATATTAAAACACAAGGTATGTGCAGTTTGTACTGCCACAAACATTCTAAACTGACTCTCGTCTCTGGAACCAGTTTTTCAGTTCCAAGTTCAACTCAAGCCAAGTCAGCAAAAATTCAAAAATTCTTTTGGAAATTTGTTACGAGTTTGGAATTTGGGTTCACTACACTTGGTCAACTCACCCAAGTTCTGAATTGAATAAAATCTTGAGCCTTGACCAGCTAGAAACCTTACAAAGGAAGCCACAAGCTGTCTCTTAACAAGTAAGACCAGAAATAGCAGCAATGGATGTAAAAGATAAATCCATCTCTACATATAAAGAAAACAGAAAAAAGAAAAAAGAAACCCGTAAAACTGCATGTCTAATAACACAAGAGTTCAGATAAAGGGAATCGGTTTTTAGGTAATGAATACAGAAACAACTGATCGTCACAGTACAAATGCAAAGCGGTAGAGTTCTAAGGTTTCTGAATGACAGTGATATCTCCAACTTCTAGCCTATCAATTGAATAAATAGAGCTTCATAAATTTGAAAAGCTTCCTCGAACTTGTTTGAGGCCAGAGTAACAAACACTGGGAGAACTCAAATTGTTTATCCAGTAAGTGATCAAGTAAATGATCAAGTAACTGAGAATGGAATGAATTTGGTTTTCACTGTTGAAGCAGCTAATCCTATGACTTCTGAGACTGATTAAATTATAAACACAAAAGCATACAGCAGTAAAAAGATTGGAGCAGGACAAACAGAAGTTGAGAACATAAGGGCCCTTAAAGTAGATTCTTCACAGTGGAAGGGTGAGTCTGTCAAGTAGACTAATTCTATAGGAAACGGCAATTTAGAAGCCCAAATGGAAACATCGGCAATTTTTTAATGAAGGCACAGAATTTAGTACGAAAGCTAATACTAAAAACAAAAAGAATTCATGGATGACATTAAAGTCGATTGACAACATGAAATGTTAAATGTAAGTGGATGAAGTGAAGGGGACCACCCAATATCTGGAAAGGGAGATACCACCCAACCAACTGTTCTTAGAAGGCAAGTTTTGTAAAGAAGATGCCAAACAACAGAAAGGGAGGGTCAAAATTTTGCCTTTCAACTGTTAATTACAGAATTAATGATTTTTTTTTTTTAAAAAAAAAAAGATAAAAGGAAATTTTATTAAGAGGGTGCCAAAAACTCACAGCCCTCTAGCAAAAAGGAAGATAAATATTTCAAAATAGAAATGCAAGAAGCCCACTTGGCTACAAAAGATTTCGCCCTGCAAATCACAATAGAAACATCAATACTGGTGTTGTTGAAACATCTACAATTCTCCTCCCCCCACACAGACCAAAGGGCCGCTGAAAGTGCCAACCACCATTCCTCCCGAGCTTGATTCCCAAGACACACCCTGCGCTCGACTCTAACAAACTCTCCACCAATGCGGGCATGGACAACTACACCTCAAATGAAGAGAGGATACAGTTCCAGATCCCCCAAGTGAAAGGACAATGAATGAACAAGTGATCAATTGACTCCGCATTGCCCATGCATAACACATGTTTGAGATAATCACTCCCCTTTTACAAAGGTTGCTGATGGTCAAGACTCTCTTCCTTCCAACTAACCACGCAAAAGCCACCACTTTTGGAGTGGTCCCACAGTTCCATAGCATAGCCATCGGGGCTCGGCCCTCATCCGAGGGGTGACAAAACGACTTATAAAAGGAGCTAAATGAAAAATGACCTGAACTTTCCTTTTGCCACATCATTCTATCTTGCTCCTCACTTGTCATGTTAAACAAATGGATTCTTTGAAGGAGAAAAGCAAAGTCTTCTATTTGTTCATTTGAAAAATTCCGATCAAACAGAGACGACCACACCCTTGAGGATCCACTAGCTTACCAACTAATTGCAACTGAAATGTCTTCACTGGTCGCTAACCTTGCCAAACTGGGAAACTCAAGCATCAAGGGGGTCTCCATCACCCAAGCATCCTTCCAAAACTTGATGTGGTCTCTAGTACCAACCATGAAGCTTATCCCCTCCTTAAATTTCACTTTAACACTAGCCACAAGCCAAATGCTCTATAAAGAGGAGTCTTGTCCACCAACCTCCATCCTCACACCTGTAACTCTCAACGTAACAATAAATTTTCACACTTAACACACTCGACCAGGTACCTGGCTGAGCTTTGAGTAGCACTAGTTTTTCACACTTGACAAACTCAACCAAGTACATGATGAGCTTTGACCAAAGTAAGACTTATGTTCTCACCAAGTCCTAGTTGAGTTTTGAGGTTTTAATCCTGGCTTCGCGACCACAAGGTTTTAAATTTGAAACTGTGCAGGCTACAGTGTAGTTGTCACTAATTGATTTTTAAAGGTACTAGTCAGCAGTCATTGATTTAGCTTTGTCAAAATGCAAAATGAAACAATATGTAACAGAAGTCCTCCACAACAAATACAAAATCCTTCATTGACAGAAAAATGTATCTTAAAAAATAAAATGAAAAGGTACCTTATCATTTTCATCTTTTTTGAATATTGTATTCATAACAACAACCATCGGAGGCCAAACAATCTCACGATTGGTTGCCGTCTCATGTAGACCCTTCCATTTACTAAATGCTACTTCGCCTGAAGGTATTACCGAACTCCCTCTCCTTTGCAATTCCTCATCCAAAAGTTCAGCAAGTTCACGGTGAAGCTTCACTCTTTTTGATCCTTTTGTCTTTGCATGTGTCAGTAGAGGCTGCAGACCACGGTACCAGTCAATAGCACCTGGGCCATCATGGCATGCAGGGCAGTGCCACTGCCTTGATGGCTCATTTAACTGTTCGAAAGTCAACCTATCCAATTCTTCAAAAAACTTTTTGAACCACCTATCCTTCTTCCGAGTCTCATAGCTCTTTTGACTCACATCAGAATCGGAATCGTCGGTCATATAATACTCATCACTGTCAACCAGCTGCTCATCATCAGAAGCATCATCAGCATGGGGGTTGCCCACCTCAGACCCAGTGTCTTCTACTCCATGAGGAAGAAGTTTAGAAACGATGTCACTTTTGGTTTGCACATCTTCTGAAGTCTTCGTTTGTGATGGATTGGAAGAACCAGATCTAGCAGACCACTGCCATCCATTCTGCAGAGGAGGAATGGTGGGTTGTTGCGATGCTGTGTGGGCAGCTTCCCAACCCCTAGAAGATGATTGAGGCTTGGTGTTTCCTCTACCAATCTGTCTCTTGGAGTCAACTGTGTCTGTCTTCCTTGTCCCTCCATTCCCAGGCACAATCTTCTTCTGCGACATTTCCTGATGACCCCAAGCTTCAGGAGGAGCATTTGACGGACCCCGTGGTTTCGCAACACCATTACCAGTTCGGTTCCGGGATTTCTTCCCGTAGACTTCCCATTCACCATCCTGAGAAGAATTCATGCTCGGATCTGCCATATCCTGACTCGGCTGATCAATCTTGGGGCTGTTGTTGGGAAAGCCAGAGCCTCCAGAAGAATGGCCATGCTGAGGACTGATGCTTTTCCCCTTAGGTGATGAACTAGCAGCAGCAGCAGCCAAGGAGGCCTTGCCACCACCCCTTTTCGACATCATCTCAGTGCTGCAGCCGCCCTCCTGGATTTTTGTTCCAAGAAGATGATTCCAGTTAAAAAATATATATAACTGAAACACTGTACTGCTCTAGCATACCCAAGTAATCAACACATAAATAAAGATTGAAAACAATGTTTTATTAGAACGGAATATACATACACCATATGTAGAATGTGTTTTAAGAATCTATTGCCAACATGAAATCATAATATGAGTTCGTATCACCAAACATTTTACCATTCTAACCAACTACATACATCATATGCAGAACACATTTCAAAAACCTACCCCATTCTAATGTAGGCCCACAGCCCACCGTAAGGCCCAACATGTACTGATTTTTGGACTGTTTCATTATGGATTTGGGAGCATACATCAAGGATTGCAATTTTATTTTTTTTTCTTTGGAAAGATGAAATGAACTTTATTAAAGCAAAATTCAGAAACAAAAACAAGAGAGAAACGGAAAGCTATACAAGACCAAAAACCCAACCCATAACAAAAACAAAACCCCCACCCAAAGAACCAGAAAATCTGAATCCCTTACACAGGTCTCAAAGACACCCACTCAGAAATAGACACCAAGACCTGACAAAGGACTACATATCAAGATGAGAAAAATTGTTTCTGAATGTCTGATTATTTCACTCCAACCATATTGCCCATAGCAAAGACAGCATTGCAATCCTCCATCTGTGCCTGCCCAACAAACCCCTACTTGCCCCATGCCAGGTTGTCAACGAGTGCTCTATTGACCCTGGCTCCATCCTTTCCCCATCAGCACTTGCCCAATTCACCTTTTTTTTTTTATAGAAGATTTGGGGGCTGATTTAAAGATGCAATTGAAGATATGAGGCAGATGTTATTGAAGATATCAGGCTGATTTAGAGATATAATTAGGATTTTCTATATTTACTTTTACCATTGTTAGTCTTTTACCATCTTAGGTAGATTAGATTGATTTGAAGTCAAATATCATTGATTTAAAATCAATTTCTTGGTTGGGGAGATTCTCATTAGAGATTTACTTACATTCCATAAAAAGTAGTATAAGAATTAGTTTACTCTAATATTTTTCTAAGTGTGATTTTTTCTTAAGTATATTAAGAGAAGAAGTTAATATCAATAAAATTCTCTCCCTCTCTACTCTAATATTCTTGTGGGTGTATTGTTGTCCATTTCTTTGTGATTCGGGTGTAAAGATCTCATTGACTCGATAACCAAGTTGCACCATTTCGGTATCAAAGTGGGTGATTGTTGGGGAACTGCCAACTCTACATCATCTCCTAGTGGCTTCAAAGGGGGTGGCATAAGAAGAGTTTATGCAAATAATCCAATTGATCCATGCACTTGCAAAGCGGGTAGATCAAGTTATGCATGCAATAGGTAATCTCACCAATCAAGTAGGGGAGCTCCGGCACAGAGCGAATTCAGAAACTGAAGTTGGAACACGTGGACATAGAAGTTCCCCACCAAGGTCCTAACCAACAATGGGCAACCCTAAAAAATGCAAGGGTGTTTTCACACCAGGCTTGAGTGGGGTGGCCTGTGGGATGCAGGGGCACACTCGGGGTGGGTGACCCATGTGAGGGGCGCCCCACCCGTGTTAAGCGGGTGGATCGTGTGAAGCGGAACCCATGTGAAGAGGGCCCCATGAGGGGGTTCAGCCGAAGTCCTAACCCATGGGATGTAGGGCCTGAGCTATGAGATAAAGAGATTGATTCGCCATGCTCTATCAGTTCGAGCTTTTAGAGCAAGTGATTATTAATTGGCCGGCATCAAAGTGGTATCAGAGTAGGATATCTCGTGTTCGAGACTCCTCACTGGGGGTGATTAATGCAGGGGTATTTTCACACCAAGCTCGAGTAGGGTAGCCTATGGGATATCGGGGTGGGCAGCCTGTGTGAGGCTGGTGGCTCATGTGAGGCAGACCCCACTCATGTGAAGCCGAACCCATGTGAAGTGGGGCCCACGAGGAGGGTTCGGCCGAAGTCCTAACCCATTGGATGTGGGGCCTGGGCCATGAGATAAAGGGATTGATTCGCCATGCTCTATCAGTTTGAGCTTTTAGAGCAAGTGGTTAATTGTCTTGCATCACCTAATTTATGAAGGCACCAAAGATTGAATCCTTCGATTGTTGAAACATGATAGAAAATCAGAAATTGAAGTAGAAATTCTGAAAACGACGAAGCAATCCACAAAGCCAAGTGAACAGTTGACATATGAAGTGATCAATACATTAACATTGGACTTACACTTGATTCATCAGTGGATTAATTGAGGGATCCATTGATACTGGCAGTCACTTTTATAGACATGCCAATGGGTCTAAAACCTCAACTTAAAGCACCTTTGCAAAAGATGGTGGTGACACGAAAAAGAGGCAAATGTTGCAGGATCCACAAAGAACGTTATAGTTACAACAAACAAGTTGGCACCCACGAAAGCAAAAGTGAAAAAGACATCATCTACATTGGACTTCAACAAAGCTTATGCTGAGCCGACGCTTAGGGTTTCACCACTAGCTTCCACCAAAGAAGATCAAGATTCGTCGTAGAGGTAGTAGAAGTCCAAAGGTTGAAACTGGTATCCAACTTGAGGACAAGTTCTTTCAGAGCCAGGAAGAATTGATGCAGACCCACGACCCACTGTTGGGTAATAATGTAGACCCAAAATCTGCTGATTTTTGAATTGTTTATTTATAGATTTGGTAGCTTAAATTAATGATTGCAATTTACTATTCTTAGAATATACAGGGGCTAATTTAAAGATGTGGATGAAGCTATAAGGGAGATGTGATTGAAGGTGCTGATTTAGAGATGTAATTAGGATTTTCAATATTTGTTTTTACTATTGTTAGGCTTTCACCATCTTAGGTAGATTAGATTGTCATTAGAGAGAGACACTACACACTCAGAGTATGTCTGCGCATTAAGCACACTCAGAGAGTGCATTTACGCGCACTAACAGAGAGAGAGAGAGAGAGAGAGAGAGAGAGAGAGAGAGAGAGAGAGCCTGCCTTGGAGAATCGCCGGCAATAGAAGGAAAACGGTCGCCGGAAAGAAAACGACCGTCGAATTACCCGCCGATCGCCTTCGTAGAGCAGCTGTGGAAGCGCAGACGCTTGCTGGGAAACTGCAGCAGCTACAAAGCCACCGCCGGTCTCCGGAAAACGAGACGGAATCCGTGAGTACTGCCGGCAAGGACAGGAACTCGCCGAGAAATCACAACACAGTAAATGAGGGCGAGTGTGTAGAAATGCAGTGGAAGTGATGATGATATCCGGTAACTTAATTGAGGAGAAACAATATGGCTACTCGCGAAAGTGGTGATCCGAATCCTACTCTCCAACACGTGTGCGAGAGATCCAGGCCGTTTGTCTGGTGGACCCATCGTGCATACGCCGTGGATCAAAACTGAGACGATGTGAGTATAGGTGGGAGGCATGTGTAGAGCTGAAAAGATAGCACAAAATTAACTTCACCAATGGTCTGAATTTAACATGGACGTGAGGGCCACATGATAAGTGGACTAGACTGATTTCTATACAGAAGAAAGTAAATTATCTGATGTACGGTCTGGATCTTTCACACGAGTGTCACATTTGCACGTGTAAGGAGTACGTGTCGGCCTCGAGTAGGCACGTAAGTTTTGGTGTCAGGGAGCAGAGACGGAGACGGGACGGCACATGTTCAGTCCTGTGTTGACAAGACGTCGACTCAGATTGCGTTGTGCAGAAGAAAACACCGGATTCGGAATTTTGTTGACGTGGCAAAGCTCTTTGTGCCGACCGTAGTGTATGTGCTATATGCGGTACCTCCGTTTTATTATTATCACTCTTATGGGAAGATTCGAGGCCACGAGAAAATGCTAATTTATGCCGATTCACTGTCATGACGTCTGGGGCAAGATCCGTCTGATTTTATATGAGCATAACATGAAGATAACAAGTAGATGTCTTCGACCGAAGTACAGGTCGAAACGGTTCTGATACTCCGACTGGATGTCCTATGACTCGCTAACCACGACTAGCCTTGCCGACCACAATGGATCCGACCTAACGGGTCGAGTCGGATATCGCTCAGACTTATAGACCGCATCTTTTATTCTATATTTGGATGAGCCAAGTGGATGGATAATGGCGTACGCCAAATGCGAAAGTTGCCATAACTGGTCGTGACCTATAACTTCGTTCGCAGATACGCATTATACAATACACGATCATCGAATTATGAAAAATATCTCTATGATCCGGGAATCCCCCTGATCGTGCCGAGATTGTCGGACTAGGCCACACCACAGGCAAGTATAAATAGAACACGACACTATATTTTACTGGTACGCAATAGCAAATCCACTCTCCCCTCTACTCTCTATTTAGACCCTGATTTTCTTGGCCTGACTTAGGCATCGGAGGGTCCCCCGGCTTAGCCAGGGTTAGCTTTGCCAGTTCTCTTGGTGTAGGTTCCAGAGGCGATAAGTGAAGGTGAAGAAGACGTGGAGGGAGGGCCGACCAGATTTGGACATCAACATTTTTTGGCGCCGTCTGTAGGAAGCTGAGACTAAAAGTCAGATTCTCATTCTCCTTCTTCTAAACAATGACGAGGAAACATAAGGCTGTGGTTATGGAACCGGAACCAAACGAACGAACTCGGTCATCATTACCACTTCACGCCAAATCCGCACCAAGGCCTTCCCAACGTTCTCGCAATCGGTCGAGTAAATATCGTGCCATGCATAACGAAATCCAGGCCCTGCGCGACGAGATAAATAAAATGAAACAACAGAAGGAGCCACAGTCACGCCTGATTCAGGAAAACCCCGTTCTCGAGCCGGTGGGTTTATTCGTGGAGACTCGTTCTGTGCAGAGGAGTGTGAGACCTGAAGCTCCCCAGCATTCGACGGTACCGCGTTCTGGTCAAAATCCTCCTGCGGTGGGTGCTGAAGGATCTGAGCGGAATGCCACTACTCGAGCCCCTACCACCATCCATTCAGCCACCTCCGCTCTGACACATACGGATCTTTGCCATCAATTAGAACGGAGGAGAGAAAGAAGAACTCCGGAGATCGAGGACGCCCCAGAGGTCATCGCTGAGAATAAATATCATTGGGAGGCACGATTTGCGGAACTTAACGACAAGTTCTTGACACTGGAGAAAAAGCTTATCGACAGTTCCTACTACGATCCAAGCAATGATGGAAGAGACCGAGCCTCCCTTCACCTCTGCCATCATGGCTGAGGTGATGCCGCAAAGGTTTCGGATGCCTCCTGTCATCTAGTATTCTGGATCTGGAGACCCATCCGAATATCTGGAAGCCTACCGATCGTAGATGCAAATCCAGACCGCGACAGACGCAATGATGTGCAGAGGGTTTTCTATCACCCTTACAGGGTTCGCTCGTATTTGGTATCGTCAGCTTAAACCAAATTCCGTAGGCTCTTTCATAGAATTAAGTCGACTATTCCTTACGCAGTTTATAAGCGGTAAGAGAAGTCGAAAACCCAACACTCACCTGCTCATCATCAAGCAAGCTCCGAAAAAATCGTTGAAAGACTACATCGCTAAGCATTGCAGGTTGAAGACTATAATGATAAGATGACTCTTGCTGTCATTCTAAGTGGACTAAAGGAAGGAAAGTTTGCTTTCTCCATCGGAAAGAATCCACCGAGAACGCTAGAAGACTTCATGCCGAAGGCTCAGAAGTATACCAATGCCGAGGAGTTCACTAATGCTTGTAAAGGTACGCAAGTAACTGACCCGACAAACAAAGGGAAGAGGCCTAGGAACGAAGACTCCCAGCCGAATGGCAAAGGGGCGGACGACCGCACTTCCCGCGATCGTCGACCGAGTAGCAAGCTAGAAGGAAAATTCTGTTCTTATACTCCTCTAAATATGTCTGCCGAGCAAATCCTGCTAGATATCCGAGGAGACAAAATACTTAACTGGCCAGTCTGTATGAGGGTTGACCCAGAGCATCGAGACAAGCGAAAATTCTGTCACTTTCACCGAGATCATGGTCACAATACGGACGATTGCGTGGACCTGAAAGACGAAATTGAATCCCACATCCGCAAGGGATACTTATGTCGATACACAAAAAAAAAGAAGTCTGTTCGGAGAGAGGAACGATCGCAAGAACAGCCGAACAACTCCCCAGAAGAACCCGCTGAAATTCGCACCGTCTTCGGGGGCTCAGCTGGGGGAGGGGATTCAAACAGGGCTCGAAAAGCTCATTCCGGAGATCCGAACCGGAACACTACGTTCACCTAATGGTGCGTCCCAATAAGGAACTCCGAGTCATTCCGTGCAGCCTGACTTTCACGGAAGATGATGCACGCGGGATCCAGCATCCGCACGATGACGCATTAGTGGTCACGATGACTATAGCAAATCACAATGTATATCGCATTCTGGTCGACACCGGAAGTTCGGCCGATGTGATGTACTTCAAAGCGTTCGAGAAGATGAGAATTCCACGGTTACGACTCCGACCTGTGAAGACTCCCCTACACGGTTTTGCTGAAGAAAGAGTAATCTCTAAAGGAGCCATTTCCCTCCTAGTAACAGCGAGAGAAGGGCAACATCAGGTCACACTTTTGGTGGACTTTTTGATTGTCAATGTTCCTTCCGTGCACAATATGATCTTGGGCCGGCCCTCTCTCAACGCGATGAGGGCAGTTGTCTCAACTTACTATTTGATGATAAAGTTTTCTGCTGAAGGTGGGATCGGCTATCTCCGAGGTGACCAACACGAGGTCCGAAGGTGTTATGCGATAGCAGTTAGAAAAGGAGCTGCCAAGCAGGCGCTCGTCGTCGACGCCTTGGATCCCCGAGGACCGACAGGAAGCTCATCAGTCGAAGATCTGGAAGAAGTGCCCCTCGATGAATTAGACCCGAGTAAATTTGTTCAGCTCAGGTCATCGTTGAATTCCGAGCAGAGGACTGCGTTGATGGCCTTCTTGAAGCAGCACCGAGATGTCTTCGCGTAGTCACACGCAGATATGCCAGGGATTTCTCCTGACGTGTTAGTTCATAGATTGAATGTGGATCTAGATCATAAGCCGGTGAAGCAAAAAAGAAGGCCGTTCGATGCCGAACGATATGAAGTCATTGCCGAGGAGGTCTCTGTTCTGCTCAATGCGGGTTTCATAGAAGAAGTATATTACCCTGACTGGATAACAAATGTCGTGCTCGTCAGAAAATCCAATGGGAAGTAGCGGGTCTGTGTAGATTACTCAGATCTGAATAAGTCATGCCCTAAGGACAACTTCCCATTACCTCGGATCGATCAACTGGTGGACAGCACGGCCGGACATGAGTTACTCTCATTTTTAGACGCCTACTCCGGGTACAACCAGATAGCTATGTATCTCCCAGACAGGCAGAAGACTACCTTTGTCACGGACAAAGGGCTTTACTGTTATCGAGTCATGCCATTCGGCCTGAAAAATGCTGGGGTAACATATCAGAGGCTGGTAAATCAGATGTTCGCCAGACAGATTGGGCGCACCATGGAAGTATACGTCGACGACATGCTAGTGAAGAGTACCAGAGCCTCTGACCACCTTGCAGACCTCGGAGAAACGTTCAACGTCCTCCGAGAGTACTAGATGAAGCTAAATCCTGCTAAGTGCGCATTCAGAGTTGAGTTGGAAAAGTTTCTTAGTTTTCAAGTTAGTCAGCGAGGTATCGAGGCCAACCCGGATAAGATCAAAGCTCTCCTCGACATGAACTCACCTCGAACCATTAAAGAAATACAGTGTCTTACGGGAAGAGTTGTAGCCCTCAGACGCTTCATATCCAGGGCTATAAATAAATGCCTTCTCTTCTTCCAGCAGCTAAAGGGCCACAAGAGGGCGAAGTGGACACCGGAATGCCAGCAAGCCTTCTAGAAGTTGAAACAGTATTTGGGTTCGTCGTCTCTCTTATCTAAGCCTGAAGAAAGGGAGCCCTTGTTCCTCTACCTTACAGTTTCGGCTTCAGCTGTCAACTAGGCCCTGATCAGAGAAGTCATAAGCAAGCAATACCCCGTATACTATGTGAGCAAAGTTATGGTACCAGTGGAGACAAGATACCAATCCTTAAAAAAACTAGCACTCTGCCTCGTTGTCTCAGCTAGAAGATTACGGTCGTACTTTCAGGCCCATTCCTTTGAGGCAGGTCCTCCAGAGACCCGAGGTTTCAGGTCGGATGACCAAATGAGCTATTGAGCTCGGAGAGTTCAACATTCAATTCCGCCCTAGGGTAGCAATCAAGGGTCAAGTTGTAGCCGACTTCATCGCCGAATTCACAACTCTGAGTGAGGAGCAAATCAGTAAGGAAGTCGAGATGATACCACTTGTCCCGTTGAGGAACCAAGAAGCAATGCCGGATCCAGGATGGGTCCTTTATGTTGATGGGTCGTCCAACGTCAAAGGTGCAGGGGCCGGTGTCGTCCTGGTCGCACCCGATTCAACGACAATCCAATACGCAATCAGACTTAGATTCAAAGCTTCTAGCAACGAGGCAGAATATGAAGCGTTGTTAGCTGGACTCAGGCTGGCAGTAAGCCTGGGTGTTCAGACTCTCCAAGTCTGTTGCGATTTGCAGCTTGTAGTAAATCACATCTCTTTGGAGTATGAAGCCAAAGAAGTCAGAATGATCGCCTACCTCGAAGAGGCGAGGAAACTGATCGAGAAATTCTGGAGTTGCAGCATCCGGCAGATCCCTAGAACTGAGAACTCATGCGCCGATGCCTTAGCAAGACTCACCTCGGCCTCTGAAGGAAAGATCCCTCGGTTTGTTCCTGTCGAATTCATTGAGCATCCGAGCATTGGTCAGTCGGAGAAGGTCAATCCCGTTCAGTCCACTCCAAGTTGGATGGACCCGATTTTTAATTATCTCGTCTGACGAAATCCCCTCGGACAAACTAGAGGCGAGGCGACTTAGGGTCAGAGCTGCTCGGTATGTCATATTGGACGGAGTGTTGTATAAGAAGGGGCATTCTCAGCCTTACCTTAGATGCCTCCGACCGAATGAGGCCGACTACATGATTCGGGAGATTCACGAGGGAATCTGCGGAAACCATTCTTGTAGTCGAGCCCTAGCCATAAAGATACTCCGTCAAGGGTATTTTTGGTCAACTCTTAAATAAGACTCGAAAAATTTCGTTCGAAAGTGCGACAAATGCCAACGTTTTGCAGCTGTGTCGAGGTAACCCGCAGAAGAAATGACTCCCATGAGCAGACCTTGGCTGTTCGCCCAGTGGGGGATCGACATCATCAGCCCCTTCCCTACAGGGAAGGGGCAGGTCAAGTTTGCCATCGTAGCAATCGACTACTTCACCAAATGGGCCGAAATCGAGCCCATTGCAAAGATCACCGAACGGAAAGTAGTCGATTTCGTTTGGAAGAACATTATTTGTCGGTTCGGAATCCCGCACACCATCGTATCCGATAATGGCCGCCAGTTCGATAATGATAAATTTCATGGTGTGTGTCGGAAGCTCGGCATTACGAACGCTTATTCGTCGCCTCGACACCTACAGTCCAACAGGCAGGTGGAAGCGGTCAACAAGGTTATCAAACACCATCTTAAAACGAAGTTGGAGAAGGCCAAGGGCAACTGGGCCGAGGAGCTCCCATTTATCCTCTGGGCCTATAGGACCACGCCCCAATCCTCGACCGAGGAAACCCCATTTTCATTTTCCTACGGCTTGGAGGCGATGTTACCCGTGGAGATCAGCCTCCCCACTGCACGAGTAAGGAACTACCAAGAGGGTCGGAACTCTGACCTGATCGTTACTAACTTGGATTTGCTAGAAGAAGTCTGAGATGTCTCCAGGCTCCAAGTAGCGGCTCGACATCAACAGGTAGCATGTTTCTACAATTCAAAAGTTAAGGCTAGGTAATTCTGTCCCGGAGATTTGGTCCTTCGACGGGTCTTCCAGAACACAGCCGAGCCGGGAGTAGGGACGGTTGGACCTAATTGGGAAAGACTATATCACGTGGTCAGATCTACCAAACCAGGATCGTACCACTTAGAAGACCTCGAAGGCCGCCAGCTCCCTCACCCTTGGAAAGCCGAACACCTAAAGATCTACTACCTATGATGAACGAGCCTTTAAGGCTCCTAATAAAGTGTACGCCTCTGAGCGACTAGCCTTTAAGGCTTTTAATAAAAAGTTCTGATTCTACTCCTACATAGACGAACTTGTCTACGAAGTTGCCCCATGAATACAGGGGCAAACTAGACGGTCTGATAACTTTAAAAAAAGGGGGGGAGTCGGAGTGTAATCCCTCAACAATTCGACATGACACTCCCTCTGAGTTAGGGAGAAAGCCTAATAATGACCCGACTCTCTAATGGAGAACTCGACTCATCATACGACAAAATGGAAGGTCCTCGCCGGACAATCGACAAGCCGAGTACCCTAAAAGATCGGACTCAACTAAAACTTGGGCCGAGGGGGCTCGGAGAGCCAGCTAAACGATAATAAAAGGGCATGACCCGTAAAGAGATTAGCTCGACAATATCTCAGAACAAATCAACGCAACAAAAAATTAGCCTAGTTGGACCACCATTATCAAAAGTATTTCATATTCATTCATCCTCCTTAGAGGTGCAAGAAATACATCAACTGTTTAAAAAAAATAACAAATTAAGTCTTCACGCGGGTGGAGGCGCTTGGGAGTCGGGGGCTTGATCGGAGCGGACGGCTTCGGCAGGGGCGTCTTCAGGATCTTCAGGCAGCAGAGGATCAAGATTAAGGTCTGGGTATAAACCCAGGATTGTTTCGATACAAGCATCGAAACCGCGGTTGTAAAACTTCGCAGCTTCGGCGTTCCTCTCTTTAGAGGTCTTGAAGTCCTCAATCGCGGCAGCAACCGCCCCTGCTAGAGAGAACTCATCCTTGGCCCACTGAGCCTCCACAGCCTGAGCAATGGCTTGAGTTCACTCTTCAGCCACCTCAGCTTTAGTGCGTTCCAAGGCCTCACCCAGCCGAGTGGTTTCCTCAGCCAATGAATCCGCTGAGCTCTGGCGCGGGTCAGCTCGGAGGTCGCTGCATCACTACAGGCTTTGTCCTCCCTCTCCTGCAACAGCAGCTCCTTGGCCTTAAGGTCGACCACAACCCCCTGCAGTCGACTCCCTCTGGCCCTCTCGTCCAAGAGCTGCCGGCGCAGCTCACTCTGCTCGGACCTGAAGAGGGCGGATTCATCTAGTAAGGCCGTCATTTCGGCCTTGAGGGCCTCAAACTCAATCTCCCTCCTCTCATGCTCCCGTGCTCTCTCCCGAGCCAAAAGCAATTTCGGGACAGCCTGAACAGAAAATGAGAATTAATACCTAAGAAAATATATACAATAACAATGCGAAGGAAATGGACGATCTTCTCAGAAACGTACCGTTTAACACACGGAAGCTATATCGTTCAAAAAGTAGCTGTCTGACCTGCCGAGGTTTTGAGCTATATCCTTCTCGAGGGCATGCTTGGCGGCCCACAAAGCCAAACAGGCCATATGGTAGCCCGGCTCGAACCTCCCGCCGCTCGTCCCCATTTGGGGCGAGACCACAGCCTCCTCCACCCCTACCCTACTACCGGTCCAGTTTTGACCCTCGGCGCCGACACCTTCCCCAGCCTCCGGGGGGGAACACGTTGCCGGCCATTCTAATGGCCTCCTCCTGCTCGGAAGAAGAAGGGATAGTAATGAGGGGCTCGAGGGCTGCGATAGGAGCCTCCGCGGTGAGGGGAACGACAGTAGGAGGGGTAGAGCTCACAACTGTTAGGGTGCCTGCCATGGTCGTATAGGCAAGCACCGGGGGAGGAGCTACCACCGGGCCCCTGGTCGGATCGGAAAGCACCGAAAAAGGTGTCTTTGCAGGGGCTATGGTCGTATTGGAAAACACCGGTAGCAGAGCTGCCGGAGGAGCCATGACCACTCTGGGAAGCACCGAAGTCGGCGCTGCACCCTACGCCTATGGGTGAGCGAGCACCGCAATTGTCGAGCCGACGAGCCTCGGAGCGGGAGCTGCGCCGACTGGTGTGCCAGCAAATTCCCCTTCACGAGGGGAAACCTGCTTCTTCCGGGTAATCTTCAACCGGAGGCATCCCTCAACAACTCCTCCGCTGTCGGAGCCACCTTCCTCTTCCGAGAGCCAGAAGCCTTGGCTATGCCTGCGAGAAAAATGACAGTGTCAGCGATTGAGTAGGAAAAACTGGACTCATCAGAAAGATTGGGATAACTTACTGAAAGACGTGGGCAAGGGCTGTGACTTGTAAAGCCCGAACCAATGAAGATTGGCCGCTGTGATCAGATCTGTCCAGGAGCGAAGTCCCTTCGATCGCGCCTTAGCCTTTGCGATGCGATGCGATGCGATTCTTTTTAGCCGGGTCAAAGAGTGGCAGTCCATTCTGAAAACCTATAAAAGGAAACGGAGAGCTTTATGTCAATTTAAATAAATGAAAACAAGGGCAGTGGTACAGATACTTGTTAAAGTCTGACCTGGCTTTGTGAAGCGGGTCAAAACCCGTGTTGTTAAGGTTCCGAGCTCCACTGTTGGCACCTCCCACTCGCCTGCCGCCCAAAACTATTTATTTTTTCAATCCTTATTGGAGGACGGTAGATTCATCACCAACCCCGACCCCTTGTTACCTCGAGGCACGGAGAAGTACCATGGATCGTTGCTATCATGCTTGACTAGGTACAGACTTATCAGCTCTTCCGGGGTCAGCTCAGGGTTCCCGACTTGTCGTCAGATGATGAATGTGGAGATCAGCACCCTCTAGGCGTTGGGAGTGAATTATCCAGGAGCCAGCTCGAGGTAGGCCGTAACCTTCCTGACAAAGGGGTGAAGTGAGAGACGAAGCCCACACTTCAATGCAAAGAGGAAGATTACGACTTCCCCCTCAGGAGGAGCACCAGTTATGTCCATAGGCCCAAGGGTCCTTATCTGAACAGAGTTCGGAATTTAAAATTCCGAACGGATCCAATCTATCTGAGATTCTGAAAAAACGGAACCTCTCGGGACTACCTCCGAGGTGCGCTCACTCGTGGGCATTTCAGTGGCCTCAGCAGTGCTGACTTGGCGGGCTCGGGTGGCCTTCTTTTTGCTAGGTTGCTTGGTCTTAGCACCCGTTCCCTTCTGTCTCTGAGGTGAGGGGTATTGTAGTACGGCTTCGAAGGGGCCTTTGGAAGCGTCACTTCCGTCTTCAAAACTCTCCGGCTCGGAGTCCTCAGCGTACTCACGTACCATTTTGAGGTCGGAAGACATTATGAAAAGAAGGATGAAGATCAACGAAATAGACTCACCGGACGACTACCGAAAATAACCTTTTTTCGAAAAGGTGTGATCGGTTAGAATCACCCACCGAAAAATTCAAGTTAATCGGAATCGCCTTCACCAGAAATCGTCTCCTTCGGTATCAACTCAAATTCACAATACGCGTAGCGAGAAAGACTCCGGAGGTGATTTATATAAGCTACGAAGGATCTCTGCATTAATGGCAAGCCATAATGGCCGCAGCCGAATCGGTGCGAGCCGATCCTCAAGCACACGTGGCTACACCTCATTGGGAGAGTCTTCAACCGACGGTACGACTCTGACATCGAACAGCGTGCGTCGACATGCGAAACGACCCCTGATCAGAGGAAGCCGTCATGTACACGTCTCCTCAGACCTGCATGGCGACCCCTCATAGGTTGAAAGGATATCCAGAATCATAACCGTCGTTACGCGTCCACTAAAGCAACTAGCACGCACGTAATCTCAAGATGGGACGCTTCAAATTCGAAAAACATCATTAATGCAGTATGGGCAGGAGATCTCCTGCATGAGTACTCTCCGAGTCCACAAGCATACTCGAAGAGTATAGAGTAAGGGGCTTCTATTATGGGGAGATCCGAGCCAACGATAAAATGCTAGTCTGAGCCAACCCACTGCCATGATGTCCGAGGCAAGACCCGTCCGACCTGATACGAGCATCACATGAAGATAACGAGCAGGTGTCTTCGACCGAGGTTTAGGTCGGAACGGTTCTGATACTCCGACTGGATGACCTATCACTCGCTAACCACGACTAGCCTTGCTGACCACAATGGATCCAACCTAACGGGTCGGGTCGGATATCGCTCGGACTTAGAGACCGCATCCTTTATTCTATAGACGGATGAGTCGGGCCGAGTGGACGCGTAATAGCGTACGCCAAATGCGGAAGTTTCCATAACTGGTCGTGGCCTATAACTTCGTCCGCAGATACTCATTATACAATACACGATTATCGGATTATGAGAAATATCTCCATGATCCGGGAATCCCCCTGATCGTGGCGAGATTGTCGGACCAGGCCACACCACAGGCAAGTATAAATAGAACACGACACCACATCTACAGGTACGCAATAACAAATGCACTCTCCCCTCTACTCTACTTAGACCCTGATTCCCTTGATCTGACTTAGGCATCGGAGGGTCCCCCGGCTTAGCCAGGGTTACCTTTGCCAGTTTTCTTGGTGCAGGTTCCAGAGGCGATAAGCTAAGGTGAAGAAGACGTGGAGAGAGGGCCGACCAGATTTGGACATCAACAATTATTATTATTATTTTTCATATCGTTTTAAGACGTGAACCCAATAATTAGGCAGATCCAAGGCTCAAGTGGACCACAGAGGAAACAGTGGGGATTAAATGCCTACCGGATTGAAAAATTCTTGGGGCATCAAGCTGATATTTGTCCCCGCTGCTATGTGGTGTGAACTAAAATGATCCGGTCTACTTGAGTTTTGATTTGTCTAATTTTTGGGCTCCTGCCTTAAAATGATCCCATCTACTTCGGCTTTGGATATGCTTAATTTTAGGGCTCATTCCCTAAAATGATCTGAAAACATAGAGGTGGGGCCCACAGAATTTTTCCACATCAACACATTGCAATGTGGGTGATGTGGTCTACGCTACACAAACCAAGTCCCCCATGTCAGTGATGGGATCCTTTCATCATGTGGACCGCAATCTGAGTGGGCCACTAAAATTTCAGAACCAACTGGATGATGATTTATGACTGGGATCACCGGGGATGATATGCCGTCCAGGTAAGGGGTCTGTGGGGTCACCGTTATGTATGAATTTTATCCATGCTGTCCATCCATTTTTTTCACATCATTTAATTTTACAGGCCCATAAATGAGATATCTAAAGCTCAAGTGGACCACACCAAAGATCCGTATCAGATCTTTGTCAATTTTGAGTTCATACAAATGCTCTACAAAAATCAATGATATGTGAGCTCCATAGGCCCGCCTGGACGGATTATCATCTAGGAGTGACTGCATGCAAGTGGTGGAGGAGGAGGAGATCCGCTTCCCCAACGGCTAGGTATGGTTTGGAGTCAGATTATCATGTGACGAACGGTCATGTGACTGCCTGCAAGTGGGGGAGTATCACATCAATCAAAGGTATATAGAAAGTTCAATGCCCTTTAACGATCCACTCCGCTGAGTGACCAGCCACACTGAACGGCAGAGGCACCAAAAATAAAACCCCAAAATACGGGAAGGTTATCCTAGCCGTTCTATTATCCCAGTAGGCAACAACCCCTCGTTTACAACTGTTGAAAACCTGAGTAAGTGGGTACAGATGCCAATGCCTCTCCTGAAACATTCCACTAATCTGTGACGCCAACTCCGTACATATAACCCGAGCAATGCAACACAATGCATATCCTGGCACCGGGGCAATGCCGCACAAGCAGACCTTCCATTCCAAAACCTGAGATGGCTTAGAAAACATTGGCAGTTGGATCGGATCAGCATAAGTTAGCCTTCATCGGTGGCAAAAACCTGAGAATCTGAGAACACATGCATGCCCATAACCAGGCAGGAGAAAGAACCTCCCATCCATCAAAAGGGATCTTCTCAGTTCTCACCATAAATAGGCATGAACCACCTTAGGACCCACCTGCTGAGATGAACAGTCATTCAGCAGTAGTTGGATCACACTTTTTTTTTCTTTTTTTTCCAAGCCCATCTCAGTATTTCATTTTCTATAGCTGTTAAAACAAACTCTATTTTTCTTAATAAAACCGGCATTAACAACAGTACTATGATCGATATGCTCTCGAAGCCGGATCACACTGTTTTTCAGCCGATCTCAGTATTTCATTTTTCTTAATAAAACCGGCATTAGCAACAGTACTATGATCGATATGCTCTCGAAGCCGGATCACACTGTTTTTCAGCCGATCTCAGTATTTCATTTTCTATAGCTGTTAAAACAAACTCTACCTTCTCAGTGTAAAAGCAGAAAGCATGTTAGGTTTTCAGTTTTGGTTCGCTGTTAAAAGGAGAAGTAGAACCTACGTGGGAGAAAAACCAAGAAAAGAAAAAGTCTCCTTGGGTCATTTTTCTTGTTTTCTTTTTACGTCTTTCAAGAACCAACTGTAGGTTCGGAAGGGTGTGGCGAGTACTTCTCCATGAGTTGGGTCAATCCAGCATCAAATTCCTTCTCTAACTCAACTTCTTCTTCTAAATGCTTCCGCTTCAATTCAGTCTTCTTATCCTCGTGCGACTTTATCAGTTTCTCCCTCTCAGCTTCAAACTCTTCAATTCCTTTTGTCTGGCTGTCGATGAATCTAGCAATCTCTTCTCGCCTACAGGAGAGGAAATAGAGGAAGAAGAGGGAGACTTCTGATGAATGGGCAAGTTGTTGATTTTCTTATATAAATGGTAAGTTAGCCTATAAGATACTAATGGAAAAATTTCCAAATTCAACATACTTCTTGTGAACACAGACCTAAGAGGATTTGTATTGAAAACTTTAAACACTTGCGTAATGCTCTTTCTGGGAAAACAGACAGGAAAAAAAAAAAGAGGTGCTAGAACAACCCTTTCCATCAAATAACTGCTTGCAAGATGGAAATTTTTTTCAACCAAGATGGGGTTTTGGCCAAAAGATATTTGGAATTTGGGTAATCTAAACAATGAAAACCAAGATGGTGCTAAAACAGTTACTATTAGCAAAGGCTCTTTTGGTTGATCAGTTGAGCACCCCCAGCCAAAAAAAATATTTGGTAGTTGTGGACTCTAAAGAGTGTAAAACCTAGGAGGAACCTATCTTATACATGTGTCTGTGTGTGTGACTGCATGCACAAGTGCATGAGCATATGCATGTGTACACACACACACATGGAAAGGGGCTAAAGTTTAATTTTCATCTATCACCTTCCATCAACAAGATAAACAATTCATCAAAGAGATGTCAATTAAATTCAATACCTCAGTTTCTTCTCCTCTTTGCTTCCAGAATCATTGTTGGATAGCTTTGCCCTGTCACGTTCTTCCTGGAGTAATTTCTCAAAAGCTCTTTCTTTTGCTTCCAAAGTTTCATGAATGACAGCCACTTGGTCCTTGAAAAATCGCTCCATGTAATCCATCTAGAGGAAAACAGACAAAGCATTCAGAAAAAAAATAAAATAAAAAGGAGCAAAGTTCAGTAAGACATGTCACATGGTCAGCCAAAAAAATGAATATCCTCTCTTTCAGTTGTCGATGGGCCTGGTGGGGCAATAGTTGAATAAAAAGATGACTATTTTTATCCACATGTATTGTCTATTTGTTTCTTCCATAAAGATGGGGGGAAAAGGATACTGAAAAAAAAAAATGGCAGTATACAGAATGACTTCTTCTTTTCGGGAAGATCAGTATACAGAATGTCTGAATGGCTGCAGTTATATATGTGTGGACTAACATAACATTATATATAATAACTATAGACTTCGGTAACTAAAGTGACCTGGGGGGCCATGCCTTAAAGGCCCATGCAGGCTTAACAGCTATGATAGTAACCAGTATAAACACAGAACTCGACTGAGAAATTCACTACTCGATTGTGACTGCTCAGTTGGGTCAAGGAAACTCCGGATTTTAGAGAAAAGAATAGAATAATTACAGTTTTAAATTGGTTATCAGAACCCCGCCTAACCAAGTCAACTTGGCCAATTTCAAAGTCTATCATGGAGTTTGAGCATTAATTATGATAGCATAGAAGTAATATGTGGGTTCCAAATATCACCTCTTCTTTGTTCTCCTGATGTTGACTTTTAGTTCTCTCTCTCACAATCCTGTTCTCCTCGCTGGCGATGCGGAGTTGCCTACTCATCTCTCCCATTGTTACCTCGAGCGCCTTCTTATGCAGCTGTTGTTTGGCTACCTTGTTCTTGTACCAGATCAGTTGCTGATTGTCCTCGCTCATTTGCTTCATTGGACCGACAACCATTTCTTGATATGACCGCATCTCAAATTTAAGTTTTGATTTGCCTAAATTGAATTTGTCAAAGAGTCAGAAAACCACATGTCAGTATAACAGGAATTATGTGGATGTCAAGTTAACACAGGCACATAACGAACATGGAAAAAGACTGAAATAAATGACACTGCACCTTTGAAACATCACCATGTTCGATATGCAAATCTGATGTGACATTTTTTCTTGAACCCAACAAAATTTTATCAAGGAGAAGACAAAAACATCACACCAGGCAACGATGAGCTGATTTGAGTGACGCTCTTGTCACTCCCTCTTAGCAAGAGTCAGCAATCTTGTTAGCCTCTCTCAAAATATTGAGAACATAATGCTCCTATTAATTTGAAGGGATCTAATTCCATAAATGCATAATCAAGTTTCCAAGGACCAATTTCACCCTGAGAGGTCTATCACATTATTAGAATCTCACTTGATGAACAGATACCATTGAAGTTGGCAAGAAATATTATAAATCCTTCTCTCTTCGCCATCAACCCTGCCTCATTTGGACGTATCTCACCACAGGGGACCAGAAAGTCCACGAGGATCTCGCCCTTTTTACTACTCGGAACTCAAATGATGCTAGCCGGACCTGGATATTAAATGAGGTTTCGTTAAAATTAAGCATTAATAGGCCTGCAGGAAGGGACTTCCATTTCACCATTCAGGCTGAGATTCTCCCCTCCTAAGAATGATGATTTCAAGTCACAAAGAAAGTCCTCTCCGGAAAAACTATGCATTTAGGTATAGCCAAGCTCCATTTGATTCCGATCTGTGACACAGAAGAGTGTGATGACATGAAGAGGAAGATCGCCGTCTTCCTCCAGTGATTAAAACCTTGAATCCACAAGGTAATTCTTGAATCCACAGGTTTTTTTTTCTTTTTTTTGGAAAGGTAATGAAATTTTATTAGAAAACTGCACAAAGCGGAAAAGAATGAACACGACAGCAAAAAGGAAAAAAGAAAAGTAGATGCCCAAAATGGCACAGATTACAAAGGATCCAAATTTTTCGGAAGGTAATGAAATTTTATTAGAAAACTGCACAAAGTGGAAAAGAATGAACACGACAGGTCAACAGCAAAAAGGAAAAGGAAAAGTAGACGCCCAAAACGGCACAGATTACACAAGGATCCAAATCCTTCCAATCCACGATCCAATCAAGAGTCCAAGCCAAAGCTTTCCTAAAGATTCTATCCACTGAGACCTGCTTGTTTTCAAAGCACCTCATATTCCTTTCTTCCCAAATTGCCCAAAGAGTGGCTAATGGCTGCAAGATGCCAGATCGCCTTACCTTCTTTTCTGCTTCCTCCTCCATTCCAAGAGGCGAGGAAGGAGGGAATGGATTCCGGCATAACCCAGCTGACATTTAAGGTTGTTAAGAAGGACCCCCCAAATCTGCCTCGCAAACGGACAGTTAATGAAAAGGTGACCCACCATTTCCTCGACCCTAATGCATGGTAAACAAACATTAGGGAGCACCACACCTCTTGTTCTAAGATTGTCGACGGTAAGGATTCTATTCCGACTTACCAACCAAACAAATGCCAACACCTTAGGAGGAGCGCATACTTCCAGAATCAGTAATTGAACGAAAGTGATGTGGTAGGAGTTGCTGACTTCTTATAAAATAATCGGACTGAAAAGCATCTAGATTTCTGATCTCTACAAATTAACGAACCCTCTCCCTCCCCACATATCACCGCAGAGTTCAAGCCTAATGAAGGTATTGATCTCCCCATCGCTCATACCTCTACAGCAAGGAGGTGCCCAAAACACACTACCTTCATTTCTGGAGAAGCAATCAGCAACACACACGTCCTTGTACATAGCAATTGCTGCTAGGCTTGGAAAAGCGTCTTTGAGAATGTAATCTTGCAGCCATAGATCTTCTCGAAAATGAACCCGCGTACCTTCTCCCAACAAAAAAAAGTTCTTCTTCCTTGAATTTAGGGGCTCTTGCAAAAACTCCTTTTAAAAGATCTGGGGCGTTGTATCTAGAGGTCTCCTTAAGCCACCAACCCCCCTGGCGAATTCCATATTTGGCTATAAGCACTTCTTTCCATAAACTATGATCTTCCGTAGCAAATCGCCATAACCATTTTCCCAAAAGAGTCTTGTTCAACACTCTCAAACCAGCTCCCCCCTCCTGAATAGGCTTACACACTTCCTCTCACTTTAGCAGGTGGGACTTCTTCATGGGCTCTTTCCCCCTCCACAAAAACGCCTTAGATTCTCTAGTTTGTCAAGTACCAATTTCGGACACTTGAACAACGACAAAAAATAAATGGGCATGTTAGAAAAGGCCACTTTTATCAGAGTTGGCTGACCCCCAAGCGAAAAATGTCTACTCTTCCACCTGGATAGCTTCCTCTCTATCCTCTCGATCACCGGGTCCCACAAATGTCTAGCCGGTTTGCTGATACATAGGGGGAGACCTAGGTAGGTAGACAAAAATTTGCTAGGACCACACCCAAAGATCCCCACAAGATTACTAACCTCTTCCTCTAACATGTGCACTCCTAGCAGCTTGAATGTCCGATCGTTCACCTTCAGACCAGACACAACTTCGAAACAAGCGATTATCTTTCGCAAGTTATCGACGATCTCTACCTCCGCTTCACAAAATAATATGGTGCCATCTGCAAACTCTAAGTGAGACTGCTCTCACCACCTTAAACCCTCTTGTGAGGCCCACTTCATGACCTTTTTGTAGCATCTTCCCTAAAGCTTCTGCCGCAATCACAAAAAGAAAAGGGGATAAAGGGTCTCCCTGTCGAAGACCTCTAGACACCTTAAAATAGCCTTTCGGTGAGCCATTAACTAGAATAGAGGAGGCTGATCCCACGCATTCCCGTATCCATCTCTCCAAACTTGACCAAAGTCGAGGCGCGCCAACATATAGTCCATGAAGCCCCAATCGACGTGATCATAAGTCTTTTTGATGTCCAACTTGCACATTGATCCTGGCTTCCCTTGAATTTCAAATCGACACACTCGTGCGCAGGTAATGCACAATCCAGAATTTAACGACTGGCCACAAATGCACTCTGGTTCCCTGACACAATGCTCAGTAGAACTTGTTGCAACCTGGAGGCTAGAATCTTGTTTAGGCTCCCTAACAAACTTATGGGCCTGAAGTCTTTCAAGTTTTCAACTCCTCCAATTTTAGGGATAAGAGCTATGAATGAGGCCACCATCTCTTTTGGCAATTTTCCTCAATTGAAGAATTCTTTTACAAGGGCCCTTACGTCAGACTTGACATCCTCCCAAAATACTTGAAAGAAAGAAAGTGGAAAGCCATCTGGGCCTAGGGCTTTGTCTCCCCCAAGAGCCCTGACTACCAACTGCACCCCCTTTGTAACATGTCTCTCAAGGTCTTCTGCATGAAAGTGAGTAATTTACACAAATTGGAGATGATCTAGCTGAGGCCTTTCTCCCCTATCTGCAGTCAGCAACTAATTATAGAAATTTACATTGGCATTGCAGATACTATCCTTGTCTGTCACATGAGTGTTCTCTACCATGACATAGCCAATCTTGTTCTGTCTTACCCTTGCATTTGCCATGCTATGAAAGAATTTCGTGTTCTTGTCTCCCTCCTTGAGCCAAAGAGCGCGAGACTTTTGCCTCCATTTCACCTCTTCCTCTAGAATTCTCTTTTCGTACTAAGTAGACAGCTCAGACCTTCGCTTCAACTCTTCCTCTTACAAGGAACCACCTTCCTCTTTTAGGTCTAGGTCATGAATATCTGAAAGAATAGCATTTGTTTCCCTCTCCATGTTCTTTTCATTCCTTTGGTCCATTCTTCAATAAAATTGTTAATTCTGAAGAAAGAAAAAAAATCTTTAAGCATCTTCAACTTCTGGAATAGCACGAATCCCGCAAAACCTTTTACTTTGAAAGAGGCCCACCATTTCTTCACTAGTTTGGCAAAACCTTCCACCAATAGCCAACTTAGCTCGAAACGGAAAGGTCTTAGACCCCAATTTGCCTCTTCAGCCTGTAGCATCACTGGTTTGTGATCATATGTCACTCTTGGAAGACCCACTTGTTTAGCAAGAGGAAATTTATCGATCCAATCAACTGAGGCCAAGAACCTATCAATACGCGACATCGTAGGATTTTTCTGACCATTATACCATGTGAACAGAGCCCCTTTCATTGGGAGATCGACCATATCGTTGTTGTTCACCAAGAAGGCCCTCATACTTGGGGAAATCCTACGATTGTTCCTCCTTTCAAAAGAGAATCGAGTGACGTTGAAGTCCCCTCCTATGCACCAGGGATGCTGCCATTAAGAAGAATCAAGACGTAGTATGATCCAACCCAAGCATCCACCTTAATCCATTTCTGAGTCGACAAAGCTACAATTATACCCCTTGAGGCACCAATGGAATCCATCACTACCCACTCCTTACGCTTGCAGCCCCAAATTGAATCACTTAGTTTGCCATCTACCGAGCTCATCTTTGTTTCCTGCAGCGCTATCAAGTGTGGCTTCATCTTTTTGCATAGCTCCCAAATCTGATTCCTCTTGTTCCTCGATCCTAGCCCCTTGACATTCCATGAGAGTAACTTCATTGAGAAACCTTCTTCCCCCCTAAGCCCCCTCTTTTGCAACAATAACCCTTCGATCTATATCATAGTTAATGGATGAGACCAGACTGCGTAGTTCCCGCCATCCTCTTGGGGATTTAAGTTACTTCGGGCCTGGTTGCAAAGGTAAAGCTGATCTGCCCGTCACCTTGACAAAATGCATGAATGCTTTGACGTTGTCACCAGAGTCCCCACAAGACATTCCAACAAAGCGACCTACTCTCCTAAGGGCATCTCTCATCTACTTGTTGTCTCGAGCTGAAAGTAGGTGCTCAGTCTTTTATTGTTCTTCAATGGCCACATTCCTTCTTCTCCCTCGGCTTCTTGACTATCTGTGATCCGGCAGGAAATCTGAACCGGCTCTACGTTCACCAACTCTGACCTCACATAAATAGCCAATGAATTCCCCTAAACCTCTGAAGCACACCAATCAAACGGATTCACGCAAACCGTCTTGGCATCCGTCGTAGAGTCTCTCCACACCCACTAGTTATTGCTGATTCAATTCTGATTGTCTAAGTCTTCCGAAGTTCAAAGCACCTTCACTGCCTCTACAAAAAGACCGTTTCCCCCTCTCCATCGTTGGGAAAACCTTCTCCGAAACATAAAATACTCTTCCACCCCCTCCTTCGATCACCCCTTTATGGGAGGGATAGATTCCCACCCCCTTGTTAGCTGTTCTTCTCTATCTCTCCCCTGGGCCGTATTCAGCTCGTTGCACCAAGATTCTGTTACCACCAAAGCTCTTTCCATGGAGACTATCAATGGCTTTCTGGATTTGTTCCTCATTCAGCAAACGCACAAAAGCAAAGCCCATCAAGTTCGTTGACTTCCTATCTCTAGGAATGATTACCTCCTTGTTTTCTCCTACTTTAGAGAAGACCCTGGTAAAGTAGTACACATCCCACCCCACTGGAAAGGACTCCACGAACAATATTGGAAAATCCAAAGGGGGTGATACGTTAAGGGCCTCCCCCTTCCTTTCTGATTTCTTCTTTCACCTCATTACTTCAGTCCACTTGTTGTAATCCTCCTTTCCTTTGTTGTCGAGGTAATAAGAAGGAAGTTCTACGACCTTTCCTTTTCCTTTCTCTTGGACACCATTTCGGCTTCCTACCGCTTCAGCTACTCTCTTCCTCGCCAGCCCTCTTCCACATTGAGCCTCCTTCTATCTCCTTACGTGCTTTCCTATCGACATTTAAGAAGGAAGATTCTGTTGCTTAGGCTAGAGGTAGATCTTTTCTTTGATTTCCACTCCTCTCCTCCTATATTGGCACCCCCTCACCCCTAAGGCCTTCATCATTTCGACAGTTATTCCTAGCACAAACAGTTTCTTCTCCTCACACAAATATTTTTATTGAATAATGTCTAATGTGTATCAACTCTCAATTACACCATTAATAAAGAAAAAAATTAACCTTAATTCGTAATTACCAAAAATAGCAAAATTTTAACCCTAACAAAAGTTCCAATTCTAGCAAAATTCTTCTAAAGTTTAATTTCCAAAAAAAATAGAAAGTCTATATAAACCTTAGTGGAAAAGTCCAGTCTTGAGCACAAGTAATTTCTAAAAAAAAGTAGAAATCTAAAACTCTAAAAATAAAGAAATACGAGAAAAATCAGAATCACTAAAAATAGTAAAATTTTCCTAAAATTCTGTTTTTGAACTGGAAGCATGCGTTTTCTCGTAAAACAGATAGTCATGACCCACTTTGTGGGTCAATTGACCCCAGATGGCCTGTCACGACAAAGATTGATAGGTCGTATGTCCATAACGATACTCAAATGAAAAGTTATTGGCCGATTTACGGTTCACACTTCAAACGACAATTTGTCCCTATCCGAAATAAAGTTCTTCGAACTGAACACACCTGGGGCCCAATTACGTCATGCCCTATGTAGGACTGGGCCCGGATCTGACAAACTACTTCTGCTTCCATTTGGCTTTCTTTTGGTCCAGCCATGCTAAGAATGCATCCGTGTCATGTCCTACATCAATTTAATAATTCCTCTTCTAATGCTTTCCACCAATGAGACCTTGCCTTCTAAAATTCTATTGTTCTTTTCTATCCATAGGCTCTAATAATTGTAACAAAACCATTTTCCATAATGTCTCCACATTGGTAAAACTGACCTGCTAATCAATCATATCTAACCCTCACGTCGAATATACTTGTCGACCAACTCAGCTCATCCGCTTTGGCAATCAGAAATTTCAATCCAAGTTTTTCACATCTTCTAGCGTTTGGGACCATAAACGCCTACCCTTGCGTGCATATGCATTCACATACACCCATATGTCAGGTAAAGTAGATGCTACTTTGTAGGGAAAATACACTAGATGAAAGTAACTGAAAAATGGAACATCAAAATTTCAAGAGCATACAATACATTTTTTTTTACTTCTCAATTTTCTTTTCTTGAGAGATGACAAGCTTTTATTAGAGTCGGGATGAGATGCTTCAAGATAAAGAGCAAGAATTCCTTGTACAAGGTTCTTATTGGCACACCACATCTTTAGCTAGAGTATCTGCATCTTTATTGGCTTTGCTAACTACATGAACAAACGGTATGTTTATTCTAGAAACCAAGTCGTGAATTTCATCAAACATGTACAATAATTTATTCCCTTCCACATTTGGAAGGACCAAAAAGTCATCATCACCATCATCATAGATTGGTCCATATAGCCTAAGTAGATCGAAGAGTTTGAAATTCCCCTTGAGTTTCTTAAGCATAGGCATGCAGCCACCATAACCACTCTACAATCTAGATGCACATCTCCACACTTAATTCACCTAGCTCTAGCTCTACAAGAAACATCCTAGTCAATCTTCAAATCATTTTGAACAATAGAGCCAATGTAACAAAAAACATCACTTTTGAGGAATCTCCTAACCATCAATTTTAACTAAAGACTCACTTCTATAACTGCCCTTACTAAAGTTACTTTTGAAATATACTATGGTTCTGCTAATTTTAAGGACCGCGCTAGCCTACCTCGTGTAGGTCCACTTTCACTAACTGAGAGCCACAGGGGTAGAACTTTAATGAGATCCACCCATTCATGAGGTAAGCTGCCTCATGTTCACCCTGGAACCCAAAAATCAGGATGATCCAAATTGAGGTAGGCCAGAACACAGGAAACAATACGCATGGGCACACCCACCATTAGTTGTGTACGGCCCATCTTGATGCCATCCAATCATTGAACCTATGTGCCTCATAGCCCTCATCAGGATGAATAGGTATTAAAAAATCGCACTATTCCAGAATGGGCCATGCCACATGAATTTAGAGGTTTTAGGTATAATTTTATATCGTTCCCAATAAGGTGGCCCACCTGAATGTTGAATCAGCCTGATTTTTTGGATCAAGGCCAAACATGGGGTGGCATACTTGAGGGATTGGAGGATTTTATGCATACTTAATCATTTCCCCCACATTAGAAAGTCGCATATGTAACAAAGATGTCTCTACACTACTAATCCATAGGACACATGACACACTGATAATAACCCAAAACAATCCAATTATTGGCTGCAATACTAAATCACATCAATAGAATGATATGAACCATCCAAACATTGGACACCTAAATGGACGGTTAAAAAACATCGGTGAGTCACTTGTTTGTGATCCTTGCATTTGTGGCCCACCTGAGTCTTGGAATTTCCTCTTTTTTGGCCAAAGTAAATATTTTAATGGGCTTGTTACAATCATTCTATCAAATATCTCTCTCACACACACACACGCGCATATACTAAGTTGGGATATGAAAGCTGATTTAGTTAATCAAATCTAAGTCCTGTCAATATATTGAAGAATTCAAATGCCCTCTAAATACAAGCTCTCAAACGGAAGATTTGGTTCCAATGCATCTCAACCAAACACAAATGAGAATTCAGAATCACTTTGATTCCGATGTCATTGTGATTTGGATTTCAATGCATTCCAAATCCAAGCTCCCAAATGGGCCAAGAGAAACCATCGGAATTCTTGTAGTCAATTCATCAGGGCTAATACCGACCTATGATAAAGACTAACAAGGTGGTGCTATGCAGATTGCGGAGCTCTGCTACAGGCTATTCTCAGTATTGTGACAACATCCAAATGCATGTCTATAATGATGTCAATATATCCTTATAGGTCCCCTTTCCTCCTCATACCCACCACAAAACCTCCCTAGGTACAAAAGCATTTGTGGATAATTAGACCCTCATCAGGATGAATAGGTATTAAAAAATCGCACTATTCCAGAATGGGCCATGCCACATGAATTTAGAGGTTTTAGGTATAATTTTATATCATTCCCAATAAGGTGGCCCACTTAAATGTTGAATCAGCCTGATTTTTTGGATCAAGGCCAAACATGGGGTGGCATGCCTGAGGGATTGGAGGATTTTGTGCATACTAAATCATTTCCCCCACATTAAAGAGTCGCACATGTAACAAAGATATCTCTACGCTACTAATCCATAGGACACATGGCACACTAATAATAACCCAAAACAATCCAATTATTGACTGCAATTCTAAAATCACATCAACAGAATGATTTGAACCATCCAAACATTGGACATCTAAATGGATGGTTAAAAAACATCGGTGAGTCACTTGTTTGTGATCCTTGCATTTGTGGCCCACCTGAGTCTCAGAATTTCCTCTTTTTTTACCAAAGTATATATTTTAATGGGCTTGTTACAATCATTCTATCAAATCTCTCTCTCTCTCTCTCTCTCTCTCTCTCTCTCTCTCTCTCTCACACACACACTAATTTGGGATATAAAAGTTGATTTAGTTAATCAAATCTAAGTCCTGTCAATATATTGAAGAATTCTAATGCCCTCCAAATACAAGCTCTCAAATGAAAGATTTGGTTCCAATGCTGATGGGGACATCACGCGCACACGCGCCGCCCCCCCACGCACGTACGCAAGGAGGAGGGCCCCACCGTTAATCTGGCTCGATGACAACGTCCAGAGATGGCCTTCTAGTTAGAAGACTGAGTTTTGGTTCAAAAGAGTAGGCCTGATAGTCAAGTAAAGCCTATCATGGAATTTCATTATAGTGGCTCACTAGTCAGATTAAGTTCATATTTTAGGATTTAATTATTTATGTTATTTAGAATATTATGAACGTTTTAGATTTCTTTGGTTAGTTTTTATTTTGGTTTACTTCATCGCCAAGTAATAGGTTGTGCACATGGCACGAGTTTTGATGTATAGGATTTTCCTATAAATAGGCACCCTTTGTAGATCTTTTGATTCATTTAAGTTTAATAAAAATTTTGCATTTTTTTTCTCCTCTGAGTTCTTGAGTTGTGAAAAAATCCAATTAGATGCGAAGCCCTCCCTTCATCGAAGGGCTAACTACTGTGGTGCGAAGGCACACCTATCCCGATTCGCCTCCACCTTCTTCCATCCGTATTTCTCTTCTCTTACAAGCATTCCATCTGCAAATCCATCAATATTTGCAGGTGTTTCTTTATCTACAGCAGATTTTCATAATCTGGCCCTGCAGGAGGGCTGAAATTTTGGCAGAGCATCGCACACAAACCGTGCATCGAATCGAGCTGAGATTTAGGGGTTTTGGAGTCCATCCCTAGCAGACAAGGGCCAAGGTGACCTTTTTCTAAATAGTGGGCCCCACACATGTGCGTCCGGGATCACACGCACGTGCATCTGGGCCATTACTGCTGTCCACACGTGCGGTACTTCTCTGGTTCGTCTCTCTCCTCTTTCACTCTAAATCCCTAACCCTAACCCTAAATTACTCAAATCCCCAATTTTATGTCTTTTCTTCAACCTTAGGGTTTTCCGAATTGAAATATGTGAACCCCTTGGATTAGGGAATTATTTTTATGCATGTGTGGATGAATTTACCCTCCTTTAATTCTTGTTTGGTCTATAATTTTGATTGATCCGGCCCTAGCATGTGTAGGCCTAAATCCGCATAAGATTCCCCTTGATTGAGTGTTTGAACTTTTGTGTGGAATGTGGAATTGTGTGTAATTGTTTCTGAACTAGTGTAAAGCCTGAAAATCTTACACATCATACTTGAATTTCATGTCTTGCATCAAATTCAGTATCAAAGCTTAGAGTTCTTATAGGGGAATACATTACATGTTTAGGGTTAGTTTGTTTAAGTCCTTATGCATCCAGTTTCATCACATATAGCTGTTTAGAAGACCATAGTCCCTGATATTAGTTGCTGAAATTTCTGTTAGCAGGGAGTTAGCAATTCACATTGTTGTAACTTTTTATTGGTCCTTTATTTCGACAACTATATTGTTGGATTTTAGTAACACTGCGTAGTTTCCCTCATATAGTCTCATTTAGTTGCATATAGTCGTAATAGAAAGTCCTTAGGTGGAGTTAGCAAGTGTATGCCCACACGTACGGGTCATGGTTTTGGCTTGCACTCTACACTAAATATGAAACAACTGCTAGAGTCACTAAACAAACTGTCCCAGTAGATCAAGTCTTTAGGTAAGCTCTGGGAACAACATATAGACCAACGCTTTGATCAATTTGATGTGCGCATTACCCAACTAAATGCCTCTGCCGGGAGGACCCCACCATTGGGGTAGATGTCCAATCTCAGGCAGGTAGCCAGGAGGATAGACTAATGAATGGAGTTGGTTAAGAAATCAGTCATAGGCATGCACCCTTGCACCCACCCCATGAGGGACATCAAGAGCACTATTTTGAGTGGTACAGCATACACGGCCTTGTGGCTAGAGAGGGTGCACCAGAGGCTAGTATAGAGTTACCCACTGAGTCTATTCCGGTAGTGGATGAGTTCCATGATGTCTTTCCTGATGATCTACCAGATGAGTCATCCCCTAAGAGGGATATAGAGTACACCAGAACATAGGATGCCGTAATACCTACAGCCGAGTTTGCGTTTAATAGTTCTGTTGATAGGTCCACAGGTCTCAATTCTTATGAAGTAATTATTGGTTATAAACCTGGGAAACCTATTGATCTTGTCCCGATATCACTGTCCCATAAGCCGTCAGAGCCTGTAGAGTCTTTTGCGCATCACATTCATTCATGGCATAAAGAATTCAGGCAGAAGATCACTACTAATAATGAGCATTACAAATTTTCTGCAGACCAACATAAATATTTCAAGAAATTCAATGTAAGGGACTCTGTGATGATCCGCGTTAGGCCAGAGCGGTACCCTTAAGGAACTGTTCGAAAATTACACACGCCTAGCGCTGAACCATTCAAAATTATAAAGCGAAATGGTCTCAATGCGTATGTAGCAAATCTACCACCCTCCATGGGAATTAGTTCCACATTCAATGTGGAGGATCTAGTTGCATTTCAAGGGGTCATTGATGCATTGTCCAGCCTTTCGCCTAACCATCCTAATTCTCTAGACCTTTCCCTTGATCCATAGTCACTTCTCGACCTATTTTCGTAGCCTCTACGTCCCATACATACCCGTCCCGACCCATTTTCCCAGCCTCTACCTCCCATACCTAACCTTCACACACCCAGAGAAAAAATTGAGGATGTCATGGACCATCAGATAGTTTCAACATCGGACGGCGGGTTTCAAAAGTACCTGGTTAAATGGAAGTCACGTACAACTTCAGACAGCACATGGCTCACTGAAGAGGAGCTTCAGAGACTTGATCCTGCCATTCTGGAGCGGTTCAGAAGTTTTATCTCACCAGTGGCGAAATCTTCACAGCCGGAGAGAATTGATGGGGACATCACGCACACACGCGACGCATGCCGCCCCCCTATGCACGTACACACGAAGGGAGCCCCACAGTCGATCTAGCTCAATCACAACGTCCAGGGAGGGCCTCCTAGTTAGAAGACGGAGTTTTGGTTCAAAAGAGTGGGCCTGATAGTCAAGTAAAGCCCATCATGGGATCTCATGATCGTGGCCCACTAGTCGGATTAAGTTCATATTTTAGGTTTTGATTATTTATGTTATTTAGAATATCATGAACATTTTAAATTTCTTTGGTTAATTTTTATTTTTGTTTACTTCATCGCCAAGTAATAGGTTGCGCACATGGCGCGAGTTTTGGGGTATAGGGTTTTCATACAAATAAGCACCCCTTGTAGTTCTTTTGATTCATTAAAATTTAATAAAAATTCTGCATTTTTTTTTCTCCTTGGCGTGAGTTTTGGGGTATAGGGTTTTCATATAAATAGGCACCCCTTGTAGTTCTTTTGATTCATTAAAATTTAATAAAAATTCTGCAATTTTTTTTACTCTTCTGAGTTCTTGAGTTGTAGACAAATCCAATTGGATGCGAAGCCACACCTATCCCGATTCACCCCCGCCTTCTTTCATGCATATTTCTCCTCTTACAAGCATTCAATCTGCAAATCCATCAATATTTGCGGGCATTTCTCCATCTACAACAGATTTCTAGAATCTAGCCCTACAGGAGGGCTGAAACTTTGGCGGAGCACCGGGTACAAACCGTGCATCGAATCAAGCTGAGATTTGGGGGTTTTGGAGTTCATCCCTGACTGACTAGGGCCAAGTTGACCTTTTTCTAAATAGTGGGCCCCACACACGTGCGGTCGGGATCACATGCACGTGTGGACAGCAGACACGTGCGTCCGGGCCATTATTGTTGTTCACATGTGCGATACTTCTCTGGTTCGTCTCTCTCTTCTCTTTTTCTCTTCTTTCACCCCAAATCCCTAACCCTAACCCTAAATTACTCAAATACCCAAATTTATGCCATTTCTTTAACCTTAGAGTTTCCCGAATTGAAATCTATGAACCCCTTGGATTGGGGAATTATTTTTGTGCATGTGTGGATGAATTTACCCTCCTTTGATTCTTGTTTGATTTATAATTTTGATTAATCCGGCCCTAGCATGTGTAGGCCTGAATCAACATAAGATTCCCCTTGATTGAATGTTTGAACTTTTGTGTGGGATGTGGAATTTTGTGTAATTGTTTCTGAACTAGTGTGATCTAAAGCCTGAAAATCTTGCACATCATACTCGAATTTCATGTCCTACATCAAATGCATTTCAACCAAACACAAATGAGAATTCAGAATCACTTAAATTCCAATGTCATTGTGATTTGGATTCCAATGCATTCCAAATCCAAGCTCCCAAATGGGCCAAGAACCCCCCTTTTTTTCTTTTGATCAAACATTTTTCCTTTTATGTATATACTTTTTCATCAATTGTCTTCGTGGAAAAATAAGATTGATTTTTTAATCTCTTTTGCATGAAGCCAAACACAACTAAACTGAATCCCAATATCCACGTTTCATGTCTAAATATTTACTCCACCTGTCCTACAACTTCATAGTCTGACTCATAACTTTGATCCTCAACACCATACATCTCCTTCTTGAAAAGGTGACTATAATGTTTCTCCTCCACTCAAATAGCATTTCTTTTGCTTGTAAGATTTTAGTGAATAGACAACTTATACAAATTAACCCAATGTTGCCCAGTATCTTCCACACTTCTACAGGTGTATCATTTGTCCCACACCAATCCTTTCCTCATGCGTGTTAAGGCTGCCTTTACTACCCATACCCAAATTTCTATGATAATGCACATGTGCTCCCAACCCCTAGGATCCAAGGCCCCTCCTAGTTCAATCCCCATGGAGCATCTTTATCCAACAATCTTTAAAAGAAGCCTCCATTTCTCCCTAATTTCATCTCTCACCAAGATCCTTTGATCCTCAACTCGATGGATGTATTGAGGTTTATATCTCTGCTTTTCCTTTCCTTCACTTTTGCTAATGCTTAACCTTTACCACAATACTTTGGTCTTATGACTCTCTTTGCTTGTCTTTGTCATTTGTACATATTTCCAGGTCTTCCACAATTCTACTTCCCTACTAGTCTCTATAATTGGACCCACAATTGGCACAAGGGTCTCTGCCTGCCCTCAGCCCATATGGGTCCATGTAGTCTCCTAGTGAGCCTCGATCAACCTCCGTAAAACAGAACATTATTGTCCTTTTATTTTCCTTTGTACATTAGGCCAACACAAGCCTCTATACCCAAGGCTGGCCCGATTTAGCTCTGGGAGCATAAACAATAGATCCCATCATCTGTGCTAAAAAGTCGTCATTAGAATAGGGTGTTTGCAATTGACTATCTAAAGAGCTGCATTTTCTCATTGATCAAAAGACCACATTTATTTACTTCAACCGCTATTACTGGAGCATTTACTAAGGCTTAGTTGCGTATTTGAGAGGCCTCCTTTGAGTGCACTCTGGCCCAAGGGTCTTTGCCTGCTCTCAGCCTTTACAAGAACTTGTACTTGTCCGTTAGTTAGTCACCTTGTGGACCTTTATCAACCAACATGCAACCGACACTGTTGACCAGTTTCTATCTTTTGAAGTCCTCACATGCAAGTTATCGTGGCTGAGATTAAAGGTGGTTTTAGGTTTAGTCAGGGTATTTACAGGCTGTTTATCAGCTGTGTGGGGAGATACCGAAGAGCGTCTTGGGGGCTGTTTGGCATCTCTACTAATAAGAGCTTATTTGCTAGTTCTAAAAAAATAAGCTCTAATTTAGAAACTAGCAAAAAGCTTTTAAAAAACAATGATGGACAGGTCACGTTTTTTAAAAGAGCTTAGCGGGTGGACATTTTTGGCTAATTTTTGGACAAGTATATCCTTAAACTTTTTTAGTAATTCCCATCTTGCCCACTTCTCTTTGCCATCTCTCTAAGGTAGGCCCACATGATGAACAGCCCATATTGAAGGTGGGGCCCCACATGATGAATGGTTCACATTAAGATGGGCTCACATGATGCACGGTCACATCAAAGGTGGGCCCCATTTGATGGATGGCTCACATCAAAGTGTGGTAGATGAGCCACATCTAGTGGGCCCCAACTAATGAACGGTCCGCATCAAAGGTGGGACCCACATGATGGATTGTGAACATTAAAGGTGGGACCACATGATAAAAGGTTGACATCAAAGGTGGGCTGACATGATGAACGACCCATATTGAAGGTTGGGACCCCACATGATGGACGATCCACAGCAAAGGTGGGACCCACATGATGGATGGTGGGTCCCACATGACGGATGGCCCACATTAAAATGTAGCCCTGCATGGACCATCCACATCAAGTCAGCCCCACACGATGGACGGTCCACAGCAATTGTGGGACCCACATGATGGATGGCGGACATCCTAATGAATGGTCTGCATCAAAGGTGGGACCACATGATAGAAGGTTGCCTTCAAAGGTGGGCCAACATGATGAACGACCCATATTGAAGGTTGGGACCCCACATGATGACGGTCCACAGCAAAGGTGGGAACCACATGATGGATGGTGGACATAATGGTGGGTCCCACATGATAGACGGCCCACATTAAAATGTAGCCCTGCATGGACCATCCACATTAAGTCGGCCCCACATGATGGATGGTCCACAACAACAATAGGACCCACATGATGGATGGCGGATATCAAAGGTGGGCCTCACATAATGAATGGTCCACATCAAAGTGGGCCCACATAATGCGCGGTTCACATCAAAGGTGGGCCCCACATCAAAGTGTAGCACAACATGATGGACCATCCACATTAAGTGGGCCCCACTTGATAGACGGTCCACATCAAAGGTGGGACCCACATGATGAATGATGGACATTGAAGGTGGACCTGCATGATGGATGGTCAACGTCAAAGATGGGCCCACATAATGGATGAAGTGGGCCTCACATGATGGATGGCCACATCAAATTGTGGCCCCTCTTGATGGACAATCCACATCAAGTGCACCCCACCTAACGGATGGTCCACATCCAAAGTCCTGCGTGATAGACAACCCATATTCAAAGTGGCCCAACATGATGGATGATCCACATAGATGGTGCACCCCACACGATGGATAGTGGACATCTAAAGTGGCCCACACATGATTGACAACCCACTTCGAAGGCGCGGCCCACACAGTGGAAACATCAAATGTGGACTCCACATGATGGGTAGTGGACATTTGAGGAGCCCCACATAAAGGACAATCAGCAATGATGGATAACCTACATCAAGGTGGGCCCCACATGATGGACGGTCCACGTCAAAGATCACCCCCTACTGATGAATGGTCCACATCCAAGATGGGCCTACCATGATGGATAGCCCACTTTGAAGGTTTGGCTCACACGATGGACAGTCCACATCAAATGTGGGCTCCATATAATGGACGATCCACATCCAATGTCTAACATAATGGACAGCCCAAATGTTTTAAAACATGAAGATTTTAGCCATTTATTCTTTTGCCATTTGGTGCACGGTCCATCTATGGTGACATCCACCAAAACAACCCTCTAGATTGCTCTTATAATGAGTTGTTTTAATCTTTAAATATGACATAAGTACCCCTAAAAAGAAAGCTCTTATTTGAACATTTTACCAAGCATTCTTATTTCAAATATGAGCTTTTTTCGGTTTTGAAAAAAGTGATTTTACCAAACAAGCTTATTCAAAACAGGAGCTAGAAGAAAAATAGCTGATTGAAGTAGGCTCTTATTTGGCCATAACCTTTTTTACCAAGCTGCATAACTTTCCTCCTTGTCTATCACGTGTGAATCTGGTAAAGATTTAAAGTTAATCTGGATGACTTGATATTTGAGATCACTAGCTGATTTTGTAACCTCCTACAAGTACCATGCCTCCTGCAAGTACCATTTGGTGGAATCTCTACTAGAATTCAACAGAAATTTTTCTCAAAAGGTTGCACTCAATAGAACCATTTAATGCATTGATCAACTGCATGAAAAAAGGTGTTTTTCATATGTGTATACCCATGGACATGATCCATTATTTGGAAAGGTTAGCAATTGGATTTTTATGGGATGCAGGTCCAACAGCTACTGTTAATGGCTGACATAGGCATGTTCATGTCCAGACATGAACAGCCCAAATAATGAAAGCCAGTGATGGAAAGAATACCTTGAGAGTGCTGGTTGAAATTGTCCATGTCTTCTTTGGATGCCATATAACCATACAATTGGCGTGTGCCGCCTGGACAGAAGAGCACTCGGCGGCGGTCCCAAGCTTCCCTATCAGTTCCTTGCTCTGCAAAATGCTTGTGTAGACGTTCTGCCTCCAAATATCCCATGGCTGAACCCTCAAATATCAGGACACTCATCCCACGGTGCCCCTGAGGGCCGTAGGAGTGTCGCGCCTTCACTGCATCATATTTGCCAAAACAATCAAGAAGCTCTTGATTTCCCATGCCTAACCACTGCAAATGTGCAAAAGGAAATCAATGAAATACACAATTACAACATACGGCAGAAGAAACATTTTTGCTTAGTTTAGGTGCTCATGTTAAAATGCAATGCATGTACAGTTCGTGCAACCACTTCCAAACTGAATCTCATCTCCAGAACCAGTTTTTCAGTTCCAAATTCAACTCAAGCCATGTCAGCAAAAATTTTTATAAAAAAATCTCTTAAAGATGATTACAAGTTTGGAATTTGGGTTCACTACACTTAGTCAACTCACCCAAGTTCTGAGTTAATGAATAAATTCTTGAGCCTTGACTAGCTAGAAACCTTATGAAGGAAGCCACAAGACGTCTCTTAGCAAGACCAGAAATAGGAGCCATGGATGTAAAAGATGTATCCATCTCTCTCTCTCTCTCTCTCTCTCTCTCTCTCTGTGTGTGTGTGTGTGTGTGTGTGTGTGTGTGTGTGTAAACTGTATAACTGCATGACTAATAACATGGAGTTGAGATAAAGGAAAATAGCAGTTTTAGGTAATGAATATGGAAACAACTGATTGTCACAGTACAAGTACAAAGCTGTAGAGTTCTAAGATTTCCGAATGACAGTGATATCTCCAACTTCTAGCTATCAATTGAACAAATAGAGCTTCATAAATTTGAAAAGCTTGCTCGAACTTGTTTGAGGCCCGAGTTCAAGTATTCCTGAGATGTAACAAACACTGGGAGAACTCAAACTGCTTATCCAGTGAGTGATCAAATAAATGTGCATGGAATGAATTGATTTTCGCTGTTGGTGCAGCTAATCCTGTGAGGACTGATTAATATTATAAACACCAAGCATACAGCACTAATAGGATTGGAGCAGGACAAAACGAAGTTGAGGAATATAAGAGCCCTTCAAGTAGATTCTTCACAGTAGAAGCCTGAGTCTATCAAGTAAACTAATGCCCCCCCCCCCTTCAAAAAAAAAAAAAAAACGCTTCATAAAGAGAAGAACCTCTTGTCCACCAACCCCCTTCCTCACATCCATATTTAGAGGCAACCAATCTTCTCCACAGAGCATTTACCTCCAACCCGAAACGCCACCACAACTTACCCAAAAGCACTATGTTTGTAGACTCCAACACTATAAGAAACAGTTGATAGAAGAACTAAGAAGGCCAAAAGTTAATTCTCAATATAAAACTTTCAGATGTTGGTTTGAGGAACTCTCTCTCTCTCTCTCTCTCTCTCTCTCTCTCTCTCCAAACACCTCTCCAAATTGGAGAACAGAAAAAACAAACCATCCAAAATCCTTCAAAAGATCCATTCCGAACAATCCAAACCCCTCCAAAAACAGCATTTCAGCCAAATATCCAAAATACAGAAGAATACCAACCCAAAGGAAAACATAGAGTTTTAACCCTAGATCCAGAATTCTCTAAACTGCCGGAAGAGCTTTTCATCAAAAAACTCTTCCTTCCAAATAACCATTTCCATCCAAGACAACCAAATTACTCCAGAAACTTCTATAAAGCCATTCTGATCCAAACCAAAAGTGCGATATTTGAACACCGCACTAACCAAAACCAAAAAGAAATTTCTTTCTCCAAAATGAAAATCATCAACATCATTCTTCAAAAAGAATGGAGAAATTCTCTTTCCCAATACCAAAATATCCAAAGCCCTGACGGAAAAGATCACCCTTTTTCCTATTGGGATTACACGATAGCATGGAAATATGCTCTCATTTTCCAAAATTCTGAAAACGGCCATTCTTGGTTTTTAAATTTTTCAAGACCATATTCCAAAACTATTCCATCTTGGTTTTACACCCAATGATGGGTTATTTTTAGTGGCCAATCTTCCATATTGCCAGATACATTATTATCCCATTATGCAAATCTTAAAAGATTTCAAAAACCTGCATTTCCGGGATGTTTTCTGATGCAACATTTTGCTAAATATGGACTTCCATGGATTCTTCGTTGGAAGTATGAGGTTTTACCCTCTGAATACCTTGATGTTAAAGTCTTGTTCCAATCCACTTACATCAAATGGTAGAACAAATTTGACTGCTCCATTGTTCTCGAAGCAACAAAAAAGCAGCCTTCTGCCAAACAACTTCCAAAATCTTTCAAAGAAGCTATCACGGCTCCTCCGCCTGATGAAACAGCCAAATTGAAACAAGAATTGATTGCACTCAAAGCTGCATTCATTGCTTTTCAAGATCAAGTCTCCAGCCGTCAAGGATCAATGTATGTAGAATCTGAAGGATCTTCCACAGCTGCCCCTGATTTTGATCTCCATCCAGATGATCAAGAAGTGTTCTTCCGATTTCTCTCGAAATTCAAGATGCGATTTCTTGCAAATTCACGCCAAAATAAAGTCAAATAAGAAATTCAAGCCAAATGCAAGCACCGACAGTCGAAGCCGAAGCCAAGCTGTCTCCGCTACCAACCAAAAGACACGTCACCAACAAATCTAAAAAGTCTACTGTAGAGAATCTACTGTAGCAGCACGCCAAAATCACTGTAGCACTTTTACTATTCACCTTTACTATAGCATATAGTAACCCAGAATAGTAAAACCATACAGTTCTAAAATCTGGGTACTATTCGCCCACAGTTTTGTACCCACTGTTTTGTAAATCCGCCTTGTAATAACTCTATTTATAGAGTTTTTTCCTTTTTTGTTAAAAAGAGTTCGACTAGAGAATTCAATGTTTAGTCCTTGAGAGTGCTTGAATAGCAAACAAGTGAGAATTCTCTTTCTTCTTTTCTTTTTAGTTTCTGTATTTTTGTGTGACACTGCTTCAAGCTGATCTCGGCGAAATGTGGTATCAGAGCCATACTTGTAAACAGTTTTAATGCATATATAAAAATTTTATTTCTGTTTTTTTTATTGTTTCTTATTTCTTAGCCTAATTATCAAATCTTTCAGTTTTTATATTTAGCAAATCTTTTTGAAATAAATTTAATTTCGATTTTATATTTGTAATTTCAATCATAAAGAGGTCCGAGGCTCCCTTGTCGTAATACCCTCTTGCCGTTAAGCTAGATGTGCATTAGGCATTTGCAGGGAATTCTATTATTGACAAGCCACTCTTTTATACTTGAAATTTCAAATATGGAATCTGGAAGAAAATCTCTTTCAGAAAAATCTGCCAAATATACAAAACTAGTAAGATCTGACAGTTCTGCTAGTGATAAATCTTCCAAAAAACCTTCCAAAAGTTTGAAAACTAAAATTACCAATTGGTTTTCTACCCAAGTAATTTTGACTCTGAATCTACCAAATCTGCAAATGTAATATCTTCTACGAGCATTGCTAAAGTTGTTCTTGCCTCTAGTTTAGAAGATATTTCCATTAAAAATCTTGAAGAAATTCGATATTCTGATATCGAACAATCCTTCCAAAATTGGAATTTACCCAGTATTTCTCCGAAAGAGATTTATCAAAAGGGTTCATTCCAAAATGATGAATCACTTGAATCTGATTTTGTCATTAAAACAGTACAAAAGACACTGTTTCTGACAAAAATGAAGATTTAAATTTACTCTCAATAAATGACATACTCCAAACATCCTCCAAATATAATTATATCCATCTCGGATTTGTCCAAGTAGCTGTTAAACCTTTAACTCGATTAGGTTTACCAGTTTCTACTCTTGTTGCTATCCGCGATAAGAGACATAGAAAATTTGACGATTCTCTTGTTGGATTGATTGAAACTAGTCTAACTGATGGACCTGCTTTTTTCATCTGCATTCCAAATTATTGTGTTTCATTAACAGACATTCGTCTTTCCAAATTCCTTCGCCTTGGAGTATATACTCAAGGTTTCAATATGCTTCCTGATAGCGAAAATGTTGCTATCACATACCGAATTTATTACAAATTAATGAAAACTGTTTTTCCTGGTACAGCATATGAAGAAAAAATTAAAGGATTAACTACATTATTTATGGCCAATTTAACCCATAATATAATTACTCCAAAAAGAATCGCGAAAGATTCAATAGGTCTCTTGAAATGGCATATCAATGATACTGAAGAAAGCATTCCACAAGCTGCATCTAAACTTGAGGCTATTATCCAAAATTCAGATGGATCAGTGGATATTCTCTTTGCCAAATACTCAATAAATGAATCAAGTTCTTCCCAAAATACTTCATTTCAAAAACAAAATTCAATTCCAAAATCCATACCTACCCATGTCTTTAGTCCTCGTTACCAAAGACAAGAAGAGTATAATCCATCAGAAAGTGACTTTTTACCTCATGTAAATGTCATTTCTGTTAACCAAAATTCTATTAAAAAATTTGTTATAGATACAGAGTATCTAAAACAAGATTTTAAAAACCATCCCTTAACCAAATGGTATTTTAAAAATATACCAGAAAGTGTTAAGATAGATCTTAAAAACAAATGATATCTTTATATGGAAACTATTAAAGAAACCATCCCTTTTTTCTTATGGTTTAAAACCCATAATGAAATAAATTCTGACACTCCAAAAGAATTATGCATGTTACAAAACCTCACAAGAAAATGGGAATGTCAAAATGGAAACCAAATAAACCAAACCTTTCCTCCCTTCCAATCTATAAAAATTTCAGGAACAATCGCATCCCCTATAAAGGTTGCGGAAAAATTTTCTGCTGATAAACATGTTACTCCAAAAGATTTATTTCAAATTGTTGAACAAAATAATTACACCAATACCTTTCTACATACTCTTGGAGAGCAAATGAATCTATAAAAGACATCATTTTCTCCATCCTCTTCTTCTCCTCTCATAGAGCAGAGAAAAACTTTTGCTTTCTTTCTTCCAAAAGAACCAGCTAAACCAGCCTTTCAGAATCCAAATTCTCGTTCAGATTTTATATCCGAATTAGCTAAAGAACTTGATAAGGCAAAAAATCACTTTTAGCCAAGATCAGCTTGAAGCAGTGTCACACAAAAACACACAAAAATACAGAAACTAAAAAGAGAAGAAAGAGAATTCTCACTTGCTATCCAAGCACTCTCAAGGACTAAACATTGAATTCGCTAGTCGAACTCTGATTAACAAAGAAGGAAAAAACTCTATAAATAGAGTTATTACAAGAACTATTACAAGGCGAATTTACAAAACAGTGGGCGAATAGTACCCAGATTTTGGAACTGTATGGTTTTACTATTCTGGATTACTATATGCTATAGTAAAAGTGAATAGTAAAAGTGCTACAGTGATTTTGGCGTGCTGCTACAGTAGATTCTCTACAGTAGACTTTTTGGATTTGTTGGTGACGTGTCTTTTAGTTGGTAGCGGAGACAACTTGGCTTCGGCTTCGACTGTCGGTGCTTGCATTTGGCTTGAATTTCTTATTTGGCTTTATTTTGGCATGAATTTGTAAGAAATCGCATCTTAAATTTCGAGAGAAATCAGAAGAACACTTCTTGGTCATCTGGATAGAGATCAAAATCAGGGACAGCTGTGGAAGATCTTTCAGATTCTACATACGTTGATCCTTGATGGCTGGAGACTTGATCTTGAAAAGCAATAAATGCAGCTTTGAGTGCAATGAATTCTTGCTTCAATTTGGCTGTTTCATCAGGCAGAGGGGCCGTGATAGCTTCTTTGAAAGATTTTGGAAGTTGTTTGGCAGAAGGCTACTTTTTTGTTGCTTCGAGAACAATGGAGCAGTCAAATTTGTTCCACCATTGGATGTAAGTGGATTGGAACAAGACTTTGGCATCAAGGTATTCAGAGGGTAAAATCTCATACTGCCAATGAAGAATCCATGAAAGTCCATATTTAGCAAAATATTACATCAGAAAACATCTCGGAAATACAGGTTTTTGAGATCTTTCAAGATTTGTATAATGGGATAATAATGTATCTGGCAATATGGAAAATTGGCCACCAAAAATAACCCACCATTGGGTGTAAACCAAAATGGAATAGTTTTGGAATATGGTCTTGAAAAATTTAAAAATCAAGAATGGCCGTTTTCAGAATTTTGAAAAAAGAGAGCATATTTCCATGCTACCATGTAATCCTAATAGGAAAAAGGGTGATCTTTTCCGTCAGGGCTTTGGATATTTTGGTATTGAGAAAGAGAATTTCCCCATTCTTTTTGAAGAATAATGTTGATGATTTTCATTTTGGATAAAGAAATTTCTTTTTGGTTTTGGTTAATGCGGTGTTCAAATATCGCACTTTTGGTTTGGGTCAGAATGGCTTCATAGAAGTTTCTGGAGTAATTTGGTTGTCTTGGATGGAAATGGTTATTTGGAAGGAAGAGTTTTTTGATGAGAAGCTCTTCCGGCAGTTTGGAGAATTCTGGATCTAGGGTTAAAACCCTATGTTTCCCTTTGGGTTGATATTCTTCTGTATTTTGGGTATCTGGCTGGAATGTTGTTTTTAGAGGGGTTTGGATTGTTTGGAATGAATCTTTTGGAGGATTTTGGATGGTTTGTTTTTTCTGTTCTCCAATTTTGAGAGGTGTTTGGAGAAGAGGAAAGAATGAATTCTTGATTTCTAATTCTAACTTTTCTTTTCCCTTGTTTTTTGTTTTTGGTGCCATTTTTGGATATGGGAAGTGGATCGCGATGGAGTTTTCCCTGTAGAAATTCGCGAGAGAGAAAATCAGGCAAAGAATTCTTTTTTCCTGGGATAAACTCTATATCAAAATCAAAAATGGATAAAAGAGCTTGCCAACGAGCTAGATTTTTTACGTCTTTTTTCAAAACTTCTCTAGCAGCTTGGCAATCTACTCGAAGAATAAATTTTTGATTTAGAATGTCACTTTGGAATTTTTGAATACATGAAACCATTGACAAAATTTCTTTTTTGATGGTAGAGTAATTTTGCTAAGTTGGATTCCAAGTACCAGAAGTAAAACAAACAAGTTGTTCTTCTTTTAGAGTTTTTTGTAAAAGAATACCTCCGTAACCAATGTCAGAGGCATCAGTTTGGATGATTTTTGGAAAATTTGGATTGGAAAGATTAAGACAGGGGAGATGTCTTACTTTGGATTTGATATTTTGGAAAGCTTTGGTATGTTCTTCGGACCAAAGGGTTTTTGATTTTTTGGTTAAAAGATTTTGTAAAAGAGCTCTGTCTTTAGCTAAATCTTTATAAAATTCTGAAATGTAATTTAAACATCCGAGAAATCTTTGGAGTTGTTTTTTGTCAGGGAATTTATCTGCAAAATCAATGACTCTTTGAATTGGTTTTATGGTATTTTGAAAAATTTTAAATCCTAAAAATTGGATTTCTGTTTGAAAGAGCTTAATCTTTCTCAAAGAAAGAACAAGACCATTTCCTTCAATAACAGTTTTAAAAATTTCTAAATGTTTCCAATGTTGGTTTATGTTTTGGGAATAGATGAGAATGTCATCTATGCAAGAAAGAATGAAATCTTTGTATGGGTTAAAAATATCATTCATGATTTTTTGGAATTCAGAAGGATCATTCTTTAGACCAAAAGGCATTACAGTCCATTCGAAATGTCCGAAAGGAACCGTAAATGCAGTTTTGTATCGATCTTTTGGATGAATCTAGATTTTCCAAAAGCCAGATTTAAGATCAAATTTAGAAAATAGATTGGCTTTATGCAATCTGTTTAATAAATCTTTTTTATTTGAGATTGGATATCTGATTGTTTTTAGGACTTCATTCAAAGGCTTATAATTGATTACAAGCCTAGGAGCACCTCGCCCTATCTTTGAGGCTTTTTCAACATAAAAAGCAGCACAACTCCATTGGGATTTGGAATGAGTTATAAGACCTTTTTGAAGAAGAGATTTAATTTCTTCATCACAGAGTTGAAGAAGTCTAGTATCCATTTGAGAAGGGCGAGCTTTGGTAGGGATTTGAACTTCATCAAAGTTCTCTTTATAGGGTAGAGTAACTAAATGAGTTTTCCTATGCCAAAAAGCATTTGGAACTTCAGTACAGAGATTTCCTAAAGTTTTTTGGAATTTGGTTAATTGTTTTTGGAAATTTGGATGTTGCATCTGTTTTTGGATTTGGAAATGAGAAATTTCTTTTCTCAAATAATTAATTTGTATTTCTTTATGGGAAACACAATTTATGACTTTAGAAATTAAACCATTTTGAGGAGGTTTAATAAATTCGAAGAATAAATCAATCGAATTTACTTTGGTTTGGATTCCTTTACTTGTTGTAGTAAAGGGCTGGATTTTGAGAATAAAAGGAGTACCAAGAATAGCATCCTGTTGGAGATTTTTTACAATAATGAAGGTGAGAGGAATGCACACCCCATTTTTGCAAACATGAACATTTGGTAACTTGTATTCTATGTGAGATTCTTGGTTATTTGCAGTTTAAATTGTATAATTTGTTTTTTCACAAAACTGAGTAGGAATCAATCCTTCTCGAATACAATTTAAATCTGCGCCTGTATCAATTAAGGCAATAACCTCTTTTTGGAAGTTTGAATTAGTAATGGTAACAGGAGTATACCATTTTTGAAATTGATAATTGGTTAAAGAATTGACATTATTAGGAGCAAGATAGTCATTAACTTGATCGAGGATTTCATCATCAGGAGAGAGTGATTGCAATATTTCTACTTGCATGTTGAGAGTAGAAACTTCTTTTTTAAGGATATTTATTTCCTTATAAAGATCTTGCAATGTTATCTGAGAAAGAGAAACATTTTTCTTATTATTGAGACGTTGATATACTTCATTCATAGTAGTAGCAACAATTTTTTGGAGAGAAGATGGTTTTTCTTTGAAACTTTCTTTAGTATTATCAGGCTGTAAAGCATGATCAAGAGCTTGTTTTATATATTTGGTTTTTTCTTCAGGGTCTTGAACTTGGTTTATGAGTTCAAGAATTAATTGATCTTTGGCAGTAATTACCATGACATTGGATTTGGATGTTGAAGAAGAATGATTAGAATCTTCTTCAGTAGAGAATTTGCATTTACATTGCTGATCATTTTCCGAAGAAATATCAGAAATGTGATCAGCAGCAATTTCTCTAATCCTTCGTTTTGGATTATTTTTAAAACATTTATTAGCAAAATGACCAGGAAAGCCACATTTAAAACATTTGGAAGATGAAGTTTTTCATTGTTTATTTTTGGGATATTTGGATTGAGGTTTGGAAAATGTTTTTTGAGTCATATCTCTAGTTCTTCTTCTAAAGGATTTAGGAAAAGAATTAGAATTACGTTTAAAAGGTTTTCTTTTTGAAGGAGAGATAATAGGATCATAACCGAATTGGTAACAAAAAGTTCCTAATTCTTTCTTCCCATTTGATTGTTCTCTATGTAATTGTTTTTGGAGTTTCATTTCGGTACAAATTCCTAAACTGACTTGGCAAATAACCTGAATTAATTCACCAAAAGTATATTGGTTATAATTAAGAATACCGAAATTAGAATCTTGTAATTTGGCTTTCAGTTTTTCAGAAAACAAAGGAGGTAATCCTAAGATAAATTTTTCTTTCCAAATAACATCATTACATGAAGTAATTTTGTATAATTTGGAGAGAAAAACATCTTTGTACCAACGGAAATCAGTTAGGGTTCTACACCTAAGATTCATTAATTGTTCCTTGTTTTTCTCTGAAACATCATCTGTAGATCCAACGAAATGTTGGATTATGTTTACAAGGAGATTAATGACTTGGTCGTCAATAGGATTTCCTTTGTCATCAAGAATTGGATTTCCTTGGGCATCTAATTTAACAGCATTTAGGATTTCATCTCTTTGATTTTGGAAAAGAAATGAATTCCACCATCCATATAATTGACCAGTAAAACCCTGTGTTATAGCACTGGCAATATTTGAAATGGTATGATGATAAATTAAACATGCATTTTGGTAGATCAACATTTGGTTACAAAGTTGGAGGATTTGGTACTCAGTCATACCATCTAAGTTCCATTCATATAAATGATTTCCATCAAAATAGAGTCTAGAGAATGTTTGTTGTTCTTCTATCTGAAGATCAACAGGTGTAGGTCTATGATAATATTGTTTGGTAGGTTTCACAATACTTTGGATTTGAGGAATGGTTTTGGATTTAATAAATTGATTCTTAACTTTTTCTATTTCAGAGGTAATAGAAGAATCAGAATCTGAATCAGTGTCCTCGTCATCAGATTCAGATGAAGAATTTAATTGAATATTTTGGATATGATTCTGTAGTTCAGGAAATTCTTGAGAAAGAACATTGACAGAAGGGTTTTTTGTCTTATCAAGTTCTTTAGCTAATTCAGATATAAAATCTGAACGAAAATTTGGATTCTGAAAGGCTGGTTTAGCTGGTTCTTTTGGAAGAAAGAAAGCGAAAGTTTTTCTCTGCTCTATGAGAGGAGAAGAAGAGGAGGATAGAGAAAATGATGTCTTTTGTACATTCATTTGCTCTCCAAGAGTATGTAGAAAGGTATTGGTGTAATTATTTTGTTCAACAATTTGAACTAAATCTTTTGGAGTAACATGTCTATCAGCAGGAAATTTTTCTGCAACCTTTATAGGAGATGCAATTGTTCCTGAAATTTTTATAGATTGGAAGGGAAGAAAGGTTTGGTTTATTTGGTTTCCATTTTGACATTCTCATTTTCTTGTGAGGTTTTGTAACATGCATAATTCTTTTGGAGTGTCAGAATTTATTTCATTATGGGTTTTAAACCATAAGAAAAAAGGGATGGTTTCTTTAATAGTTTCCATATAAAGATACCATTTGTTTTTAAGATCTATCTTAACACTTTCTGGTATATTTTTAAAATACCATTTGGTTAAGGGATGGTTTTTAAAATCTTGTTTTAGATACTCTGTATCTATAACAAATTTTTCAATAGAATTTTGGTTAACAGAAATGACATTTACATGAGGTAAAAAGTCACTTTCCGATGGATTATACTCTTCTTCTTGTCTTTGGTAACGAGTACTAAAGACATGGGTAGGTATGGATTTTGGAATTGAATTTTGTTTTTGAAATTAAGTATTTTGGGAAGAACTTGATTTATTTATTGAGTATTTAGCAAAGAGAATATCCACTGATCCATCTGAATTTTGGATAATAGCCACAGGTTCAGATGCAGCTTGTGGAATGTTTTCTTTAGTCTCATTGATATGCCATTTCAAGAGACCTATTGAATCTTTCGCGATTCTTTTTGGAATAATTACATTATGGGCTAAATTGGCCATAAATAATGTAGTTAATCCTTTAATTTTTTCTTCATATGCTGTACCAGGAGAAACAGTTTTTATTAATTTGTAATAAATTTGGTATGTGATAGCAATATTTTCGCTACCAGGAAGCATATTGAAACCTTGAGTATATACTCCAAGGCAAAGGAATTTGGAAAGACGAAGGTCTGTTAATAAAACAGAATAATTTGGAATGCAGATGAAAAAAGCAGGTCCATCAGTTAGACTAGCTTCAATCAATCCAACAAGAGAATCGTCAAATTTTCTGTCTCCTATTGCGGAGAGTAACAAGAGTAAAAACTGGTAAACCTAATCGAGTTAAAGGTTTAACAGCTACTTGGACAAATCCGAGATAGATATAATTATATTTGGAGGATGTTTGGAGTATATCATTTATTGAGAGTAAATTTAAATATTCATTTTTGTCAGTAACAGTCTTTTCTACAGTTTTAATGACAAAATCAGATTCAAGTGATTCATCATTTTTGAATGAACCCTTTTGATAAATCTCCTCCGGAGAAATACTGGGTAAATTTCAATTTTGGAGGGATTGTTCGATATCAGAATATCGAATTTCTTTAAGATTTTAAATAGAAATATCTTCTAAACTAGAGGCAAGAACAGCTTTAGCAATGCTCGTAGAAGATATTACGTTTGCAGATTTGGTAGATTCAGAGTCAAAATTACTTTAGGTAGAAAATCAATTGGTAATTTTAGTTTTCAAACTTTTGGAAGGATTTTTGAAAGATTTATCACTAGCAGAACTGTCAGATCTTACTAGTTTTGTATATTTGGCAGATTTTTCTGAAAGAGATTTTCTTCCAGATTCTATATTTGAAATTTCAAGTATAAAAGAGTGGCTTGTCAATAATAGAATTCCCTGCAAACACCTAACGCACACCTGGCTTAACGGCAAGAGGATATTACGACAAGGGAGCCTCGGACCTCTTTATGATTGGAATTACAAATATAAAATCGAAATTAAATTTATTTCAAAAAGATTTGCTAAATATAAAAACTGAAAGATTTAATAATTAGGCTAAGAAATAAGAAACAATCAAGAAAACAGAAATAAAATTTTTATATATGCATTAAAACTGCTTACAAGTATGTCTCTCTCTCTCTCTCTCTCTCTCTCTCTCTCTCAAGAATATGCATCTTTGTCTTGCTCTAGAGTATTGCTGACATACTCGTTAAAAGAGTAAAAGCATTTCTATATGTCTAGGTCCAGTTTTCTATACGTTATGCTTTTATAAACAACTATTTATCCAAGGGAATTGACATGGTCAAGACAGGTCACACACGCAGGCGCACACACATACATATACATATAAAACTCTTTCCTGAGATGTAGGAAAATAAGCAATCAAGTACTTGTAAAACTTGAGATTGAGTGCTCAAGAATTTCTACTGAGTACTCCAAATAATTGATTCAATCCTTGGAAAGATGAGACAATATAAGTAGTTACTTTCAATTGAGAACAATGTTAAGAAAAAAGGACGAGTATTAGAGTAAAAATACAAATTATAGGCAACTTAGCAAGAGCATCATTGGTCTCCTTGTTGGTCTCAATGCAGCACTAGTTTTCACACTTAACGCGCTCAACCGGGTACCTGGCTGAGCTTTGAGTACCACTAGTTTTTCAAAACTAACACACCCCACCACCTGCTAAGCTTTGAGAAAACTCAGACTTATGTCCTCAAGTCCAAGTTGAGTTTTGAGGTTTTAAAACAGGTTTAGTGATCACAAGGTTTTAAATTTGAAAATGTGCAGGCTACAGTGCGGTTGTCAGTAAGTGATTTTTAAAAGTACTATTCCATAGTCACTGTATTTAGCTTTGTCAAAATGCAAAACGAAACAGTATGTAGTAGAACAAGTAAAAAAACAAATACAAAATCCTCCAGTGACAGGAAATAAAATAAAATCAGAGAGTACCTTATCATTTTCATCTTTCTCACGTATTGTATTCATAACAATAACCATTGGAGGCCAAACTATCTCATGATCAGTTGTCGTCTCACGTAGACCCTTCCATTTACTAAATGCTACTTCACCTGACGGTATTATCGAAGTCCCTCTCCTTTGCAATTCCTCATCCAAAAGTTCAGCAAGTTCACGGTGAAGTTTCACTCTTTTGGATCCTTTTGTCTTTGCGTGTGTCAATAGAGGCTGCAGACCGCGGTACCAGTCAATAGCACCTGGGCCATCATGGCATGCAGGGCAGTGCCACTGCCTTGATGGCTCATTTAACTGTTCAACAGTCAAACTATCCAATTCTTCAAAAAACTTTTTGAACCACCTATTCTTCTTCCGAGTCTCAAAGCTCTTTTGACTCACATCAGAATCAGAATCATCAGTCAGATAATCCTCATCACTGTCAACCGGGTGCTCATCATCAGAACCATCATCAGCATGTCCCACCTCAGACCCAGTGTCTTCTACTCCATGAGGAAGCGGTTTCGAAATAATGTCATTTTTGGTTTGCACATCTTCTAAAGTCTTAGTTTGAGATCGATTGGAAGAACCAGCTCTGGCAGGCCACTGCCATCCATTTGGCAGAGGAGGAGCGATGGTGGGTTGTTGTGATGCTGTGTAGGCAGCTTCCCAACCCCTAGAAGATGATTGAGGCTGTGTGTTTCCTCTACCAGCCTGTCTCTTGGAGTCAACTGCTTCTGTCTGCCAATTATTTCCAAGAACCTTCCCTGTCCCTCCATTCCCAGGCACAATCTTCTTCTGCGACATTTCCTGATGACCCCAAGCTTTAGGGGGAGCATTTGAGGGACCCCGTGGTTTCGCACCACCATTTCCAGTTCGGTTCCGTGATTTCTTCCCGTAGACTTCCCATTCACCATCCTGAGCAGAATCCATGCTCGGATCTGCCATATCCTGACTCGACTGATCAATCTTGGGGCTGTTGCTGGCAAGGCCAGAGCCTCCAGAAGAGTGGCCATGCTGAGGACTGATGCTTTTCCCCTTGGGTGCTGAACTAGCAGCAGCAGCCAAGGAGGCCTTGCCACCACCCCTTTTTGAATTCATCTCAGTGCTGCAGCCGCCCTCCTGGATTTTTGTTCCAAGCACGCGATTCTAGTAAAAAAAACAACAAATATAATTGAGACACTGTACTGCTCTACCATACCCAAGTAATCAACTCAGAAATAAAGATTGAAATGAAGTTTCTCTAGAACTTATTATACAGACATCATATGTAGAGTGCGTTTTAAGAATCCACTGCCAAAATGAAATCGTAATATACGATCATATCACCAAACATTTTACCATTCTAACCAACTACATACATCATATGCAGATCACATTTAAAAACTCCACTCCATTAATTGTAAAACAAGAAAAAGTTGAACAAGATATGCACACATGATTATTAACGGCATCTGCATTGTACGAAGTAACATTATACGATCGTGACTATGCATGCACAAGCAACAGAAACTTACATACTGAACCTGGAAATATGATGCAAATAATTCCCAAGTTCAGTGCCCCACGTGGGTAGAAGGTGAAGAGTTACACCTCCAAATGTCTGGGCCATGGGGGTTCCGCACGAGCTGTACAGCCAATACATGTGTTGTTATGGAGTTTTATTTCCTTGCACATCTTTGGTGTTTTGGATTTACATTGTTGAACAAATAGTTATTTTGATCTGAATTACATCATAATCGGCATGGGCAAGAGTAAAACCAGTTCATTGTCAAGACTTGATGCCAAATCTCCCCTCTAGTAGCAGTGCGTGCTAACCAGCTCACATAATGAGCTGGATGCTTCTTAGATATCTTTAGTTGCAGTTCATTTAACCAAGGGTTAAGGTTCAGTATGTGTTAAGCTGGATTTAGTTCACAAATAAATTGCTAAACACTTGTGGCTAAGCCCAAGAATTGTGCCAGTCATGGGCGAGTTATTGCAAGTTGAGGGCTCTAAAAGATCAAGGGAAGGCCCAAAAGGATATGGGTGGAGGTAGTAAGAAAGACTTAATAACCTACGGTCCAGCTGAAGTTATGGCCCTTGATAGAGCTGAATGGTGGTACCAAATTCATGTGAACAACCCCAGTTAGCTGTGATAAGGCTTAGATGATGATGATGATGATCCTTGTAGGATATTTAAAAGAACGTGGCTGCTTGTAACCAAGGAATTAGTGCATGGGAATTGAATGTGTTGCTAGAAAAAAAGTTTCAGGGGTTGTATTGAGGCATCATTTCATAGTTACAACTAAATTTAACAATGGAACTCAATCCTCTTGGACTGATAATTTGCAGGAAATCTTATGTTACTTCATTTTAAGAAATACTATATGCTTCATTGTTGTGTTTGTATCAGAAGGGCTATGGTTATCCTGTGGTACTTTGATTTGTGTTTTATTCTCAAGAGTTCTCTCTACAATAGTATGTGAAGCCGCTTTTGCTATACTGATCAATTGGACTGCATCAATCAGGCATCAGATTTGATCTCATACACAAATCCAATCTTCAGCTTGCACCAAACCTTAAAATAGAAAAAAGGGATAGAGCAACAGGGCACACTCACAAAGCTTGGCTGAAAATCAGCTTAGGCTCATTTGGCAGTGTGGATTTTAAATCCTGTGGAATCGAACGGATTTCGCAAATGAGCTTTGAGGTAGGCTTGCTTGAGGGATAAAAGAGAGACATAAGAAACTTAAAATGCTTGTTTCAGACACCATGATTTGGACTTAGACATCAGAAATACAACATGCAAGATGACTTTTCATCTAATGAGCTACTACAACTTGCAGTACTGAGCTCTCAAACTAGTCCAACAGTTATAACATCCTTCCACAGTCAACCGGGGAAGTTGGTGCAATCCATCTCCTAAGACAATGCTTCTAGCATGGACAATATATTATTTCCCAATTTCTATCAAGAGATTACAATTTGTTGGAGTTGATTTCCTCTCAATCTTTCGCTAAGGCTGGCAAAACTCAAGTGCATTTATAATCCATAGCTCCAATCAAAGATCAAAACCCATCAACAATTCATCTTCAGCATGACCCGCTCTAAATTTTCAACAGATACGAGGAAAGAGCATCCAAATAAGGATTCTTGAAAGGTTATTTGCATTATTTGCATCTGTCATTCTTTTTTATAGCAGAAGAAAACAGTTACCAAACTCCGGTTACTCGATCACTGAATTTGTAAAATAGAGAACGAAAAACAAACTAAAATGCTGAAATTGGGAATTTCTAAACCTTGAGATGTCAGGTTCAATCCAGCTTACCTACAAAAACAAAGAAGAGACAGGCTTTTCTAACCATTGTGATGCACAGAAAAACCAAAAGTAGGAAATTTCCATCCATCCATTTGGTGGATAGATGGGAGAATTCCCACTCGTTGCACTAAACAAGAAACAGGATGCTTGTCACAATGGTCCTCCTGTGATTGATGCCATTGGTTGCTCGGATGGCCCACTCATTAAAAACTGCATTGCTTCGAAAATCCTATCCATCCATTTGGTGGACCTTGATGATTGAAATAGAGAGAGAGAGAGAGCATTACTTGTACATGCGCGCATTAAGTACACAGAGTGCGCATTACGCGCACTGAGAGAGAGAGAGAGAGAGAGAGAGAGAGAGAGAGAGAACCTGCCTTCGAGAATCGCCAGCACTAGCAGGAAAACGATCTTCGGAAGGACTATCACCGTCGATTTACCGGCCGATCGCCTTCGTCGAAAAACGAGAGCAGCTGTGGAAGCGGCAGCGCTTGCCGGGAAAACTGCAGCAGCTGCAAACCCACCGCCGGTCGCCGGAAAACGAGACGGAGTCCGGGAGTTACGCCGGAATTGGGAAGTATTTTCCAAGGGCGAATGATCGGAAAGCGAACGGAAATCGCAATCCAGTCAGGAGGGTTTTAGGGTGCGAGTGTGCAGATTTGTAGCAGACGGGAAATCCGGCCTCTTTATCCAGGAGAAACAATATGGCTACTCGCGACAGTAATGAACCGAATCCTACTCTCCGACACGTGTGTAGGAGATCCAGGCCGTTTGTTTGGTGGACCTATCGTGCATGCGCCGTGGATCAAAACTGAGACAATGTTAGGATTAGGTGGGCGGCATATGTAAAGCCGAAGAGATGGTTAAAATTAACTTCACCAATGGTCTGAATTTAACATGGACGTGAGGTCCACATGATGATATTCCTAGAATGATTTTATGTTTTTTTTTTAAAATCATATTTTGAATCCGATGAACGGTCAGGATCTTTAACACTAATGTCAAATTTGCACGTGTAGGGAGCACGATTCGGCTCTCGAGTAGGCACGGAAGGTTTGGTCGTAAAAGCAAAAACGAGTCCGGACTCCAACGAGGCTTTAATTCCGTTTAACAAAACGGAAACCGTAGAGAGATTGAAACGAGCGTATCTGACACGTAAGGACTTCCTAACTGTAGCCTGCAGCACCCAGCCAGCGCGTGGAAAAGGGTCGCGGTTTGGCTAGTGACGACAACACCATCCAGCTAGCTGGTGTCAAGGCTCTATGGACCTACCAATGATGTATGTTTTATCCACGCCGTCCAAGTATCATTTTACAGGCATGAACCTAAAAATATATCAGATCCAAGTATCAGGTGGACCACCCCCACAAGAAACAGTAGGGATAGAATGCTTACCGTGGATAACCTTTTAAGAGCAGAAGTTTTAGATCAAGCTGAAATTAGACCACTGAGAAACTATTGCACCGATTGGATGATGATTTATGATTGGGGTCGCCCTGCGGCTTGATCTTTGCATGGTAGCCCGTTGACCATGTTGCCCATAGAATCAACCGTTGAGATGGCCAGGGTAGCTTTTGCCGAATGGAGAGTGTTGCGGCACCATTTTTTAGCCCCTCGGTCAGCTTTTGTCCGCAGCGTAGAAAATAGCTTAATTGTGTCGGAGTAGCCGATGGGAACGTACCTGAATCCTCTGCAATAACTTAGGCATTAAGCAACCAAAACGACCCAAGCTCTATGAAGCCCACAGGTTATATATTTATAATCTACTCCGTCCATTAGGTTCTATCCTTGATTTTATGGTCTTGGGATAAAATTCAGTCATATCCACCACTCAGATGGGCCACACCCATGGGAACGATAGGATATAAGATACCAAGCATACGTTCTGTGTGGTCCCCATGATGTGTGTATTTCATCAAATCCGTTAACATTTGTAACTCTGTTACATATGGATGATGTGAAGATGCAAAAACTGACGCGAGCTGCGTTAAATTCTAGGTTTAATAACCAATTTTACATTATTCATGTTGGCATCGCCCATAGAAGTTTTTCATCATGCTGATATTCTGTATATACGGTTCATATAAGTTTTCCCACCTGATGAACGGAATAGATTTACAAATACAACATGGTGGACCCCATAGAGTCCGGGTGTGTCACGTGGGTGCGTAAAACAGGAGCTGTAGGCGATTCGGTCCCATGCGAGCTGACGTTTGGCTGCCGTCATCTTTTCACAGAAACGGATTGGCCACGCCTCTGCCACCAGCCTGGTTGGTGGCTGATGGTCGGTGCAATGTGGGAGCCACCATGATGTATGTGTTTCATCCCTTCCGTACAACCATTTTTACTTATCATTTTAGGGCGTGATCCCAAAGAACGAGAAGGACATAAATATCAGGTTGACCACACCACAGGAAAACAATAGTGTTGGATATCCACCGTTAAAATCCTCCTAAAGGCCACTGTACTGTTTATTTGACATCCAACATGTTGATTAGGTCATACAGACCCCGATCAAGGGAAAAAACAAATAACAGCTTGATCCAAAACTTTTATAGCCTTAAAAAGTTTTTAATGGTCAACGTTCATTCAACACTGCTTGCTTTAATGTTGTTCACTAGAGATTGGGATCTAGCTCATTTTTTGACTCATACCATAAAATGATCTACAAATATATATGGACAGCATGGATGAAACACATACATCATGGTGAGGCCCACATATCACCAACCATCAGCCATTGGTTGGTGGTAGGGGAGTAGTCAATCCGTTTTCCTTTTACATACCTCACTAGACGTATCGTAAGGCTCTAATTGTTCAATTGAGGCAGATTGAGGTATATCTCCATGATCGATTCTAGCATTGCTTATTGTCACGCCCCAAACTCGGAAACCGGGCTCACAAAATTCCCGATCGCCGAATCCGGCACCGACAGCCTCCGTAGAACCCCATTCTCGGCTCCTAGCTCCCATTCGCTAGGTTCCGATCCTGGGATGCTACGAGGAGGATTTTTAACATCAGTTTGATACGTAATAAGCATAACCAAAGGCATAACCCACAACAACAACCAAGCACTCCATTACATTTCCACTATGATCAAAAATTTTACAAGTACAATGAGCATAAAGGGAAATACAATGGCAAATAACAAAAACTCCAAAATGATCAGCAACGTGCTCCTGCCTCAGCGCTGCTGCAGTCCAACGTCACCTGCACGCAACGGTCGTGCATAAGCTTACAGAAAGCTTAGAGGGTGGTGAAAGTGTGTGCGCAAGGTAGTAATATGAATGCAATGTCAGAGTAATGCGGAATATGCAGATGGAACCAAAACGTCATGAGCCGTACCAAGGCTATGCAATGCAAGACATGAATGGTATCGGCCATCCCAAGGCCATGCAATGTGCAATGCAACTCAAGCATACAGATCCTCATCAATGTCCACATATCAGTACAGCTCAGAGTATGGAATATCACCGGGGTCTAGTACACTCTAAACCAGATTGCCGCCACATCGCGCGCAATAAGGTAAGTGGAAGAGACCTCACTATCCGTCTGCCAAAATTGGGCGCGACTCGTCGATAGCGGACCCATTCCTCGAGCTGGTCAAACTCAGCCTAGCATTGCCCCCTACACTCGGGCGGGTAAGGCCGCACCCCCTTCCAACCGACCACGACACAGTGGAGAGCGTAACCGTCTGGTAATCGGCACTCAACGCTCATCTACCCACTCGGTCTAGACGTTGGAGCAACCTCTTGGTACCATAAGGGTTTAGGGACTTTCACCCAGGGATATCTATAGTACCCCATGTAGAACAAGATTTCCGGTATCCAATCCTGCCAACCACGATGCGTCTGTGGAGGCTACGGCCCTGATGTTGCTAGGGCGTACAATACCCATGTCACACAAGTGTGAAATGCATGATTCACGCTGTCCAGTCATGCAACAATCCATGCGCATATCGTGCGCTCATGTAGGGCAATACTGCCTAACCAGGAGCCCATAACAACCTGCCCGAAGGCATATGCTATGATCAGTCAGTTCTCATATCAAGCATACATATGATGCATATGATCATGGGTCATGAAACTATACTAAACATGTTATAATGAAGTGAACTATTTTACAATGTAGACGGACCTGGAGGGCCTATACACGGCAAATACGGCCGGTAATGGGCCCTAAGGAGAGTCGTAATGTGGACATCCAACCAACATTACACTCGCAATGTGGACGTCAAACCAACATTTCTCCCAAGGCACGATCTTTGTAAACATCAATACTTAGTCTGTAATGGATTTACACATTGCAATGGACCGTAGGTTGTCCCCATGGGACTTTATATATATATATATATATATATATATCAAATGGGCCATATCCTATGGGCTCTCATTTATCAGATGGGCCACATAAATGGGCCACACCAATGGGGTTTATGTGCATTGCAATGGGTCAAACCCGTGGGCCTTAGATTGCATCAATTAGACCTAGTCACAAGAGTTTAATATGTATTAAATGGGTCACACCAATTGGGCCCCCAAATGTATATCAAATGGGCCTCAACCCAGAGGCCTTGTATGAGTCAAATGGGCCTAAATCCCTAGGCCTTAAATAATTTAAATGGGCCTAATCCATGAGTTTGCATGCATATCAAAGTGGGCCTATTCCCATGGACCCTTTTATAATCAAATGGGTGTAGTCCCATGGGTCTTTCAATATAACAATTGGGTCCACAACCATGGGCTTTAAGAATGCAACAAATGGGTCCAATCTTTATGGGCCCCTGAAGTACATCAAAAGGGCCTCTTCCTATGGGATTGGATCATATCAAGTGGGCCTAGGCCCATAGGCTCTTTTTACAGTCCAAAGGGGTTTAACCCAAAGGCCTTATATGTTATAGCGGATGGGCGGTCTAGATGCATCACGTGCATCAAGAGTGGGGCCCACATGAGGGCCTACCATCATATTTATTATAACAGTAATAATATGTACATATAATACCTATAATACATATAGTATATATATATACGTATATATGTATATGCATACATGCACACACCCATACACGTTTACACACCCACACAGCACGCACACACACACCGCACGCCCGCTGTGGCGTGCATAAAACACATGCATCAAGAAGGCCCCACCGTCCAGCGGACGGTGGAAGAAAAATGGCAACAAGGTGGGCGCCACCGTCCACTGGACGGTGGACTTCAATACACACATCACTGTGGGTCCCATGTGGGGCCCACTGAAATGTCTATTAGCCATCCAAGCCACTCACTGGGTCACTCGGGCCTGGTTGAGGGGAAGACAAAAATTTCAGCTTGATCCAACAAGTCAGTGGGCCCCAAAAGGATTTTTATGGAAACTTTCAATTCACATTGTTTCACTTGGCGTGGGCCACCTGAGTTTTGGATTTGCTTCATTTTTGGAGGGGGGCCCACCACTGGGGTGGCCCACCAAATGAACAAGTTGGATGACAAAATAGACATTTCAGTGGGGCCCACGAGCAGGGCCGTGGGCCACCTCCCACGCCCGTCCGTTACCTGCACAAGGTTGCACGCAGGAGCGTGCAGCGCTGCCACCCGCCTGGCGCAAGAGCAGAGGCTCTGCCTCTTCTCAATTTCGGGAAAAACCTGTTTTCCTGGGGTTTTTCACGTATGGAGCCCGCTAAAATGAAATCCGCCCCAGCCATTGCGTCCAGTGGCTCGACGCCGTCCAAATGAGTCCAGAGTTAGAATTTTTTTGATGATTGGAAGTGGAATAAAATAAGAAATTATCATTTGAATGGTGACAATACAATATTTAGTAGTATGGCCCACCGGGTGATTGGATCAGCTCCAAACTTCTACCCAACGGCTAAAATGCCATGGGTAAGAGGATGGACGGCTTGGATCGAATCATAACATCAGGTTGGAGCCTATGCAAGGGAAAACACCCCATTCCCTTTTCTTTTCTTTTTCTTTTTCCTTTCTTTTTCTTCTTGTTCTCATTCCCTTGGAAACATCCAGCGTCCTAGACGCTGGACGGCTGGCTAAAACTTTCTGTGGTGGGCCTGATGAAGTGGGCCACCACTGATGGATGCCATAGGTTCAACGTCTAGGGTGGGCCCCACTTGAATAAAATAATTATATCAAGGTGGAATCCTTCAAGTGGGCCAAACCATCCTTTTGCAATAAATAAAATAAAATAAAATAAAATAGAGAGAGAGACATGGAGAGTGGGACACGGCTAGTGATGGAGGGACCCCGTCACTATGGGCCCTCCCATGCATGAAATCATACATCAATTGGGTCCTTTTGTACATGTGACCCTCAAAATTAAAGATCAACGGTGGGGATCCCTTCCCCACCAATATGAATGGTCTAGATGACCTTTCCAAATGAAAGTAAACATCATGATGGGGTCCATGGAGAATGGCCCCATCATGGGACGATCATGACGATCCAAGTGGTCCATCGGCCACAAATAAGGGTCCCAAGTGAGATCCACACCATGGATCGGTGGGCCTCACTTGGTTCACCATAAAATCAAGAAAATCTACCCTATAGAAGCACCCACCGTCCGATCTTCTCGCTCCTAGGGGTTCCTTGGCACCTTGTCTTCAACTTCTGATATCCGGCACATTACTTATGCAACATGGATAATGACATTCAGATGTTGTCCATATGAATGTATTCATCATGAGTGAGACTATACTAAAACAGCATATTATACTCCAGATATAATTAAATTTTACAAGCGGAAGATTGAAACACTTATATATTTGAACGGGTATATATTTTACAACCTCCAGAGTATGATTATGTAACCGGGCTGAATAAGTACATGTATTGTTTCAAAATAGGCAAAATATCAAAATGTAAGTGTCTAACTAATCCATGTGCCCCTGTATCCCGTTGAATCATCACGAGGTCTACATAAAACTGCCTGATAGTTGAACATAGGAGAATTCTTCTTCCTTATCTATGAGTCCAACTCAGCTACATAGACTTCGTCATCACCTGCATCTACAACAGAATCCGATTGGTGTTTTAGAACACCGTTCCAGAGTGGGAGTAAGTGATCAACTCAGTGATACTATAAGGTAAAGGTTAACATGTTATCAAGTTAATCAAGCAGTAATGATAAAGCAGTACAACAATCATTCTCTAACTACTCTTATTAATACAGGGATGGAATGCAGTAATTATGCATGCCCTAGCACGAAGCTCTCTCACAAGCGACTCCGACAACTAAGTTCGTGCATGACAACCTCCTTAAAGTGTAATTTCCTCACCAAAGACATGCAATGCGGTGTATGGTCATATTAGTCGATTACTTAATTAAGCTCATTCATACAACAGATTTAGGAAGCTAAGGTACCTTCATTTATAGCATTGACCCAAACGAAGGATTCATCTAGGGTCGTCAATCTTAGTTATTCACATACGATAGGTAAGTTGTATGGCATACCCCTAATGAAAAGTAGTGGATAGGCAAATTCAAAAGTTTATACTTACAGTCACTACGGGGAGGCTCGTCACCTCAGCGTAAGCTGATAGCTCGAACACAGTGTCCCATATCATCATGCCCGACTCACGAGTTTGAGTTGCTTACTAGTCACTACGGGGAGATTCGTCACCCCACCATAGGCCGACAGCTTGAACACGGTGTCCCATACCACCATGTTCGGCTCATAAGTCTTAGTGGATCGTGGTACCATAATTAAAATAGGTCTTAACATTAGTAAGTGGTCCTTTAGATTTAAGCAGTGATGTCCATACATGGTAAACATATAATATGCCAATCGATTTATTAGACAAGTTCTATTGGTGCGAGCGCACGTTGACTTAATCGACATAGAGCGCATAAGCACTCTACGTGGCCTAACTACTTTTGACAATCATCGTATGACCCAGATTCATCGGACATATTAAATGTGGCGAGACTAATTCGGCCACTTGAACGGGAACTGTTACCAATTGCCCGGACTACATTATAGTCTCAATCTTACTCAGATGTAGCATATAAATACATGTGATAACCATATCAGCATTTGACAAAGAATTCAAGTGAATTTCTCATTTAAGCATTTCGCCAAATACTCGAGCATGTTACCAAATATTTGCATTTGATCCATATATCATACAGTCGAAATTAGGATTACATGAAGGAAACTATACATATACATAAGGTAATTGAGAGTCCTATCTCAATACCCTTATTAAATACAATTCATAAATAATTTCTCATTCAGACATTGAATTAAACACTTAAACTACACATTACCAAATACATAGACTAGATTAGTTGAGATATATATTATGACAAATCCTTACACAAAAAGATCGTCATACATACGACAAACATGAATCCTATATTTATAATCATGACAAGCATAAATCACAGTTTCATGTTCATTCAAACATTTCAACAAATGCATAGAATGCATCTTGTATTCAACATAGTTCACACATATATAATATATCGAAAACATCGTGACTAAGATCATATGGCAGCAATCAAGTTAGACATAAATCATTAGCCGACATTGAAAGCCTTGAAAATCATAACCTAAACATTTATAGTCCGCACTTTTCGTCGAAATACTCGATTCGAACTCGGTTCAAACACTACGTTCCCGAATACAGAACAACGGGTACTTAAACCATGAAATAAGTTAGCTAGTTCACCAATTACTCAATCCAGATTTCTAAATCAATATTAGGATTAGGATTTCTTGCCCAAATCGTAACTAAAACAAATCGGTTAGTTAGATGAAAAGGCGATTAAGTGCGTGTAGATGTAGGAGAGAAACACTACAACAATCTCCCAACCTTTCACTTCTCTCTTCACACTTCTCTTCTTTTCTATCTTTTCTCTTCTAGAGTTTGGAGCAAATTCGTATGGAATAGAAATGGGGTGGTTTAAGGGCTTCATATAGGCCAAAACTGGTGTAAATAGCCCCAGGGTCATAATATACTTAATTTATAACCTAAGGGTGCCTGTTTTTGACAAACCGAGCTCGTAGGAAGGCCCATTACTCACCTACATCACAAAGTAAGTTCCCTGACAATAAATCTATGCCAGGATGTGATTTCGACGCAATTAGATAGGCTGATTAACCGTGAAGGACCTGTGTCAGATTAACGGTCATGCTTACTCGATCAGGGCCACAAGTATACGAATACGAGCAATGAAATTTTCCTTATCCATGGATGAAGTTTGGTAAAAAACTGACAGTCTGAAATCCTTAATTTTACGCGTAAGCGAATGACCCAATTTACTTAAGTTCCAATATATTTTCTAAAGATATTCACATTTCTCGCATACTTCGCTCAGGGTCAAGTTATGTGTTTCTGGATACTATTTGGTCTTAATTCTCGCGATGGTCGTTAAGCCCAGTAGGACGGTCATAACTATGTAGTTTCGTGGTCATCGGACTTTCGACGTGCGGTCCAAGTTCGATACGGAGTTTCAACATGCCCCCGAGAACAACAGGCTTTTGGGATTTTTCATAGGTTTTAAAGCAATGTTGAGTTAGCGATTTTGATGGTTTTGGGTCTTACCATTTGTATAAATAATGATTCGAGTTAAATCCACCGATTAATTCAGTAAGTACGTAATTAATTTTCACCTAAATTACGGCAGGGTACGGTCCTGAGGGATTTTTTCTTGAGGAGGTACTTGAGTCTTCGTACGGATTTTTCCGAGACGTTATAAAATTGAATACCTAAATATAGTAAAGAAATACTATAATACTTTCGACAAGTATAATGGATGACGGAGAAGCACTAATTATAAATTTTCTAAATACAATAGAATTGAAGACCTAAATAGTAGAAAAATACTGTGGGCAAACCTGATGGATGACACGTAAGCACACGTATTATTCTTGGATACCCAAAAAGCTTTTAAGCAATACATAAGATGCCCAATCATCAATGAACATTCGTTCTTTGTATGATTGCACATAAGGCATAGGACATAAAATCATGCTAATTAGATTATCTAAAGAATTCAATCAATATATAAAAAATAGACTGTCAAGATTAAATAGAGAAGTAAAGGAAGCCCAATCACAATCCGGAGTTATTTATTTGTTAAACCTCACTTTGTATTGTTTATAATTTCTTAAAGTAAATTAGCCTTATCTATAAGGTTAGGATCATCTAATCAGCATGAGTCGAGTAAATTAAAAGCTTTGAGCATCCCATAGGATGTGTTTTGACCATGAATTACATAATGCAAAGTGTCATCATTACTTTTTTACAATGTTTATTTAAGTACATAATTCAATATGCAATTCACCATATGATACATATAAATGAATTTATAAACATTACAAATTTACCATGTATTGCGGAGAAATTCTCCCATCCAAGCACCCGAAACAATGCATCTTTTCTATTAATCTAAGGGCTTATTTGGAAAGTGGGATTAGGTGGATTAAGTGGTATGGAATTGCATTTCGTCCCATATAAATTCCATCCAATATTTGAAAACGACGAAAAGGAATTCACATATCATATTATCCAGTCCCAATGGTAGATACCACAAGATTTCTAGTGGAGTTCAAAATCTACCGTATCCATGGGCCCCACATTGATGCGAATGTTTTATTTATGCCATTCACCCATATGTACCATTTATACATGATGATCGAGTTGCATAGGAGTATAGTTGACCGACATCATTTGTGAAATTGGTATATTGATTACAGTTCTACGGTCTACTAAACACAAGTTTTACTTAATGAAATATTTTTCATGAATGAAGAAATTGATTCCAAATGAGAGATTAGACGGTCAAAATACCATGATATTTCTAAACATTCAATTATTTAGCATTAATGGTGCTAATTCCATTTAATAAACTTTTATACCATTTAATCCGACGAACCAAACAACCTTGATATTTCAATAATGTAAATGTATCATCATTAGGATTTCAATATGCTTATCCAAACACGGAAGTTATTAGTTAAATTATTATCATTTTCAGCTAATAGGTATTGTAATTTATAATTATTGTATTTTTACACTACAATGCTAATGTAATTCATAATCCAAACACACTATAAATTATTCAATTTAAATTATTTAAATTACAGGAGTCATTGGTTCAAATTCAATACTTATACGGTACCAATGAATCTACAAGTACCTGCAGAGCACCAAGAAACCTCCAATCAAATCTTTTTTTCGAGGATTGAATCCACCTCTATGGTCCCATGTTTAGTAATTCTCGAAATACTAATTTAACAGGGGAATGTTGAAATAAGCCAGAACACTATTTCCACATAGTTTCATTGGGAGTCGGACTTCATTCCGAGATCGGCAAAGGTCGGTTGGTCTGGAAAAGAGACCACAGCCTAGTTAAGTAATTTTGGGCAAAACTCTCTCAAACCAACAAGGCCTCTCCAACCGCGGTAAGAAAGCAAGTGTAGCTAGATGCCCAGAGCTTATATTTACCATGAGTAAGAACCTACCGTTAATTTTTTATAGTAAAACTTTGGCTTATTTCATTGTAATTTTGAACAATTAATGATATAAAATTTCAGCTGTCCCACTAGATGACTTTCCGGAATCTGATTTTTGGACCGTGAGTGACAGTCGATTCCATAATTCACTAGGTTTTTAACGTGGACTGATGTATACTGCATGTACTAATTACTGTTTCTGGGCACCCACGTATCAAGAGTCATGCCGGAGTATCAAATGACTCCCAATGCAGCGGGGCAGGAAGAAGCAGATCCTACATCCAGTGGGCCCAAAACTACCTGTACAACCCATTGGATGTTTTTAATTCGGGTGATCTTTTCCATATATGTTTCAATTAAGGTTTACCACCTGATGGACGGAGTGGATTTAAGCATACAACATGGTGGCCCCACATTCACGCCACTTGTAAAACATGGGTTGTACAGTGGTCCATGCATTATTTTCTCCTCACTTTCCTGCATCTAATGTCCACCCACCACGAACGACTTTTATTTATGACCATCCATTGGGGCGTATGGGACGAAAACGGATTGGCTACGAGAAATTTGAGACTGTGGACCCCACCTTTTATCTAGCTGTTTTTATGAAACAATACAATCTTAGTTTGGGCACTTAGACCTGCTCGTACGGACAGCGAATTTGAGAACGAAAATACCCCTCCTTCCCGGAAATGGATTGGGTACTCCCCCTGCCACCAGCCCATGGCGGATGGTCGGTGGTCTATGGGCCCTCCATGATATATGCTTTTCATCCATGCCGTCCATATATCTTTCCACACCATTTTATTATATGAGACGAAAAATGAGGTATATCCAAATCTCAAGTGTACCATGTTATAGGAAACAGTGTTGAATGAGTGTCAACCATTAGAAACCTGTTGGGGGCTCACTGTGATGTTTGTGAGAAATCCTCTCCGTCTAAGTTCATTCATAGGGTCACAGAGACCTAGATAAAGAGGAAAAATGAATTTCATAATGATCCAAAACTTCAGTAACCCTTAAAAGGGTTTCAATGGTAGACGTTCAATTCCTCACTGCCTTTTACAATGCGGTCTACTTGATAGTTAGATCTATCTTATTTTTTGTCTCAATCCTTAATATGAGCTTGCCAAATAGATGGACGGTTTGGATATAACACACACCTCATGATGGGACCCACAAAAGCAACACACCCAAAAAAAAAACGCTGACAGCCGCGGCCCAGCCACTCGCGGTCTGGCTACGGCTACAGCTACGATTATAATCCGTAGCCATAGTTTGTCAAAATTTACAAGATTTTTTAGGCAAACTCGCTGGACAGTTCTGGACTTTTTCAATGATATTCTAAGGCTTTTGATAAATCGAAGCTACGGTTATAGCTACGGTTATAATTCGTAGCTATAGGGTCCTACTGACCCTAACTCACTAGCCTTTTTTTTTTTTCGTTGTAATCCTCACGGCATTTTGTGAGTCCCATTATGAGGTATGTGTTATATCCAAACCGTCCATCTATTTGACGAGCTCGTGTTAAAGCTTGAGACGAAAAATAAGATAGATCTAGCTATCAATTGGACCACATTGTAAAATGCAGTGGAGGATTGAACGTCTACTATTATAACCCTTTTAGGGGTCATATAAGTTTTGGATCATTATGAAATTTGTTTTTCCTCTTCATCTAGGTCTTTGTGACGTTATGAATAGATTGGATGGAAAATATATGTTATGGTGGGCCCTAAAAAATTTTTTAACGGTGAAAATCAATTTTCCCGCTGCTCTTTGTGGTGTGGTCCAGTTGATCTTTGGATATGATTCTTTGTTTTTTTTTTAATGCTCCCAAATGATCTCGAAATATGGATGAACGTTGTGGATATAATAAACACATAACTGTGGGGCCCATGTAACTTTGATCCTCTTTAAGCGGGGCGAACATGAAAATTAAGCAGGGCAAACATGAAATTGAGCGGACGAACTGAAAATTGAGCAAGACAAACATGAAATTGAGCGGGGCAAACTAGAAATTGAGCGGGGCAAACTGAAAATTGAGCGGGGCAAACTAGATATTGAGCGGGGCAAACATGAAATTCAGCAGGACAAACTAGAAATTGAGCGGGGCAAACATGAAATTGAGCGGGGCAAACTAGAAATTAGCAGGGCAAAAATGAAATTGAGCGGGGCAAACTAGAAATTGAACGAGGCAAACATGAAATTGAGAGGGGCAAACTTAAAAAACCCACTGTTTTACAAACAAATACAATGGTTTTACAGGTGTTTTTATCAAACACCTTCTAAGTAACATAAAAACCAAAAAAGAAAAAAGAAAAAAAAGAGAGAGAAAATGTATTTGTTTAATGTACATGTTTGCCCTGCTAAATTTTTAGTTTGCCCCGCTGAATTTCTAGTTTGCCCTGCTCAATTTCATGTTTGCCTCGCTCAATTTCTTGTTGGCCCCACTCAATTTCATGTTTGTCCCACTCACTTTCATGTTTGCCCCGCTCAATTTTCGGTTTGCCCAACTCAATTTTCAGTTTACCCCACTCAATTTCTAGTTTGCCCTGCTCAAATTTATGTTTGCCTCGCTGAATTTTCAGTTTGCCTAACTCAATCTAGTTTGTCACACTGAATTTCTACTTTGCCTTGCTCAATTTCATGTTTGTCCCGCTGAATTTCATGTTTACCCTGTTGAATTTTTAGTTTGCTCCACTCAATTTCATGTTTGCCCCGCTGAATTTCTCGTTGGCCCAGCTTGACTTCATGTTTGCCCCGCTCAATTTCTAGTTTGACTCACTCAATTTCATGTTTGTCCTACTCAATTTTTAGTTTACCCTACTCAATTTCATGTTCGCCCCGCTCAAAAGAGATCAAAGTTACATGGGCCCCACAGTTATGTATTTATTATATCCACAACGTTCATCCATATTTCGAGATCATTTGGGAGCATTATATATATATATATATATATAAAAGAATCATATCCAAAAATCAACTGGACCACACCGCAAAGAGCAGCGGGAAAATTAATTTTCACCGTTAAAAATTTTTGTAGGGCCCACCATAACATATATTTTCCATCCAATCTATTCATAAGGTCACAAAGACCTGGATGAAGAGGAAAAACAAATTTCATAATGATCCAAAACTCATATGACCCCTACAAGGGTTTCAATAGTAGACGTTCAATCCTCAACTGCCTTTTACAGTGTAGTCCACTTGATAGCTAGATCTGTCTTATTTTTCGTCTCAAGCCTTAATACGAGCTCGTCAAATAGATGAACGGTTTGGATATAACACATACCTCATAATGGGACCCACAAAATGCCGTGGGGATTACAACGAAAAAAAGAAGAAGAAGGTAGTGAGTTAGGGTCAGTGGGACCCTATAGCTACGGATTATAACCGTAGCTTCGATATATCGGAGATCTTTCGATATTATCGAAAACGTTCAGAACTGTCCAGCGTGTTTGCCTAAAAAATCATACAATTTTCAATACATATCGCTGTGCTTTTTATATGTATTGAAGCTATAGCTACGGATTATAGCCGTAGCCATAACTGTAGTCTATAAAAGTCTATGAAATGTTTTTCCTATTACGGTTGATGCCAGATCAGCTATGTAACCTATTGCTACGGTTATTATCCGTAGCTATAGGTCGACAGTAATTACTCGATATTAGTTATCGACACTATCGATCATGTCTAGATATTATTGATGACTTGTGCTCGATACTATCGAACATATCTCGATAATATCGAAAATTCATCCATTTTTCAAGTTTTGTTGCTAGAAAATTTGACATTCATTTTCGATATTATTGAACTATGATCGATATATCGACAATCTATGGCTACGGTTATAATCCGTAGCGATAGGTCTATGGTCATTTTCTCCTCTCTTTACCCCATAGGTACTATTACTTTATCAACTTTCTTCTTCACACCTGATACAAAAATAAATAAATAAATAAAGCAAAAAAATAATAAAAATCCAAAGAAACAAAGCATTATGACACCAAAGAGAATGGAACCTTAAAAGGCAATGTTTTGCCCGTCTAAGTTTCATGGGTAACATCTTCCTACAACATGAAAAGACTCAAATTATGAAAGGAGTAAGTATCAACAAGATTCTTATCCTATTCCAGAATAGGATGGTGCAGTGATGAGAATGCAATCAGACCAATATTTGAATTACAATATAATATATTTTATAATATAACTCATGTAATCGAAAGTCTAGCTTAGTTTCTAACTTCCATATACTTAGCTTCAATAAATGCCCAATGTGATGAATGTTGCTCTAGTTGCTTTGCTAGTTCACATGGTTGCACTACAAGAAAAGGAGGCTTTAGCTTTGGTTCAAAACTGAGGCTAAATATGTAAAAAATTGAGGCTAAAACCTTTCGCCTCAGTTATCCAAACCGATGTTGAAACCCCCCTGGCTAAAGGCTTTAGCCTCAGTTTTAGCAACCGAGGCTAAAATGACTTTTATAGCCTCGGTTCTTCAAGTGAAGCTAAAAGAACCTTTTTAACTTCAGTTTTCTTAAAATGAGGCTAAATCAAAATTTTAGCTTCCATTATTTCCAACTGAGACTAAATCCAAATTTAGCCTTAATTGCCTCCAACCGAAGTTAAAACTATTTTTAACCTCGGTTCTCAACAACCGAGGCTAAAGTCTTTAGCCATGAGAGTTGTAGTCTCAGTTTAGGTAACTGAGGCAAAACCGAGACTAAAGATGGATTTAGCCTCTTTGGCATCAACCGAGGCCAAATTCGGTTTTTTACATCGTTTCTCTATTAACCAAAGCTAACAATATCCTAATTAACAAATGATTGAGCCTGTGCATATTTCACCCATTTAACATTCATCAAGACAATAATTAACAAAATATCAACAAAACAAATAATGGTCTATTTAAAGTTTTCAAAACAAACTATAAATGTCTTTCTTTCCTAGCCTTCCACATGAACTGTTTCAGTAAGGTCCCCTTCTGGACCGATCATATGTCTTCCTTTCCTAGCTACATCTTCTGGCATATGTCTACAACACCAACCTCACTGGCCATGATCACATGTCCACTATGTGTGATATAGGCCCTTTTCTTGCAATGAGCCAAAATTCCTCCCTAGGAAGTTTCCCTGCAATGGGCTAAGAAGCATAGCTGATTCGGTAAGTGGCACAACATTGAGATTATACTGTTTGGAGCCGTAGAATGTTGCAGAACCAGGCCCTCTATTTGTTGAAGACTTGAACCTTTATAAACAATCAAAGCCCATGATAAACAAGAAAATAAAAAGGACAATTAGCTTCACAAGTCACCTCTATAGTTGGGAAAGTGTCACAGTAAATAAAAAATAAAAAAACTACTTACAGATGGAATTTGATTGATTGCTAACATGCACACCGCATGCTCAAATACAAAAGTAGACCGCTCAATTTTTTATGAGTAAACATAGCTAGCTATCTGTAACACATGCTTCAATATGCAGCAGGATAATATATGGTGGTTACTATAGACATGTCCAGTAAATATTGTAAAATATACTTGTTAATCAAATATCATTATAGCGACATTAACAAAAAAAAAAAAAAAACTTGGCGAGCTTGTAGTTGGAACTTTTCTTATCTTTTCTTTCTTTTTTCATTTCCTTTTTTCTCAATGATTTGCCTTTAATTGGAACTTCAATCACATTAATAAATTGTCATCGTATCAAACTATACGGTGCTACAAGGCTTACGAGCACCACAATACAACCCCCACTCAATTGCTTGCTGTCAGGTATTGCAAATCATAAGCAACAGAGGAAACAAAAATTGGCCTTGTAAAAGAAAACCAGTAAGAAAAAACACACTAAGTATGAAAAAGTTTAGAAAGAAAAAGCTACCAAAAGTCATCACCTGATATTCTTGAAGTGGATTTCGCTGCTCGTCAAGCATGTACTAGGAAGCATCCAAAACCTGAAGAAATAAGAAAACTCAACAATCAGAATGTAGATAATAAATATGATTCATTCAATTCATTCATATTCACAAGATTCCATTAATTTACCTTAGATACTCTAACAGGACCATGATAGAGGTGGTGATAATGGACAAGAAGGCTTTTTCACTCACACAAAATAGGGTCCTAGATAGGAATTTTGGCAACGAAGAAAAAAAAGATCCTTGAAGTAGACCCTAAGAAGCTGGGATGAGATACTTCTCTTCTACCAAGTCTATCCAACAAAGAAAAATAAACAAGGTGCAACCCGTAGATTCTAAATGCTAAGCAAATTTTCAGCATTTCAATAGCAAAAGGAAACGAACCAAAATCGCAACTTTCTATGAGAAACTAATGAAAAACAAATAAAAAACAACAATAAGGCCACCGAATCCTTGCTTTTTTAACATAAGATGCCTTAAAATATAACCGAAAGGAAAACAAACACAATCTAATTCTCAGGCAATATTCGACCAAAACTTGGACATGAGCAACTCTGCATGGTCTTGCAATCCTATTTAGAAAAATAAAAAATAAAAAATTCCCAATGAGAGATGAAATGCCGACCTTCTGCTTCTTAAGCCTTTCATTCTCTTCTTCCAGACATGAAACCTTGTTCTCCAGCTTGTTCGTGTACGCCTGCCACAATGAGGAATAAATTCTCAGTCTTAAAAAAAACAGAAAATGGAAGTAACTGGTTTTCAAAACAAGCAACCTGATTTTACAAACACACAGACAAATAAAGTGCTTATACACTTTGCACAATTCTTCAGATACTGCCCCTAAGTGATTGATGGCACAAACAACAGGAACATTCATATGTAATTGAGCCTAAAAAGTAGACTTTTGGCCTCGTTTCCTATGCAATTGAGGCTAAAAAGTAGACTTTTGGCCTCAGTTCCTATGCAACTGAGGCTAAAAATCATTATGCCCACTGTTTCCCGTGGTATGATCCACTTGATCTTTTGATATGCTTCAATTTAGGGCTCAACCCTTTAAATTAGATGGAAAAACGGATGGACGACGTGGATATACTACATGCATTCAATGTGGGCCCAACTAAGTTTACTCAGTACGATGGGAGCGTACTGACTAACTCAGTATGCAATCCAATTACGCTTGCTACTCAGCGAGGTAAACTAGAAATTGAGTAGGACAAACTGAAAATTAAGCGGGGCAAACATAAAATTGAGCGGGGCAAACTTGAATTTCAATGAGGCAAACATGAAATTGAGTGGGGCAAACATGAAATTGAGTGGGGCAAACTGAAAAATGAGTGGGGCAAACTAAAATTCAGTGGGGCAAACATGAAATTTAACGGGGCAAATTGAAAAATGAGCGGGGCAAACATGAAATTGAGCAGTTATATATATATATATATATATATATATATATATATATATATATATATATATATATATATATATATATATATATATATATATATATATATATATATATAAACTGAAAATTCAGTGTGGGTAACATGAATTACAATGAATTTGAAATGTAATTGAACTATCTTAACACATAATTAAAATGCATTTGAACTAGCCTAACATGAATTTCAATGAACTTGAAATGTGATGAACTAACCAAACATCAAATTTTAAGGTCATTACTCGGGGAATTCAACCAATTATGAATCGGGAATGTCGGCAACAACTCGAGCATATTGCCTGAAAATTGAGCGGGGCAAGCATGAAATTGAGCGGGGCAAACTGGAAATTGAGCGGGGCAAACTGGAAATTGAAGCTCTAGTTACCTATGCAAATTGAAGAACGCCAAAAAATTACCTTTACAATAACTTTTTTGTCATCATGCATGTGAGTAACATGAACCTTTGTGAGGGAAGCACTTGCTAGTGGAACAAGATCAAACTTAACAAAAATCTGCTTTAGAAACTCATGACAATATGATATGATGCAATGATCAAACCTGCACTGCAAAACAATTGACAAAATGCAACTGAGAATGGATCTTTCAACTATAAACTTTAGAAGAAAAAATCTGATCGTTTACAACCTTTCAAGCCTTGACTTGTAAGATCCCTGTTGACATTAAAATCTCTTCCATAAATAAAGGATATGATAGAAAATGAATGTTCGATAGTCTAAAAAATGAACTATGACACTATAACAAAATCTAAACTGATAGTGTGAGTGTAACCATTTGCATCTATCAAAGAGAAAATAGACGACAACATGTGAATCTGTTGCAGACCCAGGCCAGATTCTAGTCAACAACAAGACAGGCCTAGAAGCTCGACAGTCCACTGTCATCTCATGAAATCCCCATGCCATCCCTTCTTTTAGTGAAGTAAATTGTATAAATCTTATGGGATGTCTATCAAACAAAGATCAAACTGAGGACTAATTCAGCAGGGCAAACATCAAAATTCAGCGGGGAAAAAGCTGGAATTCAGCAGGGTAAACATGAAATTCAGCAGGGGAAACATGAAAATCAGCGGGGTAAACTGAAAATTCAGCGGAGCAAACTAGAAATTGAGCAGGGCAAACATGAAATTGAGCGGGGGAAACTAGAAAATCAACGAAGCCCGTGGTGATGTATTATTGACATCATTATACATATAGGTCTTATCCATGTTAACAAAATGACTATGGTGACATATTATTGACATCCTTATACATTGGTAATCTAATATTCATAGACAATGATAGTGTTATGATTGATGAGTTTATAAAGGCTAGTTCGTAAATTTGAAATGACAAATATGGGTCTTATGGTATATTATCTTGAATTAGGATAAATTAAATAGATGATGTAATTTTTACATTTGAGAACATGTATATTCATAAAACTCTAAAAATCTTTGCGATGAAAACAATCTAAATTAGTGTGCATACTCATGGAAATTACGTTGAAATTGAGCAACGACAAGAAAAACAATCTAATAGATCATAAAAGGCTTCAAGTTGTCGATTAGAAGTTTTAAATACTTGACTTATACTAGCCCAAACATCTTGTATATTATGGAATTATTTAACTAGCACATGAAATAAGTAGGAATTTTTTTTTGCATCATTTGAAAGGTATACTTGATCATGGTATTTATATGTGTGCTAAAGAATATACTCTTTTTTTGTCTACAAATAGTGATTAGGTAGGCCAATTTATATAGACAGTAATAAAGTACGTTAGGCTACTTATTCTATGTTTGAAGCGGTTCATTCACATAATTCTTAAAAAAGTAAGACGTGATAACAAACAAACATCAATGTTGGGCCTACTATGGTTTCAACAGTGGAAATCATTATGCCCACTGTTTCCCGTGGTATGATCCACTTGATCTTTTGATATGCTTCAGTTTGGGGCTAAACCGCTAAAATTAGATGGAAGAACGGATGGACACCGTGGATATACTACACACATTCAATGTGGGCCCATCTGAGTTTACTTAGTAGAATGGAAGCGTATTGACTAACTCAGTACACAATCCAATTACGCTTGCTACGCCTAATAATGATGTTTTATTTGTAATACAACATGTTCATCGAATTATGTGTACACCAAAACCCCATATGTGGAAGGGAACCTAGACATTGAGGGACGGAACCTATATATTGAATGGGGTAAACATGAAATTTAACGGGGGAAAAGGAAAATTCAGCAGGAAAACTAAAAAATGAGCGGGGCAAACATGAAATTTAGTGGGGGAAACATGAAATTCAGCGGGTCAAACTAAAAAATCAGCAGGGCAACTTAGAAATTTAGCGGGGGAACATTAAATTCAGCGGGACAAACTAAAAAATTAGTGGGGGAAACATTAAATTGAGTGGGGCAGACTAGAAATTCAGCGGGGGAAACATTAAATTGAGTGGGGCAAACTAGACATTGAGCGTGGTAAACTAGAAATTCAGCAGGACAGACTTGAATTTCAGCGAGGGAAACTTGAATTTGAGCTGGGCAAACTATAAATTTAGCGGGGCAAACTTGAATTTGAGCGGGGCAAGCTAGAAATTCAGCAGGGCAAACAGGAAATTTAGCGGGGGAAACTTGAATTTGAGCGGCGCAAACTACAAAATCAACGGGACAAACTAGGAAATCAGCGAGGCAAACATGAAATTCAGCGGGGCAAACTAGAAAATCAGCGGTACAAACTTAACAGATAATTTCATGGATTGAGCCCAAAAAACTAAACGTATCCAATGTTCAAATGGACCACACCACATGAAAATTTTGAATTGAACTTCTCATGTTGATCATTTCTTAGGGGCCACAAAAGTTTTGAATCAAGCTTATAATTGTGTTTTCTATTAATCCATGTCTATATGATCTTATGAATAGGTTTGATAACAAACAAATATCATTGTTAGACCCACTATGGTTTCAACAGTGGAAATCATTATGACCACTGTTTCCCATGGTATGATCCACTCGATTTTTTGATATGCTTCAGTTTGGGGCTAAACCGCTAAAATTAGATGGAAGAACGAATGGATGCCGTGGATATACTCCATACATTCAATGTGGGCCCATCTGAGTTTACTTAGTACAATGAGAGCGTACTGAGTTACGTAATCCGATTACGCTTGCTACGCCTCACAACGATGTTTTATTTGTAATACATCATGTTCATCAGATTATGTATACACCAAAACCCCATATGTGGGAGGGAACCTAGACATTGAACGGGGCAAACATGAAATTAAACGGGGCAAACATGAAATTCAGTGGGGGAAACAGGAAATTCAGTGGGGGAAACTATGAATTCAGCAGGGCAAACTAAAAAATTAGTAGGGCAACCTAGAAAATCAGCGGGACAAACATGAAATTGAGCGGGAGAAAAATGAAATCAGCGGGGCAAACTTGAAATTCAGTGGGGCAAACTAGAAAATCATTATGCCCACTGTTTCCAGTGGTATGATCCACTTGATATTTTGATATGCTTCAATTTGGGGCTCAACCCCTTGAATTAGATGGAAAAATCGATGGACGACGTAAATATACTACAGGAAACAGATTGGCTACTCCCCCTGCCACCAGCCAATGGCTGGTGTTCGGTGCTCTGTGGGCCCCATCATGATGTATGTGTTTCATCCATGCTATCCATCTATTTTTATAGATCATTTTATGATATTATACAAAAAATGAGGTATATCTTGATCTCAATTGGACCACATTACAGGAAACAATGTTTAATGAACATCGATCATTAAAAACTTTTTGGGGGCCATAAAAGTATTGGATCAAGATGATCTTTATTTTTAGCCTTCATCTGGGTCTTTATGACCTAATAAACAGATTGGATTTCAGATTAATAGTACAGTGGGCCTCAGGAGGATTTAAATGATGGATATCCAATCACTATTGTTTTCCTGTAGTATGCTACATCTAAGATTTATATCCCTCTTATTTTTAGGATAAAGCCCTAAAATGATCTTTAAAAATGGATGAAACACATACATCCTGGTGGGGTCCACAAAGCACCGACCACCAGCCACGGGGCTAGTGTCAGGGGGAGTAGCCAATCCGTTTCCTATACTAAATACATTCAATGTGGGCCCAACTGAGTTTAAAATATACCCGTGGTGTGTGATTTCTTCACTGGACCAACCATTTTCAGAAGAAGACAAAATGCTGATAAGGGGCCCACAAAATGAGTTTTGCTGGACTTTCTCGTGGAAACAGAGTAAAGAAAGGGGGTAAAAGTAACGGCAGTGAAAGTAACAGTGGAAAGAGAGATGAAAAGAAAATAGTGGAAAGGGAGAGGAAAAGCCATAATAGTGAAAAGGAGGGGTATTTTCGTCCTGAAATTCGGTCTCCACACATGTAGGTCTAGGTTGCAAAACTAAGTTTTTCTTCTTTCATAAAAACAACTGGATAAAAGGTGGGGTCCACGGTCCTAAATTTCTCATTGGCTACTACCCCTGCCACCCGCCAATGGTTGGTGGTCGGTGATATGTGGACCCCACCACTATGTATGTGTTTCATCCATGTCGTCCATCTATTTTATAAATAATTTTAGGTATGAGACAAAAAATGAGGTATATCCTGATCTCAAGTGGACCACATTACAGGAAACAGTGTTGAAAGAACGTTGACCATTAAAAACTTTTTGGAGCCATTAAAGTTTTGGATCCGAGCTGATATTTGTTTTTTTCCCTTCATCTGGGTCTGTATGACGGAATCCACAGATTGGATGTCAAATAAACAGTACAGTGAAGCTTAGGAGGATTTTAACGGTGGATATCCAATCACTATTGTTTTCCTATAGTGTGGTCCACCTGAGATTTATATCCCTCTCATTTTTAGAATCAAGCCATAAAATGATCTGTAAAAATGGAAGAACGGCATGGATGAAAAACATACATCATGGTGGGGCCCACAGAGCACCGACCACCAGCCATTGGGCTAGTGGCAGGGGGATTAGCCAATCTGTTTTCATATGGGACGTCATATGTCCATTTCTCAGGTGGGCTCCACTTGCTATGTATGGTGGTCAAACCAGGCTGGTCTAGCCATCAAGACGATCACAAAAATACATAGCTGACTGTCGACCCTTGGTAGTTCTTTCTTGATCGTCCAGTTTTATACATGTGGCCCACCTAATGACTGGACAGAACCGATAGGGAGAGCAGATGTAAGGCCCGTATCCTAGCCCGTACTGTTCCGTATACCTTCGTGGTCCTCCCAGTCGAATTTCGGTGACCCGGGATCTGTTATCGGTATTTACGTGAAATCCTGAGACGTGTTCCGTATTTTAGAGTCGGCTCGACCCGAGATTTATACTAGAGTGACCGCATCATCGCCGCGATTCCAACGCCGCGACTCGCGCATCGAACCGATATGTAGGCTGGAAGATGTTGGTCTGCGTTCAATTCGAAGAAAACACCGTGCGTTGTAATCTCGAGAGAATCTCTACCACCCATCAAATCAATCAAGTACTAGCAACCCAACCCATCCCTCTCTTACATTACCTTACCTAAAGTCAACTCTCCCTTACATGTCAAGTACACTTATCCATCACTCATCATCACTTCCCTCCCATTATCTCTCTCTCTCATTTTTCCCAAGAAAGGAACCATCCATGGCATTCCATGGGAGAGAAACTAGTGTGGCCCACCTTCTTACCATCCAATCCCACCCTCCGTGACCGATCTCAACCGTTGAAGTCTATCCATTGGAGCTCTAGAGGCTATAGGCGGAAGAAGAAGAAAAGATCCTAAGGTGGGTATTCGATTCTCTCTCTCCCTTTTTTTTGTGTTTGATCATGGCCCACCTTGTGATATGTTTCACATCCATGCGGTCCACCTAGTGGGCCTACCTAGCAGTCCATTTAGACTGCCTAATTGAAGGGAATATACAGATATACATTTTTTTCAAGGATGGTGGGTCCCACACGTGTAGACCCACTTAAATGTGAAGTGCAGGTGCCATATGGGACCACCATTGTGTTATATCCATGCCGTCCAGCGTCCCTGGACGCTGGACGTGACGGAGGCTAACATGGAGGGCGTGTATTAACAGGGTGAACTAACAGTTAATAGAAAAAATAAATAAAATATATTATACTTAAGCTTTTGTCTAGACCACTCATGTAGGACTCATCTTGATGTAAAGATCAAATCCACGCCATCCATTCTATTTCTCAGCTCATTTTAGGCGTTGAGCCAAAAAAATGAAGTGAATCTGATTATCTGGTGGGCCATACCATAGAAAAACAGTCTTTTTACCTTTAAAACTCACCCTAATGTTTCGATACGCTAGAACGTTGCTGCATATTGGGCTCGTTTCGTTGATCTTGAACCGTAGAGTGCAATGAATGGACTGGATTTAGCTGATGTGAGCCCCACGTATGAAGAATTTCAAATCCAAATTTTTCAAAAACAAATAAATATAAATATAAACAACAACAGCAGTTGCTGCTGACAGAGAGAGAGAGGCGGGCAGGCGTACGGCGCTGTGGGCGATGGGCGGACGACCAGGGACCCACGGTCCTAGCCGTGGCCCCCACCATGATGTGTATTTTTCATCCATGCCGTATATATGGTGGGCCACTTTTAATTATGATCCCCACCTCAAAAATCAGCCTTATAAGGAGCTCAGGTGGCCCACGTCACATAAAATAGTGGGATTGAACGTCTGCCACTGAAACCCTTCTTGGGTGTCCCTAATGTCTGGATCACAAGGAAATTTGTTGTTTCCCCTTCACCTAGGATCTGTGAGACCCTATCAACGGTTTGGATGGTAGATAAACATTATGATGGGCCCCACGTGGGACCCACTTATGTGGAAGTGGAAATACAGTGGCTGAGGTTTGTACAACAGCTACAGAGCTGCTGTACATACATCAACGCCCCTTTTGTGAGTCGTGCATGTGGCACGTGCCACCCCTAAAACCGTCCATCCATTTCCCACTTGTGAGCTGTGCATGTGGCACGTGTTGTATTTAAACCGTCCATCCATTCTTGTGGGGACCACCGTGATGTATGGGTTTATACACACCGTCCAAACAGTGGGCCCTCCCATGATGTATGTGATGAATCCAAACCGTCCATCCATTTCCCACTTGTGAGCCGTGCATGTGGCACGTGTTGTATTTAAACCGTCCATCCAATGGCCAGGGAGTGGATATGGGGCAGAATCAAATCTCTGGTGGGCAGACCATCCGTAGGACCCACCTAATACATGTATTATATCCAATCACCCATGCATCTGGGCGTGGTGGGCTAGTGCAAACCAGCCATTCTTCTGCTGTAGTTGCATGTGGGGTCCACCTTGATTTGCGTATTCTGTATATACACCGTCCAGCCACACCATCCAGTGGTCTGGACGGTGAGACCCAACTGATGTATGGCCATCCGTCCAGGGCTGGCGTGAGGACAGCCACACGTGTGGCCTTCCACATGGGACGTGGATCCCCTCTATGTTGTATGTGTTGCGTGACCCATACGTACATTGATAGGGACGATGGGTCCCACCTACTGACTGATGCAGCAAGTTATGTGGGGGCCATTTGATGTATGTGTAAAAAAATCCTAACCGTCCATCCATATGGAGGACATGGCCCATCCTTGCATGTGCAAGAAGAGCCCACTGCGATGCATTAGTTTCATCCACGCCATGCAAACCTCTGGACGGTACTGGCTCGGCTGGATGGTGCTAGACCACCATGATGCATGTGTCTGCACACCATGCCGTTCATCTGTTTTACCAATGGGGCCCACCCCTGATGTGCCTAACCATGTGGGGCCCGTATGACGTGTGGGATTCATCCCAGTCGTCCGTCCAACAAGCTGGAATGGTGGACCCCTCGTCAGCAAGCTCTGACCCATCACGAGGTATATGTTATACTTAAATCGTCCATCCATTTGGAGTTATGGCCCACCTCACACGTGTAACACGTGTGGGGGTGGGACCCACCTTGATGTATTTATTTCAAATCCTCATTGTCCAGAGATATCTGGACGGTGCAGTGGGAACCGCCTTCATATATGTGGTGTGGGGCACACCATAATATATATGTTTTATATCTAAAACCATCCATCCATTGGACGTCAGCATGTGGGGCCCACCATTTATTAATGTATGTGCATCCAACCACCCATCTGTTTTGCCATGTGGGACAGACCTTGATGTACGCGTTACATCCAAACCATTCACCCATCTATGGAAATCCACCGCGATGATCCACATTGCCCATCTGTGCGGACCTGACCATGATGTACGTGTATCGTACACGCCGTCCAGCAGTTGAGCAAATGCTGACGGTGTTGTCTAATGCTTGGATGGTGCCTATTTTCATAGATAATATTTGAACGGTTCTAGTTTACCAAGGCAATGTTTGGACAGTGCTGATCATCATACGTGGGCCATGCGTGTAGTGATACACATGTTATACGTACAACTATTGAAATAATTTTTGATGCGGCCCCTATGCTGAGGCCCACCATGATATATTTGTAGCCGTCCATGAGACCCACCTTGATGTATTTATGGACAATCTATGAGGCGCACCTCGATAAATTTATACCCTGTCCATAAGGGCTAACGTGATGTATTCAAGGCCCGTGGGCGAGGCCCAATGTGATGTATTCGAGGCCTGTGGGCGAGACCTAATCTGATGTATTTAAGGCACATGGGTTGTGGCCCACTGTGATGTATTCGGGGCCCATGAGTCATGGCCCATCTGATGTATATTAGGCCCATGTGACGTGGCCCATTGTGATGTATAAGACCCTTGTGTAAGGCCTATTATGAATGTATAAGGCCCATTGAGATTATATGTAGCCCATTGTATTGTGTATAAGGCCATTGTATGAGACCATGAGCCCATTATATGTTCGGCCCAGTGTGGACCACTACTCGGGAGTAATGTTGGTTAAATGACCACATTGATGGGCAATGATGGTTGAATGCCCACATTGTGACCTTTCCTTAGGCCTTGATAGTTCCATTCTCATTATCACTTGTGGTTAACCCTAATCAGTGGGCCCTATTCACCATACATGGATGGATCCGTGTTATCGAATTTGATATAACTACGGGCGAGGGCTGATCTTTATATTATAGTTGATCGTCTGATCATCTATGGACCTCGCCTTGTTTATGTGCTGATTGTCGGTGCCGATGATCAAGACCGATTACCGATTTTGATTTGTCGTAGCCGATTGCCGATTATCGATCGAGGCCAAGTACCGATTCTGATGGCCGATTGCCGATTATCGATCAAGGCCGATTACCGACTTTGATTTGTCGTGGCCGATTGCTGATTCTGATTGTTGGGGCCCAATGTAATGTACATGCGACCTGTATTTGAAGCCCGACGTGATGTGTATTCAGCCCGTGTCTAAGGCTCAATATGATGTATATTGGGACGACCTAGGTGATGAGGCCCATCGTGATGCATTTGAGGGCCAGGTGAAGGAGCCCATTGTGATGTATGTTAGGCCCATGAGCAGGGCCCACCTGTTGTGTACATGTAACCCTTAAGTAAGGCCCATCGTGTTGTATACTATGCCTTTGTTCGAGGCCATGGGCCCATTATATGTTTGGTTCTATGTGGCCATTCATCGGGAGCAATGTTGGTTAAATGTCCACATTGTTGAGGTCGATTGTCGATGCCGGTTATTGATACCGGTTATGAGTATGTGACGGCATAACATCATGATACATGCACATACGCATCATCTGTATGTTTGTTATGAGATGTGGCTAATCATTGCATATGTCATTGAGTATGTTGATATGAGACTCCCTGATAGGCGGAGGTTATCTCACATGAGCACACAGCGTGCACGAGATTTATGCATTACTGGATTGTATGACTCATGCATTTTGCATTGTGTGTCATACGCCCTAGTGACATCAGGGTCGTAGCCTCCATAGGCATATCATGGATGGCCAGATGGGACACCGAAAATATTTAGTTCTAGCATACGGGCGCCATAGATGTCCCTGGGTAAAAATTCTTAAACCTCCGTGGCTAGGAGATGACTCCAACGTCAAGACCGAGTGGATATATGAGCGCACGAGGGCCGAATACCAGGAGGCCGCGTATTCCACTGTGTCGTGGTCGGTTGGAAAGAAATGTGACCTTACCCGCCTGAGTGAGGGGGCAATGTCTAGGTTGAGTTTGACCAGCTCGAGGAATGGGTCCGCTATCGACGAGCCGAGCCTGATATTGGCAGGCGGATAGTGAGGTCTCTTTCACTTACCCAGTTGTGCGCTTGGATAGGGGCGGCAAGCTGGCGTAGAGTATAATAGACTCCGATGATGATCCTAGAGAGGAACTGTACTGATATGTGGACTTATTGATCAGGAGTTGCATACCCATTCATTCATTCATTCACTATTCACTCGGGCTGGTGGTGTGCAACTATTTGTTACGTGTACCGTTGCAATGGCCAGGATTTCGGTTGGGGCATGCGACTAACCTGAGATCAGGAGTTTACCACATTGAGTCTGACTATCCAAATTTAGGTATGGGACTGGTTTGGATAGAAGTCCCTTCTGATGGACCTCATAACCTGTGATACTACGTACTATCATTCTGACTTTACACTCCAGCATGATCATTCCATTCGCACCGCATATTGCATGACATTTGCGGCATACAACATTTTGGGTTATTGTGTTTCTGCATTTATATGGTTTAGGTATGACTGACGCTATTTATGATACTCATCAGGAATGTATATTGCATTGCATCCTTTGCATATGATGTTTGGCTATCCATGATTCCTCATTTGCATAGTTGATTCTTATTGAGTATCTTAATATTGTATGACTCATGCACTTGTTAGTATTTCCGCTTACTCTGTTATCGTGTGATTTATGACCTTGTTAGTATTTCTGTTTATTTTGATAATTCATGATCTTATCAATATTTCTGCTTATTCAGACATGGTATGATTTATGGATTACAAGTATTTCCGGTATTGTATGATTATGACATTGTATTAAATACTTGACACTTACCTGGTGCACACACTTATACCACCCTCTAATCTAATGCACGATAGATGCATGCAGGTGATGTTAGGTTACAGCAGTGTTAAGCTCGGAGTGTACAACCATCTTCTGGAGCTTTGATTTTTGATATATGTATTTCCTCTTCAGCAGTGTATTCAAATGATTTTATTAGTGGATATGTGATGATGATGTTGATTTTGTGAATTGGGTAATTCTGTGGTTATGCTTATTACGAGTTAAATGTACAAAAAAAAAATCCTCCTTGTACGATCCCAAGATCGGAATCTAGCGTATGGACGCTAGGAGCCGAGAATGGGGTATTACGGAGGCTGTCGGTACCGAATTTGGCGATTGAAATTCCTGTGAATCCGATTTTCGGGTTTGGGGCGTGACAGTAGAGAATGTCTTATTCGTCGTTTCTCTTCACATTTGCTATCAATTGCATCTTTCCTGTCGATCAAGCAATCTCGATACGTGTGGCACACAAGTATGTACGAAATCCTTGGGACTGTTCATCAGCTGAGCCCTTCCATGAAGGAGCTGTAAAAACAAAAAGGACTCAGATTCTCGGGTACGTTAGTGATCCGTCAGGTGCCTAGTCGGTGCTCTGTCCACCCGGATGTGTTTTAAATTATAGATATAAAATTTCTGTAAATAAGAAAGAAAGAAAAAAAAAAAAAAGTCACATGGAGAAGTATGTTTGAACATAGTCTCTTTAAAGTGTTATTCACCCCTCCTCAAAGTGGTTGAGAATGCTGATAGTTTGCCAGTAAATTATGACTCTACGTTCGGCAAACATGAAGAATCACGAATTGAAATTTGTATGCACAATTTTGTCTGGTAGATAAATAAAATAAAATCCCAAATTATACAGAAAATTAGAAAATTGTATGTGGTTTATACCACTGCTTTGGTTTGTTTCTTGAGGACAACTGGCTAAGGTTCGTATGAACCTTGCTGACTTGATCAGAAGTCACGGTTGCTTTTTTTGTTGGGTCATATGTGAGAGTGGCTCGAGTTGTTGGATATGGTCCAATGAACCATCTAGACATTGTTTATATAAGCCAAAGTTGCTGGCTGTTTTGATATGTGTTCATTACTCTTTATGATCATTTATGGTTGTTGGTGAGAAACTAGCTGTTATTTTGGTTGTTTTTGACTATTATGCATGTTGGACAATTAGCTGCTGCATGCTAGCTGTTTAGACTCATTAGCTAGCCATTATATGTCTGTTGGGCTAGCCATGTGTAACAATTTTTGAATGGTCTGGATTAATGCTACATGTGCAATTACACCTCTGTCAAATAGCTAGTTTTCAGCTTATATAAAAGACTGACTGGTCTCATTTATACCATTCGCCTACTTCACTCTAGCCACTTGACTCATAGCCATTATTGCACCGTGACTCGCACTTGTATTGCATTGATTCGCAAAAACAAACCATTCGCAACACGCACACGTATAAAGTGTGCCTCCACAGCCACTCTAGCACATAAGGTCAAGAGGGGTGTCAAAGACGTGGACCATTTAGACTTTGTGCCCATGACTTGAGTATAAAGGTGCACATGGGTGCTCACGTAAAAATTTGTCGAGGTGAGCATTCCTCTCTCTCTATATATTTATATATACACGTGTGTGGGAATGGTACTTATAATGTCAAACTCATGAGAATTTCCCATGAGGTTGAGCTGTGTGAGCCCTACCATGATGTGTGTCGAACATCAACACAGTGCATTTGACTGGTCCTCTTTAGATTATGTGATATCCCAAAATACAGTGGTATATGGAATTCAAGTAGGCAATACCATCTAAAATCATGTGTGGACATGCCTAAAAAATATAAAAGTGCTTGGTAGGGCCCGCATGAGTATTGGATACAACTGAAACTTGGTCTGAGCCCTCATCCAAATGGGACACACACAATGGATAGGCTGGATTTGTAAACCATATCTCAATGGGGTCTAATAAATGATTATCAATGTTTTAATGAGAGGGTAACCCCTCCCAATTGTTGTATGTGGTGTGGCCCACCCAAGTCATGGATTGACTTGATTTTTAAGCCCGCAGCCCACTATAGAATTGTGCATCTAGCTGATTGGGTAGATGTTCGACATGCAACACGGTGGGGCCCACACAGCCTCGTATGGGGAGTTCCCATGAGGTCGACCACATAGTACCATTTGCCATATAGTAATTGGATTTAACGTTTCATGTAGAGGCTGCAATCTTGACAAGTGCATCTAAGTTTTGAGTTGTAATTTCAACCTGTGGATGCATGCTGCACGCAACCAACCCACTTAGTGCCAACTTAACCCGACTTGACATTTGTAACCAAGTGGGACTCGGTTCGGATTTGTCCCAAGCCAGGCTCCGTCTTGGATCACATTAGGTATGCTGGACTCAGTACTGAGTCGAGTTGAGTTAGGGTCAGGTTTACTTCAAAACCTGATACTACTAGGTTCAGCCCCATCTCTTTACGACTCGACTTGATGCCGGGCTCTAGTCGACAGCACTTGTTTTCGGCGGCACCCTAACTCTTCGTGGCCCACCATGTTTTCCAGCGAAATCCATTCCGTTCATGAGGTGACAGCCTTATGTTCACCTCAAACATAAAAAGATCATCCTGTTACTATACTCTTACTTTCCACACCAATGAGAATAATACAAAAACGCGCCTAAAACTTCTAAATTCAAGCGATGTGGCCCACCTCAGTTTCGGATTGGGCTTATATTTGTATTTTCCTTTACTTTTCGTGAGTCACATCCGTTGAACGTGATTGATGAAAGATACACACCATGATGGCAACACACATATGGTTGGTGTCCCATCCACATTGTTCCATGTGGTGTGACCCATATTGTCCCATCCACATATGGTCAATGCCATCTAACGATTCCGAGCAGATTTTTTGCAGAGTCATGATTTTGAGGGATTTGTTTTCAATTTCATTTGGAATTCTTCCATAGCTTATATAAATATAGGTCTAAATAGAATTGGGAGATAGTTCTAGGTTTTTAATTCGTCCAAGGGATTTCAAGGGTGTATTAAGTGTTTGATTTGAGGTTGTTCGACTCGGTAAGCTCCGTTCCTTTGTAATTTCTTCTTTCACAGTGATCATCTATCACTTTATGCCGTGGTTTTTTATTCCGGAGATTTTTTCTTGTTAAAATCATATTGTGCTATTTGTGTTAGCTTGGTGTGATTGAATTATTTCTTTAGATTTTACTATGTGCTTATGCAGTCACCTAACAATTAGAACACTTTTCCATTGTAGATGTGGGGTCCTGACGGAAAAAATGATTGATTCGATTGACTTTTGAGCAGTGAACCAGTAACACATCTATGATATGGCCCACGCAATGGATGGTGCTCATTGATAACTTTCAAACATGGGCTCTAATTCATCATTGGACGCTAAATGAGATCATAGAATCCAATGCTTGATGATCAAATTGGTGGTAGCCATGACCCAACTCTTATACTTTAGGATGCCCGTCCAATGTAGACCGGCTCAGGCATACCTTTATCATCACATTCCCGTTTGAGCCGGATATTGGCATATTGCTGGCGAGAGCATCTGTGTGTCCCACCATTTTCATTTCTTAGACTCTGTTTGTTTTCCTGAAATGCTAAAGCAATGTAATGCAAAACTCACATCATTACTCCTTGCTCTCAGATCATGGTAATCTGTTGGAATTAGGACTTGGATGGGCAACAATATGTTGACGTGGGCCCACTACGATATATATATATATATATACACACACACACACACACACGAACGAGATCATTTTATAGAAGGAAAAAAAAATGAAGCCAATCCAAAGTAGCTATTGGCCACACTATAGAAGCAAGTCAAGATTGAAGGTTTTTCATTGAAAATTTCTTACGGCTCACGGAAGTCTTGATGAAGCTGATATTTGAAGTGATGCATAAAATGACATTGCAAAATGGATGAAAGGTGTGGATATAACACATATTGAGAAGTTATGTCCACACATATCTAATCACGTGAGTACTTTACATGCACATGAAAAAAAACAATATTGCAAGAGTGTATATATATATGGCTTTACTTCGGACTACTGTAATAGTGATAATTATTACCCATTTACATAACAATATTACAGTATCTTAACCTCATTCTAGTCACTTAAACATGATCAACAGGTCTAATGAAAGTTACACACCATGTTAGCGTTACATACTAGGGTTGGTATTTCATCCCCATTGCTCCTTGTGGTGTGGCTTACTTAAGTTGTGGGTCTAGTTGATTTTCGCCCCAATGACTATAATTGAGGATGAAACTTAAGGGTCTGCTTGGTCTTTCAATTACAATAATAAATGGCCATTAATAGCTTACTTACTTTTATAATTGTGTGGTGCCATCACTTACATTCTACGGCAACAATGACAATCTCTATAAAAATAGTATTTTTTATAATATGAAAAATGTAATGACTATAATTAATTTTACCCGATTAATTTAAAAGTGTATTTAACTCTTGAGTTATTAGTTACAATTCCTATTTAAATAAACATTGGAAAATAATAGCGATGGCTCATTTACTATGCATTTGGTAGGAAAGTGGAAAACCAAACAAACCTTAATAGGTAGAGTTGACCTTAAATATATAACATGGTGCCCTAAAGAGTTTGAGCATTTTACAAGTATTATAGAGGAAATTTCGATATCCGTTCTAGGATTCATCCAAAGATGGGCTTCATCTTCTTCCAAGCAGCGTACAATATCCTACTTAGTTGTAATTTTACAAATCTTTTACAAAGAAAAGTTTGCATGTGTGTGCATATGCATCTCTCTCGCCTATCATCATGATAGGCGGCAATCTTAGCATGCATTTTAAAATGGGGTCTCAAAATTCTCTTTAAGACATGCTCGCTAGATTTCCACCTTGGAAATGTGTGTCCCAACATTTCGGCGTGTAAAAGTCTTTTGGAATAAAATTAATAAGAAGGCAATGGCAATGGTTCACCCACATGCACTGAGAAGTCACAGTCACACAAGGGACAAGCGCGCGAATCGGACCATCAAAATCATGGGCCACATCTCAGATGAGCCAAAAACCAACTATTATACCAAAATGGCATCCTATATTGGCGATTGAAGGCATCTAATGATTAAAAAAAAAAAGTAGTCATGGTTGGAATTCAATGAACAAATCTATGTGAAGCCAACTTATTTTTATTATATATGTGAATAGCAAATGGACATTCTTAGAAAAACAATTACAATTTGGAATTCAATGAACAAATCTATGTGAAACCCACTTATTTTTATTATATATGTGAATGGCAAATGGACATTCTTAGAAAAACAATTACAATTTCTAGAACGGCGTACAACTCAAAAATATACGCCCACACCCCAAGTCAGATTATCCGTGAAATTACATATTAAAATGGATTTCCACCACACACACACACACAATGGATGTGATGTAGAGCGGATAGCGGACAGTTTCATGACCAAGATGGATCAGAAAAGACACGGTTGACGACAGAAGTGATCCGGACCATCAGACCTTAGATCAGGCGTATCTTGCAATCCAGAATGAATTATCTGACGTAAAATATATGATTTTGAGGTAGAACAAGCTACTTTAGCCATCCAACCCTGCTGCACCGGGTTTTGCAGCCCGGATTTGTGAAAAAACCCCTTGATCGATAGTCATTTCCCTATTTATTTTCGTTTATACTATAAATAGTAAGTTTTAGTTTGATTATAGCTCTTCATCCGTTGGGCTTTAGGAGTTGTGTCCAACATGAAAAGTACTTTGGATAATTAGGAGAACGGTTTGGTGAAGCCAAATAGGACACTTATGCCCCGTTTGTTAAATCTGAAGTCTAAAGCCTGAAACTGGAAGAAGCTTGAATCTGAAATCTGAAGCCTGAATTTGACATCTGAAGTTAAAAAACATGTTTGGTAACTATGGTTGAAGTCTGAAAATTAAATATTGAATTTAAAATAATTTGTTTGTTAACAAACATCTGAAATGTTTGAAATATGTTAATTTGACATATTTTCCCTTATCTATCTCCTGTTGGGAAATGCTTTACATTATAAATAAATTATTTTTTATTAAATGAAAATGAAATTATTCTATTTAATTCAAATAAATTATAAAGTACTTAATAGAAAATTAAAATATCATTATTCATATAAATAAATAAATAAATTAATGATTTGCATGTTTAAGTGTGGCGGCAATTTCTTCTCGCATATTGGACATAATAGTTTGTTCAAAGTTTCTGAATACTCCTTCCACTTTAGGCATATCATTCTCTGATTCGATATTCATCTCTAAGACAACAATCATTGTACTCATGTCATGTAATGTTTATCAATTTAATCCACGTAATATATTGTACTTTCAGATAATCCCATAAATTCTTTAATTGCTTTTGATTAAATTCTTTTCCCATAGTACGCTTTTTTAACTCAATTATTAATTTGTTCCATACTTGTTTGGTCAAGCTTGACCCCAACCTACCACCCTTATGTGCTTCTTCATGACAACAATCAATAAATATTTTTTCTCCAAATCACTCGATCTTGCCCTGCCACTATCCCTTGAAGCCATTGCTATAATAATCTAGTATAAACTGAGAATTATTTAAAGAAGAATAATTGGGAAAAAATCTTTTAATAAATTTACTTGTAATTTTAATAATTTACTAGATCAAAATACATAGAAAAGATAAAAAATCAAGAAAATTAAGTCAATCTTCAAAGATAGAGAGATTGTAATACCCGTCAAAGAGAAATATTTATAATCTTTTATAAAGAAGCTGAAGAAATAATTGATAATGTAATGAAGAAGTGAATGAGAAGCATGTTGTGTTTTAGAAAAAAAATAAAAGTGAAAAAAATAACCAACCACCACAGACCGAGCTGGTGGCAGGGGGAGTATCCAACGTTGATACATGACGTGGGAAGAGGAGCGGATGCGGATTTCTGCGAAAGCCTTTCGCGGTAAGTTCCTATTTCTGCTCGAAATTAGGTAAGACCCATCGTAATGTTTGTCAGGAATCCACTCCGTCCATTTGCTTTTTGAGCTAATTTTAGGAGATTAGACCAAAATTAAATAGGATCCAAGACTCAAGTGGGCCGTAGTAAAGGAAAAGGTATTTAGGGAAATTCCTACCGTTGAAACCTCCCTAATTCAACATAACGTTTACATGCCATCCATACCGTTAATAACGTCCTTCTTACTGGGATGAACTAAAAACACAAATATTAGCATGATTCAAAACTTTTGCGGCCCCACAAATATTTCAACTATGGACATTTAATTATCACGTTTTCGGCCCACTTGAGCATTGGATATAGTTCATCTTTGGCCTCATGTCCTAAAATGAACTCAAAAAATGGATGGACGGTGAGGATTTCTCACTAACATCCCAGTGGGCCCCACTAGTGTTCCCAGCGAAAGGCTTTTGCAGGAAATCTGTGTCCGAGGAGGGCGCGGATTGGCAACTGACAAATTGAGTAGCGAGACTGCTACTGAAGTGATGTCACGAAGTTATGTGGGCCCCACCATGATGTATGTTTTGTATCCATGCCATCCATCCATCTGGAGAGATCATTTAAGGGTAAGATCCAAAGAATGCGTCACATCCAAAGCTCCAGTGAGCCTCACCATAGAAAACAGTGGGGAGAGTGACACCACCATTAAAAACTTCTAAAGGCCGCAAAAGTTTTCCATCAAGCTAATATTTGTGTTTTCCCTTTTTTTAAATGTCTTTTTTAACTTTTGAGTAGGTTGAATTTTGAAAAAATATTATGGTGGGCCTTAGGAAGGTTTCAACAATAGGCATTAATCTTCTCACTGTTTTCTTTGGTGGGGTCCACTAAAACTTTGGATCTGCCTCGTTCTCTGGGTCATGCCTTAAAATAATATATCCAAATGAATGGACGTTGTGGATACAACAAATGCATCATAGTGGTGTAAGACCCGTATCCTAAAACCGTACTGTTCTGTCAACTTCCGCGATCCTTCCCGTCGAATTCCGGCAACCTGTGACCGATAATCGACGTTGCGCACGACCGTAAGTCGTATCCTATACATTTGAGTCGGCTTAATCCGAGACTTGTATCATTGCGACCGCACAGTCGCCGCGGTTCTAACGCCGTGACTCATGTACCGATCCGATACCCTGACTAAGAGATGTGAGCCAGCGTTTATTTCGAGAAAACACCGCGCGTTTGCATTCCCAAGATAATCTCTACAACATGTCCCATCAATCCTATCAATTAATCCCATCAATCACCTCTCATGTCAAGTACATACACCCATGCTTTCTTTCTCCACAAGTTAAGCAACCACCAAAAGTCAACCAAGCTCTCACCTCACCCATCACTCACATCACACATCACTCACCTCACCCTTTCACCCATCACCCATCCCTCTTTCCTTACAACTCTCTCTCTCTCTCTTTCTCATTTCTCATCTCAAAATCTCAAGCAACAAAGCACTCCCACGTCCAAGGATTTCCATGAGAAAAGAAGTGATTTTTGGTGGTCCACTTCTCACTCCAAAACCCATCATCCTAGCCATCCATTTCCCATCTCCACCATCAAAGTGAAGCTCTAGGAGAGTAGCTTTCCAACGGATCAAAAAGATCAAGCGGTGGGTGTTTTCATAAGTTAGATTTTCATATTTCTATGATGGGCCAAGTGAGGCCCACCGATCAATGGTGTGGATCTCATTTTGGGACCCTAAATGTGGCCAATGGCCCACTTTGATTTCAAGATCAATCCATGATGGGGCCATTCTCCATGGACCCCATCACGATGTTTAATTTTTTTACATAAATGGTCATCTAGACCATCCATTTCGGTGGAGAGGGATCTCCACCGTTGATCTTTTCTTTGGATGGTCCCATGTGCAATGGGACCCATTGATGTATGATTGAATGGTTGAAACGGAGGGCCCATACTACTGGGGTCCCTCCATCACACGTGTGTCCCACTTTTCTCTCTCTCTCCCCCTCTCATTTTTTTTATTTTTATTTTTCTTGAATGTTGATGAGGCCATGTGGCCCACTTGAATGAGCCCCACATGAACTATGTATTTTATCCAAACCCTCCATGAGTGGGGCCCATCTTAGACGTATCATCCATCTTATGGTGGCCCACGTAAACAAAAAAAAAAAAAAAAAAAAGGGGAAACAACGTCCAGCGTCTGGACGTTGCTGGACATTGAAGGAAAACACAAATTTTGGCTTGATTTTTTTAAGCCATTGGGGTGGACCACTGTATAGGACTCACCTTGATGTATGTATTCAATCCAAGCCGTCCATCCTCTTCCCTGACTCATTTTAGGCGTTGAGCCAAAAAAATGAGGATGATCCGAATAGCTAGTGGGCCATACTTTTAAAAATAGTATCATTACCTTTGAAATCTATCCAGATTCTTCTTACACACTGGAAAAGGTCCGATATTGGTCTTGATAGACTCGTTATGAGCTGGGGAATCCAATGGATGGATTGGATCTACTTGAAGTGGGCCCTACACAGGAAAAACCGCAGAATTTCATGATTTCAAAAAAAAGAAAAGAAAACAAAAGGCAGCAGAGGCTGCTGTTGTATCAGGGTGCAGCCGTGCCAGGGCGAGCGGGCGGACGGTGGGTAGGGTCCCACGGCCCTGCACGTGGACCCCACCATAATGTTCATTTGTTATCCAACACGTTCATGAGGTGGGCCACATCTTGAAGTGGGTCCCCTCCAAATTTCAGCGAAATCCAACGCTCAGGTGGTCCACACCGTCTGAAATAGTGTGAATTGAATTCCGCCATTGAAACCCTTTTTGGGGCCCACATAAGTTTTGGATCAAGCTGAAATTAGTACTTCCTCTTCAACCAAGTCTTCGTGACCTTATCAACGGGTTAGATGGCGTGTAAACATTATGGTGGGCCCCCCTCACATGGGACCCACAGTGATGTATGTGTTCTTTCCACCGTCCAGGCGGACGGTGGAGCCCACCTTGATGCATGCCTTCTGCTCGCACTGTCCAGCGGACGGTGTGGAAGCTCTCCGTGGTGTATGTGTTTTATTCACACCATCCAGGTGTGGATGGTGGGACCCACCATGATGCATGTGTTGCATCTAAACCGTCCATTTATTTTTGTAAATTTGTTTTTATGGCCTGAGCTAAAAATGAGCCAGATCCTCAGCTCATGTGGACCCCCCACCATGATGCATGTGTTGCATCTCACCGTCTATCCATTTTGAAAACTCATTTCTTGAGCTAAAAATGAGTCAAATCTATGGTTCAAATGGGCCCACTTTGGTATGTATATAGGGCTCATGTTGATCCATTTATGGCCATTCATTTAGGCCCACCTTGGTGCACATCTAAGGCCATGGGATTAAGCCCATTTGGCATATGTAATGCCCATGGGATTAAGCCCCTTTGGCATATGTAATGCCCATGGGTTTGGGCCTATTTGACATATGCAATGCCCATGGGATCCAGCCCATTTATTCTATATAGGGCCCATGGGATTCAAGCCCATTTGATGTGCATGGGGCGCAAATGGAGTGGCCCATTCGATATATTTAAAGCTCATGTGTGTAGGCCCATCTGATATATTTAAGGCCCAAGTTGTGAGGCCACTTTGATGTGTTTCATGGCCCATGGGTCATGGACCATTGCAATGTACATAAGGCTCATTGGTGAGGGCCATTAATGCAGCCATTTGATGAATATAAGGCTCATGTAATTCGGCCCATTTGATATATTTATGGCCCATGGATCGAGGCCCAACGGAATGACCTTAGGGTCCATTGCAATGTGTGATTTCTCACGGTTCATGTAATGACATTTATGGCGGGTCGTGTCTAAGGAACAATGTTGGTTTGACGTCCACATTGTATGTACAATGTTGGTTAAATGCCCGCATTGTAACTCTCCTTAGGGCTCATTAATAGGCCCATACTCGTTACTATTCATCGCTTTATAACATGCTGAGTATAATCCCATGACTCATGCCCATACGCATCATATGTATGCTTGATTTGAGTAGCGATTGATCATAGCATATGCCATTGGGCAGAGTACTTATGGGACCCGTTATGAGACGGAGTGCCCTACATGATCGCGCAGTACGCGCTGAATTTCTGCATGACGTGTGATTCATGCATCTCGTATATATGTGACTTGATCACTGCATGCTCTAGCGACATCAGGGCCGTGGCTCCACAGGTACATCGTGGATGGCCATATCGGATACCGAAAATACTTGGTTCTAGCACTGTGGGCACTTAGGATGTCCTTGGGTGAAAGTCCCAGAACCTTTTTGATACCAGGAGATGCTCTAACATCTAGACCGAGTGGATACACGAGCGCCCGAGTACCGAATACCAGTAGGCCGCGTCTCCCACTGTGTCGTGGTCAGTTGGAAGGGGGTGTGGCCTTATCCGCCTGAGTGAGGGGGCTATAAGCTAGGCTGAGTTTGACCAGCTAGCAAATGAGTCCGCTATCGACGAGCCGGGTAGGTATTGACAGACTACTGGTCAGGCGGATAGTGAGGTCTATTTCGCTTGCTTGACTGTGCAGCTAGGGAGGTGACAGTCACTGCGAAGTGTATTAGACCCCGGTGATATCCAGAGAAGAACTGTATTGATTTGTGTACTTGATGAGTACCGACTTACTTGGATTATATTTCGCATATGACATTCGGCTAAGTAGGCCTTGCATTGCATCGGTGTGGCCGATGACATTCATATCTCGCATCGCATGGCCTTGGTATGGCCGATAGCATTCATGCCTTGCATTACATAGCCTTAGTATGGTTGATTGTATTCATGGACTTATCCGCATGTTTCCGCATTACTCTGATACTGTATACTTGGTACTTGCCTTACGCACACACTTACACCACCCTCTAAGCTTTTGTAAGCTTATGCATGACAGTTGCATGCAGGTAGCGTTGGACAGCAGCGGCGCTGAAGCAGGAACGCGTATCATACCATTTTGGAGCTTTTGATCATCTTGTATTTCCCTTTTCACATTGTATTTAAAAGATTTTGATATAGTGGATATGTGGTGATGTTATTTTGTGACTTAGTTATGCTTGTGGTTATGTTTCATTACAAAAAAAAATTCATTCTGAAAATCCTCCTTGTAGGATCCCAGGTTCGGAATCTGGCATTTGATTGTCAGGAGCCGAGAATGGGGCACTACGGAGGCTGTCGGCACCGGATTCGGCAATCGAAATTCATGTGAATCCAATTTTCGGGTTTGGGACGTGACAAGTGGGGTCCACATAACTTGTTGACGTCACTTCAGTAGCGAGTCTCGCTAATCAACCTGTCAGTATTTAATCCGTGTCTGTCCGAGACTATCGCCGATGGTCTTGGAAACTCCCCCTGACACTAGCCCCGTGGCTGGTGGTCGATGCTCTGTGTGCCCTAACATGATGTACAGGTTTCATCCATTCCATTCATCCATTTTTAAAGATCATTTTAGGGCTTTAACCTAAGAGGGATATAAATCTTATGTGGACCACACCACAGGAAAACAATAGTGATTGGATATCCATCATTTAAATATTATAAAGGCCCACTGTACTGTTTATCTGACATCCAATCTGTTGATTAGGTCATGAAGACTCAGATGAAGGGAAAAAACAAAGATCAGCTTGATCCGATACTTTTATAGCCCCCAAAAAGATTTTAATGGTCGACGTTCATTCAACACTATTTCTTGTAATGTGGTCCACTTGAGATTGGGATATACCTCTTTTTTTTTTTTTTTGTAATATCATAAAATGATCTATAAAAATAGATGGACGGCATGGATGAAACACATACATCATGGTGGGGCCCACAGAGCACCAACTACACACTAGCTATATCACTGGTGCAGGTGTTGACACTCATTGAGCTTTGAGTTGTACGAACGGTTTAAAGGAGATCAAAGTTGGCGGATGGCGTCCTACCGCCAATCCGTCCGGGCAGGGCTTTGTGGGGCACATCGTGATATAAATGTTTTATGTAAGCCGTTCATAATTTTTCTCATATGATTTTAGTATAAGATTCAAAAGATGAAGCATGTCCACAACTACAGTGAAGCACACCAAAGGATGCTGCAGTGATAATGATATCTACCATTGAAACCTTTCTAAGGGCCATTGTGATGTATTTTTACCATCCAACCTATTCATTAGGTCATGTAGACGTGGATGAAATGAAAACACAAATATCAGCTTGATTCGAAACTTCTCCAGCTCCCAAGAAGTTTTTAACAGTGGACGTTCAATCCCCACCTTGTGGTTCAATTAATCATTGGACCTGCTTCTTTTATTAGCTCACACCTTAAATGATCTAAAAAAGTTGATGGACGGTGTGGATCAAACACAAATCATGGTGGGGCATAAAGAAGTTTCATAGGTTAAAGGTTGATTTTGTATTTCGCAAACAATTTAAAAGAAAAAATTACTGTAGTTATTTGAAAAAGGATACTTTTGGATAAAAAAAATCACGGAGCGCATTCCACGTTCGCCATTAAGCCAGACTCCTATCGGAAAGAATTCAATGAAAAACCACTTAGCGCTTTTCGTCTTCTGCGTTAATAACACATTAACAAACACTACTAAACACGAAAAAATTTTCCTATTCTGCATTAAGTGCAAAAATTCAGCGTTAACAAACACGGCCTTACTATTTTTGGCCGAAAACCTTGCGCACTAGTAGACATCACGACCGTTTATAAATAGTAACTTTACTATTTATAGTAAGTCGCGGATACTAGGAGTTTTAGTTGTAGTTTGCTTCTGATTTCTTTCCTATTGCTTGATACCCTTATTTAAAGAGTTGTGAATTCATTTGTTATTCATTCATTAATCAATTTCGAATTTATTAGAAATTCTTTCTATTTTCTGCTTTCTTTCCTCGTGGATTCGAGAAATCTCTGTGAGGAGTCCAGAGAAGTTCCATGGATTCGGAATAATTATCCTCTTGAGTAAGACGGTGCTCGACCTTACGTTCTTCCCTACGTCAGGATGACACGGATCTTACCTACTCTATGTCAATAAGTGTCACGCCCCAAACCCGGAGATCGAATTCACAGGAATCCCGATCGCCGAATCCAGTGCCGACGGCCTCCGTAGTACCCCATTCTCGGCTCCTAGCATTCATATGCCAGATTTCGATCCTGGGATCCTACAAGGAGAATTTTTTTTGTATATTTAACTAGTAATAAGCATAACCACAAGATTACCTAATTCACAAAGGCAACATCATCATCATATATCCACTAATATAATCATTTGAGTACAACACTGAAAGGGAAATACATAAATAAAAAATCAAGCCCCAGAAGACCGTTGCATGCTCCAAGCTCAACACGGCTGCAACCTAACATCACCTGCACGTATCTATCGTGCATAAGCTTATAGAAAGCTTAGAGGGTTGTGTAAGTGTGTGCACAAAGTAAGTGTCAAGTATTCAATACAATATCATTATCATACAATACCGAAATTACTGGTAATTCATAAATCGTACATTATCGGAATAAGCAGAAATACTGACAAGATCATAAATCAATCAATATCAGAATACGTAATATAAAACAGCTATGCACTAAGGAGTCATAACGGGTCAAATATCAGATGCCGAGGATGTAATGCAATATACAAATCCTGCTAAGTCTGTCTACGCCATATAAGTGCAGAAACATAGCAACCCAAAATACCATTTGCCTGCGGATGTAATGCAATATGTAATGCAAATGAAATAACCATGCTTGGAGTGTGAAGTCGGGATGATAGTACGTAATATCACAGGTTACGGGGTCCGCCACAATGAACTTCTATCCAAACCAGTCCCATACCTAAATTTGGATAGTCAGACTCAACGTTGTAAACTCCTTATCTCAGGTTGGTCGCGCGCCCAACCGAAATCCTTGTCATAACGAAGGTACACAACAATTAGTTGTACACCACCAGCCTGAGTTGATAGTGAATGAATGAATGAGCATACAACTCTTACTCGATAAGTCCACATATTAGTACGGTTCCTCTCTGGGAAATCACTCGGGTCTAGTACACTCTAAACCAGATCGTCGCCACATCGCGTGTAATAAGGTAAGTGGAAGAGACCTCACCATCCTTCTACCAATATCGGGTTCGACTCGTCGATAGCGGACCCATTCCTCGAGCTGGTCAGACTCAGCCTAGCATTGCCCCCTACTCTCGGGCGGGTAAGGCCACACCCCCTTCCAACCGACCACGACACAGTGGAGAGCGTAACCATCTGGTAATTGGCACTCAACGCTCATCTACCCACTCGGTCTAGACGTTGGAGCAACCTCTGAAACCAAGAGGGTTTAGGGACTTTCACCCAGGGATATCTATAGCACCCCATGTAGAATAAATTTTCGGTATCCCATCCGGCCATCCACGATCTGCCTGTGGAGGTTACGACCCTGATGTCGCTAGGGCATATAGTAATTACAGCACACAATGTAAGATGCATGAGTCATACAATCCAGTCATGCATCAATCCTACGTAAACCGTGCACTCATGTGAGACAATCTCCGCCTATTAGGGAGTCTCATGACAACCAGCACTATGACATATGCAATGGTCAATCATATCTCATAACAGACATGCAGATAATGCGTATGGGCATGGATCATAATGCTATGCAGTCACATACTCATAATCGATATCAATATCCGACATTAACAATCGACATCGATCATGTGGACATTTAACCAACATTATCCCCCAAGGAATGACTCACATAAAGCCTAACATATAGTGGACTCATGGCCTCACATAAGGGCCAAATATATAACACCATGGGCCTCACTCAAGAGTTTAATACACATCACGATGAGCTTTTCACATGGGCCTCACTCAAGAGTTTAATACACATCACGATGAGCTTTTCACATGGGCCTAACATACATTACAATGGGTTCCATCGCCTAGCCCTCAAATGCATCACAGTGGGCCTCATCACGTAAGCCTCATATACATCACATTGGGCCTTAAACACGGGCTGGATACACATCACAACGGGCCCAATATACATCACATTGGGCCTCGACAATTGGAATCGGCGATCAGCCACGACAATCGAAATCGACAATCGGCCACGATAATTGGTCTCGATCGGTAATCGGCCTCGATAATCAGAATCGGTCAATCGGCCATGACAAGCAGAATCAGCAATCGGCCACGTCAATCGACAATCGGCCACGATCGGTAATTAGTCTCGATAATCGGCCTCGATCGGTAATCGGTCAATCGGCCACGACACACAGAGTTGGCAATCGGTCACGTCAATCGATAATCGGCCACGATCGGTAATCGGTCACGATAATCGGCCACAATTGGTAATCGGTCAATCGGCCAAGACAAACATAATAAAAAATCGACCACATTAATCGACAATCGGCCACGATCGATAATCAGTCTTGATAATCGGCCTCGTTCGGTAATCGGTCAATCGGCCACGACATGCAGAATCGGCAATCGGCCACGTCACTCGATAATCGGCCACGATCGGTAATCGGTCACGGTAATCGGCCTTGATCGGTAATCGGTCAATCGGCCACGACAAATAGAATCGATAATCGGCCACATTAATCAACAATCGGCCATGATCGGTAATCAGTCTCGATAATCGGCCTCGATCGGTAATCGGTCAATCGGCCACGACACGCAGAATCGACAATCGGCCACGATCGGTAATCGGTCATGATAATTGGCCACGATCGGTAATCTGTAGCGATGAGAATGGGCCTAACAAGGCTTAAGGGAAGGTCACAATGTGGACATTCAACCATCATTGTCCATCAAAGTGGACATTTAACCAACATTGATCCCAATGAGTGTCCTACATAAGGAATTCATAAATAATGTAATGGCCACACCTATACATTACATTGGGCCTCGCATATGGACCTCACATACATCGCATCGAGTCTTGAATACACAATAGGCGGGGGCGCATCGAGTCTTGAATACACAATAGGCGGGCCCCCGCACCTGGGCCTCAAATAGATCTTAATGGATCTCGATCCATGGACCTTAAATACATTTTAATGGGCCTCGACCTATGGGCTCCAAATATATCACAATGGGCCTCAATCCATGGGCCCTAAATACATTTTAATGGGCCTCGACCTATGGGCCCCAAATATATCACAAAGGGCCTCAATCCATGAGCCCTAAATACATCCATCAAAATATCATCTAGACCGCACCACAAATAGTGGTGGAGATAATGATTCCGCCGTTTAAACAGTTCACAAGCCCACCATAACATTTATTTTCCATCCAATCTGATCATACAATCACCAAGACTTGGAGCAGAGGAATAACAATTATCATATTGATCCAGAACTTCTGAAATCCCTAAGGGGTTTTAATGGTAAGTGTTTAACTCTCCACTATTTTCTACAGTGTGGTCCACCTGATAGATTTGCCTCATTTAGTGGATGGACGGTTTAGATGTAACACATACCTCATGACCAGCCCACTGTCTAGAGGTCTGGACGGTATGGATTTACAACATATCAAGGTGGGTCCCATGCACATGGACGAAATGGCGTGGATGGAAGTCATACATCAAGTGAGTCAGCACCAAGCTAGCTAGATGGTGTAGGTAAAATATATACATCATTAAGGTGGGCCTCACAGATGGGCGGTGAGGATCAAATCCATACGCTGCACACAACAACTATATGGTTGGTGTGCGATTGACCAACCAATCTGTTCACGGTGGGTGGGTCCCACGTGGGGCCACCAAATATATACATTCATGTATCATATATATGCTCCATATATATATATATATATATATATATATAATACTATACTAGCAATGATCCAGCGCCCAGCCCTGGACGGGTGGCCTGGATAAAACATATACATCACGTGGGGCCCCTTGGGCGGACGGTGTAGATCAACACAAACATCATTGCAGGGCCCCACAACGTCGTCTAACACTCTACCCAGCACCGTCCAGACATCGTGGACGGTGTGGATGGAAAACATACAACATGGTGCGGTCCACGGCACCGTCCAAACACCGCCCAACAAGGACGGACGGCCTGGATCGCATGCAGATGAAATACATGCGTCAGGTGGACCCCACCATCCTACACATCAGGATGGCAAGGACAGGACACACACATCAGGTGAGGTCCACGGCTGTGGATGGAACATAGATAAAACACTTACATATGGTGGGTTATCCACCGTCTAATCCACTGGACGGTGGATGGAATGGGTGAAATACGTACATCTGGTGGGTCCTATGTGGACGGTGTGGATCAATACACATCTCAAGGTGGGGCCCACCCTCACACGTGCAGCACGTGTGAGGTGGGTCTATGCCCCAAAAAGGGACGGCAGCGTGGTTGAAACACATACATCGCAGTGCATTCCACAGCACTGTTGTCGTTACTGCAGTGGGCCCACCGTCCTGAAAATGGACGGACGGTGTGGATTTAAACGTATACATCAAGTGTCCCACCCCACACGTGTCACACGTATGGGTGGTCCCGCATCATAAAAAAATGAAAGGGTGGTATGTATACAATACATACATCATAGCGGCCCGACAGCCCTTGCTGCGTCAGGTAAGCAGCCTACAGCTGCTGACCGTCCAAAGATGGACGGTTTGGGATCATGCCGCATGCTGGGGCCAGCACACTTGCTGACGTCAGATACAACAGCTATCTAGTTGGTGTGGGGCCACGTCCAGATGGGTGGACAGTCTGAATATAATACAAATCTCATGGTGGGGTCCACACGTGTGGCCTGCTGCTTTGGACAAAGCTGATATTTGATTTTCCCCTTTAACGGTCTAACAACAGCTGCTGCTAGACATCCAATACTCGGACGGTTAGGCTCAGATCTGGTGGGCCCATGATCTGGCCAAACAGGATGGATGGTGTGTATGTAGTACATACATCAATTGGGCCCCACATACCCTGCTGACGTCACAGCAAAGGGGTCCCACGGAGCTTGGTGGTTTCCATATACTAACTATATGCCTGGTTTGAGGTACCCAGCTAGTCTGTTTCAAGGTGGGGTCCATGTGATGTGGCCCTACCAGCTTGAATCAAGGTGATATTTGTAATTTTCGTACATCAGGGTCTGTCTAAGCCAGCAGCAAGGGTGGGCCCTCAATTCACAAAAATAAATAAGTAAAAGCACCCACAAAATAAAAGAAAAAGAGAGAGAGAAAGAAAGAAAGGAACACCCACCTTTGATCGCCTATTCCTTCTTCCGCCTATGCACTCTAGAGCTCCAAGATGACATTTTTAATGGTTGAGATGATGATCCAAGGGTTGGATTTGATGGTAGGAAGGTGGGTCACACCTAGCTTCTCCATAGAAACTATGGATGGTTTCTTGCTTGGAGGATGAAAGAGAGAGAATGAGAGGGAGAGAGAGGGAGGGATGGGTGTGAGTGATGGGTGATGGGTACTTGACATGTAAGGGATGAGTTTGTAAGAGAGAGAGTTGACTTTAGGGGAGGGGTGGTTGTACTTGACATGATGTGGTAATTGATGGGATTGATTTGACATGTTGTAGAGATTCTCTTGGGAGTGTAAATGCGCGACGTTTTCTCGAACTGAACGCGGGCCCACATCTTCTGGCCTGGGTATCACCTCGGTGCGTAATACGCGGCGTCAGAACTGCGGCGACGATGTGGTCGCTAGGGTATAAGTCTCGGGTCGAGCCGACTCTGGAATACGGAATATGACTCAAGGTCGCGCGCGACTGCCGATTATAAATCGCGAGTTGTCAAAAATTCGACCGGGAGGACCGCGGAAGCCTATGGAACAGTACAGGCTAGGATACAGGTCTTACAATAAGTGGTGTGGATTTGTGTGCACAACATTCTTGCCATTTTGCAATAGAAGGTAGCTTGCATGCTTTCTTCCACCCTTCCCTCCACACCTCTCTCCCAATCTCTCTTTTCCTTCCTTTCGTTCCATACCCACCAGTGCTAATAAAACAAAAGAAATAATTTTCCTCGAAAAATGTTCACTTTGCACTGTGAACTTTCACGTAACTCCACTTTCTTTCCCCTTAGCTTGTCGCCTGTGTAGAACATATGAGCAGTGGAAAATGCAAACTACACCATAAAGAATACTCCATGAGGTGGAAATTAAAGTAAGTATTCAATTGGTGGGCCACACATAAATACTAAGTCAGACCACTGACATTCCATTGATTTTAAAAGTGCAATCTGGTTCTAAAGTGGAAAATAATGGCATAACTAGAATGGAATCTCCTAAAGGTATTTTTTTGAACATTGTGATCTTGTATGGGTTTTAAATTCATGATGTATCACTGTTTTAACTATTAGTAGTTATCTTGTGTTCTCATGGACATAGTTGCATTTAAATTCATTGGCATCCACATTGCCTTCTTGGACCTTTCGCTAAGTCTAATCCACTGTTTGTAGGCTGCCTTGAAAAATCATAGAGATTGGATGATCTAAAATGACCCGTCAGTGGTAAGAAAAATGGATGGACATGATCTTTTGTAGAATATAGGTCTATTAGCAGATGTGTTGGGTCACCTGATTGCTAAGAATTTTTTCACAGTAATGGAAGAAGTGCGAACTGAACCTAATGGATGGTCCATGTAGATGATGTGAATGACAAGTCCAAACTACGATCATTTGCATGGAGAGGTCTCAGGGGACTAGATCATTTCTGATCCGTTGATTTATGCATCATCAATGAAAAATGGTAAAATTTATATTTCAATGTGTTTTCCAATAGGTCTTTTAATAAGCTACCACATTAATTTAAGCAATTATCATTAGAGTACCTTCAATAAGATTGGTGGCCAAGGTTGGCCCTACAAGCAAATGTGTTGGTAGCTTAGTGTTGGGGATTTTGACCTACGGAATCACACAAATCTAGATCTAGGATAGCAATCCAATGACACCAAGCATGCACAAGAGATCACAGATTTAACGTGGAAAACCCTTGCGGGGAAAAACCATGGCACAAAGCGACAGATCTCCACTATGAAAATAGAAATTACAAAGAGAGAGGACTTACCCGATTTGAACAACCTCGAATCTCACCCTTGCTACACCCTTTAGAAACCCTAGCATACCCTTGGAGCCCCTTTAGAAAGCCTTAGCATACCTTCTCCCCATCCCTAGAAAAGCCCTAGAAACGTCTATTTATAGTTTAGGCAATTTTCCTTTCGCATCCTAGTTGCGAAAGGACTCAAAATCTGTAAAATCTTCGTTTTCGCAATCGCATCTGCGGAACTCTTCGATGATATTAAAGGTCTCTCGATAACAAGGTCAATATAATCTGAAGGTCTCTCGATCATATCGATAGGACCCAAAAAACTGTTCAGCGACCAATGGTGAAAATTCTGAGAATTATTGATGTCATCGAGTCACTCTCGATAACAACTTCGATTCCATCTGAAACCCTGTCGATATCATCGACAAATCACCAGACAGATTTAAGACATCCGTCCATAACAATCTCCATCATGTCTTCAATCTTCACCGTATATCTTCTTGTCCTTTTCTCTTACCTCTACATCACATCATAGCTTCTCTTGCACACTCCGTCTTCCTTTTACGCCATTGCCAAGCCCAGAAAAGTTTCACAGAACTTGAACTTCTCTGTAGGAACAATCTAGGTGCATGTCTACCAGATCAAAATCCACGTGTTCAACTACCTTTGATCCTATCTTCCCAAAGGAAAAGACGTAATCTTCTTACCATCTCACCGCTATCCAATATTGCTTGTCGGGGTACTTGCTCACAACATTGATAGCCTGTGAAATAACCGGTTTAATCCAGACTATGACATATACTGTCAACCACATTCGAATAAGTCTCATGAGATATCCTGCTTTTCCTCATCTGTTTTGGGACATGTCCTGAGGAAAACTTGAGGAGAGACGCGTAAGGAACGCTCTCCGGCTTTACCTGGCCCATCACATCCTTGATCAATACCTACACATAAGGTATTCCTCTTATGATTACCAAAGCCTACTCCTCCTTCAGTCTCAATGCCGAGAACCATATTTATAGCCCCCCAATCCTTCATCCTAAATGTCCCACTTAACCGAGTCTTCAGTACATTAATTTCAGACATGTCATAATTGACGATCTACATGTCATCAATTCTTGACTCACCATGAAGGAATCAAATCACTGCCTAGGCGACAGGTCGAATCACAACATCCTGCAAAGTCTTTTCTCAGCCCATTTAACTTCGAACTGCTCTGGTTGCTTCATGTAGATCTGCTCTTCACATTCCCTTACAGAAGTGCAGACTCTACATCCATCCTTCCAGCTCAAGATCGCGTTGGCCAACTAGCGCCAATCACGAATCTAATAGGCACCTGCTATACCGTCGGCACGAATATCTCTAAGAAGTCGATCATTTCTCTCTGAGCATAACCCTTCGCTACCAACCTCGCCTTGTATCTATGTTGTATCCTCCTGAAAATTCACCTGCATCTAACCACTTTTCGGCCCACTCGAAGCTCCACCTGCTCTTATATGTCGGTCTGGTACAATGAATCCATCATATTGCCCATAGTCACCTTTCACTTCTCAGCACCAAGCTTACCTAGAGCCATCTGAATAAAAGATGAATCCTCTGCGATATTGGAGTCGTCCATGTACCTTGCCGATATCCAGCGATCATGCTGTGTGATTCGTCTCACAGGTGGCTGCTCCACCTGCTTTGTATACCTATCCACGTGTTTCAGCCTTCCTACCCTACCCGCTCATGTAGTCATGTCCAACATGCCACATACGTGTAGAGATGAAATCTGCTATATCCACAGCAGCTCCACCTTTTGAAGTGCTCCCGATAAACCTGTACAAGTTACCTAGTCGTTGTGCTTTCATGATTACCCGTGCCCCCTTAGATACTTTAAAAGCATCATCAATACCTATATACTTGCATCCTTTTGCCTCGAGTACACCAAGAGAAATCAGATTCTGTTTCAAATTAGGAACGTGCATTACATCTGTTAAGGTACGCTCCGCCCCATCAAATATCTTGATGCACACCAAACCAACAGTCACAACATTACAGGCAATGTCATTGCCTATAAATACCTGTCCACCATCGGACTCCCTGTAGCTGATGAACCAACTCCGATGAGGAGTCATGTGAAAAGATGCCCCTGTATCTAGCATCCGCTCGTCCTTACGATCATCGTATGACCGTCTGAACGAAGACACAAATAAAACATCACCATCACATCCATCTGACGTGGAAACGTTGGCCTCCTTGCATGAAGCCTCAAAATCTTTCCTCTTCGATTTAAGATTTTCACAATCCTTCTTCACATGTCTTTTCTTCCCACAGTTCCAGCACTTTACATTTCCTTTGCCCTTGCACTTGGATTTAGATCTAGAACCTGAAGAACTTGTACCTTGTCCAGAATTTCTACCCACTGTAAACAGTGCATCAGGAGATGTCCCCATGTCACTGTTCAGTTGTCTCATAGCCTTCCCTTGAAGGGCTGAGATAATGGTGTCGATACTCAGGATTTTATTCATGCTACACATAGTGTCCTTGAATGACTCATAGGACGCCGGAAGAGAATTCAGCAACATACATGCTTATTCTTCATCTTTTATTACTTCCTTCATATCCAGCAATTTGTAAACTAATTTATTAAAGTTACTGATGTGAGCCTCCAGATTTTCACCCTTTGCCATCTTGAAGTTATACCATTGTCGCTTCAAGTGTAGGCGATTTTCAGAAGATTTTTTCGCATAGACATCCTCTAACTTCACTCATAACTTAGCCGCAGTTTTTTCCCTCATGACGTTGTAGAGAACCTCATCCGTGAGACATAAACGGATCGATGATAAAGCCTTCTTATTAAGAGTATTCCACTCAGCATCAGTCATAGTAGACTTCCGCTCCTCAAGAGCACCATCTTCGCCTTGCTTGATTAAGGAACTCATCATCTTGATTTTTCATAACTCAAAATTATTTTTTCCTGAGTACTTCTCAATCTCATACCTGGTGCTCGCCATTATTACTAATCCCTCAGATTCAGATCTGTGCCCCAACGATAGCTCTGATATTACTTGTTGGGGATTTTGACCTACGGAATCACACATATCTAGATCTAGGATTGCAATCCAATGACACCAAGCACACATAAGAGACAGATTTAACGTGGAAAACCCTTACGGGGAAAAACCACGCACAAAGCAACAGATCTCCACTATGAAAATAGAAATTACAAAGAGAGAGGACTTACCCGATTCGAACAACCTCGAATCTCACCCTTGCTACACCCTTTAGAATCCCTATCATACCCTTGAAACCCCTTTAAAAAGCCTTAGCATACCATCTCTCCATCCTTAGAAAAGCCCTAGGAAGACCTATTTATAGTTTAGGCAACTTTCCTTTCGCATCTCAGTTGCGAAAGAACTCAAAATCCGCAAAATCTGCGTTTCCGCAATCGCATCTGCGGAATTCTTCGATAATATCGAAGGTCTCTCGATAACAGCTTCGATATAATTTGAAGGTCTCTCGATCATATCGACAGGATCCAAAAAACTGTCCAGCGACCAATAGTGAAAATTCTGAGAATTATCGATGCCATCGAGCCCCTCTCGATAACAACCTTGATTCTATTTGAAACCCTGTCGATATCATTGACAGACCACCAGACAGATTTAAGACATTCGTCCATAACACTTAGGTGGGCCCACCATAATATTTATGTGAAATACACCCCATCTTAGGCTCAGGGCCCAAAACTCAGCTCTATTTATAATTAAGGTGGACCACGCATATAATTGGAAACAATGTATTAAGCAATACTTACCTTCCAAACTATTTTCCCAGGCATGGCCCACCTGAATCACAGATGGTTATGATTTTTGGGCACATGCCTAGATTTTGGCATGGAATATAATGGTTGGAGTGAATTAATTTCTTATAATCATAATGGTAGGTCTCTATAAAAATTATGGGTGGATGTTTTTCTCTCAATTGTTTCCTTAGGCGTGGCTCACCTAAATCATAGGTAAGCCTGATCTTTAGTCCTTGACCCTAACATAGGACACATCTAATGGTTGAAGTGGATTTCACGTACTTATCACAGTAGGCCTAGTAAAAAAATCAAGGGTGAATGTCTCTCTCCTAACTGTTCCAAAAATAAAAGTAAGAGAATAAAGATTTACACTAATATATTAAAAAAAAAATTAATGGGACACAGACCCTTGATTTTTAATAGGGCCACCATGATGTGTATGTAAGATCTACTCTAACCATTAGATGTGTAATACTATGTTAGGGCTAGGGCTAAAAATCAAGTTGACATGTGATTTGGGTGAGCCACACCAAAGAAACAATTGGGAGAGAGATGCACATGCTCAATTTTTACAGGGCTTATAGTGATAATTATATGAAATCCACTCCAACCATTACATGACATACAAAAATTTAGGCCCGGAACCCAAAAATTAGGCCCATCTATGATTCATCGAGGCCACATCAAGGGAAACATTTTAGAGAGTGAATGTTCCCCTATACATTGTTTCTAATCATGTTGTCTACGTAAATCATGAATGGGGCTGGTTTTGGTCCCTACATCTAACATGGAGTAACTCACCTATTGATCGGGGTGGATTTCACAAAAACATCACGGTGGGGCCTGTCAAAGCCGCTAGCCTCTTTCTTGCATCCTCCAACCTAAACCACTCTTGATAATTACTTAAATTAACAAGGTAGCTTATTGAAAATATTTTAAAAAAAGTATAGTAAGGTAAATTCTATATGAAATAGATAGTTTTTTAGTAAACTTCTCTTTATCTCTCAAACTTTCATGGTATCTTACATAAAAATGAGAAAGCATTTTATAAGTGTAGGGAGATTTCGTACCAGCTGTGATAGTTATGTTATTTAGAGTATCGTGGTTTCACTTTAATAGCATATCTTCCTCCCATGCTTTATGTTTAATAAATATCATCCGATGTATCTACTAGATTATTATATCTGTAGATAAGTATACGACTGTATGGGCAGTGGTACATAAACATATTTTTGTTGCTAATATTCCATATAAATACCATTACCTCTTTTAACGAAAGATATCACAACTTTTTAAAATTTAATCCCTAATCCTATCATCGTCCTTTTCTTTTGAAATTGAACAGATAGAGCTTTGTTTATCTACAGTGGGTTAGGGCCCATTGAGATAATGGACTATGTCAGGAAGATATGCTCCTATTGGCCAACTGATCATCATGGTATGGCTACCTTACTGTAGCTCTTCTTTTCTAACAGAAGTGAGAAACTGGTAGGAAAGAAAGCATCCTATAGGTGACCCACTTATGAGAAAGCATCCTTAGGTGATTCATGTGTACGGTGTTTTGTTTGAACATAATTTCATTATACTCTGATAATCTGTTGCAATGTTTGTTTTTAGAAATGATACATGCCGCGTCACTATTTTGGCCATCTACATTGCATGGTACATTGTGAATAAAGACCGTACACCTGATGGACCTGCAATGGATGGCACATGGGTAAAAAGTAAGGATTACCTTACTCAGAAGTGGTAAAATATAAAGGGATTTTACTGCAAGTATACTTACTGTTTCATGGGAGTGCCATAATAGCATGGCTTTTCAAAATATTAGAGGGCATTGTTTGCTTTTTTCTTGGATAAAAATGCCCATAATTATATTTTTTAATTTTCTATGCACTTGTATGATTTTTTTTATTATTACTCTCTAACAGAAAAAGAATTGGATTTGCTGGGAAAGAAAATGAGAGAAAATTAAATGGAAAAATTATAATATCCCACTTTTGAAAGATAGCTTTATTATTTTATTATTATTATTATGATTAAGATTTTGCTTAGATATGTCTTTTGCTTTGAAATAGATAGAAGTAAAGATAAGAAATTTAAAAAAAAACTCAACTTTTTAAAAAATGTGTTATTCTTTTTTCTATAAAGATTATGTTCAGATGGATTTGCTTAAGAAGAAACTAATATAAAAAAATGAGTGATAAAAAATTGCACTTTTAAAAGATGGATTCTTTTTCTTTCTTTAAAACATTAGGCTTACGTTGGTCTTTTGCCAAGAGCTAAACTATGGGCCAACATTTGAAAAGTCAAAGTATGTTCAAATAATATGATTTTAAAGTCATTCTGAAGTTTGTCAAATTATATTTCCAATGAGTCCAAGATCACCTTGATTCAACCTGTAACGAGAAAGTTATGAGCATTTAAATGGAATCACGTAGTGCATTACTAAAACCCTGATTGTCACTTTAGGGCTTTTTGAGAGGCCAAATGGTCTCTAAGTGAGATGATTTCAAAGTTATTTAAAAGATAATCAAATTATATTTCTAATAAGTATAAGTTCACCTTTATCTGACTTGTAACAAGTGAGTTATGATTGTTTCTATACGATGTATAGTCCAAATTGCAATATGGGCATTGTCCAAATTATGAGTAGGAGTTTGGGCTAACTTTTGAAAGGTCAAATAATTTTCAAGTGAGTTAATTATAAATTCATTTAAAAGTTTATTAAATTATCTTTTCAATTAATGAGCACATGATCACTCAAATCCGACATATAATGAGAGAGTTATGATTGTTTTTGTGGGACCAGGCAATGCATTCTTCAAAGCGTAATAAAAGTTTTATCCAAATTATAATATGAACATTGGACCCACTTTTATAGGTTAAACAGTTTCCAAATGAGTTTATTCTAAAGCTATTTGAAAGTTCAAATTACATTTTGAACTTTGGGCCCACTTTTGACAAGTTAAACAGTCTCCAAACGTACTGACTTTAAAGTCATTTGAAAGTTCGTCAAATTATCTTTTGAATGAGTATAAGATCACTCCTATTCGACCTGTAACGAGGGAGTTATGACCATTTTTATGCGACTGCGCTATGATGAAAAATGATTTATTGTAATTTTCCGCGATCATGATTCGGACGATCACGAAAAATTGCGAGCATTGTTTTTCTACTATAATGTAGTCCCACAAAAACGGTCACAACTTCCTTGTTATAGGTTAGATCAGGATAATTTTATACTTGTTCAAAAGATAACTCGACGAACTTTCAAGCGGCTTTAGAATAATTTTATTTGAATACGATTTTACCTTTTGAAAGTGCGTCCAAATCTAAATTATAATTTGAATAAAATAACAATCACAATTTGGACAACGTATCTCATGATCCTATGAAAATAATCACAACTCCCTTGTTACACTTCGAATCGGGGTGATTTATGTTTATTGGAAAGATAATTCGACAAACTTTTAAATGGTTTTATAATCATTCATTTGGACACCATTTGGCCTTCCAAAAGCAGACCCAAAGTCCAAACTGTAATTTAAATAAAACAACAATCGCAATTTGGATACTATATTGCACGGTCCCATGCGAATGGTATTAATTCTCTCATTACATATCAGATCAAGTGATCTTATGCTCGCTCGAAAGATAATTCAACGAACTTTTAAATGACTTTAGAATCAGCTCATTTAGAGACCACTTAACATTTCAAAAATAGCCCAAAAGTTCAAATCATAATTTATACAACACCTTGATCGTGGTTTGAACTATACATGACGTGGACTCATGGGAATAATCATAACTCCCTTGTTACAGGCCGGATCAAGGTGATCTTGTATTTGTTGGAAAGGTAATTCGACGATCTTTCAAATAACTTTAAAACCATTTCATTTAGAGATAATTTATATTTCAAAAGTGAACCCAAAACAGTGATCGTGGTTTGAACAATGCTTCGTGTGATCCCACTAAAATACTCATAACTCTTTCGTTATAGGTCGGATTGTGGCAATATTGAGTTCATTGAGAAGATAATTTTACAAACTTCTAAATGGCTTTAGAACCTTCTTATTTTGATACCTTTTAACCTTTCAAAAGTTTGCCCAAAGTCCATCTCATGGCAAAGACTAGTCTAAGCCTAATTTTTTTTAATGAAAGAAGAATAACCTATTTTTTAAAAATCAAGTTTTTTATAACTATCCTCTCCGTATTTCAATTTTTTCCTAAGCAAGCCAATTTGATCATAATCTTTATAAAAAAAGAAAAGAAAAGAAGAACCTATGTTCTAAAAGTAATTTTTATTTTTATTTTTATTTTTTTTATCATCTCTCTCTTTTCTTTTATATCTGTTTCTAAGCAAAAGACCCATCTAAACAAAATCTAAAAAAATGAAAAAAAAAAAATACATCTTTTAAAAGTATAATATTTATACTTTTTTTCCAAGTTCCTCTCACTTACTCCCAAATAAGCTTAGTTTAACATAATAGGTAAAAAGAAGAAGAACCCATTTCCTAAGGTGAGAGCTCCTGCTAGATAGTAATGATTAAAAAAAAAAGGTAAAGGTGGATAAAAATTTGAAAAAAATGTGATTATGGGAATTTTCTTTGGAGAAAAATGCCAAATTGTACCTAGAAATTTAGAAAAATAATGTTTTAAAAGGTGTTGCTTTGTCAGTGCTTCTACAAAATAGTAGGTGTACTAGTTCAGGTAAAAAACCAAACACAAAAATAATTAACACTTGCAACTCTTAGTGGGAAGTGAGAGAAACTGGTGGCTAGGATTGTTCAATTAGTTACTATTATTTTTTTAATATGGGCCATGACATGCTTAATCCACCATGTGTTTACACCCGACCTATCGCAACCAAATCCAATAAGTAAGATGTCGCTATGTGTTAACACATTCGTACAAAGGTAAAAAAAGAAGAAGTATTGACAGAGTATGAAAGAGAGATCATGAGGATCTTAAATACATCTCTATAGAAGACACTTGTCACACGAAGAAGGCATACATACAAGAAAAATCCTAACAACAATCATCCTCCTTATGAGTAAGCAAGTATAGGCTATATATACGCAAAGCGCTCAAAAAGCATGCAAAACATAGTGCAAGGCGAAGGCAGTGATATTTAATGATACATGGTTGGATTTAATTGGCCACATATAATTGTATACTCTTAAGTAATGCGCTCAAATAGAAACATACTAAGTCAAGGCTGCTAAGAGGAGAAAGTTGTCTAAAAACAGAAACACAATGACACATGACAACGTAATGGTTAATTGGTCCTATCTTAAGATAGAAGCATACTAGGCCAAGGCTGCTAATTGATCTGAACGTTGATCCGAAAAGCCAATGAACCATACGCAAGGCCACCTGGCTCTAACCCAAGTCTATAAAAGTAGCACAAAATAAAAGGATATAAAAGTAGCATAAAATAAAAAACTCTAGACCCTCGCCAATCTAATCAAATAACTTTTTTAGCTTAATACTGCTTATCAAACTTTTGGCCTCATAAGGATGCTTATCTTATCTTAGTATAACCTAGTTTAGCTTCTTTACTTCTATCCAACACCACGCTGCTATAAGTTTGGATCGATTATCGTAGCTTACTTTTGTTCACCACTTCTGTCCAACACATCGCTATAGCAAGTCAGATTTAATTTAATTAATATCCATGACCCCATTATCGAATCTCCCAAATCTCCATTCTTACTCAGCGTTTCCTTGGTCACAATTCGCTGACGACCAAAGCACAATCATTTTATGATTGTCCAAGTTTTAACGATCGTCTTATAACTATTCAAGTCCATAAGACTGCCATCGTCCACAGTCGTCTCATCTGCTCGAACCACCCAGTAGTTTATTTTGCTATATTTTATTTTTCTACTAATTATATTGCATATACATTTATATTAATAAAATCAGCACTTAGCCTTTAAATTCATGTTCTTTTTTTTGGTTTTTTTAAATAATTACTTTGTTGATAAACATTGCCATTTGCCAAGCTATCACCATTGTGTTAGAAGTCATTGTCTTCAAGGTAAAAATAACTCATCCAAAGGACTAACTCTCCCTTTTATAAATTATCTATTTCTTGTCAATTATAGCTAAATAGTTAGGCAATCTTAACGTATCTAGTCTTAATTTGACTATTTCAATGCTTGGACAAGGTGTTCTATTCGAATCAAGTCAAATACGATTCCGAAACGTCCAACATATATATACTCATACACACATAATAATAATAAAGGTCATTCACTACACATGTGGTCATGTGTACGAATTAAATACCAACAACAACATGTCCCTTACCTAGTGGACCATGAAAGGTGGCTTTATCATATCATTTCCCTTTTTTAATAAAAGAGAGCCGATTCTAAGATAGTGGTGTGAACGCGTAATGCATCTTCTACCTTTGTACAGAGGTTTGCCCAATCCATCTCAACATGTTCACAGGTTAGACTTTAGCTTTTGAATCCTTATCCTCTCACAATTTGATACGTCACAATTTATATCACCTCACTCTAATCCAAACCATTTATTTAATGAGTCTCAACTTGTATAGTGGATATGTAACAAATAAAATATTATAAATTCTATTATTTCAACCATTTGAAATTTAGCACTTTTGATTTGAAGTGGACGGTCACCAAAACCTTTGAAATATTCAATCTACAAGAATTTCCACCATCCCCATCGAATGGAATCCCTATCATATAAAGCCGTTTGGGTCATTAAAAAAAGAAAAAAGAAAAAAAGATCAAAACTAATTCCAATGATAAAGTGCCAACTTATCATATTTCAGTAAGTGCAAATCCCTTTAGTCTTGACAAGTCTATCACTTTAACAAAGAGATCATCATCATAAATCATTTTCGATATTATCTTCAAGAAGGATTTTACGCTGAGTGCTCTTAAAAGTTTCAAAAATCTTTAGAATTATTTTATTTCATGCATTAGTCACCTACAGAACGCCGTGCTTCATGTCTTGGATTTTTGGGACTCAAAAGAGGGAAACAATAAGATAATTCCTTTGAGCTTCTGTTAGACCTAAATGCAAATCAGGTGCATTGCCCCATGTTCTTGGCACGTCTCCAAAATTATCCCAAACCCAGGTAGGCCACACCACAAAAGCATTATAAAATCGTGATGGAAACCTTTAAATTCATCTGGCGTAGCTCATTTGAGTTATATATGGGTTGGCCTGATTTTCTTTTTTGAGGATGTACCATCATACATGTGTGAAGCATGTTTGATGAATGATTTAGAATGGCATTTAATAGATAAGACGTCGAGTCCTACATAAAATCTTGGGCCGTGTATTCCAAGGGAAAAGAAAATAAAATGTGGTGATGTTTATACTTTATAATATATGTGGTCCAAGGGAAAATAAAAAATAGTAATTATACCTATGAGCATACTTAAAATATAAACTTTATTTTTAAGAATTTTGTTTGTGTGGTTAGTGAAAATTTTATATATCTGAAATAATGTTTAAGTAGGAACATTTGGTTGTGAAAAATTACAATGATGACTTTGTAAAATCTTCTCTTTCCTTTGTTATCCAAAATTTCAAACTAATACAAAAATGGAAAATCCTTCTTAATCCTCTCTTTTTTTGTCTTTTTTTTTTTTTTGGAGTTAGCTTGTTAATACACACCACTCTCAGTACACACTCCACTGTTAGTCACCCCAGTTAGGGAATCAATAACAAAACCTCAGTGTTAAAACAAGGGTATCTTTTATATCTGGTGAAGAATTGGTAATATCTAAACTAGCCCTTTATAACTCTCCCAAGGGCATACCTCGGTGTGGCTTACTTGAATTTATTTATTTATTTTAACATGTCGTGGGCCCAAATTGGGGTTCATTTAGTGGCAGTTTGAATGGCACAAAAACTTCTTGATTGGCCCCACATAGCTCAGCTCCAATCACTTAAAGTTTCATCTTATGTGCTCACCTCCGGGACTTAGCCAGAGACAAACGGTCCTGTAAAGGGCACCATAGGGCCCACCAGACCTCGATGAAGGGAAAATAAAAATATTAGCTTGATCTAAAACTTTTGTGGCTTCAATACATTTTCAACTGTAGGTGTTCAATCCCCACTGCTTTCTATGGTGTGGTCTACTTAAGACTTAGATCTACATATCCTTTTTGGGTTCATCCTAAAATGATCTTTCAAAAAAGATGGACGGTGTGGATTGAAAACAAATATCACAGTAGGCCCCACAAATCCCCTGATACGACCGTCCATCTCCAGCTAGTTCCTGGTGGGGGTAGTACCCGATCCGGGTACTGATCATATCTCTTATCGGATTCCTTTAAAAGGCAAGGTAGGAGTGATGTTTGCTTACATGGAGGAACATAGATTGGGGATCTAAACTATTATTTTGCAAGTTCCCCTCCGTGAACGTATTACTTGAAATTGTTCAACGTTGAGTAAGAACCATTTGACTAATTCTCGTAATTGATGATTAAGGAGAAAAAGTGATAATTGTTCAGATTCAATGAAAATAATTCAACTCAATGTGAGGCCCATCAGATGAGTGGCATTGATCAATCAAACTATTGTATCAAATTCATAGAATCTTTCAAGATAAACGAGGCCGGATTTGCTATAAAGCTAGGTAGGTTAAACTTACCTGCAATGTGATGTGTGGGGCCCACCGTGATGTGAATGGCATCTAATATAGTAATCTTGTGGACCTCCTCATGTTTTCCTAGGCACCCAAAAACCAGGCACTTCCAAAAACTCATTGGGTCCCACCACAGGGAACAGTTGGGATGGGGACAACCATTACTCTTAAAATCCTTTCAGATGTCGTGGAGGACTTTCTAACTTTTCTACATCCTCTCCATTCACAAGATGCTTCCCACTAGGATGAATGAACACCCCAAAATCAAGGACATCCCAAAATTTAGGTGGGCCATACCATGTGGTTTTAGATATTTTAGGCCTGATTTTAAATGGTGTGGCCCACCTGAGTTTTGGATTGATCTGATTGCGCTGTAAAGCTACTGCAAGTTAAATGTCTTGGCCTTTTGGTATTAATTCACAGAGAAGAGAAGCAATGTTTAACTAGTCCAAATGCTATATTTTAAGATGCGTCTGATTGCCTTTGATATCATGAAATATCATGACATTTCATTATGTTTGGTACAACCAAACGCACCCTTAACAACTCCAGAGGGAACATGCATGATGATACCATGCACCTAAGTATTATTGAATGAGGATTTATAGGGTGCTAATGTATTAGGTGTAGTGTCTTGGTGCACCAATATTCACAGGTGGGGCCCACAGTTTTTTAATCCAAACCGTTGATCTGATGGGCTGCACTATAGATTCCGGAAGTTCCAAACATCTCTTAGTTTTGAAGACCCACCTTTGATCATTGGCCTGTAGATGGTTAGGAAATGCATCAACCATTTTGAGAAAAAAGGCTTACCGTTGGATGTAAAACTCACCCAAGGAGTAAAATGGTCTAATATCAGGACAAAAGATCTAAAAGATGTCACGGACCAGATGGATGGCTCAGATCTTGCAAATGTATCACATATTGACACTTGCGCTTGCCTGTGGGCTTCAATTTGGACCATCCATTTGCTCTCGGACGCAATCAGATATATATATATATCGGCTAGATCACTGCACGGTAGGCTGATGATTTGACTGTCCATTTTCTGTGGAATCCATCAGATAGATGGTTCAGATTTGAACGTATGAGCATGTCCATTCATTCTGGGACCTATCAGACAAATGGTCTAGATCATCGAATCTTGTGCTCGCAATTGGACCGTCCATTCACCATGGCGCCTATCAGACATAGATCACTAAACCATGAGCCTGTCCTTTCACTATGGAACCAATTAGATAGACGGTCTAGATGGGCCAATGATTTGGGACTGTCTATGCATCGTGGGACCCGGTTACAAGCCCGATGGGTAACTTGAATAGGGCGCGGATTATGTCCTATCTCCACCCGGACATAGCTAGAGACGGACAATCCTGTCAGGGGCTCTGTGGGGCCCACCGTGATGTATATGTTTTATCTACGCTGTCCATCCACTTTGACTGATCATTTAAGGGCATCATCCCAAAAGGGAGGCAGTTTGAAATCTCAAGTGGACCACACCACAGGAAGCAGTGGGAATTGAAAGGTTAAACTTTCAGTGGGGCACAGAAGTTTTGGATCATATTTATTTTTTCCCTTCATACAGGTCTACGTGACCTTATGAACAGGTTGGATGGCAAATAAACATCACATTATGCCCACCCTAGGAAGTTTTCAATAGTAGGAATTCAAATCCCACTACTTCCTTTGGTGTGGTCAACTTGAGAATTTGATCTAGTTTTTTAGTTTTTTTTTTTTTTTGTATTCATTAACTGAAATGATCTGTAAAAATAGATGGACAGCATGGATAAATCATACACATCACGGTGGGGCCACAGATCCCGTCACAGGACTGTCCGTCTCTGGCTAGGACATGGTTGGGGACTTCGGATCGTACCCAATCCGCGCCCAATAAAGTGCAGAGACCTGAACTTGAATCCCTTGGTCAGGTATGATGGCTGTTGAAAGCCCTAACTCCACCATATGTAACAAAACCATCAATCAGCTGGGCCCCATTGAGAATGGACCACCTCTAAAATCAACCCAAGTGAACTATCCTGCTCATGATCCTGGTGAAACACTTGCCAATCATGTCTTAAAAGACTTGGTGGCTCGGACAGACTTGTCCGGTCATGAGTCAGGTCAGGACTTAGTCGAGTATGAGCTGACTCATGGAGTCGAACCGTATCGGGCCCACCTACTCGGATCCAACCGAAGCCAGATCAGTGAGAGTCTGCACCATGGAGCATTTTGATGGGCGGTCAGGATGAACAGTTTCTATCACGTTGGGTGGGGCCATTTAGGCTGGAGCACCTAGGAAGTATGATAATCATGTATGCTTCATGCTGAAAGAATCTCTCAGATTGGAAGATCCTATGTATTATGCGTCTTTGAGCTTTCGTTTTTTGGTTGAATGTGGATTATTGTTGCATTTTGTTTCTTAATAATTAGAATTTTACTTCCACCTTGAGAGATTTTATTGTGCATGGGCCATTCAAAGTAGGCCCAAGTACCACACCAGCAGTTTGGATGATTGAAACATGGGTCCCCCATTTGCACAAACTGCAAATCTGAGCTCTTGGACCCAAGCATTGCTTATCACTTAAAAATAATAGCATACAATATATGAAAGCATAGTTTACATGGATTTTTACCAGAAAATTCCTCAAGGAATTAGATTTTACTAAATATTAATCCAGAAAGTAATATTCCCTAAGGGCCTGTTTGGGAGTGTGGATTTGGAACCCCATGCCCCAGGATTGGACACCCCCTGGATTAGCAATCCTCCTGGTGTATTTGACACCTTGGAGTGTGAATCAACTTTAATTCAAAAATACCTATGCATGGTATACCAACGGGGGTTTGAATTTAATTACTAAATCAACTTTAATATCCCTAATTAGTGAGATATGTAATTTTTGACACTATGATTGTGATAAGCCCGCTGAAATATATGCTTTGCCTGAAATGATGAAATTCCAAGTCTCGGATGGATTGCAAGCACAAGATCATGTCCGAGTGACTAAACAACAATTTTTAATCGTAGATTAATATGGACAATGTTTGGACAATGCTGATTTACATGAACAATGTTTGAACGATGCTGATCATCATTAGTAGGCCATGTGCTCAATAGAATGATAGTGTACAGTGACACACATTTTACACCTGCAACTATTGAAATGATTTTAGGTGTAATCCAAACTCTCACCGTGGATTGCAAACCCCCTCATAGTGGGGATTAGAAACCACTTCGATTTAAAACCCCAGGTTACTTTATGCTGCCAAACAAACAAGGAGATTTGAAACCCCCTCTAATCCATGGTGACAAATGACCCCTAGTAATGTTTTTAAGAGGTGAAACTATGTTGCCGTCCTCTGAATTTTCTTTTAAACAAAGTAGAAAATTGAAAGTTATGAGACCAAATGGGATGTGTTTCACATCCAAACCATCTAAGAAATGCACACCAATATTATTATTAGACGAGCAAAAAACATTACAGATCCATCATAAAGTGGGCTATTATATTAAAAAAAAAAAAAAGAAAAAAAAAAAGAAAGTACACCATACAAAATATCCAAATTTAAGTGTAACCCATATGATGAAATGATTGACCTGAAGTTTTGTTTGTGTTATCACCATCGTGTAGTGCATATGTTTAACACGGTTAGATGTTATACACATACCACGTGGGTCCCACAAGTCATGAGCTTCACTACATTTAATATGAAAATAAAATAAAAATGAGGGCATTTTTATAATTTTTTCCCTCAAAAATAACCTCCATTTCTAACCCCAGAGGCCATATGAAGTTGACTCGACCAGATTTCACCAATCCATGGGAGAAAAAAATCAATCAAATCATGACTCAATCAAAAGCTTGAGATTTATTTATTTATTTAAATGACAAAACATGAAAACTTGATTCAAGGTGGCAGAACTAGACATCATTTATATATCATGTATGTTTTTTAATATTAATAAATATTGGGAAAACTTAGAAACGCTCGCATGTGTTTTTGAGAAACTCGCCCGAGTTTTCGAGACTGGGTTATGAATTGAGTTGAGGTTTCTTGTTCCGAAGAATTCATTATTTCACATGCATGCTCGCGTGTAGACGCATATTCATACATGTCTTGTATCAATGGGTAATATCCCAACATTAAAAAATCATTAGAAAGACAAAAACAACTCTATATATATCTGGTAAAGGAATTGTCAAATAACATCATTGTGATAAGTTTTTGTCATATAACATCATCATGAGAGGAGAATAAAATCAGTTTGTCTCCAATTAATTAATCCTACTTATTACAATCCAAACACTATAATAATAAATATCAAAGTCCAGATTGATTGATTGATTGAGAGAGAGAGAGAGAGAGAGAGAGAGAGAGAGAGGTGATGTGGGTGTGAGCAGAAAGATGACCTTACTCCTAACCATGGTTTGAAGAAATGTTAGAGGAAGTGAACCAAAGAGTCCAAAAAACATCTCCCTAGGCTCACCTCCATGGTTTGATTGGATATCACTAGGATAAAGAAGGGGAAGCTTAAGGAAGGAATGAAAGAAAATTTTCCTATGGATGGATTGAACTCCAAAACCATCATGGAGTTCTAATGTTAGAGAGAGAGAGAGAGAGAGAGAGCGCTAAAGTGCTAAAAACAAAGAGAGAGAGAGAGAGAGAGAGAGAGAGAGAGAGCTAAAGTGCTAAAAACAAACATTTGCTCTCCTTTTATATGTGTATTTTAATCAAGGCTAAAACTCCCAAAGCTTAGCCATCATGAGTGTGTACAAAAACTAATAAGAAATGGGTTTAGTTGGAAATATCTTCCCTTTGCGTAAGGAAAGATGTGGGAGTCACACCAACATAACATGAGTGTGTTAGGTGAGGTTGGTGAATTGATTAAAGAGCACATGTGGGTCACAAAAGGTCACTAGTTATTAACCACATGTTGGGCTAGTGTTAGGACTAGAACATACCATGCCCTAGTTTTTGCCACAAACACCCCTACCTTTGGAGGTGCTTGGCTAGAGTTGGAGGGGGTGGGCCATTCAAATGGCCCATGTTAGAAGTGAGTTTTACTTATTTTCAAGCCCATGTTAGGATATTGTTCTTTGATTTAGCCCTTCCAAGGCTAAAGTTAGGTTTCTTTGGAACTTAGGTCATGTGATATGGCTAAGTTGGTCACAGGTGTAGGTTTTCGTTTTCTTTTTTCTTTTGAAGAAACCCCACAAACATGAGGGTTGATGCTGTATAGCCCGGCTTGAGCTAAAATGCAAGAGAACTACCCATTTTGCTAATGCATGCACTAATGGAATTTGGAGGACTCTCCTCCAAATTTAGAGGTTGGGTTTAGCCCCTAGGGGCTAAAGTTGGAGGGAAGACCCTTGGGTCTACTCCTGTGTGTGTGTGCATGAAAGAGGGGGAGAGAGAGAGAGAGAGAGAGAGAGAGAAGAGAGAGAGAGAGAGAGAGAGAGAGAGAGAGAGAGAGAGAGAGAGAGAGAGAGAGAGAGAGAGAGAGAGAGAGAGACCACCATGGTTAGGCCGAGGGTTGTTCTGGTACAGCTGGAGTGAAGAGATTTGGAATGTGCCTGTGATGGATCGAAGACATGTTCATACCTGTTTTATAGTAAAACACACTGTCAAAGATATCAGTACCATTGTTTTTAAAAGAGCTATAGTTATCAACATATATTATTTAAAAGCCATTTTGATAGAACAAGTGCATCTACTTGCATGCTCCACCTTACAATCTACATTTTTTCACCATTTCTCAGCTGTGGTTCATCTACACTAACCATGGTATGCATGGAATCATGGCCCCCATTGCAGTTGGAACAATTCCCATAATTGCACTTTTTAGATGATCTTCACTGTCTAAACAGTACCCATCAGATGGATGGTTATAGAAAAGAAAGCCAACATCAAATGGTTGTCCATTGTTTAGACGGTTCGGATCAACTTACAACTATATAGATAGAGAGATTAAGCATCATGAGATTATGATGACAAAAGCAAGGACATGATGATGTATGGATGGTGACTCCTCAAACGAACACACGGCATGGTCAAGGAAATTGAGATCGTCCGTATTGTGGACCCACCATGGATGGAGCATAATCAAAACGTTGCACTGAGAAGATAATATTAGCCAAATGAGATTTCCCTTCAAATTTGGACCACTCACTATTTTACTCTTAAGCATATATACATTTGATAGTGATTACCTAGTTAGTATTACTTGATTAATCTAATTTTAGAGACCTGCTCCATCCACGATGGGACCCACAACTTAGATGGCCTAGATAACCGTTCATCAGTGCCACGTGAAAGAGGATGAATTGTCACCATTTCTTAAATGGTGCAAAACCAACACTGGAAAAAAAGGAGGAGACAGAATTTGTTTTTAAAAGTGACTTTTATATATTACTACCTCACTAATTTCATATTTACATTCTAGTACCTAATTAAATAAACTTTTCAGTAAGCTACCTCCCGTCCCTTAATTTTCTCTTCCGGCTGTTAGACAAGTAACATTTTTTCCCTAAATGACGAAAATGCCCCCTGTACAAAATCACGACAAAACTCTCTTCTTTTGTAAATATACAAGAAATGATTGCTTTGAGAAATTATTCTCCTCTTAGTAGATAGGTAGATCATCTCAGGGCCCACCTATTTATTAAAAAAGACACGTCTTTTGATCATATAGTAGATCTGAAGGCCCATCTATTCTAAATGCTTATATATGAATTAGTTGCCAAGCACTCTAGATGTTGCACACATGTAATGTATCGGAACTGTTCATCTAGTGTACTTTTATTATATAAATGTTGATCGTTGTAGGAACTCTTGCTGGCTTTTCTTATGTAATCTTCAAGTGATCTATGATCGGTGGGTAGGGCTGGCAGGTGAAAGGTCTGGATCTCTTACATGTGCACTATGTAAGTAGATATAATTAGAGGTAGGCATCGAGTTGAGTTAGATTGGATTGGGTCCAACTTGACTTGATCTGATTTTTCAAGAATCTGACCCGAACTCAATCCAATCCGGGACCGAGTCCAGCAGGGCTGACTCGATTCGATCCGAATCCTTACTGGCCTAACCCGAACCAAGTCCGACTCGGTTTGAAAAACCGAATCGAGTCGAATTGAGTTGAGTCTAGGGAGAGAGTGGGAGAGAGGAGGAGAGAAATAAGGAAATGTGGGAAAGTAGAAAGGAGAGAAGGAAGGAGATGAGAGAAATCGGCAGAGAAAGAAGGAGAGATGGGTGGGTATGGTGCCTCCTTCGGGTAAAGAAAGAGAGGTTAGGGTTCATTTGAATTTTGGATTGGATCGGTCCAGATTGACCGCGATTCAAACTCGATCCGATGTACGATCAGATCTGAGTGGTCATACTCGATCCGCACTGATCCAAGCCTTCAATTTGATTCGGATTGAGTCGGATTCTGCCTAGCTCTAGATATAATGAATGCTTGATCACTAATTCAAATAAATATCAATAGCATTAGATCTCCTTTCCTTACGGTATTATGAAAAGTACTAGTATACTCACTCATATGAGATGGAGGATTTTGCACCACACGTGCCAAGACAACATGACGTGATCTTCATCACTTGCGGTCCACCATAAAAATAATTAGGCCGTGCATATTAAATATGGACGGTCAGCAGTTTTTTTTTTAATCTTTCAATTTCTTTTTTACATGTGTGGGCCACGTAACTAGTGTACTAACCTGGTTATTGGTAAAACAGTCTTAAGAGGATGAGAGCAGCCTGATGAACGGCTTGGATCTCACTCACCTAAAGGTATAAATGATATTTGATGACAACTTCTGATGATTTTAAGCGATCCAACGGCTCAACGTTTTCCATGGGCGCGGAAAGTATGGGGCCGACCAGTGAAGGGCCTGGAACAAACATGATGGGGCCCTTGTTGCAGAATGTAGGTTATTTTACAACTGTGGCATGTGGGACCCATCTTGTTGTGCATGCCAGCCAATCCTTGCGTAAAGGGACGCGGTTTGGTTGGATCCCGGGATCCAAATAGTTTGGTGGATCCCTGACCGTGGGGCCCACCTTGATGTACGTGCTATATATATTTAAGCCGTCTATATGTTTTTCCAGATCATTTCAGGGCATAAGCCTAAAATTTAAGCAGATCCAAATATGATATGGACCACGTCACAGGAAACAGTGGTCATTGAACGCCCACCGTTAAAAATTTCTCAGGGCCTATAGTAATGTTTATTTGCCACCCAACGTATTTATAAGGTTACACGGACGTAGATGAAGGGGAAACATATCTATAAGCTAGATCCAAAACTTTTGTAGCCCATAGAAAATTTCTAATGACCAGTCACCACTATTTCCTGTGGTGTGGTCCACCTGAGATTTGGATCATCTTGAGTTTTGGGCCCATTTCATAAAATGATCTAGTAAAACAAATGAACGGCATTGATATAAAATACATACATCAAGGTAAAAGCCCCGCTGTCAGGAATCCACGGAAGCCGCGTCCTGCATAAAGTGAGCTAGCCCTCACGCCCAACAAACCATGTCTATTCTATCTAGTCGGCCATGCCATTGAAAACCATGCACAACCACCTCAGAACCTTAAAATGCACGTAATGGCCCACATGATGGCTGGAAAGGCCTGATTCATGGCTATCCCACTTCACTAGTAGGGCGATCAAGTTGGACGGTACACACCATTTTATGTGCAATGGTAGTTTTTGTCATTTACAAAAATAACAAGTCATTAAATAAAGAGCGGCATTTTGTCATTTATGAGAAAGAAAAGCACCTAACTTGAAGAAAAAAAAAAAAAAAAAACTAGTGCAGTGAAGATAAAAATAATGGCATTTTTTTCATGATATTTAGTGTGAAATTAGACTGATTAGTAAAATTTTATGAAATTTCCTGATATTTGGTGCAGCCAAAAGCAGCGTCGATGAAAAGCTTATTTAATTAGGTACCAGGATGTAAATATCAAATTAGTAGGGTCATAATATATAAAATTCCTTTTAAAAATATATATTTTTAAAAAACGAGAGCGGGGAAGAATTCCATGCAGACGTTAACAGCGAAAATCAAAGAAAAGAAAAGAGTAGTGTAGAAGAGAAGCATACCTGCTTGTGAAGGAGGGGTTGGTGGTAGAGATACCGGCCCACCATAGTGTTGTGGGAATGCCGTTGAATTCACTGCTGAGTATGGAAAGACATGCTGGTATTGTACGCCGTACCCGTTACTGTAATGTCCTGGCCCATTACCATGGCCCACCTGGAAATATGGGTAGAATGCAGTGTTGCCTGTTACCACACCAGCTGCCCCTCCGTACATTGGATACTGGGTGTGGGACCCTCCCCCTCCTCCGTACACATTGTAGTAACTCTGCATCAAACCATCTTCCCTTGTTAATCTTCCCACTTTTATACTCGTCTCCACTCTTTCTTTCATACACATGCATGCTTGTATGTATACATATGTCCCCTAATTACACGCCTCTAGGAGCTGTACACATTCACCTTGGCACGTGCCATAATGTGAGGCTTGTGTCAGATCTGAGCTTTCCATCAGGTGGGTTATCTTATTTAGATCTTCTGGCATTTAAAATAGCCCATTTTACTCCTCAGGATCCTCAGACGGAGGACCGCAGCATATCAAAACAAATGAATGGGTAAAAACCCTTCAAATTATTGTTGCAAACCTAAAGTGTGGAATTGTCAAATTTTTACGTGGATTATCTAAGAATTATTATAAATATTATGGATAGCTCAGATCTCAAACACGTGTTTTAAAATTGTACTTGTGCCGGCGTGTGAATGTGTACTGCTCCACACGCATGTGCTATTAGCAAAACGCGGTGCATTTTTATGTCTTTCATGTGAGTTTGTAACCGTTTATTAGAGCTTCGTCGACACTAGCACCTCTAAGAATTATTATAAATATTATGGATAGCTCAGATCTCAAACACGCGTTTTAAATTTGTACTTGTGCCGGCGTGTGAATGTGTACTGCTCCACACGCATGTGCTATTAGCAAAACGCAGTGCATTTTTATGTCTTTCATGTGAGTTTGTAACCGTTTATTAGAGCTTCGTCGACACTAGCACCTCTACATGGCCGAATGTCCTTAGTTTGGTATGTGTGTGCTGAGACACGTGTGCCAATCTCCAAACAGTGAAATCTTAACGATTTGATTTTCCAGTTGATGGTAACCAATTGAACTGTTAGGTTCATCCGATCACTTCGAATTCCGAGTAGGTTGCATCCACAAATTGCAATCAAGATTTGGACGGTCTAGATTGACGCATATATGACATATTTATGGTGGGTGGTTGCCGCCGTTTAATGAACGGGTCGAAAGGTATTACACCGGATGTTCGTAGAACGTTCAAGGGCCAGAGTTAGACAGTGGTGATCGTTCATCACCATATCTTAAGTTGTGGTGGCTCATTCACCGTACACAAACGTACATGTAAGGAAATTTGACTGCCCAAATCATGGGCCCACCGTGTATGAAGCATATAAGCTACGTGACATTGATCGAACGATCTTAACCATCTGATTTGGGTGATCGTATTTGGACCCTTGACCAATTTATTTTCAGCCGTTAATTTGGTCATACCATTGGATGGTTAGAATTGCTTGATGAGTGTGACATTACGGCGAGCTCAACGGTTGAGATTGGCATGCACCCTTTCATGAAATACAAATTTCAACGACACGGATTTCCTGCGAAAGCCTTTGGCAGGAAGTTCGTGCGCAAGGATGCTGGTTGGAGCCCACCTAGATGTTTGTGAGAAATCCACCCCGTACATCCGTTTTTATAGATAATTTTAGGACGTCCCACCAAAATTTAGATGTTTCGAAACACTCAAGTGGGCCACACGAGAGTAAACAGTGGTCACCCAGTGAACACCGTTGAAGCATTCTTTTGGCTGTAAAAGTTTTGTATCCGGCGATATTTTTGGTGTTTTCACTTCATCCCATTGGGAATGACCTTATAAACGGTTTAGATAGCATGTAAACATCAAGGTGGCGCCCAATAAATTTTCAACGGTAGGAATTTCTTTCCCCAATTTACCCTCTTGTGTCACTCACTTAGTTTTTTATTCACCTATAACGTTTGGTTCCACGTTCTAAATTGATCTCTCAGAACGGACGGACGGAATAGATTTCTAACACACATTGACATTGCAGTGGTCCCCACCCAGCATACTTGCGCAGGAACTTCCGGCGAAACGCTTTTGCAGGAAATCCGCGTTTGGTCTTTTCTCATAAGTGAGCTTTTCCGCTGTAGGAAGCGCGTGAGGTCCACCACACCATGATGCATGTCTGACATCCACAGACGTGAATTGGTTACTATCCGGCCTGTCCGGATCTCGGCACACGCAGGCTCCGAGGGGCCACCGTGATGTACGGGTTTTATCCAAACCGTCAGTCATTTTGCTATATCCTTTTAAGGTTACAAAACCAAAAACAGGCAGATCCAAGGCTTAAGTGAACCACAAAATGGGAAATAAACGTCTACCGTTGAAAACTTCTTGGGGCACGATTTTTGGATTGAGCTGATATTTGTGTTTTCCCAAGGTGGACCAAGGAAGGTTTCAACGGTGGCCGTCATTATCACCCGCTGCTTCTGTGACGTGGTACACTTGAGCCTTAGATCTGTTTTTTTTTTTCTCTCTAACATGAGATAACAAAATGGATGTACGGTGTTGATAAAACCCATGCTCCATGGGCCGCCCTGATTTATGTCTTTTATTCACGCCGTCCATACGTAGGACCAAAATTAAAGCATATCCAAACCTCAAGTGGACCACACCACAGGAAACGACATGAATTGAAGGCGTACCTTTGAAAACTTTTTAGAGGCCTGGTATTTGTGTTTTCCCTTCTTCATTCTTATCCGTCTGACCTTATTAACTTGTTGGATGACAAATAAACATCACCGTGGACGCTGCGAAGGTTTCATAGTTGGACATCATTATTTGTGTGGTCCACTTGAGCTTTGGATATGTTTCTATTTTGGGATCATGTCATAAAATGATTTGTAAAAACAGATGTACGGAGTGGATAAGATACATACATTCATGCTGGCCCACGAAGAGTTTACTCAGTCCGCTTCCAGTCCGTCTAACGTGGCACCTCTTCATGTTAACCGTACATAACAAAAAAGAAGCCCTGTCCAAAACTCAGGTGGCCTGGACCACGGGAACAATGTAAAACCACACCACAATCCTCCAAATTCAATCGGTGTGTCCCACTGAATTTTGGATTAGGTAGGTTTCTGAGATGGGGTTCACCTGATGAACGGCTTGGATGGTATAAAAACGGCATGGTGGC